>OX383965.1:25733045-27060545 GCA_947532105.1 Athrips mouffetella
TTTGAGTCCTTGATATACACCGATAACTTTTTCCTTAGGCCAGTCGAAGTAAAATTTGTCGGTCAATGTCAAAACGCTGTGAGTTCTGTTCCATGTTACTTCCTTAACGTTTCCGAACAGAGGATGTGGTGTAGGTCCGTTGATGCCCTTTTTCTTCCAATAGGAATGCGCGGTTGTTATTTTGTAGTATACGTAATATGTGATCAGAATAATCGCGGTTATAAGAAGCGGCGCCATGACTGGGTCTCGCTTGACTGTGAATGGATAGCCGCGAACGTTGTTATTATGTGTACGAGTCTAATGAGTCAATAAGAGCCTCTCGACTCAAACCTGTTATTTATCGCCGTTTCATCAGCAACAGAAAAACAAGTTTCATTGTAAAGATGACAAATCATTTTCGGTTTTGTAATGTAATAATAGTGTGTTTGTATTGTGGTTTTTTTTTATCACTGCAACATAATTGTATTTTTTTTTTTAGAAATAAAGACGATGTAATATCCCATAGGATCCTTGCGCTGCAAACCCAAAATATTTTTTCGTATTTCGACACCTGTTCTTAGGGAAAATAGTTCAATTTAAGTTCAGCTCTAAATTTCAACATTTTGACTAATAAATTATTTTTATACGTAGAATGAATTGACACAGATATAATAAAAGTAGTAGCAAGTAAGTAATGCGTAGTATAATATTGTTGCAACAATAGTAATTCTATTGTTTGTATAACACACATAACATAACCGATAAGAAACTTGATACCTATACAATCTACTTTCACCGATCCTTTGCAGTCATACACACTTGTCATACAAACACAATAACCTTTGGACTATCGTTCAAGATACAAACAAATATACACCTAGTCAGAAATAACAACCTGTTTTTTGGTGAAATCCACTTTAGCGTGTATTTATATTCATATGTATGACTAATGTATATTGTATGTAGTATACTGGGCTATTTTTAACCCCTGGCCAAATTTCGTTTGTTTCCCCGTGGCACCCAGGGATCTGTTTGACATCGAAGTTGTAACCCAAACGGTAGCGGTAGAAGAACCCGGACGGTTGGCGGGCAGTACGGGATGCTTTGCAATATGATTCATTTAGAATGCTTTTACTATCCTGCTCTGGCCCCGTGTAGTGCCGGCAAAGAATAGTACCAACCCATACATACCCGTGGGTGTCGTAAGAGGCGACTAAGGGTTATAAACTGGAGGATGGGCAGCAGCATCCTCCTTTGTATCTTACATCTTACTTACTGCGGTCACTTACAACCGCGGTCCATAGTGCCAGCCGTAACGCTAACAAGCGAGGTGACTATGGTACTTCCCTTCTACATTTTTCTAGCAAAAGCTAGAATTCTTGAGGGAGCTCCTTGTCCTGTAGTGGACGTCTCATGGGATGTTATGATGATGATCCTGCTCTACATGACCTTTGTGGCTGAACATACTTTTCCATATAAAATGACAATAGTAGATTACCCAACAAGTGAAGAAAAAAGAAAATCCTTTCGAGGGATACAAGGCCCGAGATGTTTTGTTTTTCACGTGTTAATTACGCAATTTTTCACCACTGACTACAGAAACTATTTTGCAAAAAAAGTAAAAATAACGGCATTTGTTTATCTTAATTTAAAATGAGCTATATTCAATGCATAGAAATATAAGGGTAACAGAAGGAAGATTAATAAAAATATGTGTCACAAGGTATTCTGACATTCTTTCAGTCACTGTAAATACGGCATAGGCGTCATTCTGTAAATTTTGTATGAGGATGTCAAATCACATTTGATGATTTGACATTTCAACTTGGGACACAGTGGCAGATGTCATCCCATAGTAAAATAAACTAGTATTTCTTCTATTGTATGAGAATGTCAAATCAAACAATGGCAGATGTCATCCCATAGTAAAATAAATTAGTATTCCTTCTATTCAGAGCGGAGCAAGGAGTCCGAATTATCTCGGCGGGCAGTATGGGATGCTTTGCGTTATGATTCATTTAGAATGTTTTTACTACCATACTCTACATGGTCAGAGTGGCTGTTCATATTTTTCCACATAAAATGTATTTTTTTTATCTACATTACGTATTTGTTAATTTCAGGCCACAACAACACTGGAAGCCCTCTTGCTTCGACACGTAAAGGAGACAGATACGGAGACAATATACCAGAGCTGGGTGGAGCCGATCCTGGAGCACGTCCACTCCAACAACCTGCATTCCAGCGTGCTCGCAGTGCTGCAGGGCTTGCTCACTAAGGCTGTGCAGCTGGATAACCAGTTGTATTACTACATGTAAGATCATTTTGTATTGCTATTGATGTATGTGTCGCAGCCAAATCGTAGAACACGCCGGATTACAATCGGCCGACCTAATATAAACGGGCGCCATTATGTATAACGGCGTCGGCAGATTGCAAATGGGTTTAGAACTATAGTTTATACTAGTATTATAAGATCTGTGGTTTAGATTACTGAGCGTCGCCATATTGTATTGTTGGTTCGTTAGCTAAGGTAAACCGAACCTAACCGATCCCGAGCAGGGATTGGTTAAGTTGGGTTAGGGTATCCTGCGACCACCACGCACGAGCTGAGCGAGCGAAGCGAGCGTGCCGCGGGAGCGGCCGGCGAGTTCCAGAAAGTAATTACGCGTCGGTTTCAAAATTCCTCGCTGTTATGTAAAATGGCCGGCCGTTTGTAATAGGGCGTGTTTTACAATATGGCTTCAACATCTACATCACGAACCCTGGTGTCAGATTTATTAAGCCGATTACTGACCTAGGAAAACTATTTTTTTTTCTTCAGATTACCGCACATTAGACACGCTACAACAGATCTTAAATGCGTCCTGATGCTGTTGAGTGTGGCTCGGAAGTCAGGAGTCGCCAGCAAGGTGGAAGATGAGGACCTCGAGTGGAAGGGCCTCATCAGCTATAGAGTGCTGGACCAAGCGGCTATAGATGCCGTTGATGAGGTGAGGTTAAACATTTTAAGCACTAAACGACGACGACTTTCCCCTAGGAACATAAGTAAAAAGACGAAAAAAAATTATCAATCAATCTTAATATCAATCACCGAAGTAAAATTGTTTTTTCGTATTTCCATTTAAAAAGTAGTTCAGTTTCACGCTAAAATAGTACTTACAATTTTTTTTTCATCTTTTATATTTTAGTAGATCTATACAGAGTCGCATTCAAGATT
This sequence comes from Athrips mouffetella, assembly GCA_947532105.1. Taxonomy (NCBI): domain Eukaryota; kingdom Metazoa; phylum Arthropoda; class Insecta; order Lepidoptera; family Gelechiidae; genus Athrips; species Athrips mouffetella. The sequence continues at coordinate 25,736,245 of OX383965.1, forward strand.
CGAACGAAAGTGGCCTCATTTTCGCGTTCTAAACATGAACTTTCAAAGCCTTTTTTTACGGTGCCATTTTTTGAGCAAATCATGCATCTACCAAAATGTATGTATCGCAAATAATTTAAAAAAAATTGGTATATACGTTAAGTGTTTCAAAAAATTTATATTTTTACCTCCATTAATAGGCCAAGTTTAGAGGTTCTTTACCTCTGAGTATTTGTCGGTAAAGAAAAAAGTTAGGACGACTTTGTTTCACTTCCCCAAAATAAATAAATGTTTTACTTACCCCACTTGACCTTATGTTATTTTGTTTCAGACAAGAATTCTATCTCTCTCTTTAATAGCAGAATCACCAAAAACAACAGAAGTATTCACGCAAGGCGAATTGAACTTTATACTTACGTTTTTAAAATACAATATTAATGCACAGTCACCCAACTTTAGACAGCTAATGCTTTCTCTGCTGAAAAAGGTAAATGTAACTCCGTGTAATTATACAGTTCGTAACAAGAAGGTGTGATTATACTGAAGGATTTGATTCCGCCTAAGAAACTAATTTATTCAAGTCGCGAGTGAATAGGCTTCTTCTGGGCAAGCTCGTCCCATCGTCGACCTCATCTCTGTCTTCAAGACTAGATCGAGGTCAAGAGTAAGCCCATTGACAATTAAACTAAAAACTGAACAACTTTTCGGAACATAGGTCGAAACGAAAAATAAATTTTGACCTTCCACACAACATGCGTTTTCAGCTGATGCAGTTTGCAGCAGGTACTGGCAAAATAATTTAGCTTGATTAGAATTACAGAGGGGAAGTGCCATAGTCACCTCGCTTGTTAGCGTTACGGCTGGCACCATGGACCGCGGTTGTAGATGACCGCAGTAAGTAAGATGTTAGATACAAAGGAGGATGCTGCTGCCCATCCTCCAGCTTATAACCCTTTCTTTATTCTTTATTGTACACGAATACATTACAAAAACAAGCACAAGTGAGAACATATAACAATGGCGAGCTTAACTCAAAATTGAGTTATCTACCAGCTAACCTTAAATAGAAAAATCTAGTAGACAATACAGCGGGCATAAAAGTGTACAACACAAATAATTAAAACAAGATTCCTTACTACAATACTTTAACACGAATAAATACTAAATAAGTAATAAATATAGAAATGTAATATATATTTATATAAATATATATATTAAAATATATATAGGTATATTATACACTAAACTTACGTAAATAAATAAATAAATACATATTTTAATACTAAAAAGAAAAATAATAAGAATAGTACCCTCAGTCGCCTCTTACGACACCCACGGGTATGTAAGGGTTGGTACTATTCTTTGCCGGCACCACACGGGGCAATGGCACTTCCCCTCTACATTTTTCCAGCAAAAGCTAGAATTCTGGAGGGAGCTCCCTGTCCTCTAGTGGATGTTTTATGGGATGTTATGATGAGAATTACAGATGTTAGTAAAATCTTATTAAAACGAACGCAATGACTTTATACTATGGTTCGTCCATCTTAAGAATGCAGTGAGTCATCGCTTTCCGCCGCTGGTAGCAAAGCTCCGTAACCAATCAGGTCGCTTTAAATTATAAAGTCAACTGCACAATGACAAACTTTCCAACGTTTCCTTTGTGTGTTACCTAAACAATTTTTTTTTTGTTAGAGGCTACATAATAATTGTCAATGGGCTTACTCTTGACGCCGATCTAGTCTTGAAGACAGAGATGAGGTCGACGACGGAACGAGTTTGCCCAGAAGAAGCCTATTCATTCTGGTTATATGAACTCATGAACACAGGCAGAGAATTTCACTCTTTGGCTTTTTTTGCATTTTAATTCCATTGTGAATACACCTTTACCCTGCAATTTGCATTAATAAGTTACTGCATTCTTAACGTAGACGAACTATAGCCTTGTTATTAAATAATTTATTTATGAGAACAAGGAAATGCGTTGTATTTTTTGTAAGATTTATTATTCAGATTTAAAGTTACATACTATAAAATAAACACAATAATATGTAAGTACCTGGGCGACCGAGATTCGGTCTATAATAGCCGCCTCAACATTAAAATATCATCGGGTGAGCAAGCTATGCTACCCGCCAACAGATGGCGCTGTAGGTTTTTGTCTAAAAAGCGGAATTTAAAAATTGCTTAATAACACGGGGAAAACGAATTCCCCAGACATGAGACCCAGCTATATCGAATTTTCGCCCCCGAAAATCCCCGTATGATAAATTGCATCGAAATCGTTAGAGCCGCTTTCGAGAAACCGATTACAAATATTGCTACAAATATTGATCTTTAATCATCACGCATTTAAAAAATAAGAGATGGGAGAAATCAATACATGTAAGTCAATTATTTGTAAACCGATGACATTTGATGAATTCCTTCTAGTCTGTCACTCTATCATACTCTGTCTTCCAGTCTGTCTCGACCACACCGATGGACGTCATATAACGCTATCCTGCTGTCCGGGTAATTTTTATCCGATTGGGAACGCAACCTTAGGGAGATAATTTTAAGAATTAGAAAATAATTGCTCTAGTTTTATACCCCTCATTATGTACTACAGTTACTAAAACTACTGTAATATCAGAATTGTATTATTTCAGTTCATAAAACGTCTTGAAGACAGTTACAAGATTTATAAAAAGCAATTCGCTACGAACGAAGATTATTATATAAAGAAATTTGAAGAGCTCAGAAGTCTGTGCTTCGATAGTTTACTACAAGGTGCAAACTACAGTAGGCGACTAGTGGCCTTACAAACTCTAGTTTGGTGTGAACATTTACATTTAGACGGATATGAAAAGTAAGTATTTACAGTCGAACTAATTTAGTCGGCCAACCTGGAGAAGTCTAAATAGGCTGAGGACCCAAGTTGGCCGAAGCAAGGATAACCTGTGCCGGTGGGGGTTCCTAAGTAGCGCAGACGCCAGCTGTGAGTGTGGAGAACTCCTGCAAACCATGGCGCACCTCACTAATTGTCCCGCGTGCCCGACCACCTGCTCGAGAGGACTTACTTGACGGTAACCAGAGGGCTACCACGGTAGCCGCTTTCTGGGCAAGTAAGATTTAGCCTGTGTTCTTGCCTACACGAAAGAAGAAGAAGAAGAAGCTTGATTATGATAACTGCAGTTTTGTTATAGGACCGAGCGATGCGCTACACATTGGAGTGACAGAGATACATATCCCTCCGTCCTGCTCTCACGCATAGCTCTATTCTGCTGTAATTAAAATCAAGCTACATAATTTTCACTACAAGAAGTTTTTTTATGAATTCCATGACAGTTTAAAAAAATGAAAGATTGTATGAAAGAAAAATTCTAAAATTAAATGAAAATTTATCATAGGTCATCATCATGACATCCCATGAAACGTCCACTACAGGACAGGGGAACTCCCTCCAAAATTCTAGCTTTTGTTGAAACAATGTGGAGGGGAAGTACCATAGTCACCACGCTTGTTAGCGTTACGGCTGGCACCATGTACCGCGGTTGTTGGTGACCGCAGAATATAAGATGATACGATACACAGAAGGATGCTGCTGCCCATCCTCTGGTTCATTAACTCTTAGTCGCCTCTTACGACACCCACGGGTAGAGATGGATCGGTACTATTCTTTGCCGGCACCGCACAGGACTATTATAGGTATTTCAGCATTTTCGCATAATTTTTCCCTCACTGTCGCACTCGAGAGAATTGTCATTTTCTATCGGTTTCGTTGTCAATTACATCGAAAAGGACAGCATGAGACTTTATCAATACAATACAATACAAATATACTTATCTATCTTATCTTATCTTATCTATCCTATCTATCTTTATCTTTGATTAACTTGAAGTATTTGAGTACTTTTGTCCCGTGTGCCAGCAAAGAATAGTACCATCCCATACATACCCGTGGGTGTCGTAAGAGGCGACTAAGGGTTATAAACTGGAGGATGGGCAGCAGCATCCTCCTGTGTATCATACCATCTTCTTAATGCGGTCACCTACCACCGCGGTCCATGGTGCCAGCCGTTAAGCTGACAAGCGAGGTGACTATGGTACTTACCCTCCACATTTTTCTAGCGAAAGCTAGAATTCGAGCTCCCGTCCTATAGTGGACATTTCATGGGATGTTATGATGATGAAATGATGATTGGAGTACTGCACCGGGCAGGCCCACAGTGGCTTTAGTTGGTATATCGTCTCCGGGATAAATGAAGAAGACCGCGGGCACAGAATAAAGTAATAGTCAAGGAGGTTTTAGTAGCAGCTCTTACTGCTAAGGAGGGAGCCATAAGCGTAGCACTTTCTTGCGAGAGACCTCCATACTAAAATATATGGAATTTTTTTCAAATCCTAAAAACGTAAATTTTTATCTTTCTCTCTGAGAAATACGTGACATGGGACTATTAAATGGTACTACCACAGTTTTTCTGGTGAAAACACTTACCATTCAGGAAATAACCGGTGTTAAAAATCACGCATAAAATGGCTATTACGGATTTTTTACGCTTCCGTTCTTAGTATTAATGATCAATTCACAAGTAAAAAACGATATATTTTCACTTTCGCAAACAAAGTTTATACTAAAACATTAGATTTTTAAAGATTATCTTGATTTTTGTAAAACTTAACTGAGTTTTTTGACCCACTAGCATGGGCGACAGTGAGACGCTTTACACTTCACTAGCTCATACAGAATATGTATATGGCGGACTCTATAGTTTTTTACTCTGAGGAACCGACACTCTTATGAAGTTCCCGCGGGTTGGAGTCCGGTCTGTGATTGTGATTTATCGATTGTAAGGTTCGATAAATTTTAAAGAAAGTAATGTCACGAATAATCTTATGTTTAATTTATTTGTAACTTTGTATGGTTTTCCTTATTTTATTTGACTATTGACTTTTCTGTTTTGCTCAGGCAATTGAAACTAATTTCATATCGGTGTTGAAAAGGGGTAAGAAATGGTGGAGTCGTGGTTAGTGATGTACCGCCACTTGCACAAGGCCTTTTTAAAGTTAAAGCTCCTTTAAGTCTTTTGCTGTCTCTTTCTTTCTTGTTGACAAAGAAAGTGACGGCAACAGATTTAAAGGAGTTTTAACTTTAAAGACGATTTGTGCAACTGGGTGTTAATGGGTAAGGTTGTGCGATTAATAAAAGTTCATACAAGTTCGTGGTGTTTTCATATAATACTTCTTAACACGATATTTCTTTGTCTCTTCCAGGATTTGGATAGAAGAATACGTTGACAAACTTCTTTTACACTTGGAGGACAGTTATGAGAACAATAAAGCATTCGCTTTAGAAATATTGAACAAGTGCCCTTCATCTTTAATTACGGTAAGATTGTAACAAGAAGTTTAAATTGAATAGGGTGTTTTCCATCTTTTAAAATGTTTAAATCAGCACGAAGAAAATTCATCATTGTGCCACTATGTAATCAGAATGATAATGATTAAGTCATTTTCTTTGATGCCGTCAAATTCCTGTAACCTTTCATTCCTGTAAGATTTCATATAATTTGCTATGTCTAAAAAAAAAGAAATTACCAACAGGGATTAGCGTACCACCCATTGACTGGCCGGGGCAGATTCCAATTTGTTTCCAGTGTCTGTTTGTCATGATGAACAAACATGCCAATTTTGAAACGGCTCCCAGACAACCTTTTTTTTCTTCGCAAAAAAAATATAAAAAAAAATTAAAAAGAAAAATCCATTACATAAACAACGTACACCTACGAATATTATTATTTATTCGTAGGCATATACGTCTGTGTGATGCTGGCAAAAGATAGCACCAACCCATCTCTATCCGTGGGTGTCGTAAGAGGCAACCAAGGGCTAATAAACCGGAGGATGGGCAGCAGCATCTTTCTGTGTATCGTACCATCTACATTCTGCGGTCACCAACAACAGCGGTCGCCAGCTGCAACGCTAAGGAGTGGAATTCTCTACTTGCGGCTGTGTTCCAGAATTCATATAACTTGCGAGTGAATAGGCTTCTTCTGGGCAAGCTCGTTCCATCGTGCTATATCGAGGTCAAGAGTAAGCCTGTGGAAAAAGAAATTTCATGCGACGTTTTATTTTTCAGAGTAAGAAATACAGTACAAGTATAGAGTTAGAAGATATATTGCGACAAGCGTCGTCGCTCAAACCCACCGACTGCGTGTCAGCTGCCTACAAGTTAGACTTGCTGATAACGAAAGTACCTGAAAATATATTAGCACATAGTAATAGGTAAGTTTGAATAATACAAGTTGCTTAAAGAAATTACCCGAAAACTTTTGATTTCGATCATAAAATCTGAACTTTTCCCAAGGAACAGTTGAAAACAAAGAATTAAAAGACTACTCATAGAAACTGCGTCACGTTCAAAGGTGGTAGTGCTTTTTTGCGAAGTTCATTACGACGAAGTTCAGTGTACTAAATGTGTATGAGTCCGTCTCGCACTTGACCAGTTTTATTATTATCTATTGCTTATGCCGCTAGTTATATTATTTACTAGCTGGTGCCCGCGACTTCGTCTGCGCAGGTTTATAAATTGTAGCCTATGTGTTATTCTGATGTAAAAGCTATATTGCTGTAAAGTTTCATTGAAATCCAATCAGTAGTTTTTACGTGAAAGAGTAACAAACATCCATCCATACTTACAAACTTTCGCGTTTATAATATTAGAAGGAAGAAGGATTAGGTAATCCGCCATAATAACACATATTCTGTGAAAGTTTCAACCATTTCAAAAGATACAGTCCTCGAACAAACTCTGTTTAGGCCCTTCGGGTACGGTGCCCCAAAAAACGTGTTGATTAATTTTATAAGAACCCAAAAAAACGAGTTCCTAACCAAAATGATAAAAACGGAACCCTTATGGTGCGAATTCATCTGTCTGTCACTCTGTCATACCTGTTTATCTCAAAGGAATTTATTTAAGCATTCCAAAATAGATTATTGTATTTTTTTACGATTTTTAGTTTTCAAGTTACATACATCCATACATACATAACATCACGCCTCTTTCCCGTCGGGGTAGGCAGAGACCACAGTCTTCCACCTGCTACGATCTTGACATACTTCCCTTGCTTCCTGTACTTTCATCAGTCATTTCATACGGTTTAGGGTACTTTTAACCTGGCCTTTATTCAGAACGTCCTGAATTTGGTCCTGGTACGTTCGCCTAGGCCTTCCGCTTCCTTCGTTTCCATTCACTCTCGCCTGGTGGATCTCTTTCGTCAGTCTTCGTTCATTCATCCTCTCTACATGACCAAACCATCTCAGCATCCCTTTCTCGATTTTGGTCACTACGTCTTCTTTTACGCCACACCGTTCTCTTATCACACTATTTCTAATCCTGTCACTCAATTTAACACAAATTTCAAGTTATAATGAAAAATATCAAAAAAATACCATTCCCCCTATATCTCCGAAGTTTGAAAAGCGAAAAATGTGAATTAATTATAGTCTATAGAGGTTTATGTAACCATTACAGCAAAAATAAAACGATCTCTTTAGATAGCACAATTTCTGCAAAAACCTGTACGAACAAACTTAGTTTTGTTGTCCAAAAATCGACTTTATTGCTTCCAAAAATACTATAGGCATATCGGAACCCTCGATGCGCGAGTCCGACTCGCACTTGATCGGTTTTCTATTTCGACTAATGTTTATTTTCACTTTGATTTTGTTGCAGCAACTCGTCAATACCTTCAGAAGTGATGTTCGTATTATTACAAAGATTGCATAGTGCATTGCTCGTTGAGCTAGAGCGATGCTCCGTCAGTATAGTGAACGCGTGTAGTGACGCGCCGATGTACGGACTATTACATTGTATGGTGCATTTAGTGAGCACGGTGGATGCAGAGTGAGTCCGTTTATTTATTATCAATATTTCATCATTGTCCTAGCTTTATTTCGCTTTTGCCAATGATTTTAACGGAGTAGGCTGCCTAAAAAGGAGGCCTTTGCCCAGCAGTGGGACAATTAAGGGATATTTAAGATAAGATAAGGCTGCCTAACCTGGGGTATTTGACGAGGGCACTGGTTTTTACACAGCGACTGCCGTCTGTCCTCCCCAACCCAGAGGTCAAACCAGACCCAATCCTAAGACTGCCAGGTCAGTGGCCAACTTGGCTGTCAGAGTTTTCCAGCCGCCAATTGGCCTCTTACTTACTCGTGAAAGAGGTGTGATATCTATGTATTTATCTGTTTGTCTTCGCCTATTTAGTTAATTAAACGGCTAAGCGGAAAGTATTCAACTGAAGGTGGTAGAGCTTTTGTGCAAAGACCGTCTGGGAAGTACCACCCCCTTTTTTATGCCGTAAAGCAGCAGTGTTTGCACTGCTTTGTTTCGTTTTGAAGGGCAAGAGAGCCAGTGAAATTACTGGGACATGAGACATATCATCTTAGTTCACAGGGTGGGCAATGCGCTTTGCTGTCTTGTTAGTGTCAATATGCTACTAATAAGACAGTGGGCGCTATGGGTGGTGGTGACCACTTACCATCAGGTGGCCCACAATCTCACTTGTTACATTAAAAAAAACTGGAAACAAGCTGACCTCTGTACCTCGGTAGGATAGGTGAGGGTCGTCTGATGACCTTCGCACCCAAAAGTAGGGGGCCCACCAAGTATACAACATGTAACGGATAAGTGTAATAATACTGAAAACTGTGAATCTGCCCATCAAACTGAACAACTTTTCCCAAGGAACATAGATCGAGATATGAAAAACCAAATTTGACCTCGTAACAAAATGCGCTATCAGTTGATGCAGTTTGTATGGGTGGTCAAAAATTTATTTTGTTCTTATAAATGATCCTTGGAAAAAGTTGTTCAGTTTACACCCTAGTATTATCACACTGTTCCGTTCTTTAGTACTAAACTTTTTTTTCTTTATTGTAATTTGGTGGCATGACTCCATTCACCCACAAACGGGCCATAGGCCTATATTGGGTCAGTGATTGTGTATTTTTGAAGCATGTGTTTTGGCTAATAAAAGATTTTGATTTTTTTTTGTTACACTGTATTTATACATACATAACATCACGCCTCTTTCCCATCGGGGTAGGCAGAGACCACAGTCCTCCACCTGCTACGATCTTGACATACTTCCCTTGATTCCTGTACTTTCGTCAATCTTTTCATACATGCTCGTCGGTTTGTATTTATTTTCAGTGCAATATCAGTGTCGAGTGAATGGAGCAGTTTGGTCGGCGACATAATAGCGACGTGCGTGCGAGTGAATACGGCGGTCGCTTGCGTAGTTAACAGCGCTTCACCCGAGGGCCACCTGCCAAGCGATATGGGACCTGCGAGCGCCAGGTAAACTCATCTACAACTAAGAAAGGGTATACCAACCCTGAACAACTTTCCCTAAGGAACATAGGTCGAAATACGAAAAAAAAATTACCTCTCACACAAATTGTTCTATCAGCTGATTCACTTTCTATGGGAGACTATAATTTGTTAGTCAGAAACAAAAGATGTAATAAGTAAGAACGCTAATGGGGGCGATTCTAGCGTGGCCGCTAGATTTAAGGCTATAATTTGACAGGTCTAAAAATGTTGCTATCTTTGTTACCGCCTATAGGCTGATAAAAGACAGCATCACTTTAAGACCTATAAAATTTTAATCATATATTTAGCGGCCACGCTAAAATCGCCCCCAATGTACACTTAAAAACCAAGTTTTTAGGAAAATAAACAATTATTATTATTATATTATTTTACGACACCCACGGGCAGATGCCGGCATTGTTATAATTTCTTGCAATTTTTAAATCGATTACAAATATATAATGTACATTTCCTTTTCGTTTCAGCGGTGTGAGGTTGCAAGATGGTCGGCAAGTGACAGCGCAAATGGTGCTGCTCTGCGCATGGAGATCTGTTAAGGAGGTCAGTATTTGTTTATCATCATATTAGCCGAAAGACGTCTACTGCTGGACATAGGCCTCCCCTAAAGATCTCCATGACTCGTGGTCCTGCGTGGCTCGCATCCAGCGGCTTCCCGCGACCGCCACCAGCTCGTCGGTCCACCTTGTGGGGGGCGGGGGGTGTGCCAACGCTTCGTCTCCCGGTACGTGGTCGCCACTCTAGAACCCTCACGCTCCATCGGCCATCGGTTCTTCTTGCGATGTGCCCTGCCCACTGCCACTTCAGTTTAGCGACTCATTTGTTTTTTACACGTGAGCAAACGAGCAAGTAGTCTAGGCAACGAAGCGGATCGTTGTATGAAGACCCCCGCATTAAATCCTCAGTCGATGAAACTTTGCTGGGGTATTACACTACATGAGACAAACCTTCTATAAAAAATCCAAAAAAAAATCGATAGTTTTAATTTTTCCATACAATAATTACAAAAAATGTATGAAAAAGTTTTTTGTAAGATTTTTTTTGGATATTTTGAATTTCCATTGAATTCATGATTCTTTATCATCCTGTTAAATAAAATCTGCCCGAGAAATTTATGTTGGGGTCAACTGCTTCGTTGCCTGCACTGAGGTGGGCAACCTGATGGTAAGTGGTCACTACCACCCATAGCACCCAATGTCTTATTAGCACACTGAGGAATTGTTCGAGTCTGTGTTGTATTTTCACACCGTACCAGTCGCCGGAAGTCGAATTTTCATCCATACCATACCACTTGGATAGCTGGCAATCTTCCACGCAAGAATCGACCGTACTTTCAAAAAGGCTGGCAGCGCATCTGTGACCCCCTGGGTGTAGCGGGTGTCTGTGGGCGACGGTGGTCGATCATTTACCCTTAGGTGACCCGTCTTATTAAAAAAAACTAATAAGGCAGCAAAGCGCGTTACCCAAACTGAAAACTAAGATGCTATGTATATAGGGTGACTTTTAATTAGTTCTTGATAGAAAAAGGTATGCATGTACTCATGATACTGAACAACCTTCCCCAAGGAACATAGGTCGAAAAACGAAAATCAAGTTTTGACCTCCCATAGAAACTGCATCAGCTGATAGCGCATTTTGTATGGGAGGTCAAATTTGGATTTTCGTATTTCGAACTATGTTCCTTGGGAAAAGTTGTTCAATATCATGAGTACATGCATATTTTTTGCTATCAAGAACTAATTAAGTCACCCTATGTGTGCCGGTAATTTCAATTCGAATTACCTTTAACCATAAGTGCAAACATTGCCGCTTAGGACTGGCCCGATGGCGTAGTTGGTAGCGAGCCTGCCTTCTCCACGGGCTGCGGGTTCGATCCCCGCCCAGGGCAAACATTTATGTAAAAAACAAGTGTTTGTTCTAAGTCTCGGTGTTATTTCATGTATTCATGCATACAGGTTTTAAGGGACGATGTACCGAAAACTGAAAGGGCGTGCTCAATCAACGAAACTGAACAAGTTTCTCAAAGAAACATTTTTGGGAAATGAAAAAAGAATTGACCTCTCCAAACAAACTGTTCGACTAGTGAGCGATTTGTATAGAGGTAAAAATGTTTTTTCATTTCCCAGAAACGTTTCTTTGGAAAAGTTGTTCAGTTTCGATAACTGAACACGCCCTTTCAGTTTTCGGTAGACCGTCCCTTACACCTTGTATACATAGTACACGCTTTGCCCAGTTTCGAATTAGATCACTTTGTGTGAAATGTCCCACAAATATCTATTTCTAAAACAAAATACCTAAACCAATCTAGAGATACTGGGTGCAAATAGGTAGGTTTATATATGTAGTGTTTATGTATGTTTAATTTGTTATATCTTTAGGTCAATCTTTATGCACCGTCCCCGCATCTATGTTAGCCTAATATCCTGCACCCAAAGGTTGCCTGGAAGAAATTGCTCTTTAGCAATAAGGCCGCCTCATTGTACACCTATTTCTAATATTGTACTTTTCACAAAATTTCGTGTGCAATAAAAGAATATTGTATTGTATTGTGTATTGTATTGTAAATACAAAAACATGCAACGGCTCAAGGGCATGCTCCACAAAACTGAACAACTTTTCCAAAGAAGCATGTGTCGAAATAAGATAAAGGAGGTGTTTCATCTCCAGTCATCCCATGAAATGTCCACTGCCGGACAGGGAGCTCCCACTAGAACTCCAGCAACCACTTAAAAGGGGATTTACTATAGTCACCACGCTTGTAAGCGTTGCGGCTAGCGACTGCTGTTGTTGGTGACCGCAGCATGTTAAGATGGTACCATACACGGGGAAATGCTGCTGCCCATCCTCCGGTTCATAAGCCCTTAGTCGCCTCTTACGTCACCCATGTGTAGAGATGGGTTAGAACTATTCTTTGCCTGCACCACACAGGCGATCTCTATGTACACCTGCTAGTAAATAAGACCCAAATTTATTTAACCTTACCCATAAACTCTTTTTGTTTATTACAATACATGGCGTGGCAATGTTCATGTCTCAGTGGTCCAACTAAGCAAAATAAAACATCAAAAATGTATTATCGGCCTTTTTACATACAAAGGTCACATCAAATGACAATCCGCGACTTTCCTGGGTCAAAAATAACATGAAATCCTGTTTGCGTCTAAGAAAGTATCATTAAAATTTATGAAAACCAAGTAATTTTAAATTTCATACGTAGTTTTAAATTTTTAATAATTAATTTAGTGTTAAAAAGTAACTAAACGATGCCAAAACTTATGACGTCATTGTTCAAAAACATTCAACAAAGATTAGGTCAATTGACTAGGTTGGAAACTTTCGGATTTCCCCCACATTGTGTGTTGTTTTTCGTATTTATGTTCCTATGTTACCTAAATAAATGTTGCTTGGGGAAAGTTGGTCAGTTTCATGGTCTGAGTATCATACTAAAATTATGTTCACTATTTCAGTAGTTTTTTTTTGGACCTGATTTGCGTATTTTGCCCATTTTTTCTAAGAACACACGAAAAATTAACCTAGTATACTTTTTTTTCAGGTTTCCCTGCTCTTAGGTGAAATATCGTCTCGTTTGTCCATCGTGGGGGAATCCCCTATTGGGACGCTAACTCCCGAACAAATGATTTCAATAGGGGAACATTTTACAAAACTTTTAGCTGAGACCAAACATAGAGGCGCCTTCGAACAAGCTTACGTAGGGTTTACTAAGCTACTAGCCAGGTAGGTTACAAAAAAAAAGTACCAAAAAACCGGCCAAGTGCGAGTTGGACTCGCGCACCGAGGGTTTCGTACTACTAAGGTAACAACACCGTCTTAGTTATGGACTAAATGCGTGCGAGCCCGACACGCACTTAACTAGTTTTATAGTTAGTAGTTTATGTACTATAAACATACCAACTTTCAAGTATTGTTAGTATTCCCGTTTTACCGATTGAGTTAAAGCAAAAATCGAGCGAAAATCGTCTAAAAACACGTTTTTAGTAAAGAAGAACCTCTTAATTACTTATTTTTATTATTTGTTGTTATAGCGGCAACAGAAATACATAAGCTGTGAAAATTTCAACTGTCTACCTATACTGTTCATGAGATAAAGCCCGCTGGGAGACAGACAGACATCGGAGGCATATTAATGGCGTCCCGTTTTTCACCCTTTGGGTACGGAACCATAAAAAAGAGTAGTGTTCCGTACCACTATATAATAGATAGGCATAAAACTAGATAGGATGTGGCTAGTTTTTTTTTGTGTTCGTTATTTTTAGAACAAGGTTTGTGTAGATAGTAAAATTGGAAAAGTTTTTCCTAAATTAATGATTGGAAAAAACTAAAAACGCTGTTTTTATGAGATTATTGTTAGAACTCAAACTTGTAAAGCCGAAAGGGTGCCTAGTATCAAATGAAAATTGTTTAATTAATTGTCAAGCTATTTGGTGTAAGCTTACCATTCACGCCGTGGGCCGCGGGTTCGATCCCTGCACAGGGTAAATATTTGTGTAATGAACAGAAGTGTTTGTTTTGTGTCTGGGTGATATTTATCAATTTATGTATGTATATCAGTCTCTGATACCCATATAGTACAGGCTTTGACTAGTTTGGGATCAGATGTTATGATTGTTTAATGACACGAATAACCGCGAAGGAGGAGCAGTCTTCCTGACATAGGTACTCAAGGAAACTCCAATATTTTTACGTAAACTTTCAAAGAAATAAACATTATTGTATTTTGTAAATGACTTTGTGTGAAATGTCCCCTCTAGTATTGAATACGGGTGTGTTGTAGGTTGTGGCGCTGTCGGTCGGACCGACTGCACTCCCTGCCCCGCGGCTGGCTGGCCGGGCTGACGGCCGCCGTGCAGGGCGGGGGAGGGGGGGGCGCGCTCGGCACCACGCGGCGCGGCGCCGGGCTGCCCTTCCTCATACAGGTGATAAAACGACGCCAATCGCACACTTTGATGCATTCGTCCACAGACCACTGCATAGTTGCACTGCGCCGGCCGCTACTAGAGGCGGCATGATCAACACTTGCCATATAAACCGAGGTGTCACGCGCACACCAATTCCTCACGTTTGCATGCATGGATTACTCGCGGGTCCTGCACGTCTGAGGTTTTGTGTTCCATGACAACCTGTGGTAGCATATTTGAACTGCAAAAAAATCTGAATTACTTAGTTGTGTTATAATAATATACCTAAATTTTGTTTATTCACGTTTTTACTTTGATTTTTATAGCATCTAATGGCATATTTATTAGTCGCCTTTTACGAAACCTACGGATAGAAATGGGTTAATACTATTCTACTCACGGTTTACAGTATAAATGACAAACTTTACTTAATATCAATATTAATTAAACATATTTTTTTCTGCAGGCATTAGTAACAACCGAAATACAAGTGCAAGGAAATCCGAAGTGCTTCCACAAATGCATGACAACATTACTTCGTCTCGCTCGCTCGTCGCCTTCAGAAGAACATCAGAGCGAGACGGCTATAGAAACGCGAACGCACAGTATAAATATACTGCGAGCGCTGTTCAGGAATTCGGCGTTGGATGAAAGTGTTAGCAGTTATGTGGGGGAAGGCTTGATTGTTGCTCTGAATGGATTTGAAGGGAAAACTTGGATGGTTAGTGGAAACATAAATTTTATTTCTGGCTCTTTAATTTTTGTATAGATAAGTAGCCTATGTAGGATGAAGATGTACACGACAAAAGTCCATTCAAAGCTTACGCTTCTATAATAAGATACCCACTGACATTGGAAGTTTACTGTTAAATAAATTCAAAGCTGTTATCAAGCAAAAATTGTACAAGAAAGGTTTTTGTAAAATCAGATTACCTAGAAGAGAAAAATCCATAAGGATTAGGTTACGTACGGTTCTAACAGGCTAATTCAAAATTCAAATTGACTTATTTTTCTTGTATCAACCCTGTACATTCAAACATATTTAAAAGAGCGCGTGGGTTTTTATTGTCGCTTCTTTTTTCCCACCATGGCGCCAATTTGTTTGTGAAGCGATGTAGTTTAACTGAAGTAATTAAGAGATTTTAATATCTAACAATGAATAAACGATTTTGAGTTTGAGTGAGCTCATTATTAAGAGGATATGTGAGAAAATATTTATTTGACAATGGGCGGAGTCTTCTCGCTTGAAAGAAAGGGATAAAGTTATTACATCTGCAACGCATTAGATTGCGACAGATAAACTGTGTGTGTGTTTTGTCGAATCGATTTTCACTAATCATGTTTTGGTCTTTACTTGGTAATATTATCACTTGAATGGTCAAAAAAGACATACCTCAAAAACATGATGAAAACATCACTCAAATACGTAAAGCACTGTACTTCTAGCACCTCTGAATACTGGCCTCGTGCAAACCAGCCCTTAGGGTAAGTGTAAAGATAAAAAACGTATGTTCATTTTATTGCTTATATCCAAAAGTTATAGAACCCAAAGTTGTACCTACAGTCATATTGGTGCAACTTCCACTCGATTGAAAAGTTTGGATTTTATTATGGTCACTGATCTCGTAGTCTCAGTCTATTTGCATTGTATTCTGCATGACATTCAATAAGTATTCTGTAAAGAATCTACATTGAATAAATTATCTATCTCAATCTCAATCTCATGGCTAGATACTGAGTAAATAAAAAGATGTTTGTCTTCAAAATACCCAAAAAAACTGGTTAAGTGTGAGTCAGACTCGCGCGCCGAGGGTTCCGATGTACTTAAATAAAATTGGAAGCAATAAAGTCTATTTTTAGGACCGCAAAACTAAATTTGTTTGTAAAGGTTTTTTGCAGATTTCTAAAAAACTGTGCAATTTAGAAAGATTGTTTTATTTTTGCTGTAATATTTATTGTAATATTTATCGAGTGTAATTAATTCAGATTTTTCCTTTTACAAGCTTTGGAGATAAAGGGGGGAATGGTATTTTTTATGACATTTGTCATCATAACTTCAAAACTAAGAGTCGTTAAAAAATACGAAAATATATTTTAGAATGTATGTACAAGTAAAGCCCTTTCATATTGTACCTTACTCGACCTAGTTACGACAATTTGTAATTTTGCCCTTCCTATTTGGGCCCCCTTTACATTATTAATCATAACTTTTTTTTAATTCTTTTGGTTGCAATTAAGTAGGACAACCATAAAAACTATTCAAAATTTCAAGTGGATATAGACGGACGGACAGACAGACAGAGAAAGTCGCACCATAAGGGTTCCTTTTTCTTACCATTTTGGTATCGGAACCTTATAAATTACATATCTTAACTGGCAGTAAGTAAACAGAGATGTGGGTGCCCGTTTCAGGAGCGCAACTCATCAACGCTGCTTTTCAGCGCGCTGATGGTGCGCGTGTTCGGAGTGCAGAGAGGGAAGGATTCCGACCAGCTGAGCGTGCGGAACAGAATGACCGGCCGGATCTTCTTCCTGCGATATCCGGCTTTGTACGACTACATGCTGGTAGGCACTACTCGTAAGGGCATGTTCAGATGACAAGCGCTCAACGCGCGTTAAACCCACGCAAAATTTTTGTATTGTGTTCATATGACACGCGCTTGTCAGGCGTTGAACGCGCGTTTCCATTGAAGCTTCGGTTTCCATTTCGGACAATTCTGGACTGATGGATCCTAAAATACATCTATCCGCGTCGAAAGCGCGCGCTCAACTGAACGGATATATAGAAAACCAATGATCTCAAAGCGCCTGTCGGGTGTTGCCGTAGCGTTCAACTCGCGCTTTATTAAAACGCGCGCATGTGTACGGCCAGAACAAAATGTATGTATATTTAGGCCATGTTCAGATGACGCGCGCTTTGAGATCATTGGTTTTCTATGTATCCGTTCAATTGAGCGCGAGTTTTGGATGCGGATAAACGTATTTTAGGGTTCATCAGTCTAGAAATCGTCCGAAATGTATTACGGCAACGCGCGTTCAACGCCTGACAAGTGCGTGTATCATGTGAACACAATACAGAAATTTAGCGCACGTTTAACGCGCGTTGAGCGCTTGTCATCTGAACATGGCCTAACATCCCGTGACACCTCCACCGCAGGTCAGGGGTTCCCTCCAGAATACCAGCAAAAACGTTTTTCGTATTTGGATCTATTTTCCTTTGGGAAAGTTTTCCAGTTTCAATGTCTAAGGAACATCCTAAAATTATGTACACTATTTCTATAGGACCCTATACATACATAAATAGATAAATAACATCAAGACACAGAACAAACACTTGTGTTCATCACACAAATGTTTGCCCTGGGCGGGAATCGAACCCGCGGCTCACGGCGTGAAAGGCAGGCTCATTACCAATCCATATAAACGGGCTTGTCGTAATAAATAACTATCTGTTTTAGAACAAGCTGCAGGAAGTGAGCAGTGTCGAGGCGGGCAACTTGCGGCCGGGACTGTACCCGGTGCTGCTATTGTTGGCGCGACTGTACCCCTCGTCTCTGGAAGGAACCGTCTCCAACCTGAAGGTATGTAGATATTTATTGTAGGCACAGCAGCAAGCCAGTATAAGCTGAACCAGCGCTACTCTATAAACGCCCGAAATCAGAGACCTGCTCAAGGTTAAAGTGTTTCTACCGATGAGCGGTCGTGTGTACAAGGTGTTTCAAAAAGGTATAATAACTCTAAAGAAAAAATATCTTTAAACTAAGAAACGTAAGTCTGTTTAATATAAAAATTAATTGCCACATGTGTTATGTGTGACGAAGCATCACTTGAGAACAGCTCAACTGAGTTGGTTGTTGTTTTTATGTGTATGTAATTTTGATGGTAATATTTATACTTCCATACAAAATGCGCTAGCAGCTGATTTAGTTTACATAGGGGACTTAAAAATTTTTTTTCGTTGTAACCTATGTTCCTTAGGGAAAGTTGTTCAATTTCATGCGCAGAATCACATTCTTCAGGATTGATATACACTTAACTGTACAGGATGAAAAAAAACCGGCCTAGTGCGAGTCGGACTCGCGCCCTAAGGGTTCCGTACCTATTTGCCATATGATATACTAAAAGCTTTTGCTTCTTGTTTTAAAAACTCCGCGACCCCTCTTTCATAGAAAAGTTTTTGAAACGGGAGTCTCCTTTATTGGTTACTATTAGTTGTGAGAAAAATTTAAATATTTAATGATTTTAGACTTTTCCCTTTATTTGTACTGTGAGACCTAGCTTCTTGCCAAATTTCATAATTTTAGGTTAACGGGAAGTACCCTGTAGGTTTTGCTTTTTTGTATAAATGTATGGAGACAAGGACATAAAAAGATCTTTTGATTGCGTCGTTGTAAAAATTTAAATTTCCAGATCTTGTGTGGTTTATGGACCTTAATATTCGTTATCAATTTAACCTGATACCTCTTCTCGTTCGTGAGAAGAAAGGTCTTGACAGACAGACGGACAACAAAGTGATCCTATAAGGGTTCCGTTTTTTTGTTTTGAGTTACGGAACCCTAAAAATTTTGAAAGTTTCTCAATTTTACGAAATCGAAAAAAAAAATGCTTTTACCAGTAGAATTTAACGGAAAATATGTTAACAATATTGTTAACTTTAACAACAGATTGATGAACGCCTGATTTAGGACATGTTGATGAAATTAGAGCTGAGTATGTAGTTAAAAAACACCTTACTAAACCTATAAAACTTGTGAGTACTTAGAATCATTCTTTTTAAGGTATCTTATTCTTTTTGATTACGGCTAGGAGCACTTCAAGCTTGACACATAGGACTTTGTTCTGTGCTTATTTATAAAGCAGCAGGACATAAATTTGCACTGTGAGTGGCTTGACCTACTCCTGGCCGTACTTGCCTGCTTGATGTACCTATTTAAGTAAGTATATATAGCTAGTACCAGGTGCATGATTTTGTTAGTACTGCGCCTTCTTCGCCAACAAACTGTCAGTTTGGCGATCATTTAGTTTGTAAGAAATGCATGTACCTTTCGTAATTAATAAATTTTAAAAAAAAAGTATGAGTATAGCCGTGTGTGGGTGTGGGTGTGGTGTGTTGCAGCTGGCAGCGTACGTCCCGCTGGTTTGGGGGTGCGCGCGGAGCGGCGCCCTGCTGGCGCGCCGGCTGGCGGCCCGCGCGCTGCCCGCTCTGCTGGCGCCCGCGCGGTGCGTACACACAACACCCACGGACGAACAATAACAACCACTGACCATCCCCTTTTACAAATCGTAACCCGAAAAGTATAAAACTAGATGGCGCTAATAAATAACTTCTAACTTCTTTTAATTTATTACTTTTTCTTTATCTTTTTCATTCCGTTTAATAGTAAATTGATGTTTTTTAGTAACAGACGTTTAGAAAGAGTGGGGTCTCCCAACACAAGTATTTATATACTTAAAAGGAGTTCCCAAAACCAGAACTGTATATTAAGACATAGTTACAAATAAACATTTTGATTTTGAAAAAAAAAAAATAGTCCGGGAAGTTATTATGATTTATCGAGTATTCTGCTAAAAAAATAAACCGAATTTCAATGTTAGCGTTTCTTTACATTGAAACTATGTTCAAATTTTAAATGATTTTTTGACAGAATACTCGGTAGACCATAATTAATTTCCACATTATTTGAAAGTGCCATCTAGTTTCCATGTGTTTTATGCCTTCCCGGGTTACGTTTTCTAGTATGGGGATTGTCAATCTGATTATTATTCATCCATGATATAACTTAGTATAACCGTACTCAATATACATACTTTGAAGTCAAAACATCTCTCATTGGTTTGTGTTTACAATCATCATCACACTCACCATAACAACTCTTTAAAATGTCCAATACAGGACGGGAACTCCCTCCATAATTCCAGCTCTTGCTGAAAAAATGTGGAGGGAAAGTACCATAGTCACCTCGCTTGTCAGCGTTACGACTGGCACCATAGACCGCGGTTGAAAGTGACCGCAGTAAGTAAGATAATATGATACACATAGCTTATATATAGTTCTGTGGCCCATCCTCCAGTTTATAACCCCAAGCCACACCCACGGGTGAGTATGGGTTGGTACTATTCTTTGCCGGCACCACACGGGACATCACACCACACTATCACATCACATTCACATATTCACAATCATTAATAGCAAACCACCGTTTTGTTGTGTCCGGTCTTGCAATGGACGTCCGTACTAAGAGTCTGCACCCGACCAGCACCAGAAAAACCTAGTTTATGGGGTAGATTTTTGAGATGGGACAAAAAAGCTTTTTTATGCCAATCGATTCTGTTTCTAATACTGATCAAAAACATCTATGGGACCAACCCAAGTTAGAGTACTTATATTTGAAAGCTGACTTCAAGGTTATAAACTTTCGCATAAAATTAAGTTTTTATTTTTAGTTTGATATATAAAATTATTGGTTCGAAAATTGTTCGTCTTAAATGACGTCCGATTTCATCATTAGATTTGTTATATTTTTTATTTATATTATATTTAATAATTTACTTAACACCATATATGGCAATATTATTTAAGGCGCTCACTACCATTTTCTTATTATCTTTCAGGTACATTGAACACTTGGAATCCGCGTTTAATTTGATATGCGATACAACCATTCAGAAAAACTATTGTCACGGGATTTTACTACAGGTAAGTGTTTAAAAAGCGCATAGGTTTTTTTCTTCGCTTCTTTTTTTCGCACATAGCGCCACTTTGTTTGTGAAGTGACGTAGCTTTTAGTTTAATTGACGTCAGTACCTGGGAGACCGAGCTTCGCTCTATAATAGCCGCCTCGACATTAAAATATCATCGGGTGAGCAAGCTAACAGATGGCGCTGTAGGTTTCTGTCTAAAACGCAAATGCTTAAAAACACATACAAATATTCCTCGTTTAAAAGTATAGGATAAAGATAAGTGGTCAAATAATCCTAATATGAATAGAGTATATCAGTATACTTTATACTTTCATGGAGATCTTTAGAGGAGGCCTATGTCTTTCGGCTGATATGATGATACTTTAACGTTGGTAATATTTATACTTTCATAAAAGCTGCTTCCATATGAACCGCGAATGTTTAGCTAGTGTATACGTGCGTCACAATCACAACCGAACGGCTTTTTCCCCGAACATTCATCTACAGGGTGAAATCGAAATCATTCGACAATTTTTTAGGGTGAGTTCAGACCATGACAATGCACAACTTTCCCCAAGGAACATGGGTCCGGAAACGAAAAAAAATTTTCGACCTCTCATACTAAATGTGCGCTCGGATAGGCTCACTTTGTATGGGAGTTCGAAAAGATTTTTTCGTTTCTGGACCCATGTTCCTTGGGGAAAGTTGTTCATTTTCATGTTCTGAACTCACCCTAAATTTTTTTCGAATGATTTGATTTTACCGCCGATTAATGCCTGCCCTCTTATGTGTGTAGCAACCCTTACTTCGACTGCAGTACCCTAATCCATTTCTTTTTTCGAATATTCCAACGCTTAGCAATCTATTTTGCAGCCATGACACTAAAACCAGAATATTGTTTGACGGAAAGAATAACATTGTTTTACAAACTTGATTTTTCTGACTTTAGCCGATTGTTTTTGACATAGCTGCAAAATGTGTTGGCTTTGGAATAAAGGAAAAAAATTATTATACAAGGTGTAAGGAAAAGTACCGATTTCCTTTTAACCACATGTTCCATAAGTAGAATAAAGAACAATAAGCGTGTTTAAAAAATTAAAATAATAACAGATTTTAAAAAATAATATGAAAATTTAATTGTGTCAACCCTCACCAAACTCAAGACTATCGCACCGATAATCGTGAGTATTTGCCTCAAGTGTCGTCCTTACGTAGTTTTCTATCTCCTATCTCTGTTGCACGCTAGTGAATGGCGATCGTTAGTGAATGCCGGAAGGAGCGTGATGCGATTCTTAGAATAGGCTTGGCTACTTGAACTTTTTTTTCTTAGGAACTAGGTATTTTATTTTTGTTTTTTTTTTTATTAATATCAATATGTTTTATGTACTTTATTTTACTTACACAACATGTGATTAAAAGGAAATCGGTACTTTCCTTACCCTGTATATTGTTTGTTCCAGATAACGCGTCTTTTGGACGTAAAATCAAAGGTAATGAAAGAAGAGCTAAACTCCAATACGCTTCAACATCATCTATACAATATATCGGACGAAGAGACCGCTGTCAGAATAGCCGGTGCTATAAGGCGGTCATACTGGGTGCTAGAGCAAGCCACGGGGAAGCAGCCTTGCTATTTACTTGCCGATGAGTATCTCAACATAATCAACAACATTGTCTGGAGGTTAGTAATACCATGTAATACTACGGACGAACAATAAGAAGGGCTGACCATCCCCTTTTAGAAATCGTAACCCGGAAAGTATAAAACTAGATGGCGCTAATAAATAGTCCGGGAAGTTATTATGATTTATCGAGTATTCTGCTAAAAAAATAAACCGAATTTCAATGTTAGCGTTTCTGTACATTGAAACTATGTTCAAATTTTGATTGATTTTTTGGCAGAATACTCGGTAGACCATAATTAATTTCCAGATTATTTGAAAGCGCCATCTAGTTTCCATGAGTTTTATGCCTTTCCGGGTTACGTTTTCTAGTAATACAGCGTGTAACGAAAAACTCTTGAGCGGGTGTCAGGGTGTCTACTCTCAAAGTCCGATATATCGAAACGATACTACTCGAAACATGCAAATGCAAAACTTCGTCCCTTGACAATACAGTGAATATTGGTTGGATAAATTTTCAAACTGCATCCAACCAATATTCTACTCTATTGTCAAGGGACGAAGTTTTGCATTTGCATGTTTCGAGTAGTATCGTTTCGATATATCGGACTTTGAGAGTAGACACCCTGGTGTCAGCTTATACTGATTTTGTTTCTACGTGTTTGGGGCCGTGCGTACAGCGAACTACAATACGAAAGCCCGCTAAAAAATGGCACCAGAACGCACACCCTTGTACAGCGCATGACACAGCAACGCAACGCACACCGATGCAAACAAGCGAGTGAGCGGTCAGATTCAGATAATTTTATTCAATGTAGATTCTTTACAGAATACTTATTGAATGTCATGCAGAATACAATGCAAATAGAGCGAGTCTACGCCGTTTCGGATCGTGCTATGGCAGCGTAAAAGAAACGGCAAGAAACCACTGCAGCACGGCCTACTTTAAGAGTCGGCTTTTTACAATGTGTTTCTTGTGTTTCGCTGGAATATCAGAGCACCATACCTCTTTGTCAGTCATATAGTCATCCAATCTATAGTAAGCTTTTTTATATAACGTTTGCTTTACACATTCTTTAAACTTTCTCTCAGGTAATTGCACTATATTTGATGATCAAACGAACTTACCTGTACGTGAAGTTCGATCACAATTATATGAGCAGCTTTATTCGACGCGATTTATATCAAACAATATAACATTTTGTAGCTATGTTCCCACATTGCAGCCCTTACACGTATTTAAAAGATTTGTAAAAAAAAATTGAAGGTGACATTATGACTCATTCGATACTTCGCTCGCCCGGTCGGCCATCTTCATTCTGTTTAAAGGTTCTCGTTGTTTATTTCTTTCTGAATTTACTTTAGGGTAGGGGTATTGAATAATGTACCAGAAAAGTAACTTAGGGAGGGCGATATAAATCGCGTCGAATAAAGCTGCTCATATAATTGTGATCGAACTTCACGTACAGGTAAGTTCGTTTGATCATCAATTATATTTCGCAGCTTTATTCTTTGCGATTTATATCAAACAATATAACATTTTGTAGGATGTTTAGAGTTCGTTGAGTAAAGAAGAAAGAAATAAATAAATGTAGTTTTCATTTACTTTGTTTAATTTTATAATGAAAATCTCTTAACAAGTTAGTCAATCATTGTACTTTTATGTTTAAAAGCATTACTTTTATGTTTAAAAGGGAGCTCTTGCTACTAGCTGTAAGAAAAACTTGCAAAAGATTTTAATTTTTGATTTTGATTTTATGACTTACAAAATATGCGATATTTTCAACTATCCTTAGCAAACCATTTACTCTAACAAAGCAAGAAATAAAGGTTCTATTTATTTACTTGTATTTAGTTCTGCTAAAGCAAATTCGTTAGGATGGGAGATGCTATCATCTTTGTTATGAAATTTTGCGAATGTTTTTGATTTATCAATCCACCCTGCAGTCTCCCTAATTAGATCCGCATTAACTCCAACCCTACTAGCCGCTGAGGTGGACGCGTGCCTAGTTAGTTAGTGGGCTCCTGTTTCCGCAATTAAACTCTAGTTTGGTCCTTTTTGCGTGCAGGTTGTGCTGGTTATTTAAGCCAGCTCAGCTCCTTCCAAAAGCTCAGAAGTCTCCGGGGACATTCACAGGCTTCTCGGAGAGACCTCGTGTCTTCGAGGATTTTGGCCCGTTGGTCGGCCAACGAACGCGTGCCTAGAGCAATGTCCTGTAAATAGTGAAATATTTATTCCACATCCTTGTAAAGTGCTTTTGACCCAATTGCTTAAAGTTTGTGGTGAGACAACGCCGTGTAGTTTTCTGTAACTAATGAATAATTTTGACGCAGTATTATTGTTTCGAAGAGCACTTGTTTTATTTATGTATATAACTAAGCATTGAGCTGGACATATTTCAGGCTAAAGCCTGTTCACTCTAAAGAGTGTAATATGTAGTAGTCTGGGAACTGGCTGGACTGAAATAGGTGTAGAAGTCTTTATTAAATCAGGAATGGTAATCATAATTTCACTTCCATTTTGAATGTTAACGTTTTCTAATTTAACTAAGGAGAAGGTTTTGAATCCTATGTGCGGTCGCCAGTGCTTATAGGGTGAAAACTTTTTTTTTTTTTTTTTATAGTAATTTAAGATTGAGGCTGTCATTAGGCCATAATCTAGATAAATAATTTAAGACTAAGTTGGGATCCCAAGTAAGGTAGTATGGGTTTTGGTGGTCTCAGTTTGAAACCGTTCATAAATCTCTTAATTGTGTAATGGTCCTTGTGATTTGATCCCATGATAGTCATTATAGCAAATTTACGGGAATCGATTGTACCATATTTTGCCCCTTTACGAAAACATTCTGTTAAGAAATCTATGATAGTGTTAATCGTTGGTTGTAAAAAAAAAATATGATTATTAGATTTTATAAAAATCGAACCATTGTTATCGTCTTAGCTGACAAGGACGATAACATTATTTCAATAGACGGTGGAGTCATTGATTTATTTAATAAAGTTTGCCTGATAATTTTCCGGCAACCAGGGAAAGTGCCTGATGGCGGCTGTGGTGTGATATGGATGATTTTTTGGACGACTTTTAAAACGGAAAACGAAGGAAAAGCGTAAAAGACCAGATTTTTCCAAGAAATCGTAAAAGAATCAATTGCATTAGGATCGTGTTGCCAGGTATAATTCTTCGCATTTGGTGTTTCGTCTAGTTGCGAACAAATCGATCGCAGGACAACCAAGGTTATCTACAATTTCTTGAAAACAATTTGGGATTAGCTCCCATTCGGGATCGACGTTCTTGGTGCGCGAAAGAGCGTCTGCCTAAAAATTATCCTTAGTGTTACAAAAATGATGATATTTCTGCGTTCACGCCACTGCCAAATTGATTTAGTTATTTCATTCAAATGTGGATATTGGACGCTACCCATTTTGTTAATGCAGGAGATGGCAATGACATTGTCTGTCTGTAAGAGTATTTCGCAGGCAGGCATATCCCTAGTGTATATTTGAAGTGCAAACAAGGCAGCTTTCAGTTCTAATATTAATATAAGAGTCATTTTCATCATCGCGGCGAAATCCATGCGATCTAACTGCGTTACAGAAAGCGCCCCAGCCGTAATATTTAGAATATAAATAGAGTATTTCTAACTTATAGTCACCGAATCGCAAAGGATGGTAACCATGGTCTATGTTATTTATCCACCAATAAAATTCATCATTTAAATTGTATGGTAAATTGATTATTTAGTCATAGGAATCGTTTCTAAAAATCTTGTGGTAATTTTAACATCTCTTTGGCATTAAAAACAAACCCTAAGTACTTGCATTCCCTTCTCCCAAGAAGTTAATTGACTTTTTTCTTTATTTATTATAAATCCCAATTTTTCTAACAAGTTTTTAGTGTATTCAATATTTCTCAGATATTCTTCGTAAGCAAGTCCTAAAATTGCATTAGTGGCTTTAAAATTTTCGTACAAACATACGGAGCTAAGAAGAGGCCTGAGCGGCCTCAGTTAAATTGATATAAAATGTATTTAAGTTTAGAATTTCAAATATTTTCTGTGATATTTTTAATAGGCATAGCTAAATATACATCTTTCATGTCGATGAATGCCATATAACAGTTTTTAGTAATCAATTTTGCTGCTGTACGACAATATTCCACTTTGAAATGTAGGGTATTTATGTAAGTATTTAGTTAAACTTTCGAGATTTAAAATAAATCTTTGATTGCCGTTAGGCTTATCTCTCAAAAATGCGCTAGAAATAAATTCTCCGTTTTCATGATAACTTTTTGAAATAGCACCCGTTTCTAACAATAATCGAATCGATTTCTCATAGTGAAATGACTCGGTATGTGATCTTGGTAAAGTATTTTAGCAACTTTTATTAATAGGAACCGTTTTAAAGGGTATTTTATATCCCTTTATCCGGGACAGAACTCTAGGATTATTTGTGATTTGCAGCCAGGCGTCGTAAAAGTCGACCGGCTGGCTGCGAGTACCTCGTTTAGTAGCGGCGGGTGTTCCTCCGCGGCGGCGGCGACGTCCTCCGTCTGCTAGGGCCCCGGCCGGGCGGCGGCGGCGCGCGTCGTCCGAGCTGCTGCTGTCGCTGCTGGAGCCCGAGGTTTCCCCACATCTGGTTTGCCGCTGGTGTTCCGCGGCGGGGCCCTCATGTTTAAAGGCTTGTTTTTATAAAAGTTAACTTTATTAAATTTTGGGTTTGTGTTTTCTGGAAACTTTTTCAGATCAGCCCCTGACTTTTGAATATTTTTAGCTGACTTTACTGTATCGGACACGTTGTCGCCGAATAAGTATTTGTCTCTTTTTGTGTTCAACAATGCTTCTTTCATACTGGCGCTGGTGGCTGATATAATAAGCGATCTTCTTGACTTTGTTTCATTAAAATGAACATCGCATAAAATGCGACCTGCATCGCTCATTGCTTTTAGTATCTTCGAGTGGTAATTTTTCTTTAGAAGCAAGTCTGTGGCGTTTGCTAGCGCAGCGAGCGCAATACCAATTTGTCTCTGTCTCTCTGCTAAAACCGCATCTCTTTCGATCAAAGATTCGGGGAGGGCTGCCTTAACTTCAGCATTGAGCAAGGGCGGAACTAAAAACTCGCAGTTGGCGGGTATCAGGTGTTCTTTATGTTTTTTTTTTTTTTTTCTCTTCTTTCTTTGATAGAATTTCTTGCCAGCGTGAGGCAATATCTTTGTGTATATTGGTGCCTAACTGGGTTTCAAGTGTAGGCCCATCTCCCAGTAACTGTAGTATTTCCTGATCCAACTCAACTTCGCTTTGTTCGCTTTGATTCTACGAAGTGGATGTTCCGGCCGTCGTAGTACTCGCGGATATCGTGGATACTTGGGCAGTATCAGCCGCAGAGGTGGCGTGCGTTTGAGTAGTCGTCGTATTGTCTGCGTTGGTGAAATCTGAAGATACATGCCCAGTACATCAGTATGTATGTAGGTAATGAAAGAAAAAGCCCCGCTGGCTAGTTCGCATCATTGTTAAACTGCCAACCTACACATATTTATGTCGAAGATGGGAAGGTATGTGCTTGCCATAGAACAAAGCCCGCTGCTTGCTCGAAAGAAAATGGTAAGGTTCACTTTGTAACAGAATTAGCCCCGCTGGCCATTCGCATTACTTTTTGAGAACCCTTGTTTTTGCGTCCAATCGGCGCTATATACCTACATGTCTATGTAGGGAGTGTAGGTAGGCATGTTATCTACTCGTTTTATGAAAGAACGAAGCCCGATGCTTGCTCGTATCATAATCGAAGTGAAGGTAGTTCACAGAAGGTAGAGACAGAAATTGGTTGCTCGTATAAGAATCAAACCAAAATAAGGGTAGTTCGAGAAAATTGTGACAGAGAAAACCCCGCTGGTTGCTCGCATCACATCCCAAATAATCCTTATTTAGCACGACAATTTAAGATGACGAATATACTCTGGTCTAAGTATATAAGATTTTCACATGACTTACTGTCTGTTTCATCCTCCGAACTTATAAGACGCATACAACGGCGCCGCGGTGGGGTCGCTTTGCGGCGACGTTTGTCCAACTGTGACTGTATATCCGCGAGTTTTTTAAGAATTTCCTCATCACTTTCTTCTCTTTTTCATTTCCCCATCACTGCTGAACTTTTTTATCGTAAGAATTCACTTGATAATGTTTTTTAATCGCACGAAATGCGCGTGAGGTGTAAGAGCTACAACACGAAAACACAGAATGAAGATGGCCGACCGGGCGAGCGAAGTATCGAATGAGTCATAATGTCACCTTCAATTTTTTTTTACAAATCTTTTAAATACGTGTAAGGGCTGCAATGTGGGAACATAGCTACAAAATGTTATATTGTTTGATATAAATCGCAAAGAATAAAGCTGCGAAATATAATGTCAGGTATTTTGTTGTAGTATCGTATACACAGACCAACGAAAGATGTATTGACTTTAGTTAATCTAGTATATGGTTGATCAATTTTATGCTTATTTCTAGTATTAAAATTATGCCTGTCACAAATTTTAGGTAATTGATGAATGTTCTTTCTAGCATACATTATATTTTCATAGATATACTGGGATGGCACTGTCATAATGTAGGTCAAGGACAAACTAGCATAGCGGCCAGGTAACTATTTTAGCTCCGCCTACTTAGGTAACTATTTCGTGGGGTCAAGTTTGATTGAAGCGTAGTTATCGTTCTATAGTATTGTAGTTCGCTGCGTGCGTACAATAATTTTTTTGACGAAGACTACCTCGACTCATTATAACATCCCATGAAACGTTCACTACAGGACAGGGAGCTCCCTACAGAATTCTAGCTTTTGCTGGAAAAATGTGGAGGGGAAGTACCATAGTCACCTCGCTTGTTAGCGTTACGGCTGGCACCATGGACCGCGGTTGTATGTGACCGCAGTGAGTAAGATGTAAGACAAAGGAGAACGCTGCTGCCCATCCTCCAGTTAACCCTTAGTCGCCTCTTACGACACCCACGGTTATGTATGGGTTGGTACTATTCTTTGCCGGCACCACACGGGACCTACCTCGACTATTTCATTGTATATACAGCATGTAACGGAAAGCTCTGATAAAGGGTGTGACTCAGAAACCACTGCAGCACGGCCTACTTTAAGAGTCGGCTTTGTACAATGTGTTTCGTTGGAATATCAGAGCACCATACCTCAATGGTCTTGATGTTGTCATCTAATTTACAACGTGTAACGGAAAGTTGTGATAATCGTGAAGGGTGTGAATCTGACCATGAAACTGAACAACTTTTCCCAAGGAACGTAGGTCGAAATACGAAAAACTTAATTCGACCTGCCTTACAAAATGCGCTATCAGCTGATGAAATTTCTATGGGAGACCAAAAGTTTATTTTGTTTTTTCACGTATGTTCCTTGGGAAACGGGCGGGCTCAGTCAACGAAACTGAACAACTTTTCCAAAAAAACATTTTTGAGAAATGAAAATAAAAATTGACTTTTCCATATAAACTGTTTGATCAGAGTGAGCAATTTGTATGGAGAGGTAAATTACTTTAATTTCCCAAAAATGTTTCTTTGGGAAAGTTGTTCAGTTTTATTGGCTGAGCATGCCCTTTCAGCTCTCGGTACACCGTCCCTTACACCCTTGAGAGACGAAATTTTTTATTTCGTTTAAGTTGCTAGTTAACTTGAGTAGAATCACTGGGCTTCGGGAGTAAAACCAATGAAAGATCACGCTGTGTAGGGAATTTTATTAGTCTTTGATAGCAAAAGATATGCATGTGCTTGTGATTACAAACAACTTTCCCAAACGAGAGAAAATTTGGACGTTGCGTACAAATTTTACTATTGCTGGTGCAAGTTTTGTGTGGGAGAGCTAAAAAAATATCTATTTTTTCGACCATGTTTTTATAGGAAATTTGTTTCTAATACGAGTACATGCATATCTTTTGCTGTCAAGAACTAATTAATAAAAACCCTATACTACCACAGATGACAAAATTATGTAGTCCGTATAAGTGTATACGGACTACATAATTTTGTCATCTGTGGTATTTCAATACAACTATGACGTACATTTCAAAATGGCGACGATCAAATAGGCACTAATACAACTTGACGAACACCGATCCATTGTACCATAGATAAGCATTATTCATTCATACCGAACATAAGTATTGTTCGAGATCAATGGAAAAATCTCTTGGAAATATGTTAGTTGTCAGGGTGGGTAACGCGCTTTGCTGTCTTATTAGTGTCAGCAAAGCGCGTTGTCACTCCTGACAACTAACATAGTATGACACTAAGAAGACAGTGGGTGGTGGAGACTACCTGCTTGTTTGCTCACTTGTAATATACTACTCAAAACAAAATAAGGGCCAGCAGGTTTTTTTTATATATTATCTTTAATTGTAATTTTTCAATTAAAGTTCGATAAAAATTTCCACTGAGCATTATTTGAAACATTTATTAGTTCAAATTGTAAACAATAGAATAAGCTTAATAAAATTTACATATATACACTACTTTTATAATTTTTATGATATATCAAAAAAACCTGCTGGCCCTTATTTTGTTTTGAGTAGTATATAAAGAAAAAAATATCTAACTAAAATAATATTGCCATATTTTTTGTTACAGATTTCCAAACCTAATCACTAAAGACATGTCAGAACACATTCAATTACAGTTAGAAATACTGTTATTCAACGAAAATCCGTCACCAATCACCTCCGGCAAAGAAGTATGCTTATCGCACGCTTTGTACCTATATTACATATTGATCCACAAATATGGCGTACAGAAAACATGTGAACTTATGTTTCGATCACTCTCACACCCGTTGTATGAAGTTGTCCTCACAACTTTAAACCTTATCCTTATTTGGCACCAAAACTTAGAAATCGAAAACAAATTCGAGGAACATTTAGACGAAATATTCAACGACGCTCCGCGAGAGGAATCCAAAAGCACAGAATTCATAGAAACGCTAAACGAATTCGTACAAATTCTATGCCAAATACTCAATACGAATAAATACTTGGAATGTCAACAGAAAACTTTAAAAGTTTTATCTTTGATTAAAAATACTGAAAGATACATAGTGCAGACAAGAATTAAGAAGAAAGGCATTAAAATTACTAATGAAATTACTATTGATACTCTAATAAATTATATAAATATGGAGCATGAAAATATAGTGCATATTTATTTGGAATGTCTTTCAAATTTTGTAAGTAAAGTAGCGGAAGAGTCGGTAGCGGTAAAGCCAATATTGATGTTGAAAGTTATTCGCGCGATGTTCGCATGTTCGCGAGCGTATAACACGCAAGAGACACGCGCAGTCGTCGTCGGCTTCTTTGAGAACAGTTATGAAGAAATGTTTATGTTGGGGCTTGATGGACTGAGCAAAGAAGCCAAATGTAAGTATAATAGAGTTCACGAAAGAGTTAGGTGTTTTGTAAACAAAAATTTTACATAAGAAAAGATTTATCTTAAATTATACTGAGAGTTCTACAAAGTAGAAAATCGCAAAATTTCACAACCACAGGCAGGATTCGAACCTGCGTCTTCTGCGTAAGTACCGCAGACGCTTTACCAACTAGGCTACTGTGGTCCTGCCCGATGTTGTGAAATTTAGCGACCTCTATACGCATTCCAACGTTGCGTTTGTGCTGCCACCTAGTAAGCATTTTTGCTGTACTAGCTCAACTAGTCCATCATTGCAGATAGATTTCGAGTTGAAAATTGGTAACACTACGTATAATTGAAAATGATTTTTATTTTAACACTTCCTGTGTTCTGAGAGTTGTTACAAGTGAGCAAACGAGCAGTTGGGCCACCTGATGGTAAGTGGTCACCACCGCCCATAACACCCACTGTCTTCATCATCCTATACTATTAAACGAGCAATATTTGTATATATATAAATATATATATTTGTAATCGGTTTCTCGAAAACGGCTCTAACAATTTCGATTATTTTTTTATACGGGGGTTTTCGGGGGCAAAAAATCGATCCAGCCAGGTCTCATGTCTGGGAAAATTAATTTTCCCCGTGTTTTTAAGCATTTTTTAAAATACCGCAACCTACAGCGCCATCTGTTGGCGGGTAGCATAGCTTGCTCACCCGATGATATTTTGATGTTGAGGCGGCTATTATAGAGCGATAATACAGCAAAGCGCGTTGCTCACGTTGAGAACTAAGATGGTATCTCTCGTGTGCCGGTAATTTCACTGGCTCCCTTGCCCTTCAAACACAGCAGTGCGAACACTGCTGCTTCACGGCAGAAAAAAGCACGAGGGTGGTACTTCCCCAGACGGACTTTCCACAAAAGCCCTACCACCTTCGAAACCACCTTTGACTGATCACGCCTTTCCAGTATTGGCCAACCTGTCCCTTACATCCTGTATGATCAACTTAAAAAAAAAAAACATTCTTAGTGCCTGAAACCATGACAAAAACTTATATACTTAAACAACACATTTGGCAAAAGGTACCAGTCTCAGCTATTGCTCAGCATAAAAGTATGCTGCGCGCTGGTTTTCAGACTGGCCCCGTTTGTTGACAGGTCGGTCGTGTTAGCGAACATATTAAGTATGTAATAATGTTTAGTTTTCAAATTACAAATTAATGAAATAAAGTTGAATACCTATTTAAAGCCCAAAACATTGAAACATAAAATAAACATTAAAAAAACAAAAAAAGATCAGTGGTTTAAAAGATTTAGGCCGGTATTTCACCGGGACACCACGGTGGCGCGACTGGTTGCGCCACCGGTGTCCGTAACTAGACACCAGTAAAGACACACCCTGCGGCCACAGTATTAAGGGCTATATTTCACTGGGAGTGGTAGCGCGACCAGCATCCGAGCTATTCGCGCCGCCAAATTGGTTGCACAACCAAACGGACACCAGGTGAGTAACTCTCTATAGAGCTGTATACATTGTGTTGGTAGCGGCGACTGGTTGCGCTGTCATGGTGTCCCAGTGAAATACCGCCCTTTAAACTATGTTATTGTTGATTACAAGATCAAAAGTGGGTATGCGATATTTTTGTACTTAATAAAAAACTTTTATTTTACACGGAGCAAAATTCAGGCGCCTCTGAGGGATGCATCAATACGAAAGAAAGAAATAGCCGAATAGTTTTCTCTTTCTTTCGTATAGCTTAAATTATGTAGTTGTTTAAATCCGGCTTTCTTTCCAGTTGAATACAAAGCCACAGTGTACGCAACACTGGTGACACTTCTCGAAGACGACGACACTACTTTACGCCAACGGATCTCCAACATAATAATGAAACTGCAAATTCTGTTCAGATATAATATGCATAATTTTGAAGACGATGATAGCAACGTGACGTCCCAAGATGAAGGATACCCGAAAGTAGTCGCTAGTAAAGCGGCTAAGGTGTTGAGGGAGATTATAGCGGTCGACAATTTTCCGGTGCTGACTGTACTCGCCCTGTTGGATTTCAAATCCGAAGTGTGTATGAATAATGACGTCGATGATGAGGTACGTTGATTTTCTGTGTTTCTTATATAGGGTGACTTTTAATTAGTTCTTGATAGAAAAAGGTATGAATGTACTCATGATACTGAACAACTTTCCCCAAGGAACATAGGTCGAAAAACGAAAATCAATTTTGACCTCCCATAAAAACTAATTCAGCTGATAGCGCATTTTGTATGAGAGGTCAAATTTGGTTTTTCGTATTTCGACCTATGTTCCTTGGGAAAAGTTGTTCAGTATCATGAGTACATGCGTATCTTTGGCTATCAAGAACTAATAAAAAGTCACCCTATATATATTCTTTATTGCACACATACTTAAAATAAATGTACAAAATTAAAGGACATATACAAGGGCGGGCTTATCTCTAAAAGAGATTAC
Source organism: Athrips mouffetella (assembly GCA_947532105.1). NCBI lineage: Eukaryota > Metazoa > Arthropoda > Insecta > Lepidoptera > Gelechiidae > Athrips > Athrips mouffetella. The sequence continues at coordinate 25,770,704 of OX383965.1, forward strand.
TTCACAGCCAACCCAAGGCAGTGAGAAAGTGAATAGCAGCGGGACACAATAGTGCAGAAAGTATTATTAAAATATAAGTTCATAAATATACCTACAATTATATATAAATAACTCTTAATTAAAGCATAAATAATAAAGGTGATTATTTTGACGTTTGATGTGAGAGCAGGACGGAGCGATACATGTCTCACGCTGTGTTCCAAATTGTACAAACGCTGCTAAAAGCGTATACAGTACTGACGGACGGTCCAAATTGATTTTGCACGCTCACAAAGCTATCACTGCTTTAATGGCTCTAGTCAATTTGGAATGTATTTAAGCGCGCTCACGTGTTCATCTGTCAAAATGTCAGTTTTGTTTTTATTTTCTTTAACAAAGCCTGAGCCAATCCCTGAAAAATGTGCGCCAAATCCACTCTCATTTCCATTAGAGACAAACTCATTAAAATCAAAACTTGAGAAACATCAGCTGGCTGCAAATGTGTGGGATTTTATATGTGTCAAATCGATTTTGACATTAGCGCTTTCACTGCTCCACCTATTTGACTAAAGCACTGATAGCAGAAACGATGACGTCATCAATGACGTAAGGCGGTGAACGAGCGAGTGCTTTAGAGCACGCTTTAGATCAATTTGGACCGACTTAAGCGCGCTCACAGTGCTCTAAAGCAGTCTGTTAGCGCAAATTGGACCGCAGAGCTAAAGTACGGCCAACGTTTCTTACGTAGGCCGTACTTTAGGTTTTGACGTTTCCCTAACACCAACGCACAGGGTTCATTTTACTTTGCAGGTAGTAATTTTTCATACGTTTGACAGTTGTCAGAACAGACCTATTACGATGGCCTAACTTAAATCAAGCTAGAATGGGGTCGATTTTGAATTCTGGCAGACCCAAACTAAAACTAAACTAAATTTGACAGGTCTAAAAATGGTAGTCTTTTCAAAATCAAAAAAAAATCATAATTTTGTTTATTTTCTCACCACAAAATAATACAAAAACAACAATAAAAAAATGTCACAGTATTTGTGGGAGACTGGAGCCTAAACTAAGCCGAAGCCTGTATTTTAGGACTCCAGGTCTCCGTCCTACACAATGTCAAAATTATTATATCATGGACATATACTTTTATTAGTCTGTAGGGAGTAACAAAGGCAGCCACACTTTTAGTCATGTCAAATTTAGTTTAGTTTTATTTTTGGTCTGCCAGAATCGACACCATTAACCTCCAGAGCCCCATTGTGCCGAAACGAGAACACCTAAGTTTCGACATATGACCCCATGTCAATTTTCCATAGAGTTCCTGGACATTGGAAAATTCACGAAAAATGTATTGAATTTATGCGAAATTATGCTTTATCGCGTAAATAACTACTTTTTCTTTTCGATTCTTGCGAATTTTGACATGAGGCGTGAGAAGTTAATACTACTACTGCGGCTGCAGCGTCCTTCTGTATATCGTACCATCCACATACTGCGGTCACCAACAACCGCGGTCCATGGTGCCAGCCGCAACGCTGACGAGCGTAGTGTAGTACCTCCCCTCTACATTGTTCCAGCATAAGCTAGAATTCTGGAAGAAGCTTCCTGTCCTGCAGTGGACGTTACATGGGATGTTATTTTTTATTTTATTTTTTTATTTATTGTATTGAGAAACTCAAACAGTCATAATATAAACATGATTTGTGAAAAATATATACTATAAAGACCTGGAGGTTCATAAAAATATATAAAGAAAACATTCACAATTTTGAGGGAAAAGTAAAGGTACTAGCTGCTATATAGTTAAGGAGGAAAGATTTACAAATTCAAGTATGGTGAGAATTACAGAACAAATGGGTTTGTTTAAAAAATAGATAAAAACAGAAACTTAATACACTAAGTGCTTAGATATTACAACATTTTTAATATTGTTTAACGAATCATGGAAAGGGTCAACACTACACAAATTCTTATTATAAAAATTGCAAACTCGTCTGAAAAACGTATATTGAACATAATTCGTTCGGGCAAAACTTATATCAAACAAGCCTCGTATACGAAGAGAACGTTGCGGAATACGAAAGTTTACTTCTTGCAAGAGGTTAGGGCAGTTAATCACATTCTTTAGAATTTTGATTAGGAAAATAATATCGAGATAAAGTCTTCTACTACAAAGTGTAGGTATTTTAAAATGAGATCTAGCTGCGGCAGCATTGTCATAGTATGTATGAGTTCTATAAGAAAGAGATTTAAGAAAAATATTTTGTATTCTTTCTAAACGATCAATGTGTACCTGATAATGTGGAGTCCACACGATACAGCCAAACTCAAGAATACTTCTGACAAATGCATAAAATAATATTTTGTAGGTACTAGGACGTTTAAAGGGCTTACCTATCCTGAGAATCATACCGAGGTTTTTGTACGCTCGATTACAAATATTAGTGATATGTGGAGTAAAAGTTAGTTGCGAGTCTAGAGTCACACCCAGGTCCCGTATCGATGTGACACGCTTTATTACTTTACCTGAAAAGGTATAGTTATATTTAATATAATTCTGCTTACGGGTGAAGCTTATAACGAAATACTTATCCAGGTTTAAGTGTAAATGATTGTCAGTACAATATTTGTGGAAATTATCCAAATCTGATTGCAATAACCTACAATCAGCATCAGAGGATACAGCACGATAAATTTTTGTATCGTCTGCATAAATAAGATGTTGTGAATTTTTAAAGCATGTGGACATATCATTAACGTACAAGATAAATAATAGGGGACCTAGGTGAGACCCCTGGGGGACCCCAGAAGGTATAGGAAGAAACTGAGAGGTATAGCCTTTCAACGCTACAGCCTGGCTGCGATTAAATAAGTATGATGTTATCCATCTTAGGAGATCGCCGTGTATACCGAGTTCCTTAAGCTTTTGAATTAGATTAGAATGATTAATTTTATCGAAACATTTTGAGAAGTCGGTATACACGGCATCCACCTGCCACCCTTCACTTATTTTATTCAAAATAAAATCAGTGAAAGTCAACAAATTAGTATCAACACTTCGCCCCTGACAAAAACCATGTTGATTAGTAGACACATGTTGGAATATTGCTGAAGAAATGGTATTAGTTACTATCTTTTCAAAGACCTTGCCGAAAATATTTAATTTACTAATTGGTCTATAATTTGTAACGAGACACGCATCACCATTTTTGTGGATAGGCGTGATTAGCGCTTTTTTCCACACTGAAGGAAAATGACCTTCAGAAATAGACTTTCTGAAAATTTTTGTAATAGGCGTAGATAACTCTTTAGCGCACGTTTTTATGAAAATAGGATGAATTAAATCCGTACCACTTCCTTTTTTTTCGTCTACTTGCTTTAAAAGTTTATAAACGCAATCTTCTATAATTTCCACAGATGACAAATCAATTAAGGAACCTACAGAAGACGTAGTGGGAGAAACATTAGGATCATTGGAACTTGATTGAAAAACTGAGTTGAAATATTCATTAAAGAAATTACTAATTGTAAGGCCATCACTAGAAGTTTGTCCTTCATACGACATCTTATCTGGGATGCTATTAACTGGAAATTTCGAATTCATAAACGACCAAAAATAAGTTGGGCAAGTAAATATTTTATCTTCGGCTAGTGAAATAAAACTATTGTAGCAATCTGACTCCATTTTATGCTCCCTTTTTCTTAAGTATTTGAATTCCTCTAAATCTAAAGGATTATTATAAATTTTCCATCGTTTATGAATTGACAACTTCTTACGTCTTACCTTTATTAGAGCTCGAGAAAACCAGGGAGGATAACCTGTATTACGGTAGATACATTTATGAGGAATAAAATTTAAAATAAAATTATTTATTACCGAGTACAAAAATGTTACGGAATTTTCGGTATCAAGTTTATCCATCTGTGACCAATCAGTCTCACAAAGATATTTGCGAATTTGATCATAATCCCCAGACCGAAATATAGGCTTAATAGTTTGATTATTTTTAAGTTGAGGGATATAGTTTGATGAGTTAAGATCTAATGTTATATTTAGCGCTTTGTGTTGAGGATCTTCTACAGTTAATGGAAATTGGGAAGCATCTACTTGACAAGTGGCATTTGTCATGACGAGGTCTAAGATTCTACCATTAATATTTTTACAAAAATTATACTGCAAAAGTCCAGTCGAGGCCATAAAATCAGAAAGCAAACAAACAGTATTATTATCATTTGGCTCTAAAGTAAAACTATTTGAACTAGAAGGTGGGTCCCAGGAAGCATGAGTCACGTTAAAATCGCCTAGAACAACAAAAATATCGTCAGGATTCGACAGCATTAACGCGGCAGCGTTCTCGAAAAAACATTGCAATGAATTAAAGTGATTATCATTATGGGAGAAATAAACACAGGCAATGTGCATATTTCGTCGTGGTAAGGCAGTGTTACGGCGACGACGAGGAAAGGCGGCAGCGGGAGGAATCGGCGGCGAGGAGACGGCGCGGGGGGGAAGCGGCGGCGGGGCTGGTGACACTGTCAGCCACATCTCTTCATGGCGCTCGGCCGCATACCACTCGTCGCGCCGCGCCACGCTCAGCTCCCGGCGCGTCGCCACCAACACGCCCCCTCCCCGCCGCGCGGGTCCTCCCGTCGCAGACCGATCTCGCCTATACACAATATACCTACTATCAAAATATTCACTGCTGTAAAAATCAGGGGTTAGCCAGCTTTCAGACAAACAAATTAAATCATAATTACTGTTAATAACGCTCGATAAAAAAGAATGTGATTTTGTGCGCAAACCTCTTACGTTTTGATAGTAAATAGATAAATTACTTTGAACCATATTGACTCATGAAAATTAAAAAATAAAAACGTAATTTTTCAGACGAGAAATACATTGTTGTAGAAGCACTTATTCGAAGATAAAGTGTTTGATTATGTACGGAAATCATAGCAATAATTGTGTAGCAAGTCACTAACAAGAAATATGTTAAAGTTGATAACATATTATAGAATTTGACACAAGAAAATAAACACAATAAGAGTCATTTTTTTAACTTATCGAAGTCCATCTCATTCATAATACAGTGCACTTTTGACTTATCATCTTTTCGCATGAAGATTTTACACTGCCTAACCCAGCAGTAGGTGAAATTAAGTTCTTTCTTGAGATCCCGGGCTCGCTTGAGCAGAAGTTTGTTAGCTGCAGTGAGGTGTTCGTTCACATAGACAGGGGTGGCGGGACCCGGCAAGCCAGCATCAGCGGTCGTGAGAGTGCGACGCGCACGCGCCGCTGCTAACAACTCGTCCTTACGACGCCGTTGACAAAAGCGAACAATGATTGCCGGCGGGCGAGGATCCGCTGCCTGTTTACCATCGGCCGCAGTGGAGAATCTCCTAACGCGATGAATGGTGTCGATGTCAGTGTCCCGCAACTGGAACCCAACAGTCACCGCAATGGTACTCATAATTGAGTATAAATTTTCTCCGTGTTTCTGTGGGACACCGCTTAATTCAATATTGTTGAGTCTACAAAACTGATCTCGTTCACGTTCATTCTGCTTAACAGCAGTAAGTTCCGATTCCACCTTCCTTAAATTTACTTCGAGTGTGGGTAAAAGCTTATTATTTGTTTCGATGAGGGTAAACCGAGCGTCGAGATTATCTAAGCGACTTTCCATTGTTACGATCTTGGAGTCGATCGCTGTGATACCAGAGTTGGCCTGGTCTAAACCACTCTGCACTGTACCAACTTGAGATTTCAAACCCCTTATCTCGTTCAATATTTCTGCAATTGAATCAGCGTTGGGTTGACGGCACGTAATGCAACGCCAGTTGGATTTCTTATCGGCTGCCATCCTATTATATGTTGACTCCTGCATTCCTGAGCATCCGAAATGGTAGAAGCTATTGCATTGGGAACACTTCATATCACCATTATCTTCGTTGCACTTTTTACAACACGACATTTTTATGTAACCAAAGCCACACAAAAATCTGACGTAACGTAGTTCAAATAAAGGCTAGTTTACTCCGAAGCTAATTAACGACGCGCAAAAGTGAATGTTTACTACGCAGAGACTGGCCGAGAGACCGGTCGATGCCGCGCTTGAGCGATGATGTTATGATGAGAATCGGTCGAAATCTGCATGCAAAAGTAATTTTTGGCCGCTAGCGTGGAAAAGGTTTTTGAAATTAGAACATGATGATAAATTGTGGTACAAGGTGCTGGCGATATTGGTTAGAATTTTTCTCGCTGCAGTGAGGTGAAAAATTGTGTGTTTCGCTCGGCAGAAAAGTTATTTCGCGACTCGTGCCTTGAAACCCTCGCTGCGCTCAGAATTCTTCTGTTGAACTGTAACATCCCATGAAACGTCCACTAACTACAGGCCAGAGAACTCCCTCCAGAACTCCAGCGAAAGCGTGGTACTTAGGAGGGGAAGTAAATCCCCTCCACCACGCTAGTAGGTATGCGTTGCGGCTGGTGACCGCTGTTGTTAAAGACCGCATCGCAGTAGGTATGTAAGACGGTACGATACACAGAAATATGCTGCTGCCCATCCCTCGGTTAAGCCCTTAGTTGCCTCTTACGACACCCACGGGTACAGATGGGTTGGTACTATTCTCTGCCGGGACCACACGGACGCTTGAACTACTCGCACCAAATAACAATTTTGTTGCCTCGCATAACAAAAAACTATTTCTTCCTTTTAAGTGCCGAGTGTTTGATCAAAACGAACGCTTCAACATATACCTCGAAGAAACCATGTGGACCAAGGAGATAGCTGAAATAATCAAAGAAGTCAGAACAGGAGACGTGTTCGAATATATACTAGACATTATACGCGACGATAGCTATAAGAAAACTTTTATCAAACTGTGCAATGAAAACTTACTTATATTCCATAAAATTGTAAATAACGATCTTGATGTCAATACCTCTGTTAATCCTAAAGTTGAATTGTTTATAAATAGTTTAAAAAATATAGTAAAACCCGTTGAGGATGATATAGCGCCGAAGCGTAAGAAACGTTTCTATAAAAGTAAGGCATCACGCAAATGTTGTACCACATATCCTGCGTGACAATTTACAGCTGTAACTTTTTTTCTTAAGGTCGCTTTAGACGTCGCTAATACAGGGTGTAAGGGACGGTGTACCGAAAACTGAAAGGGCGTGCTCAGTCAACGAAACTGAACAACTTTCCCAAAGAAACATATGTTGGAAAATGAAAAAAAAATTCGACCTCTCCACTGTTCGACCCGAGTGGGCAATTTGTATGGAGAGGTGAAAATTTTTTTTTTATTTCCCAACATATTTTTCTTTGGGAAAGTTGTTCAGTTTAGTTGACTGAGCACGCCCTTTCAGTTTTCGGTACACCGTCTCTTACACCCTTTATAGCTCGCACTGTTGGATGATGAAAAGTAATAGACAAGCCGATTTTTTTATCTTTAAGAATCTTTTCAATATGGATTATTAATATTGGGTCCAATGGGACCTATGAAATTCAGCAATTTTTTTAGCCGATTAATAAGATCATAACTCCTATAATTCTATAGCCTTTTTCATTATTTGTTTTATATTAGAAAGTTGATTTTAAAGTGATCAATTTACGCATTAAATAACCAATTGTTTTTATTTTTAGTTTGATAAAAAACATAAAGATTCGAAAATTGTTCGTCTTAAATGTCGTCCGTTTTCATCATTAGACTTGTTTTATTTTTTACAGATGATATTTTTCTAAAATTAAATTAAAGCTACTGTAAGCCTTATGTCTTCAAAATAGGGAATATGCATAATTTTTTTAGACGCATATATTAACAAAATATGAAAAACCGTAGTAGAGATGACAAAAAGTGAAATTAAGGCTAAGAAATACGGCTGATAGCATTTAAAACTTTTAATTACGCGCCGATTAGACAGAGAGATCCGACATGGCATGTGACGTCACATGCCACTGCGGCCATAATAACTTCGTATTAAATTTTGTTTTGCTACAAAGAGACAGAAACAAATCTTCGATGGCTTATATCTTTTTTAATTTCATAGTTATTCGAAAAATAGTTTTACTAAACTGTTTATTACATGAATGAGGATAATTTTTTTAAATAAAAAACATAATGCATATTCCCTATTATAAAATTTGGATTTTTAATTCCCGAAAAAAAGTTCTAAAGTGTTCGTATGAACACTTTTGCGTTTTTTTTTAAATTGAATATGGAACCTAAAATTCTCCATACAAAACGACGCGCCAATTTCATAGTTAAGGACCTAATACAGAAAACCTTGCCTTTGTAATATTTAGATTACTTGATTCTTAAATTGCACTTGCAAGGTAGCTAAATGTCCATTTAAAATAAGTATATGTAGACAGAATTTAGGTAAGTTCTGTCTTAAATCCTTATCTTCATGTCAATCATTCTATTCTCCGGCAGTCTCGAGCCAGCGAGCTAGTTACCGAGCAGGTTCAGCGACGTGTAAAGTCGCCTTAAATACGAAAAATTTACACGTTTTCATGTAAACCTAACTTCACGAGAATATGGGCTTGTTTAGAGGAGTTGATTGCAGTAAAGTACAGTGAAGAGCAGGTTAAGCTTAACACTCATAGCGCGACTTTAGTTCTACCGACTACCTTAAGGACAGTATTTCACTGGGACACCATGGCAGCGCAACCAGTCGCCGCTACCAACACAATGTATACAGCTCTATAGAGAGTTACTCACCTGGTGTCCGTTTGGTTGCGCAACCAGTTCGGATTCTGGTCGCGCTACCACTCCCAGTGAAATATAGCCCTTAACACTGTGGCCGCAGGGTGTGTTAGTTACGGACACCAGTGGCGCAACCAGTCGCGCCACCGTGGTGTCCCAGTGAAATACTGGCCTAACAGCACAGGGTCCAATGTGTCATGTTTCACGTACTTTTGATCGCTGGTAAAATTACGGGGTTGTTCCTCGTTGAAATAGAGATAGTCCAGTCGCTTAACTACTTGTATCGCCTTTACGTGGACACGCCTTATAAATGCACCAATTTTTTTCCACGTACTAGTTAGGTAAATAGCTCTCAATTTTTGATAGGAGCCAATAGTAACCTACAGCAGTTAAAACAGTTATGTCATAGCCATGGAACGAGATCGATGTCCACGGGAAAATTTGAGGTGCCCAGAGTTCATAACTACCCTGGAACCCTGGAACCCTGAAAAAACGTATACCATATTTTTTAAACAATTTGCCCGAGGACATCCGCCTCGAGCCATGTAAGATACAAATGTAAAAAAGCTAGTATAGATTGGATGACTATATGAATGACAAAGAGGTGTGGTGCTCTGATATTCCAGCGAAACACAAGAAACACATTGTAAAAAGCCGACTCTTAAAGTAGGCCGTGCTGCAGTGGTTTCTTGCCGTTTCTTTTACGCCGCCGTAGCACGATCCGAAACGGCGTAGACTCGCTCTATTTGCATTGTATTCTGCATGACATTCAATAAGTATTCTGTAAAGAATCTACATTGAATAAAATTATTTGAATCTGAATTTAAGAGCCGTCTAAAGAAATATCTGTTAGATACACTCCCAGTATAATACTTACAGTAACTACGTAAACTATCAGTTATATTATTAATGTATTTTTTCTAACAAATCTTTCCCGCAGTCAAACTGTTGAAACAGTTTTGCGGGGCATTGTTTTACTATATTTTAAATATTGAAGTGTAATAATTTAATAAATAATAAATTCTTGGATTTTCAATGGAATTAATTGGCTCCTATCAAAAATTGAGAGCTATGAACCTAACTAGTACCTGGAAACAATTTGGTGCTCTTATAAGGCGTGTCCACGTAGAAATACTAAGCTGCCACAATAAGAGCGAAAGTTGTGCCACGGCCAAATAATTTTTATAGCTTCACAGGAAAAGTTGGTAAGTTTACTATTATTTAATCTGCGGTAATGTTTCAAACCTTTGGCAAGCCCTTCTCTCGTGGAATAAGGGTAGCTACACACATGTTCGATTCGGCATGTTTGGTTCGGCTTTTTTTGTGAACTTGAGTTGTCTGTTGTATGAAAAAAAAAACGGACAAGTGCGAGTCGGACTCGCGCGCCGAGGGTTCCGATAAACTTATAGTATTTTGGAAGCAATAAAGTTGATTTTTAGGACCGCGAAACCAAATTTGTTTGTAAAGGTTTTTTGCAGATTTATAAAAAAACTGTATAACTTAGAAGGATCGTTTTATTTTTACTGTAATATTTACATAAACTTTTCTATCGACTGTAATTAATTCAGATTTTTCCTTTCACAAACATTTTTCATCTTGAAAACTATAAAATACAAAAATATATTATAGAATGTACAAGTAACGCCCTGTATAGCACGATAATGATTTGGAGTTGTAGAAATAAGAATGCGTCTTGTGGTGCGATGGCTGTGTATTCACAGTAAGATCGAGACAAAATCTAAAGTGACAGAAGCTGTCAAAATTATTAGAGTACAAGTGTGGTGTGACCACAATATAAAAAATACATACTATTATGTCTTAAACACGCCCTTTTCATTTGATACCCCATTCGACCTAGTAACGATAATTTAAAAATTTTGCCCTTCCTTTACGTGAATAATCATATATTTTTTTATTCTTTCATATGCAATTAAGTTGGGAAACTATATTCTAAAACTATTCTAAATTTCAAGTTGATAGCATAAGTGGTTGCTGAGATATACAGATGACAGACAGAAAAGTCCCTTTCTCTACTCCGTGGAAAAGTCGCACCATAAGGGTTCCTTTTTTACCATTATGGTATCGGAACCCTAAAAATACAAGATTTATAGCTTTTTGAAAAACTTATTTTTGTAGTTACGTCAAGTGTATGTATGCATAGAGTAACACGATTTTCGGTTTGACGCGTTGCTCTAAGGTATGTATGACTTTTGGAAATATTCCCTTCAACAAAATTTTTTTATTATTTTTTCTAACACTACTTTTTCTTTAGATCCTTATCCCTTTAGTATTCATCGGAGTTATTAGGCATAAATTAAGTTATAATTAATCAGTCATTTATCTTATATCAGAAAGTATAATTTTTTGCACAGGCTGGTGTACTTTATTCACATTTTGCCTTTTAATGTAGTAAGGCGGGAGTTTTCGTCAAGATACCAGGGAGCCAATTTTTGAAAGCCACCGGGTGATTTTAGAGATTTTTTAGAATTAAAAAAAAAGCCACGATAAACTCATTAAACTCACATTGTTGTTGGTAATTTTAAAATAATTTTAAAACTGAACATTATTTTATAATTAACAAATATTCATCCTTACTTTTGAGGAGTTTAACAGGGCTTATTTTAGTATTTGTATGGAAACACTTGTACACTGGTTCACGATTTTTTTATTTTTCCCAACCGGCAAAATTCCGACAAATGCGTTTAATATTTTTTTCGTATTCTCCTGAAGATGCTAACAGCTAAATAGCGAAACCGGTTGAGAAAAATAAAAAAAAGTCGTAAACCTGTGTACAAGTGTTTCAATACAAATACTGAATATGGAATTTCACCAAGCGCCGACAATCGCAAGTATAAATCATGGGCTTATTTTAATTTTTAAAAATCTCGAAAATCACCCAGTGACTTTCAAAAGTTGTCTGCTTGGGAGCCAATTCTTGAATATCACCGGGTGATAAAATATCACTGTTGAGACTTCAAAAACTCAAATTCACCGTGATAAACTGCCAAAAAGCAAATAAAAAAATATGATAATTAACAATTATACACTACTTCATATTTAACGAATATAAGAAGAATCTGTGATTTTGAATTTTTTGTGTTATATTTTATCACCCGGTGATATTCAAGAATTGGGCCCCTGATCTTCGGACAACTCCGCAGCCACTCGTATTTCACATCATCCTGTATGTAAAATCTTGTCAAAATCAATTAAAATTTCATTAGGCTACGATTAATAATAATTTCGCAGATTTACTCACCATAGCATAGGTATTACAATATACATAGGTAGTACGTACAAAGATGCAGTTTGTATTTAGGAGGCCTGGTGTTGCAGGTCCCCTGTCAAAAATTGTAGTGGAGAGGGTTCAATAGCCAGCCCGACTATTAATAGTCGGTCAGACTATAGAACCCTCTCAAAATAGTGCGATGTAGGGCCCACTCAAGCGATTACCCACCAATAACCACCTTTTATGGATGCCACTCTACATGTTTGTGAACGAAATTGCATTACATTCTCGAGGGGGTCATTGTTTTAAGAAAACGAGACGTTAGTGCGATTCATATATTTAATCGTTCGTACAGTGCAGCCATCTAGTTAACAAATATTGCAAGTTCGTAAGGCTTCATGGAAATGCTCACGTTGTAGTAAGGGTGCTGACGGACAAAATTTCTATATGATTTGTTCAAGTCTGCCTCTGATTGATGGTAAGAAGCATCCTCCAAAAGGTGCAAAAAATATTGGCGGACATCCACACCAACGCGTTTTTGAGGAATTTAGTTTTAACTATTTTGAAATTTGACAATTAAACTAAGACTGACTATGACTGTCTAGACTACGATGACTGTCCGATTAAACACAATGTAATGGACCACAGAACAATGATCTGTAGTCACAGAGCTTCAAAATGCAAAAAACCACTACTTCGTATCGTGATAATGCAGAGCCCTGCATGTCTGCCTCTTCGATTTTATACATCTTCAGAAGTATTTTAAACAGCAGCCATAAAGGCAGACAAAAATACGTTAAGTATTTAGTATCTTATATATTTTTTTTTTATTTTAACTCAAAAATGCAGCGACGCACAGAAAAACTTGTTAGGACTAAATCGATTCGTATTGAGCTGATCTATTACCTATCCCTATTAATATGAATCATGCGCAAATAATATGCCCAAATGGCAGCCAGCACCCTAACTATTGAAATATCGGATGAAAATTCCAACTTTTGGTAAATAGTAGCAATTTACATCACGTTATAGTAAAGTAGCTTTTACCCGCGGCTTCATTCGCGTTTTGTGTCATCCTAGCGTCTCCTGCAAGAAACATGCATTTTTTTAGGGATAAATTTAATTGTAGCATATGTGTTAGTCTAGTGCTTGATCTATCTACTTCCCAAACATCAAATTCGGTTCAGCCATTTAGGCTTGATAGTGGAACAAACTAATAAACGAACATCCATATTATATTTTCTGTGACAAGAGTTCTCATTTGAAAGATCAAGTAAAACACAAGTTAATTAAAACCGGTAACTTGTTTCTGTTATTTTATCGCTTTTTATGATTATATTTTGTATTCTAAGCAATACAGATTAATTGTTATTATGATTATGAAAATATAATTATTATTAGGTCACACAGGTACAGTTAAGGGGCTGATAAGAGCTGAATTACCTCCCTTTCTAACAAAGTGCAGAATGCGCGTGCTAGAACGGAGCGGATTCGCGCTGATTTACGTTTTTTGCTGAATTTTGCATTTTTCTCAAAATCTGTACCCATAATATTAATTATCAAATAGCTATATTATTATGCATAATGTATTGAATAATGTGTAAAAGTTTTGGCATCATAGATTAATGGGTACTTAAGAAAAACGGTTTAAAAGGAAAAAACAGAGGTAACTTTGGACTTTTTTTATGGCGAACAAAATATGTTTAATCGTGTTTCGGAGTCGGCCATATTCTTGGAAAGATGCTTAATTATCATTTTTTTTTCACGGCCATATATTCATCTCTTTTCGTTAAAAACCTGCTCAAGTGAAGCGTATTTAGCTCTTATCAGCCCCTTAAGATCAAGATATAGGTTTTATAGTTTACACGGTATTACGGGTCGCATGTAGCACGATAATTAACGAATCGCGGATTAAGGGTTATACCTACGCCACCGGGGACGGGGATGGGAATAGGGATACGGATAGGGGGTTCGGATTGGGATAGGGGTAATGATGAGGGTAGGGTCAGGGGTAAGGGTAAGAGTAGGTAGAAGGGTAGGATAGGGGTAAGGGTAGTAGGGGTGATAGGGAAAGGGATAGAGGTAGGGACAGGGGTACGATGGGGCTAGGGGTTGGAATAGGGGTATGTACCTAGGCGAACGCGGGTAGCACAGGGTAGAATTTTTGTATGAAAGTTCGAATTTTTGTATGAAGTAAACTGAATTTTGTTTATCTGTTAAGAAATCACAATAATTGTTACTAAAAATACTGACCAACCTCTCTTAAGCTATCAAATCGTATTTTTACCAGCCATAGTACTTCCATCCTAGACAATAGTTTTATTAGGGTTCCGATACCAAAATGGTAAAAAAAGGAACCCTTATGGTGCGAGTTTGTTTGTCTGTCTGTCTGTCACACCTGTATATCTCAGCAAACCACTCATGCTATCGACTTGTTTGGAATAGTTTTAGAATATGGTTGCCCAACTTCATTGCATATGAAAGAATTAAAGAAAAAAATATTATTATTAATGTAAAGGGGGCCCAAATAGAGGAGGCAAAATTCTAAAATGTCGTTACTAGGTCGAGTGGGGTATCAAATGAAAGGGCTTTACTTGTACATTCTAAAATATATTTTTGTATTTTTTTTACGACTCTTAGTTTTCAAGTTATGATGAAAAATGTCAAAAAAAATACCATTCGCCCCCCTTATCTCCGAAGTTTGTGAAAGGAAAAATCTGAATTAATTACAGTTGTTGGAAGTTCATGTAAATATTACAGCAAAAATAAAATGATTTCTCTAAGTAGCATCGTTTTTTAGAAATTGCAAAAAACCTTTACAAACAAATTTAGTTTTGCGGTCCTGAAAATGGAATTTATTGTTCCTAAAAATACTATAGCTATATCGGAACCCTCGGCGCATGAGTCCGACTCGCACTTGACCGGTTTTTTCTCAAATACTTCTGCAAAATAGCTCTGTTTTGATACGAGTATATAACATAAAGGAGTCTCTCATCTTTCTCTCTACATTTGTTAGGTTAAGTGGCACAATTCTACTGGTAAGCTGGATCCGTGTGGCGCCGGCAAAGAATATAGTACCAACCCATACACGTCTACCCGTGGGTGTCGTAAGAGGCGACTAAGGGTTATAAACTGGAGGATGGGCAGCAGCATCGCCTATACTAGTCGGTCAAAAAACTCAAAAATCTAATGTTTTAGTATAAACTTTGTTTGCGAACCCTAAAAAGCCGAACCGAACATGCGGAGTGTACCCTAACAGATAATGACTTTATGATAAAAAAACATCTTCTGTACCCATTGTTATTGTTTTCAAATAAAATAGCTTATTAAACTAAACTGTTATTTTTTTCTGTCTATCGTGTTTCCTCCCTGCCGCCAAGGTTCGCTAATATTCTCCAATCCACTAGAAAAAAATCGCTCCGCACAAGTGATAAATTTTAGTTTTAATAGTCTAAGGCCCGATTGCACTAAACTTCTCTTAGGCTTGTCCTTGTTAAGAAATTAGCATTCCGCCAAAATTACGCCCTTTGCGGTGTTGTTAGCTAAGTGACGCATAGTCGCCTCACTTGACGACTGCACTAATCATTTACCAGTTTTTACCAAAGAGATTTGAACCTCGGTTGGTTTAGTCATTTATCTGAAATTTTTACCATTGTTCCAGCCGCAACCCATAATCGTGGTGGCTATGCTAGGTACGTCATCCCCACCAAAACATAGTGTGCTTCCAAATCAACTGCGTTTCTTTGAACATGTTAGTCGGACCATGAACAACTTTGCCAAAATACAAAAAAAATACCTCCCATGCAAAATGCACATGGGTTAAAAAAATTTTTTACGTATTTCGGCCTATGTTCCTTAGGTAAAGTTGTTCAGGGAGCCAATTCTTGAATATCACTGGGTGATAATTGAGACAAAAAAATGTAATTCTGATAAACCGTTAAAAATTAAATAAAATTATATGAAAATTAACAATTATTTACTAAGTTACTTTGCTACTACTACATAATACCTTATGATTTGGAATAGTTAATTGAGGCGTCACACACGCGTCTAATATTTTATGATATAATATCGCCTGCCAGACGTAATGGAGCATCACACACGGCTATGACAGGGTGTACACGACGAACTCGAGATGAGGGGATGAACACAAATATGGAACTTAACAATTTTCAGTCAATTTTTCATAAAAAACACTCGCAAGTACACGTAATCCTAATCACAGAGGAGTTTTTATAGGGTAGAGAAAGGCTTATTAATTTTTAAAAGTTATATCTAATAGGATTTCTTTTTAAGTTTTTCCTTAGAAAGATCATCGTGCCTTTATGCACACTGTATGCCTTCGATCATACATTTTGATAGATGCTCGATTTCTATAAAAAAACTGCACCAAAAAAGGTTTCTATCTTTTTGCTTTTAGTCGCTACTGTTTAAAAAATTTAAATTTCGAAATTTCAAATTTAGGACACGAAAGGGGCACTTTTATTGTTCGAATCTTGAATGCGACTGTGTATCTACCAAAATGTATGAGGGTGAGCGCAAGCTGAGACGCAGATGGCGCAGGGCAAGGCAGGCAGAACGCGTCTTTCCAATCGCTTTTTACGCACAAAAACTGATACATAGATATACTGTTTTTTCTCTGCGCCCACTGCGTCTTAGCTTACGCCAACCTACCCAACCCTATTGTTGCTGTATACTGTAATATTTCACATTCAGATGTTTGTTGGTTATCAATTGCTCTAAAGTACGTGCATCGTGTGTGAGGCCTTTTACAAGAATCATAAAACAAAACACTCGCTCATTTTAAAAATATTTTTCTGTACCTACGGCCAGCTATAGTGTGACCGCACCCGCATTTGCCAACCAAAAATGTACCAGTTTTTGCTTCTGCGCATCAATGACAGGGCCAAAGTTATTTTGTGCGTCGTATACCGCTGTATAGGTGGGGAGGTGGGGGAGTGGGAAGCAAAGAGCAAGAACTAGTTGCCGCCGGGAGCGGGGACGAGCGTTGGTCCCCCCGTCTCGCACTGAGCATACCTATACAGCGGTACAAAAGTGATAGGTCAGACTATAGCGGTTCTTTTTTGGTCGCTACGCGGACCGAAGTAATCGCTTTCTGGCCGCAATGGAACTTACACACCACTTTTTGGACCTAGGAACGTAATTTAGTATCAAGGTGTAAGGGAAACTCAGACAACGTAACTGAACAACTTTCAACGAACGAAACTTTCAGGAAGAGAAAAAAAATTTGGCCTCCGTACAAATTGTCTAATTAAGTTTGCAATTTTGTATGGAGAGGCCGATTTTCTTTTTAATTTCTTGAAGGTTTTAGTCACTGAAAGTTGTTCAGTTCCGTTGACTGATCATGCCCTTTTAGTTTTCGGAAACCGGTCCTTTACACCCTTATTTTTTATCACCCCGGAGATTTTACGAGGTGGTTCTGTCCATAAAACTAAACAACTTTTCCCAAGGGACATAGGTCGATATACGGAAAGATTTTTCGTATTTCAACCTATGTTCCTAGAAAACAGTTGTTCAGTTTCATGGGCAGAACCAGCTAAAATAACACTGTATTATTAGGCGACCGAAGACGTATCTAGTCTTTATTAGTACAATCAGCGGGTCTGTTGTTCCTAATGTTTGTCAGAAAAGAAGACTACTGACAACTAATATGATTCGATAAAAATCTAAGTCTTATGATTTGTTTGTTGTCTATCTTTACCGAATACGAATACGTGGTGGTTATTTTATTCTGGGTCTTAGCGCGATACTTATAATTTAGATTAGAGGGTAGATGATGTCTACCGTCATAATAATATCTCCTTAATTCATCTCCCTCCAGTCTACCCGTGACCACGGCGATGCCATTTGGTTGAAACATTGGGAAAATAAAGTAATTTATTTTGCCTAATAATAAGTATTGCGCTAAGACCCGGACTAAAATAAACATGCATGAGAAGTGTGAAAGTTAAAAACAACGCGCAACGTTGGTCAAACTAAAACGACGTATTCAGACCATGACAATGAACAGCTTTCGCTGGGTCGAAATACAAAAAAAACCGGCCAAGTGCGAGTCGGACTCAAGCCCTAAGGGTCCCGTACCTATCTACCATATGATATACTAAAAGCTTTTCTGTTTGACTTTAAAAACTCCGCGACCATCCAACTTGACCCCTCTTATATAAGGTGTTTTTTAATTAGACCCAAATATTTCTAGGGGTGGTGTAACTATGAAAAAGAAAAAGGTTTATCAAAGTTTTAAAAAAATCCTCTCGCTAGTTTTTTTTTCTAATTTTCAAACAAGAAATTTATTATTATTTGCAATCATTCTGTAGTAATGATTTCGACCGTACTTAGAGCCCGAAACCGAGCCGAAACCGCCCGAACCGCGCACTCGGCTTGCGCGTGATTGGCTCACGACTCTTCGCTGCCGCCTGTGCTGATACGGAGTGTTCATTTTACGATATTTAGCGATATTGTTTTTAGGATTTTTCTAGAAAACTAGCGAATAGAAATGTAAAAAAATAATACCAATAGTATTCATTTAGGTGCTTGAGGTAACCCTAACAATATTTGGGTCTAATTAAAAAACTCCTTATATAGACAAGTTCTTGAAACGGGAGCTTGCCTTAATTGGTTACTATTAGTTGTGAGAAAAATTTAAATAATTAATGATTTTAGACTTTTCCCATTATTTGTACTGTGAAACCTAACTTCTTGCCAAATTTCATAATTTAAGGTAGGTCAACGGGAAGTACCCTGTAGGTTCTGCTTTTTTGCATAAATGTATGGAGATGAGGACATAAAAAGCCATAATATTTTGATTGTGCCGTTGTGAAAAATTGAAATTTTCAGATCTTGTGTGGTTTATGGGCCTGAATATTCGTCATCAATTTCAACTTGACACCTTTACCCGTTCGTGAGAAAAAGGGTCTTGACAGACAGACAGACGGACAACAAAGTGATCCTATAAGGGTTCCGTTTTTTATTTTGAGGTACGGAACCCTAAAAATATCAACTTTCAACAGAAACTGCACCCGCTGATAGCAGTTGCTATTCCTTCCTTTCCCAACACTGGTATGATTTACTTATTGGGAGGTTCAAGCTACGCCTATTATTTTGGAAGAGATTGCTCTAAGCAATAAGGCCGCCTTTGCGCGCAATTAGATATAAGGTTTCTTACGCAATTACTCTTAATTTGTGTGCAATAAAGAGTTTCTATCTATCTATCTATTTTGTAATACTTATTAAAACTTTTTTTATTTCGACTCATGTTCCCTAGAGAAAGTAAGTTTCATGGACTGACTATCGTTTTAGGTTGGCCAATGTTGCGCCGAACAACCTGTATTTAGGCAAAATCCCTACATTTCGAGGCTTATTTTCCTAGGGGTCAGACAAGTGGCTTTTTACAAATCGTTAGCGCTAGTATAGCGTGTGCAGGATAAGTTTGTCTATGACGGTTATTTTCTGCGCGTGGGTGACAGGCGGAGAGCCAATGAACGATTCGCTCGCGTCCCCGCACCTGGCGCGCTCACCCCCGCGACTCATTTTTTGACTTCTGCTCATAAAACGGGAATAGCCAGATACGTAGAATAGATTCATCATCATCATAACATCCCATGAAACGTCCACTACAGGACAGGGAGCTCCCTCCAGAATTCTAGCTTTTGCTAGAAAAATGTGGGGGAAGTACCATAGTCACCTCGCTTGTTAGCGTTACGGCTGGCACCATGGACCGCGGTTGTAGGTGACCGCAGTAAGTAAGATGTATAAGACACAGGAGGATGCTGCTGCCCATCCTCCAGTTAAACCTTAGTCGCCTCTTACGACACCCACGGGTATGTAAGGGTTGGTACTATTTTTTGCCGGCACCACACGGGAAGAATAGATTACGCTAATTGAATGACCTCGAGGCTGAATAAATTCGTAACTACTTTTTAAATTAAATATGACATTTATCGTAGCAGAAAAAGACGTAGATGATGAAGATGTAAGAAATGATGTGGTCGAGATATAATTTTATTTAATTAGTATAACTAGAGAAAAAAAACCGGTCAAGTGCGAGTCGGACTCGCGCGCCGAGGGTTCCGATATACCTATAGTATTTTGGAAGCAATAAAGTCCATTTTCAGGACCGCAAAACTAAATTTGTTTGTAAAGGTTTTTTGCAGATTTCTGAAAAACTGTGCAACTTAGAAAGATCGTTTTATTTTTGCTGTAAAGTTTATATAAACTTCTGTCAACTGTAATTAATTCAGATTTTTCCTTACTCAAACTTCGGAGATAAGGGGGGGGGGGAATGGTATTTTTCTTGACATTTTTCATCATAACTTTAAAACTAAGAAATTTAAAAAAATACAAAAATATATTTTAAAATGTACAAGTAAAGCCCTTTCATATGATACCCCACTCGACCTGGTAGCGACAATTTGAAATTTGGCCCCCCCTATTTTGGCCCCCTTTATATTAATAATCATACTTTTTTCAAAATTTTTTCTTGTGCAATTAAGTTGGGCAACTATATTCTAAAACTATTCCAAATTTCAGGTTGATAGCATAAGTGGTTGCTGAGATATAGAGGTGTGACAGACAGACGGACAGACAGACAGAGCGGCACCATAAGGGTTCCTTTTTTTTACCATTTTGGTATCGGAACCCTAAAAACATGACATTCAATTGTCAGTCAATTCTGTCAATTTTTTCCCATGTGTAACCATTTTACTGCTACATTTTTTATCACAAATAAATGAAAATTTACAATATCTTAGACAATGTTTTTTTATGTGGTCGTTTTACTTAGGTTTGTTTTAGACTTTCGAACTTTAAACAACATGTTTATTTTATTCCGGGTCTTAGCGCGATAATAATTATTAGGCAAAGCCGCAAGGCAAGGCAAGGTCCGCGGACGGTGTGAGTGTTGTGTGTTGTGACTTCCCTGTGCGAGACAATGACAATTTTAGTCTACCCTCACAATAATATCTGCGTAGTTAACCTCTATTCCGTCTACCCGTGACCACGGCTGCTGCAACATAATTGCAACGCAGCCGAAACGTCGGGAAAAAAAGGTAATTTATTTTGATATTTCTAAAATAATATACAAAAAAAATATTTTTTCACTTTTTGTGAATTTCGGGGTCTCCGTTAGATAACAGTTACGTTGCAAGGCACGCTTATGTGAACGATGTTTACGTGTAAATAAAGTCTATATTAGCATTGACGAGTATATAGCTGCTTATTTTAGGGAAGTTTGAACCATAAAATGAAAATGTATATGATGGATATGCCTATTGTTAATCTCATACATTTTCATTTTACTTCTAGCGTTTACGATAATAGAAAGCCACTTGTGAGTCTCCATTTCTAATAAGAACTACACTGTGAATTTTCATTGGTTGCTTCCGAAGCCCAACTAATAAGAACAAGCAACATTTCCGAAGAATTTTTTTTTATTCAATGAACGATTCGCTCGCGTCCCCGCACCTGGCGCGCTCACCCCCGCGACTCATTTTTTGACTTCTGCTCATAAAACGGGAATAGCCAGATACGTAGAATAGATTCATCATCATCATAACATCCCATGAAACGTCCACTACAGGACAGGGAGCTCCCTCCAGAATTCTAGCTTTTGCTAGAAAAATGTGGGGGAAGTACCATAGTCACCTCGCTTGTTAGCGTTACGGCTGGCACCATGGACCGCGGTTGTAGGTGACCGCAGTAAGTAAGATGTATAAGACACAGGAGGATGCTGCTGCCCATCCTCCAGTTAAACCGTAGTCGCCTCTTACGACACCCACGGGTATGTAAGGGTTGGTACTATTTTTTGCCGGCACCACACGGGAAGAATAGATTACGCTAATTGAATGACCTCGAGGCTGAATAAATTCGTAACTACTTTTTAAATTAAATATGACATTTATCGTAGCAGAAAAAGACGTAGATGATGAAGATGTAAGAAATGATGTGGTCGAGATATAATTTTATTTAATTAGTATAACTAGAGAAAAAAAACCGGTCAAGTGCGAGTCGGACTCGCGCGCCGAGGGTTCCGATATACCTATAGTATTTTGGAAGCAATAAAGTCCATTTTCAGGACCGCAAAACTAAATTTGTTTGTAAAGGTTTTTTGCAGATTTCTGAAAAACTGTGCAACTTAGAAAGATCGTTTTATTTTTGCTGTAAAGTTTATATAAACTTCTGTCAACTGTAATTAATTCAGATTTTTCCTTACTCAAACTTCGGAGATAAGGGGGGGGGGAATGGTATTTTTCTTGACATTTTTCATCATAACTTTAAAACTAGGAAATTTAAAAAAATACAAAAATATATTTTAAAATGTACAAGTAAAGCCCTTTCATATGATACCCCACTCGACCTGGTAGCGACAATTTGAAATTTGGCCCCCCCTATTTTGGCCCCCTTTATATTAATAATCATACTTTTTTCAAAATTTTTTCTTGTGCAATTAAGTTGGGCAACTATATTCTAAAACTATTCCAAATTTCAGGTTGATAGCATAAGTGGTTGCTGAGATATAGAGGTGTGACAGACAGACGGACAGACAGACAGAGCGGCACCATAAGGGTTCCTTTTTTTTACCATTTTGGTATCGGAACCCTAAAAACATGACATTCAATTGTCAGTCAATTCTGTCAATTTTTTCCCATGTGTAACCATTTTACTGCTACATTTTTTATCACAAATAAATGAAAATTTACAATATCTTAGACAATGTTTTTTTATGTGGTCGTTTTACTTAGGTTTGTTTTAGACTTTCGAACTTTAAACAACATGTTTATTTTATTCCGGGTCTTAGCGCGATAATAATTATTAGGCAAAGCCGCAAGGCAAGGCAAGGTCCGCGGACGGTGTGAGTGTTGTGTGTTGTGACTTCCCTGTGCGAGACAATGACAATTTTAGTCTACCCTCACAATAATATCTGCGTAGTTAACCTCTATTCCGTCTACCCGTGACCACGGCTGCTGCAACATAATTGCAACGCAGCCGAAACGTCGGGAAAAAAAGGTAATTTATTTTGATATTTCTAAAATAATATACAAAAAAAATATTTTTTCACTTTTTGTGAATTTCGGGGTCTCCGTTAGATAACAGTTACGTTGCAAGGCACGCTTATGTGAACGATGTTTACGTGTAAATAAAGTCTATATTAGCATTGACGAGTATATAGCTGCTTATTTTAGGGGAGTTTGAACCTTAAAATGAAAATGTATATGATGGATATGCCTATTGTCAATCTCATACATTTTCATTTTACTTCTTGCGTTTACGATAATAGAAAGCCACTTGTGAGTCTCCATTTCTAATAAGAACTACACTGTGAATTTTCATTAGTTTTACTTCCGAAGCCCAACTAATAAAAACAAGCAACATTTCCGAAGAATATTTTTTTTTATTCTACAAATGAAATTTCAACGCCAATACGAAAGTGGTCACGTGATCGACTCATTTTGTATGGGAAATGGAAAGATTCTTTCGATTTTTTTTTTCTTCAGGACAGTGACTTGTTTTCATGAGTAGCATCACTTGGCTTCGGGAGCAAAACCAAGCGTCAAGCTTGGGATACTCTTGACTGTTCCCACCAATTTTGTACAATATTGTACATATAAACAAACTATTTACAAAATATTTACATTCGTTTCGATCACATAGTAAACTAGACCCCTAGCCAAATTTAAGTAGGTATGTATGTTACCTAACTTAGAAAATGATTTGATCAACTATCTTTAAGAAACATGGCTCAAAAAATTTGATCCTGTTTTGCCAATAGTGGAATTTGTATGGTACCACCAATATTTTTGTTGTAAAGTTGTTCAGATTTATGAACCTATGAAACGTCCACTGCAGGACAGGGAGCTCCCTCCAGATTTCCAGCAAAAACCCGTGATACTGAGAAGGGAAGTACCGAAGTCACCACACTTGTAAGCGTTGCGGCTGGCACCATGGACCGTGGTTATGGGTGACCGCATAAGTAAGTTGGTACGATACACAGAAGGACTCTGTTTCCCATTAAGTCGCCTTTTACGACACCCACGGGTAGAGATGGGTTGGTGCTATTATTTGCCGGCGCCACGAGAGATTTTGAAAATTTGGCTAAGGGACCTTAACTATAACCCTGTACACTCAACAGCAAGTCAGTAGAAACACTTTTGGGCCTTATGACGTGGTAACAGAGTTGAAAATGTTTCTAGCGACGTGCGGTTGACCATACAACTATTCTAATCTCATACAATTTTCCCTCTTCGTATCCTCTGCACTTCATTCGCTATTTGTGTGTTCTTAAACTTCATCTTCTGTTCCTTTCTCTCTTCTTTAACAAGCGCTATCGCCATCTCATTCATCTTATCCGAACTCAGTCTTTCTGATTTACTTTTGATAGTACTACCCTCATTCGGCTCATCTTTGTCATTGAACAGATCTTTAACGGAAACTAATCTATGTGAGTTGCCAACTCTTAGTAATTTCTTCAGACCTCGGGAGGATTTTTGTTCGATAAGGGCTAGGAGTCCCCAATCGTCTCCTTTGTTCCCTTCTATGTTGGATTCCAGTTGCCAGGCTGCGTTTCTCACTTCCATCCTAATTCGTTCACATTCTTCGTAGCTGACGTTTCTGCTAACGTTCAATGCTTGTTCTAAAGGGTTGACTATGTATAACGGTAGTGCGTTTGGTTTTCTTACTGCTGTGCCTGTGTTTATTGATATTGCTTTGTCCTGCAAAATAAGAACATACATTTATTTTTCTCTCACACAATAAGTTCCTTACAAGTTGTATATTTTCACTGATGTGTAATATTAAAATTACACATCAGTATAAGAAAATTGTACACTACCCACTTTTATTGTTAATAAGAAAGAAAAGCGCGTTGCCCACCTTTCCAACTAAGACGATATTTCTCATGTACCTCAAAGGCCTCTAACATGGCGCATTAAGGACTACATCCTTAGATAATAGTCGGGACTAACGGCTTAAAGCGCCTTCCGAAGCACGGAATCATCTATCAGATTCAGATAATTTCAATGTAGATTCTTTACAGAATACTTATTGAATGTCATGCAGAATACAATGCAAATAGAGCGATATCTTTTCGGACAATCAGGTGATTCATCCTGTAATGTCTTAACCAAACTGGGGAGGTGATTTTTGTTTGACAGTGTCCCCACCGGGAATCGAACCCAGACCCTCCGGATCGAGAGCCGAGCGCTCTAACCAATAGACCACAAGGGCTGCTAGGAGAGTATTAAATGGTTGGACGTAAATTTAAATACATACATACATAACATCACGCCCCTTTCCCGTCGGGGTAGGCAGAGACCACAGTCCTCCACCTGCTACGATCTTGACATACTTCCCTTGCTTCCTGTACTTTCATCAATCCTTTCATACATGCTCGTCGGTTTAGGATACTTTTAACCTGGCCTTTTTGCATCTACTCACAAAACTATAAAACGTTTTATACGGAATACAGGGCGAAATACGAAAGAAAAATTTATAAAGGGAGCTTATTTTTAAATATTTCCTAAGAAAAGTTGATCAGTTTCATGAATAGGGTCACATCCTTCCTCCTTTGAAAAGAGTTATTTTAACACTTCCTGTATTCGGATGGTTCTCATCATCATCATATGAGTCGAAAGACCTCCACTGCTGGACACAGGCCTCCCCTAAAGATCCCCATGACTCGCGGCCCTGCTTGACTCGCACCCAGCGGCTTCCCGCGACCGCCACCAGATGTCGGTCCACCTTGTGGGGGTCTGCCCACGCTACGCGCAACGGTACGTGGTCAACACTCTAGAACCCTTATGCCCCATCGGCCATCGGCCATCGGTTCACTTTGCGATGTTCCCTGCCCACTGCCACTTTAGTTTAGCGATTCTCAGGGCTATGTCAGTTACTTTAGTTCGGATAGTTCTACAAAAAGGAAAAGACAGAATTCGAAATTGCTTAGTATAGCAAATGCTTACTAGGTGGCAGCACAAACGCAAAGTTAAATGCGTATAGAGGTGGCAAATACACAACATCGTGCAGGCAGTAGTCTAGTTGGTTAAGGCGTCTCGGGTACTGACGTAGAAGACGCAGGTTCGAATCCGGCGTGTGGCTGTGATATTTTGCGATTTTCTACTTTGTTACACATGTAGTAGCATTTACCTTAAAGTCAAATTGTGAGTAAAATTCGAAGAACTGTAGCAGCAATGTTTGTAGGTTCGCGGAGCTCTGTCCGTAACTGTCTTCGGGAAGCTTGTTGAGGTCGCGAACGAATGTACAGTTCACGTTGTCTTCAGCTATTTTCACGTCTTCTTTGCCTAAAATCATCAGTAAAATCTTGTAAGTATGTTGCTTAATTATAACGTATTAGTGTTGTTGCTAGGAGCGATGGGTAAGATATTGGAGCGACTGAGACGCGTATCGTTCCGTCGTGTTATTACGCAAAGCTCTGTCCTACCGGCATTCTAATCAAACTACACTATTTTGTGTGAATGCCGAGACATGCCACCCGTTCCGTGCGCCCGCGCGAGTGTCGCGAACGGCCTTAGCCTTCTGATGCATAAAAAATTGCGCCATCAGGATGAGAGAGACGAAGAAATTCGACTCACCAGCGTGTGTAGCCAGGTATTTCAACGAAGGCAGGACGGATCCCTCCTTGGTCTTCTGTTGCAGGAAGAACAGCACCATCAGCGTGAGCGGGAAGTTGGTGACCCAGCGGCCGGGGTGGGGGCTGGTGAGCCCGGCGCCGGCCGCCCAGCGCCGCACGCAGCTCGCCAGCGGGCGCACGCGCGGGTCCAGCGCGCCGCACACCCATAGCAGCTCCGACATGTATACGCCGGACCTGCGGACAACAAATATCGCATCTTATTACGTGGGGTTGACTTCCTGATTGGAAGACCTACAGATCCCATAAGATCGAGGTGCACTGTGCTCTAACGCCTCGACCTTATGGGATCTGTAAGCACCTCAAACACAAGAAACACATTGTACAACGCCGACTCTTAAAGTAGGCCGTGCTGCAGTGGTTTGTTACTGTTTCTTTTACGCTGCCATAGCACGATCCGAAACAGTAGTAGACTCGCTCTATTTGATTTGTATTCTGCATAACATTCAATAAATACCTATTCTGTAACGAATCTACATTAAATCTGAAGGCTTCACTTTACACACGGAATCTTTTTGGATGAGATTGACTATCTTGATTTAATAATGACACTGATAGATCATTGATGTTGTTTTTGTGACAGTGACAATGCTGGATATCTGCGCAGACTCCCACAAACCACCAAAATGTGGGCTGTAGGGCGGGATGAATTTGAAGCTTATACCTCGACTAGAAAGTTGTGTACTTATATCATCTGAGAAGTGTCTGAAAAAGTTATTTTTGTCGTTAAGTACATACTATTTCGCGCGCGTCAATTAAGTGCCCCAGCTGTGGAATTCTAAGAAAAATTAGGAACGCTTTTGCTCCTTTCGCCATATGTCCTTGCACCTAGCGAGTGACATTGTCGTGCGGGATATTGAATGTTATAGATGATTAGTTCTAGATTAGTGCTATCGAAACATATGTAATTCGTAATTTATTCCGTTTTTGTTTTCGTAGAAATCGACATGAAACGTCATGGTCGGAAAGCGATGTACTTTTGAATTACGTACGAATGGAATACAAAAACCATCTAGGTAATTAGTTCTGTCCTAGATCTAATTAACCATATACTTCTTTTTCATTTATTTCATCAGATCACTGAAATATTTGTTAAAAAATAAAATTGCAGCCAGCGATGTTCTTTTAAATTGCGTCATATTCGAGCACAAAAACAGTCTCGGCGATTAGTTCTGCATTAGATCTAACTGTGTGTGCACTTGTGTTTTAATAAATTCAATATAATATAGAATAATTATTTTGATAGAAAACGAAAAAAAAACTGCCAGCAATGTATATCCAAATGGGTTGCAAACTGTTAGACATATTCGTGTATGGAAGGCTTTATTTAAAAAAGTAATCGCATAGTGTAGCTTAGTCTATGGTATTCATGTCTATTGGTTTTCCCTCCATTGTTGAACGTGTTGTGCACTGAAATCTTTCATCTGAATAAATGGATACTACGTTTTAATTTGGCTTTCACTATAAATAAAGTCCTAACAGGTTATGGGGCCCAGATGTCCTAACTTGTTCAGGTGAAGATTGCTGTGAGAAGTAGGCGCTGTGGTGGCATCGAAGTTTTGGAGGTTAAGTGGCGCGGCGTGGTTGGCGCGGCTTGGTGCGACGATCTGGGGTTTGCTGGTGCAAGGGTACGCACTGCATCAGATACGTTACGAAAACTTCGGAGTCAGGAGATAGCAGCGCAGTTCGGGCAAGATGGATCAGGCCGGAACGAGCACAGTGTACAAATTGGAGGGGCCGAGAAATTGGAACCTGTGGAAGTTCCAGACTACTGTACTGCTAAAGTCACAAGATATGTTTACAGTGGTGGATGGCACTCTTGTTAAGTCTGAAGCAAATAAAACGGAATGGCTTCGGAAAGATGCCAAGGCACAAGGGGTAATCGTGTCGAGATTGAGTGAGAATGCGATGATACATGTTACTATGTGTGAAACTGCTGCACAGATGTGGACAAAACTGCTGAGTGTTTATGAACAGAAGCGAGTACCAGCATCCATATATTGCAACAATGTTTCTTTAAACTCAAGTTTGAGGAAGGAATGGAGATGGCTACCTTCTTGTCAAAACTACAGGAGCTAAGAAACCAATTATTACAAGCAGGAGAGGAGGTAACAGAGAAATTTATTATGACTAAAATATTGATGTCTTTGCCAGAAAAGTACAGCCATTTCATATCGGCATGGGAATCTGTGGATTCTGAAAAACAGAAGTATGATGACTTAGTGGCCAGATTGATGATAGAAGAAGAGAGAATTAAGGCGAGAAATGAAGAAGGAGAAAATGTGGCTTTATTCACAAAGAAAGAGGGGAGTAGACAGGACATTAAGTGCTACAAATGTGGAAAAGAAGGGCACTACAGTAGTGCTTGTAAATCAAAAAAGGAAACAAGAAAGTGTTTTACTTGTGGAAAAATTGGTCACTTGAAGGGAAACTGTCGGCAAGGAAAAAGTATGGATAGCAAAAACGAGAACAATAATGCTTTTATAACAACGGCTTTGTGCAATGGTGAAGAGTTTGACACAGAGGAGTGGATAGTCGACAGTGGAGCAAGTGCTCATATGAGTTTCAAGAAAGAAATATTTACAGAATATAAGGAGACACAAGAAAGATATGTTGTCGTTGGAGATGGACGAAAGTTGAAAATAAAAGGTATTGGAAAGGTTAAACTAAAGTCTTATGATGGTAATAAATAAATAAATAAAAAATTATTTATTTTCTCACCACAGAAGTGTCATTGTTGAACTTAAAACTAGTTAAATCACATTTTTGGAGTCTTAAACACTTGAATGTGGGAGACTGGCGCCTGAAATAAGTCAAAGACCTGTAGTACAGGTCACCAGGTTCCCACTCCTCGGATTGGTACATATTGCATGGGACTCGTACTATTAAAGGTAACAAAAAAAAGATCAGCATGACATTCCTACATAAAAAAGACAATATATAAAAGATAGAATAATAAAAGAGAAAAAGAGAAAAAAAAAGAGGATAAAACCTTAACGTATTGTAGACACTGAGTGCGTATGTGTATGTTTGTGTGTGCATGTGAATGATGTATGTGTATGTCTGTATATGTGTGTGCGTCTGGATGTGTGCGTGCATCTGTATGTGTGTATGTCTCTATGTGCGTGTGTGTGTGTGTATGTATGTGTGTTTGGTTGATCGAACATGAAGCTGCAAGCACCACTTCATGAGAACAACAGAAAACCTACCTAACCAACAGAACCTACGAAACAACTGCAAGAAGAACCTCAGTATCATCGTATGTCATAGACTTAAGATGTTGCACAAGGGCCTTTTTGCATTTAGCCTTAGGCAACGGGTAGAAAGCTAAAACATGATTCAGTCTGTTGTAAAGAAATCCACCAAGGAAACAATAAAAGCGATGAGAGAAGCTAGTCCTGAGACTGACAGATGGGCAGACTGCACCTTTTCTACGTTTACCATCTAGCAAACTTGGATTGTATTCAAGCTCAGAATGCTTTTTGAGTACGGTACTCAACACAAATTGCTGTCTAACCGTTAAGACTTTCCATACGACGTACAGTTTAGAGGTGGGAAAATAAAAAGGCAAAAACAGACTTACTTTAAGGATAGCTCTTTGTGCTCTTTCAACTTCAATTATATTAGATTTTGCAGCACCACCCCATGATGTGATACAGTAACTGATTATACTTTGGCAAAGGGCAAGGTAAACTCCTTTGATAATCTTTTGGTCAGCTACATGTCTTAGTAATTTAAAAATGTATATCATTTTTCGAAGTCTATTTGAAAGGAGATGCATGTGAGACTTAAATGTAAGCGTATGATCAATAATAACTCCCAGGTATTTCACTTCATTCATACATTTTAAAGCTGGACAGGAGCAACTAGCGCAAGACAAGGAAGCATGAGCTACGAGAGTAAGACCTGATGGCAAAAGGTTGCGTTTGGTGGCAAAAGGAAGGTAGTTTGTCTTACTTACTTTTTTATTTTTATTTTATTTTATTAAGAACACACAACAAAGTACAATCATTATATATAAAGAGAATGAAAACATTGTTTCGTGCCTGACTGCACTCCAAACGCGTGTCCATAGCATATTTGCAGTACTAACAAGTGCTTTCTAACAAAAGTTCAAGGAATATTTTCACTTTTTATACAATATTACTTACAAAAAACCTTAAAGTAAATAAACACAAAACAATTCAGTGTGTGACAGTAGCGAAACAACAAAACAACAAACTACTAACGTATCGATTTGGATTGCGGGTAGTAATATATTTGAGTGAGAATTTGTGTTATGATTGTTAAGGAGAATACAACATTATGATTTTACGGAACTTAATTATTTCTTAACCAAGCACATACACTATTTAAACCCTTCTGAGCTAGCTCGTAACCCCTTTCCCAGGTACTGGCCGTGAACACAAGGGCAGTATCATCAGCATAGGTAAAGATTCTTCCATTTTCAAGATTCATCTGACAAAGGTCGTTAATATAGACTAAAAACAATGTTGGCCCTATGATACTGCCCTGGGGGACACCAATAGTGACAGGTAGCTCTCCACTAACAAGTTTTCCTATTTTAACATGTTGTACACGATTTGATAGGTAACTTTTAAATAGCTGTAATGGAACACCTCTTACACCTAATTTCTCAAGCTTTTTCAATAGGATGGGGATAGAGACCGTATCAAACGCTTTTGCCAAATCTAGGAAAACTGCTAAACATTTTTCTTTTTTGTCTAGTCTGGTAACAATGAAATCTATTAAATGATGAACCGCCTCCTCAGTAGACCTCTTACTACGGAAACCATACTGAGATTGAGATAGGAGATCATTTGTTTCTAAAAAATTTACAAGTCGTTTGTTCATAATTCTTTCCAAAATCTTAGATATAGTTGGCAACACTGAGATAGGTCTGTAGTTATTTACTTGGTCTCTATCCCCACCCTTGTGAACTGGAGTTATAACAGATTTTTTGAAAATATCTGGAAAGACTCCTGAATCTAATGCAAGATTACACACATAGGTGATAGGTTCTACCAGTAAATCTAAATGTTGTTTTAAAAATTTACTGGAGATTCGATCTAATCCTACAGCACATTTGTTTTTCAAACTCATTATCAGATTTTTAATTTCTAGTTTCTAGAAGAAATTATATAGACACAACCTTGAGTGACGTACTGTATGTACCAGATTTAAAGCTGAATCTGTTTTCTGTACCATGTGCTACAGAAAAAGGGTACAAAGTAAATATGGAAGGTAATAATTGTTTGTTCTTCAAAGAAAACAATCTACGGGCTATCGCTGATTTCTACATCATGCATTTCAAATATGAAGAGAGAAAAGGTTTCAGAGTGTTCTATCCAGAAAGGAAATTTGTGGATATCAAAAGAGATATTGTTTATGTAAAGAAGAAAGAAAACATAGCAAGTAAAGTAATTTCCCTGGATTATGAAAAGAAAGAAGAAAATAATAATATACAAATTTGTAATGAAAGTATACAAGAACATGAGGAAAATGTACTACAGAATGGAAATGAAAATATACAAGAACATGAGGAAAATATACAAAATGAAAATGTACAAGGTCACGAGGAAAACATATTACAGGATATAAATATAAAAGGATGTGACAAGAATGTACTAGAGGGACAAGGAGAGAATATTCTAGAAAAGGAAGAGAGAACATCTGAAGAATTCTTAGAAACAGAATATTTAGAAGAAGAGTATCTTGATGAACAAACAGAAGAAGTGACAAGAAGAGGAAGAAGAATAAAGAAACCTACCTGGCACAATGATTATGAGTTTGGGAATTTAGCTACAGAGGGGGAAGACCCTGTAACATATGAGGAAGCAATAAAAGAAGGATGGAAAGATGCCATTACAAAGGAATTAAATGCTTTAGAGGAACAACACACATGGATTGAAGTAAATTTACCAAATGGAAAAAAGGCTATCAATACCAAGTGGGTATTCAAAACAAAATCTGATGGAACAAAGAAAGCAAGACTTGTTGCTCGTGGTTTTCAACAACAATGTCAAGAATATGTATATTCACTAGTGGCAAAAATATCAACTATCAGATTGGGTTTGTCACAAGCACTACAAAGAAACTGGGAAATCAGACAACTTGATATTCCTACAGCATTTTTAAATGGAGAATTAAAAACTGAAGTTTACATAAAGAAGCCGGAGGGAATAATAGAAACAGGAGGAAATAATAAGGTATTGAAACTACAAAAGGCATTGTATGGCTTAAAAGAAGCCCCAAAATGCTGGAATGAGAGATTTAATTCATTCTGCATTAAGATGAATCTAGAAAGATCAAAATATGATGTCTGCCTATACAAAGGTATAAATATATGGCTTATTTTATTTGTGGATGATATACTGTTAATGGGAACAAGGGAAGAAATAGAAAGAGTAGTAAATGAGTTAAAGAAGGAATTCAGAGCAAAAGACATGGGAGAAATAAATACCTATTTGGGAATAGAAATAAAGAGAAATAAAAACACATTAGAACTTTCACAAAAGGATTTTATTAAACAATTATTATTAAAATTCAACATGGAAGAATGTAAGAGCTCGAAGACACCGATGGAAGTAAATTTCAGCTGTGAAGGAGAATCTAAAGAAAACCTACCTTATCGAGAATTAATAGGGAGCTTGAATTTCTTGGCGATGATGACCAGACCAGATATTACTTACTCAACGTCATACCTGAGTAGATACCTGGATTGTCCAACAGATAGTGCCTGGAAGGCAGGGAAAAGAATACTACGATACTTACGAGGAACTATAGATAAGACTCTGATCTACAAGAAGAAAGAAGAATATAATCCGAAAATTGTAGCCTTCACAGATGCTGACTGGGCTGGTGACCGAGTTGATCGTAAGAGCACCAGTGGTATGGTTGTTTATCATGGAGACAATCTCATCTCATGGGCGTCGAAAAAGCAGACCATGGTTGCCCTATCGACAGCCGAGGCAGAGTATGTAGCGGCGGCAGCGTGTATGGCTGAACTTCTGTATATAAAAGGACTGACAAGTGAATTTCAAGAACAGTGTAGTGTAGTGATGCTGTGTGACAGTCAGAGTGCATTGAAAATGATAACTAACTACGAGAACACAAAGAGATCAAAACATATAGACATTAAGTTACATTTTGTTAAGGATGTGGTTTCAAAGAAAATGCTAAGTGTTGATTACATTAGAAGTGAAGAAAATGTTGCAGATATCATGACAAAAGCTTTATGTTGTGAGAAATTTAATTATTTGTGTGGTAAACTGTTCAATTTGTAAACTGTTTGTGAATTTGTTTTGTAATTTTTAGGTTAGTGATACTTGTCAGTATGTTGTTTTGACAGATGTGGGGTTGCCAGCTTTGTAAAGTAAAAGGATACAATTTCAAGTTAATTTTGTAATTTGTATAAGAATTTTTGGAACTTTCTTGTTTTGTATGTAACTAACTTGAAATTGAGAGGGGGTGTTAGACATATTCGTGTATGGAAGGCTTTATTTAAAAAAGTAATCGCATAGTGTAGCTTAGTCTATGGTATTCATGTCTATTGGTTTTCCCTCCATTGTTGAACGTGTTGTGCACTGAAATCTTTCATCTGAATAAATGGATACTACGTTTTAATTTGGCTTTCACTATAAATAAAGTCCTAACACAAACAGTGTTAGGAAGAGAATGAGAGTGATGTGGAGACTAAGAGTAGGAGGAGGAAGAGGTTGAGCACTCGCATTTAAGGATCATAATAACAATACGTAAGTAAGTATTGTGTTTAATCTTCGTATAAATCAATAAAAAAGACATTTCGGTAGGTTCTGTTTCTCCTTTTAGTCTCCTTAATCATCCTCATTCTCGTCCTAACACCGACTACAACCCATTTCGAAATACATTGCAGTTTTTTTTTTCTATCGAATTTTTTTTCTATATTGTAATGAATTTATTGAAACACAAGTGCATACATAGTTAGATCTAATGCAG
Organism: Athrips mouffetella; assembly: GCA_947532105.1. NCBI lineage: Eukaryota > Metazoa > Arthropoda > Insecta > Lepidoptera > Gelechiidae > Athrips > Athrips mouffetella. Next base: position 25,805,257 of record OX383965.1, read on the forward strand.
AACTAATCGCCGAGACTGTTTTTGTGCTCGAATATGACGTAATTTAAAAGAACATCGCTGGCTGCAATTTTCTTTTTTAACAAATATTTCAGTGATTAGATGAAATAAATGAAAAAGAAGTATATGGTTAATTAGATCTAGGACAGAACTAATTACCTGGACGGTTTTTGTATTCCATTCGTACGTAATCCAAAAGTAAATCGCTGGCCGACCATGACGTTTCAAGTCAATTTCTACGAAAACAAAAACGGAACAAATTACGAATTACATATGTTTCGATAGCACTTATCTAGAACTAATTATCTATAACATTCAATATCCCACACGACAATGTCACTAGCTAGGTGCCAGGACATTTTCGCCATCTGAATCATTACATCGTGCTGTGTTTCAGTTTGGTAGACTTCAGAGCATAGCATCTGTAAGCAAGCACCTATAAGAGTGAGTACCGTACATGTTATTGTAGCAGAGGTCGACGTCCAGCCCGGCCAGCTGGTGGTGGTACTTGACGATGGGCACGCGCGCGTGCAGGATGCGCGTGACGCGGCCGGCGCCCGGCACGCGCAGCTCCACCAGCTCGCCCACCAGCTCCATGTGGCGCTGCCAGGGACTGCGACCACCTTCGCACTTCTTCTCCTGGTACACTAGACGTTTCTCCGGGTCACTCTGAAAATTTCAAGTTCAGTTTTTCAATTGTTTATTTCTTGGATGTCATCAATATTTTATGATTTATGTATGTTATTCATAACATAAAACAGATCTGAACGAAACAAAACTGGATGTCAAAAACGCGGACTATCGATGGCGTAAAATATTTTGGGCCCAGATTTGTGTAAAAAAGTTGTTCATATAATATGTTACGGGCCCAACCCGTTTTCTGGCCAAACTAAGACCAGTTTGGCCTAGGATATACTTCTCTACGTAATCTTATCGGGGTTCGCTCCTTGCGATGAAGAAACTAAACCAACTAGATCGAAATGTGTTGTGTAGGTTACCTGTTAATTCTTGCACTAGAAACATGTATTTTCTACACTAGAAACTTTAACAGATAACCTAACCCACCCAACATATTTCAGTTTGGCCCGGGCAAAACTAGTTTGGCCTAAAATCTGGTCTGGCCGGTAACATATAACTCAAAGATCATATTACCAGATATGTACTATACCCGGGGATGGGGTAACTTTACAGTGTTTTACAACCGATAGCCATTTAATGCGATTTTTGAAATAAATTCCATTTACAAACATCAAAACAATGTTCACTCTATTGCGGTCATTCATTGAATGTCACTGATGTTCGAATCGAATTTAAAAATCCTATTGCTTTTCGCATCAAATATCTATTAATTGGATAACACTGTAGTTTTCTTAGCGTTGAGTTGGAGCCTCTACTATTGCATTTATTAATCTGTATAATAATCTACTAAGTGACAGTATTCCAATAAAATTATTTCATCTTTTGTGTAACAAAATTTTATTGGCCATCCAATTAGTACTCACAGGCTTTTTCCTGTGTAAGCACATCTGAAAAGATCGAAATTACATTTAATTATCAGAAATTTCCAATTTTATGTATTGGGTATATTTTTTTATTATTATATTCTTTATTGCACAATTACGAGTAACATACAGAGAATTACATACAAGAGGACATTAACAAAGGCGGGCTTAACATTGCTACAAGAGATTTCTTCCAGCCAACCTAAGGTCGTGAGAGAAAATGTTCGTTTAGCGGGACACAAGTGTGCAGTTTTTTTACATTTTTTACTGTTCAGTAACACAAAAACTTATTTTTTTGGGCCGTTTTATGGATCAGACAGAATTTTTCGAAATAAAAAAAAACTGGGTGTATTTAATTCAAAATGATTCAGGCACGAATGGATTTGCAAAGGAAGGCATACATATTTTTCGTTTTTGTTCTCAGATGTTTTTGGGAAAGTCATTCAGTTACATGTTCAGAATGACCTTTTGAACGAATTTTCGTATTTTTTGTTATTCTTTATATCTTCTTTTACACAAAATTATTACCTACTCACCATATCCTCCGTCAAGACGTTAGTTAGTACAAGGTCCAAGTCACATCCCATTCTGCCAAATCCATTAACTGATGACCCAAAGGGCTTTACTCTTATGTTTGCATATAAGCTATCAAACATGATTTCAAGCTGTAAAAGAAAAGCATCCAGGAAATTCAGCAAATAAAAAAATTCCTAAATGGACAGGCTAGAATAAGTCAACAACAACAGGCAGGACCAAAGTAGGCTAGTTGGTTAAGGCGTCTCCGGTACTGACGGAGAAGACGCAGGTCGAATCCTGCCTGTGGTTCTGAAATTTGGGTTTTTTTGCTTTGTAGAATTATCCGAACACAGGAAGTGTTAAAATAAAATTGTTAAACAACATATAAATTGAAAAACAGATATCATTCAAAGACAAAAAAAAAAATAAATTATAAACAGAATACTTGCATCAAGTTGCAACAAGTTTCTGGCTCAAAAGGAGATAGAGAGACAGAGAGAGATTGTAGGAATTGGAGAAAGAGACCATTTAATCAGATGAACATAATTAACAATGCTAATAAAGAAATAAATATGAAATGCTTGGGGTCACTGTCCTCTTTGTTGCTTGGTCAAGGATCACTTGCAAAATGACAACGAGCAATGGAGAGAAGCATAATAGGAGGCAGTCTAAGAGACAGAATCTGTAATCAGGATATAAAATCTAAAATTAAAACCAAAGACATACTTTCTCAAATTGATCAGCAGAAATGGAGGTTGACACGACATCTACTAAGAGGCAACATAGAAAAGAGTAAGCTAGTGACACTAAGCAACAAGCAAAGGACGTCAATATACGCAGTGGGAGGATGAACTCAGTTCAACTTAAGGATCCTGGACCTGAGTGGCACTAGACCAAAAACAATGGAAAGATTTGGAGGCCTTTGCCAGATAGCATTTAGAAATAAGAGATTTATTATAAATTTGAAATAACACTTGTGAAACTTATTTCTAAAAATAAAAGGCTATTTTATTTTCATTTATTAGGGTAACTGTCCACATATATATGCTACATGACATGTGCACGATAGCATGGACGAATAATAACCGTCCATGACGATAGTAATATCACTTTCTTGCATGTTGCATATAGAAACAAACAAGACTGTGTACACGCACGTCGCACGATAGTAACCGAGCGACATAAACCACTTGCTTGCATCACTGCCATTTGCCTATAATATCAAGACTGTTCCTGACTTGGACATGATGAAAAGAGGTTGATTTATGCCACAGTGTAAAGATTATTGGTCATGTCGATTGCGTGGACAGAACTAGAATGCAAACGATATTTTTTAGCCTGCATGCGTACAACAAATGTCGGCGCTGACCCTAACACTAACAATGATAACTTTAAAACTAAAATACTGAAACAAACAAGGGTTGCATGAAGCATATTTTAAGTTAATTTGTGGAATCTTTGCTGTTGCTCTTTTTAATACTTTTTCAACTAAAATGTGCAACTGCCCATAAAATGGTTGAATGATAAACAGAGAATAAATACATTTTATTGCCGATACTGTAAATATCTTAAAAACAATTTACTTAAACAGCAAAGCCGCAATCAAAACAGATAAAAGAGGAGAGTACTTTCCATTACAAAAAGGAGTAAAACAGGGCGACCCAATTTCACCAATTCTTTTCAACGCTGTGCTTGAATCAATCTTTTGGAAAATTAACTGGGAAAATAAGGGCATTAAAATTGATGGTATATATACCTGATGATCCTGAGTAATCTACACTTTGCGGATGATGTAGTCATATTTGCTCATAACCCTGAAGATCTATAAATTATGTTAAAGGAATTTAAAGATGCTCGTGTCAGTGCTGGTCTTAGCATGAACAAGAAAAAGTGCAAGATAATGACCAATAACGAAGAAACTCCCATAAAAATAGATGGTGACTCAATAGCTTACGTAGAGGATTATGTGTACCTAGGGCAGTTAATATCATTTCACAACAGACAAGAAAAAGAAATTGACCTCCGAATCGGTAAAGCATGGAGGAAATATTGGTCACTAAAGTTCATTATGAAAAGTGATATGAGCACAAAAATTAAAAAAGAATTTTTCAACTCTGCCATACTACCGACACTCACATATGGATCACAGACATGGGCACTAACAAACAAACAAGAAGAAAGGCTAAGAATTTGCCAAAGAAGTATGGAATGGTCAATGCTTAATAAGAAAAGAAAGGACAGGATAAGAAATGAGGATATCAGAAAAATGTCACAGGTCAAAGATGTCATAACACAAATTAGAAAAAACAAATGGAACTGGGCAGGACACATCTGTAGAATGAAAGACGACAGATGGACGAAAGCTATCACAGAATGGACACCATATGACAAGAGAAGATCAGCAGGAAGACCAAGAACAAGATGGAGAGATGACTTACATAAAGAATCCAAAGAATGGTGGAGAGCGGCTAAAGAGAGGAAATTTTGGGAAAGGTTAGGGGAGGCCTATGTCCGAAAGGGCGTCTCTTAAATTAACTACATATTTATTATGTGATACATTTAATTATTATTATTATTATTATTAAGCCTTTTTATTCTGAGCTACAGGTTACAGTAAAGTATAATTTATAAAGATTTTTTGATTTCACAAAATGTCCCTTAGTTCAGCGTGCCGCTTGGCATAGGCCTCCTCTAACATCTTCCACTGTGTTCGGTCTCTCGCAACCCTTCTCCAATGGTGTCCTACTGTGAGTTTCAGGTCGTCTTCCCATCTCATATGTTGGCGTCCTCTGTTGCGTTTGCCATCTCTGGGGTACCATTCCGAAATAATTGTGCTCCATTTAATTTGTTTATCTCGGACCATGTGTCCGGTCCATCTCCATTTCTGTTGGTCTATTCTCGAAAGTATATCAGTCACCTTGGTTTTTTCTCTTATTATGCTACTTCTCACTTTGTCTTGTCTCTTAATTCCTGTCATGCTCCTTTCCATAGCCCTCTGACAACGTTCCAACTTTTCTCTGTGATGTTTCGTGAGTGACCAAGTTTCACAACCATATATAATAACTGGAAGTATACATGTGTCAAACACTTTCCTTTTTATTGACATGCTTAAATCCTTAGATTTCATGATTTCCTTCAGAGACCAGTACTTTTTCCACCCATTTGCTATTCTTCTGTTTATTTCCTTTGTGGTTTGGTCTTTATGTGAGATTATCTGTCCTAGGTAGATGTATTCTTGCACGTACTCAAGTGGTTGGTTGTTGATTTTAATTGCTATTGTTTTGGAGTTTGTGAGCAGTTTTGTTTTGTCTTTGTTCATTGCTAGACCTACTTTCTCGCTTTCCTCATTAAGTGATTTTATCATTACTTCGAGGTGTGTTGGGTTTTCTTCAAACAAGACTATATCGTCCGCAAATCTTAGATGATTCAGTTTCGCTCCATCTATGTTGAGGCCGAAGCCATCCCAGTTCAGTTTGCGGAAGATACTTTCCAATACAGCAGAGAACAATTTTGGTGACAGGGGATCCCCTTGTCTTACACCCCTTTCGATCTTAAACTTTTTTCCCAGGGTATCTAGTTGTATCCTCGCTTCACTGCTTGAGTAGATGTTTTTAATAATTTCGATGTATTTTGGAGGTATCTCTTGTTGTTTCAGGCTCTCCCATATGGCTCGGTGACTAATGCTGTCGAACGCTTTCGAGTAATCGATAAATGCCATATATAAGTTTTTGTTGTATTCTTTGTACCTCTCCATCACTTGTTTCACTGTGTGTATGTGGTCGAGGGTGGAAAATTTTTGTCTGAAGCCGGCTTGTTCACGTGGCTGGTGTTCGTCGAGCTTTTTGCTTATTCTGTCTAGGATAACTTTGGAGAACACCTTATATATGTTGGACATTAGACTTATGGGTCTATAGTTCCCTACATCTTCTTTTTCTCCTTTTTTGAATATCAGGATGATGTGCGATGTTTTCCATTGTAAAGGAATTTTTCCCGTCTTCATTATGTCGTTGAAAATTGATGTGAGTACAGGTAATAGTTCTTCAAGAGTTCCTTTGAGAATCTCATTTGTTATTTTATCAGGCCCTGGAGATTTTTCCATCTTCTGGCTGTGTATAGCTTTTTCTATTTCGCAAGGAAGTATTTCAGGTTCAGCTTCCACTGTGAGCTGCCTTTTGTATGGATCATTCCTTTGTTCTTGGTTCTGATTTCTGTCTGGATTCGAGTATAGATCTTGGTAAAAGTTGGTAGCTGTTTCGTTTATGTCTTTTCTGTTCGTAGAGGGAAGTTTGTTCTTTTTGTTAAGTTTTGGTATCCATTCTTTGTTTACCTCTCTTAGTTCCTTTAGTGCTTTGTTTACGCCACCTGTCCTTTTAATGTGTCTTTCTAGTGTTTGTAGCCTCTTAGTTTTTCTGTCTTTTCTGATGTTCTCTCTGATTTCCTTGCTAAGTTCTGTTATTGCTTGGATGTTTTCTTTTTTAGGGTAGTTTACAAGCAGATTTTTTCTTTTCTCTATAAGTTGTAGTGTTGCATCTGATAGTATGTGTTGGTTTTTATCTCTTGTGTTCCCAGTTTTAGTGGAGGTTAGTCGTTTTTCTAGCTTTTCATACTTAGCAAGTACATCAGTGTTTCCGTCTTCTGTTGTTATGTCTTCGGTTATTTCGTTCAGGGATGTGGCAATCTTTTTTATAGTTTCGTTACTGTAGTGTTCTGTTTTGGGTGTATATTTTCTGGTTTTCCTAGGTGGTTCAGTTTTTAAGGAGCTCCTCACCATGCGATGGTTTGTATTAAAGTTGAATTTTGTTAGTACTGACGTATCGGTGAAGGCTTTTTGGTAGTTTGTTATTATATAGTCTATCTCGTTTTTGTATTTGCATTTAAACAAATTTGTAAATCATAAGAGAAATAAATGGCCTTATTATTATTATTATTGCCTACTGCCGAAAGGCTAACCTAGTCGTTTCCTGATTTGCAACAACCAGTTGCAGAATCCTTCTTTAAAATTAATGCCCCTTTGAAATATTGCATAACTTACATCAGAAATCGACTATATTTTACTATTCATTTGCAAAGCCAAAGCTTTTACTTCAGCACTTCTGTACTTGGATATTTCTACAAAGTAGAATATCACAAAATTCATAATAACAGGCCGGATTTGAACCTGTGTCTTATCTGCATAATGTAAAAATACCTTAACCAACTAGGCTACTGTGGTCCTGCCTGACATGAAATCAGCAAGCAACAAATGCAGTCAACATCACTTGTTCAAATCCTGCCCATTATGAATTTTGCAATTTTCTACTTTGCACAAATCTTACCTGTCTAGCAACCATATATCTTAAACGGATTCCCAAATCATTTAACTTAGTCTTTTCATACAATAACTGTATCTGCTCCGATATACTTTCACAAGCGAGGAGTTCAACATATAATCTTTCTTCATCCAATGGCAGTGTTCCATTTTTTATCATCAGGAACACATTGTCCGGGGCAGCAAGAAGTTCCTTCTTCCCAGAAACTGCTCGGAACCAGAGAAATGGTGATTGCAAAGCCATGACATCGAGGTCTTTGTGGTGTGCGCTGCAACTCTTGAGTATTTCTTTAAGGTTTTCCTCAGATTTAAATTCAACAAGCATAAAATGCTGTAAGAAAATAAATAATAACTTGAACCTGAAAAAAACAGTAAATATGCAATTCATTGATACCTTTGTAGTCAGTAAGCTTACGTACCTCTTCTGAGTTATTTTTGTAATGATGTATTCCATTGACAGAGGCATATTTTGAGCAGTAACCATATAATTCACTAAACGATGATTCTGAGTTCACTTGGACAACTATACTGCGACGAGCTTCCTCCCTCCTTTGATCAACTACCTCATCGAACGTCTTGAATCTCTTTGGAGCATCTAAAAGTCAAATCTTTAGGCACCTTGAAAACAATCAAAATTATAACCATCCAAACTATAACCTCCAATAATGACCTGATAATTTTCTCACTGAATCGCATTTGCAAGTTGTTACAGAAGCTTTCAATGTTTTCCGTAATGAGTATCGTTTTCCCGAATTTATTAACGCCTGAAATAACAAGGACATTTTCTAAATTATCGCCAAAAATGTTCGATCTACTTCACAGATATTGTATTCTGAGCTTCACAGCGCCGTCCACCTGTGCCGTCCACCAATCCCCAGATTAGTAAGTTTATGTGAGTCACCAATCCCCATTAAGTGTTGCCTGCCAAAACTTAACCAATGAATAGAACATATCGAACGAACTTAGGGCAGGCCTATGTCCAGCAGTGGACGTCTTTCGGCTGATATGATGATGATGATGACGAACGAACTCAAGCAAGAATTATAAAAATATAGTAACAGTTTTCGGGGCCATTTCTTCAAAATAAATAAAAGTAAATTCATTAATTGGTAAATACCAGCCACCTAAGAGAGTTTCTGTAATGTGATCACGACCTCAGTCAGAGACATAAGTCTCACTGAAGTCATGACACATCCATCCATCCATACTTACAAACTTTCGCGTTTATAATATTAGTAGGATAGGATAGCTGGTGCCCGCGACTTCGTCTGCGCAGATTTAAAAATTGTAGCCTATGTGTTATTCTGATGTATAGGGGAACGGGGGGCACAGTGAACTACTTTTTTATTTGTGCTCTCTACTGCATTTATCTTTAACGCTGGTTCTTATATTTTATTTACAAGGTGTAACTTGGTGTTAAAGGTATACAAAAAAAATAAAAATAAAAAATAAACACAACAGTTTCTGAGAAAATAAATATTTTTCTTAAATTGGATAATGATCCACTGTGCCCCAGCTATGGGGCACTATGGATTTAGGCTTGGGGTACTGTGAATCTCCATGGGGCACAGTGAATATTTACCTTAATTTTACATTAAAATTGATATGGGGTACATTGAACTTAATTGATGTGTTATTGAAATAAAACACAATTTGCTTGGTAATCACATATTAAAGTTGTTTACTGCTTAATTGGCATAAATCAGTATCTTTTGTTGCATTTGAGTCATTATGTACTTACATTTAGTATGAACTTATTTTAAGAAATTTTTTTTCTTATTTTTTTTTTTTGTTTTGTTTTCCGTATGCATACCTCTCTACCTCGCTTTTGTAGATTACTCAAAAGCATTTGACAGCGTCTACCACTCAGCAATATTTCATACATTGCAAATACAAAATATAAATAACACTTACATAAATCTTGTCAAAACCATATATAAAAATAGCACAGCATGCATTAGACTTCAAACTTCTGGACCATCATTTAAAATAGATCGCGGTGTTAAACAGGGTGATCCTTTATCCCCCACACTATTCACAGCCATTCTGGAATAGGTGTTCAAAAAACTGACCACATCATGGTCGTTCCAATGCATAAAAATAGGTGATAAACATCTCACCAACCTCCGGTTTGCAGACGACATCGTTCTGTTTGCCACTTCAGCCAACGATCTCTAAACTATGCTGCAGGAACTAAGCGCGGCAAGCCTTGAAGTTGGACTCAAAATGACCATGTCGAAGACCCAGCTTATGTGTAATAGCACGAGACGTAGGGTTCAAGTTGATGGGCAGATTATATACTATGTCGACGAGTAGGTATACATACTTGGACCAGATAGCAAGCTTCGAAAACAGGCAGGATAAAGAGGTTGAAAGACGTATCCAAAATGCCTGGAATAGCTACTGTTCCATGAAAGAGGTGATGAAGGGCAACCTTCCTTTGACACTTAAGCAAAAACTTATCGACATGTGTATTCTGCCCATCCTAACCTACGGTGTGCAAACATGGTCTTTGACAGAAGCACAAAAGTCCAAACTCAAGGTTTGCCAGCGTGCCATTGAGCGCAGCATTTTGGGTGTCAGGAGGACAGATCGCATCCGGAACACCTTTCTGCGCTCCAAAACCGGCATCGCAGACGTTGGAAAAATGTCAGCAAAACTAAAATGGAACTGGGCAGGACATGTCTCTCGTATGCATCCTGAAAGGTGGGCCAAGTTGGCCACAGACTGGATCCCGGAGGACGGGCGACGTCGCCGAGGCCGTCCCAGAAGGAGATGGCGTGACGAATTAGATGCATTTGTGACTGATTGGCAGTAAGCATCACAGGACCGTGACAGATGGCGAAAAGAGGGGGAGGCCTTTGCCCGGCAGTGGGACACCCTACAGGCTACATAAAATACCAATGTTAGTCAAAAATATGACTAAAATTTCGCGCTCTCGTCTTGTCACATTGAAGGGACTGAAATTCAGCCTGTTACCGATGTTGAGTTATCGAAGGATTTTTATTAGCTGGCTCACTTAACCAGTATTATATTATTATATTATTTGCTTTTACAATGAGATTCTGGTTTTAATACATAAACGGTCCTATTAACGAGTCTGGCAGCACTCTCGAAACGTCAACCCTTTGACAACTGACCGCGTTTTGATATCTTGATTAGACAGCAGAATTGGTGGGATTGCATTAGAAATTAAATTCGTACACGATTCGTTTTCGTATACGAACTAAAGATTCACTTCGAACGTTTCAAAGAAGTCATGCCACAGTCATGCGTGATTTGAAATAAAAAGCTGCAATAAATATATCGAAAATATAATGTCAAAAATATTTAAATGAATAGTAACAAAACGGGGCTCGTCATGACCTGGTCGCGTTCCGAAATAATGAATTTTTTTTCTGATAGCAGGATAGCTTTTATATAACGTCCATATGTGTGATCGAGACCGACTGCTGTTGTCAAAGGCTGGCAAAATATTTCTTTTCTGATACGGAACGTACGTCTTTCAGATGAATTTTTAGGTTATGTTTTTGCAATAAATAACCAAAACAAGCTCAGAAATGGGAACGAGAATACTACAACGGCTTGTTCTGCCGGTTTTTATTTATTCGTGCAAAACTAGTCCTATCCACTTAATAAGGAGCCATCAAGTAGTTTGTGTAAACACAAACTTCACATCAGTTCGGAACTATGCAAAAGGTAAAGATAAAGGAAAGGAGAAGAAAGGAAAAAGTGCGAAAGTGGAAATCAACCCCGCGATGATGTCAGAACTGGTACCGGTCGACAAACTAAAAGACCGCTGCCAAGCAGCCATAGAAAAAATGAAAGAAGACTTCACTAAAAACTTATCTCTTCGATCCACCACCGGGTCGCTAGAATCCCTTCCAGTTAAATTTGAAGGCAAAGACTACGAGCTACAAGAGCTGGCACAAATTGTACGCAAAAATCCGAAAACTATAGTCGTAAATTTTTCTTCCTTTCCCCAAGCTATCCCGGATGTTCTAAAAGCTATAGCTAGTTCTGGTTTGAATGTCAATCCTCAGCAAGATGGTACTACGTTGTTTGTTCCTGTGCCTAAAGTTACCAAAGAGCATAGAGAACAGTTAGCTAAGAATGCCAAAGCTTTGTACATCAAGTGCAGAGACGCTGTTAAAGAAGTACAGATTGATTACTTAAAGAAGGCAAAGAAACAGACTGGAGTTTCTGAGGATCTAGTTTTTAATGTTTCTAAACAAATACAAGCCCTTTGCGATGGATATCAGGAAGAAGCCAAAAAAATTTATGAAATTAAGCATACTGAGTTAGTTGGAAAGTAATCTTTACCCACCGCAGCACAGCCTGGACCATAGCATGTGAACTATTTCATTTCAATTAAGTTTAGTCAAGTATGTCAGCTATAAGTATACTATTGTTTACTATAAGCTATACAAGTAGTACATGTGAAATAATAGCATTTATAGCTTACACTTACAGTGCAATACTACGACAAATAAAATGCTCTCATTGCTCAATTGTTCTTGGGGTGTAGACGCATTAATATGCAAAGTTGTAGCTTATCTTACAGGCATTTAAATTTATAGTCGGATACTCTTTTATAACTCGCTTTCACACTCTACGTGTATACATTAAATTATAAATTTAAAATGTAACATTACAAAAGCAACAGAACAGTGCAAAAATGGAAATTCCACTATAATATTTCTATGTTTGATTTCTGAGTAATAAGGACCTCATTTGTAAGCACTTTTTATGTAATTTATTTTTAATTTACAGAATAACAATCGTTAATTTTGTTGTGAGTGTAAAGAAAGCCTTTATCTAGGGTCTCATGTGTGTTGGAATCATTGACCTCTATATATACAAGTACTTGTATATATAGAGGTCAGTGGTTAGAATCATAGAGTAACTTATATATTGGACGGGTTGGAATCTAGAAAGTGACATGGATTGTCTACAGCAAGGGTTATGTTATTAATATTATGTGCCACTGCCTTATTTTTAGGTGTTATATTTTTATGAGTATCATAGCTATCAGTTGATTTAGATAACCAAGTTGAAATAAATATTCTAATAAATAAGTAATACCTTTTTTTTAATACATTGGTTAACCCAAAGAAATTGACCTCCGAGCGAAGCAAGGAGGTTTTTGTTCTGAGGGTTAACCTACCCTACCTACTCTCTCATTGGATTGGTTTTGGCCACTTATGATATGAGTTATGAATATTCATCTGTCTTTAGTGAATGTAAAATCTTTGTGAATGAGATTCTGTCCTCCTATGCACCTAGTAGACTTCTCCTATATCCTTACAAGTGGAATACAATAATCTAAAGATTTCTCAACCGGATGCATCATTATTTATTTATAAAATGTTGGTAATGTAAATCCAGTAAAACTAATTAACAAAATTAAATAAACCTCATACTCTCTCCACCCTGTATAGAATTGAGAGAGAGAGAGCAAGACGCGTACAAATATGATGAGAGGAAATTCTGAAAGACTTACAAACAGGCTGTATGGACTCCATTTCTTAGTTCTGTCTGTTCAGTACGTCAGAAAAAAAAGAATGTCAGAATGTTTTGATTGAACCAAACAAACAAAACAGTTCACCTAGAGTTTTCTCAATTATTCCTAAAATAATGAATAAATCGCGAATGAAAAATTACGATAGGGTAATGTCTCGTGTGTTTAATAATTCTCCTTCGAGTTTGCAATCAAGTTCGCTCGTAATGCGGCATGAAATCCCTTCATCAGTTCGGTTCGGCGCGAAACTTTCGACTTCGAACTCTCGTGCCAGTGTTTATAATGAACTTCCTACAGTTTTGAACGATTATGTGCCTGAGGATAGTGTTAATAAAGCCAAATCTAGCGTTAGGATATCTAAAGTGGTTAGACCAAGGCGAACGTTGAAATCTATGGACACATCTAAGTCGCCCCAGCGAACTGTGACGAAAAAAAAGATAGCAAGGACTCTAAGGGCTGAAGAGTCAACTCCAGTGCTAAATCGTGACGAAGATTGGTCGGACTCACATGTCAGACAATGCTATTCAAGCAGGTCCCATACAAAACTAAAGGATTTGAAGGTATAAATGTTTTATTATTCAGTTATTTGGGTAATGTACTATCTTTATTATTTCTGAGAGCAGTAGCACCACTGCTGAATTGACGTGTAGGTACATTTAGTATATTTTCCCTCTAGCTTCAGATGATGTATGAAGCTGCCTTCAACATTAAACATTTATCAACATTATCGGAGTACTTTTCCTCACTTAAAATAAATTCGAGCTCACAAATTTATTTAAAGTTGAGTTCTAAGTTTGTGCAATATCAGTGTAGATTTCTATCATTTAAAAAATTGTAATAATTTTTGTAGTTCTTTGGATGAGAGATTATTTGTAGCATGATTGACCTAACATTATTCTGAGCGTACTACCAAAACCCAGCATGACTGAGTGTGGCCTTAATACAACTGATAACCAGTGGATCAAGCATCTTTAAAGTTAAAGCTCCTTTAATTTTTTTTTTAAAATTCATTTATTACAAAGGTAAGTACATTTAGACAATACTTAGTCTACTCGCCAAACTATTACGTTTGATGGCGAGACCACGCTCTAACACGTTTTTATATCTACCTTAGGCGCTAGAGCTCTGCTCTACATGTAAGAAAAACCAGCTGGTTTGTTTGTATGATTTATCTCAACCAGTAGATAGGGGGGATGGATAATAAGGATAAAAATAAGGATACCATGATGAAGCCGTAAGAGTGACTCACCGCATAAACTGACCGTCTTGTGGCTGGGGTTCAAAGTAAACAGGCCACACCATCCGTTTGCTGGCATAATGGGTGAAATAGGTCTACTACTACTCGTACTACTACATAAATAAAATTTATTTATGTATGAGAAGTTAAACTATAAAGTCAGCCTTTATTTCTGACTATAGTTTTTGCCTTTAGCACACTTTTAACATAAATATTACATTATCTTATTTTTATACTACAATTGATAAGAAAGTATTTAATTCTTTTCTTATGTTGTGATTGTGTCAGTTTACCCTTTGGCAAAGGCCTCACCTAGAATTTGCCATAGCTTATTGTCCACAGAGCAGAAACAAAGTTTTTGTCTATTGCCATCCTTCTTCAATTCTCTAATTTCGTCCTCCCACCCTCTCCTTCTCGTTCTACATATCCTAATATTAATAAGTTAATTTTATTTTGATTAAAATAAATACTATTTTGCAGGATGAAATCAAAGCTTACCATGAAACAGAGAAGTTTATGAGATGGAGATCTCACTTGTACAAGAAGTGTGGTGTTGTGTTTGATGAAGATGGAAGAGTTGCTATGGATAAAGGTGTGCAGGCAGAGCCGGAGAAAGGTAAGAAGTATAAAAATTATATCATTGTAACATCTCATTCAAATTCCATTCAAATTTGTTTATTAAAATTTCATAACATAACAGTTTTTGAAAAACCAAAGCGTTATAAAAACAATTCAATAATAATTAATGACTAACTCCAAGTTAGTATAGTTGTCAATATTTTAAAAAAATCTAAATAAATAAAAATTCATTATCATGAAACGTCCACTGCAGGACAGGGAGCTCCCTCCAGAACTCCAGCAAAAATGCGTGGTATTTAGGAGGGGATTTACCATAGTCACTACACTAGTAAGCGTTGCAGCTTGCAACCGCTGTTGTTGGTAACCGCAGTATGTAAGATGTTACGAAACACAGAAAGATGCTGCTGCCTATCCTTCGATTTATAAGACCTTAGTCGCCTCTTACGACGACCAAATTTTTAATTTAAAAAAAATGGTGACCCAGAATTTTTTTTTTCACATCATTTGTATTGTTAGTTTGTGAATAAGTATTATTATTACACTTTTTCAAAGTTATTAGCCACAAAGAATGACATTTTTGGAGCGTAAATTTAAAAAAAAATCTAGCAAGCAAAATAATCAAAACAATTTTTATTAAAATATTTTTGAAGGCAAATATTTTTTTGACTTGAAGGCTCAGACAAAGTGTTTTAAAAGTGTATTAATTTCACATAACGAGAACGTGCGTGAACTTACCTCAATCTGTCTAATCCTTTGCCTTGTTCACACATGTTGTAGGTTCTCTCTCATACCACTTCAAGCCACGAAGTTGTTCAAGCATAAAATCATAGATGGCGCTACAACACCGAAAAATTGCAAAATTGCATAAATGCAAGCTAATGTAGGATTACCACTTAGTTGTAAGAATTATAAAGGCAATAATGCGTTTTAGCTGTAAAAATGCAAATTTTGACATATTTTAACTTTAAAATGGTTCTAAAAGGAATCTGTATGCCAATTTCGATGGTCTCTCATCTGGCCGAAATAGCTCAGTTGGGAGAGCGTTAGACTGAAGATCTAAAGGTCCCTGGTTCGATCCCGGGTTTCGGCAATACTTTTTGACAGTATTTAGTATAATATAAGTCTTTTATTTTTACAGAAAAGAATACTGAAGAAATAAGGTAAGTCGAAATTATTATTAACGATTTTTTTATTACTTTCGTATTATTTTTAGTATACATGTACCACGGCGGTGGTGGCGACCAATACGGGGAAATGGTTTTTAATGCTGCCGATAAATACCCATATTGTAAATTTCATCGAAATCGGTGGATTTTTAAAGCAGGTTTTGAACCGTCACCTTACCGCGATACACAAAGCGTTTCTTTAGTTAAAAACTGAATACTCTGTTACGTCTAACAGATTTTTTTTATTTACTTAGGTATATGTCTATTCTGCATATACTAGTTAACTTGAAACGAATATGCGCCCATTTAAATAGTTATTTGTTATGCAAGGTAGCAAAATTGTTATTTGGCGCGAGTGTCTTGTATTGAAACTCGAGCATGCGAAGAATCCTGAGCGCAGCGAGGGTTTCATGACACGAGACGCGAAATAACTTTCCTGCCGAGCGAAACACAATTTTTAGGGTTCCGTACCTAAAAATAAAAAAACGGAACCCTTATAGGATCACTTTGTTGTCCGTCTGTCTGTCAAGACCCTTTTTCTCGCGAACGAGAAGAGGTATCAGGTTGAAGTTGATAACGAATATTAAGGTCCATGAACCACACAAGATCTGAAAATTTCATTTTTTTACAACGACGCAATCAAAATATATGGCTTTTTATGTCCTCATCTCCATACATTTATGCAAAAAAGCAACCTACAGGGTACTTTCCGTTGACCTAAAATTATGAAATTTGGCAAGAAGCTAGGCTCACAGTACACACGACCGCACATCGGTAGAAACAGTTTTGGACCTTATGGCGTGGTAATAGAGTTGAAAAAGTTTCTACCGAAAAGCGGTTGACCGTACCAATAAAGGGAAAAGTCTAAAATCATTAAATATTTCAATTTTTCTCACAACTAATAGTAACCAATTAAGGTGAGCTCTCGTTTCAAGTACTTTTCTATAAAAGAGGGGTTAAGTTGGATGGTCGCTGAGTTTTTAAAATCAAAGAGCAAAAGCTTTTAGTATATCATGTCGTAGATAGGGTACGGAACCCTTAGGGCGCGAGTCTGACTCGCACTTGGCCGGTTTTTTTCACCTCACTACAGCCAGGTAACTTATACCATAATTCATCATCAGGTTCTAATTTCAAAAACCTTTTCCTCGCTAGCGGTAAAAAAAGTGCGAGTCGGACTCGCGCATCTAGGGTTCCGTACCACTAAGGTAAAAATACCGTCTTAGTTATGGACGCGCAGTCACGCAGAAGTGTATTAAATTCGCGCGAGTCCGACACGCACTTGACCAGTTTTTATTATTGGTTGTTATTCTATAGTTTATGTATGTACTAGAAACATACCAATTTTCACGCTTGTAAGTGTTCCCGTTTTTACGATAGAGCTAAAACAAATGTCGAGCAAAAATCGCCTCAAACACGTTTTTAGTGGCGAAGCCCACTTATTTTTATTTATTATTATTTTTTGTTACAACGGCAACAAAAATACATAATCTGTGAAAATTTCAACTGCTTAACTATTGCGGTTCATGAGAGACAGCCCGCTTACTAACAGACAGACAGACATCGGAGGCATACCCGTTTTTTACATTTTGGGTACAGAACCCTAAAAATTACTTGAAATCTGTTCAACCGTTAATTTGTAAAAGAGTAACAAACATCCAGAATTCCAGATGTACAAACTTACTTTCTTTTGTATTTATAATTTAGAAAGAAAGAATAGGAAGAAAGAAAGAAGAACAGTTTTTTAAATGCATGACCAGTGTTAAAACAGAGTAAGATCTATAGAAATGGCACTAGACTCAGTATTAGACACAAGTACCTGAAAAATTACCCTACACTACATAGAATGAGCGTGAATTTATAACTAAAAATTGGAAGCATATTCAGTACAAATGACTCGCATGAGGACCACGAGAATCACGCGAGCGGGTGCGCGCGGGAGTGCGGGGTAGATTGCAAGGGGGCGGAGTGTCGTTCTGTATGATAGTCATCATAACTTTTTTTTTACTATTTATGGGCTTACTCTTGACCTGGATCTAGCCCTGAGGACAAAGATGAGGTCGACGATGGAACGAGCTTGCCCAAAAGAAGCCTATTCACTCGCGACTTAAAGAGATTCGGGTTATAAGAGCTCGGGAATACAGACGCAGCCAGAGAACATCCCATGAAACGTCCACTACAAGACAGGGAACTCCCTCCAAAATCCTAGCTTTTGCTGAAACAATGTGGAGGGGGAGGACCGTAGTCACCACGCTTGTTAGCGTTACGGCTGGCACCAAGGACCGCGGTTGTTGGTGACCGTAGAAAGAAGGTGATACGATACACAGAAGGATGCTGCTGCCCATCCTATGGTTCATTAACCCTTAGTCGTTTTTTACGACACCCACGGGTAGAGATGGGTTAGTACTATTCTTTGCCGGCACCACACGGGAATTATGATAGTACTATTTACTTTATTCTGTGCCTGACACTTGTGGCATTGATTTTCAGCCGTGGAGGTACGCAAAATATGCTACCACCACGATATCTCTTCACTTGACTGACTGCTTTGGCTTCCTGACTGCTTGACAACAACAGACTGATGTTAGGGGAGGTATGGCAAGCGAGGTGACGTCATAAGTCACCTGCTCGAGATTCCTCCCCCCTACCTACCAAAATTATAATTATTTATTGCTGTAAATACAGTAGTTTTAACATTCTCTCCGATCCCCGGCAACAACCTAAGCCGAGGTCCGAGCCCCGCGAGGAGCCCTTAAGTGCGTACGGATTAGAGACAGCCTCAGGCGAGGCGTGCCTCACCCGCACGGCTCGCTGCCTGGCTGCCTCAGTAAAACAATTGAAACATCAATTACAACGGACTGAGGCACGCGCGCCTCAGGCGAGCTGCGCTAAATCAAAATGGCGCCGAACGTTCGAACAGAGTTCTAGCCTGGATGCTTAGTGTTTTGGCCGCATACATAATTTATTTGTTTCTTGATAGTACATTGACAGTGAAGTGAGTGACGTTCGCGGAAGGGTGAATAGGTACACAAAAGCCAAAAAAATATTTTATCTACTCCCGTACCGGAATATTCCGAATTCGAAACCAATGACAGATTCGAAATTGAGGTCATTGTCCGCTGTCATTTTCATTTCCACACTGTTCCATACTACGAGCAGTACGGAAATGGAGTATGGATTTTCATTCCGCAACTGTTATAATACATAATTTTCAATCTGCATAGGCTAAGGCAATACTACCACAGTACTACATACAGCCTATTTTAAAGTAATTATGTAAAAATACTTTTTACTGAGGTGACGACTGCCTACCTATATTTAAAAGAAAACGGAGAATACCAGGCGTGACTAGGAGTACATAAATCGACAAGAAGCTGACAGTTGGCTCGCTTCTATATAAAGTGACATTGGCAACAAAAGAAGTGATTTGAACAAAATGGAAAGTATGTACCAGGAGAACATGATTCTACAAGAGGCTGTCAGTAACCATATACATGAAATTAATGTTAAAGCAACGCCATCCACAAGCTCTGGATCTGGAATAACTTCGGGAATAACTTTAATTAACTGTACTAACTGTCCTCTTAGTTCAATAAATTGATCACTACTCTTTAAAAAAAAAAATATTTCGTCGGTCGTAGATAAAGTTTTGTATGCAACTATACGTAATTAGTCATTTTAACACTCGATCTATACTATTTTGACCAGATCTCGTGTTAAAATTACTCTCATTACGCAGCAGTTGCATAAATAACTATAATTAAATTGAAAAAACAATAATAGAATTCAATTAGTGGGAGTAAATTGGGTTGTGTGAGCCATGGCGTCAAAAGTTGCTGCTGCTGCTTTTATTATATATCAGCTACTCAAGAAGAAGAGAAAGCGTGTAAAGGGATCTTTTGCTGTCAATTTCTTTTTTTATGTTACAAGTGAGCAAACGAGCAGGTGGGCCACCTAAAGGTTAGTGGTCACCACTGCCCATAGCACCCACTGTCTTATCAATGGCATATTTTGACACTAATAAGACAAAAAAGCGCGTTGCTAACTTTGAGAACTAAGACGGTAAGTCTCATGTGCCGGTAATTTCACTGGCTCCCTTGCCCTTCAAACCGAAACACAGCAGTGTTTACACTGCTGCTTCACAACAGAAAAAAGCAAACAAGGGGGACTGTCAGTCAGTCAGCCAGCCAGTCAGTCAGTCAGTCAGGTCACACGCCCGCCAGCCGCCGGCGCCGGCCACACGTTCCACTTAGAAACCATCCTAAAGGAGCTTTTATCTTTAAAGACGCTTTCCGCAACTGGCAGTTAATGGTAACACTGTTTTTTGTCAAAGAAAGAGTCGGCATGAGATTTAAAGGAGCTTTATCTTTAAAGAAGCTTTCCACAACTGGCGATTACTCTTAAAATTGGGATATCTCTTAATAGTGGAGGATTTAGCGGAATTTTATGACAATAAATGTATGGGAATTTTGGGAGGTGATTATGTTTTTAGTAGGATGAAGACCTTTTTGAAGGCAACCAAAAGGCTATTGATGTGGCTACTTTTTGGGCTAAGCGTTTATAGTCAGTTTTGCCATTGACTCGAAAAGAAGAAGAAGTAGGATGATGAAACTTGGCATGTATGTTCTTTAGGTAAATTGAAGTTGATTACGACCGGGAGTCCCCGGGAATCACGCCTGAGGGGGGAGAGGGAGGGGGTTGAAGTTTACTCCCGCCGT
The DNA here is from genome assembly GCA_947532105.1 of Athrips mouffetella. NCBI lineage: Eukaryota > Metazoa > Arthropoda > Insecta > Lepidoptera > Gelechiidae > Athrips > Athrips mouffetella. The sequence goes on from OX383965.1 coordinate 25,825,798, forward strand.
GTTTTGTTTGAAATTTTATATATGCTGTCGTTTACTTACTATGACAACTGTGATATCATTTTCGAGTAAATCGTGAATGGCAAATTCATTTTTAGACTTAAAAAACATGATTTCAGAGAAAAACATGTTTTAAAAATTTCGTAATTTTAACATGGAAAACTTTAGTTTTTTCCTGCTTCAGCGTCGATTTCTTCGAAACCTACAGAAATATTATCATGAAAAAAATACTGATGAATACGCTATTTTAACCTGATTCTAAAAATAAAACATTCATTTAAAAATTTAATAAAAAGGCTTGAAAATAAAAATTAAATCTTTTTTCGGACGAGCAGTAAATGCCTGACTTAAGAGGATTTTAAATGGGTGAAGACCATCATTAATCGTGGATAAAGCCAAAAATAGCGAATTAATTTATCTAGGCTATTTTTCTAACTAATTGATTTCATAAGTATCATAAATATTGGGAAAATCTGAAAATATTTCAAAAAAACTTATTTACTTACACCAGATTTAAAATAATGATTTCATTGCGACGAGGAAATATTACTCAAAAATAACAATTTAAAGGCTATGAATGTAGTTGACAATGCTTGAAATAAAACAAAATAATGAGTTTAATCACAACGCCCACAGCCGCCGCATAAGCATAAATCTGTACATTTAAGTGAACTTTGCACACATTTACGTGCCGCCACACCCTTTTTTACAGCGGCACCTTATTATTTCCTAACATACTTTAGCGGCCATTGGCAGGTCGGACCATTTAGCTTGCCAGGTGCGATGAGGCGCGTCTGGCGAGGCGCCTTTGAGCAGAGTCAAAAGACCGCCGCCCGATGGCTCGCATGAGGTCCGGGTGAGGCACGCCTCTGTCCGTGAAGCGTCGCGTCCGCACTAGAGGCAAATAGCCGTGCGTGCCTCAACCGAGGCTGCCTCTAATCCGTACGCACCTTTAGGCTGTTGCCTATCGAGTTTTTTTTTCTGGGTAGATCCTTAAATAATATGGTTTGTGTTTTGTGTCAATTTCTAAATGTTTACCTCGCCTCGCTGATGTCTGATTTGTAGATGTTTAAAACGAAAAACCAATCCGTTTAAAACGAAAACATTCGTTTAAAACGTAAAAATCCGTTTAAAACCGAAATATATATATATTTTTTTCGATTTAAAACAGTTGGTGCTGATGACTATGTTTTTCTTGATTATAACTACATTTTCTTGATATTACCGAGGTAGGAATATACCGGAGTACCTTAAACTGTGTAAAGATTTTTTAAATGTGTGATAGTTATACTGATATCGATATGTTATAGTCAAAGTCCGATACACAGTCTCTTCGCGGAAGGACTGGTTTATCCTAGGTTTGGCCAAAGCCATCAGGCAATCCCCAAAATACATTTCAATTTCGCCCTTTGCCTGAATTATTTTTAGTCAAACCCAGGAGCTCCTAACTTTTCAGTCAAACGTCGAAAGTAAATTATTCTGTTTCGGTTTTGGCCTAGTCAATCCTAGAAGCGACTGCAAAACTCGGTCAAACGTTGATCTGAACATGTTTAAACAGGTTCATAATGTCTCTTTAGGTTAGGTTAGGTTATACTTTATTGCACATCGTACAAAAGGCGGGCCTAATGCCACACGGCATTCTCTCAAAGCATCTCAAATATAAAAGTGAAAATCACGTAAGCTGACCAATCAGGTGTCAGAACTGGCAGAGTTAAGCGGTTCTTAAGACTTGAAAGCTGCTTAAATGATAAAATTCTTCCAAATATACGAAGATAAGACACTTCATACCTATATCGGAGTTTGACTCGTCAAACCCCGATTTAATAAAATTGTGTTTTGACGTTTGCCTGACCAAATTAGTCTCTCCCAGGTTTGACGAAAATTGTTTAGTCAAAGGCCGAAAATTTACATTTGTTTGGGCTTTGACTAAGTCATTCAGTCTGACCTGAGGATTGACCAGTCCAACCTAGGAGCGCCGGAGCTTCGGAGTTTGCCTATAACAGATATACTTAGCGGGTTTGGTTCTAGTTGGTCCGTCCGACCAAGCGTAGGTATTACCTACCAAAGTTATATAAACTCTATTGTTAAGTTAAAAACTCTGTGTTGGTAAATAAACATTTTTTTAAAACCATGACGTCAGGTGACCAAAAATTTCCTTTAATGAAATGTAAAACACAGTTCTTTTACTATTGTAAGCGAGTTTTCAACCGTTTAAAACGATTTATTTGGGGTTTAAAACGGCAACATTTTATTTAAAACGTTTTAAATGCTCCCGCCAACGTCTGCCAACTTTTTGAACATATCCTATCTAGCTAGATCCTATTTTATTACCAGCTGAGTTCCTGTTTAGTGGACTTCAGAGCAGTTTTTGCGCTTCCCCTGATTTAAATCTTCTCTGATCTCTCACTGTCTTCAGTCAGAGAATGCTGTAGTTTTCTGGTGCCGTGTAAATCTGATGTAAAATCCTCATGCGCTTGTTAGCCTCAAGCCGCGATCACACCTTCCTAATTTCAGAGACTAATTCGCATTCTTAATTACTGGTTAAATTAAAGATATGTCATGTCATATGGCCTTTTGTTATGGGGTCTTGCTGCGGATGCAAACAGCATTTTTATACTACAAAAGCAAGCTGTTCGTGCAATTTATAAAATTAAGCCTAGAGAATTTCTTCGAAATAAATTTAAAGAAATCAACATTTTGACTTTTGTGTCGCAATACATTTATGAGAATTTAATATATGTTAAACGGAATATACATATTTTTGAGAAAAATTGTGACAGGCACAGTGTCAACATAAGAAACAGGAATCAACTTGCTTCTCATGTCAGCCGTGTTCACAAAATTAGTATATAAAACATATAAAGGTCAATGTGTACGCTTCTATAATGAGGTACCCACTGATATTGAAAGTTTACCGTTAGCATAGAGTAATAGTTAGATAAATTCAAAACTGTTATCAAGCAGAAATTGTATAAGAAGGGTTATTATAAAATATCAGATTATCTAGAAGATAATAAAACATGGGATTAGGCTACGGTTCTAACAGGCTAATTCAAAATTTAAAAAAAAGAGCGCGTGGGTTTTTATTGTCGCTTTTTTTTCCCACTATGGCGCCACATTGTTTGTAAAGCGATGTAGTTTAGCTGACGTCATTAAGAGATTTTAATATCCAACAATGAATAAACGATTTTGACTTTGATATGGGAATACAACAAAACCATGCCTCCAAGCAATGAATGTCGGATTAGTCTTTGAATTTGGGAAGGTTTGATAGAAGCTTTAGCGTTGAATGTGCACATAACCACCTGCTCTGCTGCTTATTGTGGCGGACTTATACGAGGTCGTACATAAGGTCTACGGACCCTAAAAATGAATCTCGGGGGTGCGCGGCAGGTGGGGGTGGGGCAAGCAAAAAGTTGTAGAGCAATGAGAGTAAGTTTTAATATAATCCTAAACACTAACATGTTTTTACTGACTGCTCTTATTTGTGTACACCGTATAGCACGTCAGTAGAAACACTTTGGAGTTAATGACATGGTAATAGAGTTGCAAAAGATTCCACTGTCGTGCGGTTGACCATACACGGCTGAAGTAAGAGTATACGACGCACAAAATAACTGTGGCCCTGTCATTGATGCGCAGAAGAAAAAAATGGCCCATTTTTGCACATTTTTGACTTCTGCGCATCAATGACCAGGGCCACAGTTATTTTTTGCGTCGTATACCTACGATTGTTCGAATCTGGGTAAGGGAAAAATTTGGTATGTTCCTTTATCGGTGACAATTTCAGTTCTGTGTTGCAAGTTTCATAATTTTTATTAATTTCCTCCTGACAACATTCATATCCCAACTGCCGAAAAGCTGCCACCAGGTCACGATCTTCCTTGGTCCATATGGAAGTCACTAAACAGACTGTGGTCGGGCGTTGGCAGGTGCGGGGAACTCGTGAAGAGGTGGGGCTTCTCTGATAACGACAAGTGTGAATGCGGTATTTTGCAAACCATGACACACTTGCTGTCGTGCCCTACTTCTCCAGTTTCCTGCACTCGGAGAGACCTTTTTGAAGGCAACCAAAAGGCTATTGATGTGGCTACTTTTTGGGCTAAGCGTTTATAGTCAGTTTTGCCATTGACTCGAAAAGAAGAAGAAGTTTCATAATTGTGACAGCAATATAAAAAAGCTTTACCGTTATAGAAGCTTTTTGCAAATTGCTGATAGTCAGTGTTGTGCATTATGATCACTGTCGTAGAATTAGTTCACGTCGGGCGGGCCCAAAGCAGGGAAGGCACTATTTCGCGCGGGCACGCATCGCCTCTTTAGCTCAGTGGTAGAGCACTGGTCTCGTAAACCAGGGGTCGTGAGTTCAATCCTCACAGGAGGCATCACCTAATTGTCTTTTTTACACCTTTTTTCAGTTTACTTATGTTTTAACTTATCTGATAAGTTCTTTGTGATTAGATAAATGCATGCATGATATTTAAGCTCTTTTAGTGATATTATATCATTTAACTTCTAGCATGATATATGGTATCCTTAGTGTGATGCATATTCGCTTGTAAAAGACCAAATAAATAAAAAATGTGGTACCTATGTTGGCTATCCATAAAAAAATATCTTATTAAAAAATGCTGTTTGCAATCATCATCATATCGTGTGGGTTCGGGTTGCTAGGTCGATGACCGACCTTAATAATATTTGTTTTGTGTATTTCTTATCAGTATAAGCTTCTCTATTACAAGTTACAAGCAATCACTTTCGTTCGCCTAGAAGCTGATTTAGCAACGTGTAAAGAGGCTTTTATACAAGTTTGTCTTTTCTAAAATGCCTGATACACGGTCGGCGACAAGCTCCCGACAGAGGTCACCTTGGTTTGCAACCATTTTGTCCGTTTCAACTACACAGTCTTGTTGGCAACAAGCATAGAAATAGATTAAAAATCTCGATGTGGTGATACAAAATGACAGTTGACACTGACAGTTCTCGTGTTTTGGTTCAAAACATGAACATACGCAATCAATGCTTAGAAGACTGTTCATATCTTTTTTGTCACAAAATTATCAATTTCGTTGTCTGCTTTTGTTTTTAATCACCGGGAAAGGCAATAAACCTCAGTTTCTAATCTGTGCGGTCTCCAACCGCCAGCTACACGGTCGGAGACGTAACCAACGTCCTCTATTTGAAAGGGCGTTGGAAGGTCACTAAAATTTTGGTTGTAAACCACGAACTACACGGTCGGAACCGACGAAGGTCACCTCTGTCGGGGCATGGTTGGCGACCGTGTATCCGGTACTTAAGTGTTATGGGTGGGGCGGCAATAACGGTCAAAACAGGTAACATAGCGGGTTTTTAACTGTATTGAAAGGGATAAACCGTGGTTTATCGGGACCATATACCGTTTTTAGGGTTCCGTACCCCAACTTCGTCGTGTTTCTATCTGACCTTATAAGGCTGTATATTTTGAACCGTAATAGGTAACCGGTTTTAATTTTTAGTCTAATAACTAGACACGACTTACACGTCAGTATCTCTAAGTTCTCTTTTAGAATGTGTTTATGATACTTCATACTGGTAGGTATAGGTACTTCCATGGAACTTACCTATTTGTAGGTACTTTAAACACCCGCAGCGCGTCATATCCGTTTCCCCTGGCGCCTTGCCAAGCTATTCCTGATGCAACTGTACTTAGGGTTACCATCATGAAAATTTAAAAATCCGGACGAAAACCGAATATTATAGTAACGGTGATTGACTGTCTGACTGACAGGTACGGCACAGTCTGTACCGCTGGGTCTAGCTATAGCTACAAGCATGATTCAGGTCTATAGTTCGGCCGTCTTATCTTAAGACTGCAGTGAGTCATCGTTTTCCACCGGCCACGCCGTGCTGTTACCGATCGCTTAAAATTATAAAGCAAAAATCACAATGACTAATTTGAAGGACGACCTTCGAATAAACCCGTTGTGTCCTTTGCGCGTTACCTAAAAAAAAAAAAGAAAAAAAAAATAACTTCGAATTTTATCTCCAACGCAGTTGCAATAAAAGTCACTGCATTCTTTACACGGACGAACTATAGTCTGGATAGTTTAGTCTAGTAATAAAGTTAATAATAAAGTCCTCACGCGCACATTTTTAAACGTGGGGCGAGTCTAAAAACCGGAAAAATAAAAAGAGAGAAAATCCCGGACATATCCGGACAAAGCAACCTTATCTGTGTTATACTTGTAATTTTGTTTAAAAAACAAAATACAAACAGCAACATTCAAAAAGGTAGCCCTATTGCGCGTTTGTTTACCGAGTGCGGGTGGATAAATTATTCCAAGGACACACCATAATAATGGCAACCATTAATTATCAGGTCATTGGTCTCCACCAAGATATGACCTCTGTCATGGATGAGCTGACGACCACAATCTACCTTTCGAAATAAGGATCACTCCATTCGTTGCATGTCCCACTAGCGGTCACCATTCGGTCACCCATCCGCGTCATATCCGCTTCCCTTGGCACGGCGCCAAGTTATTCTTGATGCACTGAACTGCATTCGGTGATAAATAAAGCAGGTATCTGCCTACCCCGACGGGAAGTAGGTGTGATGTTAAACTCTTTCAGGGTGTCCACAGCTAATGCCCAAAAAATTTCCCTGACTTTTCCCTGACTTTCCCTGACCATTTTCAAAAATTTCCCTGACCAATTTTATTCATTTTAAAGAAAAATAAAGTATAAATGAATATATTTCGAAAAAATGTTAAGACCAAAAACAATGTCATAATGCAGGTCACTCTTTGGAAAAAAAAATCTGGATTAAGGGGCTGATAAGAGCTAAATACGCTTCACTAGAGCAGGTTTTTAACGAAAAGTGATGAAACGAAAAGTGAGCCGTTAAAAAGAAAATGTGATAATTCGCAAAGGAAACTTTTATGTAAGGTACCTTGAGCACTTGAAACTTGGCTCATAAACAGGAATAGGATCATTAAAGATAAATAAAAAATACCAATTTTTTTCGGCCATAAATGAAGTTTTTAAAAAAAATCGTTTTCGTCAAATATCGATAGGTCGTATGGCAGAATGTGATTATTAGTCATTGCCTATCATAAAAAAAACTAACAGCTGTATTAACCGACCACAGACTACTTAGAACATAATCGATATTTGACAAAAACAAAATTAATTTTTAACTTTATTATTTGCATCGAAAAAAAATCGTATTTTTTATTTTTACTTATTGACCTTATCCCTGTCTATGAGCCAAGTTTCGAGGTACCTTACATATACGTTTCCTATGCGAATTAAGCATCTTTACAATAATATGGCCGACTCAGAAACGCGATTAAATATATTTTGTACGCCATAAATAAAACAACCTCTACCCCTCTTTACCTCTGATTTTTGCTTTTAAACCGTTTTTCTTAAGTACGTACATAACATCACGCCTCTTTCCCGTCGGGGTAGGCAGAGACCACAGTCCTCCACCTGCTACGATCTTGACATACTTCCCTAGCTTCCAGTACTTTCATCAATCCTTTCATACATGCTCGTCGGTTTAGGGTACTTTTAACCTGGCCTTTATTCAGAACGTCCTGAATTTGGTCCTGGTACATTCGCCTAGGCCTTCCCCTTCCAAAATTTCCATTCATTCTCGCCTGGTAGATCTCTTTCGTCAATCTTCGTTCATTCATCCTCTCTATGTGACCAAACCATCTCAGCATCCCTTTCTCGATTTTGGTCACTACGTCATCTTTTACGCCACACCGTTCTCTTATCACACTATTTCTAATCCTGTCACTCAATTGAACACCAATCATACTCCTTAGCGCTCTCATTTCCACTGCATTAATTCTACTTTCATGCTTCTTCTGCCATACCCAGCTTTCACTGCCATACATCAGTGTTGGTACCAAAACACCCCTATGAACAGCCAAACGAGCCTTGTGAGACACCTTCTGACTCCTCATAAAAGCGTGCAGGGCACCATTCACCATGTTTCCAGCATTCACTCTTCTTTCAATATCACTTTCACACTTTCCATCTCTCGTAAACTATAAGCCCAGATACATAAACTCCTTCACTTGTTCGACTTGTTCACCACCTATTGATATAGTACACTGTCATACATTCTTCTCTTTCAAGTACCATTACTTTCGTCTTGCTTACATTTACTTTCATTCCTTTCCTGTCCAAAGCCACATTCATCATTGTTACCATCTCCTGCAACTCGTCAGCAGATGACGCAAGTACAACTTGGTCATCAGCGTAGAGAAGACATTTGATGAGTAACTCATTCATTCTCAGTCCACACATACTCTCTTTCAGATCAATCAAACAATTATCCATGAACAGGTTAAACAGCCAAGGTGACGCTACACATCCCTGCCTAACACCTTTTTCGATGCTAAACCATTCAGTGTACGCCCCATTTATTCTGACACAAGCACTGGAATCCTCATAGAGAGATTTCAGTGCTTGAATCAGATGACCGTTTACCCCATACATAGACAATGCTGACCACAATTCATTCTTCACCACTCGGTCATAGGCCTTTTCCAAATCTACGAACGCGCAGTAGACTTTTTGGTTTTTAGCCAAAAACTTTTCAGCTATGCACCGCAAGGAAAAGACCTGATCTGTACATCCCATTCCCTTTCTAAATCCCGCTTGTACATCCCATTTTTTTTCGTCAGTATCTTTCATCACTCTTTCAATCAAAACCTTTGCATACAGTTTGCCCATTAATCTATGATGCCAAAACTTTTACACGTTATTCAATATATTATGCGTAATAATACAGCTGCTTAATAATTAATATTATGGGTACAGATTTTGAGGATAATGCAGAAATGAGCGAAAAACGTAAAACAGCGCGAATCCGCTCCGTTCTAGCACTCGCATTATGCCCTTTGTTAGAAAGGGAGGTAATTCAGCTCTTATCAGCCCCTTAAGAGTCCGACTAGAGCATGAATTATAGGAGTAAATAAAAGTTTTCACTGAACCAAAACTATTGAAATTTATAAAAATAAAAAGGAGTAATCTAATTATTGTGACCACAAATTATGCCTTATTGTAGGTCACTCGGAACCAGGAAAAAAAATGTTTCAATAGTCTGGATTAAGAGTCAGACTAGACTCTAGTCACTAGAGAATGATTTATCCCTTATTTTACAATCACTGGGACATTTCGGAAAGCAAACTGTAAATTCTTAATTTTTCCCTGACTTTCCAGGTGGCTCCTCGATTTCACTGACTTTCCCTGACCACCTTGAGCTTCCCTGACTTTTCCCTGACTTTCCCTGATTTTCAAGAATGTGGACACCCTGTCTTTATAGCATAACAACATACAAAATTTTATATCTTGATTGGTATAAATATATGTCACCGGAAAATAACAAAAATCGTAAAGTTGATAAATTTCCGCGTCACTTAATTAGACTGTCGAAAAATAATAAACTCGTATAAAAGTAATTTAGAACTGTACAAATTTAATCTTCAATAGTATTTTAAGGTATTACTCGTATTTGACAACCATTAAAAATGTGTTTTTAGGGTTCCGTACCTCAAAAGAAAAAAACGGAACCCTTATAGGATCACTTTGTTGTTCGTCCGTCTGTCTGTCTGTCTGTCTGTCAAGACCCTTTATCTCACGAACGGGTAAAGGTATCAAGTTGAAATTAATACCATATATTAGGGTCCATGAACCACACAAGATCTGAAAATTTAAATTTTTTACAACGACGCAATCAAAAGATATGGCAGTTTATGTCCTCATCTCCATACATTTATGCAAAAATGCAAAACCTACAGGGTACTTCCCGTTGACCTAAAATTATGAAATTTGGCAAGAAGCTAGGTCTCACAGTACAAATAAAGGGAAAAGTCTGAAATCATTAAATATTACAACTTTCCTCACAACTAATGGCAACCAATTGTGGTGAGCTCCCGTTTCTATAAAATTTGGTCAATCGCGTGTCGGACTCAAAAAAATTAACACATTAACTTACTGAAATTTCAACTAATACAATTATGATTATGTGTTGGTACGGAACCCTCTCGGTGCGCGAGTCCGACTCGCACTTGGCCGGTTTTTTTTGTTTTAAATCTCCTCGGATGCTGTGTGCACTCGGATATGGTGTGTCGCAGCTGATTGGTGTGTTGCCCACACTCGATTGCAGATTTTATATAGGTAATTCTTTCACAAAATAGCAGTAACGTAAAATGAAAAATAAAATAAAAAGGCCTTATAGAATTGTAAACGCTATCGTAGATCAGAAACACAACCTAACCGATACCATTGCACAAGCGATCGAAGCAAGCGTGTTGCTGCAGCAGCCGGCGAGTCATCATCATCATAACATCCCATAAAACGTTCACTGCAGGACAGGGAGCTTCCTCCAGAACTCCAGCAAAAACGCTTCGTACTTTGGGGGGGATTTACCATATTCACCACGCTTGTAAGCGTTGCGGCTGGCGTTGTTGGTGACCGCAGTATGTAAGGTGGTACGATACACAGAAAGATGCTGCTGCCCATCCCCCGGTTCATTAACGCTTAGTCACCTCATAAGAGACCCACAAGTAGAGATAGGTACCATTCTTTGCATAGGGTTCCGCAATTTTTTTTTGGATTTTTAAGCAAGTTTTGATTATGTATTACATAACGTTCACAACATTAAATCTTGACCTCCTATTGCTCAGCGAGGTCCTAGCACCTGATTCCTATTACAATTTTTATCATTTCCAGTTTTTCGGCTACAGAGCCTATTTAGCTGTGATAGGTTTCCTTTTAATTTCATCGTATATACTAATTTCCAATAACAACAATTTAGCTGGCGGTATGGGGAGGGGGATGGCCCTCGACTCCAACACAAGGTTTTGAAGATAAATATTTCGTAAATCAAAAAATGATGTTTACAGACTCACATTATTTTTAAAGACGTAACGACACCCCACACAATGAGTACACAGGAAAAAGCGTATAATTATTTTTTTAAATTACACGCTGTTGACAAGAAAAAACCAAAAAGCTGTTCCTTGCTTCGGATTACTCGGGTCCGTTAGCCGGGGCATAGTCCAGGAGTCAGTTCCTCAGAAGGATGAGTGATGATGTGGGGTATCTTTCCTTCCAGAGACAAGACGAGCTATGAAAGGCTAGCCTACGTACAGTCCGCCGCACGTCGGTGGTAACACTTTGGCCTTAGGCGGGTCTCTGTTTCGAAATTTTGTAGCGTATCGTTGTTTCAGTTTATACTGGCTTTTTTTCCACTTGCTGCCGTACATACAACAAAAAAAAACTGACAAAAAACAAAGCATAAAAAACCGATACTACTTTTAATAATAATATAGTTGTCCTATAAATCCAAGCTATTACATACCTATAATAGAATACAATTTCCGTTTCCGCTGGCTCAATGCCAAATGGTGTTCTAACTAATCACATCGTTACAAAATAAAAACAAAAACACTAGAATATGAGGTCTTTTAAAAGGTCTGCAAATATTCATTCAAACAAACAACTTTTTTTTTTAAATATGGGGGACAATTCACATAAAGTCATCTGATACCAAAATAGGCAAAGCCTGTATAGCCAGAGACTGATCAATAACACTCAGACACAGAACAAAACACAAATATTTGCCTTGGGCGGCGGGGGGGATCCAGCCAGCAGGGTCTTCCACGCCCCTATATCATAGGCGCAGGTGCGGGATAAGGGGGAGTCCTCAAGCCCGGGTATCTTCTCGTCGGGCATTAGGCCCGACGGTCATTTAAGGACATCGAGTCCTGTTGGTCGTGCAGTTGTTTGGTCCAATTCCGCAGGGAGGCCGGTAAGTTTTCTTGTTTTTACTTTCGAGCGGAGCGAGAAAGGTATTGTATTCGTGAAAAAAAAATGATTTTCTAATTTTCTCAAAAATGTGTTCTATATCACTTATACATCATAAAAAACAAGTCTCCCAAAAATGTCCGACCGTCGGTCGGTCGGTCCGTCGGTCGGTCCGTCGGTCGCTCTGTCCGTCACGCTTTGGCCTAGCGGCTAAACGAATGGTCCGATTGACACCATATTTTGAATTTAGGAGTTTTATGCAAATCCATCGCAGGGTTCTAAGTGGTTTCTTGCTGGCTCTCATTTTGACGGTAGCTGTCATACAACGAAAATTTAAAATTCAAATTTTCTCAAAAACGGCTCGTAGAATCTTGATGAAACTTTGCATGACCAAGCATCTCCATGTAAGATATCTTGCGCCAGTATCAATTGATCTGTGTAATTTCATATAAGGGGTGTTCCTGTACCACCAAATCATAAATATGTGACTTACCCAAAATTGGTTCTATTGAGTTTATTAAAATTTTCTATAATATTAATCCTGGATTGGTGTCTTCTGACTGGATATTCTTTATGATTTTTTTGAATAATATTTAGTACACAGGGTGTACCAAAAACTGAAAAAGCTTGCTCAGGAACATGTGTAGGGAAACTAAATTAATCTCCATGCAAGTATCCTACGGTAGTATCCATTGATCTGTGGAAATTCATATAAAGGGTGTTCCAGTACTACCAAAAGTTGAACATGTGATTTACTCGAAATCGTTCGAGGTTTGTTTGTTTTAATGTTTGACAATTTGAATTCTGAATTAATCTGTATATTTCATTCGAATTTTTTTTTTGGAAAAGCGTAAATAAAAGTTTGTATTTCCATACTATGTGTATGGCATTACAATTTAAGTTTGCGGTTGATAGTTTTTCCTTGAGTATTGCGAGAAAGTAAGTGCAGTGCTGCTGTACCATTTTAATTTAAATCTAAGAAAAACATATGATTAATATTGGGGAACATATAGGTACGCTAGTCTAAATATATAATACTCCGACTCTTAAAGTAGGCCGTGCTGCAGTGGTTTCTGGCCGTTTCTTTTACGCTGCCATAGCATAGCACGATCCGAAACGGTACCTAGTAGACTCGCTTTTCCATTGTATTCTGCATGACATTCAAAAAGTATTCTGTAAAGTAGGCCATTAGTACATTGAATAAAATATTCTGAATCCTAATAACGAAAAACATTGAAAATTTGCCAGAGTGGTACACGTAAAGAAAAAGTTTGGGACCACCTCGCCTTAAATGATTTATGTATGAGATTACTTATTTTACACATCAGTGAACGTATTTCCGATCCGATGCGACTATCAGCCGAAAGACGCGAGTATGTGAAGTCACTTGATGGATGGGCTTGACGTCATACCTACTGTGACGTCAGAGGCGCTGGCAGCGACCTCGATCTCGACCGACAGTTGACCGTATTAGGCTAGGGCACAGGCCCAAGCGCTAGAGTTGTTGGAAAATAATGGGTAAGTAGGTTAATATTTATTTTTATTTAATTCTAGTGGCCAGTCGCGGCTTTGCATGGGAATCTCTAAGGTCTATAAATAAAATCCCAATGTTTTTTCCCGATTTTGTGATTTTTTTGGGAGATTTTACAATTATTATTTTTTAATTACTAACAGAACAATAAAAATCAGCCGAATCGGTCGAGCCGTTCTGAAGGATGCCCCGTCATACATGTGGCAATTAATTCATAGATTTAAGCATACCATCTTGCCCTGCGGACAGTTATGAGGTCTACAAATAGTACGACCTTACCCTTTCACTTGCGACTTGAATACATAAGTACACTTGCGACCGTATTTTATGAATTTTGGAGACAGCAAAAGCAGAGAATTCTGGATTTGGGAAACCGTGTTCTATTGTGCCAGTCGCAACGCTAACATGCGTTAATTTGAACTTTATTGTCGAACAGTAAAGTATACTTTTCTATGCAGTAATCGAATCTGTGTCACAGTTTCAAAAGGTAACATGTGCTATTTGAAAACTGGCGAACCTTTTCCTTCCCCGAGTGTACATCTCGCACTCGTACTTCATCATCATCATCATTCCTCTGCCAACAAACTGCCCTGCAGTATGGCAGAAGTATAAACTATGTATGTAAACAGTGCTGTTATTCTCTGAACAAACGATTTTTTTTCATAACATTCCATGAAACGTCCACTGCATCCCGACCAAAATTCCAAAAAATACGCGTGTTATAATTTGTAAGGGAAATACCATAGTCACCACGGTTGATAGCGAGCCTTATATAGAATGAAAATACGCAACGTTGCGGCTGGCACCATGGATCGTGCTAGTAGGTGCACGCAGTATTAAAGATGGTATGATATAATATGTCTTTACCTATGAAATTGCCGAAATTTTCAGACAGATTACATACATACATACATAACATCACGCCTCTTTCCCGTTGGGGTAGGCAGAGACCACAGTTCTCCACCTGCTACGATCTTGACATACTTCCCTTGCTTCCTGTACTTTCATCAATCCTTTCATACATGCTCGTCGGTTTAGGGTACTTTTAACCTGGCCTTTATTCAGAACGTCCTGAATTTGGTCCTGGTACGTTCGCCTAGGCCTTCCCCTTCCAACGTTTCCATTCACTCTCGCCTGGTAGATCTCTTTCGTCAATCTTCGTTCATTCATCCTCTCTACATGACCAAACCATCTCAGCATCCCTTTCTCGATTTTGGTCACTACGTCTTCTTTTACGCCACACCGTTCTCTTATCACACTATTTCTAATCCTGTCACTCAATTTAACACCAATCATACTCCTTAGCGCTCTCATTTCCACCGCATTAATTCTACTTTCATGCTTCTTCTGCCATACCCAGCTTTCACTGCCATACATCAGTGTTGGTACCAAAACTCCCCCATGAACAGCCAAACGAGCCTTGTGAGACACCTTCTGACTCCTCATAAAGGCGTGCAGGGCACCATTCACCATGTTTCCAGCATTCACTCTTCTTTCAATATCACTTTCACACTTTCCATCTCTCGTAAACTTTGAGCCCAGATACACAAACTCCTTCACTTGTTCGACTTGTTCACCATCTATTAATATAGTACACTCTGTCATACATTCAGACAGATTAATGAGATCATAATTCCTATAATTCTAATGCATTTTTTTTTCATTTGTCTTATATTTGAAAGTTGACTTCAAGGTTATCAATTTACGCATAAAATAAAGTTTTTATTTTTAGTTTGATATATAAAATTAAAGGTTCGAAAATTGTTCGTCTTAAATGTCGTCCGATTTCATCATTAGATTTGTTATATTTTTTTACAGATAATATTTTTCGAAAATTTAATTTAAACTTCTGTTAGCTTAATGTCTTCCCAATAATGCTCAAAAAAAAATTGGATTTATAATTCCGAAGAAAAATGCAAAAATGTTAGTACTGAAAATTGAGTTTACCTAAAATTCGCCATACAAAACGGCAATTTCATAGGTAAAGACCTAATACATGAGGATTCTGCTGCCCATCCTCCAGTTCATAATCCCTCAGTCGCCTCTTACGACACCCACGGGTATAATAGCGAAAGTTGGTAGGTACAAAGCCCGTGTGGTGCCAGCACTCCTACTTATTTGTGCGAAAACATTGCACAAAGCTTTTTTTTTCACAGTATGGATTTGTATACGTTGTTAGATGTCTGTGCTTCGGAAGGAACGTTAAGCCGATTGCCCCGACTTTGATCATACATTTTTGTCCCGGCTACTATCTAAGGAAGGAGTCCTTAAGGACCTATCTGGAAGGCTTTTGTTTCGGCGGCTTAATAAAACTGAATCCGGGGTTTTTGAAGTAATCGGTAACCTTGCAATCTACAGGATATGATGATAAATTTTCATAAAAATATCTCTTTAAAACCCGATTACTATATTAGCTTCTCGTCTTCAAATTAAATAAAGTACCTGGGCGACCTAACTTCGCTCTATATTTGCCGCCTCAACATGAAAATATTATAAAGTTATGCTATCCGTCAACAGATGACGCTGTAGGTTTCTGTTTAAAACGCGGTTATTTACAAAAAAAACCGGCCAAGTGCGAGTCGGACTCGGGCCCTAAGGGTTCCGTACCTATCTACCATATGATATACTAAAAGCTTTTGCTCTTTAATTTTAAAAACTCCGCGACAATCCAACTTGACCCCTCTTTTATAGGAAAGTTCTTGAAACGGGAGCTCATCTTAATTGGTTACTATTAGTTGTGAGAAAAAATTAAATATTTAATGATTTTAGACTTTTCCCATTATTTGTACTGTGAGACCTAACTTTTTGCCAAATTTCATAATTTTAGGTCAACGGCAAGTACCCTGTAGGTTTTGCTTTTTTGCATAAATGTATGGAGATGAGGACATAAAAAGCCATATCTTTTGATTGCGTCGTTGTAAAAAATTTAAATTTTCAGATCTTGTGTGGTTTATGGACCGTAATATTCGTTATCAATTTCAAACTGATACCTCTTCTCGTTCGGGAGAAAAAGGGTCTTGACAGACAGACAGACGGACAACAAAGTGATCCTATAAGGGTTCCGTTTTTTTATTTTTAGGTTCGGAACCTTAAAAATGATTAAGAACACGAAGAAAACGAATTTTCCCAGATATGAGACCTAGTTAGATCGATTTTTCGCCCCCGAAAATGGTAAATTTCATCGAAATCGTTAGAGCAGTTTTCGAGAAACCTATTACAAATATATAATTTACAAATATTGCTCGTATCATTGTAGGTATTGTTCTCGTCTCGACTTTCTAGCAAAATGCCCTCAGATTTGTTCATTGTGTAGATATAGTTCGATAGTTAAATGAAACCCTCAAGTGTACTCTGCTTAAATTCCTTTCATTACTAATCTAATTGATCTTATATACTAACTTATACGTGCGTCTACATGACGTCACACTACGTTTCCTACGTGATTCTATTGAGGAAGGGAACTACGTGATGATATGTGATTACCATATCACACCTCCCCTGAAAAGGATAGGCTTCCCTCCCCTGAAAAGAGAATCCTAGGGACAAACTTTTTATAAAACATTAAATCTACTGTTACATTAATCTAAATTTCGATAACTTTACAATCATGAACAAGAAATATACTAAATATAACTTAAACATCATGATACAATACAAAAAAATATAACTTAAATTACGTACCAAACGCATTTATGCGCTCTCAACCATTCAAAATTGAACTGCAATACTTTATAATACTTATTAAATTTGACTTCTGTAACTACTGTAAGTATACAATTTCCTTTAATATGGATATATTTTTTTTTTTAAAGAAAAATTAAGCAATTCACAACAAAATATTGTTTTCATTAAGTATTTCCACTTTTGTACATTCATCTTTATTTAACTTGGAAGAAATTAAAAAAAACCCGTATCTTTAACATTAATGACAATCTTAAAAATATTATGGTCAAGTGAATCAAGACAATACCAAACTAACTAAATCTAATTATTACTAAAAAAATCCAGTAAGCTAATTACTATACAAAATAATATCATGAATTTATTGGAACTAAAAAAACCGATCTGTATACTGAAAAATAATATTTCTATAAATTCATGACGCTATATTTTAACAATTGTTGGCTATATGCGTTATGTATAGTCAAAGTATTATTTCAATAATTTGTTATAGTTAACCGATGATGTAACGAACGGTCATACTAGAAAATTTAATTAAAACCATTATTCTTGATACTTATATTCATACCATTGGGTAATATAACATTATAATATTTTATCCAATTATAAAAAAAAATTACGTATCAGACTTTCAGGGAAAAAACTCTATTCAAAACATAATATTCACTTAGAAAATTCGTGATCAGAACATAGCATTTATGTTTACCCTTTACCACACTACATGAAATGCATGAGTTATCATATTCTTATTTTTCCTCATTACCGGTTAAGGTCATTCATTACCTTTTAATAACGCATTTCGCGCTTAGTCAGACTCATAGACATTTTATAATGGTCTGTAACTAAATACCTAGGCCTGCTGCGTCTCGGCGCGCCTTCAGAACTTCAGATACTAGTCATTCCCATATAACTAATTTCCCGGGTTGGCCAGCCCGTAATTACCATAATCGGTAGCACAATATTTTGGCACTTTCTACCGACCTGTCGCGACATAATACTGAGTTCCACTGAACTTCATTATAACATAAATAGTATAAGGTCATATTTTAAGACATCTAACTGGATGTCTCCAACATCTTCAAAATGAAGGATCTGAAACCTTATCGTGCCTTTTCCCCCTATCGCTACTTTGTAGACAATGGGTTTGTCACATATTGCATTAAATAATGCTTACTTATCCTAATCATTCCTTCCTAACTATTATGCTCAAACTAATCATTCAGCTAATAACACACCAACTCTTGGGTGATCAATCCAATCGTATTACGATACATTATTAACATAAGATTTTCCAACGTTTATAATTATCCTAGAAAAATAGACTTTCCTTTCTATCCCAATCCTATTTCAACTTGCACTTACAAGGACCATCTGGCTGCAATATCAGTAAGTTGACGTACCAAGTTGAATTAACATACATCAATCCAAAATGATTTTTAATACTCAACCACTCTATCGCCTATCTTCTCCTAACTATACTCGTCCGTGAGATTTTGAGACTTTATCAAGAAACACTACCAAAATCGTTTCATCGATATTCTGTTCAAATATACTTCCATTCTAAAATACTTTTTGTAAATGGGAAATAGCGTAGACCCATACTGAACAACATATTTAATTCCACTATTCGTAACTTGAAAATAAACAGAATGCATGAGATGACACATCTCTGCTACCATATTTTTAAATATTCTCTCGGAATAGGAATACTCCACAAAAAAAAATTCAAACATATCATCACGTCTGCCCGTCCGTATGAATGTATTATCAATTTGATCTAAATTTGAAAACCAAATACACTCGCATCACGTGCAGTGCATAATACAAAACAACAAATTGTACGTCAGCATTTAAAACTACTGAAATATAGACACATTCCACGATGTGCTAGAATCTGCACAGTTTGCAAAACAATAATTCAAAGTCAATCAAGTTATGATGTAATAATTAGTTGTAACATTTGATTACAACTCCACTGCGATATCTAGAACTCTGTTATTTTATTAGTATTTCCTTATTATTTTACCCGCAGCGTCACAAATAGCTTAATATTAGTAAATCATTATCCTATTATAACATAATCGTAAACACCCCGAATAAAAAACCCTTAATTATTAATTAATAAAAATACCTCAACAACCAGCATATTATAGCGTAAAATATTTCGTGAACAATGTACAATATCGTTGATTCTAAGCATGATTACGCTTCAGGCATGCTTGCGCGTGACGTAATCACGTTGAAATGCAAAACGAAAAGAAATCGAAACGAAACCAAAACTAAAACGAAACCAAAACGCAACGCACGTAACACGCGCGCTATTTAACACTTCGTTTGTTTACTTCCATTAACTGGTTATATGCATTCTAATTTTTACTAAACATTTAAGAATTTGTGTGGTGAATTTTCCTTTAATGAAGATATTGTTTAAAATTTTATGACAGTTATTGTTAAAAATAAATTGATATTTCCGTTCGTATCTTCAGCATCTTTTATTCGTTTTAATATATAGACGCTATTAATTTGATAACCTTTCTAATGTTATTTGAACTACAATACATGAATGCTGAAAACCAGGTATTGCTGAGCTAAGATCTTGTTAACACCTACTTAATTTTAATATACCTGTGTGAATAAAAATAACCTGAAAATTGATTAATAGAACTTAGCATTCTTAAAAGATAACTATAACTAAAAAAAAAATTAACCACTCAAACAAAAGATAGATTATTATGACTAAAAAAAACAACCAACTAGGTATTTAGGTTATGTAAAATAAACAAATTAATAATACCCAAAATTGAGGACTGCTATCTTCCAAACGCTTCCTCCGGGGTTGAACTTGTTGCTGTCCAGAAGGCTCTTCGTGCTCTTCACTCATGCAGATAAGACCTGCACCTTGCACTTGCCATCCTGTCGCTCCCCGCCGACAGCTCTTGATAACCATTGCGCTGCCGCCCTGCACTTCGCACTCACCGTCTATGTTTGAGGTGGCGAACATCCCTCTTGCCATCTCGTCGTTGCGTGAAATTGCCATCTTACCCGTCGTACGTTAACCCGCAGCATCCGGTAACGTAGTCCAGAAAGCAGCATGGATTGGATGCCTTACAACGGACCTCGATCTGGAGCCATCTTCTTACAAGGCCCGTAAATCGGCGGCCACGATGCGGCGCTTTTCCCGATGACCGACTTCGAAGACTTCACTAAGACGCTGCTCTATCCACTACGGTCGCCATGAGATATTGTTCGATGGCGAATATTAGTGGAAGGCTGTCACGGTCGCCATGAGATATTGTTCGATAGTTAAATGAAACCCTCAAGACTATAACTAAAAAAAAAAAAAAATTAACCCATATTAAAGGAAATTGTATACTTACAGTAGTTACAGAAGTCAAATTTAATAAGTATTATAAAGTATTGCAGTTCAATTTTGAATGGTTGAGAGCGCATAAATGCGTTTGGTACGTAATTTAAGTTGTATTTTTTTGTATTGTATCATGATGTTTAAGTTATATTTAGTATATTTCTTGTTCATGATTGTAAAGTTATCGAAATTTAGATTAATGTAACAGTAGATTTAATGTTTTATAAAAAGTTTGTCCCTAGGATTCTCTTTTCAGGGGAGGGAAGCCTATCCTTTTCAGGGGAGGTGTGATATGGTAATCACATATCATCACGTAGTTCCCTTCCTCAATAGAATCACGTAGGAAACGTAGTGTGACGTCATGTAGACGCACGTATAAGTTAGTATATAAGATCAATTAGATTAGTAATGAAAGGAATTTAAGCAGAGTACACTTGAGGGTTTCATTTAACTATCGAACTATATCTCAAAGTGTAACTCAACGTCCCACCTAGCAACCAAGGGCATTCCTCCTGTAGTTGCTCCAGTCACGACTCTCCATACCAGTCTGGCTGGCTCAAAGGTCAACCACAATTACCTGTTCGATCAGGAATCGTACACAATAAAACAAGTCGCAAGGGTAGGCGTAAGCTGGGACGCAGATGGCGCGGCGCGCTCTTTACGCCGCCCACATACGACCGACATTTTGTCGGCCGACTTCTCATAGGACGATTAGGGAGGTGATCGATCAAAATAATATCGACACATGATTTCGATGATTTTATTAGTAAAAAAAAACCGGCCAAGTGCGAGTCGGACTCGCGCACTGAGGGTTCCGTACCACCACATAAACTTATTTGTATTAGTTGAAATTTCAGTTAGTTAATGTGCTAGATTTTTTGAGTCCGACACGCGCTTGACCAAATTTTATTATTTGTTGTTATTTTTTAGCTTATGCACTATAAACATACCAATTTTCAAGTTTGTAAGTGTTCCCGTTTTTGAAAAGAACTAAAACAAAAATCGCCTCAGCGACCATCCAACTTGACCCCTCTCTTATATGAATGTTCTTGAAACGGGAGCTCACCACAATTGGTTACCATTAGTTGTGAGAAAAGTTGTAATATTTAATGATTTCAGACTTTTCCCATTATTTGTACTGTGAGACCTAGCTTCTTGCCAAATTTCATAATTTTAGGTCAACGGGAAGTACCCTGTAGGTTTTTCATTTTTGAATAAATGTATGGAGATGAGGACATAAAATGCCATATCTTTTGATTGCGTCATTGTAAAAAATTGAAATTTTCAGATCTTGTGTGGTTCGTGGATCCTAATATATGGTATTAATTTCAACTTGATACCTCTACCCGTTCGTGAGATAAAGGGTCTTGACAGACAGAGAGACAGACAGACAGACAGACAGACAGACAGACAGACAGACAGACAGACAGACAGACGGACAACAAAGTGATCCTATAAGGGTTCCGTTTTTTTCTTTTGAGGTACGGAACCCTAAAAATATTAAAAGCTTTTGTTACTGCGTTTGGATTTTCTGTGATAGTGTCTTCAGTTCGTAGTTTAATGTTACTTATAGTTTTTGGCTGTGTTTTATTTGTTTCTTCTTTAGTTATTTGCCATGTAGTTTTTATTTTGTTGGTAGCGATTTTTATTCTATTTTTATTGTTTATTCTTCTTGAATTTTGTATAACTTTTTTAAGGACTTTTTCGTAATTTTTGTAATGTTTTCTAATAATTTCGTCATCAGTTTGGGATGTAAGTAGTTTTAGTAATCGTTTATGAAGGCAAGATTTTTTTATACCCTTTGTCATCCAACGGATTTTTAAGTTAGGTTTTATTTTTATTATTTTCTTGGGTATACATTTATTCAGTATTTCGGTTAAAGTACTTTGAAATACGCCATAATTATCGTTAATATTATTATTTTCATTGAAAACGTTATTCCAATTTATAGTTTGCAGTTCAGTTATAAAATTTTCAATATTATTCTTGTTTGTATGGGAAGTCGAAAAATGTTTTTCGTATTTCGACCTATGTTCCTTGGGAAAAGTTGTTCAGTGTCTTGGGCAGATGCACATCCTAAAATATTATCAAGAAAATAAAATAAGAAAAAATTTTAAAAAAAATTGAAAAAAAAAAGGAATTATTTTATAATTTTTTTGTGTTCCTTTATTGTTACTGAAACACCCCTTAAGCTATGGCACGCAATTAAATTAACAGCCTGTATATGTGAAATATCAGTTCAAGGATTACATTTGGTACATTTTTTTTCTTTTTAACAAAAAAAAAACCGGCCAAGTGCGAGTCGGACTCGCGCACTGAGGGTTCCATACCACCACATAAACATAATTGTATTAGTTGAAATTTCAGTAAGTTAATGTGCTAGATTTTTTGAGTCCGACACGCGCTTGACCAAATTTTATTATTATTTTATAGCTTATGCACTATAAACATACCAATTTTCAAGTTTGAAAGTGTTCCCGTTTTTAAATAGAACTAAAACAAAAATCGCCTCAGCGACCACCCAACTTGACCCCTCTCTTATATGAATGGTCTTGAAACGGGAGCTCACCACAATTGGTTACCATTAGTTGTGAGAAAAGTTGTAATATTTAATGATTTCAGACTTTTCCCATTATTTGTACTGTGAGACCTAGCTTCTTGCCAAATTTCATAATTTTAGGTCAACGGGAAGTACCCTGTAGGTTTTTCATTTTTGAATAAATGTATGGAGATGAGGACATAAAATGCCATATCTTTTGATTGAGTCCTTGTAAAAAATTGACATTTTCAGATCTTGTGTGGTTCATGGATCCTAATATATGGTATTAATTTCAACCTGATACCTTTACCCGTTCGTGAGATAAAGGGTCTTGACAGACAGACAGACAGACAGACAGACAGACAGACAGACAGACGGACAACAAAGTGATCCTATAAGGGTTCCGTTTTTTTTCTTTTGAGGTACGGAACCCTAAAAAACATCATCATCATATTTTTTTATCAGTCTCGGTATTATTTACAAACTAGCAACCGCCCGCGATTTTATTCGCGTGAAATTCCTTAAAAAGTAGACATCAAATCTATCAAATGGTCACTCCAAAAAAATAAATTGTAAAGCGTCAGTGGCGGGTACTTCACTGCTTACATTCGCACTTCTCACTACACACATACCTACCGTCATTCAATTCAATTCAATTCAATTCAAAATTTATTGGTAAATAAAGATTTACATGTCAGTCATGGTTACAACAAAATTCATAAAATAAAAGATTTACTTATGAACTAAGTAACATATATAGTTATAAATTTTATAGCAATACTTATGATTGGATAGATGAGGTCAGCTATTTGTCTTCAAAAAACTCTTTTACCGAATAAAAGGCTTTTCTAATCAAAAACTGTTTTAGTTTAGTGATGAAAATTGGGTTGCTGGGTGCAGCTTTAATTTCGTCCGGAAGCTTGTTGTAGACTTTAGGCGCAATAACACTTATTTGCTTGTCAGATTTTGCACGCTTCGTTGCAGGTACAATGAGCATGTTACAACGTCTAGTGCGGCTTCCAGCATTAATTGAAAATCTGTTCAGATTTGACCTTGCGTACTTTGCTACCTCTAAGATATAAAGGCAGGGGAAAGTGAGAATGTTGTACTTAATGAACAAGTCACGGGCTGGGTGATCCCAGGCAACCCGTGCGATTGTTCGAATGGCACGTTTTTGCATCCTGAAAGGTCTGATGCGTTCAGCGGCATCGCCCCATATTTCAATGCCATATGTAAGTAGTGAGCTGAAGTATCCATAATACGCGCTAAGTAGATTTTTATCGGTTAAGCTCGGCCTAAGTCTAGATAGGGCAAAAGATGCTGAGGCAAGGCGATCACAGAGTAAGTCAATGTGAACACTCCACGTTAGGCTTGCGTCAATTGTCAGTCCGAGGTATTTTACCGTATCGACTTGCGGTACACTGGTTCCATTGCACGTTATGTTGAGGTCATGACCTTTTGTTTTGCGTAGCTGGAAGTGCATTACTAACAAAAAAGCACTCCACACTTCATGTCGCACTAATATTAGAAAGGTGTATGTTTGTATGTTCAGATGTTAGTTACTCTTTCACGCCCTAACAGCTGAACAGATATGTATCGCTGAAAACAGGGTGATGATTATGATCCAGAAAAACAGAAAATTGACTTTTACCGGGAACAAATTAGGATTTCCTTGGGATTTTTTTTTTTCATTGTTGTCGATAGATCCATGCGGACGAAATCACGGGTAACTGTTAGTCAAGTAATAATAGAAGTAATCTTCTTGATTATGTATAATAAATACTCTTTAAAATTATGGCAAAATAAAAGCTTATTTTATATTGAAATAGGGATCTTTGTCCTGACTTTTCAATTACATCTGGTAACCCTACTGGCCAATGTGGTCACGTGTTTCGCCCGTACACCCCATTTCTTACCTATACCAACCTATACTATTGTTCCCTACTGCCATGGCTACTGCCGACTTTTGAATGGTAACTTTCTAAGAGTTTCTGAAGTTTTCTTGGTGGAGTTTGTTATCGTCGACCGACCTCATGAAATGTTTACCAGTATTTATTTTTACCACGACGGAACGGAGAAGGTGTATGCGTTTAGGGTGAGAGGTTGTGTGTTTGTTCGTTTGTGTGTGCAAAGTTATGTTCCCTTTTATCTTAAAAACGGCTTAACCGATTTAGATACGGTTTTCAGTAATGGATTTATAATTTTTCGATGATGGTTTGTAGATTAGAGTTGTGGCGCCAACTCACCAGGGGGCGCTGTAATGATAATTTTTGTCTAAGCACATGTTCCCATTTACCTCCAAAACGGTTTGACCGATTTAGGTACGGTTTTCAGTAAAAGATTTATTATTTATCAGTGATGGTTCTTAGACCAGAGTTGTGGCGTCAACTCACCAGGGGGCGTTGTAATAATCAGTGAAGTGGGAACTCTCTAAAAAGTTAAAGCCCCCGACGGATTTTCTTGGGTACTTTCTTCGTACTATTTCGTTACTTTCTTCCTTTTAAGTCGGGGGTATATTAAAAGTCTTATTTAATATTTTTTCAATTACAACCGTCGTAGGTTTTTTCAAAATTTTTAATTTTGCTTTTTTTAGAAGTTCTCTTTACTTTACCCGGCTTACAAAAAAAAGAGGTTATCAATTCAACCCTTACGTACGTTCTAATTATCAAAAATACTCATTTTTCGCGTATTACTAGCTTCTAAACAAATGTACCAAATGTCATAAGACGTGTATGAATGTTTGTATGTATGTTTGTACACGCCACAGATCATATATCTCAGGAACTCAAAGTCAGATCGCAATAATTCTTTTTAGTTGAACACTTGAACTATGTATTATTCCACTTAGGGTACAAAGCAAGTTTCATCAAAATCGGTTGCGCAGTTCATTGTAATCGGTTCAGTAAAACTTAAAGTCCACGCATAACTCAGGAACCAAAAAGTTAGTTGCAATAATTCTTTTTAGGGTTCCGTACCCAAAGGGTGAAAAACGGGACCCTATGAATATGCCTCCGATGTCTGTCTGTCAGCGGGCTGTATCTCATGAACCGTAATAGGTAGACAGTTTAAATTTTCACAGATCATGTATTTTTGTTGCCGCTATGACGACAAATACAAAAAAAGAATTAGGGGGCTCCCCACTAAAAACGTGTTTTTAGGCGATTTGTGCTCGATTTTCGTTTTAGCTCTATATCTTCAAAACGGGAACACTTACATTGCAAGCGTGAAAATTTGTATGTTTATAGTAGATCAGCTAAAGAATAACAACAAATAATAAAAACTGGTCAAGTGCGTATCGGACTCGCGCGTTTTTAATACACTTCTGCGTGACTGCGCATCCACAATTATGACGGTTTTTTTATCTGATAGGTACGGAACCTTCGGTGCGCGAGTTCAACTCGCGCTTGGCCGGTTTTTTTAGTTGAACTAGGTTTTATTCAACTTAGGGTATACTTAGTACAAGTTTCATCAAAATCGGTTTAGTAGTTCAATAAAATTGGTTCAGTAAAACTACAAAAGACAGAAGAAGGAAATAATTGAGTAAAGGTACTCGAACGGAAAATACAACTTATAAGTTAGCTAGCTGTAAATCTTGTGTTATGTAACTTGGAGGAGCGAGGCATTCCCACTACAAGTATCTCTGATTACTTACAGGGAAGCCCTGGTATATGTATGTTTTCAGATTTACCTAAATAAAAATATATATATATTTTTTAAGTAGTTTCAATCCTATACTATTAAACGAGCAATATTTGTATATTTTGTAATCGGTTTCTCGAAAACGCGGCTCTAACGATTTCAATGTTTACCATGGGTTTTCGAGGGCGAAAAATCGATCTAGTTGAGGTCTCATATCTGGGAAAAATCGTTTTAAGCATTTTCTAAGAATACCGTATTTTAGAAAGAAACCTACAGCGCCATCTGTTGGCGAGTAGCATAGCTTGCTCACTTGTTGCTATTTTATGTTGAGGCGTCTATAATATAGAGCGAAGCTCGGTCGACCAGGTACAAGTGAAATAAAAAAAATGCAGATTAAAAAACCCGGCTTCAAGACTAAAGAGGGAAAAAAATAAAGTTTTTGAGGTCGGTGCCAGCCTGAATTTTAGGAATTGAGACTGATTTTTAGGATTGAATGTACTAGTGGCATAATAGTTTAATAACATGTCATAGTGTTGACTTTGAACTTGATTTTTATTCACTGTGTGGAAATTGGATACGGACCGCCGATTTCAAACAAAGACGAAGATAAGGTAAAAACATATTTCCTAAGATGGATTTTGCATGCCAACAGTGATGAATGAAAATAGAATGTTATCTTAAGTGCAAATTGATCCTATTTGAGTAACAATGGAAATGATCTAATCGGCTATTTAATAGTATAGATATGGTTCTTTTTTTTTCAAACTAAAAGTCGTACAGGGTGTAAGAGACGGTGTACAGAAAACTGAACGGGCGTCCTCAGTCAACGAAACTGAACAACTTTCCAAAAGCAACACCTTTTCATACAAACTGTCCGATTAGAGAGAGCAATTTGTATGGAGGTCAATTCTTTATTTTTATTTTCCAAAAACGTTTCTTTGGGAAAGTTGTTCAGTATTGTTGACTGAGCACGCCCGTTCAGTTTTAGGTACACCGTCTCTTACACCCTGTATAGGGATTTGACATGTTCTTTCATGTACAATATTATTGAAAGCATGCAAAAGTAGCGGTTTTGCCATGGAAATAGTACGTTACTGCCACGGCCGACAAAAAGATATTAAAGGAATCCTACTCATTTGGACTAGCAGCTTGCTAATATATAATCAGTAGGGTAGTTTTCAAAAGATATTTTACATACGTCATGGCTAATAACAACAGGTACAGGTATTTGTTTTGTTAATCGAAAAAAACGTATTTTTTTAAATTTTAAATACCGATGTAGGTCCAAGGCACGTGTATCGTATACACTCGGTAATGTATGTCAAGCCCTGCCTACAACTACCACTGAACCAAATGTCATCATTGCCATTTTCAGAGTCAGCTTGTGGGCACAGGTATTTCTCAGAACGACTACAATCTGACCAAATATAAGACAGAAGTCAGATGTTAAACAGAAGTAAAAATCTGAACAAATACCAGATCCAACCCTACTGTAATCCAATGTGTTACCAACACATTTTGCAGCCATGTCACTGAAACCAGAGTATATTTGACGGAAAGAATAACATTGTTTTGCAAACTTGTTTTTTCTGACAGCTTTAGCCGATTGCTTTTGAAATAGCTGCAAAATGTGTTGGTAAGCGTTGGAATAAACGAAAAAAAAATGGATCATAGATAAGTCTTCACCCTGGTGGCCAGTAACGCCCCCAAATTCTAAAATCAAATTTTGATGACTTTTTTCAGTGACAGCTATAACCGGGACTAATTAACGTGCGAGAGACTTAACGTGTCTTCCGAAGCACGAAAGCGCGAGTTTTTTTTACTACAAGCTGTTACCCAGGATTTGATATAATTTTCATGATCAGAAAAGAGACCATCTCGTAAACGGACGAAATAGCTAAATCATCTCGTCTGCCCGCCCAAATACATTCGTAGCGTAGTGCGGTTGATAGCGGTAGCATACCAATACCGATAGACTTGTATTCGCAAGGAATACCAATAGTGGCAATAGTACGCCGAGTTTGTATTCGCCATTCGTCCGATTAGCGTCGGCTAGAGCTGTAGAGGGAATATTAATTGACAAGGGCGTTGTAGTATAAAACCTTCAATTGGAATGAAAATTAAACGTTTCAAACTGATGTCTAGACCCGAAAATCCGTGATTTTATAGATTCACATAATGCCTTGGCATTTTACAAAATGCCGACATTTTTAAATTCGTTATTTTACATAATGCCTCGACATTTATAATCTTGAAATTTCATTTTTATTTAGTTACTAGTGGCCCGCCCCGGCTTCGCACGGGTACAAAAATACGTTATTTTGAAAATCTACTTTTTTGCTATAAATAGTTGGTTACTGTGGGTTATCCTTAAAAGATAGACAAATTCTATCAGAGACTTTTCTTTAGAGCTCTTAGAGAGCAACAATTCTTTGATACATAACTTTCATATAAATGAAACCATTTACGCAGCGCACGCCCAGAAAGCTCTCAAGAGGCACGTTTTTTTTCCGACTCGATCGACAAACATCATCACAGTTCAGTTAATTGGCACTCAATATTTATAAATTATAGGCTTAAACCTTCCTATTGAATTAATCTATCTATTAGTGAAAACCAGATCGAAATCAATATAGTAATTCCTGAGTTTAGCGATCACAGACAGACAAGATGGATGGATGACGACAGAAAAACGTTTCGGGGGACTTTCTTTTATAATATGTAGTGATTTAATACTTTTCAGTATCGTTTATAAGTTAATTTGACATTTTATATTTATTTTGACATTTAATATTTGTATTATGACTACTACTAAGATGGTTTTGTATTTGCCGCCTTTTGACATGTTTGTTTGTTTTTCTGTTTTGATTTTTTTTATATATTATTTGACGATCATATTATTCATTGACATCTGAACAATTTTTGTAATTTTGATTGTGATAGTATGAAATAAAGACATCGAATCATACATACATAACGACCCGTAATTCGTTGTGGTCGTAAGATAACCTAACCCTAAACAGTTTGCCTTAACTAGCTAACCTAAAATGCACCAGTAGGGATCTGACTCAGTCTACAATCTGCCGACACGCCGTTTCATAATTTTCCGAACGTATACAATTTGCCGGCCGTTTCTAAACGACGAATTAAACGATATGCCTGCGACATAATACAAGGTGTAACAGAAAGGGTAGAGTATCAACCCGATGGATGTCGTTCTGCCCATGAAACTGAACAACTTTCCCCAAGGAACATAGGTAAAATACGTAAGAAAAATTTTGACCTCCCATACAACAGCTGATTCAGTTTGCATGGGAGGTTTTTTTTTATATTTTGACATATGTTCTTTAGGGAAAGTTGTTCAGTTTTATGGGAAGAATCACATCCTTCGGATTGATATACCCTTTCTGTGATTCTGCCCATGAAGCTTAACAACTTTTCCCAAGGAACATAGTTCTAAATACGTAACAAAAATGTTGACCTCTGACACAGCAGCTGATTCAGTTTGTATGGGAGGTCTCTTGGAGAAACCAGTTACTTTGCTCGCCTTTATTGACGAACCAATCAGCGATTTTCGAGTACCTAGATGGGATGAAAAATTGCCTTCAGCATTCCTTTTCCACTATTCATCATACGTCCGAGATAGACAAACTATAAATTCCAGATAGTATTTTATAATCTGCTCACGTCGCGAGGGCTGTTACTAGTCGGAACACGTGACCAGAGGTTTCAGTTTCAACAGAGAATATTAGGAAATTTATATGCATTGCTGTGATCGAAGACTGTTGAGACGTGCTATAAGTTTGCATGAACCATTAAGGAGCTTTTTTCGTCATTATTTCCTCATCATCATTATATCAGCTGAAAGACGTCCACATCCGGACATAGGCCTCGCCTAAAGATCTTCATGAAAATAATTATCCATGGAGATTATTCCCTCATTCCCTGCAAATTTGATAGACTGAACAGGTATTAAGGGGCTGATAAGAGCTGCATTACCTCCCTTTCTAACAAAGGGCTGAATGTGCGTGCTAGAACGGAGCAGATTGGCGCTGTTTTACGTTTTTTGCTCATTTTTGCATTTTTCTCAAAATCTGTAAAAATCAGCCCCTTAACCAACCAGGTTAGCATCGATACATCTTCAGCCAACGGGGATTGTTCTGAGGAACTATTTAGTCTGGTGCATGGCTGCGGCACAGTTCCACCACCACACAACACGGCGCAGGGAGAGATTCCATCCACATAACTTAGATATTTGGCGTTGCATCACAATGTGATTTGAACTAACATTTCTGTTACAAATAAGATGCAGAATGAACTTCCCTCCGCGGGGGCATGAGGGCATTTAAAGAGCGGGTGCAATTGTTATTTGTTGTGTTAATTTAATTGAAGTTCGGTTTTGTCAGCAAATGTGATGTTATTTCAATAAATGTTGGTTAGGTTTATCTGTGTCTCAATTCCTTAGAACCCAATTCCATTCTGGTCTGTAACAATAAGATTGAAGGCCAGGTTTAAAGTACCCTAAACCGACGAGCGTGATGTAGGAAAGTACAGGAAGCGATGGAAGTATGTCAATATCGTAGCCGGTGGAGGGCTGTGGTCTCTGTCTACCCCACAGGGAAAGAGGCGTGATTTTATGTGTGTATGTATGTGACAGGAAGTAAGACGTGACAAAACCAGTATAAAGCTGTATCAGCGCTACGCTACAAACTCCTGACACCAGAATGTAGACCAAAGATTTACCACTGACGTGCGTCCCGAGTGTACATAGTGCAGTAGAGATCACGTTGCGATGATGCAATGGTTGCGCGGGCGCAGGGTGAGGATATATCGACGGAATGCAGTTAAACGTGCGAGGCTCGCTTATCGCAACCTTGGCAGTGACATTGGGGGCACCAACTGAAATGCCTAGCTGAATCGAGGAGAAACCTCAATACAAATACAAGGTGCGAAAAAAAATTTGAGCCTAAAAATCTGCCCATTTATCAGTTTTTATTTTCAAAGAACATGGGTTGAAAATTTGAAGAATAAGAATGATTTATTGTGAAACCGGTAATAAGATGTAAATAGAAGATAGAAAAGTCCTCGGTTTTACCTATTTCAGGCATACAATATTAAATACATTAGTCGCATCAAAATTAAAAGTAATGTCAAAATTATTTTGAAATACGAAAACTAAATTCTCTCGCAAACTTGACGAGTTTGTCTTTTCTTCTTTGTCCAACCTATATTCCCAGTTCATCTGGGGTCGGGTCTTCCTGTACATTTTCGCCATTGAACTCGGATTGTCTGGGTAGTAGTATTCCTGGTCCAGCTTTCTTGATTTTGTTCCACCATGAGACGAGGGTCCTGCCTGTTTCTCTGGGCTGGTTTATCTTCAGGTCTTTCGATGTGACCATATCAAAACTTGACCAGTTTG
Source organism: Athrips mouffetella (assembly GCA_947532105.1). Taxonomy (NCBI): domain Eukaryota; kingdom Metazoa; phylum Arthropoda; class Insecta; order Lepidoptera; family Gelechiidae; genus Athrips; species Athrips mouffetella. The sequence continues at coordinate 25,857,773 of OX383965.1, forward strand.
TAGCAATTTTTTTTTGTATTTATAATGTTCTTTGGAAAAAGGTTGTTCAGTTTGTAATGGGCAAATGAAACGCCTACAAGCTATACATGTATTTCCCAAATTACGGTAAGTCTTAGGTCGAGTTCGGATTCGGAAAATGTCCCTTTAAGGGGGTTGCTGAGTGGCGTCTTAGGCCGAGTTCGGATTCGGAAAATGTCCCTTTAAGGGGGTTGCTGAGTGGCAGCACCTTACTTTTAGAAATAAATTTATTGCGTCGCGAATACAAAACTTTTCATTAGTATTGTTCGTTTGGCGGCAATATGGGGTAGCTATACATGTTATAACCCATGACATCATAGCTTAGCTTATCATTTATAGCTTTGTATTGGTAAAGTGCTAAAAGTGGCCGTTTTTGGCACTTTTGCAATACAAAGCTATTCACGATAAGCTAAGGTGTGATGTGATGGATAATAAAATATAGAACTACCCCAAATTGCCGCCAAACAAACAATCATTATTAAATGTGGCAGCACCTCTGCTCAGCAACCACCTTAAAACAACAGACAGAACGGAATCTCGCTGATGAACAATTTCTTACATTCTCAATATATTTATCGGCCAGTTTAAATAAAATTGCTGAATGTCGAGCGAATCTCTGAAGGTTTTTGATTAATGAAGCAATCTCCGAACGAGGAAAATAAAAACGCTTTTTTTGCTATCAATCTGCGTCTATATGGACGTTTGTTGCCTTTGTGATATAAGACCAGAGAGTAGGTTGCTTAACTCATAGTATTGTTCCGTCTGTTTCCTGCTAAACACACCGAGGAGGTACCGTTCGCGCGTGTCATTGCCAAGGCCTCAGATAAGGAGATTCGTCACGCCCGCTATTTCATCACGCGAATAGGGTTGCCAGGTGGATTTGTCGTAATATATATCAGGATTTTCAAGAATTTCTTAGGATTTCGTCCAGACTGGAGGTGTCAGGATTTTTCGCTGTTTAATAAAAAAAATTACATTTCTTACAAATAAGCACAATAAAACTGAGCTTGCGTAAACCCCAGAGTAGTCTTGCAAATCTGCCCTTTAAAACAACTCCGCAATTAATATTATAATAAATATTCAGTCAAAAGTCCATTAAGGAGTTGTTTGATTGAAGACCGCCCTAATAAAAATGATAGTCCACTCAAGGAACTAGGTTTTCATAGATTAGAGATAGAAAAATACGATTGCATCTTATTTCCTCGGTTTTTTTTAATGCGAAATAGTTCAGCATTTGATCCGGATCTTACCTGGTGTTAAGTGACGATGGGGTCGAAGATGTAGCACGCTTATCTAGATTCAGATAATTTATTCAATGTAAATTCTTTACAGAATACTTATTGAATGGTGTCGATTCTGGCAGACACAAACTAAAACTAAACTAAATTTGACAGGTCTAAAAGTGTTGCTGTCCTTGTTACTCACTATAGGTTCGAAAAAAGATACCAACATTTTTAGGCCTGTCAAATTTGGTTTAGTTTTAGTTTGTGTCTGCCAGAATCGACACCAATGTCATGCAGAATACAATGCAAATAGAGCGAGTCTACGCCGCCGTTTCGGATCGTGCTATGGCAGCGTAAAAGAAACGGCAAGAAACCACTGCAGCACGGTCTACTTTAAGAGTCGGCTTTTTACAATGTGTTTCTTGTGTTTCGCTGGGATATAGAATAATACCTGTTCACCCTCGCCTTGAAAAGATCCAGATTAAATTTTTCGGGGAATAGATTGGCGGGGAGGGAATCCCATTCCTTGGCTATGTGTACTAAGAATGAAGAAGCAAAGCGTTTCAGACAGATGGTAAGTCAAAAACATAGGGGTGTAACTCCAATCGACTTCTAGTTCCACGAAGATAGAAGAGAGACGGTAGTGGAATAAGGTCGTGCAAAGCGGCCGCTCACTCCCTGACATGAATCCTGTAGAATACCGACAAGCAGGCTATTTGCGATGGTGTTCAAGGCTCTGCAGGTTTGCCCCAACTAGAGTTTCGTTACTAATAACACAAAATAGGTACTAGTAGTAGGTCTAATAAGCTTTCTGACACGTTTTACATTGCAGTAAGATTGTATTTATTGTATAATATTTGATAGTCTATTCAACGATTGGACCGGTTAGTAGTAATTTATTTAGTAGTAGTAATTTATTTATTATTTTCTTTAGTTCGAGAAATATGCAAACATGTAAGAAAAGGTACATCTGAGCGATTCTGCTCTGTTCTCTCTCGGGCATTTGGCCATTTCTTGGAAAGTTTCAAAGTAAGTAAGTAGTAGTACGTTCTAAAATTAGAAAGGAAAGTTTTCAAATTCTTTTGAAAAAATAAATCTTTTGTTAGAACAATTTTTAGCATCTGGTAACCCTACACGCAAGGACAGATTAAACATGTCCGTCGTTAAGTATTGAGTAATAAATACGTTGTAGAACATGTCTTGCCTAGGTGTTTTTTAATGCGCTTGCTATGATTAGGCATGTTCGTATCTTGTGAAAAACTTATAGCCTGGGCACAAAACATGGTCCAAAAAACGAATTGCTTTTTGGCGTTCGCGTACAAACCGTGCGTGTGCGAGTGGAATTTGTATGGAACGTTGCCGGTTGAAAAATGACCCTGTGGGTCCAAAAATAGACAAAAAATACACTCACAGTCACTGTAAATATTTTTCACACGCTGTATATAACTTCGGCACGTGTAAACCTAGCATATTTGTGAATTTTCTAATGCTGCCTGCGTAGCGGATGAGTGGAGCGCGACGGATTGCACATGTGGGTATTGGAATGTGAGTGTTCTGTGGTTCTGCCAGTCAAGGTGACCTTCAGCCATTACGCAACCTTTATAAGCCTTTTGTAACATCAAAAAGGTGATGCGGAAACTAGTTTTAATAGCGCTCTAGGCCAACTCTAGCCTGAGTTTAGGACCCTTTTCGGTTAAGGCTTTGCTGCTGTCAGACTGTATTTTGGTTGAACTATCCCACAGCTATATATACTTAAGACTATGCTTAAAGGGCTTTAAAAAATCGTGGTTTACTCTGGGGGCTAAATGTAGCAAAATAACTCTTGTTCTACTACTTGCTTTTCGTTGTTCTAAAAACCGATCAGCATAAAGTGTTAAGGCGCTTTTTCTGAAAGTTGCAAAAGTAGTAGGTAGCCCCCAATATTTAAATGATTTTACATGAATATAAAGACACGGTGTAAACACCGGCAAAAAATGTATAGTTAACGACAGGTCAAGCTTGACACTCGCAGTGCGACTGTAGACCGTACGTCTATTGAAATAAGAACGGTACAAAGCCTTGACTGTACCACCTAATTCCTTCCCGTAAGTGTTTTAAAGCACTAATCTTGAACCGGAGGATAGGCAGGCAGCAGTGTCCCTTTGCGTACGAGTATCATACCACTCACCCTAATCCGTTCACTAAAAGGACCACCTGTAGTGTATAGCCTTTGTCTCGAGCGTGCATACTCAGTCTGCAACCGACCGTACAGCGAGTAGGATGTGCAACGTGGTGTGTGCGTTGGCGAGCCAAATAAAGAGCTTAACAACTAACATCAGCGACGCTACAGTTGGCGACGAGGATTAAAAGTGAGTACTTGCTTAGAAAATAATAAAACAGAAAAAAAAGGAAAGGAATTTTTTACTTAATTTCACCAAATAGTTGTGAAAAAAAAAAAATTTGGCCTGATGTAAACAAACATAGTTATTGTCGGCCGGCTATAAATAGAACAGGTTTGAACGGATAAAGGATGCGTGTTAGCCCATTCAGATTTTGCATTATATTTAAAGATTTCCTTGGCTGTGGATTGAGTATTTTAACCTAAGAAATCGGGACGGATAGAAGTCAATACGTAAGTAGTTGCGTCAAGCCAATCAAAATAAGGAGGATTTAAGGATTTAAGGAAACTTGAAAATAACCTATAGGGTGCCTGTAGGTTCCGCCGAACAGTGGTTCGGTCGGTCGTTGACAACTTGTCACGGCAAGAATTATTTTTGATGAATATAACTATGAACTACCTACACAAACTTATTTACTTTACTATTAAAAGGGCTGAACCCCCATAATTGACCCACCGTGTGGCATATTACGGGGTTACCAGTACAGTAGATACTAATACTTTGATACACATTTACCATAGGTTTTGACACCAACACCCATGTAATAATATTTGGACTGCTACTTCGGATAACGTATAAAACTAGAACGCAAGGATATTACATGAGATAAAACGATACACTTCGTAGCGCAGACGCAGATAGAATGACTGAAAAAATGTTCGATGAAATTCGATTCAAAAATAAGGTTATTTTTTAGAGTATACGTCGTTGAGTTTTTAGGGCCGCTGCTAGAAAACTCCACTGAACCCAAAAAAACTAACTAGCTGGATGCTAACTCAGCGCAGGTTATTTGTGCTGTTTTTACTACTATTTATAGAGTAATTTACTTACCTTGGATCCTACGAACCAGCCACGAGTCAGTTTTAATGATCCTAATTATTTTATATCCCGTGTAGTGCCGGCAAGAATGGTACCAACCCATACATACTCGTGGGTGTCGTAATAGGCGACTATGGCTCATAAACGGGAGGAGGTAACTGACATGCCTATTTTTATTTATCAATAAATTTTGAATTGTATTGATGGGTTATCCTCCTATGTGCCTTACCATATTACATACTGCGGTCACCTACAACCGGGTTCCATGGTGTTAGCCGTAGCGCTGACAGGCGAGGTTCCCCTCCTCACTTTTTACAGAAAAAGGTAGAATTCTGGAGGGAACTCAGCGTCCTGTAGTGGTCGTTACTTTGGATCATGATGAAATATTATATGATATAAAATATACTCTGAATTTGTCAAATGCAATCTATTTAAGTTGCGTTAAGTGGTACTCGTGCTACATATGTACCATGTTATGAGCAGTTATGATTATACTAGGAATTAAATTGCATAGTCTTTTAGTAATTTGACGTATTGGGCATATACTGGGCATTCAAATCAAATCAAATCAAATCAAAATCGTTTATTCATTGTTGGATATTAAAATCTCTTAATGACGTCAGCTAAACTACATCGCTTCACAAACAATGTGGCGCCATTGTGGGAAAAAAAAGAAGCGACAATAAAAACCCACGCGCTCTTTTAAATATGTTTGAATGTACAAAGTTGATATACAACATACATAGGTCAGTTTTAATTTTGAATTAGCCTGTTAGAACCGTAGTCTAATCCCATGGATTTTTCTCTTCTAGATAATCTGATATTTTATAATAACCCTTCTTACATAATTTCTGCTTGATTACAGTTTTGAATTTATCTAACGGTAAACTTTCAATATCAGTGGGTACCTTATTATAGAAGCGTATACATTGACCTTTATATGTTTTACTAATTTTGTGAATACGGCTGACATGAGAAGCAAGTTGATTCTTGTTTCTTATGTTGACACTGTGCCTGTCACAATTTTTATCAAAAATATGTATATTCCGTTTAGCATATATTAAATTCTCATAAATGTATTGCGACACAAAAGTCAAAATGTTGATTTCTTTAAATTTATTTCGAAGAGATTCTCTAGGCTTCATTTTATAAATTGCACGAACAGCTCGCTTTTGTAGTAAAAAAATGCTGTTTGCATCCGCAGCATGACCCCATAACAAAAGGCCATATGACATGAGACTATGGAAATAACTGAAGTAGACTAACCTCGCGGTGTCTACATCCGTCAGAGCTCTTATTCTTTTCACTGCGTATGCTGCAGAACTAAGTCTGTTCGACAATTTATTAATATGCGGTCCCCATTGTAATTTGTTGTCTAAGGTAATACCTAGGAACGCAGCTGATTCCACAAGACTCAATTTATCGTTTTTCACTAAAAGGCTTGTAGCAGTTGGCTTTACATTAGGCAAAACAAATTTAACACACTTAGTTTTCTTTTCGTTAAGTAAAAGATTATTTACGGTGAACCACTCAACTACATTAGAGATTGTACTATTTACGTCGTCAAAATTTGATTGTTGTCTTTTGACTTTAAAAATCAAAGACGTATCATCTGCAAATAGTACTATCTCATTCTTGTCCTTTACAAGGTTTGGCAAATCGTTAATGTAGACAATGAACAGGAATGGTCCCAGGATTGAGCCTTGTGGAACGCCCATACAAATTTTTGATCCTAGTGACCTTTTCCCATTTACATCAACCTTCTGGATCCTTTCACTTAGATACGACTCCAGAAGGCTTAGAGCCTGGTCTCTAATTCCATAATGGTGTAATTTCCTGATAAGAATATCATGATGTACACAATCGAAAGCCTTGGACAAGTCACAGAAAACGCCAATGGCATCACTTGACTCCTCCCAGGCGTCAAATATACTTTGAATAAGCTCAACACCTGCATCGACTGTTGAGCGACCCCTGGTAAAACCGAACTGTTTTAGGTTCATCAAGTTGTTGCGATAAAAGTGGCTCTGAACCTGATTTAAAATTATCTTTTCAAATATCTTACTAAGAGTTGGTAGAACAGAAATAGGTCTAAAATTAGTGGGGTCTGATTTACTACCAGCTTTAAACAACGGAATAATTTTACTATGTTTCATCAAATCAGGAAAAACACCATCATCTACACATTTATTAAAAATACTAGATAAGTATGGTGCAATGCTTTCTATAACGGCACTAATAATTTTAACTGACAGGCCATCTATATCGGCGGTCTTTTTCATTTTAAGTGATTTAAAGGCTTTAATTATAACGAAAGCATTGACGTAACTGAATTTAAAATCTACATTGCAAACATCTACGTGTCGTTCGAGATAAGATTTGGCAAGAGTGGGAGATGAGTTCAAGGTTTTGGTAGTTGAAACTGGAATATCCGTAAAGAAGTTTTCAAAAGCTTCAGCAACTTCTATATCTGTACTTATGATCTGATCATCAATCTTAAGCTGGAAGTCATTCCGAGGAGCTTTAGATTTTCCAGTTTCACTGTTTATAGTTTCCCAAGTCGTTTTCGTAATGTTGGAACTATTTTTGATTTTATTTTTAATGAAATTTGATTTGGCTGCAGCACAAACCCTTTTGAATGTTTTTGAATAATCCTTTACAAATTGCGCAAATGCATCACTATTGTTATATGTTCTTTCCTCGTAAAGTTCATATAACCTTAGCCTGCTTCTGTGTATTCCCACTGTGGCCCAATCACTAAACATTAGATTCTCATTTACAGTAATTTTCTTTTCCTTGAAAATTGCATCGTACTCACTTTTAGTTAAAGTAAATAGAGACTCATACAATTTATTTGGATTATCACAATATGGTAAGTTTGGCAGTTTTTCTTCAACACTACTTTTGTAGCGGATAAGTCTACCTTCATTGATAGGTACGCACGTGATATCCTTTTTCAATGCTTTTTTAGTCGTGACTTTGAAAACTGCCAACTGGCCAGAATGATCAGAGCCCAACTTATTGATAATTGATTTATCTACTGGTTCTAAATTCGTAAAAATGTTATCAATACAAGTAGATGAGGACGCTGATATTCTGGTGGGCACCAAAAAAAGATTCACAAGATTGTAGCATAGGAACAAAGATTTCAATCTATTGCACACACTGGATTCTTCTAAAATGTTAACATTAAAGTCTCCACATACTATAATGCCTTTGTTGCTGTTACTAACTTTAATTAAAGCTTCATCCATTGTTTTTTCGAACATATCAAATTGCATTAAATTGCATATTGTCTTTTAATATTTTGACATACAAGCAGTTAAATACTGGGCATTAAATTGCATATTAAACGTATTGGCAGTTATATACTGGGCATTAAATTGCATATTACACGTATTGGAAGTTAAATACGGGGCATTAAATTGCATATTACACGTATTGGCAGTTATATACTGGGCATTAAATTGCATATTACACGTATTGGCAGTTATATACTGGGCATTAAATTGCATATTACACGTATTGGAAGTTAAATACGGGGCATTAAATTGCATATTACACGTATTGGCAGTTATATACTGGGCATTAAATTGCATATTACACGTATTGGAAGTTAAATACGGGCATTAAATTGCATATTACACGTATTGGAAGTTAAATACGGGGCATTAAATTGCATATTACACGTATTGGCAGTTATATACTGGGCATTAAATTGCATATTACACGTATTGGCAGTTATATACTGGGCATTAAATTGCATATTACACGTATTGGAAGTTAAATACAGGGCATTAAATTGCATATTACACGTATTGGCAGTTATATACTGGGCATTAAATTGCATATTACACGTATTGGAAGTTAAATACGGGGCATTAAATTGCATATTACACATATTGGCAGTTATATACTGGGCATTAAATTGCATATTACATATATTGGAAGTTAAAAACGGGGCATTAAATTGCATATTACACGTATTGGCAGTTATATACTGGACATTAAATTGCATATTACATATATTGGCAGTTATATACTGGGCATTAAATTGCATGTTACACGTATTGGCAGTTATATACTGGGCATTAAATTGCATATTGTCTTTTAATAATTTGGCATATTGGCAGTTATATACTGGGCATTAAATTGCATACTATCTTTAATAATTTGACATGTAAGCAGTTATATACTGGGCATTAAATTGCATATTGTCTTTTAATAATTCGATATATAAGCAGTTATATACTGGGCTTTTAATTGCATATTTTGTTTTCAATAATCTGATAAACAAGCAGTTACAAACTGAGCATTAAATTGAATATTGTCTTGTTAATGATGCGATATGTTATAAACGGTTACAAACTGGGCATTTAATTGCATATTGGCTAATAATTGTGCCAATAATGAGATACATACGAGCAGCTACATACTGGGCATTAAATTGCATATTGTCTTTTAATAATTTGACATGTAAACAGTTATATACTGGGCATCAAATTGCATATTGTCCTTTCAATAATCTGACAAACAAGCAGTTACAAACTGAGCATTAAATTGAATATTGTCTTGTTAATAATGTGATATGTTATAAGCGGTTACAAACTGGGCATTTAATTGCATATTGGCTAATAGTTTTGTCAATGATGAGATACATACGAGCAGCTACATACTGGCCATTAAATTGCATATTGTCTTTTCTTACTAACTGGGCATTAGATTGCATTATGTCAATTTTTAAAATGAGGCATAATTGGAGCAGTGGTGAATTCCAAGTGAATTATTAATTGGTCGGCTCCAATGGTTGGAACGGCTTACTCCTCACCAGTAAACAAAACCATAGAATTACCATTATATGCATACCTACATAATTATTTAACAATTCTGTAAACTGAATCAGCTTTCATTTCCTTTTGTTTAATATGTAGGCAGGGAAAAAATGTGTAATTATTAGACAAAAAATGATAGTAAATCGTATGTTCATATTTATTGCATCAATAATATTATGAAACTCAAAGAATAGCCACGCATAAACAAAATATAAAGAGAATAAGGGAGTCTAGATACGATAGCACAGTGGTCTATGGATTGGATTCGTGCTGCTTCTGATGTTTGTTGTATGTAAATACAATTCATGCTTGGTCCGTTCCAAAGGTGCGGGTTTAAATCTAGCTCGCGTCTTAAAATATTTCTCATATATTTTCAGAAAGGTTATATGCGTGGGCGAATGACATGTGTTGTTTTGAGCCATGGTATTAAAGAGTGCAAGGAAAGTCCGGGTGGATAATGGATAATGATTAGTGTTAATTATAAATAACAAAATGCTTCCTTGTTTAGTTGAAAAGAAGTAACAAATGGATTTCAGATTCACACACATTGTTTGACAGTCAAGTTATCTTTATAAGGACATATGGTGACAATTTTATTTTGACCCTAAATTCAGTTTAAACATGCTGAGTGTTTGGAAAACGTATGATAAAAAGTACCTACCTACAAATTAAAATTTAAATAGTTTGATACCTACCTTACAGTTTTCAATACCACTGGTGTAGTTAGGGAGCAGGTAAATTCTGGCACTTGTAGCGAGAGTACCCATTACTGTACATTTCCTACTTTAATTAATACATACCCACAAAAAGTTAAATTATTCTGGAAGGGTTTATTTAATGATTATGTCCCTATTTCATTATGTTTAACATACGTACTTTGAACAACGATGCCACAAAAAAAAAAAACTTGTGTACATCGGCGTGTAGCTAGTATATTGTATTGAACGATTTCACTTAAATTGGAAGGACCGGTACATAGACAATATGTGTACTTAATACATCTTAAAGTTATATTGATTCTCCTCTATGGGCCAAGACAACCACAAATAATACCTACCAACCTATTTCAAGTGCCTAAATCAAGACATTGGGATCAAGGATTATTTCTTCTTCTTGTCGTGTTAATCAATAAATAAATAAAGCTCAAGAAGCAATCGATTTTAAAGATAATTAAGTAAATAATTTTACAATGTTTGAAATAAACTATGTGGTTTGTCCATTTACAACGATAAAAAAAACTAACCTATCATTCTTAATAGGTACCTATTTAAAATTAGTGCATACTCAAATATACTTTGGTTGGTAAATAGCTTGGTTCCTGTGAAAGGCTACAGAAATTCTTTGTGGTAAATAAGCCTCGCAGGTAACTATTGAAAAGCAGTTTTAATTTAGGTTTTCTTATGTAACTTTCCTGTAAAGCAAAAAAAAATACTCTTTAAAGCGTTGTAAAAATAAAGATACCTATGAACTTACGAAAACGTAATTAGGTATATTTGCTTAAATAAATGAATAGTTCTGTCTGAATAATGTGTGTGAAAAGTTGATTTGTCGACATACACGGTACAGGTAAGATAATAAAATCAACAAAGTGGACAAGCAGCAATTCCACAAGAAATTTGTGAGCAAAGGTTTTAAGAGATTAGAAAAAAAAAATAAACGCGGTATAAAAAAGGGGTGCTGTTCTTTTGTGCAGCGGCAAATGTATAAATAATTCATTTACAAAATTTATACAACCGAAAGAAGTCTTAAAAATAAAAATAAACAATAATAATAATTCCTTAAATTTGACAATAAGGTTTGAAAATTGATCAGTAACATAAAAAATAGTTTTCGACAAACATTTCGAGTTTAATTCTAGTGAGATTCTAGATTCAGATTAAAGGTACCAGTAGTTGAATTAGATTGAAAAATAACTTCATTTGATATCACCATCTTATTAATTTATATCAAATTGTGACACAGCACTTTATTGCGATCAGGAGAACTTTAGTTTCCTTTTTATATAGGAAAAAACACCATGGTAAACAGAGATCATTCACCTAAAAGCTATCATTAGCCTATCTATATTATAAATGATTGATGTCATAATTGCCACCGTGCTAACAGAAATAATATAGAACAATAATAGTTTAAAATACTTATTCTTATCATAATAGTCTTGGAAGATGTGTTGGACGCTCGATCCAGACGTGGTGGGTTGGAGTTCAGCAGGTACGTGCAGAGTAATGAGCCGAATTGATAGATCGACTTTCCGAGGAGTTCCTGGTTTGAAACAGCCAGTTTGTATCATCACCACACATTTCGATGACCACCATATAAATATGTACTTTGAAGAGTGCGTTTTGTATGTCTGGGTATAGATCATAATTTTAATAGGTGTAATTAGAACACCAAGAATTCGTTGACCCTGCAAACCATACGAAAAAAAAAGAAAAGAAATTATATACCTATAATAAATAGCTGAAGAACTTGTTATTGTTCTGGATTAGTTGTAATATTTAAAACCTTCATTTAATTTGAATAGTCTTTGTATTTTTCTTTGTTTATCACCTGCAAACCTATGGAAACCAGTAGTGTGAAATAAAAATATTAAGAAAAAAGGTAGAGGAAAGACAGGTAGTGGTGTTTCTCACTCTTGCCTTCCTCTCAAGGCTTTAAAGTAACACAGGGTTTAAAAGCAAGGTCCTCCTGGAGTTTCTGGGTTGGCTGCTGTAGGCAAGCTTCATTGGTCAATAGTTGTTGTAAGTCCAGAACAAGGAGACGGGGCAGATAAGAAGAAACGTAGTACATTTGAAGAATATACAAGGAGACTGGAAAGTGTTAGACATAAAGAATAATTTGAGAAAAGATAACATTTGCAACAGTAGTGGAGAGGAGGAGTAACTAAGGAAATTATGAAAAATTATTTTGTAGAAGGTACCACTAGAAGCGTATTATGATTTGATAATTTCCGATTCAAATGAATTTTATAATTTTAATTAGGTAATTTATGAACGATATACAAATCTAATTAAAATAGGGAAGGGATGTAGTGTATAGCCTTTGTCTCGAGCGTGCATACTCAGTCTGCAACCGACCGTACAGCGAGTAGGATGTGCAACGTGGTGTGTGCGTTGGCGAGCCAAATAAAGAGCTTAACAACTAACATCAGCGACGCTACACCAGTAGTAGGGATTCGTGCGTTCTGGCGCACTCCCAGCCCCCCTCCCGGTCGGCCACCCCCCGTGCGCCAGCTCCCGGGGTGTCGAATCCTAAAAAAAAAAAAAAAAAAAAAAAAGTTTTTTTTTCCGTCCTACTGAAACACCTCATCTAAATCGATTGCACGCATCCCCAAAGTTGTATCTAGCTTAGTTCCTTAAATAGCAGCTTTCTTGTTTACACTCCTAGATGATTTGCTAATGATACTTACGTACTTAATGACCCTGTCGTCCGAGCGCGAAGACTCATTACTAATCACCTGCGAGCCTAATTACGTTGGCTGCCTGACTCATCGTCGCCAACATTGTCATACTTTTACTATGGTGTACGCAGATCTTCAAACGTTATAATATAACCCTATTTTAAAGCCTTTCACTTATCAAATGTGAGATAACACACATGCCTATTCTTGTATGAAAATTAAACCATAGTAGGTACCTAATAATGAACCATGTATGTTACTCTGATGACTAAGTTATAGTATCACTTAGAGATTAATCAACAGTATATTATCTGTTTTTCATAGAAATAAGTATTATGTTCCTCCATAAATGAACTCTGCTTACTGTGCTTCGAAAGGCACGTTTACGTTACGTACTTTAGATTCATTACCTACAAGTTTTATCCATATCACATTGCACAAGACATTCTTTTAAAACCTGATTTCAAGTAAGTATGATACAGAACATCGTTTATGATGATGATTGAGAAATAATTCAAAACATCAATGAACTTGTTCTGGTCACATTCCTCTTAATGTCTGCGATTTGAATTTCAAATATCACTTTCTAACTAGTTTCCTTAATGGATAAATCAATCATCAGCACTTGTATAAAACGGCAAAGCACTCTTCATTACATACAAAGTGTTGTTTAACAGTTCGAGTGCTTAAGTCAAAATACTTTAGTACGAGAGTGTATAAACCTTATTGTGTGGACTTCTCAATGGCAGCAAATATGGATGTGAGTATTACTATTTTTATGTTATTTGAATTTATTCCCCTCTTTGTGTTGTGTACTTTAGAGTTGTATTTAATAATTTTACTTTATACTTAGTTTTCCTTTACTTTTTCACAGCTCACTTGTTGTATGGGCAACACTATTGACTACGAAGAAAATACATACAAGCAATACTACTTTCCAACATCAGACGACGAAGAGGTCGTCCCATATCCAAAGAAAAGAACGAACACGGAGTCCATAGACGAGTTCTTCGAAGAGGTTCCCAAAAAGAAAAAAGCGACTAAATCATCCACTGTGGGCCGAGGAACAACAACTGGAATGTCATATATTTCAACAAACGAAGACGACGGAGCAAATGCAACGCATCTTATAAAAATAGAAATTATCGATCTCAAGAAAGTAACGAACGTCCCGCCGGTGGAATATTGGAAACATGCGGACGTACGTGTGAAATACTACGTGCAGCCAAACCAAAAAACCAACCACCACCAACGGATAAAGCAGATAATATATAACGTAACCAAGGAAATTAATGATTCAGCTAAATCAAAAAAAATATACCTTTAAAACTGACTAAATCAAATGTTTATACACTCTCAACTAAATAAAATATCTTTGTCTTATTATGTTCTGTATTTAATTTTTTCCACATCACCTCTCTATCTTTAAATAAAAGTCATGAGTTTCAAAATAATGATTTATTTTTCTTAAATCTGTTTACAATGTACTTAAAAACTAAAATAACACTTAAATAGTTTTTTTATAATAAAATCATTTTTTAAAGTATCTTTAGTAAAAACATCAATAAAGTCCTTTGAAGTCATACCTCTAAACTTACAATATAAATACACTAAACAATATTCTCCACAAAGCGATGAAAATACATTTTGAACAACTTTATGATTATATATCCATCTTTTAGTATTACGTCTTAAAAAAGCTAAATGAAAGTCAGCGGGCTTACGTCCAAAAGTATCAAAATATTCTCCGATGCCATCTCTACTAATGTATATTGCTACCCAGTGTGATCCAGGTTTTGAATCAGGATCTAAATTACTTATTAAATAAACAGGCCATGTCATGTGAATTGGAATCCGATTAGCAGCAAATACATTACATGATAGAGTTGGATTGATTGTTTTTAAATATTTTCTGATTTCTGTAGTATTCATAATGTCTTCTTTACATTAAAGTTGTATCAATTATAAAAGAGATTTATAATATAACTTAGTTTATATAATTTTATTATTAACTACTAAAATCAACAGTTACATTTCGGTTTCGATCTATTTCTATTAAATTGTCAAATTCTGCATAAACAATGCAATTAATGGTTTGGGTGAGAGCATTTTCAAATCTTACTTCTAATCTTACGCTTCCATGTTTGATAAGATTCCAATGAGAATGAGAATTTGCTGACAAATCAGGCGTTAAATCAAAAGCCATCAAGCAATATCCTTTTGGATATCTATCTTTACTTATACCGTTACCTTCATTCAAAAAATGAATACCAGTCCCAGTGAACAAGGTGTGGTAAATAGCAGTATGAATCCCAGTGTTGCTGCTCCCAAATGCTGGTTGTAAAGCTTTTGAAGGTACTTGCATACCGTCAATGTATAAACAAAATGTATTCATGCCAAAGTTATCAAAATCAAATGGATTTTTAGAATAACTTCCATTAAAAGCTGCATTGTTTACGAATCCTATAATACATCTTTTTGGTATCTGACCAAGAAACACATTATCAAGGGTTTTTCCTTGTATTCCTGAAGGTATTGTTAAAACTTTTACCTCAGCTCTGGTTATAGGATATTTAGCAGTAGTAGTTGCTAAAACTTTTTGGTGAGCAAGCAGGACACTTGGATTTATTTTTACTTTACGAACCATAAGAGTGGCTTCAGTGATAGATACTTTAACTTTTATGTCATTTGTTGGAGCCATTAAATTAAAGCTTTCTCTGGAACGAATAAGTTTTACACACATTTCAACACCATTTAACAAAAACTTGTCTTGATTGAAAATATCTCCATGTAAATGTCCAATCATTTCCACTTCCTTGCTGTCTTTGATGTATTTTTGTCTTTCGGTGAAACCTTTATTTGATTCATCAGCGTTATTCATTTTTCCAGCAGTATCTTCATACCACATTCCACATGTCAAATGCGATTGTTTCGCGTGCGGAGCGTAGTTTAGTAACGTCTCAATGTATGCGCGGTATCCATACGTGTTATTCGGAGGAGACACAAGTTTTTGATTTAAATAGATATCTAATTGGCTAAACAGTGAATGTAACCAATAATTTACCGGTGCTACAACAGTTGTATCAGTAATAGGAGTTAAATCTTGATTCAATATTTTAGCTTTGATGTGAATTAATGTATGAGATAAGTCAATATAATCATCACCAGATCCAGGAATTTGAAACTCTATCGGTCCATCATCACTGAGTGATGAAACAGGCTTATAATGAATCCATTGTCCATTTTCAATACTTGTTTGAGTTGATGGTAAAGCAAATAAATCCAGTTCTGACTTAACGCACTCACAAGAATTATTGTGTAAAAACGACATGTTTGGTTTATTAGTCAGCGAAAATATCGTTATAATTAATTTTATTCCTTCTTTTAGCTTTTTTAACTGTTTTCCGTTTAGAACTCTCTGTATGAATGATGTTCTGCAAGCATCGTCTTTTGTTTTTATTACCCGATCCAGTCATTACTCTGTCTATTTTATCATCAGCTTTTCTTTTTAGATTGGAAGTAGCTTCCATTAAACGATTCCTTACGGATTCATCTAAAGGTTTTGAATGTACCATATCAGATAGTAGACCAACTCCCGCGTTTAAAGCCTCTTTCCCGATTACTTTTGCACCACTTGATAAAAGTGGTAAAACTGAACGAAACAATCCCCCTAAAAAGCTTCCAATACCATGTCCACGTTGATGTGCTACACCTTTATATATTACACCGATTCCTGTCCCTGCTTGATGAGCATAGTAATGATGATATGGACAAACCATATTTTCATGTTTTGAATACATTTTAGTTACGTTTGAAATGTAACTTAACACAGCTCGTTCCAAACTGGAATGGTATATTCTCACCAGTGTTTGATGATGGACCGATAGAGTTTCAAATTCCTGGATCTGGTGATGATTATATTGACTTATCTCATACATTAATTCACATCAAAGCTAAAATATTGAATCAAGATTTAACTCCTATTACTGATACAACTGTTGTAGCACCGGTAAATTATTGGTTACATTCACTGTTTAGCCAATTAGATATCTATTTAAATCAAAAACTTGTGTCTCCTCCGAATAACACGTATGGATACCGCGCATACATTGAGACGTTACTAAACTACGCTCCGCACGCGAAACAATCGCATTTGACATGTGGAATGTGGTATGAAGATACTGCTGGAAAAATGAATAACGCTGATGAATCAAATAAAGGTTTCACCGAAAGACAAAAATACATCAAAGACAGCAAGGAAGTGGAAATGATTGGACATTTACATGGAGATATTTTCAATCAAGACAAGTTTTTGTTAAATGGTGTTGAAATGTGTGTAAAACTTATTCGTTCCAGAGAAAGCTTTAATTTAATGGCTCCAACAAATGACATAAAAGTTAAAGTATCTATCACTGAAGCCACTCTTATGGTTCGTAAAGTAAAAATAAATCCAAGTGTCCTGCTTGCTCACCAAAAAGTTTTAGCAACTACTACTGCTAAATATCCTATAACCAGAGCTGAGGTAAAAGTTTTAACAATACCTTCAGGAATACAAGGAAAAACCCTTGATAATGTGTTTCTTGGTCAGATACCAAAAAGATGTATTATAGGATTCGTAAACAATGCAGCTTTTAATGGAAGTTATTCTAAAAATCCATTTGATTTTGATAACTTTGGCATGAATACATTTTGTTTATACATTGACGGTATGCAAGTACCTTCAAAAGCTTTACAACCAGCATTTGGGAGCAGCAACACTGGGATTCATACTGCTATTTACCACACCTTGTTCACTGGGACTGGTATTCATTTTTTGAATGAAGGTAACGGTATAAGTAAAGATAGATATCCAAAAGGATATTGCTTGATGGCTTTTGATTTAACGCCTGATTTGTCAGCAAATTCTCATTCTCATTGGAATCTTATCAAACATGGAAGCGTAAGATTAGAAGTAAGATTTGAAAATGCTCTCACCCAAACCATTAATTGCATTGTTTATGCAGAATTTGACAATTTAATAGAAATAGATCGAAACCGAAATGTAACTGTTGATTTTAGTAGTTAATAATAAAATTATATAAACTAAGTTATATTATAAATCTCTTTTATAATTGATACAACTTTAATGTAAAGAAGACATTATGAATACTACAGAAATCAGAAAATATTTAAAAACAATCAATCCAACTCTATCATGTAATGTATTTGCTGCTAATCGGATTCCAATTCACATGACATGGCCTGTTTATTTAATAAGTAATTTAGATCCTGATTCAAAACCTGGATCACACTGGGTAGCAATATACATTAGTAGAGATGGCATCGGAGAATATTTTGATACTTTTGGACGTAAGCCCGCTGACTTTCATTTAGCTTTTTTAAGACGTAATACTAAAAGATGGATATATAATCATAAAGTTGTTCAAAATGTATTTTCATCGCTTTGTGGAGAATATTGTTTAGTGTATTTATATTGTAAGTTTAGAGGTATGACTTCAAAGGACTTTATTGATGTTTTTACTAAAGATACTTTAAAAAATGATTTTATTATAAAAAAACTATTTAAGTGTTATTTTAGTTTTTAAGTACATTGTAAACAGATTTAAGAAAAATAAATCATTATTTTGAAACTCATGACTTTTATTTAAAGATAGAGAGGTGATGTGGAAAAAATTAAATACAGAACATAATAAGACAAAGATATTTTATTTAGTTGAGAGTGTATAAACATTTGATTTAGTCAGTTTTAAAGGTATATTTTTTTTGATTTAGCTGAATCATTAATTTCCTTGGTTACGTTATATATTATCTGCCTTATCCGTTGGTGGTGGTTGGTTTTTTGGTTTGGCTGCACGTAGTATTTCACACGTACGTCCGCATGTTTCCAATATTCCACCGGCGGGACGTTCGTTACTTTCTTGAGATCGATAATTTCTATTTTTATAAGATGCGTTGCATTTGCTCCGTCGTCTTCGTTTGTTGAAATATATGACATTCCAGTTGTTGTTCCTCGGCCCACAGTGGATGATTTAGTCGCTTTTTTCTTTTTGGGAACCTCTTCGAAGAACTCGTCTATGGACTCCGTGTTCGTTCTTTTCTTTGGATATGGGACGACCTCTTCGTCGTCTGATGTTGGAAAGTAGTATTGCTTGTATGTATTTTCTTCGTAGTCAATAGTGTTGCCCATACAACAAGTGAGCTGTGAAAAAGTAAAGGAAAACTAAGTATAAAGTAAAATTATTAAATACAACTCTAAAGTACACAACACAAAGAGGGGAATAAATTCAAATAACATAAAAATAGTAATACTCACATCCATATTTGCTGCCATTGAGAAGTCCACACAATAAGGTTTATACACTCTCGTACTAAATTATTTTGACTTAAGCACTCGAACTGTTAAACAACACTTTGTATGTAATGAAGAGTGCTTTGCCGTTTTATACAAGTGCTGATGATTGATTTATCCATTAAGGAAACTAGTTAGAAAGTGATATTTGAAATTCAAATCGCAGACATTAAGAGGAATGTGACCAGAACAAGTTCATTGATGTTTTGAATTATTTCTCAATCATCATCATAAACGATGTTCTGTATCATACTTACTTGAAATCAGGTTTTAAAAGAATGTCTTGTGCAATGTGATATGGATAAAACTTGTAGGTAATGAATCTAAAGTACGTAACGTAAACGTGCCTTTCGAAGCACAGTAAGCAGAGTTCATTTATGGAGGAACATAATACTTATTTCTATGAAAAACAGATAATATACTGTTGATTAATCTCTAAGTGATACTATAACTTAGTCATCAGAGTAACATACATGGTTCATTATTAGGTACCTACTATGGTTTAATTTTCATACAAGAATAGGCATGTGTGTTATCTCACATTTGATAAGTGAAAGGCTTTAAAATAGGGTTATATTATAACGTTTGAAGATCTGCGTACACCATAGTAAAAGTATGACAATGTTGGCGACGATGAGTCAGGCAGCCAACGTAATTAGGCTCGCAGGTGATTAGTAATGAGTCTTCGCGCTCGGACGACAGGGTCATTAAGTACGTAAGTATCATTAGCAAATCATCTAGGAGTGTAAACAAGAAAGCTGCTATTTAAGGAACGAAGCTAGATACAACTTTGGGGATGCGTGCAATCGATTTAGATGAGG
Organism: Athrips mouffetella; assembly: GCA_947532105.1. Classification (NCBI taxonomy): domain Eukaryota; kingdom Metazoa; phylum Arthropoda; class Insecta; order Lepidoptera; family Gelechiidae; genus Athrips; species Athrips mouffetella. The sequence continues at coordinate 25,877,613 of OX383965.1, forward strand.
TGTTTCAGTAGGACGGAAAAAAAAACTTTTTTTTTTTTTTTTTTTTTTTTTAGGATTCGACACCCCGGGAGCTGGCGCACGGGGGGTGGCCGACCGGGAGGGGGGCTGGGAGTGCGCCAGAACGCACGAATCCCTACTACTTACACCACCCATTTATTATGTCCGCCGCATCGCTATCGCTTAACCCTGGTTTACAATGTGCGAGCTACTGAGTAGACAGTAGACAGCTTCTCGCATTTTGTACTCGCATGGCAGTAGCTCGACTCGCCTTGGCTATTATTACGATGAAAGTAGCTGCCTTGTCTCTTGCGAGTTGTGTACTGAGGTTGTACTATAGTTCGTCCGCATTAAGGATTCAGTAAGTCATTAATGCCAATGCAGGGTAAATGGAGTAAAATTGAAAAAAAAAAATATATATATATTTTTTTTCGTTTTTTAGGTAACACACAAAAGAAACAACTGCTTATTTCGAAGGTTTGCCTTCAGTTAGTCATTGTGCATTTGACTTTATGATTTAAAGCGACCTAATTGGTTACGGGGCTTGGTTACCAGCGGCGGAAAGCGATGACTCACTGCTTTCTTAAGATGTATGAACTTATAGGACCCGCAATGTCGTGTCAACTGGATTTAATAAAAAATCTCATTTAGTTTTGCCAAATTTATTTGTTTTGCAATCACACTTATTAATTTCTAGCTGTGCTCACGACTTCTTTCGCGTGAAATTTGGACTTTAGAGTATACACAAACAACTGAACCGATTCAAACGGGTCATGTGTCAGGCTCCCTCATTAATCTTTGCAACTAATTAGCGAGCTTACGCCGAACGCGTCCGAACGATGCGAGTTATGTGCAGGCTGCTGTCATGCGGGTGGTGGGGAGTGGAAACAAACAATGTTGAAGTTATTCGGATGCGAGCTACTGTCCAACTCGCATGTGCGAGTAACTGGTATGATCCACACAGTGTGAGTTTCTACACTGGAGCTATTCGGTAGGCCAGCTCGCAAAGTGTGAACGAGGCTTAACAAGCTAAGAAAGACTATAGTAGTCCTCCCCAAGATATTATTTTGCTGTAAAAGTTCTAGGAAGAGCTCTCTGTCTAGCAATGAACGTATCATATAGAATGTAATAATGATAAAAACTCGATAAAAAGTCACGTGGAAAATACATAATATTGTATTTGATATGAAGAAATGCTACCGCCAGCCATAAGCGTGACGAATCTTTTATCGAGAAACCTTGGCATTGACACGCGCAACGAAACACCTACAACAGTATGTGCTCACGTCATGCGCTGATAAAGATCCTTCTTGTGACAGCGTTGTACCACTGCTGGGCGAAGATCCTCTAGGACCATTCCTCTAACTGTGACGGTACGGATCACTGTAATAAGTACCACGTTTTTTGTGGGTGGCGTTGTTGGCCATCTTCGGATATATGTTGAGTGACAACAATCTTTGTGGATGAAACGCAGCCACAAACCAAGAGCGTGACGAATCTTTTTAACGAGAAACCTTGACAGAGACAGGCGCTGCAGACCTCCTTGCAGTTATGAGCAAACATCATAATGATCCTCCATGTGACTGCAATGTCCCGCTGCTGAGCGGAGGTCTTCTCGGTCCGTCCCACTAAACGTGACGCAAGAGTCGTAAGTCGTCAGCCGCGTTTCTCATGGGCTAACCCGGCGGCGTTGGCTATCTTCGGATGCCTACCCCTTGGGCGACGACCTTTGCGAATGAAATGCAATCAACTAACTAGCCATATAGGCTAGACGAATCTTTTTATCGAGAAACCTTGACAGAGACAGGCGCGGCAAACCTCCGAGAAAACATCACACTGATCCTCCATGTGACTGCAATGTCCCGCTGCTGAGCGGAGGTCTTCTCGGTCCGTCCCACTAAACGCGACGGTACGAGTCATATCATAAGTCGTCAGCCGCGTTCCTCATGGGCTAACCCGGCGGCGTTGGCTACCTTGGGATGCCTACCCCTTGGGCGACGACCACTGCGAATGAAATGCAATCGCCAAGCCATAGGCGTGACGAATCTTTTGATCGAGAAACCTTGGCAGTGACACGCGCAACGAACTACCTTGCAGTTATGTGCAAACGTCATGCGTTGGTTAAGGCTCCATGTGACTGCAATATATAAGGTCCTAATAAAATAATAAAATAAATTTTATTATGTTCAGAATGCGCTATCAGCAAAATGCGCTATCAGGTGTTGCAGTTTCTATGGGAAGTCAAAAATTGATTTTCGTATTTCGACCTATGTTCTTTGGGGAAAGTTGTTCAGTTTCATGGTCTGAGTAACATACTAAAATTATGTTCACTATTTCATTAGGACCTTATATGTACGTATAGATTGAGGAGCCTCTCTCGATTATCAGATGGTAGTTCACATCCACAAGCCACTTTTACATTATTGTAACTTTTAATATATTTATCTACAAATTCCAGAATTTGTCGTACAAAATCAGCTGCTTTGCTACTTAACCTTTCTAACCACAGGAATTTACTTGATGACTAAAGTCCTAAGGTCTTCACTAAGACAAATATATATTTGCCAGACTCTCATGTATGTCACTAAGCACTTAGATGGGGCAATTTTAACGTAATACAGGCAGGAGAACGTACAAATTGACCTTCTAGTACGACATCAGCGATAGCACCCACACCATTTGACCACTTGCCAAATGAGATTAAAATGTTATATGAGCCCCTTAAAGACCCACATATCATCAAACGACCCTATTTTCTCCAATCCATAAAACACAAAATTAAACTCTACGTTTTAGACATCGGTTATTCAGAATTTCAGAACATTTATAGATCCCTTTTCTAATTTGATTGATTTATATTTTTTTCATTAGTTTATGAATTGCTGCATGTTTGATTTAATATCTTCTCTATCCCTCTCTCTTCTATATCTCTCTGTACAGATCATTATCTTGTTAGTCTATAGCTAACCCTAACACAGGCTTCGGTCTTTTTTGGGTTGCTACTGCGGCACCTGACTGTTGAGTTAGCAGTATCATGTGTATTGAGATTGGCGTATTAAATTGTCAAATGTTTATTTTATAATAAAAAAACCGGCCAAGTGCGAGTCGGACTCGCGCACCGAGGGTTCCGTACCAACACATAATTATAATTGTATTAGTTGGAATTTCAGAAAGTTAATGTGTTAATTTTTTAGAGTCCGACACGCGATTGACCAAATTTTATTATTTGTTGTTATTTTACAGCTTATGAACTATAAACATACCAATTTTCAAGTTTGTAAGTGTTCCCGTTTTTAAAATAAAACTAAAACAAAAATCGCCTTCGCGACCATCCAACTTGACCCCTCTCTTATATGAATGTTCTTGAAACGGGAGCTCACCACAATTGGTTACCATTAGTTGTGAGGAAAGTTGTAATATTTAATGATTTCAGACTTTTCCCTTTATTTGTACTGTGAGACCTAGCTTCTTGCCATATTTCATAATTTTAGGTCAACGGGAAGTACCCTGTAGGTTTTGCATTTTTGCAAAAATGTATGGAGATGAGGACATAAATTGCCATATCTTTTGATTGCGTTGTTGTAAAAAATTAAAATTTTCAGATCTTGTGTGGTTCATGGACTCTAATATATGGTAATAATTTCAACTTGATACCTTTACCCGTTCATGAGATAAAGGGTCTTGACAGACAGACAGACAGACGGACAACAAAGTGATCCTATAAGGGTTCCGTTTTTTTCTTTTGAGGTACGGAACCCTAATAAGTGTGTGAACTACCACCTGAAAGTGGCTCCTCAATCCATACGGATATAGCAATGTATCAATAATATTTGACATTATTGTAACAACATTTGATTGATATTATGCTTCAACATTATTTGCGAATGTAGTACCCCGGCGGAGTTGGCTATCTTCGGGTACGTATCCCTTGGGCTAAGACCGCTGCGAATGAAAGGTTGTCGCTCGCCATGGGCGCAACGACTGTTGTTATTGATAAACGACACGCGGAAAATATCGGCGTATGACCCATTTTTAGGGTTCCGTACCTCAAAAGAAAAAAACGGAACCCTTATAGGATCACTTTGTTGTCCGTCTGTCTGTCTGTCTGTCAAGACCCTTTATCTCACGAACGGGTAAAGGTATCAGATTGAAATTAATACCATATATTAGGATCTATGAACCACACAAGATCTGAAAATTAAACATTTTTACAACGACGCAATCAAAAGATATGGCATTTTATGTCCTCATCTCCATACATTTATTCAAAAATGCAAAACCTACAGGGTACTTCCCGTTGACCTAAAATTATGAAATTTGGCAAGAAGCTAGGTCTCACAGTACAAATAATGGGAAAAGTCTGAAATCATTAAATATTACAACTTTTCTCACAACTAATGGTAACCAATTGTGGTGAGCTCCCGTTTCAAGAACATTCATATAAGAGAGGGGTCAAGTTGGATGGTCCTTGAGGCGATTTTTGTTTTAGTTCTATTTAAAAACGGGAACACTTACAAACTTGAAAATTCGTATGTTTATAGTTCATAAGCTATAAAATAACAACAAATAATAAAATTTGGTCAAGCGTGTGTCGGACTCAAAAAATCTAGCACATTAACTTACTGAAATTTCAACTAATACAATTATGATTATGTGGTGGTACGGAACCCTCAGTGCGCGAGTCCAACTCGCACTTGGCCTGTTTTTTTAGGTTTCCGTACCTCAAAATATAAAAACGGAACCCTTATAGGATCACTTTGTTGTCCGTCTGTCTGTCTGTCTGTCAAGACTCTTTTTCTCACGAACGAGAACAGGTATCAAGTTGAAATTGATAATGAATGTTAAGGTCCGTGGACCACACAAGATCTGAAAATTTCAATTTTTTACAATGACGCAATCAAGATATGGCTTTTTATGTCCTCATCTCCATACATTTATGCAAAAATGCAAAACCTACAGAGTACTTCTCGTTGACCTAAAATTATGAAATTTGGCAAGTACTCCAGTAAAATTACGAGAGATTGTATGGCGAAACGGAAATAATTGATAATAGCCGTGATTCTTTTTCAGATCGATAGATTATATTTCTGTGTAAAGCTTTTTAATGGAATCCACCTAAATTTACTTCATTTATTTATTTATTTTGCCGTCCAAACATTAAAAAAATATGGAATTTCGGAAAAAAATGTTAATAGATTTTTTATTTTATTTACGGCTTGCTATATATTCATAATTTCATATTTTACATGAATCCACCTAAAAATATTAGCATTTTTGTATTGTTTAACTTTTATAGCACGAAATTTAAATAAAGGTTATCTTCGCAACCAAAAATAGTAATAGATCCGTTTTGCTTTCTAATAATTTAAATAGTGCTAAGTAATCACATTTTTGGCAAATCCAACATAAATGTTTACAAAATCATTGTAAACCAGCGATTACAAAAAACTTTTTATTTATTTAGTATGGAATTTTTGTGAATTTATATAAGAATCACTTTCATTTAAAAAGGTTGAGTTTAACTCAGTTTATTTATATTATTTTACCTCGACTTTATTGGATCTTATATGTAAATATAAGTGTAGATTTTATATTTTGAAACAAATTGATATTTTTAAATATATTTATGGTGGATTTTTATGCCTATATGTAAAGTATACGTTAATCTATGACATAAAGTATATAATTGTCTATTACTATTTTTGCCTTAGCTGTTATTCGAAAAAAATGTTCCGCTTTAAATTTTAGGTGGATTCGTAAATATTGCTTCTTAACATCATATTTAAATACGATATACACAAAAAAGTAGCTATTAACATTTAATGTTTTGCAAAACCGTATTTTTACTGGACTAAAGAAGCTGGGTCTCACAGTACAAATAAAGGGAAAAGTCTAAAATCATTAAATATTTCAATTTTTCTCACAACTAATAGTAACCAATTAAGGTGAGCTCCCGTTTCAAAAACTTTAGTATAAAAGAGTTGCATGGTCGCGGAGTTTTTAAAATCAAAGAGCAAAAGCTTTTAGTATATCATATGCTAGATAGGTACGGAACCCTTAGGGCGCCGACTCGCACTTGGCCGGTTTTTTCCTTAATTCCATCAAATCAAATCAAATATTTGTAATATGGCTTCTGTCAACATGGACAATTTTGCCAGTGTCGAAGTTGGAGAATACACGGCGGCACTACAATGACCAGATAAATGGACGGTCAATAACGCCTTTTAATAACGCCTGCCAACACATTTTGCAGCTACGTCAAAAGCAATCGGCTAAAGCTGTCAGAAAAAATAAGTTTGTAAAACATGTTAATCTTTCCGTCAAATATACTCTGGCTTTATGGTTATGGCTGCAAAATAGATTGGTAAGCGTTGGAATTAACGAAAAAAAGTAAGGATAGTTGTACTCACGGTTGTACTAAATCATCATATTTAAGACGCTTCTTACACTAAAATTAGCAGCTACAAGCTCGTCAATGCGAATGTCGTTCTCATGTACACGTCAATAACGTTCGTATTAGAGTGCTCTGCAACGTGGCTGTTACGATGGTCGTACAGACTAATTGGTCGTGCAAAATGAGAAAAATTAGGATTTACGTATCAATATATTTATATGGAGTGTTTATATGGTGAAGTTATTTTTAGCGGTATAAAAACTGATGTTTACGCGGTGTATCGCCCCCCGAACTTAGATAAAAGTCAATTTATTTGTGAACTTTCAAGAATCATTAATAAATCCCCATTAAATAAAAATTGTATCATCGCAGGTGATATTAATTTAGACTTAAAAACCCCCAGTGCAATAGTTAGTTCATACCTTAACGCCCTATCTGATCTGGGTTTTCAGAGTTGTATTAATCAATACACTAGAATCCAAACTACCAAAAAAGGCACATCCAAAACCAGTATAGATCATTTGTTCATACGTGACGGTTACAGGCGATGCGGCGAAAAAAGCTATGCTATACGCTCAGCTGTTATACAACAGAATCTAGCAGACCACTTTATAACCGGTTTAGCTCTTATCAGCTCCGACCCGAGCATATGTAATTCTACCGTAACGAAGCTCGATGAAATTATGTTAAGGAATGAACTTGCTAATGTCGACTGGAGCCCTGTATTTGATATGCATGACCCAAATAAAATAGTTAATTATTTAACTACAGCCTTTAACGATTTATATGTAAAATGTTCTAAAAAAGTAACAATATTAAATAATAGAAAATTTAAATATAAATGGTTATCAAATAAATTATTACAAATGTCAGATGAAAAGAGTAGGCTTTTTAAACTTCATTTAAGTGATGTAACTAATAAACAAAATGAATTAATATATAAGAAACATAGGAATAGGACAAAAAGGGTAATTAATAAAGCAAGAAATAATAGCACTAAAAAAGATATTTGTGATAATTTTAGAAATCCGAAAAAAATGTGGGAAATTATAAATAAACTCACTGGAAAAGTGATAACTGCGATAGATGACATGCTTCTTAAATACTTTCGTTTAAAAGCAAAGCGTATTGCAGATATGTTTGTAGAGGACTTTGAAAGGAATGTGAAAAATGTGTTATGCACCTGTAAAGTGTCTCTGCTTGACGAGAACCTATACAAAAAAATCCCGCAGGTTTCTTTTAAACTTAACAAAATTAATGAAACAGTCTTACGTAAAATTCTACACAATATTAATGACAAAAAAAGTCCTGGATATGATAAGATAAGAGCAAAAGATATCAAATATATTTCCGCAGGGATGACTCCTGTCTTAACTCATCTAATTAATCAATGTATCTCGAGCTCGTCCTATCCAGACAAATTGAAAGTTGGAGTTGTAAGACCGATTTACAAAAAGGGTAGCCACACGGATACCAATAATTACAGACCAATCACAATATTATCTTGTATAGATAAAATTATTGAAAAGTACCTGGGACAAGAAATAAGTAGGTTCTTGTCAAGCAACGGCATTATTCACGAAAAACAATTTGGTTTCCAAAAAAATAAAAGTACCACACAACTTTTATCGCAATTCACTGACGAGGTAAATACTCATTTAAATTGTAAAAAGCATGTACTTGCAATAATGATAGATTTCAGTAAAGCATTTGATTCATTAAATTTTGAAACGTTGTATAAAAAATGCAGCAGAATGGTATAGAGGGCCCAGTGCTGGACTGGTTTAAAAACTATCATAGTCATAGATTTAATACAGTATGCATAGCAGGCGAGTATAGCGACCTGGTGCCAACCCTACACGGCACGGCCCAGGGGTCAATACTTGGACCAACAGAGTACTTGTTGTATGTAAATGACATGTGCAATCTATTCAAGCACAGCTCAGTGTACCAATTTGCTGACGATACCTGTCTTATTACTGCTCATAAAGACTTAAAAGTTGCACAGGATATACTGCAAAAGGAATTTGATTTACTGTGTAAATGGGCTCACGACGTAGGGTTGTCTATTAATTTTCAGAAAACTAAACTAATGCATATTCGTTCACCTTACCTAAAAAGTGTTACATCACCACGCATCGTGGCCCACGAACACCACTGCATGCACTTAAATAATTCGTCCTGTAATTGCAAATCACTAGAAATTGTTAAAAAACATACCTACTTAGGCTTAACTATCGACCATAAGTTCAACTGGAGCTCACACGTGGAACACGTCTGTAACAGGCTTAGAGCAATACTTGCAAAAATAAGTATTCTGAAGTACAAAATGCCATATAACACGTTAAGATTGATATACATGTCAATGGCGGATTCTATCATAAATTACGGTATATCAAGCTATGGTAGAACCTATAAAACTTACCTTCAGAAGATTTATAAATTGCAGATAAGACTGCTAAAAGCAATAGTTCCTATCAAGGTCAAATACAAATTTAGGGATAATTATGAAAACTTATTCCAGTATTGTAAAATTGTTGATGTATTCAGTAAAGCTAATATTGCAATGGTATCAGATTACAGTGAATGTATTGAACTCTTGGAGGAAAATACTAGACAAAAAAACCTAAGACATCTATCTTGCTTACCAACTTACAAAATACCTAAATGTAACAATATCTATGGCAGGAGGGTCTGGACTTGCAGACTTCCGGAGGTACTTAACAGCCTGCCAGATCAAGTAATACAACAAATAAAAGTTACTAAGAAAAAGAAATCTATTAAGTTCATCTTAAAGAAACATTTCCTACAACTATTTAACATCCATCTGACTGCAAACTCAGATCCTAGTGCCTGTAATAATACTACGTCTATACCTATATAATGTTATTATTACCACTTAATTTCCTACTTTGCCTATTTAATAATATAATTAAATCACAATAATTAAAATGTAAGCTAGCGAGTAACTAAGCAGGACTAAAAATAATCTTTGATTGTTAAGATTTCATAGTCTTGTAAAGATAAATTAAGTTTTTTTGCATGAAATAAACAGTTTAAATTTTAATTTTTTTATATTGACTGATTTTAAAACGGTGTGTACAGGTTGACATCGAAGTTATAACAAATAATTTCCTGCAAACGATTATATAAATAAATATATATACAAATATTGCTCTTTTAATAGTATAGGATATGAATTGAAACACGTATAGTATTACAACTATGACAATTTTTTTTTCCTTATAAAATTGTTGTTCATGTTTTATTTTAACGACTTCTGTGTGTATAAATTGCTTTATGAAATGTATGTATTTCCATAAGGTGTTGCATCACTCGCAATGCTAACATTTCTAGTTTTATACATATGCGTTGCATATGTACACAGAGCCGCAGATGAGAAGTTACAAAACTAAGATGAGTAGAAAAGTTGCATGTTTGTCTGTCTTAGATAGATAGATAGATAAATGCTTTATTGCGCACATAACAAAAGTATAACTAATTTTACAGGAAATCTTAAACATAATGTGAGCAAAGGTGGCCTTATCACTACAAGCGATCTTTTAAAGGCAACCTTAAATAATTGGATAAATATAAACAAAAGCACTGCGTCAATTGGAACCAAGGAGAAAGAAAACAGCAATTAATTTAAACCAAATGATAAATAAATTAAAAGTAAACAAAATAAAAAGACAAAATATATAATCATATAATATTCAATTATAATAAAAATGTATATATATATATCGGCGCAGGAGGCCATAAATATCAAAATCATCTAGGATTATTGTGGGTTCAGGTATAAACAACCAAGATCCGATTATTGTCACGTCATGTTACGGGCTCCGGGTTTGTGGTGAGGCACCCGGACCCTTCTGGCTCAGTTTGACCCTGGATAGTTATTACAGTCAACGCTATAATTGTACGTCCTGTGCTGCAAGCCCACCAATCATATCTTCAGGAAACCAGACAAATTGTCAGAGCTAAAAGCACGATCACAATTCAACCAGATGACGTGTTGTCTTGTGTCGCCCTTTCACCTTGACGCTTCATCAGATCGACAGCTAACTAAATACTCAGCTGCCAGTCTATTCCTGAAGCAAGGAGGCCTCACTCGGTGTCGCAAAGAAGGTGCTGCTAAGTAGTATGTGCCTACATATATATCAAAAAGACAAATATATAAATATATATAAATACGGTATAAATATATAAAATAAATATACTACATGTTGTCTCTTACAGGTTGTACTTCGGAGAGTGTGCTCAAGAGCTCCACAAGCTTATTCCACCATCTCCCTTCTACCATCGGGAGTCCAGACGCACCGGAGGATATCACCCATACCTACTTGGTTGATATTCCGCACATTCGCACAAAGCGCTTTGAAACATCTTTAATAATGCGCACGGCTAAAGAGTGGAATTTTCTGCCTGCGTCTGTGTTTCCGAGTTCATATAACCCGAATCTATTCAATTGGCGAGTAAATAGGCTTTTCATGAGCAGGCTCGTTCCATCGTCGACCTCATCTCTGTCTTCAAGACTAGATCAAGGTCAAGAGTAAGCCCAAAGCCAATAAAAAAAGAAAAACTGCAGAAATATAGAAACCAGTGATCGGCGCTCAAGGTCAAAGTGATACCACCGACGTGCAGCCAACTGCTCCTGATTTATCAAATGAGAATTACAGGTTAAAGCTAATAAGAGAAATAACTTGTGATGTATTGATTCGTTTATTTCCAATCAGGCCTAAAAATGGACATTAGTGCTTCTAAAAATACTATACGTACCCTCGGCGTGCGAATCCGACTCTCACTTGACCGTTTTTTTCTTATAATGTTGAAGTTGGACGTTATGATGGATGGATGCTCGCTCATGAATCGATTCGACCGTACCGTTAGAATATTACAGTCTCCAAACTCCTGACTGGCAACTATGTCAACGATCGAGATCAAGAGCAGCCCCTTTTGCAATAAAAAAAATCTTCTACAAAGTTGAAAATCGCAAAACAACCACTGACAGGAAGCCACAACATCTGGCAGGACCAAAGCGTCTCCAAAACATACGGTGAAAACGCAGACTCGAATCCTGCCTCTGGATTTGACTGTTGCGATTTTCTACATTATTATACAATTATCCAAACACAGTGTTAAACTAATAACATCTTTTCAACTATGCCTTTATTTCCATCGACGTAAATATTTTACCATTTGATTAAATAAATCAATACTTGTGTTAACAAAATGGAAAGGGACAGTTTTAACTTTAGGCTCACAACATTCTTGCACATGAAGTGCTTACATATTTATTGATATACCAAACCTGACTTTCAACAAAGGCTCATTACAATTCAAATTGGCGACGTGTCGCGTACTTGTCGCGTAATACCGCCTGTGTTTTGTTTACGACGATGCTTTGTCTTCGCTCCTCAAGGTCGGGGCCGTGACTCATGATAATCATGGTTTAGGTATAACATGTAGGTATAATACTCATACCTCGCTCGAAGTGTGTTTGCATGAAGTGGATTTGCACTGGTAGCGCATACAGTTTCCTTTAAAAAGACACCTTTTTATGACCCACCCTTCTTGACTTGATAACAACGAGAGTTTAGACTTTGACGTTTTCAATAGCACTGAAAAGAAACTGTTCCGCGTGGTGCCGGCAAAGATTAGTTCCAACCCATCTCTACCCGTGGGTGTCGTAAGACGCGGCTAAGGGATTATAAACCAGAAGATTGGCAGCAGCGTCCTTCCGTGTATCGTACGGTCGACCGCTTGTCGGTAGAAACTTTTTCAACTCTATTACCACGCCATAAGGTCCAAAAGTGTTTCTACCGATGTGCGGCCGTGTGTACCATCTCACACACTGCGGTCATTAACAACCGCGGTCGCTTCTGACATCGCCGGGAATTCGTCTTAGCAGAAACTTGTTTATATAATATATATTCTGTGATTGCACACACAGTCACTTTAAAAGTGTCACCTTTTTCATGAGGCTCCAGCCATAATTGATTCAGTACAAATAATATACACCACATCACATACAACATCGATTAGGTACAAATGTTGACGTTTACGGTAGCACTGAAACGAAATTTCTCTCATTCATTGGAATGGGTCACTGCGCGCACAATCTCCTTATGACAGACCCTTTTCTATGAGGTCCTATCCACAATTTGACTCAATAACATCGAATACAATAGTACTGAAACGAATTTTTTGACATCCACTGAAATCGGTCACTGTATGCACAGTCACCTTAAGACAGACCCCTTTCTATGAGGCCATATCCATAATCTCACTCGATAACATCGAGTACAAATGTTGGCGTTTTCAATAGCATTGAAACAATAACATTCCCTCCCTGTCAACTGCCCAGTTTGAATTATTGTTTGAAAACTACATCATTACAACCCGGAGTCCACTATTCAACAAAAATCTACAAATTTTAAGACGATATGCTATGATGCGAGAGTAAATATGACTACTTATAACTCTGTCTGAGGGTTTCTCCTAAATCATGGTGATACCAGCGGATTGGAGACTGCGTATGGAGTAATCGCAATTAACATTGCTACCCTACTCTGATCCCGGTGACTGAGAACATGGAACTGACCGAGTTTGCCAACTACGGGTCAAAAAACCGCAATACATTTTGACTTTTCATAAATCCTTCACAGTCACTTACGAGTTAGATAGCCCAAAAAACTTCGCCGTCATTCAAGGCACAGAATCGAAGTTCCTTCAATCGCCTACATGGGATAAGAGACTTGTGTTGAATTAATTACCTAACATCCTGAAAAGACCTCAGTAAAGCGTAAAACAGCTTATACTAATTAACCGAAGGCGTATATAAACAATGACATCACGTTCGATCGTGGTATGTGTGCTGTATTTACATAGGTGTTGCTATTCCAAATAGTTAACCGCACAAGAAGACTCTCAGAGCGTCTTATACGTTCTTAGTCACGGAGTAAAGTTACTCCGTGTTCTTAGTGAATAAGGAAGATTTTCTTTGAGCGCTGATTTGAACATCTAAATAAATAAAAGGCCTGGAAAAAAGTACCCTGAATCGACGAATGTGCGAATGTGTATGAAAAGGTTGATGAAAGTACAGGAAGCAAGGGAAGTATGTCAAAATCGTAGCAGGTGGAGGGCTGTGGTCTCTGCCTACCCCGACGGGAAATAGGCGTTATGTTATGTATCAACGTGTAACTGAAAAAAAATATAACATAACTTTTTTCAAGGAACATAAGTCAAAATACGTAAAATAAAACAACTTGCCATAGAAGCTGCATCAGCTGATAGTGCTAGTATGAGAGGTAAAACACATTTTCTTACATAGATTTTGGGATAAGTGATTCATCCACATTCTCTAAGGTGAGTACACCATATGCAGCCAAAGAGAAGCTGACTGGCTACCTTGAAATGCATCAGCTTCTAGATTGTGTCAGAGGCCAATTGGCTGTTAATAGTAGATTAGTAGCCAAGGGCTGTAAGGCATCAATTGCAGCCAGAGATATTTAGGCGCACGAGCGCAGCGAGGGCGCCTGTAGTTCGAGGGTGAAATTGATGCTTACACCCGAGCTAACTACTCTGCTTTACATCTCGATTGTGAGGTAAGTAGGTTCTTATTACCACCAAATTGTAGGTGACCAATTAGCGCTCTAGGGTTATTATGTAGTTAGAAAAGCCCTAGGGCGGTAAGTAATTAAAAAAAACACTTCACTCTTTCAAAACTCAATTACTTACTGCCCTAGGGCTTTTCTAGCTACATTATTACCCTAGAGCGCTAATTGGTCACCTACAAGCCCCATTTGGGGGTAATAAGGACCTACTTACCGAATATGAGAGATGTAATAGTAGTTTATGCAACTGTCATATAAAACAGGTTATTAAAACACGAGTTTGGGTTTATCACATGAGGCGTAGCCGAATGTGATAATAGCATCAAACGAGTGTTTTAATACCATATTATATGCAGTTGTGTATACTACTTTATCTTCACTCATGCAATAGGTTTCTTTACTTATAAAAATAATAAAATTAAACAAAAGTAAGTAAACAACAAAGGTAACTTATATTATGTATATTATAGTTCTGATATGAGTCTGAAGAAGCCGCCTTAATATATCCGCTAGGTCTTCTTTGAAATATACAAGCAGAACATTTTCTTAACAAGACATGGTTTTCTTTTCGATTTTCATTCTTTCCCAATCCATTGTAGGTTATGTCATAAAATGTCCTAGACTAATATGGGAGAAGATCATAAGTTATTGAGTATCTTCTGGTGTAACTGCAGTATCCTGACTGCACCACTTTATCTTCTTTTTCAATAAACTTTCACATTACTTTCACGGGCACAAAAAACTTGAAAAAGGTAAATATTTGAAAATGGCGGCAAATCTAATATCTATTTCCTTCTAATTTCAGGCTGCGCGCGCATATTTTCCACTACAGATAAAATAATTGTAACTATAGTAGCTGCTACTGTAACTGCTCCAAAATAATATTGTAAATATGCTACTAATATTTGACAGCTACTAAGAAAAACTGTTACATTTATAACCGTCTCTCTAAAATACCTTATATTCAGTCTTCTTTAAAAAGGTTTAGGTTCAAGAAGAATTTTATCCAAGTGTTATGTTATGATTAAAAAGTTAAATTACGTAACACCTTTGCAAAATTTTCATACAAAAATCGTTACGTAATGGTAACTTTTTAATTTTTTATGCATACTCTGCGTAATATTCAGCCTTATGTACCAACTTTTTGAATCATAATTCAAAGATTACGACATGAGTGTAGATAAACACTTTTTAATTACTTTTGAAGGAAAACTTTCATCACACAGTGTATCAGGATTTCCTGCGGATTTAAGAAGTGTATCCAGGACATGCTAGGCAACATTGTATATTTATGAGGGCTATTTTACTAACTGTCACCACAAATGGATCTGAACGTAGTATTAATAGATGTATTCAATGTTGTCCTTATATAGGATCCTAATGAAATAGTGAACATAATTTTAGCATGTGACTCAAACCATGAAACTGAACAACTTTCCCCAAAGAACAATAATAGGTCATAATACTACAAAACAAATTTGACCTTCCAAACAAAATGGGCTATCAGCTGATGCAGTTTCTATGGGATGTTATTTTTTTTTTATTTTGACCTATGTTCTTTGGGGATAGTAGTTCAGTGGTCCGAGTCACAGAGAAAATAAATCACTACCGTTTTCGTCCAAGTTGCCTGCTAAAGTTATGTTCATGATTTGACCCTACTAGTGCCAGAATGTAATTTACATTGTTGTTTTCAAGGTTAGATAACTAAGCACATTTCCATAAAACGCTATCGCGTAATGCATGTCTTTAGGGTACAAAGTGTGGATCGTATATAGGTATTATTACTATTGTCATTGCTAGCTACAACCTTTTCTTTACTTCTAACATCATAGACTACGACCTAAAGGTCCAGAAATTCAAAAACAAGTAGTGCTGGGCCGTAAATACAACGTGTAACGGAAATGTGTGATAATACTAAAGGGTGTGAATCTGCCCATGAAACTGAACAACTTTTCCCAAGGAACATAGGTCATATAACAAAATCAATTTTTGAGCTCCCATAGAAACTACCGAATACCGATTGCTGACCTCCAAACTTCATTTCGAAGATGGCACCCCATGATGATAGAAACTGCCATCAGCCGATAGCGCATTAAGTATGGGAGGTCCAATCTAGTTTTTCGTATTTCGACCTATGTTCTTTGGGAAAAGTTGTTCAGTTTCATGGGCAGATTCACACCCTTCAGTATTATCACATATTTCCGTTACACTTTGTATAAGTGACGACATTCAACGTTTCAAACAATTTAGACAGATTCTTCTTCTTAGCGTGTCGATCAATTACAAAATTTAAATTTTTGTATCCCAGAACGTTACCACATTTACAGATTCTTTTTCATTCAAAAGCCTTTCCATGGTCAGCCGGTAACTACAATCAATCACTTCTTTTGAGTCGGAAGACCAAAAAATGTGTACATCAGTGCTTAGCAAGTCAATACAAGGTTTCTTAGCCCTGGAAGACATTGTATTTTGAACCCTGCCAGTTTTATCACCTGTCCTCCAATGAGAGCTTCGAAATCCGAGAACATTCAGCATCATAATGTGAAAGGTCGGATCTCAGCGCACGCGCAGCAGTCCCCTTCACGTCACTCAACTAGGCTAAGGCCGGCCATCGAACTTGCCTACTGTCACAAAATGTAACCTGACCTCCCCACACTACTCTTACATACAAGTCTATGCATATAGGATGTTAAAACGCTTCTTATATGTTGATCTTGTAAGTGTCTATTATTATAGATTAAAAAAAGAGACGAGCACTACATAAACATACAAGGATAAGATAAAAGGGTGTATCGAATCGACTCTGAAGAATGTGAATTTTGTCCTAATAACAAACAACTTTTCCCAAGTGAGGCTCTTATACCCTGGTCCACAGCAGCGGCGACATTTTTCAAATGTATGCAAGCTACCAATATCGTTTGCATTTTAGATCTGTTAAGGCAATCAACATGCAAGCGACAAAACAGTAACCTAATTATCTATGGGACTCCGGGTCACAAACAAAATTCGCGGAAAAAGTGGCATAAGTCTACATTTTAAGGGTACCGATACCAAAAGGGTAAAAAAAGGAACCCTTATGGTGCGACTTTGTCTGTCTGTCCGTCTGTCTGTCACACCTCTATATCTCAGCAACCACTCGTGCTATCGACTTGAAATTTAGAATAGTTTCAGAATATAGTTGCCCAACTTAATTGCACATGAAAGAATTTTGAAAAAATTATGATTATTAATGTAAAGGGGGCCAAAATAGGGGGGGGCCAAATTTCAAATTGTCTTTGGGTATCATATGAAAGGGCTTTACTTGTTAATTCTAAAATATATTTTTGTATTTTTTTACGTTTCTTAATTTTCAAGTTATGATGAGGCGATTTTTGTTTTAGTTCTGTTTTAAAAACGGGAACACTTACAAACTTGAAAATTGGTATGTTTATAGTGCATAAGCTATAAAATAACAACAAATAATAAAATTTGGTCAAGCGCGTGTCAGACTCAAAAAATGTAGCACAATAACTTACTGAAATTTCAACTAATACAATTATGATTATGTGGTGGTACGGAACCCTCGGTGCGCGAGTCCGACTCGCACTTGGCCGGTTTTTTCTTCCTGTAATAGATCAATGGCAGGATGCATGCATCTGCAGTTGCAAGGAAGTGATTAATATCGCTCGAGTGATTAATGTCGCTACGACTCGCTAGGTGATGTCGTGCGGCGTACGTGGACACTGATCTGTTTGTTTCTGTGCAGGATGCATGCAAGATACAAGCAAGTGATTAATCTCAATATCGTGGCGTATGTGGGCAGTGACTGTTAATGCCACATCGCCTTTCATTTGTCGGTGGCATTTAATATTTAATGGTTGTGTCGCGAAAAGGCCAATTCTGATCCCAGCTGACTACAGGGTGAAACTGAAAACATTCGACAAATTTTGAGGTTGAGTTCAGACCGAGAAACTGAGAACATAGGTCATCGGACGAAAAAAAAATTACACTTTCATAGTAAAGCTGATATAGCTGACCATATCATTTTGTATGAGAGATTGAATTTTTATTTACGTCTAACGACCTATGTTCCTTGGAGAAAGTTGTTCAGTTTCGTGGTCTGAATAAAAACTTAAAATTTGTCGAATGTTTTCAAATTCACCCTGAAGATAAAACTTTTGCTCAGTAAAACCTCTTGTAGGAATTTTAACTCGCTTGCCTCACGGTCCTGGTAAAGGTTGCTTCAAGCAAGCTTTGCTTACTTAATTCTATCATCCGAAGCTTTAAAATTAAATCGCATTCAGCTAAGGGTACTAATAGGAGCGCTAACGGTTTGTAAAAACACCTAAATAAATTGGGCTTGTATGAAATCCCATACTGCAGATTCTGTGTCGAGATTGGTAAAACAAATGCCTATCCTCCTAATCTGCCAAAGGGATGCTGTGATACAGCAGAATTCGGGCAACAGGAAGTAACAATAAATCTGTACCCGGACTCTTAATCCTAGGCAGATCGTCAGCTTCTTTGAGGTTGTCGTTGTGATCGAGGAGGTGTTTCACAAAGTTTTGGCTATAATGCTACAATAAATCTTTACAGGTCACAATGACCGTTGGGAGCTGGGAGCCCAACCCCAAAAATATTATACATTACTTAATTCTTTTCTGAAAAGTTGTGCGAGATCGTTTACTACGTATAGTTCTGGTATAATGTTTAGTTTAGACCTTGTATAGTATACAATGTATAGCTACAGCGCGTGTCAACATACACTGGCTCAACGCATAGCAACCGGAATTTTGTTTATTTTACATGAAAGGAACCACATGCAGCAAAAGAGAAAGGTATGTGCCGAGTTTGAGACTACAAACCAGTAAGAACCAGTTTGGTATATCATGAATCGAGTTCTTTGAGCTGGTTCGAATGTTATTTGCTTTAGAAGGAAATTGTTTAAGATTCCGAAGTTTATGATTCCTTATTTATGCCTTTCTCTTTGGTTGCTAAATCTGTTATGCGTTGTGCTTGTTGTGGACATTTCTTTAAATTCATAACGTCAAGCTCGAGTTTGTTAAGTGTTTCTAAATTCGTGACGTTCATAAGGTATAAAGCTCAAGTCAGACAGAGGCGGTATGATTGCGAAAGCGGTCCGGGGCGGTTTGGCGGGAACAAAATACCGCGCCGCGACCGCTTTTCAATGTGACAGGGTGCATAAGAACTCATACTTTACAAAAAATACCGGCCCCGGAACGCTTCCGCTACCGCCTCTGTGTGACGCGGGCTTAAAGTATAGTTTGCTTGCATCAATAATGATCGACTTTGATATATTTTTAACTTACATTCAAATTGCGCTATCAGCTGCTACAATTTCTGTGAGAATTTGAATTTTTAATCGTATAGTAAGTTTTTTAGTTACACTCATGAGTGAGAATAAATGAATGTTCTTTTCAGTTCTTGTTGCGTTTTGGATATTATGCCAATCTTAACATGAACATCAAACAAAAGCGAGGACTCGAAGGAGGTTACTGACTGATGAGAGGATAAAGATGGTCGACAAAAGCAAATCATGGATGGTCGAAGATAAGTCTTGGTTTGCTAGTCTCTCTGACAAGGAGTGCGAAACGGCATACCTACTAGATAATCTTTCAGTCGTGTGTACCAAGGTGTGTACGATACGCCCGTCGTTTCGTGTGTTTGTAGCGTAGCGCTGGTTCAGCTTATACTGGTTTTGTTTTTACGTGCTTCCTTCCGTGCGTACATGCATCGTGAATTGGCCTTTATAGCCACGAAAAAAAAATTCTCCCAACCATCACTGCTTTAATCTTATGTGATACCGGTATTATGACGCCATTTCGACAGTGTCCCCACCGGGAATCGAACCCAGAACCTCCGGATCAAGAGCCGAATGCTCTAACTACTAGATTATAAAAGTCTGCGGATAGTAAAGAGTAAATAAGGACCAAGTGCAAACTTAAGTCTGTAATTTCATACAAATAATATGGAAATACAAACTTACCTATACTAGATTTATGTAAAAATGTTAAAATGAAATATGCAGTCAGGTACATAACCAATTTAGAATTCCAATTTGAAGAATTAAAATAAGCTCATTGAAACCGATTTTGATTAAATCACATTTTTAAATTTTAGTAGTAAGGGAACACCCCTTATATGAACTTTCACAGACCAATGGATACTGCCGAAAGAAACCTTGCATGGAGAGTCTTGGTCATGCAAAATTTCATCAAGATCGTTTGAGCCGTTTTTGAGCAAATCGAAACTTTTCATTTCCATTGTATGACAGCTACCCTCAAAAAGAGAGCCAGCAAGAAACCACTCAGTATCCTTCGATGAATTTACAAGAAAATCTTAAATTTAAAATATGGTGTCAATCGGACTATTCGTTTAGCCGCTAGGCCAAAGCGTGACGGATAGACCGACCGACCGACGGACGGACATTTTTGGGAGACTTGCTTTTTATAATGTATGTGATATAGAACACATTTTTGAGAAATTAGAAAACTTTTTTTTTCACGAATACAATACCTTTTTCGCTCCGCTCGAAAGTAAAAATGGATCATATACAACAAAAGTTTTCTGATTGTTGATACCGATTTTTATTTTCGAGGGGAAATCCATTATGGATACCCGGTCGCTGGGGGAAGCGACCGGGTTATGTCAGACTCCACTGACTAAAACTCCCCGGTGACCAACTTCAGCGCATGGCGGACTAGACGGGTAGCTCTGGGATCTCCTTGGGAACGCGACCAGTGCCACCCTCGCGCGATGCTCGTGCCCTTCCTCCATTCTTTATTATTTATCCGTCCTTACTGCGAGGCAGTAGCAACACGAGGTCACAATGTGTTACTACCTTCCGCTGGCCGCTTGAACGGGGTGATCAGGTTCCCCATCCTGACCACCCGCTACCTGGGGCGCCCGCACCTGGGGCAAATTGGGGCGTACAAAAGTGGCTCTGCTATAATAAAAAAAAAACCGGTCAAGTGCGAGTCGGACTCGCGCGCCGAGGGTTCCGATATACCTATAGTATTTTTGGAAGCAATAAAGTCCATTTTCAGGACCGCAAAACTAAATTTGTTTGTAAAGGTTTTTTGCAGATTTCTGAAAAACTGTGCAACTTAGAAAGATCTTTTTATTTTTGCTGTAAAGTTTATATAAACTTCTGTCAACTGTAATTAATTCAGATTTTTCCTTACTCAAACTTCGGAGATAAGGGGGGGGGAATGGTATTTTTCTTGACATTTTTCATCATAACTTTAAAACTAAGAAATTTAAAAAAATACAAAAATATATTTTAAAATGTACAAGTAAAGCCCTTTCATATGATACCCCACTCGACCTAGTAGCGACAATTTGAAATTTGGTCCCCCCTATTTTGGCCCCCTTTATATTAATAATCATACTTTTTTCAAAAATTTTTCTTGTGCAATTAAGTTGGGCAACTATATTCTAAAACTATTCCAAATTTCAGGTTGATAGCATAAGTGGTTGCTGAGATATAGAGGTGTGACAGACAGACGGACAGACAGACAGAGCGGCACCATAAGGGTTCCTTTTTTTTACCATTTTGGTATCGGAACCCTAATTAGGGACTTTGTCGAATCCCTGAGTGATTTGATCAAATTCCGAAACTTGTTTAGTGACATGACAAAAACAAAGTTTGTATCAGGTTTATGATAAAAAACTCTAGATTATTTACAAGTTAACCTAGTTCAACCTAACCGATAATAGGTCCGTTAGGTACTTAAGGCAAATTCAACCACGGGATCGTTTAGGTTATGATGAGTTTGTACATTCTGTCAACCTTGCTGGCTTAGTTCAACGAGTTCCGAGTTAGATTAGATGTAGGTAAATACACCTGTCTTTTAGCTCGAGACGTAAGTTGGGTTTGTCCTCAAATGGAGATAAGGCAGAGACAGCCAGCGTCCTCGTAACAGCTGGTTAGTGGTTACGTTAGAACATGGCGGCTGCGACCGAACGAGGTCGCCGCTACGTAACGCGTGCAGGGTTCCCACAAACAAAAAAATATTTTTCTTATGACTTATTGTAAAATAACAGTGGTTGCACTGCTGTGTTTCGGTTTGAAGGGTGAGGGAGCCAGCGAAATTTCCGGCACACGAGACATACCATCTTAGTTCTCCGGGTGGGCAGCGTGCTTTGCTGTCTTATTAGTGTCAAGTTATGCCACTAATATAATAAGACAGCAGGCTCTATGGGCGGTGGTGACCATTTTCCATCAGGTGGCCCACCTGCTCGTTTGCTCATTTGTCACATAAAAAAAATCTTGCTTACCATAAAACTGAAAGTCAAAGGAACACAGGTCAAAATACGAAAATAAAGATGTTTGAAGCCCCATACAAAATGCTTTGTTTTTGATGGTTCCTACGGAAAGTTGAGATTTTTAGGGTTCCGATACCAAAATGGTAAAAAAAAGGAACCCTTATGGTGCGACTTTGTCTGTCTGTTTGTCCGTCTGTCTGTCTGTCACACCTATAGATCTCGGCAACCACTCACGCTATCGACTTGAAATTTGGAATAGTTGTAGAATATGGTTGCCCAACTAAATTGCACTTGAAAGAATATAAAAGAAATTATGATTATTGGTGTAAAGGGGGTCCAAATAGGGGGGGCAAAATCTACTAGGTTGAGTGGGGTATCGTATGAAAGGGCTTTACTTGCACATTCTAAAATATATTTTTGTAATTTTTTACAACTCTTAGTTTTCAAGTTATGATGAAAAATGAAAAAAAAAATACTCCGAAGTTTGTGGTAGGAAAAAGTCTGAATTAATTTATCGACGACGGAGGTTGCCTGCTAGCCTGATGCTGGCAGGCTTCTGTAAATATGTATATTTAAACATAGACGTAAGCAAATTCCAAATTACGACATTGATTAGTTTTGGCAGTCTCTACTTGGTTCACTTGTAAATACTGTGTTTTTACTGTTTTTAATTATATTTTATTAACCTGAGGAGCTGTCTTCTCATTTCGCAGATAACCAGCGCATAAATCGGTAATAACAGTCGATAGACATTTATGTAAATATTACAGCAAAAATAAAACGATCTTTCTAAGTTGCACAGTTTTTTAGAAATCTGCATAAAACCTTTACAAAAAAATTTAGTTTTGCGGTCCTAAAAATGGACTTTATTGCTTCCAAAAATACTAAAGGTGTATCGGAACCCTCGGCGCGCGAGTCCGACTCGCACTTGACCGGTTTTTTAAATTTATATTTAGAAACTTCACAAGTCACTTCAGTTTTTTTATTTATTTTTTTCGTTTATCGACCCATATAATATCTTGAGAAATGTTGTTCAGTTTCGTAATACTACTAGCAATAGATGCTTTTGTATAGCCTGCAGCTTTTGATTCCAACGATGGTGATTGATGATCAATACGCAGAAGAAAATAAAAAAAATCGCAGGGGAGGGTGGTGCGGGGGCTGGCATGCGAAGCGTGCATTGGCTCCTTGGTCGGTATCGGTATCCATGTGCAGCAAATAACCATCACTGTTGGACTAAATGTGGCTCTTGATATACGATTCCTAGCCAGCACCACACGTAAAACTTATCTATCTATACAAGCCCGTTGGTGTGGTTGGTAGCGCCCTGGGTAGAGCCTTCCACTGTGCTTCCGCTGTGACAGCCACCAGGGCCAACAACAGGAGTCCACAACAAAAAAAAGTGGGTAGTGAGCCTGCGTTTTACGCCATGGGCCGCGGGTTCGATCCCCGCCCAGGGCAAACATTTGTGTGATGAACATAAGTGTATGATCTGTGTGTGGGTGTTATTTATCTATTTATGTAAGTATGCATATCAATCTCTGTACCTAGTTTGGGACCCTTTTTTATGAGAATTTGACAGACGAGCAGACAGCACACGGAATTTTATATTCCGTGAGACAGCACACCTAATGGTAAGTGTCACTGCCGCCCATGGACACCTGCATCACCAGGGGTGTTACTTGTGCGCTGCCGGCCTTTTAGGACTTGGTTGACCCGCTTTTTAAAAGCCCCCATGTCGTAGGATACAGGGAAAACCGCTGGAGTAAGCCCGTCCCACACTTTCCTGGGATCCGATGACCTTGTGTGAAATGTCCCCCAAATATTTTATAATTTTTTATACGTTTACATTATTTGTTGTCAACCCTAGACACGGCGCGTGTAGTTCATTGACCTCGATGCGCCGTGACGCAAGCAAGCAACTTTCTAACCGCGACGTCAGCATTCTGGTTAAGGCCGCCGCTCGATGCCTCCGCTCACCAGCTTAAAATACCAACATTGACGAACAAGGGCGTTGCTCCCACACAAGACGATCGATCGTCTGCAGGATATTTTTAATTTTTTCTGTCATCGTTATTCTTCATTGCCCTAGCTTTATTCCTTTTTAGGGTTACGTACCTCAAAAGAAAAAAACGGAACCCTTATAGGATCACTTTGTTGTCCGTCTGTCTGTCTGTCTGTCTGTCAAGACCCTTTATCTCACGAACGGGTAAAGGTATCAGGATGAAATTATTACCATATATTAGGATCCATAAACCACACAAGATCTGAAAATTTAAATTTTTTACAACGACGCAATCAAAAGATATGGCATTTTATGCCCTCATCTCCATACATTTATTCAAAAATGAAAAACCTACAGGGTACTTCCCGTTGACCTAAAATTATGAAATTTGGCAAGAAGCTAGGTCTCACAGTACAAATAATGGGAAAAGTCTGAAATCATTAAATATTACAACTTTTCTCACAACTAATGGTAACCAATTGTGGTGAGCTCCCGTTTCAAGAACATTCATATAAGAGAGGGGTCAAGTTGGATGGTTGCTGAGGCGATTTTTGTTTTAGTTCTATTTAAAAACGGGAACACTTACAAACTTGAAAATTGATATGTTTATAGGGCATAGGCTATAAAATAACAACAAATAATAAAATTTGGTCAATCGCGTGTCGGACTCAAAAAATGTAGCACATTAACTTACTGAAATTTCAACTAATACAATTATGATTATGTGGTGGTACGGAACCCTCTGTGCGCGAGTCCGACTCGCACTTGGCCGGTTTTACCACAGAATAAAGATATGTGCATAACAGAAAACTCACTCCCTAACAAATCAATCTCAGCACTGCAAAAACGTCAAACGTGAATGAGAACAAAAAGTTTGTGACTAAAAATAGGTTAAAAAAAACACCTAAGGTTTTAGTCGACTAAATTCTAAAACTTACTACTGGTTTTAGACAGTTTTAGTCGAAACCTTTTAGATAACCTCTACTGGTTTTTCTTCTATACTTTAAAGAAATTTTTCAAAAACTCATTTAGTAGATAAAGCCTAATGAAGCGCCTTGATCGAAATTTTCTACATTCTTGACTAAGTACCTACATACACACACACACTGAGTATCAAAGTTAAGTTTGGGCTTTGTTATGATAATATCAATTATGTGTTTCTAAAATTAATCTGTAGAAGTAAGCTGGTTATTTTTAAAACATCTGTAGAAGTAAGCTGGTTATTTTTAAGACATCATCAGGCCGGTGGCTAGGTCTTGGGAAGCCAAGGCTAAATAACCCTGTTTTAAGGTTTTGTTTTTTAGGCCAAGTGGCTTCTGATAGACGGGGCTTCCTATTTTGACATGGCTTTACTGTAAACAGCAACAAAACTTTCTAAAGGCCAACGTAAGACGTTCGTTTTGACGTTTCCTTATCTTATCACCAACACACAGGGTTAATTTTTC
Organism: Athrips mouffetella; assembly: GCA_947532105.1. Lineage (NCBI taxonomy): Eukaryota > Metazoa > Arthropoda > Insecta > Lepidoptera > Gelechiidae > Athrips > Athrips mouffetella. The sequence goes on from OX383965.1 coordinate 25,903,341, forward strand.
TTTGCATGTCATCATTTTTCATACGTTTGACACCTGTCACAATGGACCTATTACGATGGCCTTAACTTATAAGCTTTAGTTATAGGTCATCCATCCGATTTCTGACCTTACCCAACATTGCTTAACTATCGTGATCGAGAAGTAAGAACAATCCATATAATAGCAAGATTGTATTTCGAAACTTGTATAATAAATCTTATGTAGTGTAGCATCATATTTCGTATCCCATAAATAAGACAGGTCTTTGAAAAGTATGACGAAATCGTCAAAAAACTTGGCTCCAAGATAGCATCATAGTTTTTGACTTTTCTGCCATCACTTCTCATCACTTAAATTATTTAATTTAGCTAAATTGTGACTTTTTCAACTTCCTTACAACTGAGCTATGTAACTATGTTAAACGTCCCTCTAGTCCTATGTAAATTATATGTATAAAGTAACTATTAATCGGTTGCCCAAGAGACAGGCTGCGTCCTAGTTTGGGAACCTCTAGTGCACTCTTTTGTAAATTATTTCTGTGTGGAATTAATAAATTTATTTGTTCATATATACATTATCTGTCAAAAATCTGTCATATTTTTCACATACTAAATAATATGATGTTAAATATCATCTAAGTCCTCTGATAATGTAATATTATGCCCCAATGAGGCCATCGAGAGATTTCTACCGTACTCTTGGGTATTGATTGGGATTTAGGAGCACGCAACGGGATACGGGGCCTATTTATAGTCCAGTGAAACTCCGGTTAGGTACTCCGGGAGCGTTATTGGGAAGCTTATGAATGTGTTGTTTTTTGATCGGTTCATATTGAACGTCGCGATGCAGGCTTGGAATCCGAATTGTAGGTACTTAGGTATACCTATACAAGTTTTTCGTACAAAACCGTTGCAATCACTTCAAGTACATTGTGTATGGGCCGGTGTAGAGGCCGACCATTTTGAGAGTCGTTGTTCGAGGCATTCTTTGAGAAAGTTGTTCACTTTTTCAAGTATTTGGCCAAGATTTCAGAAGTTACCCTATATTCGTTCTACGAGTGTCTATAAGGGTTGCCAATAATAAAATTCGTTTGCACCATCCATTCATTCTTCTTTAGGAAAGCTGTTCATGCCAAAAATATGTTTCTAGTGTGGGGATCCCTTCGTTTTTGAAATTTTCATTGTTTTTTATTTGTTAGGATATGCGTCATAATAACACAGTACCTGGGCGACCGAGCTCTGTATACTTAAAATATCATCGGGTGAGCAAGCTTTGCTACTCAACAACAGATGGTGCTGTAAGATTCTTAAACGCGCAAAGAAATTATTTAAAAAAACCGGCCAAGTGCGAGTCGGACTCGCGCACTGAGGGTTCCGTACCACCACATAAACATAATTGTATTAGTTGAAATTTCAGTAAGTTAATGTGCTAGATTTTTTGAGTCCGACACGCGCTTGACCAATTTTTATTATTTGTTGTTATTTTATAGCTTATGCACTATAAACATACCAATTTTCAAGTTTGTAAGTGTTCCCGTTTTTAAAAAGAACTAAAACAAAAATCGCCTCAGCGACCATCCAACTTGACCCCTCTCTTATATGAATGTTCTTGAAACGGGAGCTCACCACAATTGGTTACCAATAGTTGTGAGAAAAGTTGTAATATTTAATGATTTCAGACTTTTCCCATTATTTGTACTGTGAGGCCTAGCTTCTTGCCAAATTTCATAATTTTAGGTCAACGGGAAGTACCCTGTAGGTTTTTCATTTTTGAATAAATGTATGGAGATGAGGACATAAAATGCCATATCTTTTGATTGCGTCGTTGTAAAAAATTGAAATTTTCAGATCTTGTGATGTTCATAGATCCTAATATATGGTATTAATTTCAATCTAAAACCTTTACCCGTTCGTGAGATAAAGGGTCTTGACAGACAGACAGACAGACAGACAGACAGACGGACAACAAAGTGATCCTATAAGGGTTCCGTTTTTTTGTTTTGAGGTACGGAACCCTAAAAAAGATGAAAACGAGTTTTTCCAGATATGAGACCTAGCTTGATCAATTTTTCACCTCCAAAAACTCCTGTATTTAAAATTTCATCGAAACCGATTGCAAACATACAGACAAATATTGCTCGTTAATAGTATAGGATATCCAGTAAAAAATTCAATAGGATAGCTGCATTATTATGGTTCAAAAGATGCAGCCTTTTTGGTCGGAAAGACAGACAGACAACGACGTAGGCTTAGTGGTTCCATTGGCACCTTTTGGGTCCGGAACCGTATAAACCACGTAATGAAACATGGTATTAACTCAACAATGATCAATTTCGTTTTTATTTTTATTCCTCGTCACGTACGAGACTCCCCGAGTCCTCGAGACTTTTTCAACTCTATTACCACGGCATAAGGTCCAAAAGTGTTTCTACTGACTTGCTGTTGAGTGTACAACCGACGCTTGGCGTTGACAAGCCCGACTCGAAGCATGTGGCTTGTGGGTCGACGAACGGTACCACGGACTTTCTTTTTTATTTCTGCTTAAACGTGCCGCTCGGGTGCGAAGCTGACGTGATTGGGGACGTAGCGGATGCTCGCGGCTTAGATTATGTCATGGCGATTTATTATTTATAAGCCGTGTGCCCGATGGGATTTCGCATCGGCTTCCGAACAAACTTTCAACGTTTATTTGACCGCTTTAGAGTGTTTACGCACTACGTGAAAATAAGAATCTAGAAAACTCTGACCAAATTATACTTAAACTGAATCGGATGTAGTGCGTAATGTACCATAGAAATAGTTCTACGGCTTCTCCGGACCATATTTTCACGGGTTCTGATCGGACGTGGGAATCATGCAGAGAGTTTTTTAAGGAATATAAAATCCTCACTGTACCTAGTCTTTACGTAATGGCTTTGTTAGTAAATATGATAAAGCACCGGCATAAGTTTGAAACGGAGCAGGAGATGGAACTAAGGCTCAAGACTCGAAAGTTAAACCTTGTAAATGTAGTACACCCCAAATTTAATATTGTGAATCATAGTCCAATGTATCAGTCTGTCAGAATTTTCAATAAGTTACCCACTGAATTAAAAACCATCGACAGTTTGGTAACCTTTCAGAATAAATTAAAATGTTTTCTTTTAGAAAAAGTATTGTATAGTGAGGACGATTTGTAAAGATAGATAGTAAAAAGTAATAGCTAGGTAAATTAATGACATAGAATATTGACATTAATTACAATTGTGACATTAAATTAGTTTTAATATCGACTAGTGCTAAATAATTGGACATTTTATAAATATTGTGGGTCATTTTTAGGGTTCCGATACCAAAATGGTAAAAAAAAGGAACCCTTATGGTGCCGCTCTGTCTGTCCGTCTGTCTGTCACACCTCTATATCTCAGCAACCACTTATGCTATCAACCTGAAATTTGGAATAGTTTTAGAATATAGTTGCCCAACTTAATTGCACAAGAAAAAATTTTGAAAAAAGTATGATTATTAATATAAAGGGGGCCAAAATAGGGGGGGCCAAATTTCAAATTGTCGCTACTAGGTCGAGTGGGGTATCATATGAAAGGGCTTTACTTGTACATTTTAAAATATATTTTTGTATTTTTTTAAATTTCTTAGTTTTAAAGTTATGATGAAAAATGTCAAGAAAAATACCATTCCCCCCCCCTTATCTCCGAAGTTTGAGTAAGGAAAAATCTGAATTAATTACAGTTGACAGAAGTTTATATAAACTTTACAGCAAAAATAAAACGATGTTTCTAAGTTGCACAGTTTTTCAGAAATCTGCAAAAAACCTTTACAAACAAATTTAGTTTTGCGGTCCTGAAAATGGACTTTATTGCTTCCAAAAATACTATAGGTATATCGGAACCCTCGGCGCGCGAGTCCGACTCGCACTTGACCGGTTTTTTAAATATGTAGTTTTCCTGTGATATAAAAGGTGGTCTATTGTTATTTTCTAATAATAGGTACTGCATGTCTGTAGACTACTAGGTATACCTTTACAACTAGTTAGATTCGATGTTAAGGTCATATTTTTAAATTTAATTTGTAAAATTCGCACACAGTAATACTGTTTCTGAATAAATGATGATGATGATGATGATGACGTAGTGCGTAACCGCTCTTAGAAGATGACTTTTCAAAAATCCTTTTCTTGTCTTTGTTTCTCATTAAGCACGAGACTAATTTGATTACAGACTGAAAGTAAGCACGTTTTTGAAAACCCTGTTGGAATCGGTTTAGTAGTTTGTGAGTTACTGCCGCCATTTGAAACTTCGCGTATGTTCTGATTGAATGAACCGATTGCAATGAAACATAGCTTATAGTTGCAAGAAAGTAATCAATATACATAACTGAAAGTTTAGTTTGGACAGATTCTGTAATTAGTGAGTTGTTGGTGCACAGGCTGTTAGATACTTTGCGTATGTGTAGTTTCTGTTTGAGTGATCAGATTGCAATGAAACAAGGCTTAAATGTTGCACGGAAATAAGCCTAATACGTTGTCGAAAACCCCGTTTCAATTGGTTCAGTAGTTTGCGAGTTTATCGCTAACACACAAACAGACAAAAATTCCAAAAACGACCCGAATGGGTTTTATTTCCTTTTTTGTGACCCCCAGATCATGTTTTCGAGATAATTTTCGAATATTTTTAATCGGAGAGTTTACGATTTTATAATTTGTATAGATTAATTTATCTCTGCATCCAGTTGCTGTGACATTTTGAAGGAAGGAATGTAAACAGACTTTGCAGTCTGATAGTTGTGAGCAGGTCTTTGGTTGCCTTCCCACCAGATCTGTGGTAGACAGCTGAGCGGTGAGTGCAGCTCTATGATAGGGAAATGGAGTAATCCTATTGGTCAAAAGTTTTCTAGCTCACAGAAAAGTAAATTAAAAATGCAAACGGTTCACTCAAACAGAGGATGAGTGAAATTTCAAGCGGCAGCGCAAATACCTAACTCGCAAACCACTGAACCGATTTAAACGGGGTTTTCAATAAAGTATCTGGCTTATTTCCATGCAACATTAGCTTTTCTTCATTGCGATCGGTTCACACTAACAGAAGACATGCGAGTCCAAATTTTCAACGTTGTTGAAACCCCAGTTAGAATCGGTTCAGTTGTTAGTGTACAGTGTAAAAGTCCAAATTCCACGCGATCGAAGTCGTGAACACAGTTATACAGGGTGATTTTGGACTCCTGGCCAAATTTTTGTATGTTGCTCAGAACACGAAACTGCACAACTTTCCCAAAGAAAAATGGGTCGAAAAGCGAGAAAAAATATTGGTCGTCCTATACAAATTCCACTGTTGCTGGTGCTAGGTTTGTATGGGAGACCCAAAAACAAAATTCGTATTTCGACCCATTTTTCTTTTGGAAAAGTTGTTCAGATTTGTGTTCTGAGTAACATACTAAAATTTTGCTAACCCTGTATAATAAAATGACCTTTCCTCTATTAATGGGCCATGATTCGATGTTCCTTACATTTAGATTTCTCTTGCGAATTTCTAAAGTTTCACGATACAGCTTCGTGCCCGCTACATTAGCGTTAGATTGACGTCAAAATATTATGAATTGGTGTTTGATCGGCGTGACATCAAACTGCTATGGATTGGTGAGTCGCGTGATAAACATCTTAAACAAATTCCTTTCCAAGGTTTCTTAACTTTCCGGGAGTGACACCGGCCAAGTGCGTGTCGGGCCACGCGCAGTATAGGATTCCGTAGTTTTTTACGATTTTTATCGCAAAATGGGTGCCATAACGTACATACATAACATAACATTTTTACCTCCTAATACTCAGGTCCTAACGCCTGATTGCTATTTAATAATAAAATAATAATAAAATAAAAATCTTTATTGCACCAAATTAACAAATTATAAGAGGGGTATTAACATGATTTTAGGATAAGTACAAGTCCATTTGTAAATAATTCGTCCCTGTCTCCCAAACTAGGGTAAATCCTGTGCTTTGGGAGTCAGTGAGCCTGGGTATTACATATTGTACCTAAATAGCAGTGAGGAGGTAACAGAGCTAAAACTATTTGAAAATATTTAAAACGGGAATATTACGAAATTAATTAGTAATATTTATATTTTTTGTCGACTACATTTTATTATATTGGCATTTTTGCCTTTTATGGGTCGTGCGCACGCCCTATTATTTTCTTAGATTGTTTTATATATTTCTTAGATTGTTTTAAATATATGTATATATATATATTTATATATATATATATATATACATATATTTATATGGTAATATATAATTTCAATCATATTTTTATACAAGAACATATGCATAGACTTATGAAGTAAATATAATGTTATGTGTAGGTAAATAAAATAAATAGATAAGAGTAAAATAGTAGATGTAAACATTATATATTATAAAATACAATTAAATACTATTTAATTCTTAGTACCAAATAATATATAAAATATATTTACATTATTTCTAGCTCATTAACCTGTAAAGCCTACTTAGCTGTGATAGTTTTTCTTTTAATTTCATCATATATACTACTACTGTAAATTTTTCCACATTTCCATTAACTACCGTTTAGCTGGCAGGGGGGTGGGGACACTCGACTCCACTAAAAAATGGCACTTTCAAGTTGAATATTTCGAAAATGGATCCCTAAATCGAAAAATGATCTGTTCAAACTCACATTATTTTTGAAAGACCTATCCAACGATACCCTACACGATGGGGTTAACCAGGTAAAAAAAATTCACCCCCACTTTACTTGTACGGGAGGTACACTAAAAAAAAAATATTTTTATATTTTATTATACCACTTTATTGACGTGGATGAAATACATATCCGTTTCAGCTTTCTAGTACTAAGGGTCTCTGAGCAAAGCCGCGGACAGACTAACGGATATGACGAAACTATAAGGGTTCCTTGTTGACTACGGAACCCTAAAAAAACGAAACCCTTATAGAGATAGGATCACTTTGTTGTCCATCTGTCTGTCTGTCAAAAAACTTTTTTTTGCCGAACGGGTAAAGTTATCAAGCACAGATCAGAAATAAGTCTAGATGACTCAAGTGTACCTACTTTGCGTGCCCAAACCCGTGGACCAAACTAAGCTCCAAAAGCTTAGTTTGCTTGTCATGGATTTGTCATATCACCGAGAACTGTGACACGCTTCGTTTTCATACAAACGGCGGAGTTTGCGCTATCTAGACTTATTTCTGATCTACGAGTATGGTATCAAGTTTAAAAAACCTTAAAACTGTGAAAATCCCAAGCGTCTACAATACAATCAAAAGATACGGCCATTTATGTCTCGCTTCTCCTTATTATTATATTTATGAATCCTATAGGGTACCTAAGTACTTCCCGTTCACCTAGAATTATGAAATTTGGCAAGAAGCTAGGTGTCATAGCTGAAGCAAAGGAAAAAGTGTACAAAATGATTAAATACTAGCTGGTGCCCGCGACTTCGAGGATTAAGCCACGATCACACCTAGCTGAATCCAAAGACTAATTTAAAGGAGGCTTGGTTATGTTAATTGCAATATCCTTACTTCAACGAGCAATGTATGCGGAATTAGTCTTTAAATTCAGCTAGGTGTGATCGTGTCTTTAGTAGGATAACAACTTTTCTCACAAGCAAACATAATCATTTAAGGTAAGCTCCCGTTTCAAGTATGTACATTCATATTAAAAAGTTAGTTCAGGTTAGAGTGGACGCGGAGTTTTTGAAATCGAAGGAAAATATTGAAAAAATTGATATGGTAGACAGACGGGTACGGAACCCTTAGGGCACGAGTCCGACTCGCAATTGGCTGTTTTATTTTAATAGTTGATAGGTTTACTCTTGTCCTCGAACTAACCTGGAGGGTAGAGATGAGGTCGACGATAGAACGAGCTTACCTTGAAGAAGCATATTCACTCGCGGCTTGAATATGTTCGGGTTATACGAACTCGGAAACACAGACGCAGGCAGAAAATTTTTGGATTTTTTTGTCCTTTACGTCTGTCTGTAAACCCAATAAAGACACATGATATGACATGACAATTCACTTAGAAATAAAGAAGGAAAGATCAAAGAGGAGGGAAGTATAGGATCTAGGTGGAGGTACCTCGACCAAATGAAAAAGATCAATGTCGAGAAAATACGAAGTAACGTCATTCCACTGCACCGACAACAGTATATGTAGCTCTTAAATTTAAAGAGAACTGATATCATCAGTATTAGACCGCCACGTTGATGTTGAAGGAATTAGAACGAGTAGGTACCTTTAGTTTCTGAAACTAAATACCAGGCCACTCAGAAAGTATTGCGAAAAATAGTTTTTATATATGGGAGACTGGCCGGTCAGAATCTTTTTCGAAAATATGATTACTTGTAAGTAAAAATATGTGTGTTCCATTTTCAAAATTTCCCTCCACATTTTTTGCGAGCCAATTCAAAGTATCGTGTCTTACTGAAAAATGGATCTGCGCCGGGAACATTTTAGAGCTATGATTTTTTACGATTTCAAGTGTCGCCTGAAACCGGATGAATCGTTCGATAGACTTCAAATGGCATTTATGGATGAAGGCCCCTCCAAGGCAACCGTGTATCGTTGGTATAACGAATTTAGGCGCGGTCGACCAACCTTGGGGGATGAAGAAAGAAGCGGTCGCCCTTTGACGGCTATTACGGAAGAAAACGTGCTAGCAGTGAAAAATTTAATCCAAGATAATAGGCGAATTACATATCAGGAGATTCAGCACATATTAAAGATTGGATCGGGAAGCGTTCACGAGATTCTACACGGGCATCTTCGCGTGAGGAGGATAGTATCGCGCTGGGTGCCGCACTACCTCACCGACGCTCAGAAGCAGGCCCGGGTGGAATGGTGCCGTGATATGCTGAACAAATTTGAAGCAGGCTCGTCTCGGCGTGTTTACGACATCGTAACAGGTGATGAGTCCTGGATTTATCAATACGATCCAGAAACCAAGCGCCAGTCGACAGTTTGGGTGTTTCAAAATGAACCAACGCCTACCAAAGTGAAGCGATCTCGAAGCGGGGGGAAGATTTTGATCGCCAGCTTTTTTAATTTGACTGGCCACTTGGCCTCAATTCCCTTACGAGATCAAAGAAGCATCAACGCCGAATGGTATACTACCAAATGTTTACCAGAAGTTTTTTCTGTTGTGAGCAACAAGCGACCAAACACAGGGCTCCGCGGACTACTGCTCCACCACGACAATGCGCCTGCACACACCGCGCTCAAAACGAGGGACTTCCTGGACAGCACACCAGTCAAACTCCTGGGTCACCCTCCTTACAGCCCTGATCTAGCACCGTGTGACTTCTTTTTATTTCCAAAAATAAAAAATCAGCTCAAGGGGATACAATTTTCGTCGCCGGAAGATGCGCTGGCTGCGTTCGAGCAGGCTGTAAACGAGGTGTCTACGGCGGACTGGAAAAAGTGTTTTGAAAACTGGTTCAGACGCATGAATCTTTGTATAGAGGCTGGTGGAGAGTACTTTGAAAAGATTTAATAAAAATATATGTACCTGTAGAACAATTTTTTTTAGTGTCGCAAATATTTCTGAGTGTCCCACGTATAGTCTTATTTTATCAACATCATGACATATTATATCTGTAAAAGTAGTTTGTCATATCAAGAACCGTCTTTATCGGGCACAAACATATAAAAACACTTTATCGTTTTCTTCTACGTCACTTAAACTCACGAGATTCTACAGTCGTTGCGATATACCTGATAGTAATACACATTGTTGAGTACATACGGGTAAGTGTCGCGTGTTATGTGCAGGTATTTTGTTCTGATATGAGCTTCTTATCGCAACTACGCAGTTAGCTAATATTTGCTTACCACATTCCTTTGGGCTGTAAACTAAGAGTTCAGGTGACGTTGCGTGATTACTTTTAAATACATATTGAAATAGAATAGTCTTCTTCTTTCGAGTCGATTCTGGCGTGATTTTCACTGTATTGGACCAATACTCCGCCACACAGACAGCACTATCGGTGGCATTAAACTCAAACTCAAAATAGTTTATTAATTGTTGGATATTAAAATCTCTGACATCAGCTAAACTACATTGCTTCACAAACAAATTGGCGCCATGGTGAGAAAAAAAGAAGCGACAATAAAAACCCACTCGTAAAGGTCTTCGCGTGAGCAGCGCAATAGTTATCATACAGCGATATTTTTAGAAGTTGTTTTGCCCATGAAACTGAACAACTTTTCCCTAGGAACATAGGTCCAAAAACGAAAAAAAAATCGACGTCCCATACAAAATATTGTCAGGCTTTCAGCTGATGCATTTTGTATGGGTCGTTTAGTGGGACATTTTTTCACATTTTGACCATGTTCGTTGGGCATATATCAGTTTCATGGATAGAACCACCTCTCAAAATAACCGAGTCAGTTGCAACTCCCCCCGGTTTCAACTGCCCCCTGTTCAACTGCACCCGGTTTCAACTGCACCCGCAAATTTAGTTTTTCCGCGATGATAAATAAGAGTGTAGTTTTTTTTTTACTCTGGGCTCGCCCTTGACCTCAATCTACTCTCGAGGACAAAGATGAGGTCGACGATGGAACGAGTTTGCCCAGTTTTTTAAGTTATCAGAAAATTTGATACCACATTTTGTAGTTTATAGTATTAAAAAGCTTGTTCAAAGTCAAAATAAACAACATAAAACAACTAGCTGTTACCCGCGACTTCGTCCGCGTGGATCTAGCGAAGAAGATAAGGAAAACACATTTTCCCAAAGAAATCTCAAAAATTTCCACGGCAAAAGTAAATTTTATGTTTTTCCCAGAGATGAGACCTAGTTAGATCGATTTGTCATTCCCGAAAACCCCCAAATATTAAATTTTATCGAAATCGTTTAAGCCATTTTCGAGAAACCGATTACAAATACGAGTATATACAGGGTGTGAAAAAAATTACGATGATCCTTCTAAGGGGTGATTCGACATCACTAATAGATTTTATAAAAAATATAAAAAAAGTACTTTGTCTTTAAAAAAGTAGTTTTAGCTCAATAAGAAGTGAAGCGCCTGGAGGGTTAAGTGACCTCTATGATCAGCTGGTGACGCAGACAAAGATGTTTTTTGTTATAATATCCTTCGACCAATATAATTATATTGGTGGAAGATAATATCCCCACTCACTAGCAAATACCTATCCATTTCAATAAATTACTGCAGTGTAATTCGATGAAAAATCAAATTTCATAATCAAACAATTTTTTTTTTACGTTGATGTAGAATCACTCAAATCAATCAATCGAATCAATCTTCTTATTTTTCTTCGTACCTTTTTTCACCCCGTATAAATATATAAATGGTGTACCCACTTTGTCATATCCAATCTGTGAAACTCGAATAAAGAAACCAATAAATAGAAGGAAAACATAAGGACACACTGTGGTTAGAGCGTTCGTTTCTTTTTCCAAAGGTTCTGGGTGTGATTCTCGGTGCTAGGGACAATTTTGCTACTAAGTGAGACTTCACATTTGGTAAGGACATTGCAGGATAAATCACCTGATTGTCCGATAAGTAAGTAGATTCCGTGCTTCAGAAGGCACGTTAAGCTGTTGGTTTTGTCTATTATTCATTGAAGTCAGACGACTTTGGCGGCTTAACAACTCAGACATCAGGGTTTTTAAGGGCGTTTACCGATCTTAGGCGGACTCTGCTGCCTTTCCGGTTCAAGTTTCTCATACGTATTGTTACAGAGCAATCAGTCCTATGCAAATGTAATGGCTCGTTCACACGGCGCGAGCGTCACGCATCGTGACCGCGGACGAGACGCGTTTGCCGTGACGTGTCGCGCTTGGCTGCCCGCGTGACCGTTCCATTCGCGCCACGATGATTTGGTTCTTTTTTATTTATCTGACTAGCGGCTGGAACGCTCGCTTTTAAAACTTGTAGTAGCAGTTAAAGTTTTTTGTGCACTCTCAATCTCTCAAACCAGATCCTTAGAGAAACGGTTTTCAAGTAAACTCATTCCACAGAATAAAGATGCTATCTATAGTCATACTAACGTACTTATTTAACATAAAACTTCCGACAGTTTTGTCAGAGTACTTTATAAACGTCAAGCGTGAATGTCATCATGAAGAGGTAATGCACAAAATCCATCAACTATCGTTTATCATACGACTAGTTGGAAACATCCACATTTTTAAACACTTTTTGCCACGCAAATTAAGGATATTTTGTTTACTTTATTCGTCTTTAGCTTTCGTGGAATCAGTACGAGTGCCTAATCACGTGACCAAGTGATGAAGGTCACGGGATCAAGTGAGACTCCCTGGTTATACCTTGTTCTCAGAGTTTCACGACTAAGAAGGAATTCGGAATAATGCAGACACTTCTTGTTTTGTTTCTCTCATGGGTTTCTCGTTTTGCAATAATATGCTAAAGTGAACGAAACAGATGATGCTGAACTTTTGTTATCCGAAAGAACAAAGCCTTGCCAATTCTCTACGTAGCGTTTTCAGTATGAGAAAACAATGACGTATGCGATGAGGAACGGTTCACACATGGTTGGTCGCTAGAAAGCGCGTCGGGCGTCGCGTCGCCGCTAGCGTGACCGGGATCTCCTCATCGTACTCGAGACACTGACCGACAGGCGGCCGAGCGGAAACCGCCTGGAAACTCCTCATTATTTTCTTCTGAAGAATAACGTTTCCATACTTGTATTATAAATGCGAAAGTAACTCTGTCTGTCACGTTTTTGCGATTAATGTACACTCTGAAAATAACATACATAGTTCCTGAATTACACGCGGACAAAATTGGAGGAGGTGCGGAGAGCAGTGGAGACGTGCAAAATTAGACCAATCAGGTCCGCATCCGTGGTGTAGTGGTTAAAACCCTATTGTCCGAAAGTATGATTTCGTGCTTTGGTAAGCACGTAATGCCGTTTGATCCCTTCCAGCGACTGTGTACGAAAGTAGTTGTTGATAAGTCATGGCAGAGGCTTTAAGCGTCTCAACAATTCTGACACCAGGGTTTGTGAGGTTTCGTCGATCTTACAACCGGACGATATGATGATAAGAGTGTGGTGACGCGTATCTCGTATTTGGATTTCATGGACTCTGATTGGTTTAATTTCCGCTCCGCCTCAGTGGAAACGTAGCCTAACTTAAGTATGCTGTCATTCATACATCATCATCATGCAAGTCGAACGGAACAGCTGCAAAAAGGTACGAAAACAACTACTGAACCAGTGCTGCTTAAACTTTATGCTGGCAAATCTTCTTTTTGAATAAACTGATTGCAATGAAACAAAGCTTAAATGTATGTTGCACGAATGTAAGCTAAATACATTGTCGAAAACCCCGTTTGAGTCGCTCCAGTTGTTTGTGTTTCTCCACGCGAGCGAAGTCGTGGGCGCAGTTAGTAATGTAATAATTTTCAACTAATAGAGGGGTGTCCGTCAAGGCCTGTGCGTATGGAATGCGATGGACGTGTTACTCCGACGGATAACATCTTCATCTTGGTATTAATTTTCTGCATCTCAAATTGCGCAATTTTCCCGTATGGAAACGGGTAATTAAAAAAACTACATGGCTAAATTGCCAGCAATTGAAATTAATTATTTATAATTATCGGCAGAAAAAATTGAGCTTTTCGTAAAAGCTCCGTATTCAGATTTCATTAAGTTAATGGAGATTATTTTAGGAATTCTTATTGAATGTCATAACATGCAGAATACAATGCAATTAGAGCAAGTCTACTACCGTTTCGGATCGTGCTATAGCAGCGTAAAAGAAACGGCAAGAAACTAGTGTACTGAAGCACGGTCTCCTGTGAGATTCGACTTTGACAAAGTGTTTCTTGTGTTACAGTGGAATATCAAATCACCATAAAATTGTTGCCCATCTATTGTATTAGGTTGACTTATTCGTTGTACACTACATTATTAGTAGCTTGATTTGACATCATCACATCCTTACATTATACCTATCATTTTTACAAAATCAAATCGAAAAAGCATTGCATAAACCCTAATTGGGTTTGTCTCAAAATTTACGTAATGCCAACTTACTCGTACAATGACTTTACATTTACTTACATTACATAATATTTAAATAAATTATAAATTAACACAAATCAATTTGTATACTAATTGCAGTTTGGTACCTAGATCTAAATAAATTATTCAATCACATTCACACTACGTTACGTTGCCTAGCGCCATGTTCTGTTATAAAACAGCAAAGCGCTTTGCTCACTCTGATAACTAAGATGGTATGTCTCATGTGCCGATAATTTCACTAACTTCCTTGCCCTTGAAATCGAAACACAGAAATAGGCACGGTGGTGATACTTCCCCAGATGGACTTTGTTCTAAAGCCCTTCTACCTTTTCCCATATTGCCATTAGTTTCCCATTTCATTAGTCCTTTTCGTGTTGAATTTTGTAACAATATTGTTATTGTTGAGATACAAATCAAGAACAGTTACGCAACCCGCATCCTGCGCAGCATCTGTTTCCTTTCGAATTTTGTATAGAATAGATTTTTTTCGACTTTCTCTTCCACAATACAATTTCAAGGTGAAGGTGTAGGGTAGGACACAATGAGGTCAGTTTTTATGTTCGAAGTTTTTTTTGTGTTAATTGTTACGATCATATTATTTATCATAACATAGGGAGCTCCCTCCAGAATTCTGCTTTTTTGCTTTTGCTGGAAAAATGTGAAGGGGAAGTACCATAGTCACCTCGCATGTCAGCGTTATGGCTGGCACCATGGACCGCGGTTGTAGGTGACCGCAGGAAGTAAGATGGTATGATACACAGGAGGATGCTGCTGCTCAACTTCTAGTTTATAACCCTTAGTCGCCTCTTACGACACCCACGGGTATGTATGGGATCGCACCACACGAGATCATATTATTATCACAGATTTTTCCGCTTGCCCAGTAAGAATATTTTTGTCTGAATCCTGTAACGAATAGAGAATAGAATAGAATTCTTTGGTTGTTGAACTGCTTCCTACCCGTACACTCAACAGCTCATCAGTAGAAACACTTTTGGACCTTATGGCGTGGCAATAGAGTTGAAAAAGTTTCTACCGACACGTGCGGTTGACCATACAATAGCACGTTTAAGAGAAGAGGGTAAAAGCTTTTGGAAGAAGGTATACCAAAACCGAATAGAAGCTTAGAGCTAGGAACATAGGATCCTTAAAATTGTTAACTTGAGCACACAATAGGTACGAGTAATAGTACTAGCGTACTTGAGCCGCAAAAGCAATTTCCAAGAATTTGTTCGCTTGCAGCGATGCTGTCAGTGCTGTCACCGGAGTCGATAACTTTGTAAGCTAGGCTAATCGGTGACTTCACTCACTCGCACTTCTAAGGCAAGTTACTTATTGACTTTTGATTAGTCCTTGATAGCAAAAGATGTGTTATAGTACTCGTACTTACAAACAACTTTCCTGAGGAAAATCGAACATTGTTTTTATTTTGACCTTACAACAAACATTGTCCAAGTAAGTAAGTAACAGTAATATTTGTATGGCATGACTTAAATTTCCTACAGTTATATTATATCTTTTGCTATCTACGACTAATCAAAAGTCACCCAATATATATAATACTATTTTAAGTGCTTAATTAAGATGTTTGTCATAAAATCTATAGTGAGAGAGAAATAAACTTATTTTGATTTTTGATTTGATGAATATGTAGAGCTCCACAGTTATGGCACACTCTGCGCCTAGTTGGTACTTTGGTACACCCAAAACCACGTCAGTTTATTAGTAACACTTTGGACTTTATGTCATGGTAATAGAGTTGTGTTTTCTCTGACGTGCAGTTGAATGGTCTATTTGCTACGGTTTTATATTCCGTGTGTTCCCCGATTTACTCAAGCGCATCTGCTCCGTGCGCTGCTCTCGCGTCCTTCGGACGTGACGAGCATTCATCACGGAAACGTCACAGGGACGGACTGATTCCTTTTTTAGGTTTATGTCTGACGTCAAATTACTTTGATTGTACAGGCAGCAGCACGTCAGTGGGAACATTTGCAACTCTATTACCATGCCATATGGTCCAAAGTGTTTCTACTGACTTGCTGCTGGGTGTACGATGTTTTGGAATTCGCAAAAAAGTTTTAAATGCTTTACTACCGTCACAAAATTATGACCGATCATGAAAGGGCGAACCTGAAATAATTGTATGAAAAAGGTTGGTTGGTCCTGCTGGCGTAAGGGCGAATCTCAGTTTTTAATTTCTCTCAGATTTTTTTTATATTTTGCCTATCGTCAACCCAATTATGGGGATATTTGTGCCAGTGTCGTATTCTAGAATATGCTTAAGTTTTTAGAACATCAACTATAACTTGGAAGTTAAAAATATGGCGAACCGCCTGTGTAGAGTGAGAAAATGAAACAATGCTCCCCTCTTAAAGCGAACTTAACGAAGGAAAATGTCCGTGACTTTAAGCGACAACACAAACGGGATTTATACACGAGATCACTTGAAATCTTCATTAACTGCACACTTAGTAGTCAACACACTCAACACACTACCTTTACTAACCACTAAATTACAAAATTAAATTTCCTAAAAACATAAATTTCGCAAATGCCCAAGCCAAGTTTCCGCTAAAATAAAAAGCTCTCCCAAAGATCTTTACTTCGAAACCATGCTCGATCGATACAGCTTACCTTTTCGCAACTTCGCGGTGGTGAATGTCGCACTCATAAGACTGTATGTTTTTGTTGTTTAAACCCTACAGATAAATCAGTAATTTTCATGAACTCTGATTAAACAAATCAATGAGAAAGCTCAATAAACCACCTGTTTTACGATGTTTTCGTCCTACCTTCGCTTCGGTCACGGCTACGTTACTGCCGGCTGGTCTAAAAATAGCGAGTCGTTCCATTCATTGCCTCGGCCAATAACAATAGTAGGTACAGTCACTTTACATTTTGCATTAGATCTGTCTGTTTTACGCAACGTATTTGATATGGTTTGGGATTTTTGATGGAAGACAAAGAATAAAGGAGATGGTCATCTCCGGCTATCTCTGTACATCTGCTAGAAATTAAAGGCAAAAATTTGCTTAGTGTTCCGCATCATCTCTTTTCGTTTAGACCGCCAAAAATCATCAAACATATGCTCATTTGTGTGTTATGATGACACGGCAATATTCGTGTCTCAGTAGTCCAACTAAAAAAAATGAAACTAAAAACAGAGTTAACATTAAATGACAATTTCCAGATAAGGCCGCGGTTAATATTACTTACAAGTAAACTATGCCGAATTAAACAAAAATTAAACATATCCGAATGAAATACTTAGTGAATATAAGTTTAGTATGTTAGTCAGACCATAAAATTGAACAACTTACCCCAAAAAACCTAGGTCGAAATATGAAAATAAATTTTTCACGTCCTATGGAACTGCATCAGCTGATAGCGCATTTTGTATGGGAGGTCAAATTAGATTTTTTGTATTTCGTCCTATGTTCCTAGGGAAAAGTTGTTCAGTTTCATCGCCGCCTCTTTAAATGTCCGGGGTAATAAAAAATTGCAATTGGTATGTTGCATGAAGATTGAAATGGCAATACAGCAAAATTTTCGCACAAAATTTCAATATCATCGATATTGGCAGTAGCACCTAAGTTCAACAAAAAAAAATTATTTATGCTGGTGTTAAAATTATTATAAGCTACAATATTATATTTTATATGATTATTCTGTTAAACTATGGTTTGCAAAAAAATAAGGCTTCTCTACATCCTGACCAGGAGGAGACCTAGTGGCTGAACCCAATATAATTGGAGAGACAAAATTAGCCCGACTTCGCTGGCTTGGCCACGTATAGAGGATGGAGGAAGATCGTGCAGTCAAAAGAGCGTACCTGGGACGACCGACGGGAAAGCGGCCGGTCGGACGTCCCAGGTACCGCTGGAGTGACGAAGTGCAAAAGGACCTAAGCGCCCTCCAAAGACCCGATTGGCGTGAGGAGGTGCAAAAAAGGGACGACTGGCGGCTTTTGGTGTCGGAGGCCAAGATCCTCTTTGGTTCCCTGAGCCAGCGAAAGTAAGTACATCCTGACTTGCACTCTCTTACGTCATTTGCAACAGTCTGACAGGTATCCCCATTTCTTTGGAGACCAGGTCAAATACAACAGTTTCGCGAATAAAATGGCATAGCAGACAGCTACACACAACAAACAATAAATTATCTATTAGTCATAATGTCTATTTTATAGTCGTATTTATTGATAGTCAATAGTTCAATACCATCCGCCGCCCACATTGGTATCCTGTAGATAAAATTACTTTTATATACTGATGCAACTAGTTTATTTTGGTTTGAGTAGCCACCTACTTCTTTATTCATCATGTTGCTTGTTTCTACGATTGAGAATGATTAAACTTTTTATCAAGTAGCTTGTTGTTAGGGTAATACCCCAAGATAATTAGATTTTGGCCTAGACAAAAATCGGAACCAAGATTTTCTTTTTGTGGTTTATGAAGTCTTGGAAGTAATTACATAATTACTTAAAATTAAGCATATCACCAAATGGGACAAGGCGGCAGATTAAAAAAACCCTATTATATAAATAGTTACTGTGGCAAAAATGCCAACTAAACGAAATGTTTTCTGGGCTCGTTCAATGATAAACTTTTAGTATTTTACAAACTAATTAAGCACCTAAGTTCTTAGGTTAAGCCTAAAATTAAAAAAATCCCACTAAAAGCTTTATTTATTTTTGTCTGCTCGGGCAAAATACATAACTATCTCGTGACTTTTTGTACTTCAAAATTTTGTTGTACTTGATCAAACAGTCATAAAAGTGAACACAATATGTTAAAGCTTTACAGTGGTATAATTATTGAGGGATTTCTCTTTGGCCAAAATAGGTAACTGAATGAAAAGTGTTTAATTATACTCTAAAACTGTACTTACGTTGATTGCTTTAAAAATTAAACATTTCAGGCAATAGCGTATCTTTTTATATAAAAATTACATTATGTAGCGCTTTATATCGACCCTAAAGAAGTTGAAATAAAGTTCATAATTGACATTAACATAGTACACGGCTCGTGATTGCACGGTACGGCAACATCGCATTGCTTCGCTGTTTTATTCGGTACGCGCTTCGGAATTTAAAGTTAAACATGAAAGATGAAAATTTACATCGGTTGTAGTAAGCTGAAAATACTTTTGATCTTCTGATCTAAATATATAAAACAGCATGCCCTGACCGACTGACTGACTGACTGACTGATTCATCAACGCCGAGCCGTAACCGATAAAGCTACAGATGTGAAATTTTGTAAGTAGATTTTTAGTACGTCAAAACTACACATTAAGAAAGGATTTTCTGAAATTCATCCCCTGAGGGGTTGAAAAATGGGGTGGAAGTTTGTATGAATATTCTACAGGTTTGACATGAGACTCAAAATAATTGTGGATTTGATCTAATGAAAGGGAAAAACCGGCCAAGTGCGAGTCGGACTCGCGCACCGAGGGTTCCGTACCACCGCATGATATAAATTGTATTAGTTGAAATGTCAGTAAATTACGAGTACTGTGGTCGATTTTTGAAGTGAAAACTTCTTCAGCGGCGCTTGGCACTTTTTCAGATGGGAAAAAAATTATTAACTCGCATCAGAAGTCGCGTCAGATCTCGGATGAAGTATCGAAATGGATTTGAAAATAATCATACCAAGTTAGAGCAGGCTCAATATATACAAAAGTTCTAAAGTGTGATAAAGATAAAAACATCTTTTTTACCTTTGTCGCGTCAGATCTCGAATGAAGTATAGAAATTGATTTGCAAATAATCATACCAAGTTAGAGCAGGCTCAATATATACAAAACTTCTAAAGTGTGATAAAGACCAAAACATCTTTTTTGTCTTTGTCATAGCAGGCCTGTCTGTGAAATAGCCAGCTTTTTCCAAGATCAAAGGAGTGTGACTCCTGTAAACTTGTTTACTATTATATATTCTGTGGTCATAGTCTCGGCTTTTTTTGTTGTGCACAACGTGATATGTGCACGACAGACTTGACGTACTGGTTTTGATCGTTATTTAATAGCGAATCCTAAATGTATGAGATCTACATTTCGGATGACAGCAGTCAAACTAAAAATCGCTATAACTCGAAAACTACTGACCCTAGACTACTCGTGTGCTGAGACAAATGATAGGTCTCGATGAGATCTTCATTTCGGATGACAGCTGTCAAACTAAAAATCGCTATTACTCGAAAACTACTGACCCTAGACTACTCGTGTGCTGAGACAAATGATAGGTCTCGATGAGATCTTCATTTCGGATGACAGCTGTCAAAGTAAAAATCGCTATAACTTGAAAACTACTGACCCTAGACTACTCATGTGCTAAGACAAATGATAGGTCTCGATGAGATCTACATTTCGGATGACAGCTGTCAAACTGAAAAACCCCATAACTTGGAAACTACTGAATCTAGAGTACTTGTGTGCTGAGTGAAATGATAGGTCTCGATGAGATCTTCATTTCGGATGACAATTGTCAAACTAAAAATCGCTATACTTTGAAAACTACTGACCCTAGACTACTCGTGTGCTGAGACAAATGACAGGTCTCGATGAGACCTTCATTTCGGATGACAGCTGTCAAACTAAAAATCGCTATAACTCGAAATATACTGACCCTAGACTACTCGTGTGCTGAGACAAATGATAGGTCTCGATGAGATCTACATTACGGATGACAGCTGTCAAACTAAAAAAACCCCATAACTTGGAAACTACTGACTCTAGTGTACTCGTGTGCTGAGTCAAATGATAGGTCTTGATGAGATCTACATTTCGGATGACAGCTGTCAAAGTAAAAATCGCTATAACTTGAAAACTACTGACCCTAGACTACTCATGTACTGAGACAAATTTTAGGTCTCGATGAAGAAGTACACGAGCAATGACGCGATTGACCCTTACAAAAACATCATATTCAAAAATTCAAGTTTTCACTTCTGCCGGCACTCTCGGAGTGCAACTCGTCCTTTTTTGAGTCCGACTCGTACTTGATCAGTTTTTATATTTTATAGCTTATGCAGCATGAGATACAGCCCACTGACAGACAGTCAGACAGACATCGGAGGCATATTAGTATGATCCCGTTTTTCACCCTATGGGTACGGAACCATAAAGTCTGAAATAATTGAAGTTTACAACCTTTCTCACAACCAATTAACGCTAGCTAGCTTCCACTTCAAGTAAATTCTTATTAAAGAGGAGTCAAGATCGGGGGATCAAGAGCAATAGCTTAGCACGCTAGTCCGACTCGCACTTGCCCGGTTTTTTGTAACACTGTATCCCACAATGATATTTTCTCCTTTCAATGGACTGTTTGAAGTGTTGTTGTTTGTACAAGCAGGCAGCCAGACACTTGCAGCCCACTCTAGCTACTTGGACTATTGAAATAAGAACACTAAAAAGTCTAATATTATGTCAGGCTTGACGTACTCTTGACATTACGAAGAAGAAAAAAGTCTCGATGCGCACGGCACACCATACCGGTTCCAAAGAACATATAATATTACGCCGGTTCTCGCTCTCTTGACGCGATCTATTGAATTAAAAATCAACTTTTTTATCTTTTTATAATTATGCTTAATTTTATAAATAAAGGAAAGAACACACGATGAAACCTGTAATTAAACAAAAGTTTTTCAGTTGGTATTTTTGCTTCAACATTAAATACGAAAATATTTAACTTTAGATTAATATGCTTAATTTTAGGTAATTTGCTCAAAAACTGTCCTGGAAAGTCTATCAAATTTAAAATAATTTGGTTGCCATTTTTGCCTGGACTTTTATGTAACTTGCATACAAATTTGCTAATAAAAAAATATGCGCAAATATTTTTTGCTTAGTTTTAATTGAAGTAGGTACCTTGGAACCCACATCAAAAGTTTACCCCATCAGATATTAGTTACAATTTTTGGCTTGACTTCACATGCATAAACAAACAAAAAAATATATTTTCTGGAGAATCTAAAAGCCAGCCAATTCATTAAAAATTATTTTTTACATAAGTGTTCCACCACCTATTATAATACATAGCAACTTTATAGTAAATTGCCGGTTTCGATTTATGTCCAGCCAATTAAAAATTACAGCTTCAGGACTCGGCCTATATTTTGTATGAAAAAGAACAAAAGAGAGATAGAGCTAAAACAAGAATCGTCTGAAAAACACGTTCATAGTAGGGCAGACCCCTTATTTTTTAAATATTTTTTTTTTATGTTATAGCGGCAACAGAAATACTAAAGCTGTGAAAATTTCAACTGTCTACCTATTACGGTTCATGAGATACAGCCGGCTAGCTGACAGACAGACAGACATCGGAGTCATATTTAGGGTCCGGTTTTTTAGCGTTTGGATACGGAACCTTAAAAATATGCTACTCGGATGAAACCGACTTAGACGTTAGAATTAAGTAGATTCGAAAGGAACAACCACTTGGAGGTCTTAATTGATGCATAACAGCTTTAAAAAGATCATCTTTGTTTTTGAACAAACAGTTGATTTATCCTGCTGTCCTAATCAAACTGGGGAAGTTACAAAGGTATTTTGTTGTCCCCACCGGGAATCAAATCTGAAACCTTCGGATCGAGATCCGAATGCTCTGACCACTGGACCATTTTGCGATAAACGTTTCATTTCTTCGATCCAGTATTGTTGTATGTAGTATTTTGACAGCTCCTCCTAGCTTATACGCCGTGTCCAGTACAGTCAAGCGCACGTTATTCTTTGGACTTTTTACAGTTCTTATCTCGATAGTTATAGGAGCTAAAGTTGCTCTGACTGTACCTACTCTTAGTCGAAATCGACACAAAAAGCAAGAAGCAGGATGAGTGCCAAAATACTTACCATTCGCTCGATTTGCGTCAAACGATGTGTGTTTACTGTTTAGCAATGTTGCGCTAACCAGAAACTTTAACTTATATTAAAAATGTGTTTGTCGTTGGCAAATTTATAATTCGCTGTTTTACATAATGCCTTGGAATTTCACAAAAAACCAAGAAATTGTAATTAATAGGTTAGATTATCTTGCGACCGACTCGGGATCCATTAGTTGGGGTTTACCTTGGCTATCGAACCTAAAATGTACCAGTGACCTATATTATCACTATCAGGGATAGGCTGTAGAAGAAAAAGAATATGAAAAAAATATACCCCAAATAATTACGTGTTTTAGGTTCTAAATCCCTCTCTGCAATGGACCGAGCGCACCTTGGCACGACATGACGTAGTGTCGCTACGTCGCGCGAATGCCAATGCACTGCTCGTCCGGAATACCAATGGCCCTGGCTCTGAATGCCTTCAGAGCCTCCTGCGTGCTGACTGCCAAATCGCCTCACTGTTACAAGGTTCCGAAATCTGCAGGGTTTTATTTGGGGTCATACAACAATATTTATTTCTTCTTTCATCTTTTAATCACATGAAGTAACTTAACCTCCCCTTCTCGTTGCTGAAACGTTTTGAAATTTTAGTATACGGCGTGATTTTTATTCACCAGAAAAAAATTAAGGGATGATTCTGCCCATGAAACTGAACAACTCTTAGGAACCAAGGAACATAGGTCGAAATACAAAATTCGCTATCAGCTGATGCAGTTTCTATGGGAAGTCAAAACTGATTTTCTTATTTCGACCTATGTTCCTTGGGAAAAGTTCAGTTTCATGGGCAGAATCATCCCTTAATTTTTTTCTGATGAATAAAAAATCACGCTGTAGATTACCAGCACTGACCCTTCCTCCAATTAAAATGGGCTCTACCATGTGGCAAATTAAGAACTTCAATTGTTTTGACAGTTTTTTAGAGCAATTTTGATGAAAGGTCATAAATTCAGTATCGTGGTCGCAAAGATTCAGTACCTTTGAACGACTTACGGGTAAGGTTCCGTCCGTCCGATTTCGTCCTGTCGTTCGGCTCCTCGTCCAGTCTTTGCCCGGCTACGTATAAATTTCCAGACTTTTTTATTTCTCCTCAACGCAGCCATTACATAACTAAAATTCCATCCAGACTAAAAAAGATACAAATGTTTTAATTTTTCCATGAGACGGATTTAGAAAGAATCCCATTTAAAAATAATATTTAGTAGGACGTATGTTATCAAAGGCTTAGGATATCTAAATCTTGTAGCTTGTATAGCAACGGCAAAGATAACAAATATCGTACCTATACTCGTTTATCGTACAGTCAAGAGCACATCAAGCTTGACACAATGGACTTTGTAGCGTTCTTAATTCAATAGGCGTACGGGCTAGAGTCGCACTGCGAGTGTCAAGTTGACCTGTCGTTGACTATACCACCAAATAAAGACCACGCATCAAAAGATAGGCGGATAATGCCCTATTCTTGTATGAAGCGTTTTGATAAAAGTTCCTTATCAGACGAGCCCAGTTGAATAACGACGATTTTTCTTTATGGACCGAGAGCCAAGAAGGTCTTTTCCACGTAATAATTAGGGCGAAAACGAGATGTCTTAGTAGATAGGGGATGATGAGAGGTTTACAGAAAAACATTTGAGATGATCCAGACCGGAGCTGGTGTTCAGGAGACCTTTTTCAGATTTTTAAGCTGGTCTGTTATAGCTAAACCCCCGACTTTCTTGTCCGGCAAATGTTTTTTTAGTAATACCATAAGCTGATCTATCACCGGCAATCACTTTTTTTCGGTCTGAATGTCACCATGATATCGCAAAAAAAAAAAACCGGCCAAGTGCGAGTCGGACTCGCGCACCGAGGGTTCCGTACCAACACATAATCATAATTGTATTATGTGAAATTTCAGTAAGTTATTGTGTTAATTTTTTGAGTCCGACACGCGATTGACCAAATTTTATTATTTGTTGTTATTTTATAGCTTATGCACTATAAACATACAAATTTTCAAGTTAGTAAGTGGTCCCGTTTTTAAAATAGAACTAAAACAAAAATCGCCTTCGCGACCATCCAACTTGACCCCTCTCTTATATGAATGTTCTTGAAACGGGAGCTCACCACAATTGGTTGCCATTAGTTGTGAGGAAAGTTGTAATATTTAATGATTTCAGACTTTTCCCATTATTTGTACTGTGAGACCTAGCTTCTTGCCAAATTTCATAATTTTAGGTCAACGGGAAGTACCCTGTAGGTTTTGCATTTTTGCATAAATGTATAGAGATGAGGACATAAACTGCCATATCTTTTGATTGCGTCGTTGTAAAAAATTTAAATTTTCAGATCTTGTGTGGTTCATGGACCCTAATATATGCTATTAATTTCAACTTGATACCTTTACCCGTTCGTGAGATAAAGGGTCTTGACAGACAGACAGACGGACAACAAAGTGATCCTATAAGGGTTCCGTTTTTTTCTTTTGAGGTACGGAACCCTAAAAACAGTTTTTATTATTTGTTGTTGTTCTACAGCTTTTGCACTATAAACATACCAATTTTAACGTTTGTAAGTGTTCCCGTTTTTACGATAGAGCTTAAACAAAAATCGTCTAAAAATACGTATTTAGGGGAGCCACCCTTAATATTTTTTTGTTTTCAGTATTTTTAGTTATAGCGGCCCCAGAAATACATAATCTGTGAACATTTCAACTGTCTACATATTAGGTCTTTACCTAAGAAATTGCCGTTTTGTATGGCGAATTTTAGGTAAACTCAATTTTCAGTACTAACATTTTTGCATTTTTCTTAGGAATTTTAAATCCAATTTTGTTAATTTTTTTAAGCATTATTGGGAAGACATTAAGCTAACAGAAACTTAAATTTCATTTTCGAAAAATATTATCTGTAAAAAAATATAACAAATCTAATGATGAAATCGGACGACATTTAAGACGAACAATTTTCAAACCTCTAATTTTATATATTAAACAAAAAATAAAAACTTTATTTTATGCGTAAATTAATGACCTTGAAGTTAACTTTCAAATATAAGACAAATGAAAAAAATTGCATTAGAATTGTAGGAATTATGATCTCATTAATCTGTAAGAAAATTTCGGCAATTTCATAGGTAAAGACCTATTATTACGGTTCATGAGATACAGCCTTCTGACAGACAGACAGATAGACAGAAATCGGAGGTATATTAATAGGGCCCCGGTTTTCACTCTTTGGGTACGGAAGCCTAAAAATTAAGTTTATTTCTCACCTGGAAGCATCAACATCGGCAGTTAAAACTGAAGACATACTGAGACATGTGTCCGTAAAATTGTTCATTTCAAGGAGACTTTACTAAAGCAAAGCTGTGTCGGCACCTGCTTTAACAACAGCTGATAATGAGTCATTCGGTTAAGGACACCTTTTGCCCGCATGGGGCAAATTATGGCGAATGCCAACCTAGCGCTTTGTTGGGAAAGATGCGTTTTGTCTTAGAATAGCAATAACGTGTAAAGAAACATGTAGTACCTACTAAAGGGTGTGAATCTACTCATGATACTGAACAACTTTTCCCTAGGAACATAGATTGTAATACAAGAATCAATTTTTGTCCTCCCATAGACACTGCATCAGCTGATAGCGCGGGCAATGATGATGGTATTGTCCGTCGGTTAGCGATGGAGAACAGTACCAGGCATCACCTGAATATGAGAAATATAAGTATAAACTTATAAACGTAACAAATAAAAGAGAAATTACAGGTCGAGTCGTATCAGGAGGTGAAGGAACTGGCGGAAACAAGGAAACATTGGCGATTACTCCACCGACAAGAGCACAGCTCTTAAGTTTAAAGAAGAAGAAGAAGTATAAACTTGTTCAACCACAATGCAGATTAGCTGAAGTCAAAACATCTTTCATTAGTTAGTACGATATTTAAACAAACACTGATAATGTAGTGCATTTATCTGTGAGAAAATTCAAAGAATGTGTAAAGTTAACTTTATGTAAAAAAGCTTATTCTAGATTAGATGACTACATCAATGACAAACACGTATGGTGCTCTGATATTCCAACGAATTTCAAGAAAAACATTGTACAAAGCCGACTCTTAGGTAGACGCCGCCGAGCGACCCCGGTGCGCCGCCGCCGCCGCCGGGTCACAGAAAAATTGGCGCCGAGTTCAAATTTTGCGCGCGAACTATGTGTCACGCACGCGTTGTTGTCTACTATATTGATGTGACGTTGCCGTGTTGTGCGACTCGTGCGATCGGTGGCCCCCTCGCACCCCAGCCCCACCCCGCTTGACCTTAAAATTAACGCTGAACAATGGAATATTTTAGAAGATTTAATAAAATTTCTCAGAACCTTTCTAGAAGCCGTGGAAATGTTGTCGTCGCAAAAGGTGTCGTCACTTAATTTCAGATCTGAAATAAAAGACGTCCTATTGGCGATGCCAGATGACGAATCATTAATAATTCAACGAAACCAAACCTTCTATCTATCCCAGCTACAAGCACGCCAAGTGAAAGGGTTTTTTCTGTAGCTGGGTTAGTCTTGACTGCGAAGAGATCGCGTCTAAATCCTGCAAAAGTTAACAAAATTATTAGTTTAGCTACTTAATTCTCCTAAAAATATTTTTTTTATTAAACTTAAAGAGAGATTTTTCTACTGCCCACCCACCCCTTAATATCTTTAAAAATAACTAGCCCACGCCGGCGACGCCACGCCGCGCCGGGTGCCGCACCCGGCGCGCCGCCGCTGGGCTTTTGGACTGCGGCGCGGACCTCTACTCTTAGGTAGGCCGTCGTAAATTTTGACCTAACATCCGTTCGCCCACTTATTAGTGAGTTCAAAAGGGACAACTTTTATTCTACGACTTAGGCAACTTAGCACAAAAAGAATTCGACTTTTTTTTGAAGTGACCAACGTCATGTTGTATGAGAAATTGATTTTTGGTGCAAAGTGCTAAAGTTGTAGAACATTTTTTTTTTGCTTTTGACAATTAGTGGGCAAAGCGATGACAGGTGTTAAATAGAACCTCCTCCTTTTTTTAAATTCGGTTAAAAATAACCTGTACACTCATCTCTGCTGTAAAATTCTGTGGGAGCTTTCAGATTCAGATTCAGATAATTTTATTCAATGTAGATTCTTTACAGAATACTTATTGAATGTCATGCAGAATACAATGCAAATAGAGCGAGTCTACGCCGTTTCGGATCGTGCTATGGCAGCGTAAAAGAAACGGCAAGAAACCACTGCAGCACGGCCTACTTTAAGAGTCGGCTTTTTACAATGTGTTTCTTGTGTTTCGTTGGAATATCAGAGCACCATACCTCTTTGTCATTCATATAGTCATCCAATCTGTAGTAAGCTTTTTTACATAACGTTTGCTTTACACATTCTTTAAACTTTCTCTCAGGTAATTGCACTATATTGTCAGGTATTTTGTTGTAGTATCGTATACACAGACCAACGAAAGATGTATTGACTTTAGTTAATCTAGTATATGGTTGATCAATTTTATGCTTATTTCTAGTATTAAAATTATGCCTGTCACAAATTTTAGGTAATTGATTAATGTTCTTTCTAGCATACATTATATTTTCATAGATATACTGGCATGGCACTGTCATAATGTTGATTTCCTTGAACAGTTCTCTTAGGGAATCACGAGTCTTCAGGCAATAAATTGCTCTTATAGCCCTTTTTTGTAAAACGAATATTGAATGTATATCAGCTGCTCGGCCCCAAAGCAGTATGCCATAAGACATAATGCTATGGAAGTAGCTAAAGTAATCCAGCCTTGCAGTAGCTACATCAGTAAGTTGTCTGATTTTTCTAACAGCATATGCAGCCGAGCTCAATCGACCAGAAAGAGCCGTGATATGAGGGCCCCATTGAAGTTTAGAGTCTAGTGTTAACCCTAAGAAAACTGTACTATTTACAAAATCTAATGGTTCATTATTCAATACTATGTTATGTGAAGTAGACCTTACATTTGGTAGTGCAAATTTAATACATTTAGTTTTTTTGGCGTTTAGGACTAGCGTTTAGGACTAGTAGTTTCTATCCAGTTGTAACCTTTACACTTTTAAAGATAAGAGAATAGGTATTATGTTGTTATGATTATGAAATAAAATTGTTTAACCTAAACACATTTACCTAAAACTAAAAAGGTAACAAATATTATTTCCTATTTCCGGTCCACATAAAACTAAATTATGCTCGACCTTGCTTTTTCAACAGTTACGTCACCACTTCAGTGCAAAAACAAAAACAGGTACATGCAGTGTAAGGTTCGAGTGACCAAAATTTTGACTTTGCTTGCTATCCCTAAAATAATATAAAAATTCGTAACATTATCGATTCACAAACAAAGTATCGCAAGAAGAACGCAAATAAAACACGTTCGGTAGGTACACACGGGCGCACGTTGGTAGAAACACTTTGACCTTGAGCAGGTCTCTGGTTTCGTGTGTTTGCAGTGTAGCACTGGTTCAGTTTATACTGGTTTTGTTTCTATGTGCTTGCTGCCGAGCGAATCTAAAATATTATTTTCCGCGATACAAATAATACCAAATATGCTAAAAAATACAATTCCTTGACAAAATCAGGTTTTGCGACCTCAACTATTATTATTATATTTCGTGACCTCACGCTGAGTAGGGATAAAAATAACAGCGTTGAGGAAATCGCAAACACGCACAAATTAAAAAAACCCGTTTGACCACATGATGTCATTATAACAACATATACCGACGTATGTATAGTAACTGACCTCGAATTATCGTTGCTGGAATTTCGTGTTTTTTAAATGTTTTGTAAATATTTGATAGATAGATAGATAGAATATATTTATTAAAAAAATGTTACAGTTTTTCTTAAAATCTAAACAAGCACCCGCAAAACTGTTAATACAGTTTGACTGCGGGAACAGTCTTCACAAAATCTTATGAACTAAAATTAATCAAATAATTTAAAAGAACAACTATTAAGTTACGCTAGGCTAAACTATTCAATAAATGTTGTTTCAACAATTTCGAAAATTTGTTTTTATTCGGTTCATGCCTAATATCAGGGGGCAAACCGTTCATAAGGTACGGTAGACGTTTGTTAAGCGTTCGATCGCCATAGTAATTGTGCTCCCTAGGAACAATAAATTTACCCGCCGATATCGACCTGGTACCTTGATCATGTGTTAATAATGAGATTTAAAAATAATCGACTGCACGTCGGTGGAAACACTTTGATTTTGAAAGGGCTTTGATTTCAGGCGTTTGTAGCGTACGTAGCGCTGGTTCAGCTTATACTGGTTTTATTTTAGCGACGTCGTTCGTACGCGTGGAATACTGAAAAAGTAGCCTATGTCCTTCCTTTCCCATGGTTTAAGGGGCTAATAAGAACTAAATACGCTTCACTTGAGCGAGTTTTTAACGAAAAGTGATGAATATATGGCCTTGAAAAAAATTTATGTGATAATTAAACATCTTTCCAAGAATATGGCCGAATCCGAAACACGATTAAATATATTTTGTACGCCATAACAAAATCCAATGTTACCTCTGCTTTTTGCTTTTAAACCGTTTTTCTTAATTACCCATTAATCTATGATACCAAAACTTTTACACATTATTCAATACATTATGCATAATAATATAGCTATTAGGTTTTACCTATGTTATTTAGGTTTAAAAAATATAGCTATTTGATAATTAATATTATGGGTACAGATTTTGAGAAAAATGCAAAAATGAGCGAAAAACGTAAAACAGCGCGAATCCGCTCCGTTATAGCACGCGCATTCTGCCTTTTGTTAGAAAGGGAGGTAATTCAGCTCTTATTAGCCCCTTAGTCTATCTAATTACTTACCAAACATCAAAATCGATTCAGCGGTTCGGCCGTGAAAGATATACTGTTACTTTTGATTTTGTAATATTAGTTTAGATTTTAAAGGTTATGAAGAAGTGTTCTAACTGTTTTAATTTCCAAAAGTTGTAGAGCAAAAGTTGTTCAATTACATGGGTGGAACTAGTCTCCCTAGAGGTGTTGCTTATTTAGAATAGCACGTTGTGTATCGAGGTGCAGTCCTGCGCAAAGCCCCACGTGACGTGGCGGGTAGGTACTTATATTGCGCAAACAAGGATGTTGGCTCAGGTGCGTCTTACGCAACTCGACCTGAACAGTAGACAACACAAGTTGGATTGTAGCGGAAGGAGCCAGTGAAATTACCGGCACACGAGACATACCATCTTAGTTCTTAGGGTGGCTAACGCGCTTTGCTGTCTTATTAGTGTCAAATTATTGTACTAATAAGACAGTGGGTGTCATGGGCGGTGGTGACCACTTACCACCAGGTGGCCCACCTGCTCGTTTGCCCACTTGGGCCATAAAAAAATAACGCGGCTGCCATCTGTGAGCTAGAGATTTTTAGATTCGCAGGTCTTCGTCGAGCCATTGATGCTCGCAATTGTTGGTATGGAGAAAGTCTCTCGCGCGCGGGCGTCTTCGTCTACCTACATACAGGGTGTAAGGGACAGGTTGGCAAATACTGAAAGGGCATGATCAGTCAACGTAACTGAACAACTTTCGGTAAATAAAACTTTCCGGAAATGAAAAAATTATCGGGATCTCAATACAAACTGTCCAATCAAGTTTGCAATTTTGTATGGAGAGGCCGATCTTTTTTTCATTTCCGAAAATTTTTATTTACTGAAAGTTGTTCAATTACTTTGACTGATCATGCCCTTTCAGTATTTGCCAACCTGACCCTTACACCCAGTATACACTTCTACACTTTTAAGCCCAAGTGACACAGAGGCGGTATGATTGCGAAAGCGGAACGGGAGCGGACCTGTGGGAAAAAATGGGGTTACAAAAAAATGGGGACAATTACCTCATCAGGTGGCACAATGAAATTGATGCAGATGACGAGACCCTAGACGTGCCGTTCATGAATATATTTTTGCCTGCCTGGCCTGCCTTATGGTTGCCTGCCTTCAGCTTGGCAGTTTTTCTGGTCAGCCACCATTTGGGGCTCATAAAACATGGCTGATCTTGAAACCTGCCAGGGTTTGGGCTGGCAACCTAGGCGGGTTGTTATCTCCAAATGTGTCTCTTTCGATGAGTAAACGTTTCGATCTGCCACCTTATGATGTAATTTTCGATCAAAATAGCGATACGACGACGAAAAAAAATAAAAGTTCTTCCAGGATATGCGATGGTAACCTACTAAAATCCAGTGTTCCTAAGTAGTATCTATCACTACATTACATTTCTGCTCTGCCACCTTGTGAGGTAGGGTTTTATGCAACGGGAGCTTGGTCTATTGGCAGTTTGTCAGAGCTGCAGCTATATACAATTCTTAGCGATGCTTTATTCCAGTAGTAACGACCAAGGACTCTTCACTCGGACTATAATAAGGCGCTGGTAGTAATCTGCCGACATACATAAATGGATGTAAATAAAACCTAGATAAATAAATATTATGAATCGCATGTTCGTTGCTGTACAATGAAATATATTATGTTATTGTTGATAATACTGACTCACACGTTTCGATACGTTTACAGGACTGGCATTCGTTGTTTATAATAAACTAGCTTTAACACGCGGCTTCGCTCGCGTTATGCAGGGTGTAAATAAAAGGGTATATCAACCCCGAAGGATGTGAATCTGCCCATGAAACTGAACAACTTTCCCTAAGGAACATAGGTCGAAATACGAAAAAAATATTTTTCCCTCCCATAGAAACTAAATCAGCTGATAGCGTGTTTTGTGTGGGAGGTCAAACATTTTTTTTTCGTATTTCGACCCATGTTCCTCAGGGAAGTTGTTCAGTTTCATGGGCAGAATCACATCCTTCGGGGTTGATACACCCTTTCTGTTACACTTTGTATAGGTAAATAGTCTTTGTATCATCCTAGTGTCTCATCTGTCTACCTACGAATTTTTTACTGAATTTATCCAGTACACATATTCTTAACATAGTACCGGGTCGACCGAGCTTCGCTCTATAACAGCCGCCTCAACATTAAAATATTGTCGGGTGAGCAAGCTATGCTACCCGCCAACATAATGGCGCTGTATGTTTCTGTCTTAAACGCGGTATTTATAAAAAAATGCTTAAAAACACAGGGAAAATAGATAATCCAAGACAAGAGACTTAGCTAGATCGATTTTTCGCCCCTGAAAACCCCCGTTTGGTAAATTTCATCAAAATCGTTAGAGCCGTTTTTGAGAAACCGATTACAAATATACAAATAAATTTGCAAATATTTATTAAAATATTGCTCTTTTAATAGTATAGGAATTTCAAATACTTCTAATGCTCAATTCATTTTGGCACACGATGCGCCAAACATCCTGTATATTGGTGAGTAAAAATTCATGTCGGTCGTCATTGATTCTGTTTAAAATTACATTTGTCAAAATAAAATCACTCGAAAATCGTCCGGAAATTGAACAAGCGGCAAGAGCCGTAACAGAAAACTTGTTGCCACCAAAATCAAAAGTAAATGTGCTTTATTAGGTAAGTAGAAAGTATTGAATGTTTGTTTGGATTAAACTTAGTTTGAATTTCCGCGCATTTGTTGGGAAAAGTACTATACAAGCTATGGCCGCAACCAGGTAAGTATTGAAGGACTTACACATGTGAGCCTCAGCTGCGCCTCTGCCCAAATTATCACGTTCGTCCTTTAATACCTTTACTATCGGCCATTGCAGAAGTTTTGTCGTCCTAAGAATTGACTTCATTGCTTCTAAAAATACTATAGGTATATCGGAACCCTCGGCGCACGAGTCCGACTCGCACTTATTTTTATTTTATTATTTTAGGGATAACAACAGCCTTAAAAATAGTGATTAAAAATTACAAAACAAACTTAAAAGAGAAAGGCCAATTACAGCTATCCACGTTCTACATATTTAAACTTATATTACGTCCTGATTATACTCGCGAGAGCGTATGGTGCCAAGCAATTAGAAAATGAAAAAAAAAAAATTTTTGGTAAGTTAGAACGAAAGAGAGTTGTTGTGTATGTCGTGTGTGTGTGTGTGTGTTTTTGTGTGTGAAGTGTGTGTGTGTTTTTTGTGTGTGAAGTGTGTGTGTGTTTAAACTTAAAAGCTTTTTTTAACGTTATGTTGATTTTTTCGAGGGTTTTTTGGATAATATATATGCTTTTTTTCATTCACTTATCGGTCGATATAAGTTACGTACCTGACGACCGTTGACAACAAGCAAAAGCACAGAATATACAGGCAAAAGTGAAAGCTAGTTGTAAAACTTTACGAGTCTTGCTGCTTTTCTTAAACCGTTTGTCCTTTCAAATTGTACCTTTTTTTACTCCTTCTTTAGACAGAAACAAATTGGAACAATAAAGAGCAATAAAGTAGTATTGAACGCTGTAAAACTTTCGGTTGTAAACTTTTTAAGATTTTTTTGTGTGAGGAATTCCGTTTGCTTTCGTTAATGACGCCAGCAGACTCGAATTTTAAGCTTCATTTTCGGCAACATTTCATAATGTATCCTACTAATATACATATTATAAACGCGAAAGTTTGTAAGTATGGATGGATGTTTGTTACTCTTTCACGTAAAAACTACTGCAAGGATTTTAATGAAACTTGGCACACATATAGGTTAGGTCCTGGAATAGCACATAGGCAAGTTTTTACCGCGGGAAAACACTTCATTCCCACGGGAAAACCCATTTAATGCGGGTGAAACGCAGGCGGAAAGCTAGATGTTTATAAAAGTATTATGTAGGGAAAAAAATCTCCGTGTATACCAGAGTTCACGATATACGTTTTGTAAACAAAGAAATAAACTTAAATTCATGTAATAAGTTTTAAAAATGTTGATATATCTGACTACCTCTATGTAAAATAGTGGGGTTACAAAAAAATACAGTAAAAGAGAAATCTTGGTATGTTACTTTCTTTCGTGAACTCTATTATGTATACCTACCTATAGTAATGTAAGTGGCCATAAGATTTGCGGAATATATAGATACAAAGGTGAATGGAAATGCTGGAAGGGGTTTTTTAATAAAGGCCACGAAAAAAGTACTTACCCTAATGTGTGAAAGGGTTGACGGATGTCAGAAGAAGCGAGGCGCGAGGAAAGTTTGTCAAGATCGAAGCAGATGGAAGATATTTGCCTATTCCTACCTCTACAGGACAGGAACGTGTTAAGGGGCTGATAAGAGCTGAATTACCTCCCTTTCTAACAAAGAGCAGAATGCGCGTGCTAGAACGGAGCGGATTCGCGCTGTATTACGTTTTTCCCTCATTTTTGCATTTTTCTCAAAATCTGTACCAATAATATTAATTATCAAATAGCTATATTATTATGCATAATGTATTGAATAATGTTTAAAAGTTTTGGCATCATTGATTAATGGGTACTTAAGAATAACGGTTTAAAAGCAAAAAGCAGAGGTAACTTTTTTTATATGGCGTACAAAATATATTTAATCGTGTTTCAGAGTCGGCCATATTCTTGGAAAGATGCTTAATTATCACATAAGTTTTTTTCTCTGCCATATATTCATCACTTTTTGTTAAAAACCTGCTCAAGTGAAGCGTATTTAGGTCTTATCAGCCCCTGTGAGTACAATACAAAACCGACCATGACTCGGTCAATTTCCCGATTTATCTCTTACGTACATAAAATATTTATAAATAATGTAAGCGTCGACAGGAAATAGCCTTGATTAATGTGTATGGGTTATTTTGTTTTGTGGCCGCGGTCCACATTCAGCCTTGACAGTGAAATGACGTCAGTAGCCGCTATTTTTGCTCGTTCAATATCATAAACCTTGCAGTACTCCTACCGACAACATGCCCCGTTGCTAATTTTAACCGATCTTCGAAGCTTTCGTGACGATCGCTCTTTCTTCCCTATTACAGAGGCAATAATACTGATATAATCTGAGGGCACCGTTGTACGCAAAGATTTCGGACCTCCTTGCTTCGCTCGGAATAGATACCTTACTAATTTAATTTACTATGGGATGACATCTGCCAACGTGTCCCAAATTTTTATGTCAAATCATCAGTGATCACTAGGAAATATTCAAAATAACCTGTCAAATCCATAGAACGACGCCTTCACTACCTTGTGACAACTTATTTCTTTAATCCTCCTTCTAGTTACCCTTATTTTTCTATGGTTGTACGCATGGCAAGCACGTAGAAACAAAACCAGTAGAGTCTGGCCAACGAAAGCTGTCCATACAAAATCGCGGAAACATATAAAACCGCAATACAAAACCCTGAAAATACTGCAATACAAGGTGTAACAGAAAGGGTATATTAACGCTGAAGGATATGATTCTGCCCATAAAACTGAACAACTTTCCCTAAGGAACATAGGTCGAAATACGAAAAAAAAATTTTGACCTTTCATACAAAATGCGCGATCAGCTGATTCAGGTTCTATGGGAGGTCAAAATTTTTTTTCGTATTTTGACCTATGTTCCTTGGGTAAAGTTGTTCAGTTTCATGGGCAGAATCACATCCTTCAGGGTTGATATACCCTTATTAACAATTTGATACTTTTAGTTGGTTTTTAAGACTACAAGTTACTATCTGAAAACCAATTAAAAGTATCAAATTGTTGTTTTGCAGTATTTTAAGGGTTTAAACTTGTTATTTTTAAATTTCCCGCGGTTATGTATGGACAGCTTTCGTTGGCCAGACTCTACCTATATAAGCTGAACCAAACGCCCGGAACCAGAGATCCGCTCAAAGTCAAAGTGTTTCCATTGACGAGCGACCGTGTGTACAAGGAATTTGCAAAGTAGTGAGAGTAGTAGCCAATTAGATCAACATTACATTGGTCTGCCAATGCGCAACCTGACAGGTTCGGTACAGTGGGAGAGAAAAATGGTATATTAAAATGGAATAGCCTTGAAAAACTCTTAATAGGTATTGAGTTGGTCAATTTCGTAGTAAGTTGATCAACTTGAGAGATATAATAAACTGCACCGAATTCGCTTTTGGAGTTTGGTCATAAGAGAACCTTTTTAGGGTTCCGTACCACAAAATAAAAAAACGGAACCCTTATAGGATCACTTTGTTGTCCGTCTGTCCGTCTGTCTGTTTGTCTGTCAAGACCCTTTTTCTCACGAACGAGAAGAGGTATTAGGTTGAAATTGATAACGAATATTAAATTTCATAAACCACACAAGATCTGAAAATTTAAATTTTTTATAACGACGCAATCAAAAGATATGGCGTTTCATGTCCTCATCTTCATACATTTATGCAAAAAAGCAAAACCTACAGGGTACTTCCCGTGGACCTTTATGAAATTTGGCAAGAAGCTAGGTCTCACAGTACAAATAAAGGGAAAAGTCTAAAATCATTAAATATTTCAATTTTTCTCACAACTAATAAATAGTAACCAATTAAGGTGAGCTCCCGTGTCAAGAACTTTTCTATAAAGGAGGGGTCAAGTTGGATGGTCGCTAAGTTTTTAAAATCAAAGAGCAAAAGCTTTTAGTATATCATATGGTAGATAAGTACGAAACCCTTAGGGCGCGAGTCCGACTCGCACTTGGCTTGTTTTTTTACACGGGGAAATCCGTCATAGATACACTGCCGTCTGGGGGGAAAAACAGTGTTATGTCAGAGTTACTGCCTTTAAAAACCCCGTGGTGGCCAACTCTGGCGCATTTGGAGAGGTCACGGGAATCGCCACAGGCATACGGCCGGTTCTCTCCGTGCCTTATCTCTGCCTAAGCAGCGACCCACCTCAGGGAAAGTGAATTAACGCAACCTAACTGACCTATGGATCTACGAATTTCCTACGAGTAAATTTTTTTTCGAAAGTTGATCGACTTACATACTAGATAATTGATCAACTTACGATTTTTAATAATTTCCGTTGACAATACATAATCACTACATACTCGTATTATAAAAGAAAGTCCCCCGAAACGTTTTTCTGTCGTCATGCGTCATGTCTGTCTGTGATCGCTAAACTCAAGAACTACTGTATGGATTTTGATCTGGTTTTCCCTAATAAATAGATTAATTCAATAGGAAAGTTTTAGGTTATAATTTATAAATATTTAGTGCAAATCTCCTTTAACTGAGCATCAGATTCATAAGCTTAACATTATTTATCAAAACGTAAGAGGACTTAAGACCAAGTTAAGTCACTGGAGGCACAGCCTACTTTCACAAGAAGCTGATATTGTAGTCGTTACTGAAACATTTCTAGACTCTTCTGTTAGTGAAGCAGAGATAGCCCCCTCAGGATGGACCGTCTTGCGTCGTGATCGACCCAATCGTCGAGGTGGAGGAGTACTAATAGCGGCACGTCCGGGTATTACTATACAGCGTCACATCGATCTAGAAACTGCCAAGGGTGAAGATTTATGGGGTTCATTTTGCTTCTTTAACGTAAAATTTTATGTCGCGGCTATTTATATACCTCCTAATTCTAGCGATAGTAATTACATGGAAGTGTTTCAGACTATAGAGTCTAAAGTTGATAATTTACGCGGTATTGTATCAATACTAGGAGACCTTAATTTAAATAGTGCTTCCCTAAACGTACAAAGTTATTATCATTATTTTTTAAAATTTTGTGATGTATCTGATAGAAGTAATATTTTAAACTCACATGGCTGCAAACTTGATGTGGTTCTAGTACAAGAGCAAGTTAACTCAGTCACAGTACAGGAAATAAGTGGTGATGGTTTGGTGCCTCATGCCGATGCATATCATCCTCCCTTAGACATTCTCATACAGTTAGACTATTTCTCTCGATCGAAACAGTGTGCCTCACTTGATCCTAGCAATCTCGATGAAGTAAGAGATTGGAATTTTTCAAAAGCCGATTTTGAGCTTTTGTATCAAAAACTGCTCGACTGTGATTGGTCTTTGGTGATTCAGGAGGCAAACGTGGATATTGCTGTTCAAGCTTTTTACGATATCTTATATGACGTTTTTAATAGTACTGTACCTAAAAAAGTAAGACCACGTGGAAAATGTAGGCGATACCCTGTTTGGTATACGAGTGACATTATAGCTGACATAAAACGGAAGTCTGAACAGCATCGTCTTTGGAAAGATACTGGCGATCGCAGCATTTATGGCATATTTAGTAAACAAAGAGCAGACATTAAGTTGAGACTGGAGAAAGCGTACGATGACCATACTAGATATGTAGAGCAGAACATCATTGCAAATCCACAGGCTTTTTGGAGTTACGTTAATAGCCTTAGGTCCAAGGGTGGGTTTGAGCCTCTTGTTTCTTATAATGGAACTGATTATAATGGCCTTGATGCTGCTAACGCTTTTGCTAGCTTTTTCTCTGGTGTTTTCTTGCCAAACCCTCCAAAATTAGATCCAGAAATAGCATTGAAAAATGACAAATCCAATTCCGCTTTCCGTGTTGACGTCGCCCACATCTCTGAAGAAGAAATTGAAGCCGCTTTAAGGAAATTAAAACCAAAGAGTGCAGTAGGTCCAGACAACGTCCCTCCGTATATTCTTAAAGCGTGTAGACATTCTCTTATACAACCCATATATCATATATTTAATTTAATTATCCGCACTGGAATATATCCAGCCTGTTGGAAAATCTCTCGTGTAACCCCTATTCCTAAAACTAAAGATTCTTCCAGTGTTGAAAATTACCGTCCTATAGCTATTTGCGCTTCAATTTCTAAGGCTTTAGAATCGGTTCTACATAGAAAAATTCTAGCTCAAATATCCCCAAATCTATCTAACTGTCAGCATGGTTTTAGGAGTCAGCGCTCTGTGAACACTAATTTACTATCCCTTGTTGATTATATTTCAATTTGTTTAGATAAAGGGTCTCAAGTAGATGTTATATATTTTGACTTTAAAAAGGCTTTTGACCGCGTAGACAATGATATTCTTCTTGATAAGCTAACCACATTAGGATTTACACCAAGGCTTCTCCGTTTAATAGCAAACTATCTCACTGACCGTCAGCAGTTTGTGCGCTATGGATGCTACGTATCTAGTCCGTACCATACTCGATCTGGCGTTAGCCAAGGTTCCATCCTTGGACCACTACTGTTTATATTGATGGTCAATGACATAGAGAATGTTATTCAGAACTCGAAGTGCTTGCTGTATGCAGATGACCTTAAACTTATACGTAAGGTTGTGAGCATTGAGGATTGCGAACTCTTGCAGGCGGATATCGATGCAGTGCAAAAATGGAGCGTCATCAATAAGCTTAACTTTATTCCGACCAAATGCTGCGCCATGTCTTATACACGTGCTAAGCGCCCAGTGCATGCCACATATTTACTGGGAAGTGACGCAATAGCTTCTGTGGATAACATTAAAGATTTAGGAGTCCTCTTCGACACAAAATTAACTTTTAATAGGCACATAGAGACTTTAGCCAAAGATTGTTATAAAAGGTTAGGTTTTATTATCCGTAATTCAAAAAGTTTCCAAGATCCCAAGACTGTTATTCTGTTATACTATTCTTTAGTCCGTACCAAAATAGAATCAGCTGCACTAGTATGGAGTCCTCATGAGAAGTCATATACTCTTTTATTAGAGAAAATTCAAAAGGCCTTTCTCCGGTTCTTGTATAAGAAAAAGTATGATTACTACCCATTTCTTTATCCTACTAAATTTCTACTTGGCATGTTGGGTATAAATTCGTTAGAACTTAGGAGGAACGTCCAGTTATTACATACAGCGTGTCAGCTAATACGCGGGGAGTCAGACTGCCCGGAGCTGGTATCGCGCGAGTGCAGCCTGTAACCTAACCTAACCACTTGTGACTTCCCTTTACCTATTGAATGAGCTACTAGAAAAATATCCTGAACTAGATTTGTTTGCTGACAGGTGGTGTCATATTAATAGAACATTTTTATCCTTTTGTGAGAGTATTTAGATTTAAATGATAAGTTATTGTTATTTTATTTAAGTTTACCAGCGCTTTGGGTAACTGTAATGCTGAGTGAATTTTGTTTGTATCAATAAATAAATAAATAAATTAACCGAACTATAATGATGTTTGTCGATCGAGTCGGAAAAAAACGGGCCTATTGAGAGCTTTCTGGGCGTGCGCTGCGTAAATGGTTTCATTTAATATGAAAGTTATGTATGAAAGAATTGTTGCTCTCTAAGAGCTCTAAAGAAAAGTCCGCGATAGTATTTATCTATCTTTTAAGGATTACCCATAGTAACTAACTTTTTATAGCAAAAAAGTAGTTTTTCAAAATAAGGTATTTTTGAACGTATTTTTGCCCTTAAGGTACCGATCCTTATCTAATTTAAAAGGTTAGTAATAATAAGCAATGAACATAAATCAAATTGTCCTTGACACCATGTTATTTAAATGAATATCTTAGAAGATATCACAATATTAAAATCACTCTAATTAAAGTCCTAGAATCAGCTTCACACTCTGTGCGCATTTCCGTTGATAGCCGACCCGACGGGGCACCGGGGGCACACACGGAGGGCACACGTCGTTGCGACTGGTCGTCCGAAGCCTGATTTTTAAAATTTTAGATATGTTCAACCATTCTCGACTTTTACAGATAGTTCAAAATGAGTGTCGTTTGAATCCAGAGCAAAAAAATTTATACGATTCGATAATGTCATCAGTTAACAATAACATAGGGAAAATAATTTTCTTAGATGCTCCTGTCTTTCATGTGGCCCTGTCAAGTGCGACATCAAAACTCAATATGTTCATTTTTGCACCTAATCCTGAAGAAGTTATAAATGTTGTGTAATATTTCAGAATGTTTTAAAAATTGTGTAGCAAGTTGAAGACTATGTCATAATATCGTAATAAAAGGCACCACACTACCCGTGCGAAGCCGGGGCGGGCCGCTAGTTACATATATTTCGAATTTATCAAATATTTTTTAAATTTTTATTTTAATCTTGAAATCGATACCACACAATGGACGCTGAAGCAGAGGAAGGCCCAAGAAGCGGTGGAGGGATGATGTGGATGCTAGAAGAAGACCAGTGGCCCACAGTCGCAACAAATACGAAGGAATGAAGACGTATGGGGGAGGCTTTTGCCTAGCAGTGAAACAGTATAGGCTAGTAAAAAAAAAACTTGTAAATCACTCAGTCCATGATATCAACTGAGTCCCTGACCGATATTATCAAATATAAACCAACTGGCAATACTGGCATAAAAAACGAAGGACTGACGTCAATAGATTTACCTACGTAACTTTAAAAAATCCCGTTATACCCGAAGCTATATTAAACTTTAATAAATTCGTGTGCGTATCAAGACGTTTTTTCACAGACGGTACCTACTAGGTTTTTTATCGATGAAATATTCGTGTGGATTTTTAAACTATGGATAAAGACTTTTTTAGTCCTCTGCTAACGTGCAACAAAAATCGGTTCAACGCGAGCCGGACTCGCGCATAAAATTTGCTTTTTTTTATTTTGTTTAGAAAGATTATTTTGCATCATAAGTACAGTATAAAGGGTGTTAATTTGATTGCGTGCCATAGCTCAGGGGCGGGATCATTATCAGTAACTGAACAACTTTTCCCAAGGAACATAGGTCGAAATAAGAAAAACATGAGCTGATGTAGTTTCTATGGGAGGCCAAAAATTGATTTTCGTATTACGACCTATGTTTCTTAGGAAAATTTGTTCAGTTACTGATACTGATTCAATCAGATTAACACCCTGTATAAAGCTGCTACATTTTGGCTATATATATACTTCATTAAGTACCTTCAATAAGCTCAGATTTACAGTAAACTATATTTTTTAGGATTGAGAGGTTCTTAATAAACTAGGGTACCTTTACTTCAATCTGTAAAGACAGATTTTCGATAAGTTTTGTATTTAGCGAGTAAGTACCTGGGCGACCGAGCTTCGCTCTATAATAGCCGCCTCAACATTAAAATATCATCGGGCGCTGTAGGTTTTTGTCTAAAACGCAAATGCTTAAAAACACGTAGAAAACGAATTTTCCAGACATGAGACCTAGCTAGATCGATTTTTCGCTTTTGGCCCCCGAAAATCCCAGTATGGTAAACTTCATCGAAATCGTTAGAGTCGTTTTCGAGAAACCGATTACAAATATATATATATATATACAAATATTGCTTGTTTAATAGTATAGGATATTTAACTGACGGGGGCGCTAGTTGACTG
Source organism: Athrips mouffetella (assembly GCA_947532105.1). Taxonomy (NCBI): domain Eukaryota; kingdom Metazoa; phylum Arthropoda; class Insecta; order Lepidoptera; family Gelechiidae; genus Athrips; species Athrips mouffetella. The sequence goes on from OX383965.1 coordinate 25,946,378, forward strand.
CAAGAAAGCCCTTAACTGTACCTACCCACATAGACGTATCCATGTAAAACTTACGGCCGTATCACCAACGAGAGAATTTTGCTATGAAATTCTGAAGCAGTGAAAAGTGCAGCAGTGGCCTTATGTCAAGATTATGATAGTAAAGAGTCTGCGGTACCGATTCAATTTGGCAGCAATTTTTTCAAGCGATTCCTAAGCAAGGTTAAGCGAACGTGAATTCCTCGAGTGACTGGAAACGGAAACCAGTTAGTCGTGTGCGGCAAAAACTCAACTCGATTGGTGTTGCAATCGAACACTTTGAGCTTTAGAATGTATTTGAAAATTCTTGCAATTGAAAGATACGCCATGCGGTGGGACTATGTTCACAAATCTCAAAGACTGATTCGTCATACATTGCTGGGAGGCTTGATTATGTTAATTGCAATATCCTTACTTCAACGAGCAATGTATTCCGAATTAGTCTTTGAATTCAGCTAGGTGTGATCGTGGCTTAAGCTCGCCATTGTAAACTTTTTTTGTAACACTGTATCTTTATTTATGTGCCCATAACAGTAAATAATAAATATAGGACTAACGGCTAAACGTGCCTTTCGAAGGACGGAATCATCTTACTTTTCAGTCAATCAGGTGATTAACGGAACTGGGGAAATCACTCAAAGTGATTTTCATTTGACAGTGTCCCCACAGAGAATCGAACCCAGAACCTCTGGATTGAGAAACCACCACGACCACGGAGGCAAAGAATATATATTTAGGGTTCTTCCCACAGGTTCTTCCTAATCAGCTGCGAACCTTCAAGTATGTTTGCTCGGACAATAAAACTGAAGAAGTTTCCCTACGGAAAAAACCTACAAAAAATATTTGGCCTCCTATACAAAATGCTACTAGCTGTTGCCGGTAGCAGTTTCTTTGGGAAGTTTAATTTTTTTTCGTATTTCCACCGTTTCCTTCTGGATAGTTGTTCAGTTTTGTGGTTCGAGTAACTACTACTATACTCAAGGGTTCACAGTTGATAAGGAGACATCCTAAACAGCTTCACTTCTAAAAGTAACTGCTTCACTGGCTAAAGCACTTGCGGAAATCCTTCTAGGCGTCGTCGTCCAGTAACTTTTGCGATAGCGTGTCGTGTCACATTGATGAATTGCGGCTTTTCTGATCTCTGACAGGATCTGAGGAGTGAAAGTGAAAGTTCGTTGGTTTTGCCGAATCCCAGTGGTTCTACTCATGATAACAAGAAACTTTCCCTAAGAAACAAAACTGTTTACTCAAAAAATATACTCATCATCATCATATCGTGTGGGTTGCAAGGTCGATGACCGACCTCACAAACCCTGGTGTCAGAGTTGTTGAGCCGCCAAAGGCCTCTGATATGGCTCATTAACGACTACATCCGTAGATAGTAGTCGGGACCAACGGCTTTACGTGCCTTCCGAAGCACGGAATCATCTAACTTTTCGGACAATCAGGTGATTCATCCTGCAATGCCCTAACCAAACTGGGGAGGTCGCACAAAGAGATTTTTGTTTGACAGTGTCCCCACCGGGAATCGAACCCAGAACCTCCTCTCCTCTTAACTGAACCTCTTATATACTAAAGTGGTCACTTGATCGACCCATTTTGCAAGGAAATTCGACAATTTGATTTCCAGTAAGAAATTTTTATCTTCGCGAAAGTTGCTTGTTATCGTGATTAGAATCGCTGGGCTTCGGGAGCAAAATCAGCAAGATTAGAAAGAACTTTAACTTTAGTGGCGCTTTCTGCATCTGACGATAAAAATAATTACTTCATTGAATTTCATGATTAAATTGAAATAGTTTAAAGATTAAAGATAGTTTATTCTCATAATAAATACATTTCACTTACATGAGAAATAAAAAAATACTTACATTATATTAGCAGAGAGCGTACTTATAAAATACACAAGTTTTGATCAAAATCAATCATTAATTTATCTACTACCTACTAATGAAGGTAGTTTTATGTTAACAACGATAGTCCGGTCCCTTATTAGTCTTATATCGCCAAATTCACCAAATTGCACCATATTTTTTCCAGGTACATACATAGCTCTCAATTTTTGATAGGAGCCAATTCATGAATTTTCTATGGAAATTTTTTGAATTTCAAGAATTGGCTCCTATCGAAAATTGACAGCTATGTACCTAACTAGTAGGTACCTGTAAAAAAATTGGTGTAATTGTAAGGCGTGAAACAGCTAACTGACCGCACCACGAGTTAACAAAGAACTGCAAACGATATACACAGATAAGATTGCCTGGAAGTGACAGTGTTTTATTTATGGATTGCAAATTGAGGGACAAAATGTTGAACTTCCGCCCTCGTGATGAATGGCACCGGCAAAAAGCTGCCATATGCCACACCGCCAATAGCAGAGTTGAGCCAAATGACGTCAAACCCGGTTATTCAATGGCAGAGCTTCCGAGAACATTAGTTTGGTTTTCTCACTACATCGAGCACATATCTATAGACAAGACGGAAAAAAACACCACTTGTGTGTACATGGTGTAAGGGACAGGTTGGCAAAAACTGAAAGGGCATGATCAGTCAACGTAACTGAACAACTTTCAGTCAGTAAAACTTTCAGGAAATAAAGAAATTGTATCGTAGTTCGCTGGTCTTTCCATTTAAACTGTCCAATGAAGTTTAGAATTTTGTATGGAGAGACTGATTTTATTTTCATTTCCTGAAAGATTTGTTCACTGAAATAGTTCCATTCCATTTAGGGATAAGTCCGCCTTTGCATATGTACTTTTCTTGTTTGTAATTTGTCTCCTTTTATTTGTGATGCAATAAATAATATATACATACATACATAGTTTTTGCAAACCTGTCCCTTTCACCCTGTATTTTGCAGTTGTTCGTTCTGCACCCAAAAGCCAAAGGGAGTCTGTTACTCAGTCTTCGTTTTGACAGAGCGGATCAGAATTTCATTTTATACGGTGCATCAACTTTTTCTAATTTTAATTTCCAAATTGATTCAGTTACTTGTTCCGAGAGGCTTTGCCTTAAAAGAGTTACATACATGCTGTATGTATGAATAAACTGTTTGACGTTTGTAGAGCAGGTGTCTCATAAGGCTCGTCTGGCTGTTCATAGGGGAGTTTGATGTACGGAACAGTAAAAGCTGGGTATGGCAGAAGAAGCATGAAAATAGAATTAATGCTCTGGAAGTAAAAGCGTTGAGGAGTATGATTGTTGCGAAATTGAGTAACAGGGTATAAAAAGTATGATAAGAGAACGTTGTGGCATAAAAGAAGATGTAGTCACTAAAACTGAAAAAGGAAAGCTGAGTTTGAAAGGAATGGTTATTCATGGCCCCGTTATTCAGAAGGTTGCCCAAACCAAATATCTTGGAGTCCTCTTGGACCAGCGACTCTCTTGGCATCCACATCTCGAATATATTATATTAAGACTCAGAAAGCTCACATGGATTTTCAAAACTCTAAGACATGTGGTGCCAAGAGTAGTGGCTGATCCAAAGTGCAAAGTGAAAGACCTCCTTAAGCAGATATACATAGCACTAGTTCAGTCCATACTGATTTACTGTATCTCTATATGGGGTGGTGCAACTAAAATAAAATTTCTAGAGTTAGAACGGGCTCAACGAAGTTTACTAAAGGTCATGTATTTCAAAAAACGTAGATTTGCTACGGAAAGCTTATATCAACTGGCAAGCGTACTTACGATTAGGAAACTGTACATCGTCCATGCTGTGTTAAGGAAACACAAGGCCCTTCCCTTCGACAACAGTATCATGAGTAGAAGAAGATGTGATTTGGCTGCTATTGTGCCAGGATCGAACACCACTTTCGCAAGCAGGCAATTTAATAGTCGCTCTGCTAAATTATATAATCTAACAAACAAAGAGTTGCAAATTTATCCAAAATCGCTATCTGAGTGTAAAAAATTGTTAACTCGTTGGATAGAAACTAAGTCATATGACATGACGGAAAGGTTGTTGAATTGATGAGTAGCTAGTGGAAGTTGTATATACATCTGACCGATCCCAAGACCTTGTCGTAGGGCTATCTGCTCTTCAATTTAACAACCCCGCACGTAGGCACGTATGCATGAACTTGTTCATGCCATACTTGAGTAATAACTTGCTTTAGTGCACACACCCCCACGCACACCCACCTACACCCCCACACACACACATACACACACACTCACCCACACATACACACACACACTCACCCACACATCAAATCAAATCAATCAAAATCAAAAATATGTTTATTTCTCACCACAAATCATGCATGCAATAAAAGTAACTTAAAAATTGACTTGGTATTTGTGGGAGACTGGAGCCTAAACTAAGCAAAGGCCTGTATTTTAGGACTCCAGGTCTCCGCCCTGTATAAATGTCGAAATTCATCCGAGACATTAATGTGGATTAAAATATACTACAAAGTAGAAAAACAAAAATATTGCAAAACTAAAACATTACAAAGCTACAGTAAAACAATTTTTAGAAGATATAACATATTCAAAATTTTTCAATAAAAGAAAAGAGAGTTGTGTGCAGGATACGTCAGAGAGGGAGTGTGAGTGTAGGAGTGTGTGAGAGTGTTGTGTGAGAGTGGTGTGTAAGTGTTTGTGAAAGTGAGTGAGTGGGAGTGTATATGATGAGCGCGTATACCTTCACCTGCTTTATGATTGAATCTTTAGAAGATTTTCTGTCTCCTCATAACTAAGCACAATCAGCCACTGGGTAACCAATTTTTTACACTCAGGTCTACAACAGGTATACATGTTGACTTTTTTGTTTATACGATTGTATAAAATTGCACCACGGACTATAAAAAATCTGTGAGCTAAAGCTGTTTGTACCAAAACATGACTACAGACCGTATAGTGTCTTCTGATTGGAATCAGAGGACGCTCGAAAGGTAAGGTCGAATGTTGTCGTAGAATTGTAGCCAAAATGTATAGCTGACGCACGCTTAAAACCTTTGCCTCACTATAAAGCTCAACTGTTGAAAACAGTCGCGGTTTGAAAAGACAGACTTTGAGGATCAGTCTCTGAGCCCTTTCCAATTCGATAAGTTTTGTCTTGTCAGCTCCACCCCATGAGCTAATACAATATGACAAGATTGACTGCACCAGTGCAAGATAAACATTTATTACCAATTTGGAATCAGCGACATGGCGTAATTGTTTAAAAATGTATGTTAATTTTCGTACTTTTTGGGAAGTATTATGAATGTGAGATTCAAATGTTAATTTTCTATCAATAGTAACTCCCAAGTATCTCACGCTATTCACTAACTCGATTTTAGGGCAGATAGTTTCGCATGGTTGCAGATGGGGTATTTTACAATTGTGTGCTACTATAGGGGGAAATGACTTAGGTACACCAGGGTGATCGATGATAGTAAAAACTATGGCTTTGGTTTTGTCTGAGTTTAATGTTAAAGAATTTGCCGCAAGCCAGTCACATACTACGTTGAAACCTGACTGAGCATGGTGAAATAATTCATCCCATGTGTTCGCATAAAACGTGAGAGTCGTGTCATCGGCATAGGCTACAATTTGGCAGTTTGCAAAATCAAGTTGGCATAATTGGTTTATGTAGCATAGAAAAAGAGTGGGACCCAAGATGCTGCCCTGCGGCACGCCGAAAGTTACTGGAACTTCCTCACTAACGTGTTCACCTATTTTAACACGTTGAAATCGTTTTGTGAGGTAATCAGTAAGTAGTGCTAGCTGAGTTCCTCTGATGCCTAAACACTCTAACTTTTTCACAAGTATGGGAACAGAGACAGTATCAAAGGCTTTTGCCAGATCAAGGAAGATTGAGAGGCACTTTTTCCCACCATCCATTTTTTTAATTAAGAAGTCTGTGTATTTATGAACAGCATCATCAGTCGAGCGACGCGATCTGAATCCGTACTGACAACTACTTAATAGTTGGGATTCCTCGAGATATTTTACGAGACGATTATTGATGATGCGTTCAAATACTTTAGACAGAGTTGTGAGGATAGAAATTGGCCTATAATTAGTAACACTGTCTCTGCTCCCAGACTTGTGAACAGGGTGAACAATAGATTTTTTCAAGGCATCTGGGAAAATTCCATCCTGCAGACAACGATTTATTAGATCAGTCAGCACTGGTGTAATATTTGCAGAAATTGCTTTAAGTGATAACGCTGTTATGTCATCCCATCCGGGGGCACAGTCATGTTTTAAATTTTTTATTATTAATTCCACCTCACTACAATCTGTCGGCAATAGAACAAATGAACCAGCTGAGGATAAGTTACAAGTGGAAAAACTAATTAAGTGGTCTGGGGATTGTATACGTTCTGCTAAGGTTTTGCCTATGCCAGCAAAAAACAAATTTACATTATCTATGGCTAATTGAGGTGTCTTATCTGCAGATAAAAGTTCCTGTGATGCTGGAGATTTGCGCGAACCCATGTTAGTTACATTAATAATAGTGCGCCAAAGTTTTTTTGAGTTTTTCTTGACCAAATCTATTTGTACTTTGTCATATTGTCGTTTTAATTTTTTTATTAGAGTGTTACAAAAGTTTCTATAACGTTTATAGGTAACTTTGAACACTTCATTATTCGGCTCCGATCTAACTTTCATATGCATCCTATCACGATTTCTTATGCAACGCAGAACTCCGATGGAAATCCAAGGCTTTATAGTAACTTTGCTTCGCGGCGTTTTCATAATAAGAGAGTTATTTGTAATCGCCTGAGATATGACAGCGATCAGTTGGTTTGTAGCATTGTTTAAGTCTACTTCAGAGTATATGTGTGCTAAGTCAGTTTGAGATATTTCAGCCTTAAATGAATTTAAATTTAACTTGAACCACTCTCTATTTTTCTGAGGGATACGAGATTGTTTGGTTTTTAAGCAAAATAAAACAGCTTGGTGATCAGTGCAAGTAGTTGTAAGTGTAAATGTATAAGCTTTTAATTTAGTTTTGAGAATGACATGATCGATGCATCTATCACCCCTCGTAGGAATATAAGAGGCCGGCATCAAACCATGAAATGCTATAGTATCTAAATATGCAGATGAATTAGCAGTCAATTCTCGTATATTGATATTTATATCTCCTACTATAATGATGTTTCTGTAAGATGATAATTTAGTCAATAAGTTGTGAAGAGATACTAAAAAGTTATCTAAATTAAGAAATGATGGAGATCGATAAAAAGCAATCACAACTGTATCTCTACCAAGTGAAAGAGTAAGGCAATTAGCTTCTGCAAAATTAGGCTCATTTACTTTATATTTTAACTGGCTTTTAATATAAACAACGACTCCATCGTTCTGATTAAAGTTATCATTCGTTTTATATGCATTATAACCCTGAAGGTTTGGTAATTGAGTATCCTCAGATACCCAGCACTCCGACAGCACTATAATATCACAGGCAAAGACAAACCTAGCCAACATTATCTCTAATTCATTAAAATTACATTTAAGGCTGCGGATGTTCTGCTGCACTATCTTAAGGTAAGAGCATGGGTTTTTTAAGTATGTATCGCAATCTTCTGGATCACATAAGACGGATGCCGCAATATTGAACTGGTCAATATTATTTAATAAATGCTGTGTGTTATCGAATTTTAATGTTAATTAAATTAGAAATATGACAAAGTGCAAATGTTTTGTTATGCACTAGGCACATTAAAAGTCGAGTTTGCAGGTGTAAAAGCATGGGTTTAAATAGCTGAGACAGGTCACTTTTTTCCAGAGCTGATGATGTATAGAGGATGAAGATATATGTGGCAGGTGTGTAATATGTGTAAGAATGTGTGAGGGTGTGTGTGTGGAAATTACTTAACATTAAGATACAGATAGGGATTACAACTGGCATAATGGAAGACATAAGTGCAGTCTCAGAACAAACAATAAATAGTCATTTATCTCGAAGCACAGATTGTAGATGGTGTTCGTTAGTAACGTGTATAGCCTTTTCATCAGGATGCAACTTTAGAAGAATTTTACCGTTCGAGTGCCAGCAAGAACACATACACACACTCACCCACACTCGCACCACTCAATCAGAAATAATCTAACCTTACCTTTTTCTCTTTTGTCATAAATTATATTTTGACTTGTTTGAATTTAAGATACAAGCAAAGTAGGCTTGACATCGGGCCTGTTACCGTTATTTTTCATTAGTTGTAGAGGCTAAAGTCGGGCCATCTGTCAAGCTTGACTTATTGTTTACTTGTATACTGTAACTGTTCAGGGGAAGGGCAGAGCGATGCACAATGGTATAGAATAAGCTGGTTTATTAGGAAAGATACAAAAGGCATGAGAGCCGTGTGATGAACAAAATCGAAACGACAATAACAGACATCTATCAAAATATATAAAACACTTATAAAAACGGCCAGCTAATAGTGGCGTCAACCATGAAGGTGCTTTACACCAACACACCCCCTCAACTCATGGCTTAACGTCACGCAGCCCTAACGCAGCCGTCAGTAGCTCGTGCCTTATACGAGGCAAAGGTTTGGTGAGGATATCTGCCAACATCTTGTCAGTCGCCAGATATTCCAAAGTTATGGCTTTGTTGTCACGCAGCACATCTCTAATAAAGAAATGTCTAATATCAATGTGCTTGCTCTTTGCGTGAAATACACCGTGATCTTCAGCAAGGCAGATAGCACTTAAGTTATCAGCATGCATTCTTACCTTAGACAATGTGTGAAGACCTAGCTCCTTCAGCAGACTATTTAAGTATACAGCCTCTTTCATAGCTTCCGCCAAACTCACAAACTCAGCCTCACACGTAGAAGTCGCAACAATGCGTTGCTTTTGTGAAGTCCAAGATATGGCTGCACCACCTAGTACAAAAACATATCCTGTAAATGATCGTCTATCGGTTACACAACTACCCCAGTCTGCATCCGAATACCCCTGAATACATAACCCTGTCGGTTTAAATAACAAACCATGCGTTATTGTACCTTTTAAATATCGCAAGATCCGCTTTGCAGCTTTCCAATGGGTATCTTGTGGATTTTCTGCAAACTGTGCAAGTTTTGCCGTAGCATTAGCAATCTCTGGTCTAGTTGCCACACTTAAATACATGAGTGCTCCGATCAGTTCTCTATAAGGAAAAGATTTCTCTGCAACCTTTTTCTCTTCACTTATCACTTGTTTTCCTGTCTCCATTGGAGTCTGAACAGGATTACAGTCTTCCATGTTGAATCTTTTCAATATATCTTTAATATATTTTTCTTGTGACAAGTAGTAACCATTACCATTTTTCTTTATATCTATCCCAAGACAATAAGTTGCAGGACCAAAGTCTTTTAACTCAAATTTCTTGGCCAGTTCTTGTTTGAACTTATCTATCACATCTCTCCGTTGCGAGCAGATCAAAATATCATCGACATAGATAACTACAAAAAGATCAGCTCCATCTTTAGTATGTTTATGATACAAGCAAGGTTCACTCACAGTAGGTCTCAACCCCATCTCTTTCAGCTTTGAATCCAGCTTAATATTCCACTGTCGTCCAGCTTGTTTGAGACCGTATAGTGATTTCCTTAGAAGACATGTGTCACCACCTGCTTTTATTTCTTCAAGCATTCTTATTGCCTTTTTTCCTGTTTCACTTTTACTATCTATTTCGATTAGTTTCTTTAGACTTTCTTCCAACAGTTCTGGAACCTTCATATAAATGTCTTCGTTTAAGTCTCCGTTTAAATATGCCGTGTTGATATCAATTTGGTCTATGTCCATTCCCATCTCAACGGCTAAAGCAACCAACAGACGTACAGTTCCAATTCGCGCAACTGGAGAAAAAGTCTTATTATAATCCAGCCCTTCTCGCTGACTATACCCTTTCGCAACTAATCTCGCCTTCTTTTTCTCTGTTTTGTCAACGTTTAACTTTGTTGTCAGTACGTATCGACAACCTACGACATTTCTATCAGGAGGCTTCTTCACAATGTTCCATGTATTATTTTTTACAAGGCTCCTTATCTCAGATAATATCGCTTCTTGCCATTTGTCTTTTTCATCACTACTCAAGGCCTGCTTTAACGTGATCTCAATAACTCCAGCAAAGTCATCAGTGTCGGCGTATTCCTCTGTTGATGCTTCGCTTTCATTATTTTCAGTTTCTTCAATCTCGACCATATTATACAGCTTTCGAGGACGCCCGACGTGCCCTCTTTCAATTCTTGGTCTTCCAGGACCTCTTTTTAGAGTGATATTCCTCTCTAAAGCCTCATTGCCATCACTATCATTACTAACTCTAGTACCGTCTCCACTAGTATACGTACTACCGCTTGTTTCATCGCTCAATGGCAAAACTGGTGGCCTTTCTGATGAGATTTCTACACTTAAGGGTTGTCCCGTCAAAGAACCCGACTGTCCCGCTTGAATTTCTATTTCAACAGTCTTTTTATCACTATTCTTTTCACAGTGTGGTTCAATGAGTGACTCTTTTAAAATATTATCATTATTTTCAGGTAGCTTACCTTCTTGAAAACGAACATCCCTCGACACTATTATTTTTCTGTCTTCAGGTATCCACACTTTATAACCAATAGATTCAGCTGGATAACCAACAAAAATGCCGAGTGAACTTCTTGGTGCAAACTTATCCTTTCCTGGTTCTTTGTTCAAGACGTGTACTTTTGTACCGAACGATCTAAAATATTCGATATTCACAGGTCTCCCGAACCATTTTTCATAGGGAATTTCACCGTTCAAGCTACTACATGGACACCTATTACGTATGTAGCACGCCGTCGCAACGGCTTCTGCCCAAAAACTTGCGGCTAGTCCCGAGGATAAAAGCATACATCTTGCCTTTTCAAGCAATGAACGATTCATACGTTCAGCTGTTCCGTTACTTTGGGGTGTATGCGGCGTTGTTAGTCGTCTCGTAATTCCCGCACTTTGTAAATATAAATCAAAATTTTTATTTACAAATTCACCACCGTTATCCGATTGTAAACATTTGATTTTCCTATTTGACATATTTTCAACCTGACACTTGAAAATCTTGAACTTTGACAATACGTCACTTTTATTTTTTAGCATGAAGACTTCACACCAACGAGTACAGTCGTCAATAAAAGTAACAAAATATTTATTTCCCGCGTTCGATTGAACTCTCATGGGACCTACCACATCAGAATAAATTATTCGCAACTTCTCATTGCAGGGTCCACTGGACTTCACAAAAGGCAACGAAACCATTTTCCCTTTAGCACACACATCACAATCACGCAAGTCACAATCAGTATTTACCGGGTCAATACCTGATTTCTTAAGTAATTTCATAAGATCTCTTCCATTCAAATGTCCCATACGCTCATGCCATCTATACAGATCGACATTCTTACTTCCTGATACCACAGACGCTGAAGCGTCCATTTCCCTCAAGTAATATAAATTACCTCGCCGGTCAGCGGTCAGCTTTACTTCGCCATCCTTGACTGCGTATGCTACATCACGCTTAAAAGTGACTACACAGCCTCGTTCAGTGAGCTTAGCGATTGAAATTAAATTACTTCGTAAGTCGGGAACTAGTAAAGTATCTTCAAATTTTATGAAGCGCGTACGGTCGTCATTGCATGCTAATATCTTAACTGTACCCTTACCTTGCACGGTTGTAAAAGATTCAGTGGCTAACTTTAACTTTTGGCTCGAAGGCAGTACCTCCTCAAACCTTGCCGCGTCGTTGCACATGTGAGCACTGCATCCGCTATCAAATAGCCATTCTTGACGGCGCTTAGCTCCTACAGCCAGGCAGTCTGAAATTTGATTGATGGTTAATGCTTCACATTCTACAGTTCCATCTGGTTCTGCGCAACTTTCAGCGCACCTAGTTTCCGAAGTTTTCTTCTTCTTTTTACAGTCCGATGCCTTGTGTCCAAATATATGACATTTAAAGCATTTATACTTAAAATTCGTTCCAGTTCCGTTCCCTTTCTTCTGACTACTTGTTCCAGCTCCAGATCCATTCACGTTTTTCTGACGTCTACCCACATACATAGCACCTTCGATATCTTCAACTTGAGCGTTTCCTCTCGAGGTATACTCCTCGACGATCTTTACTCGAAGTTGTTCGGGTTTAGGAAGGTTGTCCCTAGACTCTATAGCGCAACGAAAGTTTTCAAAACTAGGAGGCAGACTATACAAAAGCATGATTGCCAATAAATCATCATGGATTTGGATGCCCATCTCTTCAAGCTTATCTACAGCTTCAAAGAAAGAATCGAGATGTTCGCTTACATTTTGATTTTCGCCCATCTTCTGCAACATCAGCCTTTTCAACAGCGTTGCCTTTTTCGCAGGACCTCTCGACGCAAACATACTCTCCAATTTCAGCCAAACTTCTCGTGTAGTTCCCACCTTCTTTACATGATGAACAACACTTGGATCCAACGATAAAATCAACTCGGATTTAGCTTTTCTGTCAGCTGCCTTCCACGCTGACAAAGTGGCATCTCCGTCGCTGGGCTTTGGCTTCTCACCACTAACATACTCCCAATAATCGCCTTTGATCAATAAAGCCTCCACTTGCACTTTCCAGGTATCATAGTTGTCTCTTGTCAATGTTTGGATACGTATACTCGAAGACATTTTTGGATCCGACTATACCTAATTTACCAAATATTTTTACGACTACTATTTTTTTACCAGCTCTGGGCCCATAACCCTTGTTCAGGGGAAGGGCAGAGCGATGCACAATGGTATAGAATAAGCTGGTTTATTAGGAAAGATACAAAAGGCATGAGAGCCGTGTGATGAACAAAATCGAAACGACAATAACAGACATCTATCAAAATATATAAAACACTTATAAAAACGGCCAGCTAATAGTGGCGTCAACCATGAAGGTGCTTTACACCAACAGTAACTACGTAGTCGGTTATGGAAGAGCGGAGCCTCCTGACACAGGCATAAAAAGCTTAAAAGGAGGCTTCGGCAACTAGATGGTAAGCACACTTCTGGTTAATGAAATAAATATTTTGTATTTGTATTAATGGTTTGGTCATGTAGAGGGGATGAATAAACGAAGATTGACGAAAGAGATCTACCTGGCGAGAGGGAATGGAAACGTTGAAAGGGAAAGGCCTCGACGAACGTTTCATCACAAACTCAGGATATTCTAAAGAAAGGGCATGTTAAAAGTACCGTAAACCGACGAGCGGGTATAAAAGGGTTGATGAAAGCAGAGAAGCGAGGGAAGTACGAGTATGCTACCCCAACGGAAAAGAGACGTGATGTTATGTACGTATGTCAGTAGGCGTTGATTGATAAGACCTGATTTCGCTTCTCAACGGGATATGTGTTCGGTGGCTCGTTTTTAGCTGATGTTTGGCAAAATGCCAAGAAAGTTGCTGAATGATACGCGCATAGTGATACGGTTACAGACCGCTTAGGTTACATCACAGAATTCGGTTTTAGTGTAAAACTTTCAAGTTTTTCCTTTTTTTTTTGTATAAATGGGCATTGAGCTTTCTTTGTTACAATACAATACAATACAATAGGCCCTGACTATCAGTGGCATTGATATATCTAGTCTGTAACAAGCTTTTTATAATATCTTTAAACTTTCTCGATTCTATTTTCGTTGTTATTCATATCATCATCATCGAGATGGGATTCGATTGTCTCCATCATCGTTACCCCAGCCTTATTGATCAGAGACCCTATTTCCTCCTCGGTAATAAATAAGTTTGCACCATTAATACAGGGTGTAAGGGACAGTATTATTACAGCTGATGAGTTTCTATGGGAGTTCAAAAATTGTTTTTCGTATTTTCACCTATGTTCCTTGGGAAAAGTTGTTCAGTTTCATGGTCTGAGCAACATGCTAATATTATGTTCACTATTTCATTAGGACCTTATATTTGTAAAACCGCTTATGCTATCAAATACACACGTAACAGATACATCACGTTTTCCCAATCAAGGAGAATCTCTCTAATTTATACCTCGAGGCGGTTGTTGCGAAAATCTGCGAACTTCACATGCTTCTGTTAATTGCCTAACTTACAGATACGGCAGCAGAGGGTCAGTAAAAACATATAAAAAGATCATCAACATATCGTGTGGGTTGATCGATGACTGACCTCACAAACCCTGGTGTCAGAGTTGCACAAAGCCTGTAATGACAAATATTACGAATGTAAGATTCGAACCTGCGTCTTTAGCAATTTGCGTGGCATCTAAACACACATGGTTCTAAAAATAATGAATAAGTTTTTAATATTATTCTTCTTATGGAGTTTATCAATAATATTATTTATTTTTGGCTCAATATTTAATTTTTAGGGTTCCGTACCTCAAAAGAAAAAAACGGAACCCTTATAGGATCACTTTGTTGTCCGTCTGTCTGTCTGTCTGTCTGTCTGTCTGTCAAGACCCTTTATCTCACGAACGGGTAAAGGTATCAGGTTGAAACTAATACCATATATTAGGATCCATGAACCACACAAGATCTGAAAATTTCAATTTTTTACAACGATGCAATCAAAAGATATGGCATTTTATGTCCTCATCTCCATACATTTATTCAAAAATGCAAAACCTACAGGGTACTTCCCGTTGACCTAAAATTATGAAATTTGGCAAGAAGCTAGATCTCACAGTACAAATAATGAGAAAAGTCTGAAATCATTAAATATTTCATTTTTTCTCACAACTAATGGTAACCAATTGTGGTGAGCTCCCGTATCAAGAACATTCATATAAAAGAGGGGTCAAGTTGGATGGTCGCTGAGGCGATTTTTGTTTTAGTTCTATTTTAAAAACGGGAACACTTACAAACTTGAAAATTGGTATGTTTATAGTGCATAAGCTATAAAATAACAACAAATAATAAAATTTGGTCAAGCGCGTGTCGGACTCAAACAATCTAGCACATTAACTTACTGAAATTTCAACTAATACAATTATGTTTATGTGGTGGTACGGAATCCTCAGTGCGCGAGTCCGACTCGCACTTGGCCGGTTTTTTTTATTTAAATACTGCGTGTTCAGTGGCTAGGCTACCAATAGTTTTATCTTGCGTGCAGGTGTCAACACGCGGGGAATGATGATATAATAGGTGTGTTCTTGGGGACTGACTCCACTCACAAACACAAACAGAATCGCTCATTAGCAAAGCTCCAATTGTGCCTGAAAGACCTTTGGAAGATCTGTAACTCTGATAGCAGGGTTTGTGAGGTCGATCATGGACCTTACATTACACGTCTTCGTCGTTATCGTGTGGTTACATGATAACGAAGACGTGCATCTCTTTTTCTTGCGCCGGTTGACTTGAGTCCGGATTCCGGAGGCTTTTAATATATTTTCGGCCTGTGCAGCACAGTCCCCCCAGATAGATAAATACTTAATTACACATGCGCGACAAAAATTACGTTTTCTCTATACGACAAAAATGACAGTTATTCTTAGATGAAAAATGTCTTGGGAAGAGAATAATGTTGCACGGACTGGACAGTCATGGCCTATGCTCAGGTGGCAGACTCTCCTAAGTCGGCATAAAGTCGGGCGTAGTAACGGGCTTAATGAGCCCTCTGCAGCAAATCAACAAGGTAACTAAAAACATTTGACAGTTATGAGGAAAATGTTTCAGAGTTGTACGTATAGTACTTATCTAGTCCCTGGTTTCAGATGAATACAAAAACCAACT
Source organism: Athrips mouffetella (assembly GCA_947532105.1). Lineage (NCBI taxonomy): Eukaryota > Metazoa > Arthropoda > Insecta > Lepidoptera > Gelechiidae > Athrips > Athrips mouffetella. The sequence goes on from OX383965.1 coordinate 25,962,048, forward strand.
TTCTATAAAAATAACTCATATCTACGCATAGAGTGACGTTGACAACTACTAATTATAGACGTTCGAGCGTTTATCAGTTAGCTCGCTGACAATGACATGGATTTTATATTTCATACAAGTTTTACACAGCTTGGAACCTTGTGATAGATACCAGAGTGTTATGAGTTGTAATTGGTAAGGTAGTAAGTTATATTGTTGACAGTGGAATATTCCTGGCTACTGACCCTTGGTTCTCTTATCGCCGTATATCAGCTGTAGGTCACTGGACACATAGACAGCTGTAACAAATTAATAATACAATGTTAAGGGTATCCGGAAAGCAACAATAAGGCCCGGATTCAGATTCAGATATGTAGATTCTTTACAGAATACTTATTGAATGTCATGCAGAATACAATGCAAATAGAGCGAGTCTACCTACACCGTTTCGGATCGTACTATGGCAGCGTAAAAGAAACGGCAAGAAACCACTGCAGCACTTTAAGAGTCGGCTTTTTACGATGTGTTTCTTGTTTTTCGCTGGAATATCAGAGCACCATACCTCCTTGTCATTGATATAGTCGTCTAATCTATAGTAAGCTTTTTTACGTAACGTTTGCTTTACACATTCTTTAATTCCAGAATGCAAAGTAAAAGGCAAAAGGACGTAACTGCAACCTAACTGGCTAACTAACAGACGTAACTTAAAAAGGCCTAGTGAAATTTGTAAGTAACTCTGTCAGATACACAGTTACTTTTTGGGGTAAGCTTTTATAGTCAGTTTTGCCATTGACTCCAAAAGAAGAAAAAGATACATTTTTACAGATGATGGAAACTTGGCTTGAACTCTGACGAAAGAAATAGGCTACAGAACTCTGAAATCTCCTTAAGTTTTATAATTAAACATAATGATGAAGTAAGTTTTGAAATAATGCTCGATTCTGTTCACGACCAGGAACATTAAGGTTAAGCCTTCCGAAGCTAATTCTGAAGCTAGGTGGAATCACGAATCATAATAAAAGTTTCAATGTAGTAAGTGCTTCTGTCACGCTATTCCATCAATGTGAAGACATGAAATGCCAATGATTGTTCTAGAATAAGTAAAAGTCGATATATGGGGTGTCAGGACAGCTTTCCGAAAAATGAAAAAGCTTAATCAGACAACGAAGCTGAACTTTCTGTGAATGAAACTTTCAGGAAACCAAAAAAAAAACATTATCTTACTAACTGTCCAACAAAGTGAGATGTGTGTTTTGCAAAAAATCACCGAGCCACATCTCACCTGGGTTGTCTCGCCCAAAGTTGGCATGTTTCGAAAATACTTTTTAGATTTTTGGAAAACAGGTAGCTAAAAGGTAAGGGTGTAGTATATTACTAGAATCGTCTCTTCATTTGATATCCCACACGACAGGTTTAAAAAAAAATCTAATCCCATACAAAAATTTGATGACGTCGTTACTCTACCCTGAGGGGGGGATTTTTGAGTACCACTTGAAAAATTAAATGTTACAGGGGGGGGACACACATTTTAACACTTTGGAAGTGTCTCTCGCGCAAACTATTCAGTTTAGAAAAAAATTATATTGAAAACCTCAATATCATTTTTGAAGACCTATCCATAGATACTGCCTACACATATGGGTTTGTTGAAAAAAAAATTTGAGTTTCAGTTCTATGTATGGGGAACCCTAAAATGTATTCTTTTTTTTCTATTTTGGTGTGAAAATCTTAATGCGGTTCACAGAATACATCTACTTACCAAGTTTCAACAGTATAGCTCTTATAGTTTCGGAAAAAAGTGGCTGTGACGACGGACGGACAGACAGACAGACAGACATGACGAATCTATAAGGGTTCCGTTATCTATAAGGGCGTTACTTGTACATTCTAAAATAAAATAGCATTCCCCCCCCCCCCCCTTATCTCCGAAGTTTGTGAAAGGAAAAATCTGAATTAATTACAGTTGACAGAAGTTTGTGTAAACATTACAGCAAAAATAAAACTATCTTTCTAAGTTACACAGTTTTTTAGAAATCTGCAAATAACCTTTACAAACAAATTTAGATTTGCGGTCCTAAAAATTTTTTGACTTCTTTGCTTCCAAAAATACAAAAAGTATATCGGAACCCTCGGCGCGCGAGTTCGCACTTGACCGGTTTTTTTTAAATTATGTTAAATTTTCTAGGTCACTACCAACCACACCACTTTGGGCGTCATCGCTTCGATTTCCCGCAAAATATCACGTTGATAAGAGAATTATTTATTGGGTTAAGTTCAAGCAATGTCGGTAACTAACGGTTAGATCGCTCAGCACGAAACTTGATTCAAAATGTCAGGGCTGAAGGAAATGTAGGCACCTGATAAGTAGTTAGGTATACATAGAATCGAAGCAGCATAATATGGATGGCGTTTTGTTTAAATGTTTATAGAAAGTTAGCCCGTGGACATTTAAATTACGAAAAAAGTTTTCGTTTGTTTTTGTGAAATTGTTATAGATTTCGCCATTTCACGTACTAAAAGCGAAGTCTTAAAGATCGTAAACCGCCGTAACCATATATAGTGACAAAACTATAATTCCATATATGTTAGTTGTATACATTGGTAGGTTACCGCATTGTTTCGTTATTGTCATGTTGTACAGCTTTGTTGAATTATCATACGTATTAAATGAGTCTTAAAATCTGAACCGGCCACAGAAACAGTCTTAAAATAGGTATATAGGGTGACTTTTAATTAGTTCTTGATAGCAAAAGATACGCATGTACTCATGATACTGAACAACTTTTCCCAAGGAAGATAGGTCGAAATACAAAAAAACAAATTTGACTTCCCATACAAAATGCGCTATCAGCTGATGCAGTTTCTATGAGAGGTCAAAACTTGATTTTCGTATTTCGACCTACGAGTATGTTCCTTGGGGAAAGTTGTTCAGTATCGTGAGTACATTCATACGTTTTTCTATCAAGAACTAATTAAAAGTCACCTTATATGGTTTGTTCAGAGGGGGTCTATTAACAGATGTAGAAATTTGAAACGGTATCTCTTAAATGTAAATTATTGTCAATATGGCCAGACTACATCACTCGATCTTTAAGACCTCGCTATTAGTATGTGAAATAGTGAAATCTATAACAATTTCACAAAGACAAACGGTAACCTTTTTCGTAATTTAAATGTCCACGGGCTACAGTACTATTAGTAGCAAGAACAAACAAGCCTGACAAACCTCCTTCCATACTTTTTTCGTTTCATTAACTCTCAGCACTGAATAAAATATAAGACATACTAACGTCCCTCATTATATATATATATTCCTTCATTCAAGCCGGTTGTAAAAAGAACCGAAAACTTGATCAAAGATTCACCTGTCTTATAAGTGTTAAGTTATGCCACTGTTATGATTGGCGTCACTCGTTTGCTCACTATTGTAAAATAAAAAGGACCGCATATTGAACCTAAGACTTAACCAATCATCAACCAATGACCCACGTGAAGAGAAGTAGTTAAGACTTATGAAGTTTCAACAGCTAACTCCTTTATAAGCCCTCTTAGGGTTAGGTGTCGACAAAAACACATGCACCATTTTTTTTACAAGAGACCTATGGCAAATAAAATCTGAACATCAGAATAACTTGATATGACAGAGGAAAATTTATTCGAAAGAAGAACTTGGAACAATTTAAGATTATGCAGGCCAGTACGATGAAAGTGGCCAGGAACTACAGAATGAGGACGCTACAAGGCTTCGTGACCAAGTTCTGGCTCTCGCCAAAGTGACAAGGAAAGAAAGAACGTGATCTATAAATCGTGTTTTGTATTCTTTTTATACCTAGCATGAGGAGAGATCGCGTGTTCTGCGTGTTTCGTGCTGTTACCAAGTTTTCTAACGTTCGTGTCGCGTGATGCGGCTGGTAATACTATGTTGCTTTGCGTGCCGGCGAGCGAATCGTGTCTGTTCAGCGTTTGTGTTAAATATGTATGTAGATGGAAAGAACTGGCGGAAATTTGGAAATGTCTTGACCTATAACGACACGCTAAAGAACAAATAATTGATGGTTCGCCGAAAATCGTATTAACTCATGTTTCACAATCTTGGTGTCAGAATTTTCGTGGAAGCTATGTGTAACGATCAGCGTCAAAGGCTTAATTAGCATGCTTGGTAGAGACGGCACCAAGTACGTAGAAACAAAACCAGTATCTTCTTCTTCCTGCTCTTTTTCCCAACTTTATTTGGGGTCGGGCCTTCTTGTGCTTCGGCGCCAGGATTGTCTATCCTGGGTTTTCAACGGTGGCATACTTTGAGTCTTTAAGTCTCTCTCGACAGTGGACCACCAAGGGCCGGTGGTCTACCGCTTGTTCGCTTGCTAGTGTCAATGTTAAGCACTGTACTCACGGAATAGCTTGCGTTTCTTTGAGTTTCTCGGTTACTGGATCATACCATAGCACAAACAGATTTGAAACCACAACCTGCAGATTTCTTACAGGGATACTTCCGTTAGCTTTACTGGTTATCTTAGCTTGGACATGTGGGGAGTTGAAGGCTTAAGCCTGTTGTAAAAGTCAAGGCAAGAATCCTAAGGGCGATTCGTCATACAACAGCCAAAATAGTACTTTTTACAAAGCGCGCAATGAAAGAAGAGCCCTGTCGGATCACGTGGTTAACCTGCGCAGTAGACAGTTGGCAGGCCATTTTGTCGCAAACTGTCTACTGCGCAGGTTAACCACGTGATACGACAGGGCTCTTCTTTCGTTGCGCGCATTGTACGTCATTACACCGGTATTATAATAGGTCTTTACCTATGAAATTGCCGAAATTTTCTTACAGATTAATGAGATCATAATTCCTATAATACTAATGCAATTTTTTTCATTTGTCTTATATTTGAAAGTTGACTTCAAGGTTATCAATTTACGCATAAAATAAAGTTTTTATTTTTAGTTTGATATATAAAATTTAAGGTTCGAATATTGTTCGTCTTAATTGTCGTCCGATTTCATCATTAGATTTGTTATATTTTTTTACAGATAATATTTACGAAAATCATTTTTAAGCTTCTGTTAGCCTAATGTCTTCCCAATAATGCTTAAAAAAAAAAAAAAAGATTGGATTTATAATTCCTAAGAAAAATGCAAAAATATTAGTACTGAGAATTGAGTTTACCTAAAATTCGCCATACAAAACGGCAATTTCATAGGTAAAGACCTAATATTGCGCTATCGTACGAGTACTACCTAGGTCCTCGATTTCGGGCGTCACCATGGGTCTGAGGGAAGATATTACACGTCCCATGCTTTCAGTGCTAGAGTTCTGAGTAACAAAGTATAGCCCGAGAGCATCATGTGAGGCCTTCCTGTAGAGTGGTTAACGTTGGCGTAGCTGAGTGAGGAATCACATGCATTAAGGCTATACCTTCCCTAAAATTTGCAGCTACACGCTCGTCAATGTTACTTACGACCTCATTTACACGTCAATAACGTTCTTTATTGTTTATCGAAAACAAGCACAAGTGAAAACATCAAAGGCGAGCTTAACTCAAAACTAAGTTTTCTACCAGCTAACCGAAAAACAGAAAAAGATAGTATAGTATACAATACAGCAGCGGGCAAAAGTGCACAACACAAGTGATTACTAACGTTCACATTAGCGTGCGTTGCAACGTGGCGGTTACGACCAACGGTCACCCCGAAATTCACTAAAATGAGAGAAAAGTTTTTTTTTTCTTTAAAAAAATATCAAAAATGTAAAACGAATCATTTTGTATCATTGAATATTGTAAATTTTTATATATTTTTGATAAAAAATGTAGCACAAAAATGGTTACAAATGGAAAAAAAACCGGCCAAGTGCGAGTCGGACTCGCGCACCGAGGGTTCCGTACAAACCTGTAGGTATATAAGAAAACGGTATTGTATTTTTATTGCTATTTTTTATTATTATGTGATATAACTAAAAATTTAAGGTTTTCGGAATTTTTCTTTTATGGGTGCTACAAAAAGTTGCTTCATGCCAAATTTCAAGATTCTGAGTTCACAGGAAGTACCCTGTAGGTTTTGATTCCCTGAGCCTCACTTCATTTTTAGGGTTCCGATACCAAAATGGTAAAAAAAAGGAACCCTTATGGTGCCGCTCTGTCTGTCTGTCTGTCTGTCCGTCTGTCTGTCACACCTCTATATCTCAGCAACCACTTATGCTATCAACCTGAAATTTGGAATAGTTTTAGAATATAGTTGCCCAACTTAATTGCACAAGAAAAAATTTTGAAAAAAGTATGATTATTAATATAAAGGGGTCCAAAATAGGGGGGGCCAAATTTCAAATTGTCGCTACTAGGTCGAGTGGGGTATCATATGAAAGGGCTTTACTTGTACATTTTAAAATATATTTTTGTATTTTTTTAAATTTCTTAGTTTTAAAGTTATGATGAAAAATGTCAAGAAAAATACCATTCCCCCCCCCCCTTATCTCCGAAGTTTGAGTAAGGAAAAATCTGAATTAATTACAGTTGACAGAAGTTTATATAAACTTTACAGCAAAAATAAAACGATCTTAGTAAGTTGCACAGTTTTTCAGAAATCTGCAAAAAACCTTTACAAACAAATTTAGTTTTGCGGTCCTGAAAATGGACTTTATTGCTTCCAAAAATACTATAGGTATATCGGAACCCTCGGCGCACGAGTCCGACTCGCACTTGACCGGTTTTTATTTTTATTATTTGATGTTGTAGCGACAACAATACACAATTTGTGAACATTTCAAATTTCTACGGTTCATGAGATACAGCCCGCTGACAGACAGACATCGGAGGCCTATCAATAGGGTCCCGATTTTCACCCTTTGGGTACGGAACCCTAAAAATAATATTCTACCAAAAACATGTCATGTATAACGCTTTTTAATGATTTCGCTGTTAAAAAGTTGTAGAGTAAATTCCGCAACTCTACAAGCCCTAACTCTACAAAACCAATATTTTGATAGTTAAGTGTGAATTGGCCGTAGCTGAATGCTTTTTAATCGCCAGTTGTACAAAGGATCTTTAAATGTAAAGCTCCTCTAAATCGATTGCTGACTTTCTGGTTTGTTGACAAAATCGTAGTTTTGATTGTCATTTTTAGGTATTAATAAAATCTAAAGTATAAAAGCTAAAGAATTTAAACTCGGTGGGTTTTATAAGGCTGCTAACATCACCCTTACCTGAAAATTTACACTCTATCTAGTTCTAAGATACGAGGCTTCGAAAATACCACGAAATTTTTCGAAGGGCTCTTCTTGCTCCCTACAGGCTCGTCTTAGCCCCCGCACTACCGTGCTCCAAGATCTCAAACAGAGATAACCAAATACTTTTCGAATATTTTTGTGAGTCTCAAGAAATTAAAAATAAAAAACTACCTGGGAAAATCCAGTTAAGTGCTATACAAAGGAACCTTACAAAAAATAATAGTTACCTCTTCTATTATATGTTGGGTTCTTTGAAAAAGGTACAATACTATTACTGGCTGCATACTGTTACTTTACGGTACATACTACATACATTATCAGCTGACGGTTACAAGTATAAATTTTGATATAAAATTCAGGTCACCACTCGCGTTATACTATAGTCTTTGTGTCATCTTAGTGCCTCCTACAGGAACTATGATTTTTCCGGGATAAATTGTAGCCTATGTGGTAGGCCAGCCAGTGCTTGATCTATCTACCTCCCTTTCATCGAAATCGGTTCAGCCGTTTAGGCGTGATAGTGGAACTAACAAACAAACATCCATAATTTTGCATTTGTAATATTACTGAGATCTAGGACACGTAAAATTTTTAAAAGTTTTATAAAAAATGAAAACTGTACGATTTTCATACAAACTTTCATCCCTCAATTCACCCCCTTGGAGGATGATATTGGGAGAATGCTAAAACAGGTATTTTTCTTTGTTTCGTATCTTAGCTTTAATAACAAAAATTATGCATCGAATGTCAAAACGTAGGATTTTTATACAAATTTTCATCACATATTTCACCCCCTTAAGGGATAAATTTTGAAAGATCTTTTGCTAGTTTTGACATGCAAGAAACCACGGTACAAAATACATCCGTAGCTGTAAGGGCCATCACACATAGCTCCGGCACGGCGCCGTGCCGTGCTCCGGTGCGGCGCCGGACTACGGCACGGCGCCGTGCCGTAAAAACTCACGGCGCGCGCCGTGGAAATCTACGGCACGGCGCCGTGCCGTACTCCGGTGCGGCGCCGTGCCGTGGAAATAGCAGTGTGGCCAGTCATATGCTAGTTTCTGCGATTTTAGCAGGATTCGGTCTCTGATTATTTTGACGATTTACATATGAAAATGACGGAATGTTAGAATAGAATAGATTGCAGCTGCAAGTTTACCTAATATAAACTTAACTGAAATAATTTCTAATTTGTATTGAATCTGAATCAATTGGAAATTAAATGACAATAATATTGAGATTGAATTGGAATAGGATATAATCTAATTTCAATTGAAGTAGAATTAAATTGGATCGGAATTAAATGTAAATGATTAAAAATTTAATTGGAACAGTGTTGGAATTGAAATGGAACAAAATTGGAACTAAATCAGAACTGAATAAAGTTTTTATTGGAATTGAATTATTGAAACTTCTTTAGCGGCGCTTAGAAAATTTCATATGGGAAAAAATGATAGATTCAGATGGCGCGTCCGAACTCAGATCAAGTATAGAAATGGATTTGCAACTAATCATACCAAGTTAGAGCAGGCTCAATATATAGGGTGACTTTTAATTAGTTCTTGATAACAAAAGATATGCATGTACTCATGATACTGAACAAATTTTCCCAAGGAACATAGGTCGAATTACGAAAAACCAAATTTGACCTCCCATACAAAATGCGCTATCAGCTGATGCAGTTTCTATGAGAGGTCAAAACTTGATTTTCGTATTTCGACCTTTGTTCCTTGGGGAAAGTTGTTCAGTATCATGAGTACATTCATACATTTTTCTATCAAGAACTAATTAAAAGTCACCCTATATACAAAAGTTCTAAAGTGTAATAAAGACCAAAACATCTTTTTAGTCTTTATCGCGTCAGATCTCAGATGAAGTATAGAAACGGATTTGCAACTAATCATAACAAGTTAGAGCAGGCTCAATATATACAAAAGTTCTAGTGTGATAAAGACCAAAAGATCTTTTTTGTCTTTGTCATAGTCTCGGCTTTTTTAGTTGTGCACAAGCTGTCAAACTAAAAATCGCTATAACTCGTAAACTACTGACCCTAGACTACTCGTGTGCTGAGACAAATGATAGGTCTTGATGAGATCTACATTTCAAATGACAGCTGTCAAACTAAAAATCGCTATAACTCGAAATCTACTGACCCTAGACTACTCGTGTGCTAAGACAAATGATAGGTCTCGATGAGATCTACATTTCGAATGACAGCTGTCAAACTAAAAATCGCTATAACTCGAAAACTACTGACCCTAGACTACTCTTGTGCTGAGACAAATGATAGGTCTCGATGAGATCTACATTTCGGATGACAGCTGTCAAACTAAAAATCGCTATAACTCGTAAACTACTGACCCTAGACTACTCGTGTGCTGAGACAAATGATAGGTCTCGATGAGATCTACATTTCGGATGACAGCTGTCAAACTAAAAATCGTTATAACTCGAAAACTACTGACCCTAGACTACTCGTGTGCTGAGACAAATGATAGTCTCGATGAGGTCTACATTTCGGATGAGAGCTGTCAAACTAAAAATCGCTATAACTCGAAAACTACTGACCCTAGAAAATGGCAGACATTGCTTTGCCAGATAGATAGACAGCTAAGTATCCCTATAAGTTTTCATTTTTTCTTTTTGAGGTACGGAACCCTAAAAAGAAATGGAACTATCATTAAAAAAAAAGGACGGGTTGCACTCCGGGAGTGCCGGCAGAAGTAAAAACAATTTTTTTGTAGTGTGACAGCAGCCATCCGAAATGTAGATCTCATCGAGACCTATCATTTGTCTCAGGACACGCGTAGTCTAGCGTCAGTAGTTGACGAGTTATAGCGATTTTTAGTTTGACAGCTGTCATCCGAAATGTAGATCTCATCGAGACCTATCATTTGTCTCAGCACACGAGTAGTCTAGGGTCAGTAGTTTACGAGTTATAGCGATTTTTAGTTTGACAGCTGTCATCCGAAATGTAGATCTCATCGAGACCTATCATTTATCTCAGCACACGAGTAGTCTAGGGTCAGTAGTTTTCGAGTTATAGTGATTTTTAGTTTGACAGCTGTCATCCGAAATGTAGATCTCATCGAGATCTATCATTTGTCTCAGCACACGAGTAGTCTAGGGTCAGTAGTTTTCGAGTTATATAGTTTGACAGTTTGTGCACAACTAAAAAAGCCGAGACTATGACAAAGACAAAAAAGTTGTTTTGGTCTTCATCACACTAGAACTTTTGTATATGTTGAGCCTGCTCTAACTTGGTATGATTACTTGCAAATCCATTTCTATACTTCATCTGAGATCTGACGCGACAAAGACAAAAAAGATGTTTTGGTCTTTATCACACTTTAGAACTTTCGTATATATGAGCCTGCTCTAACTTGGTATGATTAGTTGCAAATCCATTTCTATACTTATCTATCATTTTTTCCCTCTATAAAATTTTCTAAGCGCCGCTAAAGAAGTTTTCACTTCAAAAAAAAATTACCTCATTCAAAATTTTAATGTTTATAAATACTTCAAAATTATTGTATAACTTAACAATGTGGGTAAACCAATGAAAAACAAATTATATATCGTATTTAATTTTGGCCGAATAATGATTTCCGTTCACTGATTCTGCTCTTTTATAGCTCAATTTCTGTTTATTATTTTCGCATAGTTGACAACACTGTACTTTTACGGCACGGCGCCGCACCGGAGTACGGCACGGCGCCGTGCCGGAGATTTTCACGGCGCGCGCCGTGAGTTTTTACGGCACGGCGCCGTGCCGTAGTCCGGCGCCGCACCGGAGCACGGCACGGCGCCGTGCCGGAGCTATGTGTGATGGCCCTAACGGCTCAGCATTGATGATCCTATACTATTAAACGGGCAATATTTATATATATATATATAAAATGGTTTATATTAAATATTGGGAAGGAAGCGACGCACAAGCAAACACCATTAATACGAGACTGAGGAATTTATTAAAAAATCTCTAACTACCCACATGCATAGACGGTATTAAAAATAATTCAACTTAACAGTATACACCATTCTTCCCTCTCTGTTTCGTTAGATACATATATTTTTTTTTTACAAAAGAACTAGATACAGTAGTTCACGTGAAATTTATTCATTCTAATGAATAACTCTAAATAAGTAAAACTTGACATTATTCTTCCCTCTCTGAATGTTAAGTAAGTACAATTAAGTATTTAATATAACGCAATCTAAGCACTTAATATTATTAACCAACATAATCAACAGTTATAATGAGCTAATATTCGTTATAAATGGTATAATATTTTTACAAACATGCTCCATAAGATCAAGTAAGTTACGGTAAACAAAAATTTAGAAAGCTTAGAGAAACCAAAGTATTAATCAAATTCTAACCCGTACCTTACTACTGGTTTCCTTACTCTTTTAAGAGTAGGAGTGTATTGCGGCGGCTTAGTGTTGAGATTGGATGTTAGCGAGGGCGCAGATGCCGTGCTAGAACCAGCACTTACAACAGCTGGAGGTGGACTTACCGGTGCACTTTTAGCGGCTGGACTTGGACGCACAGGAGCACTGACAGTTGTACGCGTTGGTTCGACAACCTCTGGTTCAAAACTTGTGGCCGATAGAAGAGAATCGTAATTCTCATCAGTTTGCGTGTAATCTCCGCGAAGCTGATCTATGTGCTTTTTAAAATATTTGTTACCCTTTTCAATAAAGTAAGTTAAAGGGCCAATCCGATCTCTGACCGTTCCCCGCTCCCAAGTAAAGGAATTTTTTCGGTACATTTTAAAAAAAACTTTTTCCCCAATATTAAATGACCTGTCTACCGTAGCTTTGCGATCCATCTGCAACAGCTGTTTACGCTTTACCACATCACTTGTGGACGGCCTCAGTAAGTCCAACGGAGTGCGTAAGTCTCGTCCCAATAGTAAATTCGCGGGGGTTTTTCCCGTTATTGTGTGTGGCGTAGAACGGTACATTAATAAAAAATCATTAAGCGCTTTATCTACCTCGACATTGTCGTGCATCGCTTTCTTGATACAGGTTTTAATAATTTTCACGGCGTTTTCAGCTGCTCCGTTACTGCTTGGCTTATAAGGAGTGACAGTAATGTGTTTAATGCCCAGACCACTGAGAAACTCCTTGAATTCTCTACCGTTGAACGGTGGACCGTTATCCGAAACTAACTCATGCGGTAATCCAAACTGCCCAAATAAAATGTGCAGTTTACCTATAGTCGACTTCGCGGCAGTTCCCGGCACGCGAAAGGCCTCTATCCATTTTGAATGAGCGTCGGTTACTACCAGATAATAGACGGTATTACCTACTAAGGTAAAGAAATCCGCATGCAGACGATACCACGGTTCTTGTGGCCACTGCCAAGGGTGCAAAGACGCCGCTGGAGGCGAAGGCCGCTCACGCGCACAAGTCTCACAGGCTTTGCAAATGCGTTCAATGTCCGCATCAATACCCGGCCAATACACGTAATTTCGCGCTAAATTTTTGCATTTCACTACACCTTGATGTGTCTCATGAATTTGATTTAAAATGTTCCTTTGCAAACTCTGTGGCACAATAACACGGTGCCCATACAGTACACAACCCTGTTCGATACATAGGCACTGCCTAATTTTAAAGTATGGTTGCAAATCCGCGTCTTTGCAGTATTGCCAGTTAGTTTTAATTGACTTTATAACTTCGTTTAGCGTGATATCTTTTGCCGTCTCGCGAGCAATCTCTTTGTAATTAATTGGTGCCCATTTTTCTACAAAGCATATGTACGGATCTACGCGACTTTTTGTTTCCGGTTCAGCAATAGGCATCCGTGAAAGACTGTCTGCTACGCAATTTTGTTTCGAGCTTACGCACTTAACCTTGTAGTTATATGCACCAAGAATCACGGCCCATCTTTGAAGACGGTTTGCTGCCATCAAGGGTATACCCTTGTGTTCACTAAATATCACAGCTAGAGGCTTACAATCCGTCACCAGTGTAAACTCGCGACCAAAAAGGTAATCATGAAATTTTGTTACGCCGAAAATTACAGCTAGACCTTCTCGACAGATTTGGGCATAATTTTTCTCGGCCGTAGTTAACGTACGAGATGCGTGCAGCACCGGGCGCTCGACGCCGTCGGCACAGCGCTGAGAAAGCACGGCGGCCACGCCTTGCGGCGATGCGTCGCACGACAAAATTGTAGGTAATGCCGGGTTAAAATGCACTAAAACAGATGCTTCCTTTAATGCTTTTTTTGTTTTATTAAAGGCTTTCTCACATCTCACAGTCCAAACAAAATCTTTTTCCTTTTTTAGTAAGTCGTATAACGGGCTCAACATATCACTCAGATTATATAAAAACTTCCCGTAATAGTTAATCAATCCGAGAAAAGCGCGCAATTGTTTAGAAGTTACCGGAACTGGGGTCGACAAAATGGCATCTACCTTTGAAAGCTCAGTGTGTAAACCTTCCGCATCAATTACGTACCCCAAATAAGAAATTGATTTTTGAAAGAAAGTACATTTATCAACAGCCACTCGAAGGCCGCTGTCCGCCAGAATTTTGAAAACTTGAAGAAGTCGCTTCCAGTGGTCTAAATCATTGACCCCACTCACTGTAAGGTCATCCAAGTAACAGGTCACAAACCGCATTCTAAATAATTTATCCATCATACGCTGGAATTTATTCGGTGCACATTTTATTCCGAATGGTAATCGGTTATAACAAAACATACCTTGCATAGTAACAATTGTACAAAGCTTACGGGAGGGCTCATCTAGCAAAAATTGTAAATAGGCGCTGCTCAAATCAATTTTACTAAATAACTTACCGCCCTGTAACGATGCAAAGATATCCTCTATTTTTGGTATCGGGTATTTATCGTCTACCAAAACAGGGTTCAAGGTGGACTTAAAATCCCCACACAAGCGACAATCGACACCATTTTTCTTTAACACGGGCACCACTGGAGTACCCCACTCGCTCCAGTCGACGGGGGAGATGACGCCCTCGCGCTGCAGCCGCTCCAGCTCAGCGTCCACCGCGGGGCGCAGCGCGTGCGGCACGGGGCGCGGCCGCCGCCACACCGGCACCGTTCCTTCTACTACCTCGAGCGAAATTGGTGCCTTATTAAATGTACCTATTCCTTTCTCAAAAACATTAGGAAATAAACTTACTAGTACTTTATCCATTTCGTTCTTAGCCGGAATTTTTCCTAACGTCATATTCAACTTATGAATTTGAGGAAATTTCATGCCGAAAGCTTTCATCCAATCTCGACCTAACAATGAGGCACTGTACTTGTTATCTATAACTAATAGGGTCAGATTTTCAACAAGTCTGTCGTTTATTTGAACTGAACAAAGAAACTTACCCTTTGGCTTCACTAGCTCACCGTTGTACATTTTTAGTGAAGTATTTACCGGTATTAACTGACAACCGCAAAAATATTTATTATACAGGGAAACAGGAATAACACTAATAGCGGAACCAGTGTCACCTTCCATTTCAATAGGCACATTATTAATCAGAGCCTTTATCACCCAACGCTCGTCCTCACTCGTCTCGCTGTCAGTCAGCTGATAAACCTCGACCTCGCGGTCACCCGAGCCGCTCGAGTCCGACGGCGAGTCCTCCGAATTTTCGCTCACGCGATGCACTCTAGATTGTTTACGTTGGCTACACACTTTAGCGATATGACCACGCCTACCACAGACATAACACTCACTATCACGGAACGAACACTGGGCTGGATCATGTAACCGATCGCATCGGTAGCACCGCTGCTGTCTCGACGCGCCTTCGCCCCCGCGACGATGGTGCGCCGACCTGGCCGGGCCGGCTCCTCGCCGCCGGCCGGCGGGTGCGCGCGCGCTGCTGCGCACTGCATGTACCGGCTCCGCGGCGCCGCTGTCGCGGAGCATGCCGGTGGCACTCGCCTCCCCCGGCTTCGAGTCCCGTACTGCCGCCTCCAGCGACAGCGCCAGTTCCGTGGCGCGGGCGTATGTTAGCTTGTCATCTTCCTCCACTAGAATACGTTGCCGAATACGATCACTCGCTAACCCATACACGAATTGATCGCGTAAATTTTCCTTTAGTGCTTCGTTGTCCTTGAATTTACAGGGTTTACTTAGCTTTTTTAACTCGACTAAGTACTCACTTATTGTTTGACAACCTGTTTGTTTACATGCTCTGAAAATCATCCTTTCGGCAATTTTAGAACGTTTAGGAGTCAAATGTTCTTCGACCAACGTCACTATTGTCTCGAACGCAACCTTCTCTGGCTTCTCGGGATAACACAGGTCGATGATTAAATCCAAAGGCTCGGTACCAACGATTGCCACTAGGTACTTGGAAAATTCTTCCGGCTTGACGTCGCTGATCGTAAACCACGCTCGTAAACGACTAACATAAGTCGCCCAACGATCGACATGAAGTTTAAACTCTTTTAGACTACTCAAATCACTCATTTTTCTTCCTTTAAATAGATAAAACTCGTCGCCAAATGGTTTATATTAAATATTGGGAAGGAAGCGACGCACAAGCAAACACCATTAATACGAGACTGAGGAATTTATTAAAGAATCTCTAACTACCCACATGCATAGACGGTATTAAAAATAATTCAACTTAACAGTATACACCATATATATATATATATATTTGTAATCGGTTTCTCGAAAACGGTTCTAACGATGAAATTTAGTATACAGGGGTCTTTGAAAATCGCAATCGCAATCGCAAAAAAATCGATCTAGCTAGGTCTCATGTCTGGGTAAATTTGTTTTCATCGTCTTTTTTAATATTTCTTAGCGCGTTTTAGTACGTTCAAGAAACTTACAGCGCCATCTGTTGTTGAGTAGCATAGCTTGCTCACCCGATGATATTTTAATCATACAGAGCATAGCTCGGTCGCCCAGGTACTTAGTTATTAAGTATAATTTAATATATAAAGTATAATTTAATATTATAATTTTGATTTATCACGTAATACGTAAACCTCGTTCGGGCGAGTACGGAAAAAGCGAGAAAATATTTTAAAAATTTTTTTGAAGTGAAAACTTCTTTAGCGGCGCTTGGCACTTTTTTTAGATGGGTAAAGAATGTTAAACTGGCGTCAGTTGTCGCGTCAGATCTCGCTTCAGATCTCGCGTCAGATCTGTAGCCTGATCGAAAAAGCGTCAACTGTCAACCGTATTCTTCTTACAATAAGGGTTTTTATTCAGTGACATCAAAGAAGTACGCGAGCAATGGCGCGATTGACCCTTACAAAAAGCATAATATTCAAAAATGCAAGTTTTCGCTTCTGCCGGCACTCCCGGAGTGCAACCCGTCTTTTTTTTCATAAGGTTAGCCAAGAAAGTTGAAAAATATAGTTAAGGTTGAGTACAATCAGTAGGAAAATCAACCTTATTGTTTTAGTCACTCGTGAATGGAAACGAACTTAGCGTAAGATGGTATAGTAAACTACATTTTTGTCTTGTTTTGGTCGACTGTACTTACGTCATAAATATCGTATCTAATCTTTATCTTTTATCGTGCTTGGCTGTTGGACCTTATGGTCTTAACCTTAAAGGAAATAAATAAATAAATTCACACTGGTCACATAAAAAAATATATATAAGCAAACGCTTTTAAGTAGAGCTTGAAACATAAATGAAATTCGCTTACACCTATACAAGGGACGGTGTACCGGAAACTGAACGGGCGTGCCAACACTGTATTTTTTTTTTATTTCCCTAAAATGTTACTTTGGAAAAGTTATTCAGTTTCACTGACTGAGCACGCCCTTTCAGTCTGCGCTACACCGTCCCTTACACCCAGTATAATTTAACAAAGACTTATAAGACGATGCTGATCCTGCGCAGGGTTTACAGGCGGGAAGCCAACTACGATTCGCAATCACTGCCCCGCGCACCACCGCGACTCATTCTTTGAGTTCTGCACGTACAGTCAACGGCAGGTCAAGCTTGACACTTGCAGTGCAACTCTAGCCCGTATGTCTTTTGAAGTAAGAACGGCACAAAGTCCAATGTGTTAATCTTGATGTGCTCTTGACTGTACAGTCAGCATTGTTCTTTTATGCCCCGTAAAATACGAGCAAAAAAAATTTTTGTATGAGTTTGCTGTGCTACGTTAATAAACTCCCTTTTTATTTGTTCCAGGTAATTGGGAGTTTTGTTCCTGCTCCTATTGTTTCCTTTCCATATTCACTTCCTTCAACCGAGTAGTAAACCTATAGAGATGAAAATATGTATGTGGACTGGGGTGACTTTGGTATATGTGGTCTGACTTTGATAGGCTTATTTAGCTTCTACCAGCAGGTTTTTATGGTAAGTAATCCTGGCAGGGACTAGCACTAATGGACATAATTATTTTATACTATATTAAACATTTTTATTTATTGAAGATGCTCGATGCCACGCCTTAGATGATACTCACCCCTGCGTATCAAAGTAACGAAGGTAGTCAGACGTTTTTGATGAGTTTGATTCTATAAACAATTTCATCCCGAATTCGGGTCGGATGCACTTTGAATGATCTAAAATCGGTACAGAATAAATTTTGCTTTTAAATTCAAGCGAGAGTTATAAAAGTAAAATATATAAATCTGTTTTTAACTTTTACGTTCATAGCCAACTCAGCTATAAAATTTGGCAGAGATATAAATTTAAAACAACAAGATTCCTTTTGTTATGTTTATCGGTTGTAATCTTAGGATTGTGTGCGCCAAGAAGTGAATGTCAAAGACGTGTTGATTGATAGACCTGTTTTTTCGCCACTACTCGTTGCATGAAAAATATAGGGCTATTGACAGTCTAGTCGTGTACCTATACCAAAGAATATCTGATTTCCCTAATACACCTTGTAAGGGACGGGTCAAAAATTCAAAATGTATATGTTACGGCTAAAGATGGTTGTGAACGTAAACTTAAGAGTACCTGGGCGACCGAGCTTCGGTCTATAATGCCGCCTCAACATTAAAATATCATCGGGAGAGCAAGCTATGCTACCCGCCAACAGATGGCGCAGTAGGTTTTTGTCTTAAACGCGGTATTTTACAAATATAAACACGGGGAAAACTAATTTCCCCAGACACGAGAACAAGCTAGATAGATTTTTTGCCCCAGAGAACTACCGTATGGTAAATTTCGTCGAAATCGTTAGAGTTATTTTCGAGAAACCGATTACAAATATGCAGGGTGTTAGGGACAGCCTTCCGAATACTGAAGGGGCATGATCAGTCAACGACACTGAACAACTGAACAAAACTTTCAGGAAACGAATAAAAAATCCGCGTCTCCATTCAAAATTGTAAACTTGATCGGGCAGTTTGTATGGGCTGTGTATTAACGTGCCACCAAATTTGAGTAAATTTTTACCAAATAATATTCACCAAATTTTGTCTACCAAAATGGATTAATGTACACCAAATTTGCTTCTGGCACTTCGCCGGCCGATGCCGCGGCACGCTCGCTCCGCTCGCTCGGCTCGTGCGTTGTGGTCGCAAGATAACCTAACACAACGAGTTTGTTGTGTTCTAACTATTGGAAATTATAGTAGCAGGGCGCGCACATAAACGATATTAGCACAATATTATATATTTATTATACTTTACTATAATACTTTACTTTACTATAATACTTTATTTAAAAAAACAGAATTACAACTTAGACATAGGTTACTAACTCTAAAAATTAATACATTTATATTCTTATAGCGAAACTTACGTCTAGGTTGATACAATCATTACCAGTGGTCCCCAAACTAGGCGGAGCCTGTATCTTGGGAAACCTATGTACAATTGGTTACCGAGTTGTCTATATAGCTAAAAGTGATAACTTAAAAGGAAAATAATAGTAATTAAATCTAACAAAGTGCGTTGTAGCTGCTATTTAATTTAATTTAAGAATTATAAACTTTACTTTTACAGTCCGACGTGACATACAAACAATAACATCAAATCATGTTGACACAAGTGGACATGTGGTGGATTACCACCAGCCTGTACCTAGCCTTCACGGAGACTCTACTTCACTAACGAACCTAACCGAACTGGTTACCCAAATTTGGTGTACGTTCAGCCAATTTGGTGTACGTTAAGCCAATTTGGTGTAAATTCATCCATTTTGTCTGAAGTGTATTGGGGTATGAAAAAATATTTTGAGAATCATTTAATTTGTTGCCGTTTGTATGGAAAAGCTGCCCCTTCCACCCTGTATGTATATACAAATGTATTTAAAAATATTGCTCGTTTAATAGTACAGGATTAGACGGCTGAAATTATGTTTATTTTCGAGGACCGGCTAAAGTCCGTTTTGCATCAAGTTATTTACACTTTGCGAAGCGACTAAAAATAAATTCGATGCTCGCCGATTCACATAATGCCTATAATGCCTAGGCATCCCGTTCGGTTTTCCTTGGCTTGGTAACGAAGCTAAAATGTGTTTTCAGCCAAGGAGCTTTGGTTAAAGTTAAGTTTAGGCGGCTAAAGTTCGAAGAAACTAACATTAACCGAAAGAAACTAATATAAACACAGATGCGCCTAAGTTTTAAATAAAAAAAATACCTCTATACAAACTGTTCGATCAGAGTGAGCAATTTGTATGAAGAGTCAAAAAAATTTTCATTTCCCAAAAACGTTTCTATGGGAAAGTTGTTCAGTTTCTTTGACTGAACACGTCCTTTCAGTTTTCGGCCCCTTACACCCTGTATACAAAATATGGGCCTAACAAAAAAAGCGAATGTAATACGGTGGAACCAAACAAAAAATCGAGGTTCATACATAAAAGGAAAAATATTGCCTCTGTCTCTCTCACTTGTAGTTGTTTTAATGTCTAGCTGACTTTTTGGACACTTTTAGATTGCGTCTGTCTCGTCTCTACAGATTACGTACTCGATGTGCACTCATTTCTTTATTTACTTCCTTATTTAATTTCTTTTCCCTTTCCTTTTGTTTTTATTTTTATTTTTGTCTACACTGAGATGGTTTCGACACGAGGCAAGGGTTAAGCAGAGGGAAGTATTTTTTATGGATTCTGCCGGAAGGAACTCTACTTTGGTTTATTTTTTGAAATGCGATCGTGACTTATTTTTAAATGTAATATTAGCACTGATTCGTATTCATGAGAAATAAGGTTTCTTAAACTTTTTGAATCCGCGACCCAACAAATAGCAAATCCGTTATTTTCTTTGTAGGTAATAGCGTATTATTATATCTTATCATATGTATCTGTTTAAGTTACTTATTTATTTACCATTAACATCTTTTAAGTATGATTATCGTTAATACACTGCACTACTCATCTCATTATTACGGATACCTCTCCCAAAAGTTGTCTGGAAGAGATCGCTTCCAGCGATAAGGCCGCCTTTGCCCACATTTCGTTAAATTTATTTTGTGACTGTATTGTCTTTGTTTCTGTAATTGTGTGCAATAAAGTGTTTATCTATCTATCTATCTAATAGCAATAGGGCCATCATGTTATAAACTATTGCAAATCCATCGCACAAGTAGTTTTTTTTTTTAATATGTTTATTAACAAAAGCTTAATCTATTTTACAATTTTTTCTTCTTCGCCAAACTACAGAGTAGTTTGTTGGAGATAACGCTCCTTCATGATTTCTTAGCTAAGCTTATATACTACATACTCATACATTTAAAATAACTAAATTACTAACTTAACATGCATAGTTTTAATTTTTTCTTAAGGGTAGGTACACTTTTAATTTTTTTAGGCTCTAGCAGCATCGCATATTTATTACAGACTTTTGGTATAATGTATTTTCTGGTTCTTTGACCGTAATAGTTCCTAACTCCTTTTTGTATCAAATTTCCTATTTTCTGAGACCTAGTACAATATTTTTGATTATTTTTTTCCTTAAATTCTTCACTATAATATGTCTCCAGTGCTAATAGTTACTTATACGTGTTTTATTTTTATAATAGATCTGTTTAGGAAAAGTAGGCCTTTTTTTGCAGTTTGAGGTATACTTTCGGCTTAAATCATTACTTAAATTTAATTAAAAAAAAATTTTTAGCGTTCCGTACCTCGAAATAAAAAAAAACCGGTCAAGTGCGAGTCGGACTCGCGCGCCGAGGGTTCCGATATACCTATAGTATTTTTGGAAGCAATAAAGTCCATTTTCAGGACCGCAAAACTAAATTTGTTTTTAAAGGTTTTTTGCAGATTTCTGAAAAACTGTACAACTTAGAAAGATCGTTTTATTTTTGCTGCAAAGTTTACATGAACCCCTGTCAACTGTAATTAATTCAGATTTTTCCTTACTCAAACTTCGGAGATAAGGGGGGGGGAAAGGTATTTTTTTTGACATTTTTCATCTTAACTTGAAAACTAAGAAACTTAAAAAATACAAAAATATATTTTGAAATGTACAAGTAAAGCCCTTTCATATGATACCCCACTCGACCTAGTAGCGACAATTTGAAATTTGGCTCCCCCTATTTTGGCCCCCTTTACATTAATAATCATACTTTTTTCAAAAATTTTTCATATGCAGTTAAGTTGGGCAACTATATTCTAAAACCATTCCAAATTTCAGGTCGATAGCATAAGTGGTTGCTGAGATATAGAGGTGTGACAGACAGACGGACAGACAGACAGACAGACAGACAGAGCGGCACCATAAGGGTTCCTTTTTTTTACCATTTTGGTATCGGAACCCTAAAAACGGAACCCTTATAGGATCACTTTGTCGTCCGTCTGTCTGTCTGTCAAGACCCTTTTTCTCACGAACGAGAGGAGGTATCAGGTTGAAATTGATAAAGAATATTAAGGTCCACAAACCACACAAGATCTGAAAATTTCAATTTTTTACAACGACGCAATCAAAATATATGGCTATTTATGTCCTCATCTCCATACATTTATGCAAACAAGCAAAACCTACAGGGTACTTCCCGTTGACCTAAAATTATGAAAATTGGCAAGAAACTAGGTCTCACAGTACAAATAAAGGGAAAAGTCTAAAATCATTAAATATTTAAAATTTTCTCACAACTAATCGTAACCAAGTAAGGTGAGCTCCCGTTTCAAGAACTTTTCTATAAAAGAGGGGTCAAGTTGAATGGTCGCGGAGTTTTTAAAATCAAAGAGCAAAAGCTTTTAGTATATCATATGGTAGATAGTTACGGAACCCTTAGGGCGCGAGTCCGACTCGCACTTGGCCGGTTTTTTTTTTACAATAAAAGAAAGTTCAGGTATCTATCTACGAAGTTTTCTTTTAACTGTTTGTTCTACAAAATGCACTTCTCATCAAAAAAGTTGTACAAGTTTCTGTCCGTGTCCCTGTCCCGTCCGTGTCTCGGTCCCGCCCGTGTCCCTTTCTTTTTCCCCGTCCCCGTGCCTGTCCCCGTCCGTGCGCTAAACCGTATAAGGAACCTACATGCCAAAGGAATCTCTAGACCCAGCGGTTTGGGCTGTGCGTCGATATATCAATCGGTCAGCTTCTTCTATTATAATATAAAAGAAGAAAGATTCGATAAAATAGACTAATCAGAAAATGACAGTGGTCGATGCGCATTATTTCGCTGCAAAGTTAATTCGGTGGTACGTCCTTTCGAGTTTTAGTGATCAGACAACGGCTGTTCGACGAAAAATATATAATTTTTTTTTATTGTTAATGGGTTTACTCTTGAACTCGATCTAGTCTTGAAGACAGAGATGAGGTCGACGATAGAACGAGCTTGCCCAGAAGAAGCCTATTCACTCGCGACTTGAATAGATTCGGGTTGTATGAACTCGGGAACACAGACGCAGGCAGAGAATTCCACTCTTTAGCCGTGTGCATTATAAAGATGTTTCAAAGCGCTTTGTGTTTGTCCTGCGGTGCGTCTGGACTCCCGATGGTAGAAGGGAGATGGTGGAATAAGCTCGTGGAGCTCTTGAGCACACTCTCCGAAGTGCAATCTGTAGAAGACCGACAGACATGCAACTTTGCGATATTTTCGGAAAAACGTCCTTCGGTGCATCGTACTTCGCTGCAAAGGTGAATCGGTGCTATGATTGTTCGGGTTATAATATTTTGATTAAAAATATTTTCTCACTAAGTCTATTCGGAATTGTGTGATTCGGACTTTGCTTCCGGACCCGTAAATCCCCTTTTATGGTATAGCTCTTATTTGATTAGTCATCATCATCATATCAGCCGAAAGACGTCCACTGCTGGACATAGGCCTCCCCTAAAGATCTCCATGACGACCGGTCCTGCGCTGCTCGCATCCAGCGGCTTCCCGCGACCGCCACCAGATCGTCGGTCCACCTTGTGGGGGGCCTGCGAACGCTTCGTTTTCCGGTACGTGGTCGCCACTCTAGAACCCTCACGCCCCATCGGCCATCGGTTCTTCTTGCGATGTGCCCTGCCCACTGCCACTTCAGTGCGATTCTCAGGGCTATGTCAGTTACTTTAGTTCTTCTGCGGATCTCTTCATTTCTGATTCGATCGCGCAGAGAGACTCCGAGCATAGCCATTGCGGAGCTTCCCGAACGCTGCCCATCCGAGTCGGATTCGACGAGTAACCTCTTTCTCTAAGTTGGATTTACCCACCTGTACTGTCTGTCCCTGGCTGGATTTGAATAGTATCTGGAATATAATATGCGATTCAAAATAAAGATCTTCAATATAATAAAACTAAAAACACATTAGAAAGGATCGTATTGTAAGAACTAAACGTCCTTGAAGCGGCAGATAATTATAAAGCTGTCTAGTCCAAAGCATGTTTTGTCCGACTTATATAGTTCCCAAACTCTTAATAGTTGTAATATGTATTTCATTTGAATAAATAATAGACTGTGGTGCGGACATAATAGCTGGAGAGATAACCGTCGTCATCCCTACTTCATCGTATGCCAAAAAACGACCAAATGAGGGTGAGTGGTGCAACTGGTGCACGATAAAAAGATGAGTCTAAAAAATAACAACCTGGCACGTTTTGACCAGGCCGCAAAAAAACTTATTTTTTCACCTCATTGTGTACGATGAACCGCACATCATCGGTAGAAACTTTTTCAACTCTATTACCACGCCATAAGGTCCAAAAGTGTTTCTACTGATGTGCTGTTGAGTGTACCAAGTAAAAGTAGTTTGTACTAATTAATGAGTGCCACAAAATAAACATGTAATCCTGGGGTATTTTAGTGAGTCTATATGACATATTGGGATATGCCAGCCATAGGTACTATACTATCTAATGCAATATGAACTTAATTAGTAGTCAATGAGTAAAAAAAGTAAGTAAACTGTTTTTTTTGCCGACTGTAAAAATCGTGCCAGGCTGCCCTTTTTAGGGTTCCGTACCTCAAAATAAAAAAACGGAACCCTTATAGGATCACTTGTTGTCCGTCTGTCTGTATGTCTGTCTGTCAAGACCCTTTTTCTCACGAACGAGAAGAGGTATCAGGTTGAAATTGATAATGAATGTTAAGGTCCGTGGACCATACAAGATCTGAAAATTTCAATTTTTACAACTACGCAATCAAAAGATATGGCTTTTTATGTCCTCATCTCCATGCATTTATTCAAAAAAGCAAAACCTACAGGGTACTTCCCGTTGACCTAAAATTATGAAAATTGGCAAGAAACTAGGTCTCACAGTACAAATAAATGGAAAAGTCTAAAATCATTAAATATTTCAATTTTTCTCACAACTAATAGTAACCAAGTAAGGTGAGCTCCCGTTTCAAGTACTTTTCTATAAAAGAGATGGATGGTCGCTGAGTTTTTAAAATCAAAGAACAAAAGCTTTTAGTATATCATATGCTAGATAGGTACGAAACCCTTAAGCGCGAGTCCGACTCGCACTTGGCCGGTTTTTTTTATTTATACGTGAACGTTTTTAAAAATTCAGAACACTATAATGGTTGCGATTTGCTATGCGATGTGGTAAGGTTGCCTACTGCCAGCTCTTAGTCTATATTATCGACTCTTTAACGTCATGCTCCCCTTAGTCACGTTTTGTTGGTTCTCAGTGCCAAATACAGATGTTTGCGGCTACGAAACTGGTCTTACGAAGGTCGCCCACTACGCGAAACTTAACTGACTGCGTGTTTTTGAAAACATAAAATCTAGTTAAGCTACGTTCGTGTTTTTATTTTTATTTATTTATTAGGATCACCAACAGATAATGCATATCACACAAAAGCTTTTTTCACAAAAGTAATGAGGATCTTATATATATATATATATATATACTAGCTGTTACCCGCGACTTCGTCCGCGTGGATTTTATGAAAAAACAGAACTCGAACTTAACTGAAACATAATGTGCAGAACGCTTCTCTTTCTCAATCCCTACGTAAAAGATGCATTTGTACTTATCCAAGTTGAATGCTACTCGTATCTTACTACAAATTTAATTATCTTTTGAATTTATTCAACTGGTGGGTAGTGATGAATTTTTATTGTCAATCGTACAGGCGAACCTTAAAAAGAAAGCAATAAAGGGAGGAGGTATTCATAAAAGTCAAAAAAGTCCCTATCCATCCCTATCTATCCCCTTCCATCCCTATCTATCCTTTTTTATACCTTATTACCTCTATCTATCCCTATCTATCCTTTCACTATACCTATGTATATCTTTTCTTTACCTTTTAGATCCCTATCTATCCCTTATCCCCTATCTTCCTTATCTATCTATATTTGTACCTTTCTTTTCCTGTATATCCCTAACTATTCCCATGTATCCATATCTCCACCCCTATTCCTACCCCTATCCCTACCCCTGTCCCTACCCCTATTCCCACCCCTAGCCCCAACCCCTATTCCTACCCCTGTCCCTACCCCTATTCCCAACCCTGTCCCCACCGCTGTTGCCCACCGATGTCCCCACCGCTGTCCCCATCCCTATCCCAACCCCTACCCTTATACCTATCCTTACCCTTATCTCCAACCCTATTCTCACCCCTATCCACACCCCTATCCATACCCGTACCCCTATCTCTACCCCTGTCTCTACCCCTATCCCTTTTTCACAATGAAAAAAAAAAAAAAATGGTCTGCCACCATAATAGCCCTGCATCGTAAAGTTACAGCGCTTCAAAATGCAAAAATTCACTACTTCGTCCTGTGATAATGCAGAGCCCTGCATGTCTGCCTCTTCGGTTTTCTACATCTTCAGAAGTATTTTAAACAGGAGCCACAAAGGCAGACAAAAAAAAACATTATTTAGTATCTTTTTTTTATTTTTTTTGCTTTGACTCAAAAACACAGCGACGCACAGAAAAACTTGTAAGGACCAAATCGATTTGTATTAAGCTGATCTATCATTCCTATTAATATGAATCATGAGCAAATCATATACCCAAATTGCAGCCAGCACCCTAACTATTAAGCACTATAGTATACTCCTGTCTCTTTAAATCTATCCAAGCCATGACGTACTTCAGACACTTAGTTTATATATTTTACTTGTTCCTAATTTTTAGACAAGCCTTTTGGTGTTGTTGGTAGTGAGCCTGCCTTTCACGCCGTGGGCCGCGGATTCGATTCCCTCACAGGTCAAACATTTGTGTGATAAACACAAGTTCTTATTCTTTGTCTGGGTGTTATTTATCTATTTATGTATGTATATCAGTCTCTGATATCCACAGTACAGGCATTGCCTAGTTTGGGATAAGATGACCTTGTGTGAAATGTCTCCCAATCCTACTGAACTAGGCGATTTAATTTTACTTAATATTTTGAATAACATTATAATATCAATGTATTCGTCCTTCTCAGTATGTATATAAGATCGTATGCTGGAAGTAATCCGAACATCAACTTAAAGCCACGATCACACCTTGTTTAATTCAGAAACGAATTCGTCATACATTGCTCGTTGTAGTAAGGATATTGCAATTAAATTACCAAGCCTCCAGCAATGTATGCCGAATTAGTCTTTGAATTCAACAAGGTGTGATCGTGGCTTAAGGTCAACTGGATAAACACAAACAAGTTCCACGCCACAGATTATGTGCATTTTCAACGGCGACGTAGTATTTCAAATTCAAATTGTTTCATATTCTATAATGTATTTCAAGCAGCAAGATCGCAAAAACAAGCTCTGCTATTGTTATTCTGAATTCTAAATCTGTAACGGGTCCAACTTTGAATTTATTATTTTTAATCATCTACAGTTGATAGTGTGTGCTATTATTTATATTACAATAATTATACTCATTTTGACTAAACTAAACCGGTTGCAAAAGATAGACTTCTCTTGAGTGTGGGAAGTTAATGCCATAGGTTTCTTTTATAATCTTTCTTAGATCCTCAACCTTCTGGCTTATGACGGTTGATATTGTATATCAACCCTGTACAAAAAAAAATCATTCAGAAAATAGTACATCAACCAGTAATGTATTATTTTCTGAATTAAGGATGGTGTGATAGCGGCTTTACACAGAAAAGCCTCCTAACCTCAATTAAAACCGAAAAGGAAATTCAGACCAAATCCTAGACAATTCAAACAATCTCGAAAAAGATGTAGCAAGTCTTGAGAACACGCCAGTAATTAAACTCCTATTGTGACTGCAAAAAAATCACTTGGTTCGTTTCGGCTGTTAATTGGAGTAAGATTTTCCACACGGTCGGCGCTAGACAATAAGAGGGAACGAGCTAACATTTAGCACAATGCACACGCAACCGACAACGTGGGAACTATGAGCCGTTCGCGGTTAGCTGGCGAGAACTCGATGTGAGAAATTACTGATCTTGGAAAGATCAATTAGGGTCGACGGATAAATAAACACGCTTGCATCAGCGTCAACGATAACTTGCTTTTTTAGGGTTCCGATACCAAAGTGGTAAAAACGGAACCCTTATGGTGCGACTTCGTCTGTCTGTCTGTCACACGTGTATGTCTTAGCAACCACTCATGCTATCGATTTGAAATTTAGAACAGTTTTAAAATATTATGATCGCCCAACTATATTTTTTTATGTTACAAGTGAGCAAGCGGGCTTGTGGGCCACCTGATGGTAATTGGTCACCACTGCCCATAGCACCCCCTGTAATTGACACTAACAAGACAGCAAAGCGCTCACCCACCCTGAGAACGAATATGGTGTATCTCGTATGCCAGAAATTGCACTGGCTCCCTTGCCCTTCAAACAGAAACACAGCAATGCAAACACTGCTGTTTTACAAAAAAAGTAAGGGGGTGGAATTTCCCCAGACGATATGAATAAATAAAAATACTGACTTAAAGATTCAAAGTTTTAAGATCATTTCTAAAGGCTGGGCTACAAACTCATTATATCTAACAATCCGGTCGTCTGCTAAAAAATGGTAAATCCCATAAAAGTCCACACCGGAGTGAAGCTTTTTAGGGTTCCGTACCTCAAAAGAAAAAAACGGAACCCTTATAGGATCACTTTGTTGTCCGTCTGTCTGTCTGTCAAGACCCTTTATCTCATGAACGGGTAATGGTATCAGGTTGAAATTAATACCACATATTAGGATCCATGAACCACACAAGATCTGAAAATTTTTACAACAACGCAATCAAAAGATATGGCATTTTGTCTCCTCATCTCCATACATTTATTCAAAAATGCAAAACCTACAGGGTACTTCCCGTTGACCTAAAATTATGAAATTTGGCAAGAAGCTAGGTCTCACAGTACAAATAATGGGAAAAATCTGAAATCATTAAATATTACAACTTTTCTCACAACTAATGGTAACCAATTGTGGTGAGCTCCCGTTTCAAGAACATTCACATAAGAGAGGGGTCAAGTTGGATGGTCGCTGAGGCGATTTTTGTTTTAGTTCTATTTAAAAACGGGAACACTTACAAACTTGAAAATTGGTATGTTTATAGTGCATAGGCTATAAAATAATAACAAATAATAAAATTTGGCCAAGCGCGTGTCGGACTCAAAAAATCTAGCACATTAACTTACTGAAATTTCAACTAATACAATTATGTTTATGTGGTGGTACGGAACCCTCAGTGCGCGAGTCCGACTCGCACTTGGCCGGTTTTTTTTGTTAATGGGATTACTCTTGACCTCGGTCTAGTCTTGAGGACAGAGATGAGATCGACGATAGGACGAGCTTGCCCAGAAGAAGCCTCTTCACTCACGACACACAGAAGGATGCTGCTGCACTGAGCGAAAAACTAACAAAAATACATTAATTTTTACTAAAATATTACTAAATCCGAGGACAACAAATGCCCTGTAATATCCATGAATTCATTTTTGTTAATGCAGTTAGTAAATATTACATGTAACATTTTTGTAATTTCAAGAATGTGTTAGTAATTTACGATGTTCAATACAAATACTGTTTTGTAATTATAAATACTAATAGTAAAATCGAAAATGGGGCCCTCATAGGTAATACTAAATGTTTTGTAATTTTAGGAGTACAATAGTCATTACGGAAGTGACGTCATAGGTAAATACTAAATGTTTTGTAATTTTAGGAGTAGGTACTGTAATAATATCGGAAATGATGACGTCATAGGTAAATACTAATTTTTTGTTTATTTTAGTGTTCATTTTGTAATTTTAATTAAAGTGTTTTAGTTTTAGTAAGTAGGTATAAGACTGGCTGTAGTAGACGCATCGCAAGAGATTTTGGGGATGATTCTAAGTTATTTTGCTCATGATAACAGATAGAATCGACTCGTAAAATCTCCTCGTACACCTCCGCCATAGCAAGCATGGGTTTTTTAATACCAACAACACAAATTACCAAAACTGATACACTTTAAAAAAATCAGTTTTCAATGAAAAACTCATTTAACTTTTATTAATTATTTTTTTTTATTAATAAAGCTTATTTCAAGTACACAAAGTTACACAAATAGAAATATCTCAAATATGGTAATATTTTAAAGATGGAAGGAACATCTTCTGATGAATTTGAAAATCGATTTAACCACATCACACACTTCCACTGGCAATCGGCCGTGCCGGCGCCGTCTAAAGAAACTTTTTCCTCGGTTCACTTCACAGTCATTAAGGAAAACAATCAAAAACCTAGATCTCAATCAAAACCTAGAGCTTCGTCGTTTTTTACAAGACAACCAGCTTGCAGCGCGTCTACACTCAAAATGGCAGATGCCAAGCGCGTCGCATGAGACGCAAACGCAGCACAAGCAAAACTCACGCTAGATTTTAAAAATGGTTGCTGGAAATTACAAAAACGATTTAGTAATATTACTATAAGAATATTTTAGTAATTTCAAGCAAATTGTTTGTCAATACAAGGACGTTGTCATTAAAAAATACTAAAGTTTGTAATGTTGCCTTGTACTAAAACCACTTGCTGATAATAAAAAACTAATTTTCTAGAAATACTAAGCAGATTTGCAGGAATTACTAAACTTTAACAACATTTACTACGATTTGCGGTAATCATTAAAATTTGTAATATCTTACATTTACTAAAACTGTATAATAGAAATTACATTTAGTAATACTAAGCCTTTGATAAAAAATTGTAATTATTGCAATTACAGCAAAACTTTTATAAGTAATACTAAAACTGTGTTTTTCCCTCCATTACTAGACAGTTTTGTAATTTCTGGTGGAGTTTTTTTTCTCCGTGTGCCCATCCTCTGGTTCATTAACCCCTAGTCGCCTCTTACGATACCCACGGGTAGAGATAGGTTGGTACTATATTTTGCCGGCACTACACGGGGCACCAAGTGATTAATTGTTCATTATTCATACTCGGATTTGGTTGTAATCGGAGTTCAGGCACCGATTGTTATCGCCTTTGTTGAACGTTGTTGTGATTGTAACACTTTTGACGTATGCTTACGTGTAGACCATTGTCCGCCAATGAATGGTCTTCGTGGGATGTGTCGTCACATTCACACGAATTCAATATTTCCACCCGGAACTCGAAAGGTGCAACATAAATTATACTATGTAGTTGTAGTGCGCGACTTTGCACGCGTGGAATTCAGAAAAAAAAGCTTAGGTATGTCCTTTCCCATGGTTCAAACTATTTGCATACCTTTCATCAAAATCGGTTCAACGGTTCTGCAGTGAAAGCGTATAAGTTGGGATCGTTGGGATAAGCTTCTTTTTCATTTTGTTGACAAAGTATTTCGATATCTTGATTCTTTTTCTTATCCCTATCTTAAAATTGGTAAAGAAGCAAAAGACATGTAATGTAAGTAAAAAGTTTATTATTCATGTTACAAAGTACTTCATTTATTTACATGTTT
This sequence comes from Athrips mouffetella, assembly GCA_947532105.1. Classification (NCBI taxonomy): domain Eukaryota; kingdom Metazoa; phylum Arthropoda; class Insecta; order Lepidoptera; family Gelechiidae; genus Athrips; species Athrips mouffetella. Next base: position 25,993,421 of record OX383965.1, read on the forward strand.
TTTTTCTTCTGAATGAGAAACCTTATTTCGTTAGGTAAAACTGAGAACAATTTTTGAGTAAGTATTATGTATGACTTAATACTTTGATGAATACATCATGTTCCAAATTCTGCAAATCCTATACAATCCTTGCTAGACCGTCGTTGATGGCTATGACGTCATACGCTCTTGACCGCTGCTGGCAATGTGACTCGCTTGGGACAGGTCCTTTGTTCAAGGCCTTATGATCTTTGTGTTCATACTCATCGACTCGTATACATTGATTATTCATTACCATTCAGCTCCCATGAACGTAGCATCACGTATTGTAGCTTTTGTTCTCTCCCTACTTGTCCCTGCGAATGGATTCTTTGAAATAGAGACTACTAAGGGATCCCAAGGTCAGCTTCTATGCTTGTTGTGAGTTTCTAAAGCGTTAAAATAAATTTAGTAGACCTCTCAACTAGTTTCGAGAGCATTGGCACAGAATAGGTTTGGGCTCCAAACCGATGTGGTCGAATCAAATGCAAGGGTATGTTTGAATGCACAACCGTAACCAGTTGGCATATCATCATTATAAACATCCCAACAAACGTTGTAAGGGACGACTCAGGGATTATAAACAAGGATGTAAAGTACATAAGGCCGCACGTCGGTGGAAACACTTCGACTTTGAGCGGATCTCTGGATTCGGGCGTTTGTAGCGTACCGCTGGTTCAGCTTATACTGGTTTGGTGCTCCTACATACTGCGGACACCTACAACCGCGGTGCATGGTGCCCACAGAGCTCTGCTGCTCGCGTCTTGCTCTACATCTAGAGACGAATTCTTTATGTCATTCAATACAAATCAGTGTCACCATTTACTAGAGCTAACACGTCTTCCGCACCCACACTACAAGCGTCATTTGAGTGCGATAAACATAGTACCAGAGAGAGTAAGATGCAAAAAACCAGTGACAGCGTCTCTATGGTAACGAATGTGTTTATGATGTGCATTCAAAATAAACGCCTACATAAATTGGATAGTATACTTATTCAATAAGGAACCAATTTTTTTTACTATATTCGCTTCTATGGGAAGGTGCGCGCGCAGGCGGAGTGGCCCTATCGTTGTTCTGTGATGGTGCCCCAGCCGCAACGCAATGAAGCGTCGTGGCTACGGTCCTTTCCCTCCAATTTGTAGTTGGGATCATCATAACATCCCATGAAACGTCCACTGCAGGACAGGGAGCTCCTCCGTCCAGAACTCCAGCAAAAATGCGTCGTACTATGGACGGGATTTACCAAAGTCACCACGATTGTAAGCGTTCCGGCTGGCGACTGCTGTAGTTGGTAAATGCAGTGTGTAAGATGGTACGATACACAGAAAGATGCTGCTACCTATCCTCCGGTTCATAATCCCTTAGTCGCCTCTTACGACACCCACGGGTAGAGATGGGTTAGTACTATTCTTCGCCGGCACCACACTGACAGTAGTAGTATTAGTTGGAATAATGCAGACTAAAATATCTGATACCTTGACAATAAATTCTTGAAGAATTTGCCTGATGAACCTGAAGACTAAAAAAAAGTAAAGGAAAAATTCATCACGGTGTCGGTCGTTGGTCGTCGTTTGTCGTTCCTGGTAAAAGTCATTATAATAATGAAAAATATGTTAGATGGTCTAAAAACTGACATCAAAGCTTGTAAAATACTTGTCAACCATTCAACACGCGTACAGTGTTACCGCGATATCCGTGCAGTTGACAGCGGCGCTAGTCGTGAGGATTTTATAAACCTCTTTACCAATTCACTATGAAAAAAAATTTAGTTCTAATTCTGACCACCTGAACAGATATCGCGGTCATACTGTAAAGAAGAAGACTAAATAAAGAATTCTACAGATGACAGATGTATCAGACAGATATCTAAATAAAAAATAAAATCATTCTCAATTATTATGCGAAGTTATTTCTGATTTCAACAGCTAAAAGACAGATTCCCACGTAGTTATTGCAAACAAAACATTCCATTCATTTGACGTTGATCCACATGTGTGTTGATATACCGGTGATATATTTAGATCGGAGATGAATGAAGTCCGTCTTATCATCTTCATCTATACGCACCGTTACTGAGAAATGTTCATCAAACAGTTTTTAGATTTGAAATTTTGAAGAATTTCCTTACACTTTTTAGTTGATGATTGAACACAAAACTTATTCTAATGACACCGTCCTTTCTAGTGTTCCGTACCCAAAAGGTGCACCATCAGGCAGGACCTATTGTTCATCATCATCATCATATCAGCCGAAAGACGTTCACTGCTGGACATAGGCCTTCCCTAAAGATCTCCATGACGACCGGTCCTGCGCTGCTCGCATCTAGCGGCTTCCCGCGACCTTGACCAGATCGTTGGTCCACCTTGTGGGGGGCCTGCCAACGCTTCGTCTTCCGGTACGTGGTCGCCACCTACCCACTTACCCGGACCTATTGTTACCAGTATTATATTGCTCTGTGCTATTACGGTCTGTCTGACTGTCCGACTTTTAAAGAGCTGAGGCTATCGAACTGCTTCTTATGTAATTGCTTGTGTTGATTAGTGGCTTTGTATGATGCAAAATATAGACCACAGAGGCCACATGATTGCTTAAACAAGTATGCTTCGACACTAGAGCAATAGCTATCATACGGAACTTGCTTCAAATGTGATGACGCTCGGAGATACAAAGCTAACTGAAGTAATAGTGGAGCGAATTTATCTTCGGAGTCATCTTTTTCTGTGGTTACATACCCGTTTGACGTCTAACTAATTAAAAAAGGTGGTGGTAAGAATCCCTCTCGCATTAGTCGTCAAAGACTGGATCGTCGCACACCACATAGGACAACTATAGGTAATAGGTAGTCCGTTGAAAGAACAAAGGGCACTTTTGTATGAACGCCGTCCCCAATCCCCACCCTTGTAACCCTATATCCTATATGTAACCCTGTATCCTGTATGTATGTAGAGAAGAGCAAAAATTAATAAAAGCAGTTTCCACCTATACAAGAATCGTGTAATGTTACTGAAGACTTGATATATTTCCTTCTAATGTGTAGTATTATTATGATGAATTCAGTATTGAGAAATGCGTAAACGATGCCAAAAAAAGTGATGTCATAGCATACATATATCGCGAATTTCACACAAAACTTCTGAAGATTTCTGTTTTGACGTTCATAAAAGAGTAGGAATCAACATAGGAGCAAAGGCGAAGATCTAGCGTAAAAAAAAAAGAATTGGCATCACGCGCGGGTATGTTAGGTATCTATATTCCACACACATATTCACGATGCGAAGTCGTAACGCGCAAGGTAGGCGATGAATGCGTCCGACCGAGTCTTTAATGTCGGTTCAAACGAATCAGCTCTGAATGCCGCGAATTATGCAACTGAAGAGCGAACCCGTTCGGATCACAAATGTCAAGGCGACGTCGACGCCAAACGGTGTGACGTCATCGCGTTCACTATCGACCTTAATATATCTACCGTAGGTACGATACTATTGCAATATACAATATGTGAGGACATAGTCACAGATGAAATAATAGAACAGTTAGTCACTATCGGTGGTTAAATTACTATGAAGAGTTACATTGCTAAGCAACAACTGCAAGTCAACTTTAGGAACTTTGACGTTACTGACGGTTATCGTTTTCTCGTGTTTTGGCGAAGTTACGATTATTATTATGTAGCCTTTAATGTGTCCCACTGCTGGGCAAAGGCTTCTCTTTCGTCTGTTATCGCTGTCTTGAGTCTCTGTCCGCCAGTCTGTTATAAAAGCATCCAAGTCGACACGCCATCTTCTCTTAGGATGACCTTAGCCGCTATCTGGATGCATGCGTGAGACATGTCCTGTCCAGCTCCACTTCAGCACAGCTGTCTTTTTTCCAACGTCATCGATGCCGGTTTTGGAACGCAGTTGTAGCTTCACCAACATAACCGCTGTTCACTGCCGAAGATCTTGCGTCCTTATTAGTAAAATCCCCATAGTTGTATGCAACATGTTATCATTAGCATTTTTATTAGTAACGTCATTTTCATCTCATTAAAAATAAAATAATATTATATCCTAATAAAAATATTTTGCACATTATGTTATCTCATCTCTTATCAGTGTATTTACACTGCCAGTCTGTCTTGTACCTAAACATGTGACGTCTCTGTTCCACTATTTATTGCGTATCTCGTTCTGGGCATTATAAATTCAATGGACTACGTGCTTCCAACAATGTTTACATGTATTCTAGTCTATGAGCTATACTTTTTTATTTTATAAGTATTTTAGAGAATGGGCAGCGGTGTTATTCTGAGTATCGTGCAAGAATATTGCGGTTGCTAATAGTGGCTACTTTGCAATCCAATAATATGGATTTTTGTCAGGAAACGAGACTGCGTGTTGCTTCTTTTCGGCGATTGTATTCTGGCTGTTTCGTTTGACCTGGATCGAAATTCAAAGTAAACATATTGTTTCTTTTATTTGGCTCTATCGTTTTCAAAATTCATCAGTCTTATGTACTCGTTCTTTTGGATATGATAGTTGGGTATCCGATAAAAAATAAACTATTTCTAAATTCTGTCGTCATTGCTAAACCCATGTACCTGCAGCAGCTTTTCGGTGGCATTTCTCTAGCAGAGGCACAGATTAAATAATAGTAAACTGAGAGGACGTTGGTGATGACAACATTTTCATGAGCACGGCGTAGACTCGCTCTATTTGCATTGTATTCTGCATGACATTCAATAAGTATTCTGTAAAGAATCTACATTGAAATAAATTATCTGAATCTGAAAATTTGAATCTAAGGCCTAAGGCTCAAGTTTTGAAAAAGTTGCTAAGCTCTAAAAGAGACTAGGGACAAAGTTTGTGTCAATACAACGTATAATAATATTTCGAAAATGAGTGACTTTGTTAAGCCTTCGCGAGGTCATATAATTCGTCCTATATATAGGTGTATGACTTCTAGTGTTAGATATGATGATAACAGTCAGGTGCTCGAACCGATTGACGCACGCGATTTATCTTATCCATATTGATTTGATCCGCACTTTTACTTACTATCATATCAGAGACTGGTATTAATGATACGACAACTATCGAAGGGACACCAGATATTAAAACACTGATAATCGTAATCGTCCGATGTACATCATACTTAACTTATAGATGTCAAAGTAGGTAAAATGTTGAAATTATCAGGTAGATTGAGATAGGGGACCATTCTTTTCTTTCGTATAAACTGTCGAAACTGTCTTGAAGTCAAACTGAGGATATATGACAAAAGATGACATTTCATTAAATTACTGCTGGACACAGAGTTCCCTTTTAGAAATTTTTAGCACATATCTTTGCGTGGTATGTAGGGGGAAGTATACAAAAGTCACCACCCTTGATAACGTTGTGGCTAGCACCGTAGATCGCTGATGTTGATGGATATTATATAAATAACTAGCTTTTGCCCGCGGCTTCGCTCGCGTGGATTTCGAATTTATATTGTTACCGTTTTTCCGAAGCAATGAGATATTTTCCCGTCATTTCGGGGTAATTTTAAACTAAGGAAAAACGGGACTAACCCTGCGCAAATCAATGAGTACAATTCAAGATCCAGCTGAAGTTACTCATAAATTACTCAGAACAGAGGAACTTAGCAGCAGTATTATGCCTTAAAGTTGTTACTTAACCTAACAAATGTAGAGAGAGAGAGCTAAGAGACTCCTTTATCTTATAATTCAAAACGGAGCCAATTCGCAGAAGTAATTGAGAAAAACTAAAACCCTCTCCATCTCTCTCCCTCTCCTTCCCCCCTCCTTCCTCTCCCCCTCCCTCTGTCTCTCCCCCTCCCCCTCCTTCTCCCTCCATCTCCCTCCCCCTACCCCTCCTTCTCACCCTTCCCCTCCCCCTCCTTCTCCCTCTATACCTCAATCTCTCTTCCTCTCCCTCTACATTTACCTATACTTCTACCTCTGCCTCTTCCTCTTCTTCCTCTACCTCTGCCTCTTCCTCTTTTTCTTCCTCTACCTCTACCTGTACCTCTACCTCTACCACTTCCTCTACCTCTACCACTTCCTCTACCTACCTCTACCTATCCCTGCCTCAACCCTACCCCTCCCCCTATCCCTTCCCTTATCCCTACCCCTAACGTCAATTTTACCGTTATCCTTAACATGGAAACGGCACCCATATTGATTTTTAAACATTTCAAACCTATCGCACCCCAACCCCATATATATATATATATTCTTTATTGTGCACAAATTACATAAAATTGTAGTTAACATAAAATTTGTTTACAAAGGTGAGCTTATCTCTATAAGAGATCTCTTCCAGCCAACCTAGCTTGTGTGAAAGAATGACATGAAAAGGGATGGGATCCCATTCCCAGGGGATGATGGTATTTCACGTCCACCACGTTAGATTTCAAAATTATTGTAGTTTTCGTAATCAGCGACCCGATAAACCATACAAACGACACCCATATTGATTTTTAGACATTTCAACCCTATCGCACCCCAACCCCATCCCCAGGGGATGATGTTATTTCACTTTCACCACGTTGGATTATAAAATTGTTGTAGTTTTCGTAATCAGCGACCCGATAAACCATACAAACGACACTTATATTGATTTTAGACATTGCAACCCTATCGCACCCAAACCCCATCCCCAGGGGATGATTGTATTTCTCGTCCACCACGTTGGATTTTACAATTGTTGTAGTTTTCGTAATCAGCGACCCGATAAATCATTCAAACGATACCCATATTGGTTTTTAGAATTTTTCACCCCATTTCCCTCTTTTAGGGGTTGCATTTGGGATGGAATTTGGGGTGGATTTTCAATAACAGTGATGTACGATCCACAGAATTACAACCCTAATGCCTAAATAATAAATTTTGTGGATTTTACTTTGAAAATGAAGGATTTTTAACTTCATCCCCCTTTTCACCCCTTAGGGTATAGAATTTTCAAAAACTAAATTTTTAGTCTTCAGCCTAAATACAAATTTTGAAGATCCTAACTTCAAAACTGACGGACTTTCATACAAACTTTCATACAAACTTTTATCCCCTATTTTACCCCCTTATGGGTGGAATTTTGTGACACCCTTTCTTAGTGCACCCCTAAACTTCATAAGGAACCGACATGCCAAATTTGGAAACACTAGACCCAGCGGTTTGGGCTGTGCGTTGATATGTCAGTCAGTCAGTCACCTTCTTCTTTTGTATATAGATTACTGTTTAGGAAGGAAATTCAATTGTCAAGGCACGTCAATGGGTTATAAAAAACCACAAGATGGCTGCCCAACTGCCGTTACCATAAAGGTGTTCCTTTACAAACACTGATAAACAGACACCTCGACACCTCGATAAGATTACGCTGATAGTGATGGTACTGATTGCATCCATTTGCTTATCACATAACATTTGATAATTCTAGACTTTTCTACCAATCGATTTTAACATAGGGTTGCCATTTCTGAAATCCGTAATCTTACCTCAAATAATCTTATCTCTAATAATAATCTTAAACCTTAAAATAATGTTGTTGTTTTTCTATCTTGTTTTCGAATAAAAATGAAAACCTTCCCAAAAGTTGGAAAATATCTCAGAAATCTAGATATATCGGTTTGTTAACCCTAGCCTCGTCAACACGTGTACCTTATTTACTTACTGATACAGTTATATTTATATAGTAACCGTCATCACTACCTACTTCAGTTTTTATCGACATCATGGTCTGATACTTTGGTGTTATCAAATTTGTTTTTAGGGTTCCGTACCTCAAAAGAAAAAAACGGAACCCTTATAGGATCACTTTGTTGTCCGTCTGTCTGTCTGTCAAGACCCTTTATCTCACGAACGGGTAAAGGTATCAGGTTGAAATTAATACCATATATTAGGATCTACGAACCACACAAGATCTGAAAATTTCAATTTTTTACAACGACGCAATCAAAAGATATGGCATTTTATGTCCTCATCTCCATACATTTATTCAAAAATGCAAAACCTACAGGGTACTTCCCGTTGACCTAAAATTATGAAATTGGGCAAGAAGCTAGGTCTCACAGTACAAATAATGGGAAAAGTCTGAAATCATTAAATATTACAACTTTTCTCACAACTAATGGTAACCAATTGTGGTGAGCTCCCGTTTCAAGAACATTCATATAAGAGAGGGGTCAAGTTGGATGGTTGTTGAGGCGATTTTTGTTTTAGTTCTATTTAAAAACGGGAACACTTACAAACTTGAAAATTGGTATGTTTATAGGGCATAGGCTATAAAATAACAACAAATAATAAAATTTGGTCAAGCGCGTGTCGGACTCAAAAAATCTAGCACATTAACTTACTGAAATTTCAACTAATACAATTATGTTTATGTGGTGGTACGGAACCCTCAGTGCGCGAGTCCGACTCGCACTTGGCCGGTTTTTTTTTACTTGCTTTTTCTTTATCTAAATTATACCTATCTTCCTATTATTTGGATAGTTCTGTTGGTAATAATACCTGAAGTTGCTACTGTATCTGATTGTTTCCATGCCTTTAGATAGTTTTGTGTAATGTTTTCCTTGTAAACAAAAATGATATTGAGTCTCGGTCACGAGGCTATGTGTCTAAAATCGTCAATTACCTAATGACCCATCATATTGACGTGTATGACGTCAGCCTAACCGCTATTAGGGTAATCGCTTTTGGCTATTTCGTTGCCAACGTGACTCCACGTTTTAACTGTTATCTTAATATTGTTGACTGTTTTTTAACGATCTGATCCACGTCATCAAATACTTAGCCGATTAATTTTTAATTGCTTATGTGTTAGTTGTCATTTGTTGCACTTCATTCTGACGCAACGCAACAAATTTTAGTTTATCTACAGGTGTATTTTTATCCTGCGTATTATGTCTACTGGACCGGGAGCCTAGAAGGTTTTTTCACGTGATAATCAGGGCGAAAACGAGATCTCTTAGTAGATAGGGGATGATTAGAGGGTCACAAAAAATCTGACCGGAGCCTAGTGTTCAGGCAGGATCAGGAAGCCTTTTTCAGATTTATAAGCTGGTCTGTTTTAGCTAAAGCCCCTGACTTTCTTGTCTGGCAAATATTTTTTTTGTGTCATCATAAGCTACTCTATCAACGGCAATAATTTAAGTAAATCACCATGAATCACTAAGATATTGTCTATTTCAGATTTTCAGACTTGTCTGTTTGGATATAATGGCGGTATTCAGGGCGAACAAAAGTAATTGCCTATATATAGTAGAGCTTATAGTAATACTAAAAAACATTTGCCAGACAAGAAATTCGGGGGCTGCCTGAAAATCTGGAAAAAGCCTCCCCTACACCGGGCTCCAGTCTAAAAGTTCTCACATGGTTTTTCTTGATCGTCTCATTGACTACTGAGACATTTCGTTTTCTGAATATCCCGTGATATAAACCAACGTAAAAATTTTCTAGGCTACCATACAGGAAATTTTTGAAAGTGTTAAGATATTTTAAACATGAAGTTCTACATCTACCGATGAAGTTGAGTAACTTCCCGAAAGAACACAGGTCGAGCTACGAATTTATTTATTTCTATGTAATGCAAGTGAGCAATACATTTTTTATAGTAAGTAAGTTGAAATATTTTTCATATACACCCTGTATTTTTATTCCAGTTTTATGAACTTTTGCACTGATATGTTTCTGCGGTTTAATTCCTTATTTTGACCGACCAGATAATGAGCTCACACGGTATCTTGACTATTAAATGTGTTTACGTCAAGTTAATTAATGTTTCGATAAGAAATGTTTTTGAATGTGTACTCCTTCTATAGGTATCAATGCCTATTTTGTTAAAGTATTTTTTGTTTTATGTCTGACTCAACTTTACCCTTTCTTAAAATAGATCATGATTGCGTGTTTTGGTTAAAGACCTCCTTTTTCCTTCGATTACTTAACTACGACTTCGAACAGTTAAATAAATAAAGGATTATTTTTGGAAATGGCTAGATTTGTGTTACTCACAACACCAATAGGAACAGCTTTCGCAAAAATACATAGTCTGTTGTGCCAGCAGAAAAACCATGGTGACCATAGTATTTTCATTGCTCTAGCCTTATACCGTTTTTGCCAATGGTTTTTACGGAGTCGGCTACCTAACCTAGGGGATTTGACGAAGGCACTGGTTTTTACACAGAGCGACTGCCGTCTGTCATCCCCAACCCAGAGGGCAAACCAGACCCAATCCTACATTAGGCTTTGCCAGGTTAGTGGCCGTCCTGGCTGTCAGTTTTCAAAGCGCCAAAAAGCTATCTGACTTGGCTTAACGACTACTATCATTGAAATAGCCTGGATAAACAGCTTAACTTGCCTTCCACCAGTCGTTGTACCACTGGCGGTCATCCAGATTCTGACCACGGCCAACGGTGCTTAATTTTCGTGATCAGGAAAAAAGAAAAACTTCCACTCAGCCACGACCATTAGCTAAGTATATATCCTCTCCAAAATGTCCACGTATTTGGCTGCGAACTTTTGGGATATCTCGTTTTCAAGCAGCTGTCTTTTTAACCGACGAAAAAAAAACTGAGGAGGTTCTCAAGTCGACGCGTATATTTTTTTTTTAAATGTATGACCACGCTTAACTTTTTACAGAGTTGTCCGATTTTGATAATTCTTTTTTTATTGGGAAGAATATACGTACCTCGAAGTTGGTCCCATATAAATTTGGAAACAAAATTCCAACCCTAAGGGTATAGAAACAGGGGATGATTGATTGTTCACTGACTGATTGTAATCCTTCAGGACCATTAAGTTGAAATTCCATTATGTTGAATTCTCCAGACGTTGGATTCCCATTAAGTTGAACCTCAATATGTTGAATCATGTATGACCACGCATAACTTTTTACAGAGTAGTCTGCTTTACCCTAAGGGTGGGAAAATAAAATATATAGTCACCAAAAATTGTAAAATAAAACTTTTTAACAAAAAATTTTAACCGCCGAAAAAACTGAAAAGCAAGAAATAATAAAACTTTTTTATTTAACCTTAATAACATAGTTCTTAAACTAATGTAAGTATACCCGAGTAATTTTGAGTCGGCGCCGCCGCCGTGCATCACGCTTTACGTAATTAATTAATTTGCTTGTTTGGCGCCGACTCAAAATTACTCGGGTATACTTACATTAGTTTAAGAACTATGTTATTAAGTTTAAATAAAAAAGTTTTATTATTTCTTGCTTTTCAGTTTTTTCGGCGGTTTAATTTTTTTGTTAAAAAGTTTTTTATGGTATGTTATGGTGACAGTGAAGTTCCTTGTTAACAGGAAGTCCTTGAATTTTGCGTAACTGTTGCACAGTCCCCTCATTGACAGTCCCACAATAACTAACATATCTTATCGCAAACGTCCGGTGCTGTGAGTGCGTTATGAATCCATATTTATTGATGCTGTACTTCAGTGGAGCATTACTAACAAACTCAATTTCAATTCTGACAAATGTTGCACTATGTCTTTTACTCGCTCCTCTCAACCCTTGCACAATACGTATTGTCTGGGTACAAATAATATAAAACGTGTCGACACGATCAAGGACCTTGGTGTATTGTTTGATACAAAACTTACTTTTAATGGTCACATTGGGGCTCTAGCTGTTGAATGTTTCCGTAGACTGGGTTTTGTCATTCGTAAAACAAAAGACTTTACTGACACATATACTATACAACTATTGTACTCATCACTTGTTCGCAGCAAGATTGAAAGCGCATCTGTGATTTGGGGTCCACACGAAAGCTCATATATCCTGCTACTCGAAAAAGTTCAGAAGGCCTTTTTACGCTCCCTGTACAAAAAATGCAATAATTATTACCCATTCCTATATCCCACAAAGTTTCTGCTGGGTACATTGGGTTTTAACTCTTTAGAGACACGGCGAAATTACCATCTAATGATAGCTACCTGCCGAGTATTACGGGGTGAATCAGACTGTCCAGCATTAGTGACTCAAACTTTAAGACTCTATGTACCGGACAGATATCTGCGTGGTCGTGGTCACCAACTACTAGCCCTGCCAGAGTGTCGCACGGTGTCGCGGCGTCAATCCCCAGTACTGCGCGGACTCGGTCTAGTTAGGCAGCTCATAAATACAAACCCGGATCTTGACATTTTCGCCGATCACATGTCCAACATTTGTAAAAACTGCTTTTTATTTTGTGAAACTTACAAATAAGTTGCTATTGTTTATATTTTAAAAATTCTTAATAAGTGCATAAGTAGTATCTAGCTATTGTTAGCTAATTTAGATTTAATTTAATTTTATTGTGTTAATTTTGTTCCTTGCATGAAATCTTAGGTTATTCCTGTAACCATGCAATGTTCTTTGAAATAAACAAAACAAAATAAACAAAATATTAAAACGACATTTTATTGAACGAATCAACAATTTTTGATGTCGTGAACATTGAAAGCAGGGCTTTTGACTATAACGCTTAGATATCGAAGTCGTCAGTCTTGCAAACAAGTTCAACTTTGATTTGATTCAGAAATTTTATTATTGTCTTTCGATTGTTTTCAATGTTGATAAAAATGAACTTGCATGTGACTTGCATTCTCCTGTCGTTTTATTTTCATATTGTTCAAATATCAAGTTCTGAATAAAGGCCAGGTTAAAAGTACCTACCCTCAACCGACGACAATGTATGAAAAGATCGATGAAAGCTCAGGAAGCGGGGGAAGTATCTCAAGCAAGTTCGTAGCAGGTGGAGGACTGTGGTCTCTGACTACGTCTACGGGAAAGAAGCGTCATGTAATTTATGTATGTTTAAGTATTTCAGCTGCCCGTAACGGTAACTATTTCGACCCGGTAAACTTCATATCATATGTCTTATAAGTCTCTTGCTTGTGTCTTGTCCTCTAGAGAGGTCCATATTTTCCACGCTTAACTTTGTTCTGTAATTCTGATGATATTTTTTTTTATTTGTGAGTTTGATGATTATAATAGCAATTCTGACTATTTTTCTAACTTGATTTTAACTTATTTTCTCAGTCACTTGCTCATTTAAATATTTAGTTTTTACGGCACGGTACCTCGGAGGTTGCGGATTCCAGGCCCGGCTTGCATAAACTTTTGCTTCCTCTATCATTTAAAACTTTTGTTCCTTGATCTTGGCACAAATACCCTAGTTACTGATTGCCATATTAAAAAACCGGTCAAGTGCGAGTCGGACTCTAGTATTTTTGGAAGCAATAAAGTCCATTTTCAGGACCGCAAAACTAAATTTGTTTGTAAAGGTTTTTTGCAGATTTCTGAAAAACTGCAACTTAGAAAAATCGTTTTATTTTTGCTGTAAAGTTTACATGAACCTCTGTCAACTGTAATTAATTCAGATTTTTCCTTACTCAAACTTCGGAGATAAGGGTATAATGGTACTTTTTTTGACATTTTTCATCATAACTTTAAAACTAAAAAACTTAAAAAAATACAAAAATATGTTTTAAAATGTACAAGTAAAGCCCTTTCATATGATATCCCACTCGACCTAGTAGCGACAATTTGAAATTTGGCCCCCCCTATTTTGGCCCCCTTTACATTAATAATCATACTTTTTTCAAAATGTTTTCATGTGCAATTAAGTTGGGCAACTATATTCTAAAACTATTCCAAATGTCAGGTCGATAGCATAAGTGGTTGCTGAGATATAGAGGTGTGACAGACAGACGGACAGAGCGGCACCATAAGGGTTCCTTTTTTTACCATTTTGGTATCGGAACCCTAAAAACAATATATCGTGGAATGTTCCTACCCAGGCCATCGAGCGTCGAGCTCTGAGTATCCGCCTCGCGACGCGATAGCTTATCAATTGAGCCACGCAGCACCACCTTGGACCTACCTCTGTCTGTATTCGTCTTGGTGTAAAGATATGTAAGACGCGCTTGCACAGCTCTTTCCTCTGGCCTCTAAATCCACCCAGCTAGTTGTCAGTTTTCGTTCAGCTGAGCTGACTGATGTTCCAAATTCAAAATTATCCTTATTAATTATTATTTTATGACATCACTTTTTTATTGGAATCGAAATCGTATACTAATATCTTATTTTTAGGGTTCCGTAACTCAAAAGAAAAAAACGGAACCCTTATAGGATCACTTTGTTGTCCGTCTGTCTGTCTGTCTGTCTGTCTGTCAAGACCCTTTATCTCACGAACCGGTAAAGGTATCAGGTTGAAATTAATACCACATATTAGGATCCATGAACCACACAAGATCTGAAAATTTCAATTTTTTACAACGACGCAATCAAAAGATATAGTATTTTATGTCCTCATCTCCATACATTTATGCAAAAAACCAAAACCTACAGGGTACTTCCCGTTGACCTAAAATTATGAAATTTGGCAAGAAGCTAGGTCTCACAGTACAAATAATGGGAAAAGTCTGAAATCATTAAATATTACAACTTTTCTCACAACTAATGGTAACCAATTGTGGTGAGCTCCCGCTTCAAGAACATTCATATAAGAGAGGGTCAAGTTGAATGGTCGCTGAGGCGATTATTGTTTTAGTTCTATTTTATAAACGGGAACACTTACAAACTTGAAAATTCATATGTTTATAGTGCATAAGCTATAAAATATTAACAAATAATAAAATTTTCTCAAGCGCGTGTCGGACTCAAAAAATCTAGCACATTAACTTACTGAAATTTCAGCTAATACAATTATGATTATGTGGTGGTACGGAACCCTCTGTGCGCGAGTCCGACTCGCACTTGGCCGGTTTTTAACTATTAAATAACAATATTTACAATATTTTGTAAGACACTAGTATTTAATTTTGTACAGTCTTCAGACATTGTTATTATCTATAAAGAAATAAACTGTAAGTACGTACCTGTTTTCTTTTGGTACGGCACCATCTACTTTACCTGCCTCTGGACTCCATCGCCCTTAACTGCAACCTCAAGAACCTTCCACGAACCCACGAACATCCGAGGCGAGTATTTTAAGTTGTAAGCATTTTAAGGATATCTAAGCATTTTACTCCTATCTCACCTCATGGTAAGTGACGATGAAGTCGAAAATTTAGCATGCCTTCCTAGAAGATGCCTCCTAAAGGTTCTTCGAACAATTCGATCTTGCCTTGAAAAGATACAGATCCTTTCTTCGACGGACAAATCTGCAGGCAGGGAGTTTCACTCTTTAGCCTTTGGCTTTGCGTGGGAAGTACAAAACGGCCGGCAAACCGCCGGAGACCTGCCTGGCTGCGAAGACTTTTAAAATTAAAATAAAATAAATTGAAATTTTCCGGGATATACTAAATGTTTCTTTACTTACAAACATTTGCCTGACAGTAACGAAAATAATCAGCCTTTTCGGCCGAGCTGTTCTCAAGTAATATGTGTTCACAGCAGAGCCATGTATAGGTACATGCTACGAACTTGGCATACTTTCGACGCTTCTTTTAGTCTCATCAATCCTTTCATATACGCTCGTCGGTTTACTATACGTTGTCGTAGCCTTTATTGAGAGCTTCCTGAATTTGGTCTTTGAACGTTTATCACTTAGGCTGAAAACGTACGACAAGTATCTTGCTCAACGCCGAGAGCCTATTTAATCGCCTTATTCTGTGTTTGTTTAATTTATTTACAATTCATAGCTTTATTTTTGTAAGCCAGTTCGAAATTTAAACCAAATCTTTGATAAGTTACTTCCTTGGTTGTTATGCTTGTTGATGTTGGTACATTCCACTTTTAAATGACTAGACAGCTATGAGTTTCATAGTAATTTACTCGGTTGCAAAATTCGATAGAAATGGATTTTCATGCTATCATTGCCGGCAGCTGCTCGCTAGTATTTAACCCGGACAGCTATTTTGATTTTTCTCGAAGAAAGTTGTCAAAATAATGATCGAATTTCCAAGCATGATTGAGAAAAACGCATTTTCCAGACAAGAAAGTGGGGGGGGCCTAAGCTAAAACAGACCAGCTTAATTCTAAAGAAACCTGCTAAGCACCGAGCTCCGGTCTGAACCATCACACATGGTTTTTTTGTGATCCTCTAATCATCTCCTATCTACTAAGGCGTCTCGCTTTCGCCCTGATTATCACGTGAAAAAACCCTTCTCGGCTCCCGTTCCACATAGCTAGAGGGGTGGGACTTTTCGTAGCTTCGTTTTTGCGACGTTGCCGTTCCGCGCAAAGCGTGTTTTCTCGTTCCTTCTTCCGCGTTTCACTAACCACTTAACTCGCTCACCGGCGGCCAGTCGAGTTGACGATTTAGTAAAGTACGTACGTCAGTGACTTTCCGTTTACCAAGCGATGTCTAACTGTTTACCGACTCAAACAAATTTATCGCAGACCGATTATTCTTAAAGTTTGTCTTGATATGTTAAAAATGCGCTGGAACGAAGAGACAACCTTCACTTTCGTTCAAGAATATCTGAAGCGGGATTGTTTATTCAATACTAGGATCCCGCGGTCTATTAGAAAACCACAGTACCAGAAAGCGCTCCATGATATCGTCAACGTTATGAATATAGAAGGATTTGGTATCGACGATTTGAAAATGAAAATCAGAACAATAAGGTCGACTTTCAGTCAGGAGTTGAAGAAGGTAAAGGAAGCCGAGAAGAATGGTAAATGTTATGTGCCAGTATTGAAATGGTACAAAATGTATGAAGAAGCCTTGAAAGAGATGAACGAAAAAGACGGATCCGAAATGATAACGCAGCGTTATAGCGACACGGAAATGAAAAATGAATGTGACGAATATGTTGTGAGTATAATTTTTTTTCCTTCTTAGTTCTTAGGGTGGGCAACGCGTTTTGTTGTCTTATTGGTGTCAAAGTGTGCCACGATTAGTGAATGCTGTGGTCGGTAAATCTGCTCGATTTCTCCCTTGTGACATGAAAATTAAATCTCTTTTTATTTTTGTTTTATCTTTTCTGTATTGTCAGATCGTATAGTATACTATTAAGACTACTACACTATTCGGACTATAGTCCGATCAGAACGTGTTGATCTTTAAAATCTAAAAAACTTCTGAATTTGTAAAATATCGAAGTTAATTTCAAAATTAAACTTTTCGCAATAACTGTTATCTATCTATATATTCTATTATAAAATCGTAAATTAATTTTGTCTGTACGTTGAAGATATTTAAAAAAATATATATCACATTATGCTATTTTAATGCCCCGGAATCCACATCACTGATTTTTGCACTTGTTATTTGTTTGTTCATTTGTTAAAACATCACGCAAAAACTACTGAACCGATTTGAATTAAACCTTTTTTGTTCGATAGTTAATGGTTTGACTTAAGGGGCTGATAAGAGCTAAATACGCTTCACTTGAGAAGGTTTCTAACGAAAAGTGATGAATATATGGCCGTGAAATAAATTTATGTGATAATTAAGCATCTTTCCAAGAATATGGCTGACTCCGAAACATCCGAAACAAACAAATATATTTTGTACGCCATAAAAAAATCCAAATTTACCTCTGTTTTTTGCTTTTAAACCGTTTTTCTTAAGTACTCATTAACCTATGATGCTAAAACTTTTTCACATTATTCAATACATTATGCATAATAATATAGCTATTTGATAATTAATTAATATTATGGGTATAGATTTTGAGAAAAATGCAAAATTTAGCGAAAAACGTAAAACAGCGCGAATCCGCTCCGTTCTAGCACGCGCATTCTGCCCTTTTTTTAGAAAGGGTGGTAATTCAGCTCTTATCAGCCCCTTAAACACTTAACATGCGGACGAAGTCACGGGCAAAAGCTAGTAACTAATATGATTAATTTACCAATAGTGAAAGATTTTCTTATTGAGTTAGGTTCTAATCTATATGTATTTTTACAGGAGTATTCTGAAACGGTTTTTAGCGATGATGATGATGACGTAGAATCAATTCAAAGTAAACAAAATTGTCACTCAACTTCTCGCAAAAGACAATGTTACGAAAAGGAATCACCCACTGGGTCTAAAGTAAGAATTCTACGACCCGATGAAATTCCATACAAACCAGAAAGTTTGCGGACAGGAGAAACAGAATTTGACATTTTCGGGAAAAGCGTTGCCGCTCAGTTGAACTCCTTACCACTTATTGTGGCTATACAAGCTCAAAATAAGATTCAAAATTTTATCACACAGTTACGTGTCGAATACATGATGAATTCTAACTGTGATCCTTTTTCCACCGTAGAAACGGCTGCTACAGGAAATTTTCAGTAGTACTTAAGAAAAAAAAATTTAATACAAAACTTTTTATTTCAAAAAGCTTCAATTATTTTATTATAATTCCTGTCTCCTAAAAAAATCTGTTTTAACAGATTGTATACTGGCAGGAGTCACACACCTAACAAACGGTTTTGGTAAGAGGGTCTGGATCTGGACTCACTTGTGTTAAACTGACCCACGATGAAATAGTGTTTAAGTGACTGTTTTATGTGCTTGTGATAGGACAATATAGATAGAATTTTGTGTAGGTGGATTGTTAAGCATAATATTGTCCTCTCACCTACATGATTATGATACCTTTTCTTTTGTTAAGAATTTGTTTGGTCTTGACCAAGCTAACCCAGACAGAGGTGAGATCGTCTATGGAATAAGCTGACTGACTTACTTTCGCTGGTTCATGGACACAAAGAGGATCCTGGCCTCCGAAACCAAAAGCGATCAGGCATGCCTTCTTTGCACGTCCGCATGCCATTTGGGTCTTTGGAGGCATTCAGGTTTACTGTTCAGAATTATGTCGTTTATTAATCACTTGCTCTTGATTGCAATTGCAGATGCATCCAGCCATTAACCTATTATATCAGGACTGTTTACAGGAAGAATGCCACTTTTTCCGCGAATTTTATCCGTGACCCAGTCCATAGATAGTTAGGTCACTGTTTTATCCGATTGCGTGGACAGATCTAAAATGCAAACGATGTTTGTAGCTTGATTGCATCAGGCAAATATCGCTGCTGTGGACAGTGCACTCTTAGAAATACCTACAGACGCAGGCAGAGAATTCCGCACCTAGGCTGAACGAAGATAGATGAATGTTGCCCTGTCCTTGACAAGATTTCACAAGATGTTGCAAAGCAATTTTTGTGAATTTGTGGAATAGCAACCACCGTGGGGGTGACCCTTCCATATCAGTGTTAATATTTCTTCAATGCTGATTAGCAGCGCCTCTAGTTGATCTTTCTAAAGGTGGTGGAAAACTCCATATTACTCGCGTCAACAGATTCGGGTCATATGAACTCGGGAGCACAAGAGTAAAATAAAAGTGACTGATTCAACACGCATCGTCTGAATCAATCTCTTTGTAAACACTATTTCGAATTGCAAACATGCCCTTGAAACGAACAAACAACGATAATCGATAGCGTACCTGAGTTACGTAATCATCATTTGATTATCTTAACTCACCGCCAGTTCCATGAAGCGGCTTTAAAGTTAAAGCTCATTTGAACTTATAGCGGACACTTTTAAGGGTTCCATACCTAATGGGTCAAAAAGAAAGATGATTAATTTAAAGCTATTATATAGCAATTAAGACTTCCAAGTGGCTGTTCCTTTCGAATCTACTTAACTCTAACATCTAAGCCGGCTTCATCCGAGTAGCATATTTTTAGGGTTCCGTACCCAAGGCTAAAAAACAGGACTCTATTTTTTTTTTATTGAAAATGGGCTTACTCTTGACCTCGATCTAGTCTTGAAGACAGAGATGAGGTCGACGATGGAACGAGCTTACCCAGAAGAAGCCTATTCACTCGCGACTGCCTCTGATGTCTGTCTGTCTGTCAGCGGGCTGTATTTCATGAACCGTAATAGTTAGATAGTTGAAATTTTCACAGATTATGTATTTATGTTGCCGCTATAACAAAAAAAAAACTAAAATAAAAAAAATATATGGGGCTCCCCTACTAAAAACTTGTTTTTTAGGCGTATTTTGCTCGATTTTGGTTTTAGCTCTATCCTTAAAACGGGAACACCTACAAGCGTGCTATAAAACAACAACAAATAATGGAAACTGGTCAAGTGCGTGTCGGACTGGCGCGTTTTAATACACTTCTGCATGACTGTGCGTCCATAAAAAATACGGTATTTGTACCTTAACGGTATGAAACCCTCTGTACGCGAGTCCGACTCGCATTTGGCCGGTTTTTTTTGTTGACGAAGAAAGTTTCAACAATAGGTTTAAATGAGCTTGATCTTTCTGGTACTGGCTGTTATAATGTAAACAGGTCGTGTAGGTATGAGCTATTTATAAGGCTAGGGGTTAAATAACCTAAATAGTATAGTATATCTTAATAAATTCCATTTTAGTGATGTAAACAAGTAACTGGTTTCTGTTTGTAGGACTTGCAAAAAAATTCCGTGTTTTCTCACTTTGATACATACCTATGTACCGACGCATTTTTCAGATTCATATAATCAACAAGTAGATCCTTATTACTTACAGAATACAATACGAATAAAGCGAGTTTTTTTTATGTCATAAGTGGGCAAATTACCAGGTGGTAAGTCGTCACCGCCCATGACACCCACTGTCTTATTAGTGAAATAATTAGACACTAATAATACAGCAAAGAGCGTTACCCACCCTGAGAACTAAGATGCTATGTCTCATGTCCCGGTAATTTCACTGGCTCCCCCCTTACCTTTTTATTTTAGTTTTTTTTTGTTATAGCGGAAACATCAAACCGAAACACAGCAGTGGAAACAAACACTGCTGCTTTACGGCAGAAAAAAGCACGGGGGTGGTACTTCCCCAGACGAACTTTGCACAAAAGCCCTACCATCTAAGACGTTTAAAGCAAACTATACATACCATCTTAGTTCTCAGGGTGGGTAACGCGTTTTGCTGTCATATTAGTGTCGTAGTATTTCACCAATAAGCCATAAGCCATGTCATGGGCGATGGTGACCACCTGCTCGTTTGCCCACTCACAACATTAAAAATGAAAAAAAAAGTACATAATTTCGATGATCTGAAGGCAAAAAATATCAACTTGTCGTATTCACCAGACTTTACATCGCTGAAACTATTATAGTAGTTTCAAAACAATCAACACTACCATTGAATAATGAGTTGGCAAAAAAATGTCGCACCTATAGAAGCCTGAGCTCATCGCCCCGTGACTCCCGCCACATTGTTTACGGTGGCGCATGGCGTCATCAGTCATCACTCAGTCTGACATTGTTTACAACATGGTCATTGACTTTCTTACGAAGAACACGATTATGGCACGTAATGACTGAAATTGCCCGCGTGTTACTTGGAATAGCACAATAGTTGGTCCCACTTTACTGTCTACTGTCATTATAGTCGACGTCAAGTCAAGATCTCATTCACGGCTTGAAAGCTATGATAGACTATAATCTATGATTGGGTCTGGTTTGGCCTGGTAATGAAGGTTCCGTGGCAGTCCGTAGGTGGTAGGGATTTTGTGCAAAGTCCGTCTGGGGAAGTACCACCTTGTCTTTCTCTGCCGTAAAGCAGCAGTGTTTGCACTGCTGTGTTTCGGTTTGAAGGGTAAGGGAGCCAGTGAAATTACCGGCACACGAGACATACCATCATAGTTCACTGGATGGGTAACGCGCTTTGCTTTCTTATTAGTGTCAAATTATATCACTTATGAGACAGTGGGTGTCATGGGCGGTGGTGACCACTTACCACCAAGTGGACCACCTGCCCGTTTGCCCACTTGTGACATAAAAAAAGTCACTGTGTATAAATCCAGGACGCACAGCAGCAAGCTCGTAGAAACAAAGCCAGTAGGCATATGCTGAACCAGCGCTATAAGTACTACAAACGACCGAAACCTGAACCCGTTCAAGGTCAAAGTGTTTCCATCGACGAACGGCCTTGTGTACCTTTGTCAAATCCCATAGGTTTAGGTGCCTTATGGCTGTCATGATAAATGACTGAAGTGCAGCGTGAATTGGAACTATGCATATAGCCAAAAACTATTTTGAAAATCTTCTGGCTGTTCATGGAGGCGTTTTGGTACCAACACTGATGTACGGCAGTAAAAGCTGGGTATGGCAGAAAAAGCATGAAAGTAGAATTAATGCAGTAGAAATGAGAGCGTTGAGTACAATGATTGGTGTGAAATTGAGTGACAGGATTAGAAATAGTGTGATAAGAGTACGTTGTAGCGTAAAAGAAGACGTAGTAGTGACTAAAATTGAGAGAAAGGGATGCTGAGATGGTTTGGTCATGTAGAGAGGATGAATGAAAGAAGATTGACGAAAGAGATCTACAAGGCGAGAGTGAATGGAGACGTTGGAAGGGGAAAGCCTCGGTGAACGTACCAGGATTAAATTCAGGACGTTCTGAATAAAAGCCAGGTTAAAAGTACCCTAAACCGACGAGCAAGTATGAAAGGATTGATGAAAGTTCAGGAAGCAAGGGAAGTATGTCAAGATCGTAGCAGGTGGAGAACTGTGGTCTCTGCCTACCCCGACGGGAACAAGGCGTGATATTATGCATGTATGAAATTTTACCATGAAACATTAACTAAGCTGGGGAAATTCCAACATTTTATTTTCATTTTACATTTTTTTTTCATTTTCTTAGCTTGTCGAACGTGCTTGGAGCAATTCTATTAGTTTTAATTTACTAGCTCGCATCACAGCTTAGCTAGCACAGCACTGGTTGAAAACCAATCTTAGCGTGAATTCAGCTTCTTGGCTCTTATTGAAAAAGAACTGCGCAGTCCAATTTGTCACTTGACTGTACAGTATAGAGCAGGTAAAGCTTGACACTCGCAGCGAGACTTCTGCTTTTACAGCTATTGAAATAAGAATGGTGCTAAGACAAAAGTTGAAGTAGTCTCGCTCTATTTTCATTGTATTCTGCATGACATTCAATAAGTATTCCGTAAAGAATCTACATTTAATAAAATTATCTGAATTTGAATGTATTGATTGCATTGTTATAGGTAAAAAAAAGGTGCAAGATGAAAATGTATAAAATATATCCGCTATAACATACCAAAATCGTCGTGTGCAATAGTTACTATGTTAAAGTACATAGCTGAAACTTATATTCCTAACTAGCTTTCCGCCTGCGGTGTCACCCGCATTAAATGCGTTTTCCCGTGGGAATGAAGTGTTTTCCCACGGTAAAAAGTAGCCTATGTGCTATTCCAGGACCTAACTTATATGTGTGCCAAGTTTCATTAAAATCCATTCAGTAGTTTTTGCGTGAAACAGTAACAAACATCCATCCATCCATCCATACTTACAAACTTTCGTGTTTATAATATTAGCAGAAGTAGGATAGGATAGTAAAAGATTTCTTAATTCTAGAGTAACTATTCAATCATGCCTATAACTGTTACATCACACTTAACTAATACATACTTCATAGCACGTTTATATTATATTTTTAACTATAAATACCTGTCAATACGAGTATATTACATCTTTATTATCTAATAAATATTCTTCTATACTACAGTAGCATTTGGTACAGCACGCCAGTAGAAGCACTTTGTACTCTATAGGATGGTGATAGAGCTGTGTATTCACAGACGTGCGGTCGTCTGTAAGTGTCGCGATCGCTCTCTGAAATTCGGACCACCACGGACTAATTGATAATCCTACTAATATTATGTATGTATCGATGGATGGATGTTTGTTACTCTTTCACGTAAAAAATGGATTTTAATAAAACTTGGCACACATATAGGTTAGGTCCTGGAATAACACAAAGGCTACTTTTTACCGCGGGAAAACACTTAATTCCCACGGGAAAAAGCATTTAATGCGGGTGAAACCGCAGGCGTAGAGCTAGATTATATACAGGGTGTTAATTTGATTGCGTACCATGCTCAGGGGCGGCATCAGTATCAGTAACTGAACAACTTTTCCCAAGGAACATAGGTCGAAATACGAAATTCATTTTTTGACCTCCCATAGAAACAGCATCAGCTGATAGCGCATTTTGTATGGAAGGTCAAATTAGATTTTTCGTATTTCGACCTATGTTCCTTGGGAAAAGTTGTTCAGTTACTGATACTGATACCACCTCTGAGCACGCAATCAAATTAACACCCTGTAGAGTAGGTAGGTATAGTCAACGACAGGTCAAGCTTGACACTCGCAGCGCGACTCTAGCCCGTACGTCTATTGAAATAAGAACGGTACAAAGTCCAATGTGTCAAGCTTGATGTGCTCTTGACTGTACGTGTATTTGCAGTTTGCTGTTTATTTAAATAAATCATTATCTTATCAAACCCCGACTATAGGGTAGGTATCTACTTAGTTTTTAAGATAACGCTTGCTTCTACGAAAATATTTATTTTTCCTGAAATATGTGACAGATTAGATAACGCTATGTAAATTTTACGTGGCCAACAATTTCGGGCCTGTTTATGATCTTATGATAAGGTGTGTGAGACGCATGCAGAAGGAATTATTGTGCTAACAACATACATACAAGGTGTAACAGAAAGGGTATACTCGTACCAACCCTGAAGGATGTGATTCTGCCCATGAAACTGAACAACTTACCCTAATAGTCTAGGCAACGAAGCGGATCGTTGTATGAAGACCCCCACATTAAATCCTCAGTCGATGAAACTTTGCTGGGGTATTACATGAGACAAACCTTCTATAAAAAAATCCAAAAAAAATTGCTACTTTTAATTTTTCCATACAAAAATTCCAAAAAATGTATGAAAATTTTTTTTTTGGATATTTTGAATTTACATTTGATTCATGATTCTTTATCATCCTGTCAAATAAAATCTGCCTGAGAAATTTATGTTGGGGTCAACTGCTTCGTTGCCTACATTATAAGGAACATAAGTCGAAACATGAAAAATAATTTTGACCTATACAAATTGCGCTACTATCAGCTGATTCAGTTTCTATGCGAGGTAAATTTTTCTTTTCGTATTTCAACCTATGTTCCTTAGGGAAAGTTGTTCAGTTTCATGGGCAGATTCACATCCTTCAGGGTTGTATACCATTTTTGTTACACCCTGTATAAGTAACGCGAGTTACAGAAGAGAACCCAGAACCTAGGGGATTGTTTTAATAATAGGTCTTTACCCATGAAATTGCCGAAATTTTCTTACAGATTAACGAGATCATAATTCCTATAATACTAATGCAATTTTTTTCATTTGTCTAATATTTGAAAGTTGACTTCAATCTATCAATCTATCTAATCTATCAATTTACGCATAAAATAATGTTTTTATTTTTAGTTTGACATATAAAATTAAAGGTTCGAAAATTGTTCGTCTTAATTGTCGTCAGATTTTTTTTCAGATATTTAATTACAGATAATATTTTTCGAAAATTAAATTTAAGCTGCTGTTAGCTTAATGTCTTCCCAATAATGCTTAAAAAAATTAAATAAATTGGATTTACAATTCCTAAGAAAAATGCAAAAATGTTAGTACTGAAAATTGAGTTTACCTAAAATTCGCCATACAAAACGGCAATTTCATAGGTAAAGACCTAATAGTATCCCAAAACCAAGAGCATTGTTTTAAAAGTACTTACCCCAAAACCAAAGAGCATGTACGCTACAAAGATCAGAAACCAGAGATCCGCTCAAAGCCATAGTGTTACCACAAACGTGCGGCCGACTGTACTTTGTATGTAACTTAATTAACTGCGCAGTTACACTTTGATTCGAAGTTCATAATAACCTAGTTAGTGCAAAATTTTCCTATACACATATAGTCATCCTGTTTTTAATTAAATGCTGTTGGGGATAAAAGGAAGATTTTCCTCCCACTTGAGCAAAACAGGTAAACCGCAGAGCTTATTGCAATGGCCGCCATATTTCCTGTTAATAATTCATTAATGAATAACGGTTTTATTATTAATATTATTTTATGGTCTATAAGTTTGAGGTGCTTACTCTTAACCTCGATCTTGCCTTAAGGGGCTGATAAGAGCTGAATTACCCCCCTTTCTAACAAAGGGCAAAATGCGCGTGCTAGAACGGAGCGGATTCGCGCTGTTTTTCATTTTTCGCTCATTTTTGCATTTTTCTCAAAATCTGTACCCATAATATTAATTATCAAATAGCTATATTATTATGCATAATGTATTGAATAATGTGTAAAAGTTTTGGCATCATAGATAAGAATAATAATAAATAATAATAAATTTGTTTATTTTCTTTCTTCTATTTTCTTTTATTTTTTAGATTAATTGGTACTTAAGCAAAACGGTTTAAAAGCACAAAGCAGAGGTAACTTTGGATTTTTTTATGGCGTACAAAATATATTAAATCGTGTTTCGGAGTCGGCCATATTCTTGGAAAGATGCTTAATTATCACATAATTTTTTTTCACGGCCATATATTCATCACTTTTTGTTAAAAACCTGCTCAAGTGAAGCGTATTTACACCGCGAATTTAAAATAGGAAGGTCGCGTAGGCTTGCATATATGCAGTAAAAAAGACCCTCAGAATTACCACGAGAATCTAACGGGCGCGGTTGCACGCGGGGATGCGGGGTCGATTGCAAAAGGGGGCGGAGAGTGTCCGTCTTTATGATAATACGGTCAACCGCACGTCGGTAGAAACTTTTTCAACTCTATTATACCTACAACGCCATAAGGTCCAAAAGTGTTTCTACTGACGTGCTGTTGAGTGTACTTTTACTTTATTCTGTGCCTAAGGGCAGAGATGAAGTCGACGATGGAACGAGTTTGCCCAGTAGAAGCCTATTCACACTATTACTTTGGTATGAAACAGGCCAATTAAGGGACAGCTTTCCAAAACTGATCAGTCTACGAAACTGAATAACTTTCAGTAAATAAAACTTATATAAAAATTAAAAATAAATCTGCCTGCCCATACAAACTGTTAACGATTTTGTATGGAGATGCTGATCATTTTTTTCATTTCCTGAAAGTTTGGTAGTTAAGTTTCGTTGAGTTTTCAGTTTTAAGCAAGGTGTCTTTAACACCTTGAATTATCCAGATCTGTATTTTTTGAAAGATTTTTTTTCTTCGGGAATATTGCTTAGTGTCATTTAGTCATAATGTTACTGCTTCGGGAGAAAAAACAATAAAATATTCAAGTTGTCATGTAAATTCAGGTCGTCACCCGGGCATACCCAGTTTTTGTTTTCCGAACCGGGCCAAGGATCCCGCGACCGGTCGACGCTCGCCTCTGGACCGTATCGACCCGCCCGGCTTGGTAATCATGATGTAAATATTAATTGGGATGCGCTTCGGTGCTGGCTTGACTGGCCACGACGTTCTCGCTATGGTTAGCGGTTTTCATACACTCTCTACCAACGCTTTGTGCCCGTACGATAGTTGGAATGGGACTCAAGGCTCAGTGTATTGTAAAACCGCTTGCCGCGAAGACCGTGGCGGCAAAAGGCACGGTATTGAAATACAACCAACAACGGCAACAACACGTCAGGAGAAACACTTTTATAGCAAGGTAATAGAGCTCAAAAAGTGTCCACTGACGTGCGGTTGACCGTATGTAAATATGTTTGTCGAAACAGAGCATCTTTTCAAAGGATCCTAATAGTTCAAAATATATTGTATTCCCTGTCAGAACAGACGGTTCCCGGTCAGAACTGACTGTTTCCGGTGAGAACTGACGGTTCCTGGTCAGAACTGAAGGCTCCTTGTCAGAACTGACGGTTCCCGGTCAGAACTGAAAGCTCCCGGTCAGAACCCACGGTTCCCGGTCATAACTGTAAGTTTTCGGGCAGAACTGAAGGGTCCGGTGAGAACTGAAGGCTTCCGGTCAGAACTCACGGTTCCCGGTCAGAACAAAAGGTTGCGGTCAGAACTGAAGGTTCCGGTCAGAACCGAAGGGTTCCCGGTCAGAACTTAAGGTTCCCGGTCAGTATTTTATTGTATGCAGAAAAAAATTCACTCATGCTTGTCGGCTTTGGGTTCTTTTAACCTGGCCTTTATTTAGAACGTATTAAAATTATAATTAATTTGAAAATACTGAACTTTTGGATAAATTTAACTTATAAAATATTTTCTAGAGTATAGTGAATTATCCAATAAAAAGTCCTTCAGTCAAAGCCGAGAGAATATCCTGAAAGCTAAAAGCAACAACTATTAATTGTTCTACCTAAGACATAAACAGGCAAACAAAAAATTTAGCTATTCATAGACTAGCTGATCGTTAGCAAAAGCACAGAATAAAGTAAGAGTATACTATCATACAGAACGGACACTCCGCCCCCACTTGCAATCTACCTCGCAACCCGCGCGCACCCGCTCGCGAGATTCCCGTGGTGCTTCTGAAGGTATTTTGTACTAAATGTGCGAGCCTATGCGTACCTTCCAATTTCAGATTTCAAATTCGCGCTCGATGTATGTAGTATCCGGGGAATGGTAAAAGAGAAAAAACGTTTGTTCCAAAATATTGTTTCACATTTCACAGCAAAGTATTTAAAACGTATGACATGACAAAATTAACAAATAATTGAAATAAAGTGGTGTAAAACGTAGCACAAGAAAGAAAAGAAACGACTTAGCAAAACGTCTGCTGAAGCAGAATAGAAGAATATACAGGGTGTAAGGGACGGCCGAAAACTGAACGAGCGTGCTCAGTAAACGAAACTGAACAAGTTTCCCAAAAATAATTTATGGGTTATAAAAAGTTTTTGACTTTTCCATACAAATTCAACGATCAGAGTCAGCAATTTGTTTGGAAAGGTAATATTTTTAGGGTTCCGATACCAAACTGGTAAAAAAAGGAACCCTTATGGTGCCGCTCTGTCTGTCTGTCTGTCTGTCCGTCTGTCTGTCACACCTCTATATCTCAGCAACCACTAATGCTATCGACCTGAAATTTAGAATGGTTTTAGAATATAGTTGCCCAACTTCATTGCACATGAAATTTTTTTGAAAAAGTATGATTACTAATGTAAAGGGGGCCAAAATAGGGGGGGCCAAATTTCAAATTGTCGCTACTAGGTCGAATGGGGTATCATAAGAAAGGGCTTTACTTGTACATTCTAAAATATATTTTTGTATTTTTTTAAGTTACTTAGTTTTCAAGTTATGATGAAAAATGTCAAAAAAAATACCATTCCCCCCCCCTTATCTCCGAAGTTTGAGTAAGGAAAAATCTGAATTAATTACAGTTGACAGAAATGTATATAAACTTTACAGCAAAAATAAAACAATCTTTCTAAGTAGCACAGTTTTTCAGAAATCTGCAAAAAACCTTTACAAACAAATTTAGTTTTGCGGTCCTGAAAATGGACTTTATTGCTTCCAAAAATACTATAGGTATATCGGAACCCTCGGCGCGCGAGTCCGACTCGCACTTGACCGGTTTTTTTTTTCCAAAAAATATTTCTTTGGGAAAGTGGTTCAGTTTCGTTGACTGAGCACGCCCTTTCAGTTTTCGGAACACCGTCCCTTACACCCTCAGGAGAGACAAACGCTGATTTTCAACCGCCTGGACCTAAACCGCAGCATCCTAAGATAATTTTTGTGAATTTCTAACAGTCGATCAACAAAATTTAGTACAACCCTGGTGAACCTGGCTGAACCCTGCTCGAGTGAAGAAATAAAACATTTTAAGGAAGCGGCCTCAATAGGTGTCTACAGAAGTAGATCAACAGGTGAGGTCGGGTAGCTAGGGGAAATAGGCAACCGGGCCAAGGATGCCCGGGTAGACGTACATCTTGTGTATACGATATTACAACAAAATACTTGAAAATGTAGTACAATTTTACCTGAGTGAAAGTTTGAAGAATGTGTATGACTACAATAATGATATTGTAACTACAAAGTCAACTCCTAACTACATAATCCTAACTAAAGCAGGCCTCTTGAAGAGGTGGTGATTTCATGCCGTTACATTCACGCTGCCATAGCACGCAACCGAAACGGTAGTGGACTTGCTATAGTTGCATTGTATACTGTACAGATCTGAAGTCCCTTCCAATAGGATCCTCAAATCAGATACGTGAAAGTTTTGGCCAAGGTTGATCGTCTAGAATAATACCCTTTAAGAATATTATATTTTTACTGAATCCTACGTCATTCCGTTTTATATATTTATAATATCTTGTAATTTACAGATTCTGCTCGGTGGAGAGTGGCAATAGAAGAATGAAAAAGAAACACACTTGTTATTTTAATACTTATATTAGAATATAAACCTAATCTTCACATGTCTAATTTGTGTTATTTATTTTATATTGGATCACTATTTATTTATAATTAGTCTCATATTGACGGGAGTAGTTCATCTGAATTCATGTAGTTTCATCAATTTAGGAAAGGTTTCATCTCATTTACAATGCAATATTAGAGCCGATAAGTTTCTGAAAAGAAACCTATGTTAATATAAACGAAGTAATAAAAATAATGTGGGGACAATCCCCAAGTTTGGGGCACCGCCATCGCCCCAAGCAGCTCGTCCTAGGCCTCCTCTACCCTAAGTCCTAGGTCCGAGGCATATCATCACCCAGCTCACGATGACATGACGCTAAACTACCCTAACAATCCAACTGGATCGTCAGGATTCTGATCATCCTCGCGGAGCTGGAAATCCCTCCGAAAACTTAAACTACAGTAAAGACTAGGGTTAGTGTATGTGGAGAGCGGAACTAACTAACCACAGTACAACCCAGACGGTGATGATGTCTCCCCCCGGTATGTTCATGCCCCGCGTCAAACCCGACTTCCACGTGGCCCACCTTTAAGGGACGATCACTGACTCATCCAGGGTTCACAGGGTATTGACTATTTCTTTTAGTCACCCATACCAGAGCTGGTCACCGAGCCCGCCAGGCACACGAAGCATACGGTCTTCCTTTAGGAAAACAGGGCACTCTCCATCATGAGCTATAAGAGCTCTTCCTGTAATCCCTCCGGGCAGACAATGACCGACATCATCGAATCCCTTAGTTTGTTTTGAAATAAGTTAAACTGAAAATAATTAGCCAGCTCCACACGTCCAAGTGTGAAGTCTGTACTAGCTACGGGTATAGTATTATTGCTTGCATGGCCAGCCTAGATCAATAACGGTTTTATAACGAGAGACATAAAGAGTTTGAAGGGCAATCTCCCTCCCCCCAGTCACTGCGTGACTTTATTGCACCAACAAGGTCTCCGTATATCCTTCATAGCTCTCACTTGTGATGCGTAGCTAAATCTCTTTTCCGTTACCAACCCACGCAGGACAAGGATTATGTAGAGTAACCCCAGTCTAAACACTCATTTAAATAAAATGAAAAGTATCTAAACTATAATGGGATTACCCAGCATATTTCGAAGAAGAACATATAAGAAGTAAGTATGACAAAAGATTACTGAAGGTAATCCTTAAATAAAAGTGAAGTATGATGACCAGAACCGAGAAGATACGGGTTAGTGGTATCTAAGCTAGGTTGGGCCAAACATTTATGATTTAAGATCTTAAGGGAAAATCAAAAGCATCGAGTATTCAAAACCAAGAACACTGGGAGAATTTAGCGTAAACAACACTAGCTAAAACTCGATGTTCTTTAAAAGAGGACTCAAAAGAAGTATAAAAAATGGGGTTATTGTATATACTTAAATATTCGGAACTTATCTACAATGAAAAGAAACTAAACATTATAATTTCTGTTCCATTATTGTTTTCAAGAATCTATTTAGTAAAGTTAAGGTGGTTTCACACTGAGTCAAAGTATAATTTTAAGTATGATAATTTATGACAAGTTTTATTAAGGGAAAATAAAACTTAGAATCTTATAAAGTTTAGATTCCTGTATGATTCAATGAAGATTAAATAAATTATTTAACTACTTTAGGATGACACACATAAAGTTCAGAGGTCCCCCAAGGTCAGAGTGCCGAACAGCCGTCGCAGCCTTGCGGGCGAACGTCGTCAACACACTTTACAAGAAGCAACCCACGAACGAACGTAATGTCTCCATCAAGAATATTCTTCCTATTGATTCAGGACAATTCTAATTTATTCCTTATAAACAATTTAATGTCATTAGACTAAACTAGAATGTCCCTTCACATAAGAAGAAAGTTTTATGTTGTCTAACTACTCTACATTTGGTAATCTAACGCTAAGATCAGGAGGTCCTCCCGCGGTATATGCCACTCAAACGACGCATCCAATAATGGGCGAGCGTTGTCAGCTCATAACACAAGAAACACTATTTCCAAAATCTAACGTTAAAACACCTTGCTAATATCCTTCCATTTGTATTGGAGTAACTCCAATTCATCCCACACATACAGAAGAGGGAATTCAGGATGAATCAGCGAAACCTCACACAAATAGAAAGAGAAGAACTTTAGTATCAGACCCTTTTAGGCTTGAGGGCTCCGGCCCAAGAATGATTAAAATAAATAAATCCGAAGGTTGATATTATCAGATAGACTTAGACAGATACTCCAGTGACACGCGACATACATTAGCCACAACCAATATAGTGGACATCGGGGACACATGTCACGAGGGCATCCATCCATGCTTGGTTGAACTAAATAAACCTGAGAGCAGGCATTTCTTAATCTCAAAATCTGGGACTCCTATAGTATGAAAGTAAAAGGAAAGATAAGCGCCTCCTATGAGCTTGAGTACTGAGATGTAGTAATGCTCTCAGCATGTTCCAATTTTGGGAAATTGAGGCAGAAGATTCAAAATCACTATCAAAGCAATTTATTATTACTTGAAATATTATTATTTATAATATTCACTCTACTTAAACTTACCCTTTATTTCACAATAAAATATCACAATCTATATCCAAGTTTTAGTTTTCAGATATATTATTTTAAGATTTTGAATTGACGTTCTAATTCTTTTGATCTGACGGAATATTTTTAAATTTTATCATATGATGACACTAGTATATCAAAACTGGAATTTTGATTTAGGGCCAAAGATTTTATATTATTTTCTAAAAAAGGTAATTATTTAATGTATTAATATTTTCTTCCATTTTGATTTTGGGTTTTGATTTATTTTTAGTTAAAGAGATAAAAAATTTATAAAGATTTCAAAATAGCGTCTAGCTTTGAGTAAAACTAAATCAAAAATGATTTATTTGTTGACTATTTGACAATAATGTCAAATAGACAATTCTACCTAAAAAAAGTATAAAAAATATACATTGACTAAAGTCTCCTTGAATTGATGATAATAATATACATCGTCCAAAGTCTCTTTGATATGTTGACAAAATATACAACATCTAAAGCCACCCCTAATCGATGACAATATATATACATCAGAGTCCAGTTTCCATGATTTCACCAAGGACTATTTTAATCAATTTCTCTGTAAAGGAAAGAATTAAACACAATGAAATTTACATTACCTTTACAATCCAAGCAATACCTTTTTTTAGCCTTCACGATTTATCATTTGTGGTTTGCTTTTCCATGTCTATAATGTTCCTTGTAATTCCTGTACCTGTTTAGAAATAGAACATTATCCTGCCTAGCTATACGCGAACAAAGACACTTGTAGAACTAGTTTATACTTAATTATGGGAAAAGAAAATCTTTATTACTATCTACAAATAACGACTCAGATTAGAAACACAGTATGTTATAATTTCCGCAGAGTTATTAATGTTTACAAACGAAAATCATTAAGTGGGAATATCAATTTACTTAAAGTATCACACAGTACAAGCCTCTTTTGACCTCGCAGGTAGATCTGTAAAGCTGCAAATATTCTCCAATCAACTCTTCCTCTTTTGACATTGAAATCTGATTTTCTCAACGTTATTTAGCTCACATAACCTGGAAGAAACTATAAATTTCATTAAGTCACTTTTCACCTTAACTCAAATACACACAACAACTTTGAACCGAAAATAAATAAAAGATTGAAAACCACAAAATTGAATACTTACATAACATTAGTTTCACTCCACTTATTCTTTACACTTTGGATTCAAACCCTGAATGTTAGCGTCTTGAAATTATACGCAAATAAACCTTCCTATACTATATCCTACACGGAGCAATGCCTATCTATGTCTCAATTGAAGGGATCCGAAATCAAGGATCTCGGTCTCCTCCAAAGATTCATCACATCAGCTATTTGATAGCTTCCTCCACGAGCTACAAAAAATATATATAAATGACTTACTGATGTCTGGAATTAAACCTTCCTTTTTTTTTTACCAAGACTATAAGATGGTCCTAAGATTCTTCCAAAAATTTACACAGCAGCAGAACAATTCGTTTCACGATTTTGCTTGTTAGGTTTTTGCCCAGCAGTGGACCTTTGTCTTTCGGGATTTCCTGAAACTGATTTAAACACGTAAAAATTCTATTTTCAGCTCCATTGCCCTCACTATTCAACAAAACCTGATTCTTAGTTTTCTTCTGTTGCTTTCGTTTATCAAAATTTTAGCAACTATTCATTTTTATCAGCAAAAATAGCTTTTTTCCTTCATTTTTTTCTTTCGACTCTTTCCCGACCCTGTCTCGACTGTCACTCCTTGTCATATTTTTCTACTCCCCGTTTATCGTTACACTTCTTGACACTTCCTCTAAATAGTATTTTATGCATTTAAAAATTTTTTAGGGTTCCGCAAGTGCACAGCCTCCCCCAAAATTTTATTATTTCGAAAAATCTAAGAAAACTTTTTTTTTTTTCGAGAATTCTAAAATTTTCAATTTTAAATTAATTTTTTTTTATCATTATTATTATTTTATTAAAATAAAACCTCCTATATTGGCCCTTTTTTTTTTATTCACAAATACAATAAACAAAACAAATAACTAAACTACTAATATTATAAATCATTAAACTAAATTAATTTTTTATTCAAAATTATTAAAATTATTTAACATGTTTATCTAAATTTAGATTTATTTCAGTTCAACCCTGATTATATAACCAAATTAAATTTGTATTAAATTATAAATTATTATAGTTCATTATATTTTTTTAAAACGAAGTCGATTTAATAATGCCAGTCAATTCACTAACAAATTGTCTCACTATATACTATAATCAAAATAGTCTTCTAATATTAATTATTAAATTAAAACTAATAAAATTAAATTAATTAGGTTGTGACCAGGAATATCTCAATTCCTCTAAAGTTAAAATTTATGATATAGTTCCGTGAAAATCTCAATAGCTAACATCCTAATTATAATATTTAGCCAAATGGACTGCATTATAAACTCCTTTGACACTTTGAGTTTCAGGATCAATGAGAATATACACATTAGCATATTTTATTCCTCCAATTCGATATGGTCCATCATATAATAAATCAAATTTCTTAGTTTTATTTCGACTAGAATCCGAATTATTAAGCCTCCTTAATTTTACCAAATCACCAACTTGAAAATCTATCAACTTATGAGTTCTATTGAATCTATCCTGCCGCTTCTGACTCGAAAGTCTAAGGTTTTCTCTAACTTCCTCTCTAATTTGGTCTAACGTTTTATTCGTGAGTGCCCGTGGTAGAAAACAGTCTACTTTAAGTTTCTCTGAATTTCCAAATAATATTTCATTAGGAGAAAATTTCGTACTCTCGTGGAACGTATTATTATACAATTCCTCAATCTCCAACAAGTAATGATCCCATCTAGTATGGTCATCATGACAATAAATTCTAAAGAATTTGTTTAATTCTTTATTCACTCGTTCTGTAGTGTTAGGTCGAGGATTACGAATAGTAGTATACAAAGTCTTAATTCTCAAGGCTCTGAGTCCATTTTTCCACTTGTGACTAATAAATTGTTTTCCGTTATCTGTCATAACAGCCTTAGGTTGTATTATTTCAGTGAACACTCTCATACAGTAAAGCACTGAGTCTGTTGAAGCTCCACGAAGTCCGAAAAGTTTAATAAATTTACTAAAAGAATCCTGTATTACAAAAATGTAAATATAACCAGCCTCAGTTTTAGGTAGTGGTCCGAAGATATCAGCCATTACTAATTCACCCGGGTTTTCAGTTAAAATCGATTTACATTTCCCTACCCCTTTTATATAGTCAGGTCTAGAAAGCTGACAAACATGACACTTCTGAATACAAGACTTCACTGTCTTACCCATATTTATCCAATAACACCTTAATTGTAAATATTTCAAAGTTTTATATGCGCCAAGATGACCCATCTCTATATGTACCTGTTTACAAATCTCTTCTTGTAGAACCTTGGGCATAAACAAAACGTAATCTCCACGTACAGTTTTAAAATAAAGTAGATCATTATTGACAGTACAACGCAAAGTTATACGCGTAAATCTATCTGTTCTTTCGGGAACTCTAGAAACATTTATTCTCTCCTTAATCCCACATATGACGTTATCAAGCCGTTGATATTCCATCATACGTTGTAATTTATTTTTCAAGTCACGGTCAGTAGAAACACCTACATACATAACAGTTGGATACCACACCTTCTCTTCTTGCAAAACTCCCCCTGGCGGATATCTAGATAAAATATCTACCCCAATATTTTCTACACCTTTTACATGTTCGACTTCGAAGTCAAATTGTTCAAGAAATAAAATCCAACGTGTGACTCTACTGTTGTATAATTTCATTTGTTTCATGAAAGTTAATGCCTTATGGTCTGTACGGATAACAAATTTCGCTCCTCTTAAATAAGTCTCAAACTTTTTCACAGAATAAATAATAGCCCACATCTCTTGTTCAGTTACAGTCCATCGTAATTCAGAACCCCGTAGTGCACGACTACAGAATCCCAAAATTTTAACCTCACCATTATTTCCAATCTGAAACAATGATCCGGCTATTCCGATCCCTGAACTGTCGGTCTGTAAATAATATAATTTATCCTGATCTGGATGGCTCAATAGAATCGTTGTAATAAATTCTTCCTTTATATTATTGAAAGCTCGATCTAATTCTTCATCCCAAAACCATGTTTGGTTTTTCTTTAATAACCTAGTTAACGGAGCAGTCAAAATACTATAGTTCTTAATGAAACGTCTATAATAATTACAAAGTCCCAAAAATCCTCTTAACTGTTTTTGTTTCTTTGGAATAGGGAATTCCTTTATAGCTTTTATTTTATCCGGGTTAGGTTTAATTCCCGAAGTTGTAACTATATGCCCTAACATTTTTACTTCACTGCAGAAAAAGTTGCACTTTGCAAAATTACAAGTCATTCCAGCTGATTCTAAACGATCCAAAACTATATCAATATGATCCAAATGGTCTTGCCAAGTCCCACTCGTTAGGATTGCAAGATCATCCAAATAATTGACACAAAACTCTCTAACACCAGGACCCAATATAATGTCCATTGCGCGACAAAAGGACCCTACTGACGTTTTAAGTCCTTGCGGAAGCACGTTGTATACGTAAGATTTTCCATTAACTGTAAATCCAGTATATTTTTTACTGTCCTCAGTCAACGGTATTTGAAAATAAGCGTTATTTAAATCAATCAATGTTATAAATTTTACACCAAGGTAAGCATTAAGTATGTCAATTTGCAAAGGCGGTGCTTCTACTTCTGGAACCATATATTTATTGATTTCCCTAGCATCAAGTAATATTCTAACAGATCCATCGGGTTTTCCAGTGAAAGTTAGTGGACTACAAAAATTTGTAGTTTTCCTCGATATAATCCCTAATTCTTCCATCTCCCTCAACTTTTCTTCTACTTTTGCCCTATGTGCGTATGGTATAGGATAGGTTCGTTGAATCCTTGGAGTACCCTCAATCATTTTATTGTCATGAGTATAACAGTTTGCCCTTCCAAGTTTCTTTGTAAAAACTTGCATATGGGATCTCAAAACATTAAAAATTTGTTCCTTCTCCACATCAGACAAATCCATTCCCAACCGAATATTTTTAAACAAATCTAATAATTGCTTTTCTTCACCGCCTTCCTTTTCGTTTTGTTCCTCTACTCCAGATATTAGATTTATTCGATTCTCTTCTAAAGACCCACTAGAAAGATTTCGAAACGGAATAGTAATTTCTCCTTGTCCAACGATACCCAATTCTAATGTTTGTGGTTCTTTTAAATGCAAAACAGCGTTGTGCGCAACTAACCAATCTACCCCAAGAATAGCAGAACAAGTTAACTTAGCAATCACTAAAAATCCCGTATCAATATCAACTGAACCACACGTCAACGGTATAGAGACTAGTTTTTTTATTTGGAGACTCTTTTGTCCAACGGCTCCCCTCACACATATTGGTCTAACTGGTAATGCAGGGAATTCTAACTTTAATTCTCCTTGTAAACACTCTAAGAATTCTTCCGAAATACAAGTTACTTCACTTCCAGTGTCTACCAAGAGAACTATAGATTGCCCCAAAATTTGTAACTCAATTTCTGATTTAAATTTGGGCCCCTCATTCTCAAAGCAAACCTCTTCATCATATAAAGAGTTACCTTCATATTCTCTAATGAACTGATTATACATTGGTTGATTTTGTTTAATCACGGAAACGTCAAAAACTTTAATTAAATTTACGACTGTTTGTTTATTATTATAATCTTCTGAAGAATATCCTAAACCTTCTCTATCACAATTCGTTCTAGTATTATTCGGGGAAACAGGATATAAGATCCCTTCTTGGTCACAACCCAATCCTACCCCTGGCTTCCAACCTTGTTTTATTAAATATTTTACAGGAAAAAGATAATTTAGTTTTTTGTTAATTGCGGCCACCTCCTGCTTATTGGAAATGGCCCCAACTAGTTTAAATCTTCTTCTTGAATTATTTCATCAGTGATCCTTCCCCTTGAAGTCTCCCCCTCGATGTGAGCCACCACTTTTGGTTTTTTATAAAATGGCTTGTCTTTATTTGAAACGAATGGACTTTGACGCTTTGTTCCCCTATCAGCTCCAGTAGAGGAGTCAAAGGAAGAAGATCCACATTGTTTATTCACGTCATCCAATTCACGAAGAAACTCTGTTGCCTCAATCAAAGTATTTCCTTTCTTCATCCGCCAAGCATATTGTACATCCTTCGGAAAGTGTCTCATCAAATCCTCCACTATTTGCCATTCAGGAATTGGTCTAGACATCATCTTTGCTTGCCCTGCTAAACTAACGAAATGTTCTAGCATTGTTCCATTTTCCTTAGACCAAGTGCCATTTACAATCATTCTTCTCAAGGTGTTTTGTTCGGCTTCTCCCCAATAAGCATCCAAAAAATCTCTTTTGAAATCCGACTGTGTAAACCATCTCTGTCTATAAATTCTGGCCCATTTACGAACATCACCTTCTAAACAACTGATTATAGTTTCAATTGTAGCATCTTCATTAGGCATCCTCCGTAAATAATTCTGAAGATCCTCCAAAAACGACACTGGATGTACCCCAAATCTTCCAGGAAAACGTGGTTTTTCGACTCTTGTATCAATCACCGGGCATATATTAATCGGTGCTTCATGCCTTTCAGACGAAGCTGATGCAGCGTTAGTTTCCCGAGCTTGCGACAGCTGATTCTCTAAGTTCGACACCTTCTGTGTCAGAATTCCCATGTTTCTTCGAAGTTGGCGAAACATAGTGGAGTTGCGTAAAGAAGGTCGTGGACGTTCTTCTTGCTGACCTGTCCTTTCTAATTCTTCTTGTCCCTGAGATGATCTAAGATTATAACGAGGAGGCATTTTTTTTCTTTTCTTTGGATACTGAAAGTTTATTACAAATTATAGGTTGGAATTTTGTTTAAATTAAAGAATAGAAAGCTTATCTAATATTCTTTCCTTAACTTCCCAAAACTGTTGCTTTATGGAGCTAATATTTTGATCTCCATCGATAATCTCTATCCTGTCAAAATCTTCCTTTATATTAGGGTTCAATAACCATTCCTCATGAATGTTGTGAATCCTCTCTATATAATCTAACGTTATCCCTGTCTCTTCAGGTCGACCACGACTTAGGGCTCTCTGATAAGAAACCATAGGGGAAGTCCTAAGATAAACCACTAAATTAATTCGAGTAACCAATTGTTCTTTGAAATAAGAATAGGTTTCATCTAAAACTGCAAACTCAGCCGGGTGCAACAATTCACTCTCTTGCAATTCCCTAATAAAACAGTTTTTGGCTGAATAGATGGAACGTTCCATAACTTTAATCTTAGCGCTAGATTCTTTCGTATGATTCTCTAACATTGTTAGAAGAACATAATTTTGAAAACAGAAACCCCACTTCTTAGGATTTTCCTTAAATAACTGGAAGAGATTGACGCCAGATAAATTAGTCCATTTATCAATTGGTTCTGGTATTATCTCAAAATCAGAGTTGCCTCCCAAAGCTGCCAACAAAGTAGACTTCCCTGACCCTATGTTTCCTTCTATTGAGACTGTAAAATTTCCCATCTTTATTCTGAAACAAGGAATGCATCATATTTTCTATGGTTTCCAAAACAAATAACCCTAAGCTAAAACCAATTCTAACGTCCCGCTTAACAACTTTAACTTAGATAAACTTTACTCTCAAGTTTCTTCAGTTCAAAACTCGAAATTAGTGTATTTTTCATTTTGTTTCCTTTTTCACTCCTCAATACCTCTCTCGCTTGAAACCAGCATATCCTGGTCACGGCACCAGCTGTACAGATCTGAAGTCCCTTCCAATAGGATCCTCAAATCAGATACGTGAAAGTTTTGGCCAAGGTTGATCGTCTAGAATAATACCCTTTAAGAATATTATATTTTTACTGAATCCTACGTCATTCCGTTTTATATATTTATAATATCTTGTAATTTACAGATTCTGCTCGGTGGAGAGTGGCAATAGAAGAATGAAAAAGAAACACACTTGTTATTTTAATACTTATATTAGAATATAAACCTAATCTTCACATGTCTAATTTGTGTTATTTATTTTATATTGGATCACTATTTATTTATAATTAGTCTCATATTGACGGGAGTAGTTCATCTGAATTCATGTAGTTTCATCAATTTAGGAAAGGTTTCATCTCATTTACAATGCAATATTAGAGCCGATAAGTTTCTGAAAAGAAACCTATGTTAATATAAACGAAGTAATAAAAATAATGTGGGGACAATCCCCAAGTTTGGGGCACCGCCATCGCCCCAAGCAGCTCGTCCTAGGCCTCCTCTACCCTAAGTCCTAGGTCCGAGGCATATCATCACCCAGCTCACGATGACATGACGCTAAACTACCCTAACAATCCAACTGGATCGTCAGGATTCTGATCATCCTCGCGGAGCTGGAAATCCCTCCGAAAACTTAAACTACAGTAAAGACTAGGGTTAGTGTATGTGGAGAGCGGAACTAACTAACCACAGTACAACCCAGACGGTGATGATGTCTCCCCCCGGTATGTTCATGCCCCGCGTCAAACCCGACTTCCACGTGGCCCACCTTTAAGGGACGATCACTGACTCATCCAGGGTTCACAGGGTATTGACTATTTCTTTTAGTCACCCATACCAGAGCTGGTCACCGAGCCCGCCAGGCACACGAAGCATACGGTCTTCCTTTAGGAAAACAGGGCACTCTCCATCATGAGCTATAAGAGCTCTTCCTGTAATCCCTCCGGGCAGACAATGACCGACATCATCGAATCCCTTAGTTTGTTTTGAAATAAGTTAAACTGAAAATAATTAGCCAGCTCCACACGTCCAAGTGTGAAGTCTGTACTAGCTACGGGTATAGTATTATTGCTTGCATGGCCAGCCTAGATCAATAACGGTTTTATAACGAGAGACATAAAGAGTTTGAAGGGCAATCTCCCTCCCCCCAGTCACTGCGTGACTTTATTGCACCAACAAGGTCTCCGTATATCCTTCATAGCTCTCACTTGTGATGCGTAGCTAAATCTCTTTTCCGTTACCAACCCACGCAGGACAAGGATTATGTAGAGTAACCCCAGTCTAAACACTCATTTAAATAAAATGAAAAGTATCTAAACTATAATGGGATTACCCAGCATATTTCGAAGAAGAACATATAAGAAGTAAGTATGACAAAAGATTACTGAAGGTAATCCTTAAATAAAAGTGAAGTATGATGACCAGAACCGAGAAGATACGGGTTAGTGGAATCTAAGCTAGGTTGGGCCAAACATTTATGATTTAAGATCTTAAGGGAAAATCAAAAGCATCGAGTATTCAAAACCAAGAACACTGGGAGAATTTAGCGTAAACAACACTAGCTAAAACTCGATGTTCTTTAAAAGAGGACTCAAAAGAAGTATAAAAAATGGGGTTATTGTATATACTTAAATATTCGGAACTTATCTACAATGAAAAGAAACTAAACATTATAATTTCTGTTCCATTATTGTTTTCAAGAATCTATTTAGTAAAGTTAAGGTGGTTTCACACTGAGTCAAAGTATAATTTTAAGTATGATAATTTATGACAAGTTTTATTAAGGGAAAATAAAACTTAGAATCTTATAAAGTTTAGATTCCTGTATGATTCAATGAAGATTAAATAAATTATTTAACTACTTTAGGATGACACACATAAAGTTCAGAGGTCCCCCAAGGTCAGAGTGCCGAACAGCCGTCGCAGCCTTGCGGGCGAACGTCGTCAACACACTTTACAAGAAGCAACCCACGAACGAACGTAATGTCTCCATCAAGAATATTCTTCCTATTGATTCAGGACAATTCTAATTTATTCCTTATAAACAATTTAATGTCATTAGACTAAACTAGAATGTCCCTTCACATAAGAAGAAAGTTTTATGTTGTCTAACTACTCTACATTTGGTAATCTAACGCTAAGATCAGGAGGTCCTCCCGCGGTATATGCCACTCAAACGACGCATCCAATAATGGGCGAGCGTTGTCAGCTCATAACACAAGAAACACTATTTCCAAAATCTAACGTTAAAACACCTTGCTAATATCCTTCCATTTGTATTGGAGTAACTCCAATTCATCCCACACATACAGAAGAGGGAATTCAGGATGAATCAGCGAAACCTCACACAAATAGAAAGAGAAGAACTTTAGTATCAGACCCTTTTAGGCTTGAGGGCTCCGGCCCAAGAATGATT
This sequence comes from Athrips mouffetella, assembly GCA_947532105.1. Classification (NCBI taxonomy): domain Eukaryota; kingdom Metazoa; phylum Arthropoda; class Insecta; order Lepidoptera; family Gelechiidae; genus Athrips; species Athrips mouffetella. The sequence goes on from OX383965.1 coordinate 26,036,332, forward strand.
AAAATAAATAAATCCGAAGGTTGATATTATCAGATAGACTTAGACAGATACTCCAGTGACACGCGACATACATTAGCCACAACCAATATAGTGGACATCGGGGACACATGTCACGAGGGCATCCATCCATGCTTGGTTGAACTAAATAAACCTGAGAGCAGGCATTTCTTAATCTCAAAATCTGGGACTCCTATAGTATGAAAGTAAAAGGAAAGATAAGCGCCTCCTATGAGCTTGAGTACTGAGATGTAGTAATGCTCTCAGCATGTTCCAATTTTGGGAAATTGAGGCAGAAGATTCAAAATCACTATCAAAGCAATTTATTATTACTTGAAATATTATTATTTATAATATTTACTCTACTTAAACTTACCCTTTATTTCACAATAAAATATCACAATCTATATCCAAGTTTTAGTTTTCAGATATATTATTTTAAGATTTTGAATTGACGTTCTAATTCTTTTGATCTGACGGAATATTTTTAAATTTTATCATATGATGACACTAGTATATCAAAACTGGAATTTTGATTTAGGGCCAAAGATTTTATATTATTTTCTAAAAAAGGTAATTATTTAATGTATTAATATTTTCTTCCATTTTGATTTTGGGTTTTGATTTATTTTTAGTTAAAGAGATAAAAAATTTATAAAGATTTCAAAATAGCGTCTAGCTTTGAGTAAAACTAAATCAAAAATGATTTATTTGTTGACTATTTGACAATAATGTCAAATAGACAATTCTACCTAAAAAAAGTATAAAAAATATACATTGACTAAAGTCTCCTTGAATTGATGATAATAATATACATCGTCCAAAGTCTCTTTGATATGTTGACAAAATATACAACATCTAAAGCCACCCCTAATCGATGACAATATATATACATCAGAGTCCAGTTTCCATGATTTCACCAAGGACTATTTTAATCAATTTCTCTGTAAAGGAAAGAATTAAACACAATGAAATTTACATTACCTTTACAATCCAAGCAATACCTTTTTTTAGCCTTCACGATTTATCATTTGTGGTTTGCTTTTCCATGTCTATAATGTTCCTTGTAATTCCTGTACCTGTTTAGAAATAGAACATTATCCTGCCTAGCTATACGCGAACAAAGACACTTGTAGAACTAGTTTATACTTAATTATGGGAAAAGAAAATCTTTATTACTATCTACAAATAACGACTCAGATTAGAAACACAGTATGTTATAATTTCCGCAGAGTTATTAATGTTTACAAACGAAAATCATTAAGTGGGAATATCAATTTACTTAAAGTATCACACAGTACAAGCCTCTTTTGACCTCGCAGGTAGATCTGTAAAGCTGCAAATATTCTCCAATCAACTCTTCCTCTTTTGACATTGAAATCTGATTTTCTCAACGTTATTTAGCTCACATAACCTGGAAGAAACTATAAATTTCATTAAGTCACTTTTCACCTTAACTCAAATACACACAACAACTTTGAACCGAAAATAAATAAAAGATTGAAAACCACAAAATTGAATACTTACATAACATTAGTTTCACTCCACTTATTCTTTACACTTTGGATTCAAACCCTGAATGTTAGCGTCTTGAAATTATACGCAAATAAACCTTCCTATACTATATCCTACACGGAGCAATGCCTATCTATGTCTCAATTGAAGGGATCCGAAATCAAGGATCTCGGTCTCCTCCAAAGATTCATCACATCAGCTATTTGATAGCTTCCTCCACGAGCTACAAAAAATATATATAAATGACTTACTGATGTCTGGAATTAAACCTTCCTTTTTTTTTTACCAAGACTATAAGATGGTCCTAAGATTCTTCCAAAAATTTACACAGCAGCAGAACAATTCGTTTCACGATTTTGCTTGTTAGGTTTTTGCCCAGCAGTGGACCTTTGTCTTTCGGGATTTCCTGAAACTGATTTAAACACGTAAAAATTCTATTTTCAGCTCCATTGCCCTCACTATTCAACAAAACCTGATTCTTAGTTTTCTTCTGTTGCTTTCGTTTATCAAAATTTTAGCAACTATTCATTTTTATCAGCAAAAATAGCTTTTTTCCTTCATTTTTTTCTTTCGACTCTTTCCCGACCCTGTCTCGACTGTCACTCCTTGTCATATTTTTCTACTCCCCGTTTATCGTTACACTTCTTGACACTTCCTCTAAATAGTATTTTATGCATTTAAAAATTTTTTAGGGTTCCGCAAGTGCACAATACCTACTGCATCTTATGATTATGAGGTCCAAATTCAATGAGTATTCTCTTAAAAAAGTAAGATTTATTTGCAAAAAAACATGGTACAAAGTTGGTTAATAATAAGCATCACATGATCAACTCAAGTAATAATGTTAAAATCTGCATTAAATATATAATCTTGAATCTGATAGCAGCTTGCTGCGCCTGTGATAAAATTAGGGTACCCTCATAATCATAGCATCCCATCAACATCAATATTCACCGTGGTCTAGTGTTTGGGGCATTCGGCTATCGATCCAGAAATTCTGGGTTCGATTCCCGGTAGAACAAAAACCATTTTGTTGAACTTCTCCAATTTGGTTAGAACGTTGATTTCAGATTCCTTATATTCAATGTAGGATAAAAGGGCAAGGTGGGTGTATGTAGGGTGTGTGTGTTGTTGTATGGAGGCTAAAAATAACCTGATTGTCCGAAAAAGTAAGATGAAGCAGTGGTCCCGGCCACAATCTACGGAAGAAGTCTTTAGTGAGCCATATTAGAGGCCTTTGACAGCTCCTGACACTAGAGTTTATGAGGTCGGTCATCTTACAACCGGGCGAGTTACGACATGATTATATTATTGATAGATACATTCATCATAACATCCCATGAACGTCCACTGTAGGACAAGAAGCTCCCTCCAGCACTCCAGTAAATGCGCACGGTAGTTTGGAGGGGATTTATCATAGTCACCACGCTTGTAAGCGTTTTGGCTGGCAACCGCTGTTGTTAGTGATCGCAGTTTGTAACATGGTACGATATACAGAAAGGTGCTGCTGCCCATCCCCTGGTTCATAAGCCCTTAGTTGCCTCTTACGACACCCACTTTGCCGGCACCACAGGTATTCAACACACGGTAAAATTAACCCATAAAAAATCCCTGGTTGGCTGTATCCTTCATACGGCCGTAGGTTTTACGTGGATGCGTATGTAGGCCCCGTGTGGTGCCGGCAAAGATTAGTACCAACCCAAACATACCCGTAGGTGTCGTAAGAGGCGACTAAGGGTTATAAACTGGAGGATGAGCATCCTCCTTTGTATCTAACATCTTACTTACTGCGGTCAACTACAACCGCGGTCCATGGTGCCAGCCGTAACGCTAACAAGCGAGGGGACTATGGTACTTCCCCTCTACACTTTTCCAGCAAAAGCCAGAACTCTAGAGGGAGCTCCCTGTCCTGTAGTGGACGTTTCTTGGGATGTTATGATGTATGTAGGTCGGTATGGTCAACCTTATACTTCAGTGTACCCAATAGAAAGAAATCCACCGGGGTGAGGTCTGGCGACCTGGCAGGCCAAGTTAGCACATTGCTTCCGCGACCTATCCACATTTCCGGATACCCTTGGTCCAACCAAGAACGAACCTCACGACCTAAGTGGGCTGGAGCAAGCCAAGCTCCCACCCAGGTCCACTCACCCCCTTCTTTTCACCCCCCGACCCTCCCCTCACCCTCCGACTCATCCAAAGCTTGATGTATAGTAATTATTAAGCAATTGTTTTGTTCCAATTATTTCCGCCAGAGAGCCTATATCCACTTTGCATGAAATAACTCCCTAAAACCATAAACCATTGAAGACAAAAGTCCACTGCTAGACAGGGCTCCCTCTAGAATTTCACTGCAAAAAACATGGTATATTTTGGGAGATATGTAGATATTAACCACGTCTGTTAGCTTTGCAGCTGGCACAATAGAGCGCGGTGGTTAATGAGCGCAGTATGATGGCACGATTCACAGAACGACGCTGCTGCCCATCCTTCGGTACTCGACCCCTTAGTCGCCTTTTCCGACACTCACGGAAAGATATGAGGTGGTATTATTTAGTCCGTCACCAAACTGACTTGAGATTGGGTATTGTCGTAAGTTTTTAGAAGCTGTGTAGAGAAAAGATTCGCCAGTGAACGTGAGGGTATTTGCTAAATGCTCCCTGTTAACAAAATGGGTATACCTACCAATACTGGAGGATTTGAATCTATCCATGAAACTGACCGATAGTCAAGAGCAAATCAACCTTGACACTTGCAACACGACTGTTAACCCAACTATTATGAAACAGACAGACAGACAAAGTCGCATAGGTTTCTGATTTTTTTTCAACTTTGGTTCAGAATCCTAATAAAAACGGTTCAAAATCCAGTGTATCAAGCTTGACGCCTCTTTCTAAATAAAATAATTTATTGCATGTCACAGTAATATCTTGAGCCTACAAATCATATATTAGGCACGTAGTTGGTTTCATCAGTTTAATTGGAAGTGGGTGGCGCGCTTTGTTGAAAGGTTTTCCCGGAAGAGGGCAAAGTTCGCAGAATGGGGCCAAGGATTTACCCGGTCCCGAACACACGACCTCAAAGGAACGCGTTCGTTTATGTACTCTTATTGGTACACAAAGCTTTTTCTTTAACGTCAACGTTATGGTCATGGCGGCTGTGGTGGCGCAACGCCAAAGATGTTCAAATTAGCGTCACTTAAGCCGAAATCACACCTTCCTAAATTCAAAGAATAATTCAACATACATAGCTGATAGACTTGGTTTTGTGAATTCCAATATCCTTACTTTAACGAGCAATGTATGCCGAATTAATTTCTGAAATAAGGAAGGTGTAATAGCGGCAAGTATGTTGGATTTCATGCTGATCAGCGGATTTGACAATAGAGATTTGCAATTTGATTGGGGACTTCTAGACCGGACGCCCCGAAAATCTTGTAATCATTCAATGGTGTCGATTCTGGCAGACCCAAACTAAAACTAAACTAAATTTGACAGGTATAAAAATGATGCTGTCTTTTATTAGTCTGTAGAAAGCAACAAAGACAGCAACACTTTTAGACCTGTCAAATTTATTTTAGTTTTAGTTTGGGTCTGCCAGAATCGACACCAATAGAATGTAATATTAGTCGTCAGGCCAAGACAAAAAGCCATTTCGTGACTATTGAAACTTTTCGTAAATAACTTAGGTATAGTATAACTAACTTGAACCTAAATAGGGAATATGCATAATTTTTTTTAGTCGCATTTATTAACAAAATATGCAAAACCGTAGTAGAGATGACAAAAAGTGAAATTTAAATTTAAATCGACTAAGAAATACTGCTGATATAAGCATTTAAAGCTTTTAATTACGCGCTGATTAGACAGAGAGATCCGACATGGCATGTGACGTCACATGCCACTACGGCCATATTAACTTCGTATTAAATTTCGTTTTGCTAGAAAGAGACAGAAACAAATCTTCGATGGCTTATATCTTTTTGATTTCATAGTTATTCGAAAAATAGTTTTACTAAACTGTTTATTACGTGAATGAGGATTATTTTTTTAAATAAAAAAACATCATGCATATTCCCTATTAAAGTCAACTTCCGGTAGTCATTATTGTGGGTCGCTACATCGATGACCGATCTCACTCTCCTTGAGCCACTTGTTGAGCCGCCGTAGGACTTTGACATGGCTAGATTTTAGCCAGGAATTAAGTTTAACGTACTTTGCGAAGCACGGAATCATCTTTCTCTTCAGACAATCAGGTAATTCATCCTGCAATATCAGTAGAAGTCGCACAAAGTAACTTTTTTAACCCCACCGGGAATCAAACCCAGAACCTTATCGGAAGTTAACTTCCAGCAGTTAACGTTAACTAACCTTTCCCGTGTGGTGCCGGCAAAGAATAGTACCAACCCATCTATATCCGTGGGTGTCGTCGGAGGCGACTAACGGATTATGAACCGGAGAATGGGCAGCTGCGCCCTTCTGTGTATCGTACCAGGTATTGCCCGTGCGTGGTACACCCGCGGGGTGCACCTAGGTGTTCCACGGGAGATTTTTTTCTCCCGTGGAACACCTAAGTTCAACCATCTGACATAATGCGGTCAACAACAACCGCGTTCCATGTTGCCGGCCGCAACGCTAACAAGCGTGTTGACTATGTACTTCCCCTCCACATTGTTCCAGCAATAGTTGGAATTCTGGAGAAGGCTCCCTGTCCTGCAGTGACCGTTTCATGGGATGTTATGATAAACCTTTCAATATCTTTCAACGATCCCCTAGCTCTATTTACGCTGTCATCAACCGCTTAATCACTATCATCATCATCATATCGTGTGGGTTGCAAGACCTCACAAACCCTGGTGTCAGAGTTGTTGAGCCGCCAAAGGCCTCTGACATGGCTCATTAACGACTACATCCGTAGATAGTAGTCGGGACCAACGGCTTTACGTGCCTTCCGAAGCACGGAATCATCTAACTTTTCGGACAATCAGGTGATTCATCCTGCAATGCCCTAGCCAAACTGGGGAGGTCGCACAAAGAGATTTTTGTTTGACAGTGTCCCCACTGGGAATCGAACCCAGAACCTCCGGATCGAGAGCCGAACCCTCTAACCACTAGACCACGGAGGCTGTCACTATGATGCCCATTACATTACACGTAATCCCCTTGTAATGCCGGCGCATCGACCGATGCTGATCGATGCTTATACGCATGCGCTGTGGAAGGTTACCCTTTGGTCGATACTCCGAATGACACGTAAGCTTCTGAGGGGTCCGCGGTTGGTTAGTCGCGTTACGATAGGTCTAGAACTACCTTTTTATACCTACTACATATTTGGGTTTTTAAACAAATAGGGATTGTTGGAATTGTCGAAAATGGACTGAATCCCTATGATGAGCTTTATGATAGACACGGCACTGACACGATACCAGTCTGGAAGAAAATTATTTTGACCCTGTAACGGGCAGGAGCCAGGTAGACTGACGGCTTACTTAAAATTTACTTACTAGTTTCCTATCCTGGGCACGAACTCAAGCATCAGATTGTAACGTCTCCTAACCCCTAGAGCTATCCTAATAAGATGAAGGTGTGTATATGTAGTTTAAAAGTTTATGAACCTGTAAGGAATAATTGAATGTGGTAATGTCTAAGTTTCTAACTATCCTTGCTGAACCTAAGGGAAATCTAAGGAAAGTCCTGTAGTTCTTGAAACCTATGTATTGGGATTGTCCTAGTCATAAAATGGCCGATGAGATGTTAAAACTGCTTTTTGGACCCGACGAGGTGATCAACGAGTAACCCTAATTCGTTTGAGTGCGGACCATGAATAAGTTGAATTCCTATACAATTAATTTCCTAGAATAAATGTATTGATTAGTATGAGCCTATAGGTACTGTAAATAATTTGTGTGAAAGGAAGCAGGCAGATCCGAAGGCTGTAAATGGTACATGAGAACATCAAAATAGTACATCTAAACTTCTCCAAGATTGATATTTGACTTCCTTCAAGGAAATTTAGTTTATTTTTAACAATGTAAAGGCCTGAAATATATCCTGTCCTTTCAGCTCAATCTTTCCATATAGATAAAGGTGTTTTATTACTTTCTATGTGCGAGATGACTTACAAACTGACTCCTGTTGTATTTGCAACCCCGGTATGGATGTATTGCAATATACTGGGTTTTGTCTTTCCCAAAGTCGAATTTATATATCATCAGCCTTGTATCTTAGCTTGTGGCATAGAAAAGAGTGAGTTTATTAGATGAATCAAATGCGTTTTTCATTTGCAGCATTTGAGCCAAAAAGACCATCTTTATAACAGACTTAGAATTGAATTTTATATTGAAGTGGGTAGTAGCTTTCAGTTGTAGCTATACCTTTTAAAGTTAGTAAAATTGATTGTATAGAATCCCAGAGAAGGATAGATATGCTCAAATAATTGACTGGCATAAATCGTTCAAAGTAGATTGGCCGATTTGAGGAGTAAATATTAAATCTTCTTACCCGTCTGCGACTGGCATACTGCAATGAAGACTGAGTTGACTGGACTGCTGCTGGCTTGAAATTGGACGCTCAGCTCCCCTGCGTTCAAATGGTTTGTAGCTTTTGGTTCCTATTTCACATGGTCCATAGACCTCCTGTAAGTTTAAAAAGAAGATGAACTAAGCACTAAGGCATTTAGTCCCCCTTCGGGTAAAACTACTCCATAAATATTGGATTTTATTCTTACTCAACACGCGTTTTGACGTTTAGAGCTCCAAAGGTCGCTATAACACAAAACATTTTAGTAAAATAATAATTTTCTTGACAAAGATCGCCATCGGCGGGTAACTTAGGAAAGCGTCATTTAATCGTAATGTCGAATTGAACTTAATTTACTAATTGGACTTAGCTTTTGTCAATTGCAGCGACGAAACTCGGCGTACGGTCACTTTTTTTTGAAGAATTTTCTCACATTTTTTTTGGAGTCCATCTTGTACTCGTGCGGTCGCAGCAAAAAAGGGCGATGTAGCTTCCATGTTCCACACCTTTCGAATTTATAGATAAGACCGCCCAAACCAGCCAATCAGAGAGCTACAAACCAGCAGCTACGGCTAACGTCACCAATCCTACCCACTTTCCTCACACATTTCTATTTCCTGTTTGACAAGTAGACTTTAACCAAGGAGGTTCTAATATGCGCCGATTCGCGGCGCTAGACGTGTATTTTCAAGCAATTATTTTAAGTAATAATGCATAATCAGGCCTTTATTTTCATTACGAGTCGAACAAAATCTATGATCATTTATATTAAGATTCCTATTGTATTATTACTCATTTTAAAACTCCTAAAATAGAATAATTCCGTGTCGGACCATCGGCCCGTTACAACCCTTAACTTTACTAGTGTTTTTCGACCAGTTAGTTCCATATAAGTTGTAAAATGACCTTTAAGAAATAAGCCGAATATCCATTCACCCAGAATACAAACATTTTGGTCGGTTGTTCATTTCGTATGATGTTTTAAACAGTTTGCATGTATTAACGGAAATATAGGTGAAATAGAATCACAGCTAGCTCAGCATGAGATCCTGAATGTATCTAAGGCCAAATGTCACTTTTTTACTTTTTGTATGAATCAAACGTCAATTTTCTGGCGCGAGTGAATGAAATGCGTAGGTATATTTAGAGACTCGCGTGCTATTTGCACACAAAGATATCTTGAGAGCCTGCTCTAACGTCTTAAGTTGCTGATGCACGCTCAAAATTGCATTTGACCCCATAGTTTCAGTTACCCGGGCTGAAAATATACAGATATTTACATTAAAAAAGTTTATTGTTATGCAAACTAAACTTTCTTTTTAGTTAAATGTAAACGAACTTTGGTCAAATGAAAATGACCTTTGTCAAATGATGGGCACGATTTTCATTTCATTGTATAACTACATTATCATTACATGTTAATCAAAAAGAGGTGGGGCTTCTCTGATAACGACAAGTGTGAATGCAGCATTTTGCAATCCATGACAACTTTGCTTTCGTGCCCTACCTCCTCAGTTTCTTGCACCAAGGAGGACCTTTTTGAAGGCAACCAAAGAGCTATTGCTGTAGCCACATTTTGGGCTAAGTTACTATAAAATCATTTGCCATTGATACGAAAAGAAGAAGAAGAATGACAACAAAAAATTATAATTTCTTTTCATCTATTAATTAGGTAGGTGATGGTTATGCTGTCTTATGTGTGGCAATAAAGAATAATCTATTTCCGTCAAGTACATAGCCTAGTCCTCTTAATCAAAAAGTCATAAAAGTTATTCCGGAATATTCACCCGTCAATTTTCTTATATTCTCCGTTAAAATTCTGCTCGTCTCCAAGATATGCGAGTCAATAGACTTTATGGAGCGTTAAAGCCCCGGCGGAACGGGAAACTTTTAACAAGAAAGTAGGGCTCTGCCTTTGTTACAGGAAATCTGCGAGCTGGCAGAAAACCTCGTTCTGGTAAAAACCTGCCCAGCGCCTCGCTGCGTTTCGTAAACACACTTTCCTTTTATTTTTACGCACTTATACAGCATGTGACGGAAAGGTGTGATAAAAGGGTGGGAATCTGCCCATGAAACTGAACAACTAGTGTAGGCAACGAAGCAGTTGACCCCAACATAAATCTCTCAGGCAGATTTTATTTGACAGGATGATAAAGTATCATGAACTATATGTAAATTCGAAATATCCAAAATTTTTGCAATTTTTGTATGGAAGAATTAAAAGTACCGATTTTTTTTTGGATTTTTTTATAGAAGGTTTGTCTCATATAGTGTAACCCCAGCAAAGTTTCATCACTGAGGATTTAATGCGGGGGTCTGCGCTTCGTTGCCTAGACTATACTTTTTCAAAGTTACAGAGGTCAAGAAAAAAATTTTTTTGACGCATTTTGTATGCGAGGTCAAATTTGGTTTTTCGTATTTTTTAAAAAAAGTTGTTCAGTTTCATGGGCAGATTCACACCCTTCAGTATTATCAATCACACCTTTCCGTGATACGCTGTATAGTATTTCGTCACAGATTAAATAATAGTAAACTAACGTTTATTCCGTGGTAAGGGCAAAATAGATCAACTTCTTTTAATTTGTCTAGTGATGTTCTAAATCAAAACAATATGGTCGCAACAGTTATGGAAGAAGACATAGAAAAATATTGTAAATATCAAGGTAGTTCGGTCTGTGGTCTACTAATTTATGGTAAAAGTTAATATAAGAAAAATAAAACAACAAGTTCTATTTTTCTTCTGACTGATGTTAAGCTTAACCTATATTTTGGTTACTTACACAGGATTAGACCACTTGGGCGTCGTACACACCTCTTTTTAGGGTTTCGTACCCAAAGGGTGAAAAAGTGGACCCTATTATTATGCCTCCGATGTCTGTTCGTCTGTCTGTCAGCGGGCTGTATCTCATGAACTGTAATAGGTAGATAGTAGAATTTTTCACAAATTATGTATTTTAGTTGCTGCTATAACAACAAATACTAAAAAATAAAAAATGTTTTTAGGCAAACGTGTTTTTAGGCAATTTTTTGCTCGATTCTTGTTTCAGCTCTATCGTAAAAATGGGAATACTTAAAAGCGTGAAAATTGGTATAGAGACTAACAACAAATAATAAAAATTGGTAAAGTGCATGTCGGACTCGCACGTTTTTAATACTCTTCTGCGTGACTGCGCGTCCATAACTAAGAATGTATTTTTACTTATATGATATGGAACCCTCGGTGCGCAAGTCCGATTCGCACTTGGCCGGTTTTTTCGAGTACTTGAGTTTTTTTATAATCTAGAAAAATGTGTAGGATTTAATTTACTCAGAGTTTTTGAACTCCACCCATGTTCATAGTGTTTTATGCCGCCTCACGGAATCGGTTTGCATAGTCAAAATGGACGAGCATTTTTTTTGTCATCCCCACATCAAAATTCTGTACATTGCTTGTCTATGAAGACTGTCTGGTAGTGACTACTAACTAAAATCAGTCGGTCAAACAACACATTTTATTACTATGTATAGCTTGGATACGAGTACGTAAATGTATGTAAGAAAACCATTGCAATAAAATTCTTGAATCAATAGGGGCTACATGGGCCCCGCCAGGGCAGGGTTTGGCCCGGGGCGACTCTATGACGTCACGGATCAATACGAACCCGAACCCTAGTCCCCCCTTCCCTCCTCTCAACCCTCAATTAGAGTGATGTAACGTACTATTTTAGCGGGGTTGTTGTATTCTTGACTCACAACACAACTGTTTTTATGTTATGTTCAAGGTTATAGGCATTTAGAAGGTTGACAATCGGACCACACAATGCTATTACCACAATCCACCATTGCTATTTTTACTAATCTACTTTTGTGTTTGCGTGCAAAAAAAATACAAAAAAAATGCAAAAAAAAAATAATAATAAAAAAAATATTTTGTATAGTCATACAAAATATTCTTTTTGTATTTTTTTTTATTATTTACGCACACTATTACAGCAATAGTGCAGTACAAAATACTTAACATAACTCCACTTAGATACATAACTTATAATGTAACGCCGCTTTCTCAAACTGCTACAGGGAGAACAAGTAAACAAGAAGTGTACCTGCTTCGATACCTTGTTTAAAATAATTATTGCCCTGGAAACTAGCGAATGTTGTTCAGTTTTTTTGCGTGCTGGTTTAATATTGTTCAATTTCATTGTCTAACCTAAGTTCAAAATTTGGGTTTTTTGGGATCTTATAACGCAGCAAGGCTGCACATACGAGTATCACGCGCAGTCTCGTCTCGTGAATCGTTCCTGGCGTATCATTCGTCCCGGCCGGCTATAAATTCACCTCAAAAGTAACCAATTTTTTTGCGTTCTTTTTTCCAAGCAAATATTAATTCTATTTTTTACACAAAAATTGAACTTTTAAGGTCAACGTGAGGTCACATGACCCATTATTACTTGTGATGTGCTGGATCCAACGGCTGGGTCTTTAGAGGGTATTTTTTTTCTGTTTTCGAACATCTTCGTTACCTGCACCTTTTGCTTCGTCAAAATTGCAGTTTATATCCAGTCCTTGAAATTAACGATTGTTTTCGTAATTTTTCATCGATCGGTTTTCAAGATTTGCTTGTTTTTCTAAGATATCCAATTCAGTGTCGTCGTTTTTCCTATGCTTGCAACCCGTTGCAACCTTTGCCTTTCTTCTTGGCTTAGGAAACTCGCTTTTGATATCCTACTACTGTACTGACTATCATCGACAATTTTTTATCATGTGGTTTTCTCAAACTAACAAAATATTATCTCAGTCGACTTCCTACGACCGTTAGCCTTCAACACATGCTGTGCTTCAAGGAAACATTTTTGTTAAGTGATTTGTTTTTAATTTTTATATCGGAAATAAGCTGTCGAAAAGTCTTATTTCCTTCATTAGGAGTATCTTCTAAATCCGTTTCGTAATTGCTTGTTTATCTTTTAGTAACCGGAAAAGTTTATATATATTATTTACCAAAAGCTATTATCAGCTATTATTTCTTTTGATTATTTATATAATTATTACCAATTAGAAAGGGAACATCAATGGCTAGAGAAAACAATATTTTAATGGTAACATCAAATACCAAGCTCTTTTAGAAGGTTGTAAAATCTGCAAATTTTGTAACAATTCAACACAACAACATCTCAAAACAACAATAATTCCACAAACAACAGCAACTAAATATAATGCAATAAAAATGCAACAACAACAACAACTCATGACAAAAAACAACGCAACACAACTTAAACCAACGACAACTCAACACAACAACATCACATGAACTGAATAGGTATAACACAACTACAATGCAATAACAACAACTCATGACAAAAACAACGCAATACAACTCATAACAACAACACATCAACTGAATATAACACAACAACAATGCAATACAACAACTCATGAAAAAACAACGCAATTCAACTCATAACAACAACAACACATCAACTGAATATAACACAACAACAATGCAATAACAATAACTCGTGAAAAAAACAACGCAATTCATCTCAAAACAACAGCAACACACCAACTGAATATAACACAACAACAATGCAATACAACAACTCATGAAAAAAACAACGCAATCCAACTCATAACAACAACAACACATCAACTGAATATAATACAACAACAATGCAATAACAACAACTCGTGACAAAAACAACGCAATTCAACTCAAAACAACAACAACAACACATCAAAATTGAATACAACACAACAACAATGCAGTAACAACAATACATGACAAAAACAACGCAATTCAACTCAAAACAACAACAACACATCAACTGAATATAACACAACAACAATGCAATAACAACAACTCATGACAAAAACAACGCAATTCAACTCAAAACAACGACACATTAACTGAATATAACACAACAACAATGGAATAACAACAACTCATGACAAATACAACGCAATTCAACTCAAAACAACAACAACAAATCAACTGAATATAACACAACAACAATGCAATAACAACAACTCATGACAAAAACAACGCAATTCAACTCATGACAGCAACAACAACACATCAAAAAAATATAACAGCAACAATGCAATAACAAATACTCATGACAAAAACAACGCAATTCAACTCAAAACAACAACAACACATCAACTGAATATAAAACAACAACAATGCAATACAACAACTTATGAAAAAAACAACGCAATAACAACAAATCATGACAAAAACAACGCAATTCAACTCAAAACAACAACAACCCAGCTTAACAACAACTCAACACGACACGACACCAACTCAACATAACACAACAATGCAACAACAATAACTCATGACAAAAACCACGCAACACAACTCAAAACAACAACAGCTCAACAGCACATAACTCAATACAACGACAGCCTCACATAACACAACAATACTACAACTCTTAACAACATCGCAACTTAAGACAACCACTCAACACGACAACAAAACAAAACAACAACAACAAAATACAACTACAACTTAACACAACAACGACTCAACTTTAACTCGTTAATTAGCCAGCAGTTCATCTAAAACGATTACTTTGGAGTGCAGTTTCAATACTTTCAATAGCCTGCAGCGACATTACCCGAGCTAAATGTTCAGGGTACTCACGTAAAGGTCTCTCTACGTGCTTGGAACGTAAACAAACATTAGCACGTGTTACAGGTGCTAGTTGACGCATGCGCTCAATAACAGCAACGCAACACAACACAACAACAACTCAACACATCAAAAAAATAACAAAACAACGGCTCAACCCACCAACAGTTCGACAGCACAGCAACTCTATATAATACAACAACAATGCATACAACAGCAATGCAACATAACAACACAACACAACAACTCTAAACAAACACAACTCAATACAACAACAACTCATAATAATACACAATGTAACAAAACAACAGTGCAATATAACAACAACTCTTAACAACAATACAACGCAACACAACAACACAAAACGAAAATAAATTAAAACAACAACAAGTCAATACAACTTAACACAACAACGACTCAACACAATAACAATTCAACATTAACTCTTTCTTTTTGCCACCAGTTCATTTAAAACGGATCCTTTTGAGTGCAATTTCAATACTTTCAATAGCTTGCAGCGGCATTACCCGTTCTAATATGTTCGGGGCACTCACGTAGAGGTCCTCTACGTGCTCGGAACGTAAATAAACATTGACACGTGGTACGGGTGCGGGTCGGCGCATGCGCCCTGCACCACCATCATCGATCCATCACCGACACATTAAACGTGCTGTGATGCTTTGTCTTTAAATCAATAAAATTCTTAGCCTTAATGTTAACATTGTTGATAGCTGCAAGCTTGCAGATTCTTGAGGGGTAGCAATAGCAAGCATATAGCAGCCCTTGAGTATGAATTTATACATTATCGAAAAATGCCGATATAATGAATGTGATCTATTTATTTTATGTTTTCAAATATACCAATTTACAAGAAAAATTGTGTCACTTCTAATCAAACTTAATGCTACCAATTCCTACGCCACAAAAAAAAATTGCGACACGTTGGTAGGTTCTTGTTATTGTAAGAACTCCTTTTTTGATGTTTTGGGAAATACTGGTTGCATACTTCTGTATGTTACGATAAAAAGCTAATTTTGAACAAAAAACTGAAAAACCACACTTTCGGATAAAACAAAGCACGATGCAGAACTGAGTCCAGAAAATCAATATTGGAAGCGTTGGAACAAAGCAAGTTTCCTGGGCGTGCCTTCACTTCGTGTTATAACTTTCTGGCCCCTAGCCGATTAAAATGTAAATTCGAACAATATAATCATTGAATGCGAAATACTAAGTGTTGCGTGTGACGGCTAAAGCTGGCTAGATGTAAATAAACATGTAAGACGGGAGCAAATAGCAATGTCGGCAATATGTACGCAGGCGCCGTAGTTGCGGAGATATACCTACATGATGAAGAAGCAAGTCTACTGTGTTACAAATTCTCAGGATATACTTTCGACCTCATTATATAGTAATACCATCGTATCCTTCACAATTTTAAAAGCTTGTCAATGGAGCAATCTCTATCTTTTGCTAGTAATTTGGCATCTTGATGCGAAATCACATCCTATAGTCAAAGTAATAACTAATTACGTTCAGTTTTTTCGTGTTTCTTACTTCTTATGTTAGGAAACTTGAGAACAAACGGAAAGGTACTGTACTGCATTGAATTTATGGTCTACGTGGTCCAGAATATAATACGAGAATTAAATCGATTAAAAACTATTAATTGTTAATGATCAATTTTATATTACTACCACTACCTATTGTAGCTATTGAAATCTTGCTAGACTGCAGGCAGAAGTGGCAGAAGAAGAGAAAGTTCTCTTTAACGTACAAAATAATCCATCAAAAACATCTTTTCTTTGTTATGGCAAGGAAGATATTGTAAGGGGATGTTGTAGTTTTTGTCAAGGTAGGTACACAGTCAATAAAGAGAAGGTAGGGTAGTACTAGTCTGAAAGCGGATTCGTTCATCGTCCACGTCTGTCTACCTGGCCGCATAACTGTTTTTCTCTAACTGATCCTCGGTCGCATCGCATACAAAAACGAATGAGCCTACATTATTATCATCCAAGCACAACAGCACAACACAGCCAACGGCAACATGGCATTGCGTTGCGACGTTGCCGGTCTGCACGCACGCCCGGCTGACTCGTCACGTGACGTCACGTCTCAAGATGGCCGCCGCACCGGTTGCGTCGCGTCCCCCGCTCCCGACGCGGGCTCCAGCCGGATCTGTTCGTGTTGCTGGCTTGGTAATAATAATTTATAATGCAGTCGTCGGAAAGGAAACCGAGCAAGAATAGATTGAAATTTCATGCATCAAGTATGTTGACTGACTGAACGCGGTAGCGCTAATTGTTATTCTACAATAGCAGCTGTTTACTTTCGTTGAATAATATCGAAGCTGTTAGCGGAATCGAGGGCTTCGTGGAATGCGTTCCGAGCCAGTTCGTGATTCATTTCGTTAATGTAATGGTTTCTTGCTCTTACATTACGAACATACTTATAGGTACATTTGCTTATCTAGTATAGCATAGCAATAACAACAACTTCTGCTTATTCTGTTTACGTAACCTTCGTTTCGTCAAAACATAGGTAGTTAGGTATGACATGATATTAAACCTTGATGACAGGACTAATACCTACCTACCTATTTAGCTCATCTCTGTATGTAAATATCAAATTAAAAATGTAGGTACAACCCTCCTATGGCAGTTTCTTGTAGGATGTTATTTGTATTTTAACGGTGTGGTTGAAGTTTATGTTCGCAACTAAAACCAAAAGGTATTTCTGCATTTTCAGCTGAACTATCAACATCATCAACTTGACGAAAAGGTAACGCCGCTGGTAATACCAAACCCGCATATGATGAAATAGAATCAGATGAAATGTCCTAGCAGGCGAAAGACTTAGCCAGCACAAACGAGTTATTTAATATGCTAAACTTCTCTCCCAGTACTCGTTAGTATAGTGAGTGGCTGGTGGTTATCGTGCGATAAGCGTGTTGTGGGTTGTGTGCCGCGATGGCGGCGCATCCGCGTCGGGCTAACGGCTCGGGCTGGCCTCGCAAGCCGCGTGGAGCGCTGCGCGCGCTGACGTCACCGCTCGATAATGGCCGCCGCTGTCCCCCGCGCCCCGTGCCCCACCCCGTCAAACGCCGACCTCAACTCCGCTCAGTCTCTCGTCGACCGCTAACGAAGAGGTCTTGCATTTCCACATTGCTCGGCATCTGTGCTTCCGAATGTGAAACGGTGTTTTCCTATATCATGGTGACAGTGTTTCTTTTGAAAATATTAAAAAATCTGTGAAAATTTATAAGAGAAGCGAAGAAAACCGATCTCTCGCGCTCCGTACAGCGTCCGGTGCCGAGATGTCGGTTATGCAGAAGCGACAGCACTGTTACTTGTGCGACTTGCCCCGCATGCCGTGGGCAATGTTGCACGAGTTTTCAGAGGCAGTATGTCGAGGATGCGTCAACTACGAAGGAGCTGATCGGATCGAGGTAGTCCTCGAAACGACTCGCCAACTGAAGCGGGCGCACGGGTTCCAGGAAGGCCGTGGTCCCACACATGCGAAAGCTGCTCATCGTACTCCTCTCGAGGCTCATCAAAACGGAGCCGACAACACAGCCAGAGGTCAACCGGCGCCGCCGGCTCACCACACTCCTACAGCTGGATTTACTTTACACCACGCACGACCAGCTACTAATGCGGGATTACTAACAGAGTACGGACGAAGAGATGAGCACGAAGGTCGCAGATTAGCACACTTGCCGACACATCATCTGCCTACTCATGGCGGTGCTCGTCTTGCTCCTGGTTTAACGTTGAAGCGGCCGTTGGACGACGATGATCACCAGAATCACCACGAACCCGCCAAGAGGCTGTTGGAGGAGCACCCCCGGCCGCCGCTAACTCGCGGAGACTCTCTGCCCGCTGTTTCCCTTGCAGCTCCGTTCGCACCTGACAGAGTGTTCAAACAAGAGAAACATCCTCTTCGTACTCCATCGTTCGATACCGCTTTCAAAACTAACGGTAAGTTGAATTTAAATCATCACTTTGTGCTCAACCTTATGCTTCTGCTAAAATTTCTTGTGCATCGCAATACCTAACAGTTTCCATTGTCAATTTGTCAGTAACATTTGAAAACACTAGATAGGTACCAATAGGTATTGAAAAGAAGAAAGTTTGCATTCGCTAGACACCATCTATTCGACACAGCATAAAAATTCCACTTCTGCATTTCTGATCAAAGTAGTTTTAAAAGTAGTACCTACTCCAGCTGTTTCTGCAAAAACTAGTCAAGTCAAATCAGTCGTTTAGAAGCTTAGCTTCATTTTAGAATCTTAGTTCTTCACTTTTACCTTTCCAAATTCTAATAATTTTATCTGTTGGCTTTAAATCTGTAGACAGTGCTATAAAAATCATATTTTCTTTGATGGGTCCCACAGCAGATGTCATTTCTCAACGACTCTTTGTTAGTTTGTAAATGTAATGATATTATTGCAACAGCGTTTGTTTCTGGTGATAAAACACACATAATTCTGTTCAGTCACGAGTGTAGCGATAACGTAGTCGTGGATATGGTTGGTGTCGAAGCGTGCTGGGGCCGATTTGCGCAAGCGACCGCGGGATTCATAATTTTCATATCTAGGTAGGTGCATTAACTCAGTCCATAAATACTAAACCGGTCGGACTGGTTGAGCGTTCTCGAAAGCGAGCCGCACAGTCGCGGCCTCTCGCACACCAGCGCGCAGTATTCAGTATAAACACCCACATCCACGTAATGTTAACGCGCTTTGAATGCAAGCACGATACGGTGCGGTGCGGCAACGTCGCGTGACGACATTTTCGCTGGCGTACGTATGTAGGTAGGCTGGCGGGCGAAAAAAATATAGCGCCTGCCTACGCTTGGCAGAGTTGCTCGACCACATTCCGCTGGCGTGTGTAGGGAGCGCAACCACGATCCGCCGGCCAAAAAGGTCACTGTGCGTGACGTCATCACTGCCATATGGGCTGGGCCTTCATGCTGCTCAACAATTGCCCGAACATCACATCACTCGCGCCTTTTCGCACGTTACCCTGAATAATCAATGTTTACATTTAGTTGCCTTCTTGACGAGTGTTGTCATGCAATCCTGCGAAATTGTGTTGAGATGGCGAACGATTGTGCTTACAAAAAATCCGTTATTTTTAATGGGAAAACTAACTCATTGAATTAAGCCAATAAAATGTTCGTATATAAATATTGAAACTCGTAAAACTGAAACTATTTTTGTGTATCTACCTATCTGCAGAAGGAAAAAACCCACACGCGTTAATTTGTGTTTAGTTGTTTTGTGTACGCCGATGCCGGAGTGGACAAATGTATTTTTACATTTGCTTGTAGATATCATATCGTATCGTACGTCTTTACAAATGACTACGTCAATCTACTCAAAACACAAATGCATTCGCACTGGGAGACGTTTGGCAACGTCGCCAAACCCTGTCCGCGATACGATCCGTTGCAAATTTGAGTGTACCATTCGTATACGTATATTTTCGTTCAGTTGTTGTATGTAGGCTTATATTTATATCTACAACAAGAGTTGGCCGACTCCCTGTATCGCCACGCAGCGCTGTGACCACGCAATGACACATCCCGCGATACGTAAGCAAGAATTAACACACAATGCTATTTATACAACATTATAGGTGTGTGTGAACGTATGTTTACTATCCGTCGCTCCACCGCAAACGATGTGTCATCCAACATTGAATGTGAGGTTATTCAGACAAATGAAATAGAAACGTTTCGTTCGCCTGATGCTGTGCCTTGCCGAAAGTGCGACATTGTTTTCGTGGCAACATCGTCTCGTGCCAGAAGCTATTATCAACGCTGCCCCAATAAACTCGTTAAACCGTATTTTTATTTAACTCGTGTGAAATATGAAAGTGGAATTTTGTTTCCAAACCCGTTTTTTATTTTTGTTTCCATTTTGTTTTGTTTTTCGTTTGCAAACTTAGGAATGCTTTTCTTGCTTTTTGACTATCTGTACATCTTCTGAATCTCATGAGTGCGCGCACATTACTAAAGTATTTGGTGGGTTCCTTGCAGGTTATGGAAGTAGTGCACCGCTAACGAATGGCTCGGCAGGATCCCCATTGGGTCGTACCGCGGGATCTCCACCCGTTACCGGTGCGGGTGGTGCAGGTCCATCACCGATGGCGGCATTGATGTCTGTCGCTGACACTCTTCCGCCTGGCTCACCTCGCTCTGCCGGGGGCTCGCCACCACAAGCACCACAACAGCGCTCCAACAGCCGTTCAAGCCAACACTCCCCCACTTCAGGTTAGCATTCATAGCTTGTCGATTCCTACAGCCACTTCTATTACCATATCCAAAACATTACCCAAAATAAACTATTAGCTTCATGGATAATCTATTTCATGACTATCAATATCACGATTCGGTTTCATGTTTTCACTATCACTCGATCGTAGTCCGACCTTCCTCAAAGACTTTATGCATGTTTTGTCTCACATTTCATTTTCATTCATCTGCAAGAACATACGTCAACAGCGAAATACGGTTAAGATTATTGTGTATTTTGCGGCCGCCGGGTTTGCGGCGCGGCGCCCGACGACCGCTCGTGCCCATATCGTCCAACAAGTCGGACTTATCTCTCACGCTCACGATGCGTGTGAACTACCGCGATCCAATTAATGTTCTCAGAAACCCGTGTTGTTTACATCAGAGAATAAGCTAATGACGATTTCTAAAACACAAAACGTAAGCAGTCTTAAAATTTTTGTTCGGTCCGGCAGGGTCGAACGGCGGGCGGCGGTCGTCGGGCTCGCGGCACGTGTCGTCGACGACATCGGTGTCGTCGACCGAGGCCGGGGAGGGCGCAGAGGCTGCGGCTCCGGCGCCCACGCCTCTCCTCAAGTGCACGCTCTGTCAGGAGCGCCTCGAAGACACACACTTCGTGCAGTGCCCGAGTCAAGCGCACCACAAGTTCTGCTTCCCCTGCTCGCGTGACTCCATCAAGAGACAGCAAGGATCTGAGGTAAGCTCAAACATTTTTATTCGATTTGATTTCATAACGTGTCTCGATCAGGTCAGTGGATAAAAACATATTTTCAATTTTTTCAGGTATACTGTCCAAGTGGCGAAAAATGCCCATTGGCGAACTCGACAGTCCCATGGGCATTTATGCAGGGTGAGATCGCAACGATTCTCGGCGAAGAGTTCAAACCGAAAAAGGAAAGGGAGACCTAGGGCTGCGTAGAGCAACCCCGACTCTATCTCTTGTCCCTCTCGCTGTGAATGCGGGAGGCGTAGTCGCGGCATGCGGCCGCAGGCGCACAGGCGCGCGGCTCCGCGGCATTTCAGATTCCGGTGTGTCCGGACTTCGACTGGTCTTTACGAACCGATCACTTGTATATATCTCTGTAAATAAATAATCTTACGTTTAGTTCGCTCACTGAAACTATCGACGATGTGACACTGTCTTCGCAAGTCTTAGATATGGGCCGTATTCAGCATATTGGACTTTTGAGTTCTTTATTTTTTATATTATTTATTGGAGGCTCAGCGGAGTTCTTATATGTATTTATGAGTCAAGAAACTGTTACAATATTCTGAATAAAGTACATATCCGTTTTTAAAGATTTTTTGGTAACAGTCTTACGCGATGGTTTTTTGATCATTGTAATTTTCGAGAGCTCTCGCCGAGGGCGAGTTTCTTCGGATGCCATTTTCTTAGTTACCTGTAGATCCCGAACCATAGTGAACTTGGCATTTATTTATGTGATTCATATACACTGTACGAGTATTATGGGATATAATGATCATGACATATTTTATGTAGTCTGATTGTATAAACGTAGCTTTGGATTTCGATAACGCATCGCTGATTGTACAGAACTTAGGTCGATGTATATTTGAATTAGTTAATTACATACATCTATGCGAAATAATCTTTTTTTACACAAAGCGATTTACTCAGAGTGGCTCGAGTTCCGTTACCGTCTTGCATTCGATGACAAATTCGGCCTGCCGAAAATTTTCTGTTTCCTTGGTAAAGTTGTTGAATTACTAATAAAAAATTCAAAATTCTGGTTTCGTCGTGGCTCTATGGAGCTGTCGGTGTTTTTGAGTTGATTATTTTGTAAGCATAAGTTAATGCGTTGTTGGGAGCGAGAAGCGTAGCGTGGCCAGCCGCACCTTGACTGCGCAGGCGGCTTGCGACGCGACGTCGGGTAGGTTACAGTATTAGTGGGATCGCTTGGAGACATGGGGCGTACCTAGTCATTTTGTGAATTGTCAAATTGTCAGAACCGCGCACTCGCGGCCGTATAGGAACTCTTAAAACTCGCTGCTATATTTGTATAAAGTCAAGTAATTATCATTATTATAATCATTATATATGTCATAATGTTAACGATTCGTAGTGTATATCAATTTCGAAGGCTATCAGATGTCGGCCAACTATCCTTTTGCTTTTTGGTAATTTTCGTTGAAGTCTTGATTCTTCTGCTTTTATTGTTCTTTGAAGTGTTTTAGTATAGGTATTTACTGCTTAAAGAGCTTATTTATTATTTTTACTTGCGTTATAGTCGCAAGGCTTCAAGGCAATATTTTCTCACATCTGTTTAATACTTACTTAGATGGTCTGCGATGGATTTCATTTTAATAGCGTTACTATGTATCGAGACAATGTATGTCTTTAAACACATGAAAATCTGTACATTCAATTAAATTGACATGTCCATTATTTATTTTAAGTGATATTATGTTATTTGTACATAATACGTACGTTGTACATACTTTGTCTACTTTGTAAATATGTTAGATAGTATGGAACGTTCAAGAACTGTCTTGGACGGGTTTCCATTCAGTATTATTAGGGACTTCAAGGCTTACTTGTAGAAGATTTTAATAGTACTTTTCTATAAAATCAATGCAAACATAATGTTACGGACGCTGATATCAATGTTTAAGTTTCACATCTTATTTTAATGTGTTTCTTCTATTTTATATACAACCGGTGCTGATCCATTGTTAAGAACACAAAGTCAATTAAGTACACTTTTTATTTGTTTTGTGATATGTAACATTTTATATGAATGATGTTTTGTTGGAAAAATAACTCTGTAGAGTGATACTTAACGTCGTATTTCTGATAGATTCGAAATTGATAGTTATATGTCGCCCATAATGGGTTTAACTGATTAGTTTCCGCCAGGGATGGCAACGAAACAATTGTAAGCACAAAATGTGCTTTTTTCTTCTTTCACGTGTTAAATGAATGGAAATAATGGAAAACACGTGTTTAAGTTCTCCAAGCAGCGTTTGATATCACGTATCATTGCATTGTTTAAAAACAGAAAAAAATTGCAATGTTTTTTGTTGGTAGTCGATAGTAATGTGTGACCATGATATTGTAAAATCTAAAGTGTACGTTTCAGTGTGTTTTCCTTACATATGATTTATATATTTGTCGATTTCTCGCAAGGGAGCTCACTGGGAAAAGTTTTCTGAATCCATAAATTTTTATTTGCATACATTTAACAGGTGAAAGTGTCATAGTCCGCCTTTCATGTAGGCTTTTGTTTTTAGTGGTCAGTGAATCGATTCTGAAGAATCATTTTGAGACTTCTTTCTTACTGTATCAGCAAGTGAAATGCTTCGATTAAGACGTTAATGTACATGTTGGTGAAATACAATTGATGTGATTTTGTAATACTGACCTTTAATTTTTCCTGACCTAAACCTTGACCTCATCTAAAATAAATAGAATAATGAAGCGAATGAGAGTTTAGACATAAGCATACTTGAAATTTTCATAGATACCGAACTACTGAGAGCTCTCATCGCAATTAATAGTTTAAGAATGTTTAATTTTCAAAAAGAATAATAATTTCCTTAGATGAGACAGATATATCACATATTTTTCAAAATTATAATCTGTCTTTTAATTTAATACAAAATATATAAAAGAAGGTGACTGACATATCCACGCACAGCCCAAACCGCTGGACCCAGAGACTAAAACTTGGCATGAAGGTTCCTTATAAAGTCTAAGGGTGTACTAAGAAAGGATTTTTCAAAATTCACCCCTCAAAGGGGTAAGATGGGGGTTCAAAGTTTGTATGTGGAAACAAGTTAGACCGTTTCATTCGTAACTTCACAGAAGTACTCCTATCAATAAATGTGTAAACGCGTGTTTCAGGTTTTTTCATATTTCAACCCCCAAAAGGGGGAAATGGGCTGAAAAAGTCTAAAAACAAATATGTGTATCGTTTGTATGGTTTATTGGCTCGCTGATTACGAAAACAACAATAATTTTAAAATCCAACGTGGTGGACGAGAAGTACCATCATCCTCTGTTGGGGTGCGATGGGGTTGAAATGTCAAAATATCGATATGGGTGTCGTTTATATGTTTTATTTGTACGTTAATTACGAAAATGATAACGATTTTGAAATTTATTATAGTGGTCATGAGAATTCTAGAAATATGTGTGCCAAGGCTGAAACAGGGGTTGAAAGTTTGTATGAGGAAACAAGATATAAGTTAGACCATTTTATTCGTAACATCACAGGAGTATTCCTATCAATAAATGAGTAAACGCGTGTTTCAGGATTATTCATAATTAAACCCCTAAAAGGAGGAAATGGGGTGACAAATATGTGCATCGTTTGTATGGCTTATCGGGTCTCTGATTTTTTGTTTTTTATTGTCAATGGGCTTACTCTTGACCTCGATCTAGTCTTGAAGACAGAGATGAGGTCGACGATGGAACGAGCTTGCCCAGAAGAAGCCTATTCACTCGCGACTTGAATAGATTCGGGTTGTATGAACTCGGGAACACAGACGCAGGCAGAGAATTCCACTCTTTAGCCGTGCGCATTATAAAAGATGTTTCAAAGCGCTTTGTGCGAATGTGCGGAATATAAACTAAGTATGGGTGATATCCTGTGGTGCGTCTGAACTCCCGATGGTAGAAGGGAGATGGTGGAATTAGCTCGTGGAGCTCTTGAGCGCACTCTCTGAAGTATAATCTGTAGAAGGCCAGACTGTGAAACTTCGTTTTCACCAGCATCTCATCACCAACGAGTTTCTTGGCCCTGTTTGGCTAGTTGGTATTTGGTTGAGCCATCCCAAAGGTGACAGCAATTCTCCATGCAGGATCGGACTTGTGCTTTATATAAAACTAGAGGCTCTCCAGGAGTTAAGTAACGCCTAACCTTATTGAGGATGCCCAGCTTTTTTGCCGCAGTTTGGGCTTTAGACTCAATGTTAGCGCCGAAGTTCAGGTTTGCACACAACTTCATGCTCAGCTCGAGACTGTCGGTAGCTGGTACAGTTGTACCTCGAAAAGTAGGAGCCAGATTGAACGGACTCCTTTTGGCGGTGAACAGACACGCCTGTGTTTTAGGTGGCGTTGAAACTCACCAGATTTTTGTCACCCCACTCGGAGACACGACTGAAGGTCTATTTTATTCGCTCTACCATGGCCTCTCTCGAAGAACGTATCTCGTCACTGCTGGCTTTTGCACTAGACATATATCTCTCGACAACAGTACTGTCATCTGCGTACCCAACAATACTAGGATCTAGCTAGAAGGTCGTTGATGTGCAGCTGGAAAAGAGTCGCAGAGAGAACAGACCCCTGAGGAACCCCGGCGTCGATAGCTATGAGGTCATAGGTGCAGCCATCAAGGACAACTCGGATCGACCGTTCACTCAGGAAGTCAGATATCCAAGAGCAAAAGTCAACAGAAATGCCGTATGCAGGAAATTTGCTCAGCAGACTTGCGTGCCACACCCTTCGCCGTGTTTCTCGATGGCCACCCAGCAGTGCGTGACATATACTGGAAGATCCCCAGTTGATCGTCCCCGGCGGAATCCATACTGACTGTCACTGAGTAGGTCGTTAGCTTCTAGGTATGTAAGTAGTTTTTTATTAAGCACCCTTTCCATAACTTTGTAGAATTTGGAGGTGATGGCGATTGGCCGATAGTTGCTGGGGTCGGCACGACTACCCTTCTTGGGCACTGGCTGAACGCTAGCAACCTTCCAAGACTTTGGCACCGTTCTTGTTTTGAGAGATTACGAACACAACTATAATTTAAAAATCCAACGTGGTGGACGTGAAGTACCAATAACCTCTGGGCATCGCTTACAAGTGTGGTGACTATGGTAAATCCCCTCTAAAGTACCACGCCTTTTTGCTGGAGTTCTGGAGGGAGTTCCCTGTCCTGCAGTGGACGTTTCATGGGATGTTATATGTTGTATCATCTGGACGGTGTTAGGTACAACCATTGACGCGACGACGTAAGAAAACGCGTGCTCTGCTTAAGCGCGTGGGTTTCCAAAATCTTGGTGTACAACCAATTTTTCTTAATAAAAGGAGCCAAGAATAATTTTACTCGCAAACCGTATATCTTATCGCCTGTTTGTTTTACGTTTTTCATTTTCTGTATGACCTGTTTTACTAGCCGTATGTTTCTTATCAGAATTGCCTTTCAATGCAGAAACGACCCATATTCATATTCATATTCATATATATTTATTGCATGCCACAGTATACAAAGATGGAAACATTACATAGAAACGGTACTTGTGACACCCTGTAAGGGTGTTGCAATAGAGACGCTAGCCTATTAATAAATATCTTATATAGCAATCCTTAACATTTAAATTAAATTACATTTACAATTAACAATTCAAATTCAGTAAAAACAAAACAAATTATTTAACCTAATTATTATATCTATTTTTATATTATTCATATTTTTATAAAATTCACATTTCAGATTTCAAATTTCAGACTTCACCAATATATACATATTTCATTAAAAATTTTCTTCAAAAAATTCGGTTAATCGGTAATAACTTTTTTTGATAAGAAATTGTTTTAGTTGTTTTTCAAATGTTATGTCCTTATCAATGTTTTTTAAATGGTTAGGTATGTGGTTATAGATTTTTATCATCATTGCATGCGATGCAGTTGTAATTAGCTTTAGTTTTGAAGAGACGGTTATTAGTTTATTCATGTTCCGATTATTTCGTTTTATTGTCTTTACTGGACAGTACAAATCGTAGTGCTTTTTAACAAATCTACATGCTTCAAATATATATATACACGTTAAGGTTAATATACTAAGTTTAACAAAGTAGGGTTTACATGAGTCGGTTTGGTCGATGTTTACCAGTATTCTGACACATTTTTTTTGGAGTATAAATATTTCCTGGATAATGCAGCAGTTTCCCCATAATATGATACCATATGAGAGTCTAGAATGAGCATAAGCATAATACGCTGAAAGCGCAGTTTTAAGATTTGTGACCCGTTTTAATTGACGCAGCGCATATATAAAAGACGACAGTTTATTAGACAACTTCTCAATATGGGGCTTCCAGTTAACATCAGAGTCGATTTCTATGCCTAATAGTGTGGCCTTATTTACAGTTTCTAATATATTCGATTCGTATTTAAAGTTAATTTGTAATGCAGCCTTTTGGTATGGTTTGAATTGAATTAATTTTGTTTTTTTTAAGTTAAGTTGGAGGTTATTACGTTCAAGCCAGTTTACAGTTGTATTCAAAACTGAATTAATTTTATTTTCGAGTTCTGTAGTATTTTTACATGATACTATTACTGAGAGATCATCTGCAAAGCAAACACAAGAGATACCGTTTTGTTCTAATAGTTGGGGAAGGTCGTTAATGTAAATGAGAAAAATAATACACCCCAAAACACTTCCCTGGGGGATAGAGCCTGTGATGTAAATATGATCCGATTTTATATATTCTATGATTCCGTTACTAAAATTAATATTTTCAATTTCCACATATTGAGAGCGGTTTTCAAGGTAGGATTTAAACCATTTGAAAGCCGCTCCTCTAATTCCAAGTCCATAAAGTTTGTCTAATAAAATTTTATAGCTAACTCTATCATACGCTTTACTCATATCGAGCAACAGACCCACCGCGTACTCTTTATTGTCAATTATCTCGAGAATTTTTTGTACGTATTTATAGATAGCCAGAATAGTTGATCGATTCTTCCGGAACCCGTATTGGCTGTCATGGAGAATTTTGAATTTTTCTAAAAATGAATTTAAGCGTTTAGCCATTGCAGTTTCAAATATTTTTGACGCGGTAGGTAGGAGAGCAATAGGTCGATAATTGTTTGAGTCGGTTTTTTCACCTTTTTTATAAACTGGTTTGACAAGTGAAACTTTCAGGGAATCTGGGAAACAACCTTCCTGAAACGACTGATTTATAAGCTGAGTAAAAGGGAGAGTAAGTTCATTTGCGCATTTTTTTATTAGTTTAGGGGAAATTTCGTCAATACCTGAAGTAGATTTGTTTTTAAGACCTTTAATAATTGCATAGGTTTCTTTAAAGTCGATCGGTCGTAAATAAAGGGTGTTATTTACCGTATTACAAATTTTGGAATTCTGTTCACTTTTATTATTTCGGCAGTTACTAATTGATGTAAAAAAAATATTAAAATAGTTCGCTACTAATTTTGGATCTTTCATGTATACATTTTTGTCAGATAGATGAATATTTTGTTTCATATTATAAGATTTTCGGTTTGTTTCTGAGTTTACTATTTGCCACATAGCTTGGTTTTTATTTTTAGATGTTACATATTTGTTTATATTTCGTATTTTTTTAGACATATATACTGCTTTTTTTAGTGTTTTACTATATGATTTATAGTATTTATCTATAATTTTGTTATTATTTGTTTGTATTTTTAAAATTTTAAGTAATCTCTTAGTTCGGCAAGATCTTTTCAGACCCGGTGTAAGATACTTTTTTTCTTGTTTATTTATTTTAGTAATTTTTTTCGGTATACATTTATTTAGCATGGTTTTTAGTGTATCACTAAACGCATTATAGTTTGTGTTAATGTCTCTATCTGACTTAAGTATTTCACTCCAATTGATAGACCGAAGCTCATCTTGGAATTGGTTAATATTGTTATTATTAAAAATTCTTTTTATTTTTTTAAATTGTTTAGGTTCTTGTTTATACAAAGGTGTAGAGAAAAACACTCCCTTATGATCAGAAAAACCGAATTCTTGGACTTTTAGCTGACTATCTCTATTGCTAAAATTAATAAAAAGTAAGTCAATACATGTCGAGGAATTAGGAGTAGCTCGAGTAGCTTCATTAACAATCTGGTAAAAATGAGAAGTACGCATTAGGTTAGACAATTTCTTTTTTAGTGTGTTATTTGTAAGAAAGTCGACATTAAAATCACCCCCTATCAAAACAAATTTGTTTAAATCTTTGACTGATAATAATCGCAAAAGATTTTCAATACATTCCAAAAATATTTCCCTGTTTTTTTTACTATTTGGCCAATATATATTAATAATAACTAAGTTCGATTTAGCAATCTCTACCGCACTAATTTCAAATACGCTTTCTTGACACAATTGTTCAATGTCACTTCTCGTTACTACTTCAAGATTATCCTTTACCAGAATGCAAACTCCACCTCCCTCAGTTCCCTGCCGGGTAGCGCGACAGAAGTACGATCCTACTTGATAACCGTTGATTTTCAGCAACTCTAGCTTCTCTTTGTTTAACCATGTTTCACTTATACAGATAGCTTGGACGTCTGGGTTCTCTTCAATCCATGCTTCTAAAAGATGTGTTTTGTTATAAACGCTTTGCATGTTCTGGTAGTACACACTAAATTCGGTACCGAAAGGGCTGAGGCTGAGGTGGTGATTGAGGTTGTGTTTGTGATCGATGACCGTTGAAGCCTGTTGTCCTTCTTGAATTGAAGCCTGTTGTCCTTCTAGAATTCTGTCGAGCTTGTTTTTTCTCTCTTCTTTCTTTTAAAACTGTCTCACTTAAATACTCTGATACACCTAATCCAGCGTTTTTAAAATAAATTGAATTCTCGAGTATGTACTTCTTCATAACTTTGCTGGTAAGTTCAATTTTTAACGGTCTAATATATCCTTTTTTTCCAATAAATGATATTTCATCTATATGTTGTGATATATTCATATTTAGTATGTCATAAAAGATGAATGAGACACGCTCTATCAAATCATTTTCTGTCTCCCAGTAATTAGTCGTTAAGCCATGTAAAACCACGACTTTTGCATTATCGTTATTTTCTGTATTTAAAGTTGGATTAGCTGTTTGCTTTGTTTTGAAATCCTTTGTAATTTTTTCATTCTCTTCTTGTAACTTGAGGCATTGACTTTGTAGAGACTGAATTTTTTTATCCAATCGGGCAATATTTTGTTCGATAGCAGTTTGTTTTCTTTGCATTTCTTCTTTATTTTGTTTCAGCTCAGATTTTAAGCCTTCTAATGCTGTTTCAATCCCATATTTAATTGTTGTCTGCAGACCAGTCAGTATGAATTTATTGTTTAGTTTAAGGTTCTGTTGAATAAGACTATTAATGTGACGTAGAGTTATAGGTTCATTTTCATTATATATAATAGAAGATGAAGCAGTATCATCTTCCAGGTCTAACTTGTTCATTGAGTCTTCTAATAGCATTGTATCTCCCTTGTGAGAGTATATAGAGTCATCGCGCACTGGGGAAATTGCATGGCGTCGGATCGACCGTTTCTTGGTGGTTTGGTCGTCGCCAGCGTCACAGTAAGGGTTTTGTTGGGCAATATATTCCATTTCATGTTGTTGTTGGCGGACAGGAGTATTTTGGTTATCCGTTTTAGCTAAGCTAGCTAGGCATAAGGGACATTTCCAAGATTTTTTATGTTCGCTTGTCATGGTATTGTCGAATCTTTTTTCTGGTACATTCACACATTTGATATCATAAATGTCTTCGCATAGACAACATGTGAGAAAGTATCTATCCAATATTTTACCGCGACATCCTGCGCATATTTTCACATTTTCCGCCATCTCGTAGGGAGGAGATGAACCAATTCTGATGGGTGTGTAGTAAATATGCCTCGTAATGGTTCGGTTAAAATACAATAGATGGTGCTGTAGCAAAAGTAGCACAATAGGTGATGCTGACGACGAAAAATGTCGTTAGCCTTTATTTTGAGGTTATTTATTTTACCCATGTCACAGTTTGTTTAGCTAAATGAGTTTTGTTGGTAAAAATGTTTATTTCTATTTGATATCATTATAGGTGAGCATTTGACCACAGAATAAAGTAATATATTCCAGTCAGTTATGGTCTTAAATCGCGTTTACGTAGACACGCTTCACAATCACAATTTTCTTCCAGGTATTAGTTAAGTACATAGCTTTAATTATTTGATAGGAGCCAAAGGAAAAATCCGCCATCTTGGATTTTATAGCGGCCATTTAAAAAATTTTGTTCATTTATCCAAATCTCGGCTTCTAAGTCACATAAAACCACAAATATGGTATCTAAATGTACATAATTAGGGTCAAGGAATACAACTGCACCATTTTTAAAGGTATCAGGCAATATTTATTCAGGGTTATTTACACAAATCACAAACTAATCACAAATAAGTACGATTTGTGCATTGCACCAAATTTCTTCCAGGTATTAGTTAGGTACATAACTAGCTTTAATTATTTGTTAGGAGCCAAAGGAAAAATCCGCCATCTTGGATTTTATAGTGACCATTTTGAAAATTTTGTTCTTTTATCCATATCTTGGAATAAATATTGCCTGATATCTTTAAAATGGTGTAGTTGTATGCCTTGATCCTAATTATGTACATTTAGATACCATATCTGTGGTTTCATGTGATTTAGAAGCCGAAATATGGATTAAAGAACAAAATTTTTAAAATGGCCGCTATAAAATATAAAATGGCGGATTTTTCCTTTGGCTCCTATCAAATAATTAAAGCTATGTACCTAACTAATACCTGGAAGAAATTTGGTGCAATGCACAAATGCACAAAACGTACTTATTTGTGATTAGTTTGTGATTTGTGTAAATAACCCTGAATAAATATTGCCTTATACCTTTAAAAATGGTGCAGTTGTATGATCCTTGACCCTAATTATGTACATTTAGATACCATATTTGTGGTTTTATGTGACTTAGAAGCCAAGATATGGATTAAAGAACAAAATTTTTAAATGGCCTCTATAAAATCCAAGATGGCCGAAAAAGGAATTGGCTCCTATCAAAAATTAAGAGCTATGTACCTAACTAGTACCTGGAAAAAAATCAGTTCAAAAACTAAAACCCGACTACTGGCAAATCTTGCTCTAAAAAGTATGAAACAAGAAAATATTGTCATCTGAAATAGTTATGTACGAACTATGGTATTAAATAAATATTCATAGTGATGTTCAGATGATAGCCGTGGTCATATTGTTATGCCACTTGGCCATAAAGTTTATGATCGCTTTTTTGGGTTATATTTTCTCAAAAATATGTATATTCCGTTTAACATATATTAAACTTGTGTTCATCATCTCTCATTGTTCCATTATTTACAATATTATTAATAACGCTTATAGATTAAAAGAAATTGTTGAAATCGATAATCTCAGTTATGATGACGACACTGAAAAGCTATTGCTAAATAGTATGTAATATTTATAACACCATAATAATTCTCATACATTAACACACACCTACACAAACACGTACACACACACATTCACACATACAATTTTATTACACATATGTAAATTACCCACATACAATTTGTTTGACAATGTTTTTGGCAGGGAACGGACAGTTAAGTTAACCGAATGAATCTATTATTGACCTTTTGTTTGTTTCGGTTAACAGTTATTTCGGTACACCGACACATTTCGGTTAATCAAACCCTTACCATAAAGGGGGTTTTGCGCAGTTTCTTTGTTTTAACAGGTTACCAAAAAGATAAACCGCCATAGCTCACTCAACCCTAGAATAACCGATATTTTTTTCTGTTAACCGTAACCGTTTATTTCTGTTAACCGTTATTTGTGTTGACAGATATAAGGGTTAACCATTTAAAATGGTTAACCATATAAATGGGTTATCCGTTCCCTGATTTTTAGGGTTCCGTAGTCAACAAAGAACCCTTATAGTTTCGTCATGTCCGTCTGTCTGTCTGTCCGCGGCTTAGCTCAGAGACCCTTCGTACGAGAAAGCTGAAATTTATATGTATTTCATTCACGCCGAGAAAGTGGTAAAATAAGATCTAATAAAATATTTATTTTTAGGGTACCTTCCCTAAGTAAATTGGGGATGAATTTTTTTTTCTTGTTTACCCCATTGTGTGGGGATCGCTGAATAGGTCTTTAAAAAATAATGTGAGTTTGCGAAGATCATTTTTCGATTTAGGGATCCGTTTGCTAAATATTCCGCTTTAAAGCGTATTTTTTTGTTGGAGTCGAGTGTCCCCTCACTCTGCCAGCTAAACGGTAGTTCATGGAAAAGTGAAAAAATTCATAACAATAGTATATATGATGAAAATAGCTGAAAAACTGGAAATAACGTAAATAGCAATAGCAATCAGGCTTTAGGACCGCGCTGAGTATTAGGATGTAAAAAAATTATGTTATGAATGTTATGACATACTTAGCCAACACCTGCTTTGCGATAAAAATCGTAAAAAAACTACTGAACTCTATATTGCGCGTGGCCTGACACGCACTTGGCTGGTTTTTGGTATTTTAGTTATTATTTTATTACCTACTTTACTCAATCAATACGCTGTTACTGGTTGATTACTGACTCAGGCGCGGATTCAGACTTTCTCTCTGGGGGGGGGCAATTTTATGGGTGATTTTCCGATTTATTCGACCGACAGTTGACAATCAACTGAACTGACCGAACGAATATCGTGTTGCTGTGCGGAGCGGAGCGAGGAGCGGAAAGTTCATTCATTCGTTTTCGCCGCGTAGTGCTGTGCTCTCAGAGTAAAAAACTATAGAGTCCGCCATATACAAATTCTGTATGAGTTAGTGAAGTGTAAAGCGTCGCACTGTCGACCACGCTAGTCGGTCAAAAAACTCAGTTGAGTTTTACAAAAATCAAGATGTCTTTAAAAATCTAATGTTTTAGTATAGACATTATTTGCGAAAGTGAAAGTATATAGTTTTTTACTTGTGAATTGATCAATAATACTAAGAACGGAAGCGTAAATAATCCGAAATAGCCATTTTATGCGTGATTTTTAACACCGTTTTTTTCCTGAATGGTAAGTGTTTTCACCAGAAAAACTGTGGTAGTAGCATTTATTAGTCCCATGTCACATATTTCTCAGAGAGAAAGATAAAAATTTTACGTTTTTAGGATTTGAAAAAAATCCATACATTTTAGTATGGAGGTCTCTCGCAAGAAAGTGCTACGCTTATGGCTCCCTCCTTAGCAGCAAGAGCTGCTACTTAAACCTCCTTGGCTGTGCTAGTACTATTATTACCTATTCTGTGGTAGTGCCTCGTTCAATTTTATAAGTAGAGTAGGTAGGTAAAGTGATTTTAATACTCATTCAGAGACTCATTAAACAAAACTTTTTAATCAAAACGCTAGCGAAATGCCGCCAAGAGAAAAGTCGAAATCAACCGTCGTATAGGGCAGTGCCATGCCGTGCCGCCGCCGCCGTGCCGTTTCGGTTTTCAGTACATATTTCAATTAGTTTAGATTAGTACAAAAAGAGCTTGTCCTGACTGACTGATTCATCAACGCCGAGCCGTAACCGCTACAGATACCGATCTGAAATTTTGTACACAGCTCTAAGGAAAGATTTTACAAAACTCATCCCCTAAGGGGGTAAATTAAGGGATGAAAGTTTGTATGGAAGTCCTTTGTTGTTTGTATGGAAGTCAATTGCACCCATTGCCCCCCCTTGTATCCGCGCCTGTACTGACTACACATACACACAATAGCTCCTAGTAACAAATCTATTGATGTAAATAAATATTTCTCCCATACTATTAAATAAGCAATATTTGTAAATATATATATATATTTGTTATCGGTTTCCCGAAAACGGCTCTAACGATTTCGTTGAAATTTACCATACGGGGGTTTTCGGGGGCAAAAAATCGATCTAGCTAGGTCTCATGTCTGAGAAAATTCGTTTTCTTCGTGTATTAAAGCATTTGAGTTTTAGACAAAAACCTGCAGCGCCATCTGTTGGCGGGTAGCATAGCTCGCTCACCCGATGATATTTGTATGTTGAGGCGGCTATAATAGAGCGAAGCTCGGTCGCCCAGGTACTTATATTATCATGCAGTTTAGTTTTGGCTTGACTTTCTTTCTTAAAGTTTAGTAGAAGGAATTTTTAAGTGTTCTCTTTTCTCTTCTATCTTCAGATCGGAGCAGCGGGACGTCCGAGAGAATGCAAGAGCCGCTGTGTTTAACGAACAGATGAGAGTCGGGGTGCCTCGATACCCAGTTGACAGATATTTGGTAATCTTCTCCTCTTTTCCTCATTGGTTTCACTCATGAGTTGATCTTCTTAGAGAAGCAAAGTGATTCTACTTACAAAAAAAAAGTAACTTTCTCGAAGAAAAAGAAAAATTACTCACTGGAAAAAATTTCTGGTCGAAAGATGAAATACGAATAATAAAAAAAAAACTTGCCATACAAACTGCACTATCAAGTCGATTTTTTGTGAGTATTTCGACCCTTTTTTTCTTGGGGATAGTTGTTCAGTTTTATAGACAGTTTAATTCTTCAGAAGATGTATTATTACACCCTGTATGTACAGTGTTGATGTTACGTATTATACGTATAAAAAAATATTATAAATAATCCAATCTTTGTCTCTAAACTTCAGGTTGAGAGCAGCAATAACATCGAACTGGTTAACCTGATAGACGAGGAGCTGTGGAACCCCGAGCCGGCGCTCCGCCCCGAGGACGAGCTGATCCTGCGGCGTCTCCACGACATGCTGCGCTCCACCGCCGAGGACCTGCAACTGCTCACTGGACAGCTGGCCCAGCACAAGCAACCCGGCACTATCATCAAACAACCACCTGCACCGCTCGACGACCACTTCAACCAAAAGATACACATCCAACAAATCGTCGACGCCAAATTTCACGGCCACCAAATCGTTGAAAACTCCATCCCAAAGCAACAAACTGCTAAACCTCCCAATTTGAATGTTACCTATTCAAAACCTAACGTCAATGCTGGGATTCAAGTAGATTCCGTACCTATAGTTAAAAAGCCAACTAAAATTAAGGATTTAGTAGTAACAAAAACTAGGATATTAGAAATAGATGAAAAGTTAGACAAAAACGCTAAAAATGAACTAAACAACGGCAAAGCTAAATGTAATAAAGTGTTAAATTCTGCAACTGCCGTTGCGTACAATGAATTCACGTATCAACACAAAGAGGCTAAAGGTACAGGTGTTCTGCATAATAAGTTGAAAATACAAGACATGCCAAGTATCAATATAAGGAGCGAGTTAAAAGAACAGAAGGTGTTACAGCTTGATAT
Source organism: Athrips mouffetella (assembly GCA_947532105.1). Lineage (NCBI taxonomy): Eukaryota > Metazoa > Arthropoda > Insecta > Lepidoptera > Gelechiidae > Athrips > Athrips mouffetella. Next base: position 26,073,311 of record OX383965.1, read on the forward strand.
TTATCCAGAAAGCGAACAGAACATAGAAAATACTGTAAATAAAAATGTCGCGGTTGTTGCTGTTGATCATGAAACTGAAATTATTAAACTAGATCCCAAAATAACACTAACAAAAAAAGAAGATACACATCATATAACAACAAAACGTTATCCACAACAAACAATAAGCAAAAGACCTCTTGTTAGAAAAGTATCTAAAATGACAACTTGTGAAAGCAGTTCAATAAGCAATGTCAGTTCAGATACGCTACATAATCTTAAAACCCAAAATCAAATTAAATCGGTTATTAGGTCCTCTCCGAAAACTTCAGCGCGTGCACGAACCAAGGCGAAAAAAACAAACCTTGTTAGACAAGAATCTGAAAATCGCACACACTTAAATATAGATCAGTGGAAGAAAAAATTAAATTCTATATATGGTCAACCGTCAACATCGAAAAACAATAAACAAATAAAACAGTCAAAGAAATCCCCAAAACAGTCAAACGTACTTGCGAATACACAGAAAGTCAGAAACCGTCTGAATAATGCTGAATATATACCTTATTCACAACTTACATTAGGAGGAGCTAGAGTCAGTGACATTGAACGGGAAATATCGAATATGCCTAACAAAAATGATTTACCGTTAAGTCCTATTTTAGACAAAATTTTGAGTAGCAGAGAAAACTCTTTCTACAAAGCAAGTCCAAGAAGAGATAAAAAGAAAGATAGTCCAAGAATATTTACTACATCAGATGAAAATTTACTTGAAGAAGTGATATGTTTAGAAAAAAAGGTGAGCAAAACTATCAAGAAAAATATGGAGATTGAGGCAGAAGAAGATGGAAAGCTACAGACTGTGTCCAGTGAAAGTAAACCAGAAGAGGATAAAGATAGCTATGCAGATGATTTTGAAGAAGACCAGTCTGACAACGCAGGCCCTTCCAGAAAAAATGAGGCAAGTGGTTCGCATTCGGAACAAAATAATAAATCTAGCGATAATGATACAGACTCAAGTAATCATAGCAATGAACCTGTGCAAAATGACACCCAACTAAAAGCTGAAATTAAATCTTCCACAAAGAAATTAAACTTATCTGTAAAAGAATCCGTGGACATATTCGAATTTGTTCATTCTGTTGACAGACAAGATACTGCAACACAAAGTAACACGACTCACAAAATTTCATTAAAAGAGACGCAGACATCTCCTCGAAATGATAAACCAAACATACAACCTATTCATAATGACTTGTGGCCTATAGACCCTCAAAAAGAAGTGGAAACACTATTCAAGTTAGAAAAAGACTTTATAAAAAAGTTGATACTAGAAGAATATGGAGATATTTTGGAGAAAAACATTGCGAAGCCGTCGACCTCAACAGAAGAAAAGCAAAGAAATGTAGCTGCATCACAAAAACTTACTCAAACATCTCCTGCTAGAGCTAAAAGTGTGATGACCTCACCAGCTAAAACGAAAACTAGGACAACATCACCATTTCTATCTTTAACGGTGGATCACCACACCAGTCCCATGGTAGTTGTGACCAATGAGGAAAATTTGAATATCGAAGTAGACAATGAAGAAGACGGCATATCTATTAACCTATCATCCCCTAGATTCAGTCTTCGTTTACCTCAGTCCTCACGTGAAGTCTTGTCGAATCTTGAAGAAGCTAGTTTGGCTCCAGAAGCTAAATTCGAAAAGAAAAGCGCGAAGTTGAAGCCCAAAAGATTCAGAAGAAATGTAGTCAGTAGTTCAAGTTCAGAGGTTGAACATTCTTCAGAAATGAGTAGTTTAGGAGAAGTAAAATTCAAATTGAAAAGACGGTATAGAAAGAGAGTGTCTTCGATTTCCGAATCTAGTGAGACTTCGTATGTTTCAAAAAGTAGCTCTGATTTACTATCAGGCGATATTCTGCCGTTGAAAAGTGAAGGGGAAATTAGCTTAAAGCAGACGATAAGGAAAGAAACTAATAAAACTAGTAAGAGTGAAGGGGAGGCCAGTTTAGGGAGAACTAAATGATATCGGCTTTTTCTGTTTTTGTTAGTTCAGTGTTTAGCTTGCATTTTCGTGGTACTATTATTCGATTATATTCTTTTGTTGATGGTACATTGGCTTCAGAAGATGCTAGGACACGCTAAATAAATAGTTAATGGAATTAGTTGTTATTTTGCGCAGGCCATCATACATTTAAACACAACATTTCGCACAACAATACGTATCGCAATGTAGAGTGATGCAGATATAGGAAAGATAGAGAAAGTTTTACGACTATTTAAATATCTCAAAGGCCGGCAGCGCACCTGTGATCCCCCTGGTGTTGCGGGTGTCTATGGGCGTCGGTGATCACTTACCATCAGGTGACCCAACGGGGCGTCCGCCTCCTTCTTCTAAAAAAAATCTTTTTTTCTGATAATTGCATAGCATACCTATACATCGCGATACGTAGGTATTGATAGTGTAACACACCTCTATGATGGAAGTATACACCGTGAATTATCATTGGTTTTCGTGTCTCTGAGAATTACTCGTTATTTCTGTAGGAATTTTATTTTAGGTGACAGTTTGAGATTAATTTGACCTTTGGGTTGGGATAGAGATATTCGTATTCGTACCACAATTGTTCACCACTTTTTGAAAGTTCAACAAGAGGGCGCTGATTGTCATTGTGAAAAAGTTTGTACTTATAACTTTTAATGTTAATTTCATTAATTTTGCGTCTAGCTTGGCAACTGCAATGGAACCAAATGGAACTAAACTGGTATTCATTGCCATTTGGTTAACTCATTAAACACTAACGTTGCTACGAAAACATACACCTATAAGTTATATTATATTGTCCGCGCATTTTTCATAAAACAATACACTACAAATAAGAGGTAACTTTTTGAATGTCGTCGCGTGTTTTAAGTTTTAGATTTTGGTCTGGTTACTGACTGATACTATTACAACATTTATAAAAGCAAAGACTGTCGCAAGTTTGCTTTTGGCATCGCGTTGGGGTCGCAAGAGTATCCAACATATGGTCACAACCTAACGGTTAGGTAGAGTTTGCTTTACCTAACGGACCTAGGCGATTCTCCTCGGTAGCCAACCCCAAAATCTAAAATAAAAAATTAAGGATGCGAGTTGCGACAGCTTTTTAAGGGGCTACCTCCGGTCCACTAGCGCCCCCATCAGTTAAAAAAATATTACTCGCTAAATACGAAACTTATAAAAAATCCGGAAAGACAGATTGAAGTAAAGGTACATTTGTTTATTTAGAAACTATTTACTCTGTAAAATAAAGTTCACTGTAGTTACAGATACAAAAACTGCTAAAACTGGCCGTTTTTCGCACTTTTTGTATCCGTAACTACAGTGTTTTATATTTTTCAGAATTGATAGGTTCTGAATAAACTAGGATACCTTTACTTCAATCTATCTTTCCGGTTTTTCGATAAGTTTTGTATTTAGTGAGTAATATTTTTTAAACTGATGGGGGCGCTAGTGGACGGGAGGTAGCCTCTTAAACCCGACCCCAAATAAGGCTGGGAAATCATATTTAGTTGTCAGTTAATTAAGATTCATAAAATAAGTCGTGCAGTGCACAAATTACTAAACAATTTGCACAAATTATAAAACAATTATTTCGTCATGGAAAATTACTTATTTGTGTTTTGGGTTACCTATGGAATTGGTGAAATTTTCTTGCAGACTAATGAGGTCATAATACCTATAATTCTTAAATTTGTTTTATATTTGAAAGTTGATTTCAAAGTTATCAATCTACGCATTAAATATTCTTTTTATATTTAGTTTGATATCTAAAATTAAAGGTTCGAAAATTATCAGTCTTAAATGTCGTCCGTTTTTATTATTAGATTTGTTGTATTTTTTCACAGATGATATGAAATTAAATTAAAGATGCTGTGTCTTCCCATTCAAACCTAAAAAAAAAATTGTAAAATTAGGATTTGTAATTCCTAAAAAAGTGTAAAAACTGAAAATTAAGTTTAGGTACCTAAAATTCTCCATTCAAAACGCCAATGTCATAGGTAAGGATATAAAATCCATTTATATCGTTTATTTCAACGCTTACAAACTATTTTGCAGCTATTACACTAAAACCAGAGTATATTTGACGGAAAGAATAACATTGTTTTCCATACTTGTATTTTCTGACAGCTTTGTATTGCAATTGCAAAATGTATTGGTAAGCGTTGGAATACACGAAAAAAAAAGATCATAATAAAAATACTTTTAGATTAATTTTTATAATATTGGGTCATTTATCTACTATTTTCTTTACTTTAGTACCTACCTCAAGTACAAATCTATCGCAAGATGCATTGTAATAATGTGGTAGTCAATGTTATTATAACCGTCTAATTATAATTAATATTACCGTATTAAATTAATTAATATCTTAGGTTAGCAATAATAATTTACTAGTTTATTATCTGATTATTATTAATGTTTTTTTACAAACATCACCTAAGTAGATTTTGTATTTAGTTAAGAAAATATTCTTATGACATTAAAAATGCTGTCATTATTACTTTTGTCTTTTTCAATTTTCAAAACTTCTCTGGGATTCATTTTTTCGTTAATTCCAGCGCTTACCAACACATTTTGTAACGACACCGAGCCATATTCATCTCATAAGGCTATTAATATAAAAATTCTAAGCTATTTCTATATCATGGCTCGCGGCACCACCTTGTAACAGGCTACCTAACCCTAACAGCTTACTAGGTTCCAATCCTGGGCACGAACCCAAGCAACACTTTATAACAGTCTAAAGATTCTAATAGCTTTACTATTAAGAGGAATGTAAATTTATAAGTTTATGATGAATCTGTAATGTTATCTGTATATAATAATACCTAAATTTCTAACTATCCTCACTGTACCTAAAGGGAACTCTAACTATTGACCTAACATTTCCTAATGCTTATTCTGAATTTCCTATAAAATCTGTATGAGTCTGTTTTGATCTATAAAATGGCCAAAGCTTCGTCTATTAGGAACCCTACTTTTGTACCGTGGCAATGTAACCCTAGAAATTCTTTTAGTCAGAACCGTTCACAAGTCGAGTATATAAATTCCTAGATTAAATGCATAGATTAATATAGAAGTAAATAATTTGTGTGTAATAGGAAGTAGGTAGGTCCGAAGGCTGTAAACGTTACATGGAAATAGCATATCTAGCCTTCTCCAAGATTGATATTTAACTTTTTATGAGAAAATTTTAGTTTATTTTAATAGTGGGAAGGGCTGCTAAACTTCCAGTCCTCTTAATTCAATCCGCTAATATTAAGATATAGTTAAAAATATTTCAATGTTTTCCATGATCAGATGGGACTTCAAACTTGCTTATGTATAGCGAGACCCCAATTCGGTGTATCAAGTCTATACGTGGGTTTTATTTTTCCCAACAAATTTGATGGCCATCAGGCCTTGTATTTTGGCCTGTAGACATGGTAAATAGGAAGATTAGTTTATCTAGTAATTGATATATCTGTTTCATACAATGGTGACATCTTGAACCAAAAAGACCTTCCATAAACAGCCCTCTAAGGTTTTATATTATATTAATTTATGAGGGTAGCATGAACTCTCAAATAGTGTTATATCTTTTGTAGCTGGCAAAACCGATTAAAGATAGGATCTTGGAGAAAATAGATACATTCAAACAATTTACCTGGCTAAGAAAGTTGTTAAATACTGGTTTGGTCGGGTAGAGAAAACAAAGTTTCATACCCATCTGCGACTGGACTGGCCTGCTTGATGTCTTGCCGGCTGCTGGGGACAGGTTTGTCTGAAGCCGGAAGCCCTGCTGGAATCGGATGCTCAGCTCCCATGCTTCCTATTGATGTACTGCAAGTGGTTTGTAGCTTTGCTCCACCTCCTATAGTTTTAAAAATTGAGATTAACTAAGAGTTTAAGAAGCCCTGCCTACCCCTGAATAAAAGGCTACATTTTAAATACCGTTTAGATCTTACTCAAATTCCGTTATAGACGCCAGGGCCCTGTAGTTCCGCTATAAGACAAAATAAAATTGTAAGGTAATTGAAATATGAAATCGAGTTTTGAGCCTAATTTTACTCTTAAAGTGGCAAAACCTCTTAAACACTTAGCTTGGTTGTGAGTTTTTGTAGAAATCTTGATTCGCTGCGGCATCTCTCGACGTTTTTGGTCCTTGATGATTTTCTTCTCACGTGTTTTCACTGCAATGTCCGCCATTGCTTGCAACGCCGGTCCAGAAATGGGCTGGCCCGATGCATTCAGTTCCATAATTCAAAGTTGAATTCTGAGATTACGCTACTCTCCCCGACCAATCAGAAAACGGCAATCAAAAACTCTACCCACTTCCTTCACACATTCCTATTTCCTATTTGACAAGTAGTTTCGAATCAAGGAGGTTTTATTACGCGTTGATTCGCGGCTTTAGACGAGCTTTTCCAAGCAATTATTTTAAGCAGTAATGCAGAATCCATTATACGATCCTTATTTTATTTACGATTTGGACAGAAATCTATGCTTAATTATAATAAAGATTTCAAATTTATTATTACACATTTTAAGGCCCCTAAAATACAATGTACTCCATTATATTCTTCGTGTAATTCCGTATCGGGCATTCCGTCCCGTTACATCCAACCCCCAAAATTTGCGCAGAGCATATGCGTCCCCGGAGCAAATTTTCCACCATTTGAATTTCACGAAGATAACCTAACATTTATTAACTTTTAACCCATAAAGTGAACACACGTAGATCCTGTTGTAGTGTAAGTTTTAAACCAAAAGAAAAATGTCTTCAATAAGAGTTCAAGAGTTAAACCACGAACATATTGGTTATACCCCAGAAATGTCGAGTATTACGAACCAAATAATACCTCTACAAGGAACAGATTTGTGAGATCCCCTTGACCGAATGTCAGAGTTTCTAACCTCTCCTCTCTCAAGAGCAAAACTGTTTTTGTTTTTCAGATTTTACCCCCGGATAGTAGAAACACCCCCGCCAAGATTATATTTAATTCTGTCCTCTAAATTACTGTTATATAACCAACAGTTGAAGTCCATTACTTGACTCAATATCGCTTCCATTTCTGTTTTGGAGCATGTGCAGTGTGGGGAAATTTGCATAAGCTGTTTGCTTCGTGTAGAGTAGAAGTTATTTACAGGGAGTACATCAACACTCTTATTAGACATCAGAGTAACTTTCGTACCCAATGCCTCTTAAAATTAACCTAGCACCTATGATCCCATAAATACTTCGTTGTAAGTGTAATGTACAGGGTCAACAGTCAATAAATTTTGTTCCACCGGTCGAGTATTCATTAGTTCATTGCAACCCTCCATACAATTAATCATCCCTACGCATTATCTTAGAATAAACATGCTGCTACGCATAAGCCAATTTGTCAATTCCATTCACAATCTTCATACAACCTTTTGTTTCATCCTCTCCTCCCTCTTTTACGCTGTTACTACGAACCACTGGTCTCCCCAATGAAACGTTTGATAAACAATCGATTATGCTACTAGGTGGAACCCGCTCAGATAACGCACAGGCGCCACGCAAAATTTTATTGATAATTTAAATTCCCCAAAACTCTTAGTCGATTCTTTTGGCCTAATAACGTACAATGTCTAGTTTACTAACTCCTAAGCGCAACTGATGCAATAATTCACAAGAGAAACATAACACCAATTGTAAATTTACCCCATCAACCCTCGATTTACACCATACAAATTTATTTGAAATGGAAGAAGTATTTTGCCAGGAAGGTTGGGAATGCGGCTATAAGTCCGTCCACAAATCAAAATGATTCCTAAGAAAACATCTTTCTTTCCAAGGACTTACGAGTCGGTCCCCCAAAGATCCTTTCAAATAAAACTCCTCGACAGCTTGTCGCAACGGATTACTCACGTGTAAACAAGTCGTCTAGCACAATACCTTAAAGGTGAATCATCGAACTCTCTTTCTCAAAACCTTCCTATATTGCTCTATTTACGCAATCAAAATTGTTTTACGACACTTCAAAAGTGATGGATCTTCTCATTTTTCACATTGGGCAACTGAATCTCCAACACAATCTAGGTGTCTACATTGTTAAATTATATAACTGACCGAGAATTTAACCGTGAATTACGAAACTTTTTACTATTCAATTGAAATTCACTGTTTACCCGAGCCATCATTACCTGCCCACAGCCGAGCTTACCCGTACCTAACCAACAAAATTCAAATAAATTTCAAAAGTTTCTACACAAACAAGAATTTTTTACAAAAATATTTGAAATACCTAATAAGAATTTTACCTACGAACACCTGTATCACTCAACCCCGACGGAGTATCTTTCTTTGTCGTAATTTAACTACCCAATTAAAGTACATTTCAGCTAAAACCATAACCTCGAATTTTTACTTAAGAGACCCTAAAGTGAAGAAAATAATTAATACAGCTGATGTTTCCCGAATCTCAATCAAAATTAACGAAATCAAAAGTTAACAAAATCCCTAGCCCCATCTAAGGAAAAGTACGCTTAAAATTACCTAAGAATGTCCGGTGACATCTGAACTTCAGTTACTGTACTAATTAAATTTATAATTACGCATACGTGTCTTACGCCCCATAAGTGCATGAAGTTCCTACGCATAATTGAATCCGTACCCAAAAAAAAATCTAAATGTAATTTTTTTTCCTATCCTTCCAAAAACTACGCTTAAACTTACCTACGAGCGAAATTACTAACATTATGACGTATGTTAAATGGTACTTTTTTTTTTCATAAATAAGGACCCCTTTTTTATATATTTGATTTGTTATATTACATCTCATGTTATATTTTATTTAATTTTATTTTGTTATATTTTATTATATTACATTTTATTTTATTAACCTTGCTAGATCCAATCAAACCTTCCCAATAAAATTTTACTCTTAGCCGGAACCGAATTAACGACTACCCATACAGAAATAGAATAATTATGTCAATACATCTCATCATTTTCAACCCCACTCCATACGCCAATCTCTTTAGTCTCAACCGTATTTGAACTAAAGTAATTAAGTCAAGTCAAACAAAACCCCTAAACTTGAAAACTGGCTACAGACCCCCTTTTTTTCTCTTCCTATTTCTCCCACTAACTATTCCTCTCTTATGCCCAAAAATTATTTTCCTTTTCTACTTATTATAATATATATTTTTTTTCTCTTTGTATACTTTTTTTCTAACTATTATCTAAAGTTTACTTAGAGCCCTACTGTATATTCTCACATTTAAAGCAACAAAACATATTTATGAATTCAAAATAAAATTGAAACATACATTCAACACGTTATATTATAATTTGTGTATGTCATATAATATACTTTAGTATAAATAAATTGTCTCTAATCAACCTTCTTTATGAATCCCCAAATTGAATTAATTACTTTCCCCAATTTTATCATAACATTTGCATTCAACAACAAATGTGTAGCGCATAAGCATTATTCCAACCCCCCGTTAACTGTTCTAACTTAGTCATCTAGCCAATACTGTACAATTGTTCGCAAAAGGTTAATATTCAAAAATCCCAACTTTAGGTCAGTTGAATAAGTTATTGACCTAACTCCTCATATGCCAATACCGAATTCCGATGAAACTGAGCTATTCACTACTTCTATATCATAATTTCATTGTTACCATAGGGTCAATTTTCTACAATAGCATTCGGTTTGTTTAAATTATTTTATGCAAAAAATTGTTATAAATAAGTTTGTTTTACTCTTATCATAAATTCCTTAAATCAATTTTACTAACTATGAAGAAATTACCGTATTTTAATTTTATGAATAAAGACAATTTAATATAGGTACTTTGTATCAAATCAATTTATTTCCTAGTTTAACTCACTAACTTTATATTTCTTAGATTGCATAATTACTAATTTCCATACTTGAAACTCATAGGCGCTTTTTTTCTTTCCATTCTAATGTTCTGTATAAGAATTTCAATTAACTCAAAATTCAATTTGAAACTTCTTCAGTAAGAACGTTACAAACTTAATAATTAAGCAGACTTCTATGCTATATTTTGATTTACTTTACAATATTTTCATGAAACTACCCTGTTTTTATAAAACTGAAAATCCTCTATCCAATTTTAATTCACTGAATGTTATTTTTTTTTTCATTTTCTTGAAGTAACTTTTACTTACTTCTTCTTGACTATTCACTTAATTCACAAACAAATAATTTAAGACAGTCAGTTAATGACAATCTACCAAAACTTAATGTTTTCACAATGTTTTTTTTTTTTCAAACCTCAAGAATAAACTTCGATATTCCCTTGAAATTGTTTTGTTTTGTCGCTTTCGTTCAAAAATTAGTTGTCAAATTTGAGCTGCGTTCCGAATACTTCTTTTCTACAAATTACACGAATTGTCTTTCTTATTAATTTTTATAGCCAAATAACTTTTATTATTATTTCATATTTCCGTTTTTTTTTTATAAAAGATTCAAAATTATTCAACAATCAAGCAATTTGTTCTTAAATTTAAAACAGTCAGATTCTAATTAAATAATGTTTTTAACTACTTGTTTCTTAAAGCCAAAGTTTTCATACATAAACCTTTCTCATGATTATTTCAAAAATCCACAACCCCCCATGTCTTATCCTCTTAGGTTACTTTAGTATTTTTCTTTCTTTTTTCAGTTATTTATTTGAGTATATTTAGATATTTAAAAGTGTTTTAGTTAATCCTGAAACATAAACGTCGCAATGTTTCAAATGATTTAATTAAATTTAACTAACCCATTTCGCTTATCCGCTTTAGTATTCCTAATTATTCTGACTTTATTACCTAATCTATAGTTACGGTTCTGACTTCCACTTCACGGACAGCACTTTGTAGCTGTAATAACAGCCACGTCACAGATCAAAACAGACCCATACATTCAACTAAAACTTCCTATCCTAAATCCTAATCACCCAATATACTTTTATCGTAAAAATAAACTATAGCTAACATAAATCCTAATAATTTTTGAACCTCCCGTAAACCTAGCATAAATATTACAACCTTTTTTTTTTATAAGTTATTAGATTTTCGAACGATACTCTAACTGTCAACTTAGATTGTCAAGTCGCCAACATCAGTATTGCCAGAATTTTTGAAATCCTGCATGTTTTTACCACTTTTCCTATTGTATTTAGATTCCTTTAAAAAAAGTTGATAAATTATCTGAAAGAAATTCATTTAAAAACTTTTAAGACTGAATTTACCCTACTGTTTGTTTATATCTTATGATTGTTTTACAATGCAATCAACAAAAAAAATAATTCAATCAATAGAAATAGAATTTAAATCAAAATAAGTAAACGCGCATATGCTGTCATGGTAAAAATCGAAAATTACCTGTGCTGTAATTTTTGCTTAAATGAATATTAAACAAATATTTACATAATAAAATCTGCACTTGTTTTTATTAATTTTACCTTTAAATGAAAATACTAAAATAAAACATTACATCTACTGAATTTAGAATACCCATTCTGGCAACATTCCTTTAGAAACTCGCAAATGTATTTTTGATCTTATTAATGATTTGAAAAATTGATTTTTTTTCTTTAACCTCTATAGCTCCGCCAAATATAACAAAACACTCCACTAAGCACCGCAGAATAACCGTCTAGCTCTGCCATACAAAAATTCGCAACAACCGTGCAAAAACAAAGTGACATTGCGAATTTGCAATTTTTTCCCGCCAATAGACCAACTTACATTGGTCGGGTGTTCAGTGCGCGGCAAGTAATCGCTGATATTTCCGAACGTAGCCACTGTACCTCTATGGTTTATATGTCATTCGAAAGGTAATTTTATAAGGTCTAAAGTCATCATACATGTCAAACCAAAATAAACTGTATTTTTTCTGCAATAAGGCAAAATTCGAAAATCTGTTTCCGGGTTCACATGTGAACCCGCGGTGCTTGACGGAAGGAAGCGATCTGGGTTCACATGTGAACCCACGGTGCTTCAGAGGTAGTGAAGTTTGTTCCTAATGTTATCGATTAGTTAAAGGTTCGTTATAAAGATCATATCGCTCTAAATTTATCTACTTGAAATGTGTTTATGTATTTTTACCATCTAACCTTTTCAGAATCACAACATCAAAATCTACTGATATATTACTCCACCGATCTCTATGTGATCGTATATATATGCGAAAGGAAGTTCTGGGTAAGAATGGATCTCATATCTCGACAATTTTACTACAAATTTACATTATGTTGTTAGATAACCATTTCCTTACCTTTTGTATGTCTTTTTCAGACCACACGAAACTAAGACTATTCTGGTCTATCCCTTATAAAGTCTTAGGTACAAAAACTCTGGAGAAATTGAATATTTATAATTGAGAGCTAAGTCTATGAGTATTACCTGTAGGCAAACCCTAAAAAGTAAGTAAATAAATAAATTTACAATTAAGTACCATCTATATTTTGTTGGCAATAGAATACTTAAAATCAATCCATCCCTTCCATGGATGTTTCAAAAAGAAGACTAAGAAAATATTAACTGAAGGATAGGCAGCAACATCCCTCGGTGTACCTTACCATTTTACATTCTACAGTTATCTACAATCTTCCATGATACCGCTAGTAACTATGATGTCACTATACTTTACTTCATATGATTAAGATTCTGGATATTATTCTCCGCCTGCGATGGTTATCTTCATGGAATGATTATTATGTAATGACATCAAATTTTACTACTGTTTATTTAATTAAAGACATAATTATCCCATTAACTACAATTTAAATTATTTATTAATTAAGGTTCTGTGTTTTATTATTTTTCAGATAACCTTGAGTTACAAGAGAAATGGAATACAGATTCTACAACCGTGCAATATGAATCTATACTAATGAATGTATACTCCCATTACAGAAGAATTTGATATTTTTGTCGCACACAAATGAAGTTAAAATGAATTGATTATTTGTGTATTAAATTGAGTGTCTCCTATAATGCTATGTAAATAAACACAATTGATGTAATTTTATTTGATTAAAACTAGCATTTTAGAGTGTTATCATTCCATAATATTGACCATTGTAAATCTCAGTAATTTCTAGTCAAAACACTACTAATATAATTTGATTAGGTCAAGTCAATAACATAAGAGTTTGTGGTATATCTTTGCCAAATAAACCCAAACAGTTTCCGATTGAAATAATTAATAAATTAATTTGTATTAAAATCATCCTACAGCTGTATCAAATGATTCTAAATAGTCTGTAAACTCCATTATAGTAAGTGATAGAGATGATATTATTTATTTTACTTATCCCTAGTAACTTTACAGAATTCAAAACCACTACCTTTTATGCTAGAATTAGACCTAGACTCTAGTTAGCCTAGTTTTGAAGTGCAACTAGTATTCCTGTTTACCTAAATTTTCTTTATATATATTTTTTTTTAAGTTACAATCTTGTCTCATCATCTTTAGGTATATTATCGTTGACTGACCTCACTAACCCTGGTGTCTGAGCTACCAAAACGCAAAAATATCTGTCCTGTCTCATTAAACAACTACCCCAGTAAATTTTAGAAAATTTAGAGTCAATGGTCTAACGTGCCTTCCGAAGCACGGAATCTTCAAACTTCGTTAAACAGGTAATTAACCCCCACAACGTCAAACTCAAACTGAAAAGGTGCACAGATCTCTGCTTTGCAGCGCGCCCCACCGAGAATCAGACCCAGAACCGAGTGCAAAATAAAATGTTTCCACTAAAATGCGTCCGTGTGTACAAGTTTCTTAAAATTTTTCAATAACAATTTAATTTATGAATTTACTTTGTCAGTGGCGGTAAAGGGTACGTATCGAATGCCATATCTTCCCAACCCCCGTTCCAAAATGCGCTAACAAACCGCTTTAGGGCACTTCATCACTAATGAAAATAAGGAAATTGGAGTGGAATTGACGTAAATTTTGAAGGATTAGCTTAGACTGATAATAAATTAAAACAAAGGTAGAGACACTAAGCAATGCTAGCTCTGTGAACATGCAAAACCAATTATGACCGTTCTGCAGTATCGTATACTATACTCCTCAAGCTCCGTTTGCCCATTTCGGAACACGACCCAGCCAGATGATGAACAATGGATTTCATTCCAACTAATTTCAATTTGCTGTTTTGGTAAGAAAAATCATTTCTAGATCCTAAAATGTATTGTAATTACTTCCTTATTTATTATGAAACCTTATTATATTGTTCTTATTTCAGTTTTCCCGTTCTAATAACCCTGAGAAAGAATTTAAACCCAAAGTAGATTCCAGCGTACAATTTCCTACATTATAAAATGGCTACGTGATATCTGAAGGTAAAATATATTTCATTTGAGGAATATTTCTTATTTTATACTAAAAGTAACCTTCCCAAATTACTTCTTTCAGGCCAAACATAAAACACAAATGAGAATCATCGGTTCTGCCCTTGAAATTACGAAATTAATTGGTTATAATAAGAAAATCTAAAATCTGCAAGAATGTTTGTAAGTATGAACAACTCCTACTACTTTATAACAATTAAAACATAATATCTCTAACGTTTGTACCCTTTACTAATAATTACTTGTGTTTTTATTTTCAGTTAAACCCATAGTATCTTCAAATTTCAAGAAACCCGTCCCTGTCTACTTAACATGGTGAAAAGCCTCTATTGTCTGATATACCGGGAAAATTTTAGAAGGCCGTCGCAGACTTTTTTTTTTTTAATATTTAGCTACTAGATAGTTAAATTTTTTTTTAAGGAAGTGGGCTAAGAATAATGACATACAGCCAAGTTAATTCGTTTAGAAAAACTAGGAATTTTGAAATTTCACAGCTCCGGAGCTGCGGGAAGTGCAGCCCCTTCGCCCTTGCGTAACAAGAGCCAGGCACCCACGTTCGCCTCCGCAGCTTCGGCTTTTTGGTCGCCTACGGCGACCAGCCTCAGCCGCTGCGGCTCGCGTGGTGCCTGGCTCTTATTACGGCGGGCGGGGGCTGCTCTCCCTCCGCTCCTCCGGTTTTATAAAAACAAACTCCATCCATTAAAGTCGGCAGCTTGGAATCGGGGTTGACCAATTCAGTTCTGTTACCAATTTATGGGTTTGGTGGCTTCCGATTTCTGCCCTGAATTTAGATAGGTTATGTAGTGAAAAGTAAACAAAGTCATATTTAATCAACTATATATATTTTTTTTATAGCATCAACAAGCGCTAAAAAGGGGTCCTTTTTATTTCTTTGGACAAATGGCCTCCATTGATATTATATTAAGCAATATCGATAAAAAAATATTTGGGACAAATACAATGGAACAAGGCAGTATGAACATTACTAAAAGTCTCGGTAGCCAAACCTAAAATCTAAAATTAAAAAAGAAAAGGCTGCGACGGCCTTCTAAACCCGACCCGATATACCTATTGGAAACTTCCCTTGGAGACATGATCTTCTGCCTAGAAAAAGACACCCAAAAATGAAAAACTCCACTGGACCATTTAGTTCTAACTAGTGTAAAAGTGACCCGTGCAGTGTGCTAAGTGAAGAATCCTTAGTGAAGTTAAATGTCTCAAATACCTTTCTATGTAATGAATAGTTTAACCCTGTGATGTTATTTTTAAATAAAGGGTTTTGAAGTGTTATCATTTACTCAAGTAAGTACTTATCTCAAAGTAGCAATTCCCAATTTCTCATAATTACAATAATATTCAATACTTACTACAGCTTTTAGAATAAGTGTTGTCAGTAAACATTAAAATAGCAGCCGCAGTAACATTAAAAGGTTATACAGTTTGTCTATATTATATACCTGGTTTTATTGCTAAAATAATGTATTGCATTCTTCATAGTAAGTCTAATAAGCGTACCAAAACAAAATCTAAGTTTTCCCAATCTAAGTATAACTAAAACTAACATCCATAACAACATAAGATTCTTATTCTGGTAAAAGGCACCAGTTAGGAAAATGCCTAAAGCTAGCCGTAGAAGGCCAGCTTCATGACTGGTCACTGCACCGTTTTGTAACAGTTAAAACTGCTTCTAAAATAATATCCGTAGTAACATAGATTCTAAAATATACTGGTCACGGCTCGCACTTTGTAACGGCTTGCCAGGTAGATGCCTGGTAGAGGCTATTAAAATAGAATCCCTAACCTATTTCTAGATCATGGGCACGGCCACCACTTTGTAACGACACCGAGCCAGATTCATCTCATAAGGCTATTAATATAAAAATTCTAAGCTATTTCTATATCATGGCTCGCGGCACCACTTTGTAACGACACCGAGCCATATTCATCTCATAAGGCTATTAATATAAAAATTCTAAGCTATTTCTATATCATGGCTCGCGGCACCACCTTGTAACAGGCTACCTAACCCTAACAGCTTACTAGGTTCCAATCCTGGGCACGAACCCAAGCAACACTTTATAACAGTCTAAAGATTCTAATAGCTTTACTATTAAGAGGAATGTAAATTTATAAGTTTATGATGAATCTGTAATGTTATCTGTATATAATAATACCTAAATTTCTAACTATCCTCACTGTACCTAAAGGGAACTCTAACTATTGACCTAACATTTCCTAATGCTTATTCTGAATTTCCTATAAAATCTGTATGAGTCTGTTTTGATCTATAAAATGGCCAAAGCTTCGTCTATTAGGAACCCTACTTTTGTACCGTGGCAATGTAACCCTAGAAATTCTTTTAGTCAGAACCGTTCACAAGTCGAGTATATAAATTCCTAGATTAAATGCATAGATTAATATAGAAGTAAATAATTTGTGTGTAATAGGAAGTAGGTAGGTCTGAAGGCTGTAAACGTTACATGGAAATAGCATATCTAGCCTTCTCCAAGATTGATATTTAACTTTTTATGAGAAAATTTTAGTTTATTTTAATAGTGGGAAGGGCTGCTAAACTTCCAGTCCTCTTAATTCAATCCGCTAATATTAAGATATAGTTAAAAATATTTCAATGTTTTCCATGATCAGATGGGACTTCAAACTTGCTTATGTATAGCGAGACCCCAATTCGGTGTATCAAGTCTATACGTGGGTTTTATTTTTCCCAACAAATTTGATGGCCATCAGGCCTTGTATTTTGGCCTGTAGACATGGTAAATAGGAAGATTAGTTTATCTAGTAATTGATATATCTGTTTCATACAATGGTGACATCTTGAACCAAAAAGACCTTCCATAAACAGCCCTCTAAGGTTTTATATTATATTAATTTATGAGGGTAGCATGAACTCTCAAATAGTGTTATATCTTTTGTAGCTGGCAAAACCGATTAAAGATAGGATCTTGGAGAAAATAGATACATTCAAACAATTTACCTGGCTAAGAAAGTTGTTAAATACTGGTTTGGTCGGGTAGAGAAAACAAAGTTTCATACCCATCTGCGACTGGACTGGCCTGCTTGATGTCTTGCCGGCTGCTGGGGACAGGTTTGTCTGAAGCCGGAAGCCCTGCTGGAATCGGATGCTCAGCTCCCATGCTTCCTATTGATGTACTGCAAGTGGTTTGTAGCTTTGCTCCACCTCCTATAGTTTTAAAAATTGAGATTAACTAAGAGTTTAAGAAGCCCTGCCTACCCCTGAATAAAAGGCTACATTTTAAATACCGTTTAGATCTTACTCAAATTCCGTTATAGACGCCAGGGCCCTGTAGTTCCGCTATAAGACAAAATAAAATTGTAAGGTAATTGAAATATGAAATCGAGTTTTGAGCCTAATTTTACTCTTAAAGTGGCAAAACCTCTTAAACACTTAGCTTGGTTGTGAGTTTTTGTAGAAATCTTGATTCGCTGCGGCATCTCTCGACGTTTTTGGTCCTTGATGATTTTCTTCTCACGTGTTTTCACTGCAATGTCCGCCATTGCTTGCAACGCCGGTCCAGAAATGGGCTGGCCCGATGCAGTCAGTTCCATAATTCAAAGTTGAATTCTGAGATTACGCTACTCTCCCCGACCAATCAGAAAACGGCAATCAAAAACTCTACCCACTTCCTTCACACATTCCTATTTCCTATTTGACAAGTAGTTTCGAATCAAGGAGGTTTTATTACGCGTTGATTCGCGGCTTTAGACGAGCTTTTCCAAGCAATTATTTTAAGCAGTAATGCAGAATCCATTATACGATCCTTATTTTATTTACGATTTGGACAGAAATCTATGCTTAATTATAATAAAGATTTCAAATTTATTATTACACATTTTAAGGCCCCTAAAATACAATGTACTCCATTATATTCTTCGTGTAATTCCGTATCGGGCATTCCGTCCCGTTACAATTTTGAAGCTACGAGTATGTCAATAGCGGCGGCAAATACTGAAAGGACATGATCAGTCAGCGAAACTGAACAACTTTCAGTGAATAAAACTTTCAGGAATTGAAAAAGAAATTAGCATCTCCATACAAAATTGCAAACTTGATTGGACAGTTTTTATGGAGATCCCGATTTTTTTTTCCTGTGAGTTTTATTTACTGAAAGTTGTTCAGTTACTACGTCGACTGATCATGCATGCCCTTTCAGTATTTGCCAACCTGTCACAGTCTGTATAGTTTGAGATACCTATGGCTTTTAGAAAACAAAAGATACCTATGGCTTTTAGAAAACGAAATCACAGAAGGAATTTAAAAAATTTCAAAAATGTAGATATTTTAAGTGCAGAATATAAAGGGTCGGTGTACCGAACACTGAAAGGGCGTGTTGAGATTCAGACAACAAAACTGAACAACTTTCCAAAAGAAACTTTTTTGGGAAATGGAAAAATAAAAATACCTCTCCATACGAATCGCTCAAAAATGTTTATGGAGAGGTTATTTTTTTTTTCAGGTTCAGATAATTTTATTCAATGTAGATTTTATTACAGAATACTTTTTTTTAAGGTTGTTCAGTTTCGTTGAATGAGCACGCCCGTTCAGTTTTCGGCACACCGTCCGTTTCCGTACACCCGGTAAATGATGTCCCTCAACACAGAATCCTCAGAAAAAAAAACTGCATAAAAATTTATTTTGACGATGCCAAAAAATAGTCATGAAATAGTCACCATAAGGAAAAAAATAGTCGCGTTACAATTCTAGAGTTATAGCTATGGTTTGCTGAGGATTATGGGCATAGGCTATTGACAGAATCCTCAGCTCTGATGCAAGCAAACCGTGGGGACTATCGACTTGGTTTTTATTTAAAAAAATAGTCATGAAATAGTCGTCTTGACTTCCAAATTCTCGAAAATAGTCGTTCAAGGATTTCAGAGTTACAGGGGTAGCTTGCTGAGGATTCTGTGCATAGCATTTCACGGACGCAGATTCCTGCAGAACGTTTAGGTTTTTCTGTTTCTGAATCTGAAAATTTTAATTCTTTACAATGACGCAATCAAAAGATATGGCATTTTATGTCCTCATCTCCATACATTTATTCAAAAATGCAAAACCTACAGGGTACTTCCCGTTGACCTAAAATTATGAAATTTGACAAGAAGCTAGGTCTCACACCACAAATAATGGGAAAAGTCTGAAATAATTAAATATTACAACTTTTCTCACAACTAATAGTAACCAATTGTGGTGAGCTCCCGTTTCAAGAACATTCATATAAGAGAGGGGTCAAGTTGAATGGTTGCGGAGACGATTTTTGTTTTAGTTCTTTTTATTTATTTTATTTATTTTTATTTTATTTTATTTAAGGACCGCCATTAGCAAATTACATTGACACTTATATTAACAACTTACTTCTAAAAACATAATTGAATGCACTGCTTGTTAAGGCAGCCACAACATGCATATATTTATTACATTGCAACCGGTCATCGACCTTGCAACCCACACGATATGATGATGATGATGATGATTGCAACAAACAAATAGAAATAAAAAATAATATAAAAAACAGAAGTAACTATTGCTAAATGTGCAGGAAAAAGTTAACAAACAGACTGCTGTTCCCTTGCAGCGAGCAAAACTTTATTTCTGAAGCAGTTATATGAATCCTTGAAGATGTCGATGGTACCTCCAAGGGCATTGTAGCTACGGCTTAGCCTAGAAACAGCTGAAGACCGTTTGAGATTGGTTCGAGAGAATGGTAATTTAAATAAACCTACCGTTTGGCGAGGAATACGGGGTGGAACGTAGATTTGAAAGCTTTCTAGGAGTTATGGGTTATCTACTCTGTTATTGAAAAGTTTATGCAGAAAAGTTAAGTCTATCAATCGTCGTCGGGTATTTAGTTTGTCTATTTTATAGTAATCTAGTCTTTTTTCATATGAGTTGAGTTGTCGTTTCATGGGATTCCGTGAAACGAGATGTCTTAGAAACCTCTTCTGTATGCGTTCAATACGGAGCTGATGAATATTGTAACCGGGTGTCCATACCATACAACAGTATTCGAGGTTGCTTCTAACGTAAGCATTGTAAATAATGATTTTGGTAAAAGACCTTTTGAAAACTTTGCCATTTCTTATTACAAAACCTAACATTTTACTGGCTTTTGAAATTATATTATCTAAGTGCGGCAGGAAAGTCAGTTTACTATCAAAATGGATGCCCAAGTCCCTAATCTGAGTAACTTCTTGAAGAGTAGTTCCATTGATATCATAGCGTGAGGCAAATATTGTTCTATTCCTTGTAAATTTTATATGATAACACTTTTGTGTATTTAATGACATATTGTTTTCAGCACACCAGGAGGAAAGAGAATTTATGTCTTGTTGGAGAAGTATGTTATCATTACTGCTTTTTATAACCCGGGATAATTTTAGATCGTCAGCAAAAAGAAATATTTGGCTATAATTAATTTGTTTTGTAATATCATTAATAAATAAGTTGAACAGCCAGGGACCCAGATGAGACCCTTGGGGCACTCCTGAAGTTGCTATATATTCGTTTGATTTAAACCCTTTAACAACGACATGCTGTGATCTATCCGTTAAATATGAAATAAACCATTTTAAAAACGGGAACACTTACAAACTTGAAAATTGGTATGTTTATAGTGCATAAGCTATAAAATAACAACAAATAATAAAATTTGGTCAAGCGCGTGTCGGACTCAAAAAATCTAGCACATTAATTTACTGAAATTTCAACTAATACAATTATGATTATGTGGTGGTACGGAACCCTCGGTGCGCGAGTCCGACTCGCACTCGGCCGGTTTTTTATGTTAAAAGAACAAGCATCTGAAATTAAAAGCTGAAAAAAAAAGCTTTTTTAAAATATATTTTTCAGTGGAAATACGTTTACGCGGTGAAACAACTATAAAAATTTGTCAAAGCCTTAATTTACTAAACTGGTGTTAAACGGAATAGTATCTATACGATGCATATAACTGATGCATTAGTTAAACAATATTAGTAGCGTGAACGAAATCGTGTTGAAGGGTCTAATTTAGAGGCACTGATTACAACCAGTTCTGTCGACCAGGGTGCGATGCAGGGAGCGATAGATAATACTTACTTTTTAGGGTTCCGATACCAAAATGGTAAAAAAAAGGAACCCTTATGGTGCCGCTCTGTCTGTCTGTCTGTCTGTCCGTCTGTCTGTCACACCTCTATATCTCAGCAACCACTTATGCTATCAACCTGAAATTTGGAATAGTTTTAGAATATAGTTGCCCAACTTAATTGCACAAGAAAAAATTTTGAAAAAAGTATGATTATTAATATAAAGGGGGCCAAAATAGGGGGGGCCAAATTTCAAATTGTCGCTACTAGGTCGAGTGGGGTATCATATGAAAGGGCTTTACTTGTACATTTTAAAATATATTTTTGTATTTTTTAAAATTTCTAAGTTTTAAAGTTATGATGAAAAATGTCAAGAAAAATACCATTCCCCCCCCCCTTATCTCCGAAGTTTGAGTAAGGAAAAATCTGAATTAATTACAGTTGACAGAAGTTTATATAAACTTTACAGCAAAAATAAAACGATCTTTCTAAGTTGCACAGTTTTTCAGAAATCTGCAAAAAACCTTTACAAACAAATTTAGTTTTGCGGTCCTGAAAATGGACTTTATTGCTTCCAAAAATACTATAGGTATATCGGAACCCTCGGCGCGCGAGTCCGACTCGCACCGGTTTTCTTAAATAAATATTGGGGGACATTTTGCACAAGGTCATCCGATCCCAAACTAGGCAAAGCCTGTACTATGGGTATCGGAGACTTATGTATATGTTACATTCAAAACCCTTAATCAGTCGATAAGCTTATTGACTGGTCAATAACGTTATTAAAAAAGAAATGAAACAAATATATAGCCACCTTCCGCAACAATGATGGATGCTATGTACTCACTGTGCACCGCCCGCCCGCAAATAAATGCGCATGCGCAGACAACTGCAACACAGCAACCACCCAAAAACACTCTACACGTGTTTCGCCTCTACACGAGGCATCCTCAGGAGATGTTAGACCGACCAGTGCCAAACACCGAGTCGAGTTTTGGGTGGTTGCTGTGTTGCAGTTGCCTGCGCATGCGCATTTATTTGCGGGCGGGCGGGCGGTGCACAGTGAGTACATAGCATTCATCATTGTTGCGGAAGGTGGCTATATATTTGTTTCATTTCTTTGAGATGGACTTCCGCAAAGTAACGCCTGATTCTATTAACTAATAACGTTATTGGCTGAGGATGTCGGTCAAAACCCTTATTGACTGATTTTATGATGTTTAGGTTCGTTAGATAAGGTGAACCCAACCTAACCGATCCCGACACAACAACAAGTTTAAATAAAAACTGGTTTTACTTTTAATACCTACATACGATTATAAAACCTTTGAGAATTTTTAAATAAAAATTTGAGATTAAAAAAATACCCTGACAAACTGCTAAAAGTTAAATCATAATAAATGTAAATTAATAATCAAACACAACTTTATATTTCTTTTTATTCATTCTTTGAGGCGCCTTAGTGACATAATCTTCCCTCATATTAAAATTCACTTAACCGTCTTTTAATCAATTTTTATGAGGTCAAAATATTGAATTTTTGAGCGATATTTTATCACCCAGTGATATTCAAGCAGGCCTATGTCCAGCAGTGGACGTCTTTCAGCTGATATGATGATGATGATATTCAAGAATAGGGCTCCAGTAACTTTTCTTTCTCAATCAAAGCACGCACATTGTTACCACGAACGGGTAATTTAGGGCTCCCGCACACGACCGAGAATCGGTGGGCGATTATCGGCCGGGACAAGGGCGGAAGATTCAGGTGCTAACACGTCAGAGCGGGATGCCGATATAAAATCGGTCACCGATTCTCGGTCGTGTGCGGGAGCCCTTATTCGGGAGCGAGCTGCGCGTACGCATAACATGACAGTTGATCCACAGCTACTAGCGCATTCGGACCTTTTGCTTTTTAATTTTTTTTTTATTGTTACATAGCCTCTTTCAGTTTACCCATAAACTGTGAAAAGTTTTCAAAGACAATAGGATGGCCTCAGTGAGTGCTCATGTTACAGTCTCCTTGGTGTTTTATTTAATAGGTAGGTTTTAATTAATTTATCCCATTCTGATTTTTATAAGTAGAGCCTAAATTAGTAAATAAGTAGTGCTAACAATACCTATTTATTTACATACTATCTTTAATTTACCTATAAGCCTTTTCCTTTTGTCTTAATAACTTTTATTTGCACACTTTTAGGGTTCCGTTTCTCATAAGGAAAAAACAGAAACTTTATAAGATTACTAGCTGGTGCCCGCGACTTTGTCTGTGAATGTTTATAAATTGTAGCCTATGTATGTGTACGCTATATTATTGTAAAGTTTCATTAAAATCCATTCAGTAGTTTTTACGTGAAAGAGTAACAAACATACATCCATCCATACATGTTTACAAACTTTCGCGTGTATAATATTAGTAGGAAGGATTTGTTGTCCATCTGTCTGTCTGTCAAGAACCTTTTTCTCCTGAACGGGAAAAGGAAGCTAGGTCTCATAGCACAAACAAAGGAAAATGTCTAAAATTATTAAATATCATAACTTTTCTCAGAAGTAATTAATTACGTACAACCAATTATGGTGAGCTCCCGTTTTAAGTAATTCCATATAAAAGAAAGGTCAGGTTGGAGTGAACGCGGAGGTTTTAAAATCAAAGTGCAAAAGCTTGAAGAATTATGATACGAGTATGGTGAAGGGGTTCGGGACCTTAGGGTGCGAGTGTGTCTCGCACTTGGCCGGTTTTTTTTTTACTTAACGTTAAGTTTGATCGTAAACTTCACTTGATTGTTTAACTAATTTAACCCTCCGTTTGATCTCATTAAAAGCTATACACTTGCAATTTAACAAGTTATGTATGAGTGCAGTTGCATTAGAAACGACTTTAATTCGCATTGTATTAAAAAATAAGGTTTTTACATTGAAAAATATTTTATTATGTAACTGACTTCCTCATCAAAAGGCTCCTTTTGCGCTCAATGTAATAAATTTTTGTGTAATGAGTTTTTCACTATTTCTGAAAAAGAAATAACTGTAAATAAAGCCTTCTGAAAAGACCCTCCTCGCGTCTTCAGATGTGCGTTAGACTTATGTTATCCAAATGAAATAAAGGCCAAAACAATTCCGAAAAAGTACCTACAGCTGCAGATTTTTTTTTGAAAGAAAGATAGAAATGCTTATTTTAGTTATACCAACTAAATAAATGGTACAGCAGCACTGCACTTACTTTCTCGCAATACTCAAGGAAAAACAATCAACCGCAAACTTAAATTTGTAATTCCATACAAATAGTATGGAAATACAAACTTTTATTTACGTTTTTCCAAAAAAATGTTCGAATGAAATATACAGATCAATTCAGAATTCAAATTGTCAAACATTAAAACAAAAAAACCTCAAACGATTTCGAGTAAATTACATAGCCTTTCACAGATCAATGGATATTACCGTAGGATACTTGCATGGAGATTTTTTTAATTTCCCAACACATGTTCCTTATGGATAATTCTTCAATTTAGTCTACTGAGCAAGCCCTTTCAGTTTTTGGTACACCCTGTGTACTAAATTTTATTCAAAAAAATCATAAAGATTTATCCAGTCAGGTAGACAACCAATCCAGGATTAATATTTTAGAAAATTTTAATAAACTCAATGGAACCAATTTTGGGTAAATCACATATTTACGATTTGGTGGTACCGGAACACCCCTTATATGAAATTACACAGATCAATTGATACTGGCGCGAGATATCTTACATGGAGATGCTTGGTCATGCAAAGTTTCATCAAGATTCTATGAGCCGTTTTTGAGAAAATTTCAATTTTTCATTTTCGTTGTATGACAGCTACCCTCAAAATGAAAGCCAGCAAGAAAACACTTAGAACCCTTCGATGGATTTGCATAAAACTCCTAAATTCAAAATATGGTGTCAATCGGACCATTCGTTTAGCCGCTAGGCCAAAGCGTGACGGACAGACCGACCGACGGACCGACCGACCGACCGACCGACCGACCGACCGACGGACGGACATTTTTGGGAGACTTGTTTTTTATGATGTATAAGTGATATAGAACACATTTTTGAGAAAATTAGAAAAACATTTTTTTTTTTCTTTAGCTCCGCTCGAAAGTAAAAAGGTAGCCACTCAACTTATGCTACAGCACCTCGCGCTGCTGTAGCGCTGGTCTTCTGTCTTTTTAGAGATATCCAAGACAGCATCAGAATCAGATTCAGATAATTTTATTCAATGTAGATTCTTTACAGAATACTTATTGAATGTCATGCAGAATACAATGCAAATAGAGCGAGTTTACGCCGTTTCGCCATCCGACGTGGCATAACTTACAAGTTTTTTAACTGTCAAAATTTGACATATTTTGTGCGGGATGCATAAGTCTACCATAGATTTAATACTTCGCGCGCGGCGCTTTTAACCAGATTGCGCTCTTCCAAAAATTATGCGAGCAGAGTAGGACGTAAGATGAGATGAAGCTGTCCCTTTCTAATAGATTTTGCATGACATTTTGTTTATGTTGCCATGACAACATCAACAAAATGTCATGCAAAATCTTTGTTAAAAATCATTTTACCAAAGAGTTTTTAATCCAGATAAATCAAAAGAAAATTATTTTTCAACACGTTTGCTCATAAAACAGCTCTATTTGCACTGTATAAAGGTCCATAATCCAGCTCATTAAACACGCGTGTTTTTGTCATAATATTACTTAACTAGTGTTTTATTTTTGATTTTTTTTTATCGGCCAAGAGCAAGGAGTTTTTGTGCTTATTATGTTACTAAAATTTTCAAGCTGACTTCGAGAAAATATCATAAATGAATGTTGATTTTATGACATTATTTATAGTAATTAACTAATTAACTATAAATTTGTCATTTACGTAACAAGATATTCAATTTTTGATAATTTATTTCAAGGTAAATGGAATAGGATGTTTGGGTACCGAGTGACAATTACTTTTTTTTATAGCTTGGTTACTAGATTGACTAATAATTGATAAAAGATTTATGGTGTAAGATAACATGGTAATGTTTTGGTCTCCTCACGCGACGTATAATCTGTGACCGCTGAAAAAGAAACAATGCGCGCCATCTTACAAATATTTGTCGTGTTTATTATTGTAATTATTTCTAATAGTGTCGACTTCTACATATAAAAAACTGATCCTGAACCGTCTAAAATACTCATACACGAAATAAAATTTTGAAATTTGGTAAAATTAAAGGGAAGCATGAACATATGCAGCCGACATAATGTTCCGGTGGACGTGCGGTGGACGTAAGGTTAGCAAAGTTTAGTATTTTAAAGGTAACCAATTTGATTTGTTTTTATTCGCGAATGTGTTGAAAAACGTCGTAAAAGGCTCGTGCGCGTTGGTAATCACACCCTCGGCTCCATTACGCCCTCGCCTGCAGCTCGGGCTGCAATTTCTGAGCCTCGGCTGTAATATCCAAAATAGCGCACTTGCATTTTAATGTACTATTCTGCATTTATAAATATTTAATGAAAACTGAGAGAGAAGTTTATACTTTGCACGTTGAAAATTATTTAAATAAGTATTTAAAAATACGTATAAATAAAAATTTGTGGATATAAAACTTAACTTTTTGCACGGAAATTGTGCAAACTTCATTAGTATGGCAACAATTAGAAAGGGACAAAGTGCATCGGCTATGATGTCTTGCTCTGCTCGTTTTGCCTCTGTACAAATTGTTAGGAGTCCTCAATCATGGTAAATGTAAGATCATTGAAGTCTACTTATTACTGGCATGGCTTTGACAGCTTTCTTGGATACCACAATCGTCGCTCTAGATGTGATACTCAAGATAAAGCGACTGACTTGTGATGTGACACCGCTACGCCGTGTCTGCGGATATAAAGGAGATGTTTATGTAGATCAAGATGAGAGAAGAGGACCGAGACGCGCTAAGACTTCTGTGGAGAGGAGACCGGTGGGAGGGACAGCCAGATGAATACAAAATCACATCTAAAACGAGGTGTCATATCTATAAGCTGCCGTTATTCCTAAGTCTAGAATACACCGAGGTGTCATATTACTATACATACCTACAATTTCACGGGTAATGTTATGTGGGCCATAAAAAAGTACAATTCCCGCGGTGTGTTGGGCCTTAATAAATGAACCAGTTGTTTAATCGTCAATTTAAAACAATTAATTCAAGCGAAGTGTTTATAAGCAGATGCCATAACTACCTATTAAGATGGGCAATAGCAATAGTCACTTAAGTATCTGTGCAGATTTGACTAGCGTTAGTCTCGTCTAGTAGTTAGAGGTTCGGCTCTCGATACGGAGGTTCTGGATTCGATTTCCGTTGGGGACACTTTCAAACAAAAATAAATTTATGACATTGCAGGATGAATCACCTGAATTTTCGAAAAGTAAGACGATTCCATGCTTCGGAAGGCAAGTTAAACCAGTTCTGGCTAATGTCTATGTACGGGAGTACTCGTTATGAGTCATGATGTCAGAGCCTTTGGCGGCTCAACAATTCTTGACAACATGATTTGTGAGCCTCACAAAGTGAGGTCGGTCGTCGACCAGTCTACACGATATAATCATGATGATGACCGAGCCTAATCTTCAATATCACCTAGTGACTAACAAAGAGAGGAAGAAAGACGAATATAATTATCGAATAATATATATTCGAATTTTATTATTCGAATTGACTTTAATTATATCGTGAATTTTCATTTGTTTTTCTCCCGAAGTCTAAAGATTCTACTCCAGATAACAAGCAACTTTCCCGAAGAAATATCTTTTTTGCCGGAAATAAATAAAACTTATCCCACGATTTGTTGTTCATTTACTTATCCTGCAGTAGAAACGATAATTTTGCTGGACAAAAGAGTTTTTTGCTGGACATATAAGCTGCATACAAATTTGATTTATTTGAAATACTCGCTGCTTGTTTGCTGCTGAATAAAATTGAATATTAGCTTCTTTAATTCATACCCTTCTTATACCCTTTTTGTTACACTACTATGATGACTGAATAAAATGCTCTCAATGTGTAATAACTTCCAAAAATTTAACTCAAACAGGAATCATCGCATCACACGTTTCCGCATTGACACAAACGCGGACAAATATCATGCGCCCTAAATATGCGCATTAATGTATTAAGAAGACAATTCGCAGGGTCCTTATCACACAAAAAGTAATAAAATAAATATTATTTTCGAACTAAACGGATTTGAAGATCGTAGGAAAGCGAGCCTTGAAATAGTTGAAAACGGCAGACCCAATAGCACCGAACATAGGGTAAAAGTTTATGAAGAGAGAACAGCATGGAGTAGGTAAAGTATCCCGTACCTCTCCATTAAGCCCGCGTCACACAGAGGCGGTAGCGGAAGCTTTCCGGGGCCTGTATTTTTTGTAAAGTATGAGTTCATATGCACCCTGTCACATTGAAAAGCGGTCGCGGCGCGGTATTATGTTCCCGCCAAACCGCCCCGGACCGCTTTCGCAATCGTACCGCCTCTGTGTGACTTGAGCTTTAAACTCCGCAAACTAACTCCAGCATGAGTCGCAAGGGTGAGTGCGGCAGGTGGGGGAGGTGTAAGAATCGTTCATTGGCTCTCCGCAAAGATTTTGGACCTCTGCTTCGCTCGGAATAGATACCTTGTTAATTTATTTTACTATGGGATGACATCTGCCAACATGTCCCAAATTTTTATGTCAAATCAATGATCACTAGGAATTATTCAAAATAACCCGTCAAATCCATAGAACGACGCCGTCACTACCTCGTGACTAATTATTTCTTTAATCCTCCTTGTAATTATCCTTATTTTACTGTGGCTCTCCGCGCTCCGTCTGTCACCCATGCGCAGAAAATAACCGTCAGGTCTAGAGAGGCGTATACTAGGTACAGGATGTAAGGGATAGTTTGCCCTAATCTGAAAGGCCATGATCTGTCAACGCTGTCAACGAATCTGAACAACTTTTAGTGAATGGAACTTTCAGGAAATGAATAAAAACTCACCGACATTTTTTTCATCAGGTACATACCTAAATGTTTTACTCACCCCTTTCCTCATTTCCCTTCTTAAATAAGTGCGAGTCGGACTCACGCAATGAGGGTTCCGTACCACCACATAAACATAATTGTATTCGTTGAAATTTCAGTAAGTTAATGTGCTAGATTTTTTGAGTCCGACACGTGCTTGACCAAATTTTATTATTTGTTGTTATTTCATAGCTTATGCACTATAAACATACCAATTGTCAAGTTTTTAAGTGTTCCCGTTTTTAAATAGAACTAAAACAAAAATCGCCTCAGCGACCATCCAACTTGACCCCTCTCTTATATGAATGTTCTTGAAACGGGAGCTCACCACAATTGGTTACCATTAGTTGTGAGAAAAGTTGTAATATTTAATGATTTCAGACTTTTCCCATTATTTGTACTGTCAGACCTAGCTTTATGCCAAATTTCATAATTTTAGGTCAACGGGAAGTACCCTGTAGGTTTTGCATTTATGAATAAATGTATGGAGATGAGGACATAAAATGCCATATCTTTTGATTGCGTCGTTGTAAAAAATTGAAATTTTCAGATCTTGTGTGGTTCATGGATCCTAATATATACTATTAATTTCAACCTGATAACTCTACCCGTTCGTGAGATAAAGGGTCTTGACAGACAGACGGACAACAAAGTGATCCTATAGGGGTTCCGTTTTTTTCTTTTGAGGTACGGAACCCTAAAAAGGGTTGATGAAGGTAGAAAAAGCAAGGGAATATGTAAAAATCATAGCAGGTGAAGGGCTGTGGTCTCAGTTGGGCTGTGGTCTTCAGTTGTGTGCATCTTCCCCGTAGACCCATGTTTGAATCCTGCCTTTGGTTGTGAAATTTTGCGATTTTTAC
This sequence comes from Athrips mouffetella, assembly GCA_947532105.1. Lineage (NCBI taxonomy): Eukaryota > Metazoa > Arthropoda > Insecta > Lepidoptera > Gelechiidae > Athrips > Athrips mouffetella. The sequence continues at coordinate 26,103,675 of OX383965.1, forward strand.
TCTGTAGAATTAAATTGTCCATCCTGTATATTTTACGATATACCTATGATAAGTTTTAAAAATATAAAACTAGATAACTCATATTGTCGCAAAACGTACAATATTTGTGAAAGGTTTTGTATTTGCGACACAATACAATATAATTATTTTGCCGTTAAAAGTAACATTATTTTCGCCATCGATTTAAAAGTAACTTTATTTTCGTATGGCGGAAGCTCTAAAAACAGTGCTGTTAAGGCGCGCACGACCAGCCAATTGACAGAATTACTTTGTCTCGTAAGTCACAAGCCATCTTTGTCTTTAGCGTGGGGAATTCAGTTTAAACGCAGCAGAGTATTATTTTGTAAAAAAATGTCCTGGACATAATACATGGTTATTATTGGCACCCCTAGCCAAATTTTAGTATGTTGCTCAGAACACGTATCTGAACTACTTTCCCAAAAGAACATGGGTCGAAAAACTAGATAAATTTTTAGTCCTCCCATACTCGTACAAATCCCACTATTTGTCGGCACAAGATTTGTATGGAAGGACCAAAATTTTTTCTCGTTTTTCGACCTATGTTCCTTTGGGAAAGTTGTTCAGATATATGTTCTGAGCAACATACTAAAATTTTGCCAAGGGTCCAAAAATAACCCTACATATACTTATTGAAACCAAGTATCGGTATTATAGTAACATTACAAACCATGTTACAAACAAACTACTCTCATCATCACCATATCGTGAGGCATGTAAAATCGATACCGGATTGTAAAATCCGTCCAATAACGATTATAGGTAGTACTTCTATAGAACTATCTCAATCGAGATCAACGGCTTGACGTGCCTTCCGAAGCACAGAATCATCGTACTTTCCCGATAATCAGGTGATTCATCTTGCAATACCCTATGTGTTTAAGTGCCAAAGGTAAAGAAAAGTTTCACCGTCAACAAGTGTCATCTCTTGCAGTCATACGAATCTCGTCTGACTCATTTTCATATTGCATCCCTCAAAGATCGCCGTAAGCAAGCTGATTTGCTTCTACTGTTTAAGTTAATACATGGTTTTGTGGATGTCCCTGATGTATTAGAACAGCTTAACATCAATGTCCCGAGAGCTTACAGTCGGTTGCAGAATCGTAAATGCTTTAATCTGCCTCTCTGTCGGACGGTTCTTGGTCATCACTCACCTCTTCATCGTATTTGTACTTCATATGAGGGTATCCGTAATCAAATTGATATATTTTCTGGTTGTCTAGCCTCCTTCAAAAACCAATTGCGCTGTTTGTAAAACAACGGTAAAAGTAAAGTACTACTCAATTATTATTTAAGTTAATAAGTTAGTATTAGTGTAACGGCTGGCTACTCCGGCTACTTTCATATTGTTATTACTTTTGCATGCTGTGTCTGCATCAAGAAGGGCACAACGCCTATGTGTTGTATCCAGTTTTGTGGAACATCAATTAAAAAAAAAAAAAAAAAAAAAAACGTTGGTATTCCACGAAAATATACAACGTTTAGTGTTATGTCAAGGATTTGGTAACTATTCCATCAAAATGCTCTAAAATGAAGATAACCAAACAATTTTTTGCTATGTTTTGACTTAAAGAATGTTAATCATTAGTAACAACTGTACTAGTTTACTAGTATTATATGATCTGTGGTAACAGTAACTTTTTACTACTTCTCTTCAATTCCATCCAAATACGTTTGAAGCACACGCAGTTGCGAGAACAGCTAGTGATGTAAAAACGAAAAACAATTTTCCAATAACACATTTAAATCTCTCACCAAGCAATAACATTGAACTAGTCGAGTTATAGTAGGAGTAATGAAATATTATGATGGCGCCCTCCCCTTCGCGTAGCTCGTTATTTGTCTAATTTAAAAAAATAAAATTGTTGATGAGAGGAACTTACGACTAATAAAGCGGCGGAGAAAGATGTAACTATGTTTGTTGTAGTTTAACTCACAGATATAACGCAGAAACTTTACAGTCGTGATGATTTAGTATACTTACTTTGTACTATTGATAACGGAGTAGTTTCTTTGAAGTGAAAACTTCTTTAGCGGCGCTTAGAAAATTTTATATGGGGAAAAAATGAAAGATTCGCATCGGATGGCGCTTCAAAAATGGATTTGCACCAAGTTAAAGCAGGCTCAATATATACAAAAGTACTAAAGTGTGATAAAGACCAAAACATCTTTTTTGTCTTTGTCGCGTCTGGGTCTCAGATGAAGTATAGAAATGGATTTGCAACTAATCATACCAAGTTAGAGCAGGCAATATAGATAAAAGTTCTAGTGTGATAAAGCCCTAAAAATCTTTTTTGTCTTTGTCATAGTCTCGGCTTTTTTAGTTTGCACGAGCTGTCAAACTAAAAATCGCTATAACTCGAAAACTACTGACCCTAGACTACTCGTGTGATGAGACAAATGATAGGTCTCGATGAGATCTACATTTCAGATGACAGCTGTCAAACTAAAAATCGCTATAACTCGAAAACTACTGACCCTAGACTACTCGTGTGCTGAGACAAATGATAGGTCTCGATGAGATCTACATTTTGGATGTCAGCTGTCAAACTAAAAATCGCTATAACTCGAAAACTACTGACCCTAGACTACTCGTGTGCTGAGACAAACGACAGGTCTCGATGAGATCTACATTTCGGATGACAGCTGTCAAACTAAATATCGCTATAACTCGAAAACTACTGACCCTAGACTACTCTTGTGCTGAGACAAATGATGTCTCGATGAGTTCTTCATTTCGGATGACAGCTGTCAAACTAAAAATCGCTATAACTCGAAAACTACTGACCCTAGACTACTCGTGTGCTAAGACAAATGATGTCTCAATGAGATCTACATTTCGGATGACAGCTGTCAATCTAAAATCGCTATAACTCGAAAACTTCTGACCCTAGACTACTCGTGTGCTGAGACAAATGATAGTAGGTCTCGGTGAGATCTACATTTCGGATGACAGCTGTCAAACTGAAAATCGCTATAACTCGAAAACTACTGACCCTAGACTACTCTTGTGCTGAGACAAATGATGTCTCGATGAGATCTACTTTTCGGATGACAGCTGTCAAACTAAAAATCGTTATAACTCGAAAACTACTGACCTTAGACTACTTGTATGCTGAGACAAATGATAGGTCTCGATGAGATCTTCATTTCGGATGACAGCTGTCAAACTAAAAATCGCTATAACTTGAAAACTACTGACCTTAGACTACTCGTGTGCTGAGACAAATGATAGGTCTCGATGAGATCTACATTTCGGATGACAGCTGTCAAACTAAAAAACGCTATAACTCGAAAACTACTGACCCTAGACTACTCGTGTGCTGAGTCAAATGATAGGTCTCGATGAGATCTACATTTCGGATAGCAGCTGTCAAACTAAAAATCGCTATAACTCGAAAACTACTGACCCTAGACTACTCGTGTGCTGAGACAAACGACAGGTCTCGATGAGATCTACATTTCGGATGACAGCTGTCAAACTAAAAATCGCTATAACTCGAAAACTTCTGACCCTAGACTGCTCGTGTGCTGAGACAAATGATAGGTCTCGGTGAGATCTACATTTCGGATGACAGCTGTCAAACTAAAATCGCTATAACTCGAAAAGTACTGACCCTAGACTACTCATGTGCTGAGACAAATGATAGGTCTCGATGAGATCTACATTTCGGATGACAGCTGTCAATCTAAAATCGCTATAACTCGAAAACTTCTGACCCTAGACTACTCGTGTGCTGAGACAAATGATAGTAGGTCTCGGTGAGATCTACATTTCGGATGACAGCTGTCAAACTGAAAATCGCTATAACTCGAAAACTACTGACCCTAGACTACTCTTGTGCTGAGACAAATGATGTCTCGATGATTCAGATTCAGATAGATTCAGATAATTTTATTCAATGTAGATTCTTTACAGAATACTTATTGAATGTCATGCAGAATACAATGCAAATAGAGCGAGTCTACGCCGTTTCGGATCGTGCTATGGCAGCGTAAAAGAAACGGCAAGAAACCACTGCAGCACGGCCTACTTTAAGAGTCGGCTTTTTACAATGTGTTTCTTGTGTTTCGTTGGAATATCAGAGCACCATACCTCTTTGTCATTCATATAGTCATCCAATCTGTAGTAAGCTTTTTTACATAACGTTTGCTTTACACATTCTTTAAACTTTCTCTCAGGTAATTGCACTATATTGTCAGGTATTTTGTTGTAGTATCGTATACACAGACCAACGAAAGATGTATTGATTGATGAGATCTACTTTTCGGATGACAGCTGTCAAACTAAAAATTGTTATAACTCGAAAACTACTGACCTTAGACTACTTGTATGCTGAGACAAATGATAGGTCTCGATGAGATCTTCATTTCGGATGACAGCTGTCAAACTAAAAATCGCTATAACTCGAAAACTACTGACCTTAGACTACTCGTGTGCCGAGACAAATGATAGGTCTCGATGAGATCTACATTTCGGATGACAGTTGTCAAACTAAAAAACGCTATAACTCGAAAACTACTGACCCTAGACTACTCGTGTGCTGAGTCAAATTATAGGTCTCGATGAGATCTACATTTCGGATAGCAGCTGTCAAATTAAAAAAAAATTGTTTTCACTTCTGCCGGCACTCCCGGAGCGCAACCCGTCCTTTTTAGGGTTCCGTACCTCAAAAGAAAAAAACGGAACCCTTATAGGATCACTTTGTTGTCCGTCTGTCTGTCAAGACCCTTTATCTCACGAACGGGTAAATGTATCAGGTTGAAATTAATACCATATATTAGGATCCATGAACCACACAACATCTGAAAATTTCAATTTTTTACAACGACGCAATCAAAAGATATGGCATTTTATGTCCTCATCTCCATACATTTATTCAAAAATGCAAATCCTACAGGGTACTTCCCGTTGACCTAAAATTATGAAATTTGGCAAGAAGCTAGGTCTCACAGTAAAAATAATGGGAAATGTCTGAAATCATTAAATATTACAACTTTTCTCACAACTAATGGTAACCAATTGTGGTGAGCTCCCGTTTCAAGAACATTCATATAAGAGAGGGGTCAAGTTGGATGGTCGCTGAGGCGATTTTTGTTTTAGTTCTATTTAAAAACGGGAACACTTACAAACTTGAAAATTGGTATGTTTATAGGTTATAGGCTATAAAATAACAACAAATAATAAAATTTGGTCAAGCGCGTGTCGGACTCAAAAAATCTAGCACATTAAGTTACTGAAATTTCAACGAATACAATTATGTTTATGTGGTGGTACGGAACCCTCAGTGCGCGAGTCCGACTCGCACTTAACCGGTTTTTTTTTATAAAGCAAGGGAGGGGACACGTTCTGCCCTGCTTTTCGCCATCTACGTGAAGGGAGCAGGGGAAATAGGCTGAAGCCACGATCACACTTAGCTGAATTCATAGACTAATCCGGCATACATTGCTCGTTGATGTAAGGATATTGCAATGAATATATCCAAGTCTCCCAGCAATGTACGCCGAATTAGTCTTTGAATTCAGCTAGGTGTGATCGTGGCTTTATGGAGCTCTTGGGTACACTCACGGAACGACAAACTGTAAAAGCCTGACAGACACGCAACTTTTCGGAGTGGTTTTGAGGCTGTTAAGGAAATTGGTGTAGTGAAATTGTCTACAATTTATGTACCTGACATGTAGGTACATAGTTATAATTTTCACAGCCTTCAATTACCTCAATGTGTTAAAATTATTGGCCTTAGAAAATAAGCGCAGTTAGAATCATCAGCTTCGCTCTACTTTGATTTGAATACAAATTATGACCAGGACATGGTCAAACGAGTCAAACTGAAATTTGTATCGCGGAATAAACTGAGTCTCATACGCCGTGTCCCAACTTCCAAATCAAGGAATATATATAGTATAATGAAATGTAGGAATATAATAATAATGAATGCAAAAGTAACTTTCGCGGCTGAACCGCAGAACTCATTTTGATGAAAGGATAGTTAGAGTAAGAGCACATCAAGTTTGACACACTGGACTTTGTACCGTTCTTATTTCAATAGACGTACGCTGCGAGTGTCAAGCTTGACCTGCCGTTGACTGTACGTTTCAGAATACTGTGCTCCGACCATGTCCTTGTACAGTTTTTAGTTGACTTTAATTACAGTTAGTAGAAAATGTTATGGTTTTTATTTCATTCAGCATCGTTTACTTGTAATAACATGATATTTTAGGGTTCCTTACCGAAACGGTGAAAAACGTAAACCTATTAATATGCCTCCGATATCTGTCTGTCTGTCATCGGTCTGTATCTTATGAACCGTATAGGTAGACAGTTGAAATTTTGACAGATTTAGTATTTCTGATGCGGATGACAAAAATTAATAAACATAAAATGTAGGCTTCCATACGAAAAACGTGTTTTTTTAGGCGATTTTTGCTCGACATTTTGTTTTAGCTCTATCGTAAAAACGGGAACACTTACCTACTAGCGTGAAAATTAGTGTAGTGCATAATAAGCTACAAATAATAATAAATTATAAAAACTGATCAAGTGCGTGTCGAACTCGCGCGTTTTTAATACTATTCTGCGTGATTGCGCGTCCATAACTAAGACTTTATTTTTACCTTAGTGGTACGGAACCCTCGGTGTGCGAGTCCGACTCGCACTTGGCCGAATAAATTCGGTGGGAAATGTCACTTGATGTGACGCTTGTGTGTCAAAAGGCCGACAATAGATTGTCAAGTTGTTTTCAAGATGTTTTTATTTTACTTGTGACCAGTGAGACATAAATTGCTTGTGACCAGTGAGACATAAATGTTGCCATGCACCATCACACAATTGGGTGTATTTTAGTGATCTGAAAATTATTATTCTCTTAAAAACTACACTCTTGTCTATTTTTCTAGCTGTACAAAGTAAAAAATAATTTTGGCTGTGACCGTTTATGCGCAGAAGTCAAAAAGTTTGTCGCGGTGGTGAGTGCGGTAGGAGGGGGCGTGGGGGGTTGCGAGCGAATCGTTCATTGGCTCCCCGCCTGTCACCCATGCGCAGAAAATATCCGTCACAGCCAAACTTATCCTGCACACGCTATAGTACACACGGCCGCACATCAGTAGAAACACTTTTGGACCTTATGGCGTGGTAATAGAGTTGAAAAAGTTTCTACCGACGTGCGGTTGACCGTACATGAAGATGGCCGGAGATGAAACGTCTCCTTTGGAATGATGAAAAAAGACTGGCTACTTTTTAGGGTTCCGTACCTCAAAAGAAAAAAACGGAACCCTTATAGGATCACTTTGTTGTCCGTCTGTCTGTCTGTCTGTCTGTCTGTCAAGACCCTTTATCTCACGAACGGGTAAAGGTATCAGGTTGAAATTAATACCATATATTAGGATCCATGAACCACACAAGATCTGATAATTTCAATTTTTTACAACGACGCAATCAAAAGATATGGCATTTTATGTCCTCATCTCCATACATTTATTCAAAAATGAAAAACCTACAGGGTACTTCCCGTTGACCTAAAATTATGAAAATTGGCAAGAAGCTAGGTCTCACAGTACAAATAATGGGAAAAGTCTGAAATCATTAAATATTACAACTTTTCTCACAACTAATGGTAACCAATTGTGGTGAGCTCCCGTTTCAAGAACAATTATATATAAGAGAGGGGTCAAGTTGGATGGTCGCTGAGGCGATTTTTGTTTTAGTTCTATTTAAAAACGGGAACACTTACAAACCTGAAAATTGGTATGTTTATAGGGCATAGGCTATAAAATAACAACAAATAATAAAATTTGGTCAAGCGCGTGTCACACTCAAAAAATCTAGCACATTAACTTACTGAAATTTCAACTAATACAATTATGTTTATGTGGTGGTACGGACTCGCACTTGGCCGGTTTTTTTCTGAATTCCACGCGTACGATTTCGCAGGCACCAACTAGTTTCATGTAATTTTGAAACCATTGTTTTTCGAAATTAGACTTAATTTAGGGTCATGTCCGTTAACCGACGAGCAAGGTACCCAATTCTTGCATATCACCAAGTGTTAGAATACTCGTATCAACCAAACAGTTCAAAATTAGGTTTAGGAGTCCTTTATGTGTGTATTACCTATATATGAATCTTATTCTACTCTTTTCAAAAGAGAACAATCATATTCATTAAATAGAGTTTGATTGTTTGTTTGTTTGTTATTTATGTATGGTTTACCATTTTATGAAAATTTTCGGTGCTATTCAAGAATTGGGCGTTATAGGACCCTTACGTTCGGACCTAGCGAAGAAACAATAAAGTAGGCCAAGGCAAGGCCTACCTAGACTAAAATCTAATTTAGGTATAACAGGCGTGTGCCATAAAAACATAATTGCGTGACATAAAAACATTTTGTTTGTAAAATAAAAATAATTTCTGTAAACGAAGTGACACGAACACGACAGAACATAGATAAATAGAGAGTGCTTCTGCTGCCGAGCGGAAGCGGCACCAAAAATAAAGTCAATGGCAAAAACAATTTAATTTCTACATTAGTAATGGGAACTCTCATAACCGAATCGACGACGCCAAAAGGCCCGACGGATTGTCGCTTGTACCGAGGCGGAGGGGAAGGTGGTTGTTGTGGGACGCTACATGTGTGGACACCTTTGCACCTTCCCATCCGCCTCGGACAATTAAAAGTGCCGGCTCAGCGGCTGAAGTAGCTGCAAGCCACAAGCTGGCGAAATACTCCGCGCTTCTGGCAGCGTACGATTTCCTCCCCATCGCGGTAGGAACGGCCGGCCCGTAGGGTAAGGAGCCCAAGGCCTTCGTCGGAGAAATTGGGCGCCGACTTAGGGATATTGGCTTTGACTCTTGCTCCGGATCGTTCCTTGTGCAAAGGTTATCGGTTATCTATTGCGATTCAATGTGGCAATGCTGCGAGCCTCACGGGGACCCTTGCACCTGGGACCTGATAGTAAGTGGTCACCACGGCCCATAGCACCCACTTTCTTATTAATGGCACTAATAAGACAGCAAAGCGCATTGCTTACTTTGCGAAAGATGGTATGTCTCATGTGCTGGTAATTCACTGGCTCCCTTGCCGTTCAAACCGAAACACAGCAGTGCACACTGCTGCTTCACGGCAGAAAAAAGCAAGGGGGTGGTACTTTCCCAGACGGACTTTCCAAAAACCCTTACCACCTTCAAATGTCGTAGATTGTTCAAAAGTAATAGAGATCTAATTGTATTTTTCCAGGCATAACAGCAGCCGAGGTGACGCTCTCGGGGGAATGGAAGGAGAACTTCGGCTGGGAAGTGACGTGCTCGTGGCAAACCATGCTGAATGACACGCTGCAGTCGCTAAGGATGTTTAGAAATGGAATACAGTTCCTTGTCTACAGGCCTGAGGTAACTTTATAGTACTTTTTCGTGTTACTCGCTCGGAAAACTTTGATTTATCGGTCGAAATCTGCGTGCAATAGTAGATTTCAACAAGTGCATAAGACATGACTTTTTTATAAGGCTTACGTATTCGCGCGACCCGTGGGAGAGCGAATAATTAAGCCGCGGATAAAAAGTGTTTTATGGTCGAGTTATAAATTCTGCTTTTGACTTTGATTGCGAGGAAATAAAACGTAAAAGTAGTCTCTAAATGTAATACTGAAGAATGTGTTGTTCTGCTTTAGGTGGCTGGTCTATGGGACGCAACGAACCGCGCGCGGGGCACCGCAGTTACATTTAGATACTACTTTTACTTTTTATTTCTTCTCAATCAAAGTGAAAAGCAGGGTTTATAACTCGACCATAAAACACTTTTTATCCGCGACTTTATTATTCGCACTCCCCTATGGGTTGTGCGAATACGTAAGCCTTGTATAAAAAGTCATATTTTATGCACTTGTTGTAAAATTTACTATTTTGGCCGCTGTGTACCTGTGTACATAACGGACACGCTCTGACTTCCTTGAAATCCACCCCGCACACCCGCCCTCGCGATTCTCGTGGTTCTGCTGAGGGTGTTTTGTACAGAATATGCGGGCCTACGCGACTTACCCATTTCAAATTCGCGCTCGATGGTTGTAGTGTCCGGGGTGAGCCGCTAGCGTGGAAACGTTTTTTGAAAATATAACGTGATTTATCAAAGCACAGAAAGTGTTGTATAGGTATAATACCTATATTTGTCACGGATCTGTCGGCAGGTGGAAGGAAGCCTTAGGGAAAGTGGTTTAGTTTCATGCTAAAATTATGTTCACTACTTATTTTATTAAGTAGGACCTTTAATAACATCAGGCCAGCAGCACCCTCGTTCTACCGTCATCTAACTGCTGATATAGTTCCTTTTCGCTCTCTCATCATCATGAGTTGCAAGGTCGTTTACCGACCTCACAAACCCTGGTGTCTTTTCGCTCTATAAATCATTCATTGTAATTTTCTTCTTTTCCAGACCAAAGGAATGTCATTCGCGGAAAGGTTCAGATCCGAAGAGTTCATAATGTCAGCGGACTGTCGACTCTCCAGTTTAGGAGGACAGCAGGGCAAGTGCGTGGTCACTCTCGAGTTGTTCAAAAACGCTACGGAGGACGTTTACAGATGTGAAACCTCTGGGGAGAGGCCTACCTTTAAACTAGAGGAAAAAGAGTACACTGCATTTGGTAAGCCCAACTCTCTTTTTCTTACGCCTCTACTTATTACACGCTCTTGCAAGGCGTCCGTCAGAGAGAGATGCAGCTGTAAGAAAGAAAGAAAAAGGCGGAGTGACATGGACCTATCGGCAGGTGAATAAACTTGGGTAACAAGTCCTTTGGCCGTATACATCACTTACTCGTAACACTTCTTTTTCTGTCTTTCTTTGCTCCCCCGTAAAGCGACAGTGAACAAGTCCTTTGGCCGTATACATCACTGTTGTAATATCGTTGAAATTACCACGATCACCTCCCAGTAAAGCGATAGTGAACAAGTCCTTTGGCCGTATACATATATCACTGAACACATTTTTTTCTGTCTTTCTTTGCTCCCCCGTAAAGCGATAGTGAACAAGTCCATTGGCCGTATACATCACTGTTGTAATATCGTTGAAATTACCACGATCACCTCCCAGTAAAGCGATAGTGAACAAGTCCTTTGGCCGTATACATATATCACTGAACACATTTTTTTCTGTCTTTCTTTGCTCCCCCGTAAAGCGATAGTGAACAAGTCCATTGGCCGTATACATCACTGTTGTAATATCGTTGAAATTACCACGATCACCTCCCAGTAAAGCGATAGTGAACAAGTCCTTTGGCCGTATACATCACTTAACACTTCTTTTTCTGTCTTTCTTTGCTCCCCCGTAAAGCGATAGTGAACAAGTCCATTGGCCGTATACATCACTTAACACATTTTTTCTGTCACATCAACGCAAAGAAAAAGATTGCTTGTCCGGGTTTTTTAGATTTCCTGTCTATCTCGCACATTTGTTCGTTCAGAAGCTCGACGGCACGACTATACTATTTTAAACAAGTTGCGTGTACAGACTCATACAGACCCGTACTACGATATTCGTAGGACCGTTGACATAAGCCGTATGCCGCGCAAATGCCCCGTATACGAAAGTCGTAAGTCGTTTAAGACTGAAACTTCTTCATCATATTGTATGTTTTTGCAGTTCCACCTACTGATGCCGTAGTGAAACAGATGCAGACGGAAAATGTTGAGAACCACATCCTGCGGCCGACTGTTAACTGTACTTCGTCAGGGCTGCCAGCGCCAAGGCTCGTGTGGACTGTTGAGGGGCAGAAGGTTAGTAACGCTGCAGTGAAACAGATCTAGACTGAGAACGTTTCGGAATGGAAATAGTGGAATGCACCGGTGAAGAACCACGTCCTACGCGGCCATTACGCGGCCGACTGTCAACTACACTGTCAGGGCTGCGTCAAGCGCCAGACAAACAAAACTTCTTTGTTTTTTGGGATAAAAAACGGGTCAAGTGCGAGTTGGATTCGCGTGCCAAGTTTCGTATTTTTAGAAGCTACAAAGTCCATTTTAGGACCGCAAAATTAAATTAGTTTGTAAAGGTTTTTGAATTCCATATTTCTAAAAAACCGTGCCTTAACCTAGGGAAATCGTTTTATTTTTCCTGTAATATCGTAAACGTCTATCGACTATATTTAATTCATACTTTTCCATTTGCAGACCCCGGAGATAAGGGGGGATGGTATTTTTCGACCTAGTAATGATAACTTTCTATTTTACGTCCCTCTATTTGGGCCCCCATTACAATAGTTTAACAAAGTCATTTTTGTTTGTTTTTCTTCGGGAATCGAACCCAGCATTCCGTGACACGAGCCGAACGTTCTAACCACTACACCACGTAGGCTGTTTTCATTCCAACTGTTAATAAAAGTAACTCTGAACGGTTCACTGCTCACGGCTGAACCGCTGAACCGATTTTGATGAAATTTTGTATGCAAAGTTTGAACCATGGGAAAGGACATACTTTTCTTCTGAATTACATGCGTTCAAAGTCACGGGCAACAGCTATTAAGCTATACCTATAATGTCACTTAATAAACGTATCTTCTTTCAGATCCCAGAAGACTTCACCCATACGAATTGGAACGCGACGACCAAGCTGTGGGACTCATGGTCTACATACAACCCTCAGGAGTACAATGTTCTGGTGGTGTGTACTCCGGAGCTGGTGACAGGGGCTCGCGTGGAGAGAGGGCAGGCGAAGGATTGGGTGGTCGTGTACAATAGTGGTTCTCATGGTACGTGCGTCTTCTCGCTATCTTTTAAGATTGCATTGTACGTGATTTTCAACACATTTGCTCATAAAACAGGTCTACTTGCACCGTATGAAGGACCATAATCCAGCTTATTAAACACGCTAGCTTTTCCACAAGCCTCCTGCGCGTGCATGTATGTACGAGTATGTATAATCTGTGTCCGCTAAAACAGCACGCGCTCATTAGATTAGAAATATTTGTGGTGTTTATTGTGATTATTTTCAAAAGTATCGACCTCTACAAATAAAAAAAAAACCGGTCAAGTGCGAGTCGGACTCGCGCGCCGAGGGTTCCGATATACCTATAGTATTTTTGGAAGCAATAAAGTCCATTTTCAGGACCGCAAAACTAAATTTGTTTGTAAAGGTTTTTTGCAGATTTCTGAAAAACTGTGCAACTTAGAAAGATCGTTTTATTTTTGCTGTAAAGTTTATATAAACTTCTGTCAACTGTAATTAATTCAGATTTTTCCTTACTCAAACTTCGGAGATAAGGGGGGGGGAATGGTATTTTTCTTGACATTTTTCATCATAACTTTAAAACTAAGAAATTTAAAAAAATACAAAAATATATTTTAAAATGTACAAGTAAAGTCCTTTCATATGATACCCCACTCGACCTAGTAGCGACAATTTGAAATTTGGCCCCCCCTATTTTGGCCCCCTTTATATTAATAATCATACTTTTTTCAAAAATTTTTCTTGTGCATTTAAGTTGGGCAACTATATTCTAAAACTATTCCAAATTTCAGGTTGATAGCATAAGTGGTTGCTGAGATATAGAGGTGTGACAGACAGACAGACAGAGCGGCACCATAAGGGTTCCTTTTTTTTACCATTTTGGTATCGGAACCCTAAAAACAGCAATTAATGTAGTTTCTCAACGTAGAACTAAGGCACGAAACACAAGTCTGGAGAATCGGGAGACACCTACGTAGAAATCTAAGGAAAAATACGTAGCTTATTATCTACGAATTTTCCTGAGGGAAAAGAGGTAAGCAAATTTTATTTGTTTTAAATCGCAAATGTGTTGAAAAACGTCGTAAGAAGCGCGTGCACTTTAGTCATTACACTCTCGGCTCCATTACGCCCTCGCTTACGGCTCATCCTGCAATTCTCGAGCCAAGACTATAATCCCCAAAATAGCGCACTTACATGTTTATGTAGGTAGGTACTGTTATAAACATTTGCAAAGAAGAATACTCGCAATTAATAAATAATAAAAAAAATTTTGTTTCAGATACACTTAAGTTCGTCGTCATTCTGGTTTCAATGCTGACGTTACTGCTTCGATGACTTCCAGTTAAAAATACATTATTTTACTTAATTAATTCGTAAGATTAAACAAAATAAATATTTTGATATCTTGTTTAGAAACAATAAGAATAAAAACACATCTGTTTTACGTCCTATTTTTTGAAAACGAATGTCTACCTAGTTATGTTTTTCTTTGGGTCATTTTTATATAAGGAGGGGGGTCTTAGAGACAGTGAAAATAAAAATAAATGAGTCAAAAGAATTAACGTCTACGTCCATTTGTTTTTAAATCAATGCAGAAATTGTATCAAATCCACGCTAGATTTTTATACAACAAGGGGAACAGTAATTTTTTGTCTTAATTAATTAACTGTTACATTCATTACATTCTGTATGTAGGCTTTTTCATTTAGCACTCCAATTAATTTGTAAACACATCAACTTTTTTTGAGGAAGGCACGTTTAGCCGTTTAGGCATAATGAAATGAAAAAGTCCCACCATAGCCGCAGATATTGCTATACCAGGAAAGTATGACATCATAGGAAGTTACGGGCCGCACCCTAGGCAACCATTCGCGTGAATAAAACCACTAACCGAATAGAATACATTTTTTTACACGGTCGAAATGACGATCCGCTGCGTGCTTAGTGATACTCAATTCTACCCGATTACGAATGTTAAGAACTTAGATTAATGAAGGTCTTCGACTGCGGAGACCTATCAACAATATAGGCTTTCCCCAAGCCAACTAGCGCCCCCATCAGTAAAAAAATATTACTCGCCAAATACAAAACTTATCGAAAATCTGTCTTTCCACATTGAAGTAAGGGTACCCTAGTTTATTTAGAGCCTATCAATCCTATAAACGTCCCGTGTGGTGCCGGCAAAGAATAGTTCCAACCCATACATACCCGTGGGTGTCGTAAGAGGCGACTAAGGGTTATAAACTGGAGGATGGGCAGCAGCATCCTCCTTTGTATCTTACTTACTGCGGTCACCTACAACCGCGGTCCATGGTGCCAGCCGTAACGCTGACACCCTTGTCACCATGTCAGGTGACTATGGTACTTCCCCTCTACATTGTTCCAGCAAAAGCTAGAATTCTGGAGGGAGCTCCCTGTCCTGTAGTGGACGTTTCATGGGATGTTATGATGAACCCTATAAAAATGTAGTTCATTGTAGTTACAGATACAAAAACTGCTAAAAGTGGCCGTTTTTCGCAATTTTTACCCGACTGCCCCAAAACAGGAGGGTTATGTTTTTCGAGTGTATGTATGTATGTATGTATGTATGTCGATTTCTTTGTCGCGCTCTGCAGCCTAAACGGCTTGGTAGATTTCAACATGTGAGGTGTCGTTAGGTTCGTATTCATTGTAGGAGTGTCATAGGGTATAAAAAAAATAAAAAAGTACTAAATAAAAAACTATTAAAAAAACAAAATACTCGGCTGAAAAGAGAATCTCAATCGGTTTCCGATTGAGATGAAATTTTGCATGTGTATGTGAATCGAATGACAATGCAATGTTATTGTAACTTGGAGCTGATCTGATGATGGAGCCGGAAGATATCCATAAAAAAGTGGAGATATTACCGCGTTTCAGAATCCTACAGTGCCATCTGTTGGTGGGTAGCGTCGCTTGCTCACCTGGTAATATTTTACGAGTATTGATAAAACAACTCTGGGAGGTTTCTTTACAAAATATTCGGGTTTAGCTAGGCCTTTTGCAAAAAAAATGACTTAGTTTTAACATACAAAGCAATGACTTAATTTCCCGTGCAAGATGCGGCATTCATTACTTTTGTAATATACTGTAGTTTTTCTACTCCATACCAGAGGCGCTGTTTTTATTACCGCGTTTCAGAAACCTACAGCGCCATCTGTTGGTGGGTAGCGTCGCTTGCGCATCTGGTAATATTTTAGTGATAAAACAACTCTGGGAGGTTTCTTTATAAAATATTTGGGTTTAGCTACGCCTTTTGGAAATAGTTTTCTAAGTTTTAACATATAAACCAATAACTAAATTTCCCGTGCAAGAAGCAGCATTAATTACTTTTGTATTATACTGTAGCTTTTCTACTCCATACCAGAGGAGCTGTTTTTTTTATGTCGACTACCCAAGGAGGTTTTAGCCTAAGCTTCGCCAAAGCAAACCACCAGCGACTAAAATTCAACCATACCTTACGTACGGTCAACCGCACTCGAATGGAAAGATTTGCAACTCTATTACTATGTCACAAAGTTCTAAGTGTTTCTACTGACGTGCTGTTGGGTGTATGTAGAAAAATACAGAACAAGAGAACAGAACGCAAAACAAGAGCGTCGACTTAATGCCTTTCAAATGCGCTGCCTCCGAAACATCCTAGGCATCTCCTGGAAGGACAAGGTAACCAAAAAAACGGTCTTACAACGAGCACAGCTGCCCAGTTTTTTCGCATTGCTGAAGCAGAGACGATTACGATGGTTGGGGCACGTGCACCGCATGGAACCAACCCGTCTACCCCAGCGTGTATTGCTTGGTGCTATAGCGCACGCAAAAAGAAATGTTGGCAGGCCAATGCTGCGCTTTAAAGATTGCGGCAAGCGAGACATGATCACTTTTGGTATTGAACACCTAGACTGGGAGCAGACAGCTGAGGACAGAACCAAATGGCGTAAATCATTACTAGATGAACGAAAGGTACACGATGAAGCCTGGTTTTGTGCCCTTGCCGAAAAAAGTGAGAAACGTAAGAAAAATAACGATATAACATCAGTTATTGAAAACACAAGCTTCACCTGCAGAGCGTGTGGCAGGACCTACCGCTCCCGAATAGGCTTATTCAGCCACGAAAAACGGTGCAATCTACATAATATTGCTTAAATCGTCTGACATGGACGGCTAAGGCCTATAATGATGATGTATGTATGTATGTATGTATGTCGATTTCTTTGTCGCGCTCTGCAGCCTAAACGGCTTGATAGATTCAACCATATGAGGTGTCGTTAGATTTGTGTTCATTGCAGGAGTGTCATAGGGTATAATATTTTAGTACGGCACCTTTGAAGAGAAAATAAAGGGTGAAATATATTTTTTTAAATCATTACTTTTACTGCTTTTACAACATGGGTATCAAACAACAGCTGGTAAAAACCTGATTCTAAGGTTTAAGCAAATGTTTTAGTATAACTTGACGTAGCAAATCTGAAAACTAAAAAGTGTAAAATAAAAAATTCTTAAATAACAAAAAACCCAACTGCTTAGCACAAAAGAGGAAAACTAGCTTAAATCTATTGGATTTGGTAACTTGAATTGTATAAGTTACTTCAGGCGGGGACGAACGAAATTAAGTCGTAAACATCCACAAAACGTTTTTTCGTCCCCGCCTGCAGTATCTTATACAATTCAAGTTACCAAATCCAATAGATTTAAGCTAGTTTTCCTCTTTTGTGCTAAGCAGTTGGGTTTTTTGTTATTTAATATTTTTTTTGTATCTGTATCTACAGTGAACTATATTTTTCATGATTGATATGATAGGTACTAAATAAACTAGGGTACCTATACTTCAATTTTTAAGACAGATTTTCGATAAGTTTTGTATTTAGCGAGTAATATTTTTTAACCTATGGGGGCGTTAGTTGGCTGGGGGAAAGCCCTTAAGCAAAATCGCAAACTTCAAATTGCCAAATCACTAATTGAATCACTAATACAACATAACACCTAACTATTCCCAACTTACCTACTTCACGAAAAACAAGACAGTTATTTTGGAAATCTGAATTTGGTCATGAACTGTCGATCCTCCTTCTAAGTACCTTTATTTTTCTGTGTTGTAGAGGCACATATTATTGACGGCTTTGCTGCTATAATGAGAAAAAGGTATAAGGTAATATAAGGTCTTTCCTATCCCGCATCCGTGGAACCACCAGCAGCATCCTGAAAGTGTTTGAAGATAGGTGGTCTTCTCCCCTGTTGCAGAGATGGCTTCAACTTCACAAGCCAGTAAAGACAGGCGTAGTCTTTTGAATCCAATTTTTTATGACTTTTATTTTTATGACTTTTATTTTTATGACTTGGATTGGAATGTTATGAATATTGTAATTTTTTGCTTATTGTAAGATACTAACTAGATTAAGCTTTTCTACCAACAAATTATGGTATTTAATTTTCTGAAATAAATTGATTTTTAAGCTATTGTATAGCTTTTATCGCGGGCTTTGAGCGCGGCGCGGCGACCGAATCAAGAAATTTCGTAACGAAAAAACCTAACACATCGTCTAACGTCGTTTCAGTTCGGCAGACTTTGGCACGGTGTAGCTTTGAGCGCGGCGACCGAATCAAGAAATTACGTAACGAAAAAACCTAACACATCGTCTAACGTCGTTTCAGTTCGGCAGGCTTCGGCACGGTGTAGCTTTGAGCGCGGCGACCGAATCAAGAAATTACGTAACGAAAAAACCTAACACATCGTCTAACGTCGTTTCAGTTCGGCAGGCTTCGGCACGGTGTAGCTTTGAGCGCGGCGACCGAATCAAGAAATTTCGTAACGAAAAAACCTAACACATCGTCTAACGTCGTTTCAGTTCGACAGACTTCGGCACGGTGTAGCTTTGAGCGCGGCGACCGAATCAAGAAATTACGTAACGAAAAAACCTAACACATCGTCTAACGTCGCTTCAGTTCGGCAGACTTCGGCACGGTGGAGCTTTGAGCGCGGCGACCGAATCAAGAAATTACGTAACGAAAAAACCTAACACATCGTCTAACGTCGCTTCAGTTCGGCAGACTTCGCCACGGTGTAGCTTTGAGCGCGGCGACCGAATCAAGAAATTACGTAACGAAAAAACCTAACACATCGTATAACGTCGTTTCAGTTCGGCAGACTTCGGCACGGTGTAGCTTTGAGCGCGGCGACCGAATCAAGAAATTACGTAACGAAAAAACCTAACACATCGTCTAACGTCGCTTCAGTTCGGCAGGCTTCGGCACGGTGTAGCTTTGAGCGCGGCGACCGAATCAAGAAATTCCGTAACGAAAAAACCTAACACATCGTCTAACGTCGCTTCAGTTCGGCAGACTTCGGCACGGTGTTGAATCAAATGATAGATCTCAATGAGATTTTTAAAATGCTATGCAATAGCTTTACCGCGGCAATCCCCGAGTGCCACACGTATTTTTTACCCGACTGCCCCAAAACAGGAGGGTTATGTTTTTCGAGTGTATGTATGTATGTATGTATGTATGTCGATTTCTTTGTCGCGCTCTGCAGCCTAAACGGCTTGGTAGATTTCAACATGTGAGGTGTCGTTAGGTTCGTATTCATTGTAGGAGTGTCATAGGGTATAAAAAAAATAAAAAAGTACTAAATAAAAAACTATTAAAAAAACAAAATACTCGGCTGAAAAGAGAATCTCAATCGGTTTCCGATTGAGATGAAATTTTGCATGTGTATGTGAATCGAATGACAATGCAATGTTATTGTAACTTGGAGCTGATCTGATGATGGAGCCGGAAGATATCCATAAAAAAGTGGAGATATTACCGCGTTTCAGAATCCTACAGTGCCATCTCTTGGTGGGTAGCGTCGCTTGCTCACCTGGTAATATTTTACGAGTATTGATAAAACAACTCTGGGAGGTTTCTTTACAAAATATTTGGGTTTAGCTAGGCCTTTTGCAAAAAAATGACTTAGTTTTAACATACAAAGCAATGACTTAATTTCCCGTGCAAGATGCGGCATTCATTACTTTTGTAATATACTGTAGTTTTTCTACTCCATACCAGAGGCGCTGTTTTTATTACCGCGTTTCAGAAACCTACAGCGCCATCTGTTGGTGGGTAGCGTCGCTTGCGCATCTGGTAATATTTTAGTGATAAAACAACTCTGGGAGGTTTCTTTATAAAATATTTGGGTTTAGCTACGCCTTTTGGAAATAGTTTTCTAAGTTTTAACATATACACCAATAACTAAATTTCCCGTGCAAGAAGCAGCATTAATTACTTTTGTATTATACTGTAGCTTTTCTACTCCATACCAGAGGAGCTGTTTTTTTTATGTCGACTACCCAAGGAGGTTTTAGCCTAAGCTTCGCCAAAGCAAACCACCAGCGACTAAAATTCAACCATACCTTACGTACGGTCAACCGCACTCGAATGGAAAGATTTGCAACTCTATTACTATGTCACAAAGTTCTAAGTGTTTCTACTGACGTGCTGTTGGGTGTATGTAGAAAAATACAGAACAAGAGAACAGAACGCAAAACAAGAGCGTCGACTTAATGCCTTTCAAATGCGCTGCCTCCGAAACATCCTAGGCATCTCCTGGAAGGACAAGGTAACCAACAAAACGGTCTTACAACGAGCACAGCTGCCCAGTTTTTTCGCATTGCTGAAGCAGAGACGATTACGATGGTTGGGGCACGTGCACCGCATGGAACCAACCCGTCTACCCCAGCGTGTATTGCTTGGTGCTATAGCGCACGCAAAAAGAAATGTTGGCAGGCCAATGCTGCGCTTTAAAGATTGCGGCAAGGGAGACATGATCACTTTTGGTATTGAACACCTAGACTGGGAGCAGACAGCTGAGGACAGAACCAAATGGCGTAAATCATTACTAGATGAACGAAAGGTACACGATGAAGCCTGGTTTTGTGCCCTTGCCGAAAAAAGTGAGAAACGTAAGAAAAATAACGATATAACATCAGTTATTGAAAACACAAGCTTCACCTGCAGAGCGTGTGGCAGGACCTACCGCTCCCGAATAGGCTTATTCAGCCACGAAAAACGGTGCAATCTACATAATATTGCTTAAATCGTCTGACATGGACGGCTAAGGCCTATAATGATGATGTATGTATGTATGTCGATTTCTTTGTCGCGCTCTGCAGCCTAAACGGCTTGATAGATTCAACCATATGAGGTGTCGTTAGATTTGTGTTCATTGCAGGAGTGTCATAGGGTATAATATTTTAGTACGGCACCTTTGAAGAAAAAATAAAGGGTGAAATATATTTTTTTAAATCATTACTTGTACTGCTTTTACAACATGGGTATCAAACAACAGCTGGTAAAAACCTGATTCTAAGTTTTAAGCAAATGTTTTAGTATAACTTGACGTAGCAAATCTGAAAACTAAAAAGTGTAAAATAAAAAATTATTAAATAACAAAAAACCCAACTGCTTAGCACAAAAGAGGAAAACTAGCTTAAATCTATTGGATTTGGTAACTTGAATTGTATAAGTTACTTCAGGCGGGGACGAACGAAATTAAGTCGTAAACATCCACAAAACGTTTTTTCGTCCCCGCCTGCAGTATCTTATACAATTCAAGTTACCAAATCCAATAGATTTAAGCTAGTTTTCCTCTTTTGTGCTAAGCAGTTGGGTTTTTGTTATTTAATAATTTTTTTTGTATCTGTATCTACAGTGAACTATATTTTTCATGATTGATATGATAGGTACTAAATAAACTAGGGTACCTATACTTCAATTTTTAAGACAGATTTTCGATAAGTTTTGTATTTAGCGAGTAATATTTTTTAACCTATGGGGGCGTTAGTTGGCTGGGGGAAAGCCCTTAAGCAAAATCGCAAACTTCAAATTGCCAAATCACTAATTGAATCACTAATACAACATAACAGCTAACTATTCCCAACTTACCTACTTCACGAAAAACAAGACAGTTATTTTGGAAATCTGAATTTGGTCATGAACTGTCGATCCTCCTTCTAAGTACCTTTATTTTTCTGTGTTGTAGAGGCACATATTATTGACGGCTTTGCTGCTATAATGAGAAAAAGGTATAAGGTAATATAAGGTCTTTCCTATCCCGCATCCGTGGAACCACCAGCAGCATCCTGAAAGTGTTTGAAGATAGGTGGTCTTCTCCCCTGTTGCAGAGATGGCTTCAACTTCACAAGCCAGTAAAGACAGGCGTAGTCTTTTGAATCCAATTTTTTATGACTTTTATTTTTATGACTTTTATTTTTATGACTTGGATTGGAATGTTATGAATATTGTAATTTTTTGCTTATTGTAAGATACTAACTAGATTAAGCTTTTCTACCAACAAATTATGGTATTTAATTTTCTGAAATAAATTGATTTTTAAGCTATTGTATAGCTTTTATCGCGGGCTTTGAGCGCGGCGCGGCGACCGAATCAAGAAATTTCGTAACGAAAAAACCTAACACATCGTCTAACGTCGTTTCAGTTCGGCAGACTTCGGCACGGTGTAGCTTTGAGCGCGGCGACCGAATCAAGAAATTACGTAACGAAAAAACCTAACACATCGTCTAACGTCGTTTCAGTTCGGCAGGCTTCGGCACGGTGTAGCTTTGAGCGCGGCGACCGAATCAAGAAATTTCGTAACGAAAAAACCTAACACATCGTCTAACGTCGTTTCAGTTCGGCAGACTTCGGCACGGTGTAGCTTTGAGCGCGGCGACCGAATCAAGAAATTACGTAACGAAAAAACCTAACACATCGTCTAACGTCGCTTCAGTTCGGCAGACTTCGGCACGGTGGAGCTTTGAGCGCGGCGACCG
Source organism: Athrips mouffetella (assembly GCA_947532105.1). Taxonomy (NCBI): domain Eukaryota; kingdom Metazoa; phylum Arthropoda; class Insecta; order Lepidoptera; family Gelechiidae; genus Athrips; species Athrips mouffetella. The sequence goes on from OX383965.1 coordinate 26,126,221, forward strand.
AATCAAGAAATTACGTAACGAAAAAACCTAACACATCGTCTAACGTCGCTTCAGTTCGGCAGACTTCGCCACGGTGTAGCTTTGAGCGCGGCGACCGAATCAAGAAATTACGTAACGAAAAAACCTAACACATCGTATAACGTCGTTTCAGTTCGGCAGACTTCGGCACGGTGTAGCTTTGAGCGCGGCGACCGAATCAAGAAATTACGTAACGAAAAAACCTAACACATCGTCTAACGTCGCTTCAGTTCGGCAGGCTTCGGCACGGTGTAGCTTTGAGCGCGGCGACCGAATCAAGAAATTCCGTAACGAAAAAACCTAACACATCGTCTAACGTCGCTTCAGTTCGGCAGACTTCGGCACGGTGTTGAATCAAATGATAGATCTCAATGAGATTTTTAAAATGCTATGCAATAGCTTTACCGCGGCAATCCCCGAGTGCCACACGTATTTTTTACCCGACTGCCCCAAAACAGGAGGGTTATGTTTTTCGAGTGTATGTATGTATGTATGTATGTCGATTTCTTTGTCGCGCTCTGCAGCCTAAACGGCTTGGTAGATTTCAACATGTGAGGTGTCGTTAGGTTCGTATTCATTGTAGGAGTGTCATAGGGTATAAAAAAATAAAAAAGTACTAAATAAAAAACTATTAAAAAAACAAAATACTCGGCTGAAAAGAGAATCTCAATCGGTTTCCGATTGAGATGAAATTTTGCATGTGTATGTGAATCGAATGACAATGCAATGTTATTGTAACTTGGAGCTGATCTGATGATGGAGCCGGAAGATATCCATAAAAAAGTGGAGATATTACCGCGTTTCAGAATCCTACAGTGCCATCTGTTGGTGCGTAGCGTCGCTTGCTCACCTGGTAATATTTTACGAGTATTGATAAAACAACTCTGGGAGGTTTCTTTACAAAATATTTGGGTTTAGCTAGGCCTTTTGCAAAAAAAATGACTTAGTTTTAACATACAAAGCAATGACTTAATTTCCCGTGCAAGATGCGGCATTCATTACTTTTGTAATATACTGTAGTTTTTCTACTCCATACCAGAGGCGCTGTTTTTATTACCGCGTTTCAGAAACCTACAGCGCCATCTGTTGGTGGGTAGCGTCGCTTGCGCATCTGGTAATATTTTAGTGATAAAACAACTCTGGGAGGTTTCTTTATAAAATATTTGGGTTTAGCTACGCCTTTTGGAAATAGTTTTCTAAGTTTTAACATATAAACCAATAACTAAATTTCCCGTGCAAGAAGCAGCATTAATTACTTTTGTATTATACTGTAGCTTTTCTACTCCATACCAGAGGAGCTGTTTTTTTTATGTCGACTACCCAAGGAGGTTTTAGCCTAAGCTTCGCCAAAGCAAACCACCAGCGACTAAAATTCAACCATACCTTACGTACGGTCAACCGCACTCGAATGGAAAGATTTGCAACTCTATTACTATGTCACAAAGTTCTAAGTGTTTCTACTGACGTGCTGTTGGGTGTATGTAGAAAAATACAGAACAAGAGAACAGAACGCAAAACAAGAGCGTCGACTTAATGCCTTTCAAATGCGCTGCCTCCGAAACATCCTAGGCATCTCCTGGAAGGACAAGGTAACCAACAAAACGGTCTTACAACGAGCACAGCTGCCCAGTTTTTTCGCATTGCTGAAGCAGAGACGATTACGATGGTTGGGGCACGTGCACCGCATGGAACCAACCCATCTACCCCAGCGTGTATTGCTTGGTGCTATAGCGCACGCAAAAAGAAATGTTGGCAGGCCAATGCTGCGCTTTAAAGATTGCGGCAAGCGAGACATGATCACTTTTGGTATTGAACACCTAGACTGGGAGCAGACAGCTGAGGACAGAACCAAATGGCGTAAATCATTACTAGATGAACGAAAGGTACACGATGAAGCCTGGTTTTGTGCCCTTGCCGAAAAAAGTGAGAAACGTAAGAAAAATAACGATATAACATCAGTTATTGAAAACACAAGCTTCACCTGCAGAGCGTGTGGCAGGACCTACCGCTCCCGAATAGGCTTATTCAGCCACGAAAAACGGTGCAATCTACATAATATTGCTTAAATCGTCTGACATGGACGGCTAAGGCCTATAATGATGATGTATGTATGTATGTATGTATGTATGTATGTATGTCGATTTCTTTGTCGCGCTCTGCAGCCTAAACGGCTTGATAGATTCAACCATATGAGGTGTCGTTAGATTTGTGTTCATTGCAGGAGTGTCATAGGGTATAATATTTTAGTACGGCACCTTTGAAGAGAAAATAAAGGGTGAAATATATTTTTTTAAATCATTACTTTTACTGCTTTTACAACATGGGTATCAAACAACAGCTGGTAAAAACCTGATTCTAAGGTTTAAGCAAATGTTTTAGTATAACTTGACGTAGCAAATCTGAAAACTAAAAAGTGTAAAATAAAAAATTATTAAATAACAAAAAACCCAACTGCTTAGCACAAAAGAGGAAAACTAGCTTAAATCTATTGGATTTGGTAACTTGAATTGTATAAGTTACTTCAGGCGGGGACGAACGAAATTAAGTCGTAAACATCCACAAAACGTTTTTTCGTCCCCGCCTGCAGTATCTTATACAATTCAAGTTACCAAATCCAATAGATTTAAGCTAGTTTTCCTCTTTTGTGCTAAGCAGTTGGGTTTTTGTTATTTAATAATTTTTTTTGTATCTGTATCTACAGTGAACTATATTTTTCATGATTGATATGATAGGTACTAAATAAACTAGGGTACCTATACTTCAATTTTTAAGACAGATTTTCGATAAGTTTTGTATTTAGCGAGTAATATTTTTTAACCTATGGGGGCGTTAGTTGGCTGGGGGAAAGCCCTTAAGCAAAATCGCAAACTTCAAATTGCCAAATCACTAATTGAATCACTAATACAACATAACACCTAACTATTCCCAACTTACCTACTTCACGAAAAACAAGACAGTTATTTTGGAAATCTGAATTTGGTCATGAACTGTCGATCCTCCTTCTAAGTACCTTTATTTTTCTGTGTTGTAGAGGCACATATTATTGACGGCTTTGCTGCTATAATGAGAAAAAGGTATAATAGTCTAGGCAGTGAATTTTGCAGTTGTATGAGATTTTCACAATAAATCCTACAACAGGGATTTTTTGTAGTTTCTTAGAATATGTCATTCCAGCTTTAAATTTCTGGTTTTCTCCCGATAAAAGATTGAGATTTTTTTTTTAATTATTTAAATAGTCTTACTTTGGTATATCTTCCGAAGAATAATTTCTACACAGGGGATTTTTCCTGACAAGACTTTTTACTAATAAATGAAGCTAAGCTTAGAATATCTCCTCTCAATAAAAAGAGATAAAAAAAAGGAAAACAAAATGTTACGAAAAATTACTATTATGTATATACGAAATTCTACACTAGTGATCTTTTTGTAATAGTATTATAATATTGTAAAGATCAATGTCACAAGTTTTCCCTTCAGTGACTTGAGAGGTTTTTTTAAAAGTACATTTAATGCCTTTTCATGCCTACGCATTAATTCTACAGTCGGAATTTGTTTAAAACCTTACAGAGTGTTATTTTTTAAACCGAATTATAAAAATTTCTCCTATGGCGAACACGAGGAATTCCTGTAATAAAAAATAAAAACAATAGTATTAACGAGTGCATGGAGCGGGGTGCGGGCGGGGGCGGGGTGGGGCGGTCGGCGTCCGTCGGTGAGGCGGTGATGGCGCGCTCGCTGTCTGTGTGAGCGACGCGACGCGGGACGTGGACGAGATAGTTTGTGGCGAATTTCCTTTTCTTACTATAGTAGAAATTACATTTAGGTAAATGGCTGAAGTAGGTACACAATGGTAAACTTTTTTTAAAACCTGTGTTACGAGTGGAGCTACGAACGGAACCTGTAGTGCTAACAAAAATTATATTTTAGTTGCCTAAATATTGAATAAACCTACCTATACTTAGGTACTTAATTTGGTAAAAACAGTTTAAATAATAGAATAGCCTCAGGTTTGGGGGGGAAACGGGAAATACGAAACCAAGCTCAAAGACGATTAGCGCGCAAGAAAGCTCATATAGGTATATTTTGTTGACCTATTTGGCTTGGGTTTTTCGATTTTCGTGTAGCCCAGCAATTATGTTCTTAACCTCTATAGCTCCGCCAAATATAACAAAACACTCCACTAAGCACCGCAGAATAACCGTCTAGCTCTGCCATACAAAAATTCGCAACAACCGTGCAAAAACAAAGTGACATTGCGAATTTGCAATTTTTTCCCGCCAATAGACCAACTTACATTGGTCGGGTGTTCAGTGCGCGGCAAGTAATCGCTGATATTTCCGAACGTAGCCACTGTACCTCTATGGTTTATATGTCATTCGAAAGGTAATTTTATAAGGTCTAAAGTCATCATACATGTCAAACCAAAATAAACTGTATTTTTTCTGCAATAAGGCAAAATTCGAAAATTTGTTTCCGGGTTCACATGTGAACCCGCGGTGCTTGACGGAAGGAAGCGATCTGGGTTCACATGTGAACCCACGGTGCTTCAGAGGTTAAGGTGACACCCACGCCAAAACTACCGCGCAAGTGCTCGGAATTTTCAACTTAATTAATTGAAATCTACAAAAAATGGAGACGTATTTTTTTTTATTATTACTTCAATATATTTGCTAGAAGAACATGGGGCCCAAAACACGATTTGGTAAAATTTTCTCGATAGAAAAAAAAACGCAAAAGTAAGCTCTAATTTCGCTTTTTTAGACATGTTTCTCAGACTAAAATCCTGAACGATTTAATTATTGTAAAATAATGGGTAATTTATTTTATGTCTACTTCTTACTCATTATATGTATAATGTACGCTTGGGATTAGTTTTTCAATATTTACATAATATCATTTAATAAAAACACTTAAACACAAAATTTGCGCACCCGCGACGCGCGGCAAAAGACGTAAGTACCTACCCATAACCACCAGGCTGCAGCACGCGCTAATATAAACATTATTTCAATGGCATGACGTGCGATATTTGTGTATCTCGAAATGTACTTGCTTATTTGTGAATAGACTTCACCTTAAGTGTGTCTAGACTCCTGGCCATAATACCTACCTACCTACCTACCTAATAAATACGTTGAAACTGTGAAAGTGTTGCGTTTGCGTACGAGTAGGTAGGTAGGTATAGCTACCTACCTACCTAATACGCAGGCTAGAAATTTGTAGGTAGGTATACCTACCTACCTACTCGTACGCAAACGCAACACTTTCACAGTCACAACGTTTCATTATCATAATTTAGGTAGGTAATCAATGTAATTTTATGTACACGTATAGGTGAGTAGGTAAATGTAACGCTTGAAGACATATCTTTAACTCATAGATTACAAAAAAACATTAATCACAAAATTTGCCAAAACACCGGCTATCGGCCATTTGATTTGGTTATCGACCACCCGTGTACTGGTTATCGGCCTCGTAATTCACTGTAGAAAAATGAGTCTTATTAAAGAGCTCAAAAGGTTGGTAGTAGTTTGAAAGTAAAACAATTAATTATTCGTTGGTGATGAGATGCTAGTGAAAACCAAGTTTCACAGCCTAGCCCACCGGCGCAAAATTGCATGTCTGTCGGTCTTTTACAGATTGTACTTTGGAGAGTGTGCCCAAGAGCTCCATGAGCTTATTCCGCCATCCCCCTTCTACCATCGGGAATCCAGACGCACCGCAGGATATCACCCATATCTGGTTGATATTCCACACATTCGCACAAAGCGCTTTGAAACATCCTTTATAATGCGCACAGCTAAGGAGTGGAATTCTCTGCCTGTGTCTGTGTTCCCGAGCTCTTATAACCCGAATCTATTTAAGTCGCGAGTGAATAGGCTTCTTCTGGGCAAGCTCGTTCCATCGTCGACCTCATCTCTGTCCTCAAGGCTAGATCGAGGTCAAGAGTAAGCCCATACATAGTAAAAAAAAAAAAAAAAATTAATTAAACTACAATTATCAATTTATTTGCTCCAAAATCAAATCGATAATAAAGGTTCAAACTAAGGTAATTTTGAATTTATCATCATCATCATATCAGCCGAAAGACGTCCACTGCTGGACATAGTCCTCCCCTTCAGATCTCCATGAGGACCGGTCCTGCGCTACTCGCATCCAGCGGCTTACCACGATCTTGACCAGATGGTTGGTCCATCTTGTGGGGAGCCTGCCTACGCTTCGTCTTCCGGTACGTGGTCGCCACTCTTTACGCCCCATCGGCCATCGGTTCGTCTTGCGATGAGCCCGCCCTGCCCACTGCCACTTTGGATTGGCAATTCTCGGGCTGTGTCAGTTGTTTGGTTTTTCTGCGGATCTCGTCATTTCTGTTACCTCCCGCGGAGAGATTCCGAGCATGGCTCTTTCCATGGCCCTTTGGGTGACTTTGAGCTTCCTGATGGCGTCCGTCGTGGGCGGCCGCGTCAGGATGTCATATTTCATCAGTAGGCACTGGTCGGAGACTTTCGTCTTGGGACGCTGCGGTGTTTTGGGCGTGAGGATGTTGCGGAGCTTCCCGAGCGCTGCCCGTCCGAGTCGGGTTCGACGAGTGGCCTCTTACTCTAAGTTAGATTTGCCCAGCTGGACTGTTTGTCCCAGGTATGCGTATTTATCGACGGTTTCGGGCGTGGAGTCTCCAACTATTCGTAGTATCTTTGCGTCCAGAGTGCCGCGGGGTCTCAAGACGAGGGTCTTTGACCAGTGTGTGTTGCAAGTGGTGACATCCATATGTCACCACTTGCAACACACCGGGGCGTGGCCGCTCGCGGTGGGCCTTGACTGGGGTATCAAGGTCACCCAAAGGGCTATGCTCGGAGTCTCACTGCGGGATCGATTGAGGGGGTCCGCAGAAGAACAAGAGTGGCTGACGTAGCCCTGAGAGTCGCTAGACTGGGGTGGCGGTGGGCAGGGCATCTCGCAAGAGTAATTTACGCCTGCCTTGAAACTCGTGCTCTCCAATTTCAATTAAAAAAAAAAACAAATATATGAAAATTATGAATGCCATTTATCGAACACTTATTAATTTCCACAGCCAGAAACAGGTCAATGGTCAAACAACCGCGGCAACTGGCAACAGTAAACATCGTTTTGTTTGTTCTCCGCATAATTAAATCATTTAAAATAGTTTCCCCTTGAATTAAGACGAGAGAATTAGTTTAAAAGTTGACTCTAACGGTGAACATTTCGGTAGTGCAAAGTGATAAGAACCAGGAAGATATTTGTGAATTTATTACTCTAAATACTTAATCCCTGCAATACAGTGATTTTGGCGGGAATTAGACGCGCGCGTATGTTCGCGAGCCGCGACCGGTCACTGACCTTGCACCTGCGCGAAACTGATTCCTAGAATTACGTACTTACCTATTTCTTTGTAAAATAGTGTTTGTTCAAGAAAGTTTCATTTCTGCACCAGAATTCGTCTAAATTACTTAGGGCGCTTATTCCGAGAGAAATACCTACTGAAAAATGTCGAATTCAAATTCTGCCGTCAAAAAGTGTGCCCGCTGCCGTGTTCCACTACCCAGAAGAGAATTCCTGTGGTGTTGCATTTGTAAATCAGGATATGATTTATTTTGTGCTAACGTTACCACAAAACTATTTGAATTGATGGAGCGTAAAAGTTCCTGGAAATGCACAAAATGTATTAAAAAGCCCGATATGGAAAATCTAGCAGTAACACCAACACATTCTGACAAGCCCACTGAAACTGGACAGCAGTCTGAGGATGAACGTGAAAATATTACAGTACGTCCGAAGAATACGCGCCAAGGCGAAGCCAAGGCTATAGTGAGTGAGTCCATTAAAGAAAACACACTACACTCAGAGAATCCAGGCGATACTAACGAAATTAATATTCCACCATCGGAAGACCATAAACAAGAAATACAGAGTTTCTGGAATGAGCTCAGAGCTGTCACTAACGAAATGAGCAAATTTCGCAGTGTTATGTCCGATCTGTCAAACACCATTAGAATCCAGAATACACGAATTGAAAGTTTAGAAAGTAAAATGAACCTACTCGAAACAAAATTTAATGAGCGTCAACAGTGCGAATGTGAAGTCACGTCCCTAGAAACGACTATTTCTCAACTCAAAGACGAAATCCAAGAACGCGACCAAGAAATGTTGGCCAACGACGTGGAGATAGCAGGTATTCCTGAGTTGGGACACGAAAATACTACTCATGTGATCCTCACAGTAGCGAAAAAACTAGGCGTAGAGCTCGACGAGAGAGATGTTGTAAGCGCCGCACGGGCGGGCCCCGTCCGCCTGCCTTCGGAAAACGGATCAGCTCATCGTCCACGCCCCCTAGCCGTGCGCTTTGCGCGTCGTGCACAGCGCGATGCTCTTATACAAGCTGCGCGCGTGAGGAGGAATGTTACTACTGAAGGGCTAGGATTTTCAGGAACCCCGCGTCATTTCTACATTAATGAACGTCTCACGAAGAACAACCGACAACTATTCCACAAAGCACGCGAAATAGCGTCCCGTCTAAAATGGAGATTTGTATGGACACGCGACGGTAAAATTTATGCCCGGCAGGAACACGGAAAAGCGCGCTTTCGCATCCGTTCTGAGACTGATTTTACTGGTGTTTTTGGGTCTGACGCTATTAGTACTAATGCAGAAACTAACACACAATAATACTTTGTTAATTGTACCGCTACTTATATGCTTATCTGTTATAGTTAAAACTAACTTTTTATGCTACTCAGTACATGCCAACATCAATATAAACAGCTTACTGCCGAATTACTTTAACTTGAGGGTGTTTCATCATTGCCAATACAGAGGTTATAATAAGATACTAACCAATAATAAAAATGATTGCTAATAAAAAAGTTAATTTGAAATTGGGACTGCTTAACGCAAGATCGTTAAACACAGGACGCGATGAACTACTAGCTAGTCTGGAAAGGTATCAGGTAGACATTCTAGCTCTAAACGAGACTTGGCTTAAAAAAGGAGAGGAGAAATATGCACCTGTCTTATCTGGCTACCAATTGAAACACAAACCTAGGCCAAATAATTTAAGAGGTGGAGGAGTAGGATTCTACGTTCGTAAAGGTCTAAGCGCTAGAGTTAAACCGCATCCAAACTCTCAACTTGAACAGCTATGGCTTGAGCTTAATATACCTGGACGGGGAAGTTTTGCTATTGGTACTGCTTACAGACCTGAAAATATATCAGTTAATGCAGCTATCGATGCCCTGAACGAATCCATCAGTAATTTTAGCTATTGCAATCATATTTTTATTTTGACAGATTTTAATGTCGACTTTTTGCAACCCAGAACATCAAAATCCCGTGAAGTCCTATCTTTTCTTTCTCAACGTAATCTTAAATTACTTACACAAGAAGCAACTCGAGTCACCGATAAAACCGCAACGCTATTAGACCTTATAATGACTGACTCTCCCGAACTATGTAAAAATGTATCGGTACATCACAACCCCAACTTAAGCGATCATGGAATGGTTGTTGCGGAACTCAGTATCAAACGAACAAAACTAAAACCTAAAACAATATACAAACGATTCTTAAATAAAATAAATTTAGAAGATTTTTCCAATGACCTTAAAAACCTACCCTTACATGAAATATATAAGGAAACAAATATCAACAAAAAACTTGAAATATTAAATAATAACCTGTTAGGCCTGTTTGATAAGTATGCGCCTCTAAAACAAGTAAAAACCAAGATAAAGTCACTACCGTGGATTACCGATAATATAAAGTTCATGATGTCTCTCCGCGATAACGCACTCAATAGAGCTTTTTCATCTACAAAAGACCAACATAAAAAATACTACACACAGTTAAAAAACTTAGTTAACAACACAATGGAAAAAGAAAAATCTGCATATTTAACTTATTACGTAAATTGTAACAAACATGACCCCAATAAAATGTGGCAACATATTAAACCAATAACGCCATTAGGAAGCATAAAATCCGCCCTAACTCAAATACCTATTCACCTACAACAACCAAATAATATTAATAACTTTTTTCTCAATGTAACAGGAACGAGCTCGCACAAACCTTTAGTAGACTTTTTTAAACAAAAGCGAATCACAGACGATCTGTTTAACATAGCGCCTTGCATGGAAACCGAAATTGAAAGAGTAATCAGATCTATAAAAACGAATGCCACGGGACATGACAGTATCTCTATCAAAATGATACTCATGACACTTCCAACTACCTTACCATTCATAACACATATAATTAATGAGTCTATTATGAGTAATTCTTTTCCGGAAGAATGGAAGTTAACTAAAGTGAAACCAATTCCAAAAAGTGCAAAAATAGAGGAATATAATGATCTTAGACCCATCAGTATATTACCTGTACTTTCAAAAGTATTAGAAAAGGTAGTATGCAAACAGCTTACTACATTTCTTGAATCGAAAGGTTTTTTACCAGAAATTCAATCAGGTTTCCGTAGTGGGTATAGCACAGAAACTGCATTAGCGCATGTCACCGATGATCTCCTTACAGCCTCTGATCAAGGTATGGGAAGTGCACTCATATTGCTTGATTTCTCTAAAGCATTTGACTGCATTGATTTGGAACTAGTCCTAGCAAAAATGCACTATTATGGCATATCCGATTCCAGCTGCAAGTGGTTTCAATCATTCTTATTTGACCGACGACAATACGTAGAAATTGAAACAGAAGAAGGAGAGATTCTGAAATCTGATGTAAGAACAGTAAATAGAGGCACGCCACAGGGGTCTTCCTTGAGTCCTATTATCTTCGCATTATTTACCGCTGATCTTCCCAGTGCTATTAAACACTGTCAGATACATCTTTACGCAGACGACACGCAAATATACAAATCTTTCAGTCCTGCTCACACTAGCTCTGCTATAAATGAGATTAATGAAGATCTGCATTCTGTTTACGATTGGGCTGAAAAGAACTCACTTATTTTAAACGCAAAAAAATCTAAATTTATAATAATTGGTAATAAGTCACAATTCAGTAAAATTATAAATCAGAATCCTATGGTCAAGATAGGCAATAACAATATAGAACTAGTTGAAACTGTAAAAAACTTAGGTCTAGTATTAGACAAAGAACTAAGATTCATCGAACATGTCAATACCAAAATAAGGAATGCATTTTATAGATTGAAGCTGCTTTATGGCATAAGAAAATACCTTTCAGAAGATACAAGAAAAACACTCGTTGAAGCATTAGTATTAACTCATTTTAACTACTGTGACACAGTATATGGCCCTAGACTCTTAGAAAAAACAAAACATGCAATTCAACGAGTACAGAATGCATGTGCAAGGTTTTGCTACACCATACCCAAACGCGCACATATTACACCCTATCTTAACGAAAAAAACATTCTTAAAATGGAAGCACGACGGCACGCGCACCTGACTAGTCTAGTTCATAAAGTAATAAATAATATGAAGCCGAAATATCTTTTTGATAAGTTAAAGTGGTCTAAGAATGTACACGATAAAAATTTACGTCAGGGCGCAGCTAATCTTTTGGCTATTCCGGTACACAGAACAACTGGTTTCAAGGGTTGCTTCAAATATGCTGCAACAAAAGTTTGGAATAATCTACCCCCTCCAATACGTAAACGCAGGTCCCCAATAACTATCAAAATAGTAACCAAACGAGATTTACTAGTAAAGCAAAAGGAGAAGTAAATGGCAATAACGAATTACCTGACTCTCAACCTAATTTATACCTTTTGAAACTAAGTAATAGCATTGTTTTTGAATATAATGTTGGCATTATTATATTATTATTACTTCTGCCTTATAATTTTAAGAAAATTCTTATGTTAACTGTATTTTACCGAATAATTGTCTTTTATGTTTTATAATAATTTTAATTTTTTTTTTTTTTTATGATTCTTATTCATTTGTTTGTCTGTGCCAGTTGTCTACAACTTACTCTATTTTGATAAGAAACTATAACGGGCAGGCTGAAAATCAGTGCTGCGTGGCTATATATTATGGACACAAAGCGTACGCTGAGCCTGAACCCCCCACATGCTGTGAATTTAGAAGTTCCCTCTATTTTGTACCTATTTTGTAAGTATGTGGAAATAAATGGTTTAAATGGTTTAATTTTTTACCAGTTTCTAATCGGTTGTGTTGTGTTAATTTCCTATGGTCGCAAATAGGTTTATTTTTTACTATTAATCGGCATATTGTATTTCCTACAGCCGGAAACAGGTGTAATGTTGACTAGTTATCGGCCGTTATTTACATGCTACGGCCGAAAACAGGTTAAATGTTGACTAGTTACAGGCCGTCTTATATTTCATACGGCCAGAAACAGGTTTGATTGTGACTAGCTATCGGCCGCCTAACATTCGGAACTTTAGAACGTCATATCTTCGAAAATAGAAGCCATATTAGTGGCCGGAATCTAGTTGTGAATACACAAAAATCTAGTTGTTTATAAATTTAATGGGATCTGAGTCAGCAACTTTAAGGTTTCCACAATAAACATAAAGAAAAAAGTCCTAAATAAAACCGGTCTCCAACCTCCCTGTCGATAACTGAATTTTGAAGAAAATGGTGAACGGGTTTACCGGCCTCCATAAATATCATAAATGATGAAAGTTTGATGAGTTTTGGGGCTTTAATATTAAAATTTAATATGTTAGGATCACACAAACCACGCCATACACCAATAGACAAACAGTCACACTTTAAAACTTACCTTGAAATTCAATCCACTTGCTATTTTTTTTGCTAAATTTTGTACAGGTCTACTCAGCAAATTTTAAAATGGCAACTGAGAGCATGGTTTTAGATTTTGGAAGCTAAGCTGTCGTATAATCTATAGTGAAGTTAGTCCGGATTGAATGGCGCGCAAATTAGAGAAAGATGGCCTATGAAACTTCTATTATTCAAAATATTGTACTAAAAGGCCGATAAGGGGTAGAGGCCGGTAAACCGGTACGCTTACCCTACTTGTTTTTTTTCTTCCGATCCGAGGCGCGTCATACTTACATAACTTCGAAACAAATGAAATGAGAAAGAATCCTGCGGGCGGGGCGGGCGGCACGTGTAGCTATATGCTATCCTTTTCGCAAACGGGAAGCGAGCAGTGCAATCAAGGTCACGCGCATTAGGAATATTGTTAGAAAAGTGCGTTTTTATGTAAATAATGGAATAAAAATAATTCTCTTGTAATTGACGAGCGATATTTTGTTTTTAGTAAGATTAACTGTAACTGTTTACAGATTAAAAAAAAGTTTAGGTGTAGAATTAATGTACGAGGTAAAATAATATAAAAAAGACAAAAAAAATAATAATAAATAAGTTCTACGTATGTCACCGTGGAGAAAATTTACAGGCTTACTCGAAATTACTTTTTTTAAGCTTTTCCAAAAAATCCCCACCTGTAAGAATTTGTAAGTATTATTTATTAATGATTACGTTTAAATTTATTTTATCTCTGAAAATACTTGAAAAAAACTGGAGAATTTATATTTATAGGATAAATGTTAAAGCAATTAATAAAATTATACAACATCCCTACTGTAGGATTTATTGTTTACGAGCAAGACAATATAGTTTATTTTCCCCCCTTTTTCGTTTTTGGTATGGAGGGGGGTGAAATTATTTTGCAAAGTTTTCTAACTACATCAAAATATTTTTTAGAAAAAGAAATCAGGAATGTAGGAATTAATGTGGATTTTTTATTAGAATGACCGTACTAATAAGGTAATATAAGGTCTTTCCTATCCCGCATCCGTGGAACCACCAGCAGCATCCTGAAAGTGTTTGAAGATAGGTGGTCTTCTCCCCTGTTGCAGAGATGGCTTCAACTTCACAAGCCAGTAAAGACAGGCGTAGTCTTTTGAATCCAATTTTTTATGACTTTTATTTTTATGACTTTTATTTTTATGACTTGGATTGGAATGTTATGAATATTGTAATTTTTTGCTTATTGTAAGATACTAACTAGATTAAGCTTTTCTACCAACAAATTATGGTATTTAATTTTCTGAAATAAATTGATTTTTAAGCTATTGTATAGCTTTTATCGCGGGCTTTGAGCGCGGCGCGGCGACCGAATCAAGAAATTTCGTAACGAAAAAACCTAACACATCGTCTAACGTCGTTTCAGTTCGGCAGACTTCGGCACGGTGTAGCTTTGAGCGCGGCGACCGAATCAAGAAATTACGTAACGAAAAAACCTAACACATCGTCTAACGTCGTTTCAGTTCGGCAGGCTTCGGCACGGTGTAGCTTTGAGCGCGGCGACCGAATCAAGAAATTTCGTAACGAAAAAACCTAACACATCGTCTAACGTCGTTTCAGTTCGGCAGACTTCGGCACGGTGTAGCTTTGAGCGCGGCGACCGAATCAAGAAATTACGTAACGAAAAAACCTAACACATCGTCTAACGTCGCTTCAGTTCGGCAGACTTCGGCACGGTGGAGCTTTGAGCGCGGCGACCGAATCAAGAAATTACGTAACGAAAAAACCTAACACATCGTCTAACGTCGCTTCAGTTCGGCAGACTTCGCCACGGTGTAGCTTTGAGCGCGGCGACCGAATCAAGAAATTACGTAACGAAAAAACCTAACACATCGTATAACGTCGTTTCAGTTCGGCAGACTTCGGCACGGTGTAGCTTTGAGCGCGGCGACCGAATCAAGAAATTACGTAACGAAAAAACCTAACACATCGTCTAACGTCGCTTCAGTTCGGCAGGCTTCGGCACGGTGTAGCTTTGTGCGCGGCGACCGAATCAAGAAATTCCGTAACGAAAAAACCTAACACATCGTCTAACGTAACTTCAGTTCGGCAGACTTCGGCACGGTGTTGAATCAAATGATAGATCCAATGAGATTTTTAAAATGCTATGCAATAGCTTTACCGCGGCAATCCCCGAGTGCCACACGTATTTTTTACCCGACTGCCCCAAAACAGGAGGGTTACGTTTTTCGAGTGTATGTATGTATGTATGTATGTATGTCGATTTCTTTCACGCGCTCTGCAGCCTAAACGGCTTGGTAGATTTCAACATGTGAGGTGTCGTTAGGTTCGTATTCATTGTAGGAGTGTCATAGGGTATAAAAAAAATAAAAAAGTACTAAATAAAAAACTATTAAAAAAACAAAATACTCGGCTGAAAAGAGAATCTCAATCGGTTTCCGATTGAGATGAAATTTTGCATGTGTATGTGAATCGAATGACAATGCAATGTTATTGTAACTTGGAGCTGATCTGATGATGGAGCCGGAAGATATCCATAAAAAAGTGGAGATATTACCGCGTTTCAGAATCCTACAGTGCCATCTGTTGGTGGGTAGCGTCGCTTGCTCACCTGGTAATATTTTACGAGTATTGATAAAACAACTCTGGGAGGTTTCTTTACAAAATATTCGGGTTTAGCTAGGCCTTTTGCAAAAAAAATGACTTAGTTTTAACATACAAAGCAATGACTTAATTTCCCGTGCAAGATGCGGCATTCATTACTTTTGTAATATACTGTAGTTTTTCTACTCCATACCAGAGGCGCTGTTTTTATTACCGCGTTTCAGAAACCTACAGCGCCATCTGTTGGTGGGTAGCGTCGCTTGCTCACCTGGTAATATTTTACGAGTATTGATAAAACAACTCTGGGAGGTTTCTTTACAAAATATTCGGGTTTAGCTAGGCCTTTTGCAAAAAAAAATACTTAGTTTTAACATACAAAGCAATGACTTAATTTCCCGTGCAAGATGCGGCATTCATTACTTTTGTAATATACTGTAGTTTTTCTACTCCATACCAGAGGCGCTGTTTTTATTACCGCGTTTCAGAAACCTACAGCGCCATCTGTTGGTGGGTAGCGTCGCTTGCGCATCTGGTAATATTTTAGTGATAAAACAACTCTGGGAGGTTTCTTTATAAAATATTTGGGTTTAGCTACGCCTTTTGGAAATAGTTTTCTAAGTTTTAACATATAAACCAATAACTAAATTTCCCGTGCAAGAAGCAGCATTAATTACTTTTGTATTATACTGTAGCTTTTCTACTCCATACCAGAGGAGCTGTTTTTTTATGTCGACTACCCAAGGAGGTTTTAGCCTAAGCTTCGCCAAAGCAAACCACCAGCGACTAAAATTCAACCATACCTTACGTACGGTCAACCGCACTCGAATGGAAAGATTTGCAACTCTATTACTATGTCACAAAGTTCTAAGTGTTTCTACTGACGTGCTGTTGGGTGTATGTAGAAAAATACAGAACAAGAGAACAGAACGCAAAACAAGAGCGTCGACTTAATGCCTTTCAAATGCGCTGCCTCCGAAACATCCTAGGCATCTCCTGGAAGGACAAGGTAACCAACAAAACGGTCTTACAACGAGCACAGCTGCCCAGTTTTTTCGCATTGCTGAAGCAGAGACGATTACGATGGTTGGGGCACGTGCACCGCATGGAACCAACCCGTCTACCCCAGCGTGTATTGCTTGGTGCTATAGCGCACGCAAAAAGAAATGTTGGCAGGCCAATGCTGCGCTTTAAAGATTGCGGCAAGCGAGACATGATCACTTTTGGTATTGAACACCTAGACTGGGAGCAGACAGCTGAGGACAGAACCAAATGGCGTAAATCATTACTAGATGAACGAAAGGTACACGATGAAGCCTGGTTTTGTGCCCTTGCCGAAAAAAGTGAGAAACGTAAGAAAAATAACGATATAACATCAGTTATTGAAAACACAAGGGGTATGTTCTATGATAAAAAACCGGCCAAGTGCGAGTCGGACTCGCGCCCTAAGGGTTCCGTACCTATCTACCATATGATATACTAAAAGTTTTTGCTCTTTGATTTTAAAAACTCCGGGACCATCCAACTTGACCCCTCTTTTATAGAAAAGTTCTTGAAACGGGAGCTCACCTTAATTGGTTACCATTAGTAGTGAGAAAAATTGAAATATTTAATTATTTTAGACTTTTCACTTTACTTGTACTGTGAGACCTAGCTTCTTGCCAAATTTCATAATTTTAGGTCAACGGGAAGTAGTACCCTGTAGGTTTTGCTTTTTTGCATAAATGTATGGAGATGACGACATAAAAAGCTATATCTTTTGATTGCGTCGTTGTAAAAAATTGAAATTTTCAGATCTTGTGTCAACCTGATACCTCTTCTCGTTCGTGAGAAAAAGGGTCTTGACAGACAGACAGACAGACAGACGGACAACAAAGTGATCCTATAAGGGTTCCGTTTTTTATTTTGAGGTACGGAACCCTAAAAACTAGCAAATGAAATCAATACAAATCCTTTTTAGTGGCCCATTGGTGTGGTTGGTAGTGAGCTTGCCTTTTACGCCGTGGGCCGCGGGTTCTATGTGTGTGCGCGGTGTGCTCAAACATTTGTGTGATAAACATTAGATAAACACGAATGTTTGTTCTGTGTCTAGGTGTTATTTATCTATTTATGTATGTTAACCTTTTGTACAGGTGGCACTTGTAAGCTTTGCCTAGTTTGTTGGGGTCAGATGATTTGGTGTGAATAGTTCAGAGTACTTCAGAGTCCCCCAAATTATTATAAGCACCAGAACAGGAATTCTACGAATAGGTAGGTAGGTATTATTGAGAAGTATTTTTATTGTAAAATTTTACCTCATTTAGTCTGTATTGCCACGTTTTAATGATTTGGTTATGGGTAAATGTATACAGGGTGTTAATTTGATTGCGTGCCATAGCTTAAGGGGTGTTTCAGTTACGATAAAGGAACACAAAAAAAATAAAATTAAAAATCCTACTAAAAATATTCTATAACTGCATTGAAACTTAACTAACGCGGAGCAACGTCGCTAGCGCGCGAGTATCAGTGAATTAGGTAGGCACATCATCATCATATCAGCCGAAAGACGTCCACTGCTGGACATAGGCCTCCCCTAAAGATCTCCATGACGACTACATAACTGAAACTCTTTCGCGCGCTTTTGATAGCGCGCCCATTCGCGCGGTCATTGCCCTCCACTTTAGTTTAGTTTCAATGTTTATATTTTTTTTTAGGAGGATTTTTTTTTATAATTTTTTTGAGTTTCTTTATCGTTACTGAACCACCCCTTAAGCTATGGCACGCAATCAAATTAACACCCTGTATACCTAAGTGCTATTAATTTTAAATTATAGGTAGGTTCCTACTTTATATGTACCTAACTAAAAAATTTTTGGTGAATATGGATAGGTATTATCTATAAGTATAAAGTGCTAATTACCCATTTCTAGAACCACTTTTCTATATGATATGACACTTAATGGCAATTGCACAAAACCTATTTAATACTGCTTCTTTAAATTTATTGCTGATAATTTTAGGGTTCCGTACCACAAAAGGAAAAAAACGGAGCCCTTATAGGATCACTTTGTTGTCCGGTCTGTCTATCATCCCTTAAGCCCGCGTCACACAGAGGCGGTAGCGGAAGTGTTCCGGGGCCGGTATTTTTTGTAAAGTATGAGTTCTTATGCACCCTGTCACATTGAAAAGCGGTTGCGGCGCGGTATTTTGTTCCCGCCAAACCGCCCCGGACCGCTTTCGCAATCATACCGCCTCTGTGTGACTTGAGCTTTAACCCTTTATCCCGCGAAAGGTAGAGGTATCAAGTTAATTTATATTTATATCAAGCTAGCTGGTGCCCGCGACTTCGTCTGCGCAGGTTTATAAATTGTAGCGTATGTGTTATTCTGATATATAAGCTATATTATTGTAAAGTTTCATTAAAATCCATTAAGTAAGTAGTTTATACGTGAAAGAGTAACAAACATCCATCCATACATACTTACAAACTTTCGCGTTTAAAATATTTGTAGGACTAGCAGCCCGCCCCGGCTTCGCACGAGTCTAGTCTTGTGTTTGTTTAGCTAGAAAAGCTTAAACTCCCACTTGACCGGTTCTCTTCTTTAATTATACACTAATTAAATTAAATTTCGAGCCCGATCACATCATTTTGTCACTTGCAGGTTACTACGTACTTTTCAGTAAAAAAAAATGACATATTTAATGTTAAAAAACGGGCAAGTGCGAGTCGGACTCGCGTGCTAAGGGTTCCGCATCTGCCGGCTATTATGATACGAACAAAATTTTAAATTGTTGTTACTATAAATAAACCGCCTAAATGAGTCCTCGCCCGCGGGGTACAGGGGCGCGGGGGTAAGACGACAAAGGGGAAACGAAAGAGGTGCGGGCGGCGGGGCATTCTCATTCTCTACACGCATCTGCCCCCCCCCCCCCCCGCACCTGCCCGCCGTACCCCGCGGGCGAGGACTCATTTAGGCGGTACTACTATTAGGTCGAGTGGGGTATCATGTGAAAGGGCTTTATTTGTACAGTCGACGACAGGTCAAGCTTGACACTCTCAACACGACTCTAGCCCGTAGGTACGTCTATTGAAATAGGAAGGGTGCAAAGTCCAATGTGTCAAGCTTGATGTGCTCTTGACTGTACATTACGAAATCGATTTTTATATTTTTTTACGACTTTTGGTTTTCAAGTTGTTATCAAAAATGTCTAAAAAATATACCATTAACTCCGAAGTTTGCTAAACTGAAAATTTGAATTAATTACATAGTCCATAGAGGTTTATGTCAATATTGCAGGAATAATAAAATAATCTCTCTCAATAGCAGTTTTCTTAAAAAATCTGAAAAAAGACCTTTACAAATAAACAGCTTTGAGGTCCTAAAAACGGACTTAATTGCTTCTAAATTTACTAGTTATATCGGAACCCTCGACACGCGAGTCCGTCCGGTTTTTTTAAGACTAACTTTGTCAGCAATCAGACAACAAGCGCTTCGCCCACCCTGTGGCAAAGAGTACAGCTTTATAGAACCCTGTGGTGTGTTATTGCGTAAAATGTTCCAATATTCCGACAATACGTGGACAATACGCTTGAAAATGTCGAGAACTGGAAAGCAAATTCTTGTCAAGACCAAGGAACAGTGCGAAAACAACTAAGTGAAATACAATGGTGGCTTGTATTACTTCATATATAGGCATTACAACAACAACACAGCAATGTATAGCGTCCTACGAAACTTTAGAGGAAAATGTAGAGCCAAGCAACGAACAGATAACACGACCAAAAAGAAAGATACACATTTTGTATGAGCGCTCAATGAAACGGAGTTTCTTATTGTTTTGGTCGACTAGTGCTGAAGGATTGAATTATTCATATAAAATTCAGTGCTTTCAGAGCCGGCGATTGAAGCGAACAGTTTTTTTTTACGGTGTGGCCAACTTAGTTAGGAAATTTAGTAAATTAAATTAATATTTTAATGCGTTTCATTATGACTGGAAAATTGAAATTTCTTGTAGTTTGCACAATTTTCGGTGAGTATCCACTCTTTTTTAAATTTCTTTTCCTTTAGAGATGGAAGTTAATACCAGCCAAGTGCGTGTCTAGCCACGCGCAGTATATGGTTCCGTAGTTTTTTAGGATTTTGTATTGGCAAAGAATATATAGGGTGACTTTTAATTAGTTCTTGATAGCAAAAGATATGCATGTACTCATGATACTGAACAACTTTTCCCAAGGAACATAGGTCGAAATGCGAAAAACCAAATTTGACCTCCCATACAAAATGCGCTATCAGCTGATGCAGTTTCTATGGGAGATCAAAACTTGATTTTCGTATTTCGACCTATGTTCCTTGGGGAAAGTTGTTCAGTATCATGAGTACATTCATACCTTTTTCTATCAAGAACTAATTAAAAGTCACCCTATATAATATTTCGCTATCGCGTAGTATTGCTAAGCAGGTTTTGATTTAGCATTTCATAACATAAACTTTAACTTCATAACATAAGCGGGGTCCTACCTATAGCGACTGATTTCTGTTGCTATTTATATTATTTCCAGTTTTTCGGCTATAGCTCATTATTTATAAACTTGTGAAGCATACTTAGCTGTGCTAGTTTTCTTTTTAATTTCATCATATATACTAAGACTATGATTTTTATAAAACAACCGTTTAGCTGACACTCGACTCCAATAAAATATTGCGTTTTTTAGTTAAATATTTCGCAGAAGTATCTCTAAATCGAAAAATGATGCTAGCAGACTCAAACTAATATTAAAATACCTATCTAATGAATGACACAAGAAAAAAATTCCCACCTCCACTTTACTTGTGGGGGAGTACATTAAAAATGTTTTTGATTTTATTTTACCATTGTCGGCGTGGATGATATGTATTTACATACTAAATTACAAATTTCTAGTACTAAGGGTCTTTGAGCTAAGTCGCGGACAGACAGACAGACGTATATGTCGAAACTATAAGGGTACATTGTTGACTACGGAACCCTAAAAATGGTACTCGACTGGTAGTCCGTTTGTCGGTCTGCAAAAACCCTTTTTTTAAACAAAAGTCAAGTAGATTAGGCATTGCAAAGAGCTTTGAACCTCGAGGTTTATTGTAATATCACTTCGGTATGTACCTAAAAGGATAATGTTTCAATTTTCCCTCTTATACACGGTCACACCCCACATCCCAGGCACTAGGTATGTACATACTCGTAAAACGAGCGCAAATTTGAAATTTGAAATTGGAAGGTCCCGTAGGCTCGCATATTCAGTACAAAAAGACCCTCGGAAGGACCACGAGAATCTCGTGGACAGGTGCGCGCGGGGGTGCGGGGAAGATTGCAAGAGGGGCGGAGAGTGTCCGTTCTGTATGATTACAGTTCTATTACTTTTTTCTGTGACTCGGTGGCAAAAAACGTGAAAGTAAAAAATTATGAACTTAAATATTGAACGCTTGTTTCTCTTCAGCATGTGACAGACAATCCACTATTTGACTCCTTTGATGAGTCACTCTTTATTGCACATCAGAGCGAAAATTTTCTTTGGACTTTGTATAAAGTTACTAAGTTGTGACCTCATAATTTATTTCCATCGTTTCATAAAATTATTTATTTTAAAATACACGATAAATTTCAAATAATTAGTTTTTCGTTTATTTTACGTGAATCTTTCTTCAATTCAAACAAAATTTTATTTTATTTGTGGCATAAGCAAATACCGAATTAAATGAACACTGGACTATTTTTGAACCCTAAAAGTCAACATCATAACATATAAGGTGACTTTTACTTAGTTCTTGATCGAGAAAGTTATGAATGTACTCATGATAATGAACAACTTTCTCCAAGGAACATAGGTCGAAATACGAAAATCAAGTTTTGACCTCTCATAGAAACTGCATAAGCTGATAGCGCATTTTGTATGGGAGGTCAAATTTGGTTTTTCGTATTTCGACCTATGTTCGTTGGGAAAAGTTGTTCAGTATCATGAGTACATGCATATCTTTTGCTATCAAGACTAATTAAAAATCACCCTATATATACCCATGAAACGTCCACTGCAGGGTAGGGAGCTCCCTCCAAAATTCCCCTCTCCAAAAAATATTTGGGCCCCATAATAACAAAAACAATTTTTAATTCTTTCGTTTTGCAATCAAGTCGATAGCGTGAGTAATTGCTCATTTAAACAGGTGTGACAGACAAACAGACAGACGAAGTCGCACTATACGGTTCCGTTTTTACCATTTTGGATCGGTAACCTTAAATGGACAATGGTTTAATGCCTACATGGACTGGAACTGGGGCAGCCTTCCCAAACTGCTGCCGAGTGTACCAGAATTTTAGCACTGCCCGTTAGGTAACTATTATTTCATCTGTGGTACTCTCTGGTAAAAATTATCCTCTTAAGTCCTCGTGTCCTTCCTTTTGGTAATAAAATTTTGAACAATTGAAGAAATTCATTTTAATCTGCATTTATCTTCCGAATTATTTTTTTTTGCATAAAATTGAAAGTTTTCATTAAAAAAACAATATAATATCTTAAGACTCATACCGACGAAGTTGGTGGGAATTTCTTCAAGACCGTCATAGTTAGAGGAACGAGGGGGAGGCCTTTGCCCAGCAGTGGGGGTCACTACAGGCTAAGAAATAAGTATATTAAAATTATTGCAAATAAAAAACTGATCATGCGAGTCGGACTCGCGCGCCGAGGGTTCCGATTTAACTTTAGTATTTGTAGGACCGCAAAACGTTAAGGTTTTTTGCAGATTTCTAAAAACTGTGTTCTTAGAGATATCGTTTTATTTTTGCTTTAAAATGATCGAATATAACTTATTTAGATTTTTCCTTTAGCAAACTTCGGAGATAAGGGGGCGGGGGGAATGGTATAGTATGACTAAGAGTCGTAAAAACACCAAAAAAAAAAAAAAAAAAAAATTGGATCGTACAAATTGTACGAGGAAAACCCTTTCATATGATACCACACTTGACCTAATTACGACATTTAAAATTGGCTATTTTGGCCCCATTTCCAATAATAACAAAAACATTTTTATAATCTTTTGCTTGCAATAAAGTTTTACAAAAGTAGTTGCACCATAAGGGTTACTTAAAAGGAGGCCATAACAAAAAGCCTACAGTAATTTAGTGATTGCTCCATTAATAAAATTTGTTATCTATGCCACACCTAGGGTTAGTCACGTACCATCACTAGCTACCTACCTCATGTTAGCAAAGGGTTGTATTTAACGGCATATCAAAAAAATCTGAATCAAAGAAAATCCAAGTTTTAATGAAAAATACTAATTGCACAGCAAAATAGTTACCGCAAAATATTATATACTAGCTGGTGCCCGCGACTTCGTCTGCGCAGAATCTGCGGTTTCACCCGCAATAAATGCTTTTCCCGTGTGAATGAAGTCTTTTCCCGCGGTAAACAGTAGCCTATGTGTTATTCCAGGACCTAACCTATATGTGTGCCAAGTTTCATTAAAATCCATTCAGTAGTTTTTACGTGAAAGAGTAACAAACATACATACATACTTACAAACTTTCGCGTTTATAATATTAAATTTTATATTATAGTAGGAAGGATATATTTCGGCAACAATTTGAGTTCTTGACGCATCGCTATTAATATGTCGCAGCCATATCGTATTTATAACATGCCGTATTACAAACGGCCGGCCATTATACAAAATGCCGAGAAATTTTTATATCCCCGTTTTACATAACGGCGGCGCGTTCGTTTCTGGCACTCGCCAGCCGCGGCTTCTTCCATCGCTCGAGCTGCGTTATATAGGGTGACTTTTAATTAGTTCTTGATAGAGAAATGTATGAATGTACTCATGATACTGAACAACTTTCCCCAAGGAACATAGGTCGAAATACAAAAATCAAGTTTAGACCTCCCATAGAAACTGCATCAGCTGATAGCGCATTTCGTATGAGAGGTAAAATTTGGTTTTTCGTATTTCTACCTATGTTCCTTGGGAAAAGTTGTTTAGTATCATAAGTACATGCATATCTTTTGCTATAAAGAACTAATTAAAAGTCACCCTATAGATAGTCCAACGAATCTAAACTAACGAACCTAAAGTTTTTTGATGCACAGTCATTATTTTTGATGTGCAATCAATCAGTATTTTTTTATGTGCAGCTAATATTTTCCATAAGCAAAATTCATTTTAGTATGTTTATAGTGCATAAGCTATATACACTATAAATATTGTAAGAATAACAACAATTCTTCCTACTAATATTACGAGTATTAACGCGAAAGTTTGTAAGTATGTATGGATGGATGTTTGTTACTCTTTCACGTAACAACTACTGAATGGATTTTAATGAAACTTTACAATAATATAGCTTATACATCAGAATAACACATAGGCAACAATTTATAAACCTGCGCAGACGAAGTCGCGGGCACCAGCTAGTAATATATACAGCGTGAATTTGTATTGGTTTCGCACCCGAAGCCCAGTGATTCTGCTCATGAAAACAAGCAACTTTCCCAAAGAAAAAATTTTTTACTCGAAAAAAATTTTTCCTCTCCCCATACAAAATGAGTCGATCACGTGACCACTTTACTATGAATAGGCGAAAAAACTTTTACTGATTCCTTGAGCAACGATGATAGTGATGCACAGCTTAAGTCATAGCTAAGGACAGAACATCATGAATATTCAGGTCCTGTATTTTTATTTCATACTTTTACTGCCGAATAATCGGCGCAGTTTTTACCGATTAGTCACCGACTAGTAACCGACTATAAAATATGCCGAATAGTCGGTTTTACCGACTAGTCGGTGAATAGTCGGCCCATCTCTAATTTACACAAATAGAGTAACACGATTTTCGCGCGTAAAGCTCGGAAAGCTTGCGCGGTTTGACGCATTGCTCTAAGGTTACACCACACCAACAACAAATTCCAAATTCCTTGGTTACCCTATAAATTTCAGGAATCGTGACAGCAGACAATATAACGGGTGTGTTTGAAAAAGGCTTTGGATGGAACGTGCAGTACGTATGGAGCCCGCCAGACGGCGTCGATCCAACGTTCAAAAACGTCACCATTTTCAGGAACGACGAGTTAATCGCGGCATATGCACCGGGGGTAAGCCAGATTTATATACACAAAAAAAGGAGTTACCTACCTACCTAAAATGTTTTGTAAGTGAACGACACATTCGTATAGGAAGTTGAAATGTTTACGGACCTTTTTAAAACGTCCCTTGCTCATAATGTCTTTTCCCCAAAACGTCCTTTACCCATGTGTCTCTTCCCCAAAATCTCCCTTTCTCATAATGTCTCTTCCCCAAAACGTCCCTTGCTCATAATGACTCTTCCCCAAAACATCCCTATCCAAAATGTGCCTTCCCCAAATAGTTCCCTTTCCTTCTTTGGTAGGTAGGTACCCTAAGTACATTGTGATGAAGAGGGCGACGTCCATTTTAGCACCTAACATTACCTGTGTTTTTAGGCTAGTAACGAACCATACCACAACATTACAACGAAAGAAACGTGCACACTGAATGTGACCTGCAGCATTGAATCCAAGGGGCAAGGGAAATGCACCATCAGGGTAAATGTGATGAAGAACGCAACGGATGAACTGTACAAAGCTACTGCTTTCTGGAGCATCGGCAGCGATATTAGATCAATTATTGCTAACTCTAGTATATATGGTAAGGATAACATTCAGGCCGTTGTTTACCGTCAGTTACCGTCACCGACACGGTACCGAGGTACGACATGGCGGCGACGAAGTAGCGATGTACACACGGCCCCACGTCGCTGGAAACACTTCGACCTTGAGCGGATCTCTGGTTTCGGGCGATTGTAGCGTAGCGCTGGTTCAGCTTATACTGGTTGTTTCTACGTGCTTGCTGCCGTGTGTACAACGTGTAATGGAAACGTGTGATAATACTGAAGTGTGTGAATCTGCGCATGATACTGAACGTTTCCCAAGGAACATAGGTCGAAATACGAAGTACTAAATTTGACCTCCCATACAAAATGCGCTATCAGTCAGATGATGCAGTTTCTATGGGAGGTCAAAAATTGATTTTGTTCTATGACCTATGTTCTTTGGGAAAAGTTGTTCAGTTTCATCGGCTGATACGCACCCTTTAGTATTATCACAGGTTTCTGTTACACACAGTTTATGTCTACGTAATCTTGAGTGTGGTCTTTGTTTATATATAAGGCTAAGACCGAGCGATGTTTGAATAAAGCTTCAAAAGTCGTGAAACAACCCATCATAGCAAATACCAGGGCCGGGTTAAGTCATGTAATTTTGATCCACCTTTTTAGGGTTCCGATACCAAAATGGTAAAAAAAAGGAACCCTTATGGTGCCGCTCTGTCTGTCTGTCTGTCTGTCCGTCTGTCTGTCACACCTCTATATCTCAGCAACCACTTACGCTATCGAGCTGAAATTTGGAATAGTTTTAGAATATAGTTGCCCAACTTTATTGCACATGAAAATTTTTTGAAAAAAGTATGATTATTAATGTAAAGGGGGCCAAAATAGGGGGGGCCAAATTTCTAATTGTCGCTACTAGGTCGAGTGGGGTATCATATGAAAGGGCTTTACTTGTACATTTTAAAATATATTTTTGTATTTTTTTAAGTTTCTTAGTTTTCAAGTTATGATGAAAAATGTCAAAAAAAATACCATTCCCCCCCCCTTATCTCCGAAGTTTGAGTAAGGGAAAATCTGAATTAATTACAGTTGACAGAGGTTTATGTAAACTTTACAGCAAAAATAAAACGATCTTTCTAAGTTGCACAGTTTTTCAGAAATCTGCAAAAAACCTTTACAAACAAATTTAGTTTTGCGGTCCTGAAAATGGACTTTATTGCTTCCAAAAATACTATAGGTATATCGGAACCCTCGGCGCGCGAGTCCGACTCGCACTTGACCGGTTTTTTTTATTTGGCGAAACCCTAGCTTGACAATATTGATAATCATATTATGTCATTATTGTTATTTTTAGGATTTATACTTAATTATTTACAACATTTACAAATACAAAGAGTATTAACATCTTAACTCACTTCTTTTGAAAACCGGACGGTTTTGATGTAGGTACTTTCGGCATACAACTTTATCACAAACCGCTCAACAATCTCATCAAACCAGGTGAAAGGTGATTGAGTTATTTAGTATACAAAGCAATGAAGTCAAGTTTTAGGACCGCAAAGCTAAGTTTGTTTGTAAAGGTTTTTCTTGCTAATTTCAAAAAAACTGTAATACTTAGAGATTTTTACTGTGATATTTTCGTGTACCTCTATAGACTAAAATTTATTCAGATTTTTCGTTTGGCGAACTTCGGAGGTAAGGGGAGGGGAATGGTATTTTTTTTAGACTTTCTTCATCACAACTCTGAAACGGGCCTTGAGTTTCCTTACATTTGGGTTTTGGACTTGCGGATAGTCCGGCACTGGCAATTACTCTATCTTCAGCAGTTAAATATACACCTAGTACTTATCAGCTGTATCATCTTAGTCAATATTGATTGAAGTATAAACTGCAATTAGGGCAAATAAAGATCTATTTCGCAACACAATCAGTAAAATATATGTTGTTTCTTTCTGTAGGTACTTAGGTATTTACTTTCAGAGCGACCACGTTCAACAATCTTTGGGAATTATTAAATCCGCTTTGCAGAGAGATTAATATAATTGCACCTGACAAATAGTTATTCCCAGGCTTATTTTGCGGGTTAATTTATTGGATAAAAACCCGTATGATCTGGTTACCTATTTGAATCTTATACCGTATCATATGGAAAGCCTTTGATGGGGTTTCCCATGAAATAAGCTCAACTAAGATTTAAATTAGCGTATCCTTACAAAAACCCTTCCCGATACGTTAACCCTATCCGATAGGCTATTTCCTTTAGAAAGTACTATCCCTTTGGCGGCGGTGACGCTTTTTTCCGGGGCGCAATCAATTCAATTCACCTACCCGTGTGCACACCCCTTTACAAGCCCGTGTACAAGCTCTTTTAATTTCAACAATTTGGTAAGCGCTTAGCCTATCATTAAGAAGGATACCCTATAAGGATAAAGGGTAAGCATTTCATTGTGTGTGGGGTAGTCTACGATAGGGAGACCCCATAAAGGGTTTTTAAAATTAGCAGCTTATCCGTCGATGTCTGTTTCTAATCTGATGTCGAGAAATCTTTACCTTAAAGATTTGGTGTTACAAATAGGATAAGAATAATATTTTTAAGTAATCCGAGAAAAATAAACTGCTATGTGAAGTAGGTACCTAAATAAAAAAAATATTACTAATTAAACACTGAAATTCTTTTTCGTACGTAATTAAATTTATTCGTTTGATTATAGCAGTGTAAAGTTTGACAGCTGTGAACCGAAACGAAATGAAGATCTCGACGAGATCTATTATTTGTCCCACCACACGCGTAGTCTAGGAACAGCAGTTTCAGAGTTATAGTGGTTTTAAGTTTGACAGCTGTCAACCGAAATGAAGATCTCAACCTCGGACGTCCGAGATCTCAACTATATCTATCGTTTGTCCCATCACATGAATAGTCTAGGAACAGTAGTTTCAGAGTTATAGCGGCTTTAAGTTTGACAGCTGTCAACCGAAATTACAGCTTGACCAACTTTTCTGTAGAATGGCCAAAAGCGGAACTACTTACGTCATTTTGGCAACCTCAGAGTAAAAATTGTAGAGTCCGTCATATCATATACATAAAGCGTCTCCTAGTCGACTATGACAAGTCGGTCAAAAAACTAGGGTCTAGGTTAGGTTTTATAAATACAAAATATCTTTAAAGAAATCTAATTTTTCATCCAAACTTTATACGCGAAAGTGAAATTATAGCTTTTTTACTTCTGAATTCATCATCCATCTAATTCTATCTATAGGGTGAATTTTAATTAGTTCTGGATAGAAAAAGGCACGAATGTGTCCATTGACACTGAAGAAATTTTCCCAAGGAACATAGGTCGAAATACTAAAAACCAAATTTGACCTCCCATACAAAATGCTCTATCAGATGATGCAGTTTCTATGGGAGGTCAAAACTTACCCTACATGCATATATTTTGCTATCAAAATAAGTCACCCTATATAATACATACATACATACATATATAACATCACGCCTCTTTCCCGTTGGGGTAGGCAGAGACCACAGTCCTCCACCTGCTACGATCTTGACATACTTCCCTTGCTTCCTGTACTTTCATCAATCCTTTCATACATGCTCGTCGGTTTAGGGTACTTTTAACCTGGCCTTTATTCAGAACGTCCTGAATTTGGTCCTGGTACGTTCGCCTAGGCCTTCCCCTTCCAACGTTTCCATTCACTCTCGCCTGGTAGATCTCTTTCGTCAATCTTCGTTCATTCATCCTCTCTACATGACCAAACCACTATACCTACATGTAATAAAATCGTAAACTCCCCAATTCTGTACATTGAAAATTATCACGAAAATTTGATCTGGGGGGTCACAAAAAAGGTAATAGAACCCATTCGGTTCAAACGGGGTTTTCAATAATGTGTTTGGCGTTCTTTCTTGCAATATAAAAGCGGTGTATCATTGTAATCGGTTTACTAGGACAGAAGATACACAACTCATAAAAAAATATACGTATGAAACTTCAAGAGTTTCGAAAACTTAAGTGAAGTAGATAAATAAAATACTTTAAGAAATAAAGAGAGATGTTAATCTTTATGTTTTAGAAATCATCTTTTAAAGGGGGGAAATAAGTGTTCAAACAAAGTTTGTATAGAAATCCTACAGTTTTGTGTTCAGGTACCTACAGTCGAAAGCATAACGTGTAGCTTGACACGGTGGACTTTGTACCGCTCTTTTTTCAATAGCTACAGAAGCTAAAGTGACTGAGCCTCAGATTTAGTTACAGGTTCTGTTTTGTATATGAAATAAAGAAACCCGTAACACACTTCGTTCGCATTATACACTTACGAGGATAGTTGGCGACCTAACAGTCCATACGTAAACAAGTTTACATACATTTTACATTTTAGTATGGAGGTCCCTCGCAAGAAATGGGTACAGTTATGGCTCTCTCCTTAGCAGAAAGAGTTCCTACTTAAACCTCCTTGTGTCAGTCAGTGTTGTCTGTGCTGTTCTTGTTTTTCTGCATATTTCCAAATATTTTGTGAGAAAATCAAACCAAAAGCGATCGAAAGTGGTGTGCGATCGAAATTCTCATAATCAAATCATTCTTTGATGCAGAAAAGGAGCAAGAATCTACAATAGAACCATTTGTTCATGTATGTACAAACGCATTGCTGCTGCTACAGGTCAGTGTTACCCAGATTATTATTCAATGAATTCAAGCACGTTTAACGTACTTATCAAGCAATTTTGATCGTGGAGAACGAAGCTTGATGAGCTTGACAAGCAATCTACATGCTTGCGAATGTTTGTTGAAAATTTTATATTTTTGCAATGCTTGTCGAGCATGCTCGGCCGTTTTGAAAATGCTTGTCAAGCATCAAAATTTAATTGAATTACGGTGTGAAAGGTTATCAGTAAAACGAATAATCCGGGTCTTCGTTTGCTATAAAAAATTGCTATAAATAAAAAAAGCTATTCTGATATGTTCATCATAACATCCCATAAAATGTCCACTACAAGACAGGGAGCTCCCTCCAGAATTCATTTGAATTAAATTAATTTTGATCTGTTATTCTGTTATGATTTAGTGATTCAGGTCCGTTGTCTTTATCATCGATCTTTGTATTTACTTATACAGGACGTAAAAAAAGTAGGCGTGATTCTACATCACTAATAGATTGTATAAAAAATATTAAAAATACTTTTCTTTAAAAAAAGTAGTTTAAGCTCAAGTAGAAGGGAAGCGCCCAGAGAGTTCAATGACCTCTATGATGCAAAAAGATACGTTTTTAGGGTCCCAATACCAAAATGGTAAAAAAAGGAACCCTTATGGTGCGACTTTGTCTGTCTGTCTGTCCGTCTGTCTGTCACACCTCTATATCTCAGCAACCACTCATGCTATCGACCTGAAATTTGGAATAGTTTTAGGATATAGTTGCCGAACTTAATTGCACATGAAAGAATAAAAAAAAAAGATTATTAATAAAATAGGGGGGCCAAATTTCAAATTGTCGCTACTAGGTCGAGTGGGGTATCATACGAAAGAACTTTACTTGAACATCCTAAAATATATTTTTGTATTTTTTTACGTTTCTTAGTTTTCAAAATATGATGAAAATTTAAAAAAAAAATACCATTTTTTTATTTATTTATTTACAGTTTATTGTACACATGAAAATACATTAAGAAAATTAAAATTAAGAAAAAGGACACAACAGGCGCTGCTTATTTCTAAATGAAATTTCTTCCAGCAGACCTACAGAAGCGTGATTTGACTGGAAGAGGCAGATAGGACGTGCACAAAAACTAGACCTTAACATTATACTTAAACTATATAAATACACAAGTATACATATATAAATATACATATATAAATATATATTATATATATACATAAATACATAAATACACTATATGGATCACTTAGACAAAGAAAGATAATGCTCCTTAACTCGCTTCTTGAAGACAGCGATAGTAGGACTGTCACGTATTGTGTGAGGGAGGGAGTTCCACAGCCTGGCCGCATGAACAGTGAAAGAGTAGGAGTAGAAATCGGAGTGGTGGGAGGGGATAGAGAGGTTGAATCTGACGCTGCGGCGACAGGGCTCCTCTTGAGGACGCGAAAATTCAAAACGCTCGCGGAGATATGGAGGGGAATTGGGATTATTCAGGATATTATAAAGAAGCGAAAGGATATGAGTATTCCTGCGGAAACGGATCGGGAGCCACTTGAGCTGCGAACGGAAATGAGACACGTGGTCATACTTGCGCAAACCGAATATGAATCGAATGCACAAGTTTTGGAGACGCTCAAGCTTGTTTAAGAGCTCCTCAGTGACGTCCAAATAGCACGAGTCGGCGTAGTCAAGGATAGGAAAAAGGAGACTTTGGGCAAGGGAAATCTTAGTTTTTAGGGGTAGGAAACTTTGAAGGCGTTTAAGTGAATGCAGAGAAAAATGCATCTTCCGGCTGACCTCATTTACATGTGAAACCCAGGAGAGATTAGGGTCCATTACCACACCAAGATTCTTGACGGTTTTGACAAAATCAATGGGAGTGCCATTGTAAACAACTGGTGTAATAGCGTAAGAATCCAGTT
Source organism: Athrips mouffetella (assembly GCA_947532105.1). Taxonomy (NCBI): domain Eukaryota; kingdom Metazoa; phylum Arthropoda; class Insecta; order Lepidoptera; family Gelechiidae; genus Athrips; species Athrips mouffetella. The sequence goes on from OX383965.1 coordinate 26,158,805, forward strand.
GTCTGCACATATATGGACTACCGATAATCATAGCCTTAGACTTGTTCGGGTTGACAAGCAGGCCAAACGTTTCGGCCCATGTGGAAATACATTCCAAATCTGCGTTAAGACTGTTAATAGCACTATTGACATCACAGACCATTCTTGTCTCCGAAGTTTGAGAAAGGAAAAATTTGAATTAATTACAGTTGACAGTAGTTTATGTAAACATTACAGCAAAAATAAAACGATCTTTATAAGTTGCACAGTTTTTTGGAAATCTGCAAATAACCTTTACCAACAAATTTAGTTTTGCGGTCCTAAAAATGGACTTTATTGCTTGCAAAAATACAAAAAGTATATCGGAACTCTTGGCGCGCGAGTCCGACTTACACTTGACTGGTTTTTTTATTATTATATCCAGTCACTAACAAGTAGGTACCTATACATTTTAATAAATTACTGTAATGTATTTCTTTTTGTAAACTGTATTTATAGTTGTTATAAGGTAAATTTTCAATATAATGTAACGATTTTGTTTTGGGACCCCACGATACAGGCTTGCCTAGTGTGGGGACCATGGTCAATTCAACTATTGTAAAAACTAAATATTCAAATAATTATATTTGTATTTGTTGTATTTGTATTTTACAAATTATTTGTGATGTATCACCCCTAAGAAGGATCATCTCACTTTTTTTACAACCTGTATAGATATATATTTTATCTGTGATAGCAAGCAAGGAGGAAAACAGTAAAATGTCATGTTTTCAATATTTCATCATGTAGTTAAGAGTATCAAAAAAGGCTGAAGTTGTTTATTTTTGTAATAGGTGGCAACCCTTTTCGATCGTGGCGCCATCACAAAATTCTACAGATAAGTTGGTCAAGCTGTAAGATCTCAACTACCTACTTATATCTATCATTTGTCTGTTGTATCGGCTCGGAATAGTCGAGGTGGACAAAGAGCTAAGTGTCATCGCTGATATCGGCGCAAAATCTGCGCTATTCTCTTGTTTTATCGGTATCGGCTCGGAATAGTCGAGGTGGACAAAGAGCTAAGTGTCTTCGCCGATACTGGCGCAAAATCGGCGCTATTCTCTGGTTTTATCGGTATTGGTTGGGAATTGTCGCGGTGAACAAAGAGCTAAGTGTCATCGCTGATATCGGTACTTAGCTGTTGTTTTGTTTTATCGGTATCGTCTAGGTGACGGCGGGGCGGTGGACAAACGATATAGAACTGGACATTTTCGCAGTTTTTGTATCTATAACTACAGTAAGATATATTTTACACAGTTAGTGGTTCTCAATTAAACTACGATACCTTACCTAATGTAGCCGCCACTTGGCTTAGGGGAACCCTACCCAAGCCATAAATGGAAAAACTTCTTCGAAGAAGGCTTTGCCCAAAATTGGTTATTATTGAGTTTTGATAATAAAATAACATTATATTGTATTCTGTTTTCTCAGAAATTGCATTGAAACCAAAAATTGTAGCATCGCAGCAAAAGGACCCGAAGATGTTCAACTGTTCCACAGAAGGCGTGCCGGCTGCGTACTTGAAGTGGACAAGAGTGGAAGGCAAAGATAAGAAGGAGGTACGTTCAGTAGCATCAAAGGTCCATGATCCAGAATTTGATTATAGACATAGCCAAGTGCGTATCGGGCCACGCGCAATGTAGGGTTTAGAGTTCTGAGTTCAGGAATTATTAATTTTAAGCACGTTTCCATTTTTTCAAACTTTTTCGTCCTAATGACCAGCGAAGCCCAGCGCCTGATTGCTATTTATTTTTCTATTATTTTCAGTTTTTCGACTATTACTCTTTAACATGTAAAGCCTAGCCTAGGGCAGGGGGTATGGGCACTTGATCTAACAAAAATTTGCTCTTCTAAGCTAAATATTTCGCAAACGAGTCCCTAAATGGAAAAGTTGTCTTTGCAAACACACTATTTTTAAAAGACCTATCTAACTACACCCGACATTATTAGATCGATGAGAAAAAAAATTATCATCCCCACTTTACGTTTAGGGGAGAGTTTTTTTAAGTAGGATTTTTTTTTTGTGTTCCTTCATCGTTCCTGAAACACCCCTAAGCTATAGCACGCAATTAAATTAACACCCTGTATGTTCTGGGGTTTCCATTCGAATTTCAAAAACTCTTTCCCCGCTAGAGAGAGACCAAAAACCGTTTCTTCACACAGATTACCGACAAAGCAAACCTTCCCAAACTATCAAGGTGCAATAGTAACATTATGGTACTAGTGTGTAACATTGGTGATTACCGCCGAGGCGCCATTGAGAGAGCCGAGGACGGTAATCATCAATACACACGTGTATCATACGACGTTTTTCAACACACTTGTGAATAAAATAACAATAAAATTTAAACCAATAAAAATTAAAAAAATAGCAATAAAAAAGTCACAGTTTGATTATGGGTGTTATTCTGTGCCTAATTGCGGTGAACATAGAGCCACTTTATGAGCAAGTGTGTTGAAAAATAGCTTTGTTTAACTGCAGGCGCTACTTGTTCGGATTTTTTTTTTGGATATTTGTCATCCGAGAAGTCAACAATGTACCAGGGTTCCATTTTTAACATATACTTCGGAACCCTAAATAGAAACAAAAGACAAAACTGTGACCATGAGTAATAAAAACATGTGACCATGCGTAATAAAAACGATCTTGTAGGTAATTATCTTTTAACTGAAGCTACAGAGTTATGACGTTTAAGTCGAAATGTCTGTTGACTAACTGCGAAATAGACGAACTTATTAAACGAACCGCTTCTATAAAAGCACTATAGTTAACCTGATTTTGGCGATACAAACCATCACAAGATTTCGTAGTAAGTACTTATAACTAATTGAACAAGCCAAGACGATGAAGCCAAGCCATAAAAAACATTATATAATTTTTATTGGTTCGGATGAAAAACGATGAATTCAAGTATTAAGTATGTAACTTGATAAGGAAATACTAAAATTAAACCAAACGAAAATTTTATCGGATTATATTTTTGCAAGAGGGAAACAAATAATCATTTTATAAGTATATGATTCATTTATTTCAATTATTCCAACTTGTTTTTTCCGACAGCTTTAGTAGATTGCTTTTGTCATAGCTGCAAAAAGTGTTGGTAAGCGTGGTAATAAACGAAAAAAAAATTTATTATAGATAAGTAAGAAATAAAAATGTATAGCGACCACATACCTACAGGAGTAACTGCAAAATATCTGCGAAAAGCACGTCGCTCCGACGTCCAAAACAACAAGGTGCGAGAATTCATCGTATTGTACACACGGCTGCACGTCAGTGGAACCACTTTGACCCTGAGCGGGTCTCTAGTTTCGGGCGATAATAGCGTAGCGCAGGTTCAGCTTACACTCGTTTTGTTTCCACTTACTTGCTGCCGTGCTTACCTATAACTACCAAACGCACCACAATTTAAAAAAATCATAAAGAGATTTTAATATCCAACAATTAATAAACTATTTTGACTTTGACTTGACCAAAGTCATGCAGGCAGCAGTAAATTAGTGATCTCGATTATTCTAGATAAGTTGTACAAAATACTTCCGGCTTGACAGTTAATGCGCAAAAGTCAAAAAATGAGTCGCGGAGGTGAGCGCGACTGGTGGGGAGGAGGCGTAAAATAACTGATAGAGCTAAACTTATCCTCTACACACTATTAACACTAAATCAGCCGTAATACTCGTAACGATAGTTTAGTCGATCCGTTATCGCTTCTGAGAATAAGGCCGGTATTTCACTGGGACACCATGGCAGCGCAACCAGTCGCCGCTACCAACAAAATGTATACAGCTCTAATATATAGAGTTACTCACCTGGTGTCCGTTTGGTTGCGCAACCAATTTGGCGGCGCAACCAGTTCGGATGCTGGTCGCGCTACCACTCCCAGTGAAATATAGCCCTCAACACTGTGGCCGCAGGGTGCGTCTTTACTGGTGTCTAGTTACGGACACCAGTGGCGCAACCAGTCGCGCCACCGTGGTGTCCCAGTGAAATATCGGCCTAATAGTTTTTTATGTTATTGCCAGGCCCCGGCAGCATCAAATGGCACATACTGGAATGAGACCTCAAAGGCTTGGAACTCTTGGTCGGTGTACTCTTGGACGAAAACTGACCAACCATTCAGTATGACGTGCACTCCGACACAACTATTGAGAACGGGGGAGGTTAAAATAGGGTTGTCGGAAACTGCGAGTGCTGCGGGGAAATATGGTGAGGAACTCTTTGTCGACGCGAAAAGTTACGCGACAGAACTGAAAAATCTGTCAAGTATGAGTCCAGCGGAAATTCCGCTAGATGTGTCATAGGCAATATAAAATGTATAAGTAAGGAATACTGGGAGCCAATTCCTGAATATCATCGGATGATAAAATACCTATCACTTTTGAAACTTTAAAAATATGCGAATTCACCCTGATAAACTGTTCAAAAGAAGGAAGGGAAACTCTTTAAAAATATGAAACTGACAATTACACGCTACTTTATTTTTACCAAATGTCAATCTTCACTTTTGAAAAGACTCCGTGACTGATTTTTTTACGGGATACAATAGAATCCGGTGATATTCAAGAATTGGCTCCCTGGGAAGTACAGGCTTTGCCTAGTTTGGGATATAATTTTTTTTTATATATATTGGGGGACAATTTACACAAAGTCGTCTGATCCCAAACTATGGTACCAGAGGCTGATATACACACATAAATAGATAAATAACACCCAGACAGAACAAACACTCGTGTTCATCACACAAATGTTTGCCCTGGGCGGGGATCGAACCCGCGGCCCGCGGCGTGAAAGGCAGACTCACTACCAACCTCATCAAAGGGCCAGTCAGGTAAGATGACTTTGTGTGAAATGACCCACAATAAAAAAAACCGGTCAAGTGCGAGTCGGACTCGCGCGCCGAGGGTTCCGACATACCTATAGTATTTTTGGAAGCAATAAAGTCCATTTTCAGGACCGCAAAACTAAATTTGTTTGTAAAGGTTTTTTGCAGATTTCTGAAAAACTGTGCAACTTAGAAAGATCGTTTTATTTTTGCTGTAAAGTTTACATAAACCTCTGTCAACTGTAATTAATTCAGATTTTCCCTTACTCAAACTTTGGAGATAAGGGGGGGGGAATGGTATTTTTTTTGACATTTTTCATCATAACTTGAAAACTAAGAAACTTAAAAAAATACAAAAATATATTTTAAAATGTACAAGTAAAGCCCTTTCATATGATACCCCACTCGACCTAGTAGCGACAATTTGAAATTTGGCCCCCCCTATTTTGGCCCCCTTTACATTAATAATCATACTTTTTTCAAAAAAATTTCATGTGCAATTAAGTTGGGCAACTATATTCTAAAACTATTCCAAATTTCAGCTCGATAGCGTAAGTGGTTGCTGAGATATAGAGGTGTGACAGACAGACGGACAGACAGACACACAGACAGACAGAGCGGCACCATAAGGGTTCCTTTTTTTTACCATTTTGGTATCGGAACCCTAAAAAACAGATCGGTACTCATACTCCAAGGTAAAAGGTCCAATGTGTTAATCTTGATGTAATCTTGACTGTACTGTACAAGCGTGTATTTTCTTTCAGGTGCGCCTGGCGTCTTTGCAGTAGTCCTCCTATCGTTCGCTGTATTGTCAAAGAACATTCTTTAAAAGCCATACCTAGTCGTTATTAGTTATATTTTACATACCTACTGGCAAATAAACTGCTCATTTGTATTCCCTGCGGCAATGGCTATCAATGGCAATTGCAGCCGCAATCACACCTTCCTACATTCCAAGACTAATTCGGCATACATTGCTGGCAGACTTGGTCTTGTTAATTCCGATATCCCTGCTTCAACGAGCATTGTATGCCGAACTGAATTAAGGTAGGTGTAACAGCGGCTTATTGACACAAGGTTCTATTGGCACTTGGATTGGATGAAGGTGACAGGAGTGTGCTGCTTTTATAGTATATGTCGCAGGTAAACAGTAATATCCCATGAAATTACAAGAACAGGCCCTGTGAAGTAAGTTACGTGAATTTATTACAAAGAAACTGCATCGGCTGATAGCGCATTTTGTATGGGAGGTCAAATTTGGTTTTTCGTATGTCGACCTATATTCCTTGGGAAAAGTTGTTCAGTTTCATGGGCAGATTCACACCCTTCAGTGCTATCACACCTTTCCGTTACACATTGTATACATGCATACATCACCTCTCTCCCGTCAGGGTAGCCAGAGACCACAGCCCTCCACCTGCTACGATCTTGACATAATTCCCTCGCTTCCTGTACTTTAACAACCCGCACGCACATAATACTCGAACACTTTATTTTACTGCGGCCTCTTTATGAACTCTATGCTTGTACACACGGCAGCAAGCATGTAGAAACAAAACCAGTATAAGCTGAACCAGCGTTACGCCAGAAACGCCCGAAACCAAAGACCCGCTCAAGGTCAAAGTGTGTCCACTGACGAGCGACCGTATGTTCATGATTCTGATTGTCACTAAAGTGTTCATTTTACACAGTATACTAGGCTGGATGGGCCCTGAGACACAGAATATATAATAGTAAACAAGTCTATCGCAAACGCTATAGAATAGAATTAAAAGAAAGAAAGAAAAATGTATGGGATTGACATTAGCTGTCACGCTACATTTCGTTAGCTAATGTCAATCCCGTACATTTTGATTATAATCTACAGCGCGTTCAGGACAAGTCTGTCTATGACGGTTATTTTCTGCGCATGGGTGACAGGCTGAGAGCCAATGAACGATTCGCTCGCCCCCTGGGGCTATTTTTTTTACATCTGCGCATTAACGGTCACAGACAGAGTTATTTTGCACGCAGTATACTAGCGTTTTCGATTGAAGAAAGACACTTGTCTCATGGCCCTCCCTGGTCATACTTACTAGTATGTGTAGTGTTTCTCAGTGGTCATACTAGAATGTCCTACTGGACGTCCAGCAGTGTTAGTTCCCATTTTATTCACCTGCCAACATATCTTTGTCACTCTGTACACTTGAACATTAGTTAGCTATAGGTGTCGATTCTGGCAGACCCAAACTAAAACTAAACTAAATTTGACAGGTCTAAAAGTGGTGCTGTCTTTATTACTCCCTAGAGACTAATAAAAGACAGCATCTTTTTAGACCTGCACTGCAAGCAGGGCCCTGCAGGCAGGGCTTTGTATGGGGCCCTTAAGACCATGAAAAACGAAAAAAAAATACCGCCGTATACAAAATGCACAATTAGCTGAAGCAGAAGTTTCTATGGAAAGTTGTAAGTTAATTTTATTTATGTGTATTTAAGGAAAAGTTCAGATTTATGGTTTTACGCAGTGCTTACCTATATTTTTTTTACACTTTATAAAGGGTTATTTTTGGACCCCTAGCCAAATTTCGGTATTTTGCTCAGAACATGAAACTGAACAACTTTCCCAAAGAAACATGGGCCGAAAAACGAGAAAAATTTTGGTTGTAAAACAAAATCCACTGTTGCCGATTCAAGGTTTGAAAGCAAAAAAAAATCGTTTTTCGGACCATGTTTCTTTGGGAATATGTTCTGAGTGACATACTTAAATTTGGCCATAGGTCCAAAATAACTATTATTTCATCTACTAGAAAGTTTAGGTTCTTTTAAGAATTTGTTATGGATAATAATTGTTCACATTTTATTTTATGACCCGTTTAAAGTTTTTTTTTTTCGTACAGATATTCAAATACTAACGTTGAACTTCATACTATTTATACTATTCTTCTATTATTAAACACTTTTTACACTATTCTTTTTTTATTCATGAATTAATATGTAAAACCTTATTGTTATGATAATTTCTAACAAATTCGCATCAAAAATTGTTATAGTACGATTTGGTCGATAGTACCTACCTTATACTTACGTAATTAGAAGATATTCGACGACGGAGAATGCTACTAGCATTCAAAATCGAGCCAAAGAATACATTTTCCGTGAAATGGAAATCATCTCCAGTCTATACCGGGTGTAAGGGACAGCCTTCCGAATACTGAAAGGGCATGATCAGTCAACGTAACTGAACAACTTTCAGCGAATAAAATAAGGAAATGAAAAAAAAATTCGGCCTCTCCATACAAACTGTCCAATCAAGTTTGCGGTTATGTATGTAGAGGTAGATTTTTTTATCATTTCCTGAAAGTTTTATTCGCGGAAATTTGTTCAGTTACGTTGACTGATCATGCCCTTTCAGTATTCGGAAGGCTGTCCCTCACACTCTTTATAAAATGTTAAAATGGTAAACGATTCAAATAATTTTAGACATCTCCTGAAAAAGTGGATTCAGACCGTGAACTGCATCACGTGATCACGCGTTTTGTATGGGAAGTCTTTTTTTTTGTAAAACGATTACGACCTTTTTTGGGAAAAGTTGTTCAGATTCACAGTCTGAAAGCACGGTTTCTGTTTTCGCATTTTCTCACACCCTGTATTTTTAAGTCGCACATCTAATAGTTTTTGTATCTTTTATAAATAGTTTTTTTAGGTGCACTTATTAAAAAATAAGGAGTTAAGAAAAACATGTCATTTTGACCTTATATTTAGTACTTTTATTAATGTCATCCATCATGTTCACCATATATTTAAATAGCTAATATAAATACTACGTCATAACATAAATTAAATAAATTAATATTTAAATCCACAACACAAATACAATTACATTCCATTTGTGCATAAATTTAATTTAAAGTTTGTGATTATGATTTATTAATGGTTAATAAAGATTTGTGGACGAATTTGGGGTAGTTTTAATTTTATAATAAATATTTCATATAATTCATACTTATTTTAAATTTAGGTACCGATTTGACTAGGACCTCGATTTTACAACAATGAAGCGACTTTAAGAGCGAACAGGGTAATATCAATTTCTTGAATATCACCTAACTAATGATTATTGTGAGATATACAGGATGTTTGGTATATGTCTGCAAACTGAACCACTTTCCCAAAGAAAGAAAGGTCGGAATACATAACAAAAACAAAACAATACACAGGAGACTCTTAAAACTAGGGTGGACAAAGGCGGTCTTATCGCTTAAAGCGATCTCTTCCAGACAACCTTAGTTGCTTGTAGAAAAATGTAAATAGTAACTGTAGTAGTGTGGCAATGCCAATATATAGATAATATTTAATGTAAGTACAACTACAATAAAAACAAAATATACACAAATTAATAAAAAATACATATAAAAATATATATAAAAAAAATATTACATAAATACATAAATAGACAAATAGATAACATATAAATATAGGGTGACTTTTAATAATTTCTTGATAGCAAAAGATATGCATGTACTAATGATACTGAACAACTTTTCCCAAGGAACATAGGTCGAAATACGAAAAACCAAACTTGACCTCCCATATAAAATTCGCTATCAGCTGATGCAGTTTCTATGGAAGGTCAAAACTTGATTTTCGTATTTCGACCTATGTTCCTTGGGGAAAGTTGTTCAGTATCATGAGTACATTCACACCTTTTTCTATAAAGAACTAATTAGAAGTCACCCTATATATACAAACTCAGTTGCAAACTAAGGTACAATTACCACCCGTACAAAATACGCTATCAGCTGATGCAGTTTCTATAGGATGTTGAATGTTCCTTAGGTAAAGTTGCTCAGTTTCATAAATAGAGCAACCACCTGAGAGGTTTGCAGACATATACCAAACACGCTGTATAGAGATTGTATTTCTTTTTTTATTATTATTACTTATATTATTTGAAGAACATATTATTCATTGACATTTGAACAATTTATGTAATTTTGAATGTGATAGTAAGAAATCAATAAATCTAAACTATTCAAAATAGCTAGAAGGAAAAAAAAAAGTTATATGAATTCAATTTTACAAAGAAATAAATGTAATTTTATAAAGGGTACCGAAAGCTGAAACGACGTGCTCACAGTGCTGTCAACGAAACTGAACAACTTTCCCAAAGAAACATATGTTGGGAAACGAACAAAAATTTTGACCACGCCATACAAATTGCCCACTCTGGTCGAAAAGTTTGTATGGAGAGATCAACGTTTTTTTTAATTTTCCGGAAATGTTTCTTTGGGAAAGTTGTTCAGTTTCGTTGACTGAGCACGCCCTTTCAGTTTTCGGTACACCGTCCCTTACACTCTGTATTAAATGGTTCATATTTTACCACCCAATACTATTCATGAGATGATGTAGGTACACTCAACAGCACGTAGGTAGAAACACTTTGGGCTTTACGGCATGGTAATAGAGTTATAAATGATTCCTCTGACGTGCGTCCTCTGACGAAAGAGATCCACAAGGCGAGAGTGAATGGAAACGTTGGAAGGGGAAGGCCTCGGCGAACGTACCAGGACCAAATTCAAGACGTTCTGAATAAAGGCCAGGTTAAAAGTACCCTAAACCGACGAGCATGTATGAAAGGATTGATGAAGGTTCAGGAAGCAAGGGAAGTATGTCAAGATCGTAGCAGGTGGAGAACTGTGATCTCTGCCTACCCCAACGGGAACAAGGCGTGATGTTATGTATGTATGTATGTATGACGTGCTGTTGGCCGTACAAACAAAGCTTTATGACTGACTCCATGGACGAATAACAAAAGACTGACAATCCCCTGTTAGAAATCGTAACCCGGAAAAAAGTAGCACTGAAACTAGATGGCGCTGATAAATGTCACGAGCATGACGTCAGGTCGCCGGCTGTCAAAAAGAAGTGTTTGAAAATTTGGTAAACAAAGCTAAACTACACTTTATACAATACAATACAAAAAAAAATACAAAAAACTTTATTATTCTCTCACATAGATAATTTGTACAGTATGGGTAAGTAAGACACACTAGTAAAGTTCGTCTATGTGAAAGACTGGTGTCTATACTAGGAGACCTGTATGACAGACACCAGCCTCTCCTACACTGGACCGGGAGCAGATACAGACATAGTGAGTACTTACAAGCAGTAGGTATTGACATAAAAATGCTAATCAGGTGAGAGGAATGGTGGGTATTTAGGTGTATGTGTGCGAGTATTTGTGAGTGAAGTTCTTCCTCCAAGTATCCCTCGCCCTATCAACTTTCACTCTCTTCTTACTTTAACACTCGTTTTGTGAAATATCTAACATAATATTAAATTACGAGTATAACTATCACAATGTACCTCTCGCTTATCTGTCTGTCTTCTTTCTGTTTGTTAACTCTCTCTCATCCTTTCCTGTAATCTTATAGTTTGCTAATATAAGTGCGCCGTCATGTTTTGTCTATGTTGTCCAACTATTGTATTGTGTGTGCCTGTCTTTCCTCTCCTCAAAAAATCAAAATTTTACCCACCGAACATTCTCCTAGTGCGTGTTAAGTTGAGTAACTCTGACGTTGGCGAAATACATTTTTTTTTTATGTTAGAGCAGGCAAACGAGCAGACAGCTCACCTGATGGTAAGTGTCACTGCTGCCCATTGACACCTGCAACACCTGGGGGGGTGGTACTGGTGCGTTGCCGGCCTTTGAGAAGTCTGTTAACCCGCTTTTTGAATGACCCCATGTCGTAACTACCAGGGAAAACCGCAGGGGGAAGATCGTTCCACATCCTGGATGTGCGCAAGAGATATGATCGCGCAAACCGCGTTGTGTTGCAACGCCAATTGTCCAAGTGATGTGGATGGAACCTCTCCCTGCGGCGTGTAGTGCGGTGGTGGAACTGTGCCGCAGGCGCCAGACTAAATAGTTCCTCAGAACACTCCCCGTTGTACAGACGGTACAGAACACACAGGGAGGCCACGTCTCTCCGAAGACTTAGTGGCTCCATACAGTCTGTGAGCTCGGGATCGTCGACAATTCGAACTGCCCTCTTTTGAATGCGATCAAGTGGGAGGAGTTGGTATTGGGGCGCTCCAGCCCAAAGATGGCAGCAGTACTCCATGTGGGGCCTGACTTGTGCTTTATACAGCAAAAGCCGATGACTTGACATGAAGTACCGCCTCGCTCTATGGAGGCCAGCTTGGCTTATGAGATGTGAAAGCCATTACAAAAAAAAGCTAAACTACCCGTGGTTATTGGACTACCAAGCCGATGATCGTCGGATCGAATCCAGCCGGTCCCATCCATCTGAATGTTTTATCATTTAACATTTTGAAAGAAAAGAAAGAGATAGCTAAAGAAGAGAGCTAAAATCTAGAAAGATAATTCATAAGTGAGACCAGAATGTTCCCACCTTTCAGTTACACGTTGTATAAGGGGCTGGCCGGTCAGTCCTTATTATAATTCGTCCATGGTATTCCGCAAGGTTCGTATGAGACGAGACTAACGTAAGTAATATCACAGTGCCACCAACCTTCGCCCTACAATCTCACTAAACTAGGTAAAACGAAACATGTCGGGAAAATTCATTGTTGAACAGGTTACAGCTCGATTTAGGTAACTCTCACGCTGACTATTATTGGGTGGCCGCACACAGTCACTCTGATCGCGATCAGCCGGCTTACCACGCTGCAGTTGTTAGTTTATTTAGGCCCATAGACTAAAGACTAAGTATGGTCACGTTTTTTTGACATCCGAACAGTGCGACACATTTTGAAAGAAAAGGACGGTTACATGTATTAGTGTATAAAGCTCTCTGTCTATAATATCAAAAACGTAATTTGTGGGTTTGCTAAACATTTTCCTCCACTGACATTTCTTCGCGCTTGGAGGTGACAGATTAGATGACATAATTCCTCAAATAAAGTAACATTTCTCCGACATATATTTTCTCTCGGGCAGCGTGCTAAGCTGGCAGGTAGAGATACAGCTGTTGCAAAGAAAGAAATAGTCGTATACTCCTAGTCTGTGGTCCTATAGCTTTCCCTTTCTTTCTTATAGCTGCATCTATACCCGAGCACCATAAACATTGACTGGGTGACACGATGAGAGCCCCTTTCCAGAGTTCTGCGCATGCCGTCAGCGCGAGAGTAAGGCTAAATTTACATTGGGTTAGTAGAAACGGGCCAGTAGATGTACATTGCTTCCTGCATTCAAGTGTTTTCGTACAGATAACGTATTGAACAAGCAATGTATTTCCGCTGACCCGATTTTGGTAACTCCTTGTAAATCTTTACTAACAATAATCCATAGTCCAGTCAACCTACGATATGAGATTGCATTAAAGGCACATTTAGATTAATTAATTTTAAATAGTAATATAAGCTATATTGTTTAATAAAATTGTAGGACGATGAACTCAACAATTTTCTTTCAGTCTAAATGCCAGTCGATGGCGAAAAATGCACTAAGGGTAGGACTAGACTAGGTGTAGGTACAGAACTACAAGGATCTATAAAATGACGGCTTCCGTACCATAGTGTCATGACCGATGTCAAATTGGCGGGCGCTATTCTTCTGTTTTATCGGTATCGTCTTGATGAAGGTGCACAAACGGCATTGGGGCGTGTGCACACTAGCGATTTTCGGCCCGGCGATCATATTATTTGTATAAATTTTAATCGCCGCGCTTGAAAATCGCTAGTCTGCCCGCACCCTTAGTGTCAAAACTCCCAACGCAGTGGGCGCTTATTACAGATTTTATCTGAGAGCCAACAGATCCTTGTTTGTCTGTGTATACATTCGATAACAAGTCAAGTTTGACACACAAGTTATATTTACAATAAATACAATTGTCTATTAATTTTGATATTTTAGGCAAACTAAGTACAGTATGTAATTTAGTACATTCGACAAGTTTTAGTAGTGGTTCTACAAAATAAAAAGATAAAATGAAGACTACAGGGGAAAAACAAGGAATGTTAAAAAAGTTAAAATTAAAGTTTTGTGAATGCTTTTTGTCAATATACAACTCAGAAAAATTTACAGATTCAAAAACCATCTATGTCATGTTCTATTGCCCGTCATTCAATTTATTTACTTAGCAAGAACCGTGAGCGTAAATTTTTATTTTTTGTAACCAGAAATGTAAAAAAAATATTAAATTAATGTAATGATGCCATTAACAGAAACAAATTTGTGCATGAAGCATACTTCCTAGCATCTCTATATCTTTCAAATAAAATTGCAGTTAGTAGAACCATTCCTAAAATTATGTCGAAATAGACTAGTTTATTTTCTTCATACAACCTAGTACAAACTATCTAGCATTATCTTCCTAAATTTGATAATATGACTAGAATTAAACAATATCATTTTCATTCATTAGTCTTTAAAGCCTTCTTTTTTATTCGTTCATAATTGAATAAGAAGCATGATATAATTACCATAGAATACAAATTGTTCCTTTCTGTACAAAATACAAAAAATACTTAAGAGTAAAAGCATAAGAACACAGAAAATGGAGTTAAAGAGCAGTTATTCATATATTTTTGCGCAGAAAAAACGGCGCTAACTTTATTATATTATTGTAGCTAGTGTCAACCAGCAACACTGACATTCTGTTAGCACCACGAGATACGCACAAAAACTTAGTTTTCATCCCATCTATTCGAAAAGGACGACTTGGTTCGCCTTTAAGTGCACCCAAAGGTACTGTTTGCTATGAAACTTGCAAAGTGCGCGGCAAAGTACTTTGCGGCGCACTTATATAGATATAAACTACGCAGCAATTATCTTTGCCGCGCACTTTTTCTTTTCTCATAGAGGGAGATGAAAAGTAGAGTGTATTACGCGGCTGCAAAAATATTTTTACCTTGAGCGACCAATTGAATGCCTCGTTACGCTCAGGATTCTACTCAAGAATCCATCACTTCGCTCTGGATTCATAACAGCGCCCTCGCCTTAAAATATTATTTTACAGTCTTGTGATACAATCTACTATTAAAACTTACATCCGAATGAAAGCAGAAACTGTGTTTAAACACAAAATATTGATGCGTTTTTATTAATTAGTGCGCCAAATTCCCCTTCCCATTAAAATCCCCTAGACAAAAGATACAAAGGGAACTTTTATTGGTTTTGCTGCCAAAGCCCAGTGGTCACATGACTACTTGAATCGAAATTTTTTTTGTGTACAAATTTTTTTATTCGCAATAGTTGCTTGTTTTCATGAGTAGCACCAAATAATTTGGACTCCTTGCTCCGCTCGTAATAGAAGTAATACTAATTTATTTTACTATGGGATGAAATCTGCCATCGTCTCCCAAGTTGAAATTTCAAATCATCAAACGTGATTTGGCATCCTCATACAAAATGTACAGAACGATGCCTATGCCGTATTTACTGACTGAATGAATGTTAGAATACCTTGTGACACACATTTTCATTAATCTTCCTTCCATTGCCGTTATATTTCTGTGAGTAGAATAACTGGGCTTCGGGAGCGAAACCAATGGAATTTCAATGTGTCATTTTTGACTTTTGATGTATGCAGCAGGGTATCCATACGTCCTTTTGTCGCACGAGTAAAAAAGGGTGTAAGGGACAAGTTTCCGATCTTAAAAAAGGGAAGGTTAGTCAACGTAACTGAACAACCTTCAGTGAATAAGCTTTTAGGAAATGCAAAAAAAAAATTGGCCACTCCATAAAAAATGCTTGATTGGACATATTGTATGATGAGACAGATTTATTTTTTCATTTATTGAACGTTTTACTCACCAAGAGATGTTCAGTTACTTTTACTGATCATGCCCTTTAAATTTTCGAAAAGATGTCCCTAAAGCGTGTATCTAGGGGGCTAATGCTGGAGAGCTGCTGGTTTACTTCGTATTTAAATATTAAGTTCTTAAAAATGCAACCTATTTTAAATAAATACTTAATTCTATTCACAAAATATAACTAAACTTGACACATTTGTTTTATAATAACCATTTTTAATGGGTATACCAACTTAAATGCCTTTATAACACTTAGCACGATACAATAATGAAACTGTAACAGAAATGTAAATTGATGGTATTTTATGCAACTGTCACATTATAATAGTTGTTTTTACAACAAGTGCATAAAACATGACTTTTTATACAAGACTTACGTATTCGTACGACCTGTAGGGGAGTGCGAATAATTAAGCCGCGGATAAAAAGTGTTTTATGGTAGAGTTGTAAACTCTGCTTTTCACTTTGATTGCGAGGAAATAAAACGTAAAACTAGTTTGTAAAAGTAGTATTTTTGTTACTAATGTTGACCCCATACCATGTTTCTATTCAATACTTTTAGGATTAAAAACTCCAAACATAAATATTTTGTAAGTATATAACGAAATGAGAGGTTATTTTTTAAGAGTTATGGTATGACTGGCTGGAAAGTCAATTTAGAAGAAATTACTTTTTCGAAAGCGTTCGAGTGGCTATTTTAATTATTTATTGTACACATGACAAAAAAAAACACACACAAAACATAGATTAAAAAAAAAAACCGACACAAAATTCCTTCCAGGCTATGTTCCTTGGGCAAAGTAATTTATTCATCTTCATAGATAAATCATGTGTTTTAATTAAAGGATAGCAATACTTTTTCTAACATCCTTTGAAGGGTGTAGACTGCTTTCCGAAAACTGAAAGGGCATGTTCAGTCAACGAAACTGAACAACTTCCAGTAGATGAAACTTTCAGGAAATGAAAAAAGTAATGCGGCGTCTCCATATAAACCGTCCAATCAAGTTTAAAATTTTGTATGGAGATGCTAATTTTTTTCTTCATTTCCTAAAAGTTTAATTCTCTGAAAGTTATTATTTATTTATTATTTATTATTATTTATTATTAAAATAGACCTTACACTAACAGCTTAAGCTAATCATGTAAGTCTAGACAAGAGTAAAAAAACATATATTTATTATTAATAGGTTGCACAGTTCTTTGGCATTGTAATAATAGAGCTCTTATTATACATCGACTCTAAGTAGCGCCCAGCAGATGCTAAGAAGGCATTCTCTGCATCTCTGAATATATCTACATCAGATTGCCCCAAGACATTCAGGATTTTTAGTGCTTCCATAAGGGGAGTGTGTGTATAAGAAATGGTACGGTCACAGGGTATAGCGAAAAGAGTCCGTTGACGGGGGCGCAGGTTGTATTTATCAGGTGGAGGTACATGAAATGGTATTTGGGCAAGTAAGAACGGGTTGCAGGTAAAGCCACGCAAAAGTCTATAGAAGTATTTCAACAATGACAACTTGCGTCTTATTTCCAACGTGACATATTCAACCATACCTAGAATAAACGGCGTAGGGTACATATATGGATAATAACCGTATATTTTGGTATAAAGATATCTTAGAAAAGATTTTTGCACTTTCTCAACTAGAAGATTATAAAAATTTTCATGAGGAGACCAGACAACAGAATTGGTTTCGAGTACACTTCGAACGTACGCGTTATAAATTGAGCATATTGCTTCTTTGTTGTCAAAATATTTGGTTTGACGCATTATGAAACCTAAACATTTCCTGGCTCTGGCACAAGCTTGTATTATATGCTCGTTGAACTTTAGCTGAGTGTCGAACGATGTGCCGAGATCGCGTACTTTGGTTTCGCGGGATATAGTCTCGTTACCGATTACATAAAAACAACTTATAAGTGATTTAGATCGCGTATATGTAACAATAGTGCATTTTGATACGTTGAGGTCAAGGCAATTGTCCTGGGTCCACTGATGGACTCTGTCAAGGTCTTGTTGTAGGAGTAGGCAGTCAGTTTGTTTTTGTATAGGAAGCGCTAACTTTATATCGTCGGCAAACATTAGGCATGTGGAATTATTGATGACGGACGGCAAGTCGTTAATTAGTATTAAAAACAACAATGGACCGAGACAGCTTCCCTGTCCAATGCCTGATGTTACGTTATATTCGGATGATGTAACGTCCATGTATTCAACATATTGAATTCTGTTAGAAAAGTAAGATGAAAATAGTCTTAGAAGTTGGCTAGAGAGTCCTGCATTAGCCATTTTTTTAAGTAAAATATCGTTATTTACTCTATCGAAGGCTTTTTTGAAGTCTAGATAGGCAACGTCCACTTGTTTTTTGATTTCGATACCTTCTGCAATCAAAGTCGTAATGTTTAGTAAGTTGGACATTGTGGATTTTTTGGGGAGGAAACCGTGCTGCTCGTCGCAAAACCATCCCTTCATTTAGTTGTAAACATGATAGTAAATGGTCGATTCAAATATTTTGCCGAATACAGACAGAATGGCTATCGGCCTATAATTTTTTATGTCATCTTTTGGACCGTTTTTGTGAATTGGAAGAACTTTAGATTTCTTCCAGGCCGTAGGGAAAGATCCCGATTTTAGAGCCAGGTTGTAAATGAAGTGGAGTGGTTTTATGAATACCTCGCGGCAGTCTCTAACTACGACTTGGGGTACACCATCGGGGCCTTGGGTGAATTTAGGCCGTAAACGTTTTATAGCACGACTAATATCGGATTCGGTGATCTCTCCGATGTCTATGTTCTGGAGGGCATTAAGCGGATCTTTAGATGCCTGCTGGAAGGCAAAGTTATTATCAAGGAGAGATGGTGTAGGAAGAAATACACTTTCGAAAAAATTGGCAAATTCGCTGACTATTTCGTGCGCTGTTAAAGAGCCAAAAGTGGTAGGCTCTTGAGATCGTCGGTTATTAGCGACGAAGGACCAGAAAGATGATGGGTCGTTTCTTATGTTTGTTTGAATTTTGTGTATACATTGGAACATTTCAGTTAGGCTACTGTTATTTATTTGTTTTCTGTAATAGGTAAAGAAAGCGTAGTAAAGCTGGTTGTCGGTTTGCTTGTATAGTTTATGGTAGTGATTTTTTAGTTTGTTGAGGCTAATAAGCTGTTGATTAAACCAGTATGGATACTTAGGGTATATTCTGTCAGTAATTCGCTTATAAGGCACTGTTTGATTTATTATGTCATTAATCGTTGAATAGAAGTATGTGACGGCTTCATTGGCGTCTTGTATTTTGTATAGTTGAGTCCAGTCAGTGTCAAGTAGTAGTCTATAGAGTAATATAAAGTTGGCTTTGCGGTAATTTCTTTTATCTGAACTCTTAGGGTAATTTGTTGTGCGTGAATTTGTGAATCGGGTATTAAGCGTTATAGTAATGTCAAGTGGCACATGATGCTGCTCTATCGGTACAAGCATAGTAGAGGCTTCAGAAGTAGCAGTGTCTATTATTACAGGGCCGGTAAGAACAAGATCAAGAGTACGACCTAGGGAGTAAATAGTTACTGTAGTAGTGTACCAATGCCAATATATAGATAATATTTAATGTAAGTACAACTACAATAAAAAAAAATATACACAAATAAATAAATAAAAAATACATATAAAAATATATAGACAAATAGATAAAGATAGAGTTAAATAGATAGAGATAGACTTTGTATGGAGGGCTCATTTTTTTTTTCGTTTCCTGAGAGTTTTACTGACTGAAAGTTGTTCAGTTACGTTGACCGATCATGCCTTTTAAGTATTTGCCCACCTGTCCCTTACGGGGTGTAAACACGAATAGAGACTAGCACTTACAAACTACCTATACAATATGAAGAATCACATTTTTGTGCTATACTATTTTATTATGAATGATAAATTTTTTTCGTTTATTCCAACGCTTACCAACACATTTTCCAGCTATGTCAGAAGCAATCGACTAAAGCTGTCAGAAAAAAACAAGTTTGTAAAACAATGTTATTCTATCCGTCAAATATTCAGTGTCATGACTGCAAAATAGATTGAATAAACCAAAAAAATTAATTCTAGGAATGTAGTATTATAGTGCAATTCAGACTTAGTAGAACAATAATGCCTATTTTGACGAGTCAATAGCTGCTATAGCTAATGTATGTCACGGCAATAACTTCAAACAACTTTCAATTCGAATCATTCAAACAACTTTCTTCAAGAAATAGTACCAGGGGGCCAATTCTTGAAAGTCACCGGGTGATTTTTGAGATTTTTAGAATTATAAAAAGCCACGATAATCTCATAAAACTCAAATTGTTATGATGGTAATTTTAAAACTGAACATAATTTTATAATTAACAAACATTGACTCTTACTTTTGAGGAGTTTAATAGGACTTACTTTAATTTTAAAAATCTCGAAAATCATCCGGTGACTTTCAAGAATTGGCCCCCTGGGCGACCGAGCTATGCTCTACATGATTAAAATATCATCGGGTGAGCAAGCTATGCTACTCAACAACAGATGGCGCTGTAAGTTTCTTGAACGCACTAAAAGGCGGTAAGAAATATTAAAAAGGAAGGTGAAAACGAAATTTCCTAGCCATGAGATCTAGATCGAGAGCTAGATCGATTTGAGAGCTATATCGATTTTTTGCGATTAGAGCTAGATCGATCTGAGAGCTAGATCGATTTTTTGCGATTAGAGCTAGATCGATCTGAGAGCTAGATCGATTTTTTGCCCCCAAAAACCCCTGTATACAAAATTTCATCGAAACCGTTACAGCCGTTTTCCAGAAACCGATTACAAATATATAATATATATACATATATACAAATATTTCTCGTTTATATAAATACGTACATACCTATCTAATAGGTGGAAAAAAGGTTTTTCCATCACTACATAGTATAAATCAAAGTCGCTTCCCGCTGTCTGTCTGTCTGTATGTATGCTTAGATCTTTAAAACTATGCGGTTTTTTTAATAGATAGAGTGATTCAAGAGGAAGGTTTATATGTATAATACGAGGCGTGATATTATGTATGTATGTATAATATAGTAGAGAAACACTGATAATTTTAGAGGTTTCTAATGTGATGTCGTAAATAAACACATTTTTTTTGCGCTTACATTGCAAACGCTGGCTGAACCGTACGAGATAGATCAAAATATCTATCTCTTAGGGATAACCCACAATAAAAAAAATAGAAGCGTTTTACCTCACAATAAAACGCATATTAAATACTTACCTTATTCGAAACCTATACATAAATACATAAACCTATACATAAATACATGAGAGTAGCACTTCCGTTTTCCTCAAGTACCGCTAACTTCAGTGCGTTTCCCTATTGGTCGACCCTCCCTTCCACCGCCAGCAGGCGAACCGACCTGAACGTAGGCCGGGCTCGCTTCGAGCTCATTGCGGCTGCAAGTCTGCCAGGCAGGACTTATTGTATAGGTTTCGAATAAGGTAAGTATTTAATATGCGTTTTATTGTGAGGTAAAACGCTTCTATTAAATCCTGTACCGTTATTCGAAACCTATACATAAATACATGAGAAGTGTTTGATATCGCCTGGCGGTGGATGGTATATGTTTTTCAGCATCTATGAGACAGAGACGCCAATGTATTTAAGAGGTGTGTACCTATGTATATGATAGAGGATGAACAAAGCAATCCGGAATTTGATTTGTATTTTATATTACATAATCATATTAAGATATTAAAAGGGTTATATTTAAATTAAAAATAGACTTTTATTTATTCACTTGCATATTTATTATGATATTATGTTAGAACAACTAAAGAGGAGTCCTATCACTTACACATATATTTTAGACTATAAGTGTTAGCATTGTGGCCAATTAAGGAATAATTAATGAACAGAAACAAGAAAGATACATAGGCCATATTGCAATCAAAACATGAAAGGACACCTTAAGATGTTTTTAATTATTACAACGTAGGAAACATTAACAGAACGAATCAACCAATTAACACAAACTAAAAAGATACATAGGCAAGATTGTTGCAATTAAATTTAACATAAAGGTCATCTTAAGTTGTTTTAATTATTACAACTTAGGAAACAATAACAGAACAAATCAACCACAGTAACTAAGGGCTTTTATATAAGTATGTAATTGTCGAAATAACCCTTGTAATTTGAGGAATATCACGTTGATTGGAAGTTATTACTCAAACTTTTAGAACTCCCGGAGCTGGGCTGGTAAATTTCTCTGCGATAAAATTGTCGAAAGGTATTTCCCGATCGCCAATTTCCTTGCTGTAGGATCTGATCTAGAGGAAAGTTTTCTATCCAATTTTTTGAAGCCACGGCTGCTCTTACACTCCCAGGAGAGGCCTTAATACCTGCGTCTCGTAAAAGGGATTTTACCCATCCTGCTAAAATAGTGCGACTGGCTGGACGAGGTTCGCCTCTTACGGTAATAAACAGCCTTGTACTTTTGCCAACGGTTCGACGATGCTCGCCGATAGTGATAAGTTGTTTCACCCAGTGATACGGATTTGTAGACAAAGGCTGACCAGAATTAAGTAACCTCCAACCTGACTGTCTGTTGTCTGCAGAGTCCGTCTTTGAGCCGAAGGTTGGCCATAGGGTGATACTGTCATCTGATTCGGTCATGTGCTGTGAGTCAACGCACAGTAGAGTTAGGTCATGGATCCTTCTGCCGGAGCAGAGGAGAAGCAAAATCGCAGTGTGTCTTGAAACTTCGAACAGATTGTCATCTAACGTTTGCCTTGCCTGTAAAAAAGATGTCAGGACTGAGACATCCCATATTGGGGGCTTCGGATCTTTGGGACGCTTTAGCGCGATTGCCTTTAAAACTTGTTGCACTAACTTATGGCTAGATAATGATCCAGACACGTCAGTTCTGGTGAAGGTAGCTACAACAGACTTGTGGAGTAATATGGTACTGTACGCTAGACCCTCTTTTTGGTGAAGGTCCGACAGGAACCTGGCTAAATCTGAGCCGCTAGGACCGGTATTGTCTACATTACTTGATTGTGCCCACTTACACCAACGATTCCAAGCAATCTTGTAGGTCTTTAATGTAGACTCTCGCCAACTTGATAACAACAAACGTCTTTGATCTGGGGACCAATTCGTCAGATCCCTAGTCCACCAGCACACTTCCAAACTTCTAGGGTCATTTTCGTCGCATTCGGGGGAGGTTCTTGAGTTGTTGTGTCCAGAAGTACCTGCTCTAAGTTCCAAATCGTGTGAGGAGGGGCTAATGATCTGGCCTTCAGGTCGGCCCGCCAATAAACTCTCTCCCACCTCGGAGCGGTTATCAGGTAAACTCCCTTTGCCTGGTTCAAGTGAAATAGTACTTTCGGAATTAGACAAGGTGGAGGGAACACCCAGGCTATCTTGAATGTCCAGTCTCTGCTCAGAGCATCGTAAAACGCTGCCCGGGGATCTCGTTGATCTAGGGTTGAATAAGTCGGTACTACATGAGCGGTTTGAGAGGCAAACAAATCTATTTCCGGCTGCCCCCATTTTGCAAAGATTATCTTTGTCGCTCTGGGTAACAGGTGCCACTCTGGCGGCGGTTGTAATCTCGATAGACGGTCTGCTTCGCAATTGAATATTCCGGGTAAATGATAGACCCTGAGGTGTATCTCGTGGAGGTCCAGTAACTGGTAGACTCTGTAAGTCAAATTCATTAAGGGTTCCGAATGAGTACCGCCTTCGTTTCTTAAGTAGGCCACGACAGTACGACTGTCGCTCTGTAGCAAGATTGACGCTTTGTGAATACCTAAAGTTCGGGCTTGTTCGAGGACCTTCAACACTGCTAACAACTCTTTCTGATTGCAATGGAGATGTTTTTCTGTTTCTGTCCATGTTCCCGACAGGTTCAGATTGTTCAATCTTGCTCCCCAAGCCAAGTCCGATGCATCGGTTGTTAGAAAATGCGAGGGAGGCGGTATTTTTAAGGGCGACGAGTTCTGGCAGTTTTGTGCCCACCATTGAAGTTCTTGAGTGGCCATTGGTGGCAAAAACCAGCGTTTCTTTGGATGACTTCTGAGGATCGAGTTCTGGAAGCGTTGTAGCATTCGCTGGTTCAGTCGCCCGCGAGGCACCACGATACTGGCAAAATTCAGAACCCCCAGAAGCGTCTGAGTCTCTACAAGATTCAGCTTTGTTTGATCTCTCGCTTTCTGTACCAGATGTCCAATTTTCATAATTTTCTTTTCGAGAAGAAGCTTCTCGTCGTGCCATGGATCCCAGAGGATTCCTAGGTATTCGATAGAAGTTTGGGGCTCGAATACGGATTTCTGGCAGTTGATTTGCCAGCCCAATTGAAACAAAGTCTTGACGACGAGTTTTGTTTGCAAGACCAGGGTGTGATGGTCTTGGTGAGCGATAAGAAAATCGTCTAAATACACGAGTATCCTTATGCCCTGGTCTCGAAATTTTTGCGCCATCCAGTTTGTCACTGAGGCAAAAACTCTTGGCGCCGAACTTAAGCCAAATGGCAGACAAGTCATCTGTAGTAGTTCGTTTTCGTATACCAGTCTTAGGAAACGCCTGTGCGACCGTGCGATGGGTAGGTGGAAATAGGCCTGTGACAAGTCTATTTTTGTAAGCCAATCCCTGGTTTGCAGAAAATCCGGAACCTTGAGTACATTTATCAGCTGGAACTTGTCTGTGTGAACAAACTTGTTTAGTGCCTTCAAGTTGAAAATCGGTCTTTGCGAGCCGTCGGTCTTGGCTACAAGAAACAGGCTTGACAAAAAGCTGGCGCTTATTTGAGCTGGTTCCAAGATCTTTTGTTTTTTCATGGATTGAATTACTTCTGTCATTTCGGGTGATGTTGGAACTGCAAACTTTTGTCCGGGTCTTACAAGGGGCGGTTTCTTTTGAAAGGGTATTCGATAACCTTGAATGATCTTTAGTATGAATGGCGGTGCTTTCATATTTTGCCACACATGTACAAAGTTTTGAAGTTGCCCTGCCCGGAAAATCCGCGAGTCAATATTTGCGACGTTTATTGGACTTGTTCTTGTAGCTGGGAGAAGATGATCGCTTAGTGCCACTTCTTTGTTCTGGGTAAGATGACGTACCGTGTCTTGCCCGAAACGGGGCACTGTTGCGCGAGTAACCCCCTCTTTTATTCCCAATATTGCTTGGTCCTTGCGCAGGACAGCATTGGTGTTGTTGGTGGTAATGACCCTGCGCGGGTAGGTAATACCGTTGAAAATCAGGGGCACCTTGCGCAGGTGCTCGTTTTTTATTATAATTGTTATTATTGCCTTGCGCAGGCAAATTATGATATGTGTTTTGAGGCCCTTGCGCAGGGCGGCTTTGATTTCTCGAGGTTTCCATTGTCTTGGCTTGCGGCCAGAAGTTCTTTCTAACACCTCCGGCTTTTTCCAAATTTGAAGTGAAGTGATCAGCTGCGAATAGGTTTGAGAAAGATGGAGGAATTTTTCTGAGGGTAGTTTTAACAAGAGGGTCTTTCACATGTCTTAAAATTCCCTCCCTTCTTTGTTGAATGAGGTCTGCTCTATGGCCACACACTAGCTGCAAGGCATCCACCGAGACCTTGTGAAAATCGCCCTTAATAAAGATGTCTTCGATCTTGTTTTTCATATCTAAAACTGTAACATTCTCAGACTCTTGAAACCATTTTAAAAGGTTAGAGAGTCCGTCTTCAAGTACTTCTTTTTGTTTTAATAGGGTATAAGTTACCGCAGCGAATGATCTTTCGGCGTACAGCATACTTTTAGAGGTTTCATATTGCTTAACCTCTTCGTTCGCCTCGAGCTCAACAAAGCCTGGCGAGTGGCAGTACGTTTTTTGTGTATCAGCATAACGGATTTCACACCAGGTAGGTTCTTCAAACCTTTGAATACTTTTCAACGTACGTAAATACGGTTCTGGCGTAATTGGAACAGAAGGTTCTTTCACATTTGTGTCCATTTGTAGTTTGAATTTTGCATCAAATTGGTCGGGTTGCGGTTGGGGTTGAGCCTTTGACTGAGCTTGTGAGTCAGAAACGGGCGAGTCATACTGACAGTCGCGATACAAAGAACCGCTAACATTGGGATCGAGAAACACAGGCACATCATTTTCGTAATTACACATAGGGGTACTTGAAGGCGGAATTTGATTATTTTGCACTTGATCACGCAAATCAGAAAACTGTTTAGAAAGTTTTTTCAACATACGGTTTTGGCGGCGACGGCGACGTCGACGATTCTTCCTTGAAGATGAATTCGAGTCGGAACTTGAGCTTGAACTGGAACTCGAACTAGAACTCGAGCTGGAATCTCTGCGTCGCACCTTTTTATTATGTACATTTGAATCATCTTTCTCCTTCGGGTCGTTATCGTCATTTGAATTATTCATTATTACTGCAATAAAACTGTAATGAATCACTGGGAAAAAAAACGCAATCACCTCGAAAATAAAATAAAACTCGAGGGTAGAAAATAATAAAAACGAACGATAAAAATCGTTGTGCTTACCACAGTTAGATAAAAGAAGATTTCTTAAAACCTTACTTTTAAAATTTGCGATACAATTTTAACGGTCGTCGTATATATTTGTTCGTCACTGTGGACAGAATGCCAGATCTTCTGAAGACGACCGTTCGCGTCGAGGAAAACAGACGCCAATGAGCTCGAAGCGAGCCCGGCCTACGTTCAGGTCGGTTCGCCTGCTGGCGGTGGAAGGGAGGGTCGACCAATAGGGAAACGCACTGAAGTTAGCGGTACTTGAGGAAAACGGAAGTGCTACTCTCATGTATTTATGTATTTATGTATAGGTTTATGTATTTATGTATAGGTTTCGAATAACGGTACAGGATTTAATACCCTTTATTTTTTTACGAAGTGATTTTAAGCAGTAGGTACAGCATTAATCCTTATCCAATTAAATACCTTAAATACATTGTGCATTTAATATTGATCAATATGGCCCTTTACAGCATCTAATTTAAATGAATTTTTTCGAAGATATTACAGATTTAAAATGCAGGGACATAGCGGTTGCGGCGGTACCGGCCGGCTGGGGAACCGGCGGCGCGTGCCTATAAATAGTGTATTTAGTATCAGCATTTCACCCGTGCGAAGCCGGGGCGGGTCGCTAGTATACAAAAACAAATCTTAAGGATTATACTCGCTCAGATTGGCTTGCAAGTACCAGTCGCGCGTCCATCGCGTCGTAACTGGTTATCGCTTCACGTTCCGGCCACTACGATTAACTATAAGAGCAACTCATATATACCGCGAGTTTGTAGGTTATTCAACAATAAAATGTCACAGCATACCGACTTATTTTTCAAGAAGGCAGCTCAGTTTAAAACCTTTATTAATAATGACTTCTTTTTATAAGTTTTTTACAGCTATATTTCTAATTTGAGGCACGATTTATTTTATTATTCCATACGTAAAAAAAAAAAATATTTTTTTTAGGTGGCACAAACACCCAGTCTACATTAGTTTAGTAGGTACATATAAAATATAAGTATATTTTAATGTTTGTTTAGTTTTAAGTTGTTTTATCCGATTGTTACTCACGTTAATTCATGCATGTCAAGCTCGTCACTTCGGACTTTGTATTGTTCTACTTATTTCATAAAGCATAGAAGCTACAGTTGCGCTGTAAGTGTCGAGCTTGACCTGCTTTTGATATTACCTATAGAATTTAGTTTTTGATGTGTTTTTTTAAGCCTACCTTCAGTTCTTTTTTATCTTAAGTTTCATTTTTATAGGTGAAAACTTGTTAATGGCCCAGATCCTACCTAATGTATAATGAGTAATGTGTAAAAAATAAGGCTGTAAGTTTTCCAAACAATATAAAATAAAATAAAATAAAATACAATATAAAAAGCCTCAGAAGCTCTCTTACGCCACACACATCCGACTTTTCTTATTTCTAGATCATATTTCCTAAGAAAGTTGTCTAGTTTTATTCTTTATATTTAACATAATAAAAATCTGGTTATGGGTCCTACAATGAAACTAAAGGAATTCGCGTACGGCGTGAAAAAAATTGGCTCTTTAAACGAAACATGTTACTGTAAAGGCACGAAACGTGGTAATCCCATAATTCATTAGGTTAGGTATGTTAATATTTACCACTGATCCCGCTTTTACGTATTAAGAAAATTATCAAGTTTCTATAACTAGTAGAATAACAAGTTTTTTTTAAATATACGTTTTCCACTCCAGAGTTGTGCGCATTACAAAGGGTGTGGAAAATATCATGACCCGTGATCCTTTTAAGGGGAAATTCCAGAACATTTCAATGTAACATAGTTGAACAACGTGAGCGAAATAAATGGAAAATAAACTATAGTTACTATAATAAATTTCGCATAAATTGTAATACATTTTTCATAAATTTTCCATTCCTGGTATAAAGATCAAATATCAAAATTGCCGATCGGCCTCGCCAAAGCTTCAGAGGTTATAGTTGGAAATTAAAAGAATCTTATCCACTCCAATGGTCTTCAGCAGCGCTCTCATCATTCAAATAGCACATATTTGATAGGCAGTAATTCCGCGCTCGTCCGCCCGCGAAGTGTAAACACCTCAAGGTGCGGCTTGGAGCCAGGCGCGGAGACCGCGAGCTCGTGACGCGACGCTGCCGTCATCTTGAATCATTGCTTCGGGCTGCAGGGAACAAACGACACACAATAAAGTAATAGCACAGAATATATAATAATAAACAAATTTAGTAATAGTCATCAATGATGACTACAATTATGACCAATTAAGGTGAGCTCCCCATCATAACATCCCATGAAATACATACATACATAACATCACGCCTTGTTCCCTACGGGGTAGGCAGAGACCACAGTTCTCCACCTGCTACGATCTTGACATACTTCCCTTGCTTCCTCAACTTTCATCAATCCTTTCATACATGCTCGTCGGTTTAGGGTACGTTTAACCTGGCCTTTATTCAGAACGTCCTGAATTTGGTCCTGGTACGTTCGCCGAGGCCTTCCCCTTTCAACGTTTCCATTCACTCTTGCCTTGTAGATCTCTTTCGTCAATCTTCCTTCATTCATCCTCTCTACATGACCAAACCATCTCAGCATCCCTTTCTCAATTTTAGTCACTACGTCTTCTTTTACGCCACAACGTTCTCTTATCACACTATTTCTAATCCTGTCACTCAATTTCACACCAATCATACTCCTCAACGCTCTCATTTCTACTGCATTAATTCTACTTTCATGCTTTTTCTGCCATACCCAGCTTTCACTGCCGTACATCAGTGTTGGTACCAAAACGCCTCTATGAACAGCCAGACGAGCCTTGTGAGACACCTTCTGACTCTTCATAAAAGCATGCAGAGCACCATTCACCATGTTTCCAGCATTCACTCTTCTTTCGATGTCACTTTCACACTTTCCATCTCTCGTAAACTTAGAACCCAGATACACAAACTCCTTCACTTGTTCGACTTGTTCACCACCTATTAATATAGTACACTCTGTTATACACTCTTCTCTTTCAAGTACCATTACTTTCGTCTTGCTTACATTAACTTTCATTCCTTTCCTATCAAAAGCCACATTCATCATTGTTACCATCTCCTGTAACTCGTAAGCAGATGAAGTATAACTTGGTCATCAGCGTAGAGAAGACATTTGATGAGTAACTCATTCATTCTCAGTCCACACATACTTTCTTTCATATCAGTCAAACAATTATCCATGAATAGGTTAAACAGCCAAGGTGACGCTACACATCCTTGCCTAACACCTTTTTCGATGCTAAACCATTCAGTGTACGCCCCGTTTATTCTGACGCAAGCACTGAAATCCTCATAGAGAGATTTTAGTGCTTGAATCAGATGACCGTTCACCCCATACATAGACAATGCCGACCACAATTCATTCCTCACCACTCGGTCATAGGCCTTTTCCAAATCCACGAACGCGCAGTAGACTTTTTGGTTTTTGGCCAAAAACTTTTCAGCTATGCACCGCAAGGAAAAGACCTGATCTGTACATCCCATTCCCTTTCTAAATCCCGCTTGTACATCCCATATTTTTTCGTCAGTATCTTTCATCACTCTTTTAATCAAAACCTTTGCATACAGTTTGCCGACGACACTGAGAAGACTTATCCCGCGGTAATTTTTGCAGTCCTGTTGTGACCCTTTTCCCTTGTACAGCGGCACAATCACAATCACAGCCAACCATGAAATGTCCACTACAATCCCTGTTTTGTAGTAGACATTTCATGGGATGTTATTATGATGATTTAAAACGCAAGTAAATGGAAAAGTCTACAATTATTAAATATTACAACCTCTTTCAATTCTTGTAGCGGACATTTCATGGGATTTTATGATGATGATCATGATTTAAAACGCAAGTAAATGGAAGTCTAGAATTATTGAATATTACGACCGTTCTCACAACCAATAAAGGTGAACTCCCGTTTTAATTTATCATCACAATCATAACATCCCATGAAATGTCCACTACGGGACAGGGAGCTCCCTCCAGAATTGTAGCTTTTGCTGGAAAAATGTGGAGGGAAAGTACCATAGTCACCTCGCTTGTCAGCGTTACGGCTGGCACCATAGACCGCGGTTGTAGGTGACCACAGTAAGTAAGATGGTATGATACACAGGATGATGCTGCTGCCCTTCCTTAAGTTTATAGCCCTTAGTCGCCTCTTACGACACTCACGGGTATGTAAGGGATGGTACTATTCTTTGCCGGGCACCACACGGGACAAAGTAATAGTTACTATACTTGAATTCTATCTGCAATGATGGACTAGTTGAGCTAGTATAGCATATGCTTACTAGGTGGCAGCACAAACGCAACGTTAAAATGCGTATAGAGATCGCAAATTTCACATCAGGCAGGACCACGGTAGCCTAGTTGGTAAAGCGTCTTCGGTACTGACGGAGAAGACGCAGGTTCGAATCATGCCTGTGGTTGTGAAATTTTGCGATTTTCTACTTAATAGTTCTACCATACAGAATGGACGGACACTGTCCTTTCCACCTAGAAACAAAACTAGTACAAGCTGAACCAGCGCTACGCTAGTAACCCCGAAGACCTGCTCAAGGTCAAAGTGTTTCCACCGACGTGCGTCCGTGTGTACATATCAAATTATTTTAATCGAATTCAGTTGTCTCTAGGGTGCGGTTCGTATCTGTCGTTTCTTGATAGTTAGTGGGTAGCTTAATTAGAAGACCTAGGTCTTATTCGATAGCCTAAGTCGTGCAAAGTGTGGTTTATAAGTGATCGCATTAGTTTGAATGTTCTTTGCGAATTTGGATTTGCAAATAGTATATTCATTATTTATTGAAAACTACCCACTCATTGTAGTCTTTTTATTATAGTTTCCTGTTTACATCGAGGTCAAGAGTAAGCCCATAGACAGTAAAAAAAAGGTCCCGCACCGTGAATTATAATGTAAGTATCTACTACGAGTATCTCTAGAAAATGGTTTCTGTCCCTTATGAGCAAGTTGATTCAGCAAAGGACTTCAATCTATAAGTAGTACTACTTACAGCTGAGAGAGTCATCCGGGTGTGCGAAGTGCTTGGAGCGTTCGCAGAGCTCGTATCGGGTGACGCTGGAACGACAAACACACAATCTGTTAAGGTTTATTTAATTATTCTTTGAATATAATAGTTATGATTTCCGGAAGGACCAATATCACCACTATCAAACAAAAACCACTTTGTGACACAGAGGTCTTTGGTGGCTCAACAATTTTGACTCTAGGATTTATAGTCAGCCATGAAAAAAAAAACATAAAAATAAATTAGCCCCCTGTACCCCTATAGCTACTAGTACCAGTGGCTGCAGCACTTCTTCTAGCCCCCGGTACCACTGTAGCTACTAGTTACCAGTGGCTGCAGCACTTCTTCTAGCTCCCTGTACCACTGTAGCTACAAGCACACCCGGACATTACACATATCGAGCACGAATTTGAGAAGTTGGAATTGGAAGGTCGCGTAGGCTCGTATATTCAGTACAAAAGATCTTCAGAAGCACGAGAATCTGTTGGCGGGTGCGCGCGGGGTGCGGGGTAGATTGCGGGCGGGGGCGGAGAGTGTTCGTTCTATATGATAGTCGTCATCATCATATCAGCCAAAAGACATCTACTGCTGGACAAACGCCTCCCCCAAAGATATCCATGACTCGCGGTCCTGCTTGGCTCGCATCCAGCGGCTTCTCGCGACCGCCACCAGATCGTCGGTCCACCTTGCGGGGGCCTGCCAACGCTTCGTCTTCCGGTACGTGGTCGCCACTCTAGAACCCTCACGCCCCATCGGTCATCGGTTCTTCTTGCGATGTGCCCTGCCCACTGCCACTTTAGTTTAGCGGTATGATAGTACTATAAGTTTATTCAGTGCCGCTAGTTACCTATGGGGCGGGCGTCGAGCGCGCGCCAGATGTCGCGCACGTCGGCGTGCAGCGCGCGCAGGGAGCGCAGCACGGCGCCGGACGTCGCCCCTCCCCCTCCCCCTCCCTCCCCCTGCCCCTCCCCCGCGGAGCTCCCCGAAGACGCCTCGCTGGTCGTTACGTCCTGAACCAAACGTCATCAATGACATCATCCTTACTTCCGAACTATTCCTGTGACGTTATCAGGATGAATGGATATGTCGCAGCCGTATTGTGGAATCCGCCGTATTACATTTTGGCGTCGGGATCGGTTAGGTTGAGTTTACCTTAGCTAACGAAGCTAAAATACAATATGGCTAAACGTTGACCGCCGCTTTGTAAAATGCATCGTTACAACGATCCGGCGGAACGACAGATAGGCGGATTGAAAAACGGTGAGGTTTTGTAATCGGACGCACCGAAATGTAATACGGCGGATTCTACAATCCGGCTGCGACATATATACAACGTGTACATCCAAATACGCAAGACCTCTCGAGCTCTACCCACTGTAGCATCGCTACATTAATTCCTCTTGTAATTTTTAACATACTGCCGTTTTTAAGATTCCGTACCTCAAAATAAAAAAAACAGAACTCTAATAGGATCACTTTGTTGTCCGTCTGTCTGTCTGTCTGTCGAAACCCTTTATCTCACGAACGGGTAGAGGTATCAGGTTGAAATTGATAAAGAATATTAAGGTCCATAAACTACACAAGATTTGAAAATTTAATTTTTTTACAACGACGCAATCAAAAGATATGGCTTTTTATGTCCTCATCTCCATAAGTTTATGCCCTAAACCAGAACCTAGAGGGTACTTCCCGTTGACCTAAAATTATGCAAATGAGCAAGAAGCTAGGTCTCACAGTACAAATAAAGTGAAAAAACTAAAATCATCAAATATTACAATATTTCACCTAACCTAACCTAACCAATTAAGGTGAGCTTGCGTTTCAAGAACTTTTCTATAAAAGAGGGGTCAAGTTGGATGGTCGCGGAGTTTTTAAAGTCAAAGCTTTTAGTATATCATATGGTAAATAGGTACGGAACCCGGTAAAAATATCACTGATTTAGATTTTTCTTGATTGTTTTAAAATACTAAAAATACAGTTCTTTACCTAATCATTGGCTAAAATTTAGAAGAGTAAGTAGGTATTGTGGATTTTTCTTCATCCTTTGGAAAAACGAGTATTTGCGAGTATTAGCGAGTGTTTTGTGTGTATTTAGACTTTGCTGTTTTTAGCGTTCTCTTTCCTCATTTGGTTTATCGTTTATTTACAATCTGTATATAATCTTGCAACCCGCCTTTTCTTGCTGCAGTGAGCGGGTTCTCACCTCGAGTTTACAAGTATTATTAGACCATCAGCGAACCCAGTACTAAGTTAAAAACCTGCAAGATCTGAGAGGAGCTGCAAGAGATTTCCAGGAAAAAGTGGTATCTTCAACGAACCTGACTCCGCAACCAAACGTTTATATTGTCGCTTATTTTTCCCACCATGGCGCCAATTTGTTTGTGAAGCGATGTAGTTTAGCTGACGTCATTAACAGATTGTAATATCCAACAATGAATGAACTCTGAAGCCGTCGCCACCAAATTTATCATTCGCCGACATGGTAAGAACTGGAGGCCAGCCTCTCATCCGCCCACCGACCACAAGCAGCGTAACTATCTACCCGGCCGATAAAAATATATCCAGTGAGGACACGAAAATACTTGTAAAACAATTAATTAAACCCGATGAACTAAAGCTGCATATACGTGGAGTGAGAAAAACAAAAAACGGAGGCGTTATTATCAGCTCAGAAAGAAAGGACGACCTAGAGAAGCTAAAACAATCCGAACAGCTCATTAAATCAGGACTAAAAATTCAGGAAACTTCTAAAAAGCTACCAAAAGTCATAGTCCTGGGCGTCCCTTCAAATTTAACCGAAAATGAAGCATTAGATTGCATTTATGAGCAAAACATCGTGGACAAACAGCCCAGCCTAAACAAGGATAACTTTCTTAGCTCCATTAAACTGAGCCATAAATCAGGTAAGAAAAATGCCTCTACGTGCAACTTTATCTTCGAACTTACAGCAAATCTTAGAAGAACGCTCATTAATCAGCAGCGCGTTTTTATTAACTGGACATCCTGCCCCGTTAGGGACTTCACCACTGTGACCCGTTGTTATAAATGTCATCAGTATGGACACTCCGCGAAGTACTGCAAGGACGAAAACACCACGTGCGGCCACTGCGGCGTCACTGGACACTCAATAAAGGAGTGTCCTAAAACATCGGAACCCGCAAAGTGCGCAACCTGCCAGCGCTTCAAAAAACCCTACGATCACAAAACTGGAGATGAGCAGTGCCCAGCTAGGAAGAGCGCAGAAGCCAGGCTTTTAAGTACCATTGACTATGAAGGAGCCTAGGGCCGCGCTCTCATTGTCACTATAAACATAACCGACAATTTGGCTGGGAGGTAGAAGCCGCTGTCAGTATAAATCCCGGATTTGTGATCCAGATAAATGCGCCGTAAAGACACGGATATAAGGAGCAGGTCATGACATAAAAATAGATTATGAACAATCATCAAAAATAAAATTATTTAACTAGGTTAACTTTAAGTTGCCTGCACAGCAACGTATTGAAAATACGGCTAAATGCAAGCCACACAAAAATTGCGCAACAGAAAACTTATTGCTGAGTAACCAATAATGTAGAATTTTAAAACTAGTTAAGTACTTATTCTAATTTCTGAATTTACTTATTTTTAGTGCTATTAGATTACAAATATGATTAATTTTAAGAGCCAAAATTTTTAACTGTCTTTGTCAATGCCTAAGATACAAGTAAAATTGTTACTTAGTTTAGGCATTACAATGCTGTTTGAGACCCATATCCATTTGTGTTATAATTTGTATGTTGTAGCCTAAGTGATACAAAATAAATTTTATCTTATCTTATCTTTATCTTATCTTATTTTGAGTTTGAAAGAGATCGCAAGTTATTATAGTAATAGTTTTCCTTTATTTTAACCTTTCAGGATTAGGCAAGCAATCATATTCAAAAACCTATTTTAACATGAAAATTTCCTCTTTATTGTGCTTTTAAAAAATTGGTTTTCGTATAAACTGACCGTATCATTGATTTTGTATAAAGATACGATTTATGCAAATTTTAATTTCCAGAAGTTGTAGAACAAAAGTTGTAGACCGTAAGGGCACTGCATGTATCCTACGTCATCTAGTATACGAAATTTGCAACTTTGTAGCGATAGTTGTGGCCTACTAGGTCCTCAAAACGTTGGTCTGCCAATCCGAAACCTGGCAGGTTTTGTACAGTTGGAGAGAAAAGTGGTTAAATGACAGATTACACGACTGAAATCTATTCGTGGAAATAGAAGGTACCTATATAAGTAAAAAACAACAGGTCTGCCTTGCATCCTCCTGGCAGTTTCGCTAGTCGGACTAAAAATGTGGTCGGATGTGATTGGACCACAAATTTGGTCGGACTGGCGAAACTGCCAAGAGGATGCAAGGCAGACCTGTTGGTTTTTACTTATATAGGTACCTTCTATTTCTACGAATAGATTTCATTCGTGTAATCTGTCGTTTAACCACTTTTCTCTCCAACTGTACAAAACCTGCCAGGTTTCGGATTGGCAGACCAACGTTTTGTGGACCTACTAGGACACTACTATCGCTACAAAGTTGCAAATTTCGTGTACTAGATGACGTAGGATAACATGCAGTGCCCTTAAAGTCTATTGCTCAGTTACGTGTGTGGAACTACTCCCCGAGAGGTTTAGC
Organism: Athrips mouffetella; assembly: GCA_947532105.1. Classification (NCBI taxonomy): domain Eukaryota; kingdom Metazoa; phylum Arthropoda; class Insecta; order Lepidoptera; family Gelechiidae; genus Athrips; species Athrips mouffetella. Next base: position 26,194,627 of record OX383965.1, read on the forward strand.
GTTTTTCTATTTACATACATACACGTTGTAAAGGGTAATTATTAATTTGTTCTTGATAGCAAAAGATATGCATGTAGTCATGATACTGAACAACTTTGCCCAAGGAATATAGGTCGAAATATAAAAAAAAAATACTCTTCTTAGTAACACTATCAGCTGATAGGCAATTTAGTGAGAGAGTGCCAATTATTTTCTCGTATCTTTGTTCCTTGGGGAATTTTTTTCATTGTCATGAGGACATGCATATTTTTCACTAGTTAAAACTTTCGCTACATATATTCATTTGACAAAATGTATAATAATACCTCGGAAACTAAAACCGACAGCAAAATCTCTTTTTAAAGATACCATTTTTATTAAGAGGCTACCTGCAATCGACTAGCGCCCCCATAAGTTAAAAAAAACTTGCTCGCCAAATAAAAACTTATCGAAAATCCGGAAAGACAGATTGAAGTAAAGGTACCCACCCTAGTTTATTTAGAACCTATCTATCTATTCTGAAAAATATAGTTCACTGTAGACAGATACAAAAAGTGCGAAAAACGGCCACTTTTAGCAGTTTTTGTATCTGTAACTACAGTGAACTTTATTTTACAGAATAAATAGGTTCTAAATAAATAAACCTTTACTTCAATCTGTCTTTCCGGCTTTTTATATGTTTTGTATTTAGCGAGTAATATTTTTTTCAACTGATGGGGGCGCTAGCGGACTGCAGGTAGCCCCTTAATAACATACCACTACAATCATACAAAAAAAAATAATCATTTTTAAGTTTTGTGTCAGCGCATTTCATATGGAAAGTATTTTTTTTGTATCGAAAGTTGTTCAGTTCATAGTCGAAATCAGTTATAGACAGGCTGAAAACAATCATAAATCAATCATTTTAGACGAATACAAAATGCTGAAAAATAAAACACTGAAAGAACAAAATGTAAGACATCGATTGAAAGAAAAATTCAAAAAGCGAGAATGAGCGAGAATGAGCGAGTAACCAGCAAGAACCTTGTCTTCATTTTCTTTCAATTCAAAAAATCTGAATGCCGAAATTCAAGTGGCCACGAAAATATTTTGAATGCGAAGAAAACAAAATAACAAGATCCAAAATTTTGCGTTTCCAAATACAGAATATATCTCAAATTACCACGAAACGAATGTAGCTCAAAAACAATTAAATGCAAGGTGAGAAAACTTCACATAAAAATAAAATTATGTGCCACTAAAAATTGCCTCATAAATTTGGCTTAAGGATTTGGCAAGGATACAAAAAAAGATGACAAAGAATAAGATATCTAAGAAAAAGGTTCAGAATGCCACATAACAAAACGAGGCGCCTAAAGGTATAAAAAACCTGTATATGTGTGGCGCTTGTTGCAGGTGGAGGCGTGGCGAGTAACACGGGCGCGGGCGAGTAGTGGTCGTCAGTGAGCGACCGCAGCGCGCGCTCGATGTGTCGCAGCCTTATCTCCTTCTCGCCGAGGAGCGCTCGTGCTCGGTGTAGTGCCACCTCTAGTTCTGTCACTTCACGCTCCTCCTTGCACGAAATTCATTTTACTTATTTTTTTCAGAAAACTCACAGCAAAGAGTTAAAGTGTGTTAAGAACTATAGCTGGAAACGACGACATTTGCAAGTTTTCACTCAGAAGTTTTCGAAAAATTAGAAATTCGCTATATTCTCATCCATGGCAGGATATTCATACCAGCATCTTCTTAAAAGATAATAGTGTTAGGGTGTTACTTGTGGACAGTAACTTCCCCCAAGCCTCCGAAGAGCGGCCAGATGGGAGGGCAACATGCACCGTGTTCGCTTTACAGCTTCACTCTACTAGAATGCGGACGCGGCTACAGTGTGGGCACATAAAATACAGTAACCCCTAGTTCGGCTTTTTTGAACAAATGTCAGGTAATTTCGAGTGCAGTTTTGAACTAGCGTCCCGTGAACTAATTTTGACGCATATAGTATTTGATAAACGCTGATCCAGTGTACTATGCCGCATGCCCTCCCGCTCCACCAGCGCGCGGTGCCGCACGAACTGATACCTGCGGGGAGTGTCCCCCTGCGCGCCCCCGGAGCGCGGTGCCGCACGAACTGTTACCTGCGGGGAGTGTCCCCCTGCGCGCCCCCAGAGCGCGGTGCCGCACGAACTGATACCTGCGGGGAGTGTCCCCCTGCGCGCCCCCGGAGCGCGGTGCCGCACGAACTGTTAACTGCGGGGAGTGTCCCCCTGCGCGCCCCCGGAGCGCGGTGCCGCACGAAATGTTTCCTGCGGGGAGTGTCCCTCTGCGCGCCCCCGGAGCGCGGTGCCGCACGAACTGTTACCTGCGGGGAGTGTCCCCCTGCGCGCCCCCGGAGCGCGGTGCCGCACGAACTGTTACCTGCGGGGAGTGTCCCCCTGCGCGCCCCCGGAGCGCGGTGCCGCACGAAATGTTACCTGCGGGGAGTGTCCCCCTGCGCGCCCCCGGAGCGCGGTGCCGCACGAACTGATACCTGCGGGGAGTGTCCCCCTGCGCGCCCCCGGAGCGCGGTGCCGCACGAAATGTTACCTGCGGGGAGTGTCCCCCTGAGCGCCCCCGGAGCGCAGTGCCGCACGAACTGATACCTGCGGGGTGTCCCCCTGCGCGCCCCCGGAGCGCGGTGCCGCACGAACTGTTACCTACGGGGAGTGTCCCCCTGCGCGCCCCCGGAGCGCGGTGCCGCACGAACTGTTACCTGCGGGGAGTGTCCCCCTGCGCGCCCCCGGAGCGCGGTGCCGCACGAACTGTTACCTGCGGGGAGTGTCCCCCTGCACGCCCCCGGAGCGCGGCGCCGCACGAACTGTTACCTGCGGGGAGTGTCCCCCTGCGCGCCCCCGGAGCGCGGTGCCGCACGAACTGTTACCTGCGGGGAGTGTCCCCCTGCGCGCCCCCGGAGCGCGGCGCCGCACGAACTGTTACCTGCGGGGAGTGTCCCCCTGCGCGCCCCCGGAGCGCGGTGCCGCACGAACTGTTACCTGCGGGGAGTGTCCCCCTGCGCGCCCCCGGAGCGCGGCGCCGCACGAACTGTTACCTGCGGGGAGTGTCCCCATGCGCGCCCCCGGAGCGCGGTGCCACACGAACTGTTACCTGCGGGGAGTGTCCCCCTGCGCGCCCCCGGAGCACGGCGCCGCACGAACTGTTACCTGCGGGGAGTGTCCCCCTGCGCGCCCCCGGAGCGCGGCGCGGCGCGTGCGCAACACGGCCCGCGCGCGCCGCATGCCCTCCCGCTCCACCAGCGCGCGGTGCCGCACGAACTGTTACCTGCGGGGAGTGTCCCCCTGCGCGCCCCCGGAGCACGGCGCCGCACGAACTGTTACCTGCGGGGAGTGTCCCCCTGCGCGCCCCCTCAGCGCGGCGCGGCGCGTGCGCAACACGGCCCGCGCGCGCCGCATGCCCTCCCGCTCCACCAGCGCGCGGTGCCGCACGAACTGTTACCTGCGGGGAGTGTCCCCCTGCGCGCCCCCGGAGCGCGGCGCGGCGCGTGCGCAACACGGCCCGCGCGCGCCGCATGCCCTCCCGCTCCACCAGCGCGCGGTGCCGCACGAACTGTTACCTGCGGGGAGTGTCCCCCTGCGCGCCCCCGGAGCGCGGCGCGGCGCGTGCGCAACACGGCCCGCGCGCGCCGCATGCCCTCCCGCTCCACCAGCGCGCGGTGCCGCACGAACTGTTACCTGCGGGGAGTGTCCCCCTGCGCGCCCCCGGAGCGCGGCGCGGCGCGTGCGCAACACGGCCCGCGCGCGCCGCATGCCCTCCCGCTCCACCAGCGCGCGGTGCCGCACGAACTGTTACCTGCGGGGAGTGTCCCCCTGCGCGCCCCCGGAGCGCGGCGCGGCGCGTGCGCAACACGGCCCGCGCGCCCCGCATGCCCTCCCGCTCCACCAGCGCGCGGTGCCGCACGAACTGTTACCTGCGGGGAGTGTCCCCCTGCGCGCCCCCGGAGCGCGGCGCGGCGCGTGCGCAACACGGCCCGCGCGCGCCGCATGCCCTCCCGCTCCACCAGCGCGCGGTGCCGCACGAACTGTTACCTGCGGGGAGTGTCCCCCTGCGCGCCCCCGGAGCGCGGCGCGGCGCGTGCGCAACACGGCCCGCGCGCGCCGCATGCCCTCCCGCTCCACCAGCGCGCGGTGCCGCACGAACTGTTACCTGCGGGGAGTGTCCCCCTGCGCGCCCCCGGAGCGCGGCGCGGCGCGTGCGCAACACGGCCCGCGCGCGCCGCATGCCCTCCCGCTCCACCAGCGCGCGGTGCCGCACGAACTGTTACCTGCGGGGAGTGTCCCCCTGCGCGCCCCCGGAGCGCGGCGCGGCGCGTGCGCAACACGGCCCGCGCGCGCCGCATGCCCTCCCGCTCCACCAGCGCGCGGTGCCGCACGAACTGTTACCTGCGGGGAGTGTCCCCCTGCGCGCCCCCGGAGCGCGGCGCGGCGCGTGCGCAACACGGCCCGCGCGCGCCGCATGCCCTCCCGCTCCACCAGCGCGCGGTGCCGCACGAACTGTTACCTGCGGGGAGTGTCCCCCTGCGCGCCCCCGGAGCGCGGCGCGGCGCGTGCGCAACACGGCCCGCGCGCGCCGCATGCCCTCCCGCTCCACCAGCGCGCGGTGCCGCACGAACTGTTACCTGCGGGGAGTGTCCCCCTGCGCGCCCCCGGAGCGCGGCGCGGCGCGTGCGCAACACGGCCCGCGCGCGCCGCATGCCCTCCCGCTCCACCAGCGCGCGGTGCCGCACGAACTGTTACCTGCGGGGAGTGTCCCCCTGCGCGCCCCCGGAGCGCGGCGCGGCGCGTGCGCAACACGGCCCGCGCGCGCCGCATGCCCTCCCGCTCCACCAGCGCGCGGTGCCGCACGAACTGTTACCTGCGGGGAGTGTCCCCCTGCGCGCCCCCGGAGCGCGGCGCGGCGCGTGCGCAACACGGCCCGCGCGCGCCGCATGCCCTCCCGCTCCACCAGCGCGCGGTGCCGCACGAACTGTTACCTGCGGGGAGTGTCCCCCTGCGCGCCCCCGGAGCGCGGCGCGGCGCGTGCGCAACACGGCCCGCGCGCGCCGCATGCCCTCCCGCTCCACCAGCGCGCGGTGCCGCACGAACTGTTACCTGCGGGGAGTGTCCCCCTGCGCGCCCCCGGAGCGCGGCGCGGCGCGTGCGCAACACGGCCCGCGCGCGCCGCATGCCCTCCCGCTCCACCAGCGCGCGGTGCCGCACGAACTGTTACCTGCGGGGAGTGTCCCCCTGCGCGCCCCCGGAGCGCGGCGCGGCGCGTGCGCAACACGGCCCGCGCGCGCCGCATGCCCTCCCGCTCCACCAGCGCGCGGTGCCGCACGAACTGTTACCTGCGGGGAGTGTCCCCCTGCGCGCCCCCGGAGCGCGGCGCGGCGCGTGCGCAACACGGCCCGCGCGCGCCGCATGCCCTCCCGCTCCACCAGCGCGCGGTGCCGCACGAACTGTTACCTGCGGGGAGTGTCCCCCTGCGCGCCCCCGGAGCGCGGCGCGGCGCGTGCGCAACACGGCCCGCGCGCGCCGCATGCCCTCCCGCTCCACCAGCGCGCGGTGCCGCACGAACTGTTACCTGCGGGGAGTGTCCCCCTGCGCGCCCCCGGAGCGCGGCGCGGCGCGTGCGCAACACGGCCCGCGCGCGCCGCATGCCCTCCCGCTCCACCAGCGCGCGGTGCCGCACGAACTCCAGCTCCGGCGCCCCCGCAGCGTCCCCCGCGGCCAGCCTGCCTGCACATACAACGTCACGCCAAACTTGAGTTGAGATTGAGACCGATGTTAATACAAACGCAATTTACTTGCCTCATAATGCGCTTGTGCGTGAAGGTAGACACAACAAAAGTAAGGCTAGTTTTCGATGCCATTATTTCGTTTACCCGACACCAATGAAATCCGGTGAAATCTATATCGAACCTTATAACAAGCGTATTAGAAGACAGACAAAGATCGGATAGGGTCAAAACTTTCTGAGATCCACCAAGTAGGAAGATAGTGATGATATAAAGCTTGTTACCTATCTCTGCGAAGGGGTACCGCAGACTGTAGTTGGGATGGCAGGCGAGGTCGGGGAACTGTTCCTCTAAGTCGTCCAGCTTGCGTAGTTGTTGGCGGAGACACTCCAAGGGGCTCGTCCAGCCGTCGAGCTCGGAACGTCCGCGTCTGTCGTCCGGAGAGAACGGTATACAGCGCTGGGCATTGATGGTCACAATACATTCTGGATCTATTTTCAATAGCTCAATTTTGTGTGCCAATTTGAAACATAACACAATTTTTTAAGGAAAGTAGGTGGAATAACGAAAAAAGGAATTCGATCTTGAACAGTTTGTATAAACTTTTTTTTTATTTCAATATTCTGTTGATTGGGAAAAGTTGTTTACATAAACAGCATACGAACTGTATTTTTTGGTATTTTCTACACAGCGTGCAACGGAAAGGTGTGATAATACAGACGGATGTGAATCTGCCCATGAAACTGAACAACTTTTCCCAAGAAACATAGGTCACAGAACAAAATCAGTTTTTGACCTCCCAAAGAAACTGCATCAGCTGATAGTGCATTTTATATGAGAGGTTAAATTTGACTTTTCGTATTTCGACCTATGTTCCTTGGGAAAAGTTGTTCAGTTTCATGGGCAGATTCACACCCAACATTATTATCACACCTTTCCGTTAATAATAAGACGTGTACATTAGGACATATAGGAGTAATTTCTTTCACACAAGGGCATCTATGCCCGAACCAAACTAGGCACAGCTTGTACAATAGATATTAAAAACTGATATACATAAAAATTTTAAATAACATCCAGACATCAATGTTGCCCTAGGCAGGGATCGAACCCGCGATCTAGAGGTTACTACCAACACGCCAATAGGCAAGTCAGTAATTGCACCGATCAAGACTAAATTCAAAAGAATTTGTACCGAAACTTACATAATAATAAGACTTACTTTGGTGAATAATTTAGTCTTGAAGTAGAAGCAGATTTTAGTCTTGTGAAATATCTGCGTCGGCCATGCCCTTTAACAAAATTTTGCGCGTTAGTTTTGTTGAGCCGCCAGAGGCATTTAATATAGCTAAAACTATATAGGCACAGCTTGTACAATAGATATCATAAACTGATACAAAAATGTATATAAAATAGTACATAACATCCAGATACAAATTAAAACTTCCGTAGATATTAGGCGCAACCAACGGATTAACGTGCCTACCATAGCACGAAATCAACTTACCAGCAATCTTACATATAACAAAAACAGCTATATTAGAAATTCAAACTGTATACGTACTTATGGAATACATTAAAAATAAGAATACGATTTATTTTTATTTCACTTATTTCGGAAAACTTCCAAAGAACAGTTCATAAGTATTAATTAAAAAAGTGTCATGAATCGACGCCACTTATTTTATTAGCTTTCACTCATTCACATGGTTTTCCAACGTAGTAAAGTATACCAGAGTTCACAAAAAAGTGCGACGTTAAATAGACATTTTGCAGACGTGATTTCTCTTCAATAACACGAGGTACACGTTTGTACACGTACCATCATCATCTTACTTACTGCGGTTACAAATTTCCGCGGTTCATGGTGCCAGCCGTAACGCTGACAAGTTTGGTGACTATGGTACTTCCCCTCCATATTGTTCTAGCAACAGCTGGAATTCTGGTGTGAGCTCCTGTCCTGTAGTGGACGTATTATGGGATGTTATGATGATTATGAGTTATGACACATTTGTAACTACAAAGGACACACAGAAAAACGCTTAGAGGTTCGTATTGCATGCACCTAGTCAGAAATATCCATGTTCTTAACATTTTCAAAAGAAAGTGTTAAAAATATGGATATTTCTGACTGATATTTCTGAATTTGAGGTTTTTATCTTGTTTACAAAACCCCGCCGTCTTTCGTGAACTGTAGACTGGTACACTATTTATTGCTCCGTCTCTTAGCTCGCCTGGATACAAAAACCAGCCAAGTGCAAGTCGGACTCGCGCACCGAGGGACTAAGTCAAAAAGTTAAAAATACCGTCTTGGTTATGGACGCGCAGTCACGCAGAAGTGTATTAAAACACGCAAGTCCGACACGCACTTGACCAGTTTTTATTCTTTGTTGTTATTCTATAAACGTACCAATTTTCACGTTTGTCAGTGTTCCCGTTTTTACGATAGAGCTAAAACAAAAATCGAATAGAAAATCGCCTAAAAAACACGTTTTTACCCGACTGCCCCAAGACAGGAGGGTTATGTTTTTCGAGTGTATGTATGTATGTATGTATGTATGTATGTCGATTTCTTTGTCGCGCTCTGCAGCCTAAACGGCTTGGTAGATTTCAACATGTGAGGTGTCATTAGGTTCGTATTCATTGTAGGAGTGTCATAGGGTATAAAAAAAGTACTAAATAAAATAGTAGTTTATGCAACTGTCATATAAAACAGGTTATTAAAACACGAGTTTGGGTTTATCACATGAGGCGTAGCCGAATGTGATAATAGCATCAAACGAGTGTTTTAATACCATATTATATGCAGTTGTGTATACTACTTTATCTTCACTCATGCAATAGGTTTCTTTACTTATAAAAATGATAAAAATTAAACAAAAGTAAGTAAACAACAATGGTAACTTATATAATATATATTACAGTTCTGATATGAGTCTGAAGAAGCCGCCTTAATATATCCGCTAGGTCTTCTCTTTGAAATATACAAGCAGAACATTTTATTAACAAGACATGGTTTTCTTTTCGATTTTTATTCTTTCCCAATTCATTGTAGGTTATGTCGTAAAATGTCCTAGACTAATATGGGAGAAGATCATCAGTTATTGAGTATCTTCTGGTGTAACTGCAGTATCCTGACTGCACCACTTTATCTTCTTTTTCAATAAACTTTCACATTACTTTCACGGGCACAAAAAACTTAAAAAAGGTAAATATTTGAAAATGGTGGCAAATCTAATATCTATTTCCTTCTAATTTCAGGCTGCGCGCGCATATTTTCCACTACAGATAAAATAATTGTAACTATAGTAACTGCTACTGTAACTGCTCCAAAATAATAGGTTGTTTATAAGGCACACTTTGTAAATATGCTACTAATATTTGACAGCTACTAAGAAAAACTGTTACATTTATAACCGTCTCTCTAAAAGACCTTATATTCAGTCTTCTTTAAAAAGGTTTAGGTTCAATAAGAATTTTATCCAAGTGTTATGTTATGATTAAAAAGTTAAATTACGTAACACCTTTGCAAAATTTTCATACAAAAATCGTTACGTAATGGTAACTTTTTAATTTTTTATGCGTACTCTGCGTAATATTCAGCCTTATGTACCAACTTTTTGAATCATAATTCAAAGATTACGACATGAGTGTAGATAAAAACTATTTCAAAATATAAAATACCCGACTGAAAAGAGACTCTTAATCGGTTCCGATTGAGATGAAATTTTGCATACGTATGTGAATCGGATGACAATGCAATATTATTGCAACTTGGACCTGATCTGATGATGGAGCCGGAAGATATCCATACAAAGGTGGAGATATTACCGCGTTTTAGAATCCTACAGTGCCATCTGTAGGTGGGTAGCGTCGCTTGCTCACCTGGTAATATTTTAATGATAAAACAACTCTGGGAGGTTTCTTTACGAAATAGTTGGGCTTAGCTAGGCCTTTTGGAAATAAAATCACTTAGTTTTAGCATACAAAGCAATGACTAAATTTCCCGTGCAAGATGCCGCATTCATTTGTTTTGTAATATACATACATAACATAACATCACGCCTTAGTTTTGTAATATACTGTAGTTTTTCTACTCCATAACAGAGGCGCTGTTTTTATTACCGCGTTTTAGAAACCTACAGCGACATCTGTTGGTGGGTAGCATCGCTTGCTCATCTGGTAATATTTTATTGATAAAACAACTCTGGGAAGTTTCTTTATAAAATATTTGGGTTTAGCTAGGCCTTTTGGAAATAATTTTCTAAGTTGTAACATATAAAGCAATGACTAAATTTCCCTTGCAAGATGCAGCATTAATTACTTTTGTATTATACTGTAGCTTTTCTACTCCATACCAGAGGAGCTGCTTTTTTATGTCGACTACCCAAGGAAGTTTTAGCCCACGCTTCGCCAAAGCGAACCACCAGCGACTAAAACCTCCTTGTGACTACCAAATTCAACCATACCTTACGTACGGTCAACCGCACGTAAATGGAAAGATTTGCAAATCTATTACTATGTCACAAAGTTCGAAGTGTTTATACTGACGTGCTGTTGGGTGTATGTAGAAAAATACAGTCAGCAGAGAGGGACTATATATCGCTTCTTAGTTTAATAAAGAACTTCCACGAAGATATGAATGGCGCTGTCGTTCCTGGTGGCATTACATCTGAGTCGTTCAAAATGCGCAGAGGTGTCTGCCAAGCTTGGCTGTTAGCACCCACCCTGTTTGGTATATTTTTCTCATTGCTATTAAGGGAAGCATTCGGCAATCTACATACAAGGGCTGATGGGGAGTTGTACAACATAATTTCACTTCTTAAGTCCAAGCACCATCGCGAGGACGTTTTTATCGACAGCCTTCTATTTGCTGATGATGCAGCCTTTGTGGTCAACACTGCAGATGATTTACAAATCATCGTCGATAAGTTTTCACGGGCATGTTCCTTGTTCGGCTGAATACAAGAGCATGGCAAAACAAACATCTTACGACGAACACCAAGATGATCGTTTACCAAGCATGCATTTCAAGCATACTGTTGTATGGAGCAGCAAGGACGACGTACGCAAAACAAGAGCGACAACTTAATGCCTTGCATATGCTCTGCCTCCGAAACATCCTAGGCATCTCCTGGAAGGACAAGGTAACCAAAAAAACGGTCTTACAACGAGCACAGCTGCCCAGTTTCTTCGCATTGCTGAAGCAGAGACGATTACGATTTTTGGGGCACGTGCACCGCATGGAACCAACCCGTCTACCCCAGCGTGCTTGGTGCTATAGCGCACGCAAAAAGAAGTGTTGGTAGGCCAATGCTGCGCTTTAAAGATTGCGCCAAGCGAGACATGATCACTGGGAGCAGACAGCTGAGGACAGAACCAAATGGCGTAAATCATTACTGGATGGACGCAAGGTACACGATGAAGCCTGGTGTTGTGCCCGTTGTGAAAAATAACGACATAACATCAGTTATTGATAACACAAGCTTCACCAGCAGCGTGTGGCAGGACCTGCCGCTCCCGAGTAGGCTTATTCAGCCATGAAAAACGGTGAAATCGACAGAATATTGCTTAAATCGTCTGACATAGACGGCTAAGGCCTATGATGATGATGTATGTATGTCTAAACGGCTTGATATATTTCAACATGTGAGGTGTCGTTAGATTTGTATTTATTGTAGGAGTGTGATAGGGTATAATATTTTAGTACGGCACCTTTGAAGAGAATAAAAGGGTGAAATAAAATTTTTAAAATCATTACTTTTACAACATGGGTATCAAACAATAGCTGGTACAAACCTGACTCTAAGGTTTAAGTAAATGTAACAACATAACTTGACGTAGCAAATCTAAAAACTAAAAAGTTTAAAATAAAAAATTATTAAATAACAAAAAACCCAACTGCTTAGCACAAGAGAGGAAAACAAGCTTAAATCTATTGGATTTGGTAACTTGAATTGTATAAGATACTGCAGGCGGGGACGAACAAAATTAAGTCGTAAACATCCACAAAACGTTTTTTCGTCCCCGCCTGCAGTATCTTATACAATTCAAGTTACCAAATCCAATAGATTTAAGCTTGTTTTCCTCTCTTGTGCTAAGCAGTTGGGTTTTTTGTTATTTAATAATTTTTTTTAATTCATTACTTTATTAGTATTTGTTGTTATAGCGGCAACAGATATATATAATCTGAAAATTTTAACTGTCTACCTATTACGGTTCATGAGATACAGCCCGCTGACAGACAGACAGACAGACATCGGGGGCATATTAATAGGGTACCGTTTTTCACCCTTTGGGTACGAAACCCTAAAAATGATACCATCATACCGGCGGATACTCGCACTTGAGAGCTGTTGTCCCGGCGGTTTTGAAGGGATAATTGATGTTTAATAATCATAACACACTGTAAAACTACTATCTCAGTAAAATACCACGTTGATACTTCAAACAAACTTTATTTACCACGGTGCACATGAAACTTTATACTTCACCTGCTCGGAGAATACCCAAATCCTTTTTCAAATATGAGGAAAAATGTACTACGTCCATGCTACCGTACAAATATGCGGGATGGAATATTGTATGAAATTCCATTTCTAAATTGCTGAGCAGGATGGAATATTGTATGAAATTCCATTTCTATCGTGCTGTTTGTTCTTTAAATTTCGATCGATGGCCCTCTGTTAATATCATGATGCCAAAAGCAAAAAAGTTTTTATTTCTAAGTCCGCGAAATGAATTGCAATTTTACGAAATTAAAAAACATATACAATGAAAACCTTTTTTGACATTAGCGAAATAGTCTTAAAAAGATGTGGACGCCATAAAAAAATATTAGAAGGGAATGAAATTCTGAATCTTCAATTTTGTGTTCTGATTTTGTTTCGTTTTTTCCATAAAGGTGAAGTGAAAAACACTATGCATCACTCGAAGAAACTACGATTCCCTCGGGTGTATTGAGGCCTGAGGCGCAGTCCCTTTCTCTTCTCGACGAGAAATGTACTATGTATTACTTGTCACGAAATAGCAGACGTAATATTCCACCCGAACGCCCAAAACCGACTGACTGCTCTTTATTTTTTGTAGTGGACTCCTGTTGTTAGCCTTAAAGGCTGTCACAACTTCACCGGACTGTTGGGGAGCGGAAGGCTCTACTCAGAAAAACACGTAAGGCTACAAGCCGGCGGGCGCCTCGCGGGGCTCGGTCCCAAAAAGTACTATAAGACAGGAGGGCTCGGACCTCGGCTTAGGCTGTTGCTGGGGATCGGAGAGAAGCGGCCTGGAATATGCCGATAGTTCCCAAAGTATGGGACTGAACTGAACTGGGGGCGACCACGACCCCGCCGGCGGGGACGGGCGTTCGGGCTCGCGGTTGTGGAGTGTAGCCTTCTGTGGTTGACTAAATCGATGTATTTCGTGATGGCGTCAGACGCCTTTTGAATTTACGTGACTACTCCCGCGCTTTGCCTAGTTTTTATATCGTACCATCAGTTTTGCCAGCACAAGAACATATAAATGTGTAAAAAAATAAAACAAAATATTAAATTGAACTTTAAAATACCATAAGTTGATACTGGAATCACGCGAACTATTTACACCATAAGAGACGGAACTAAAAAGTGAATACTCACCGTTGATAGGTTCTTTAGGTTTTTCATCGGCTGTGGTGGCGTCGGACGAATCTTGGCAGTCCGTAGTGACAGCTGGAAATTAAACACTCTCCTATTTTACACCCTAATTAAATGAGATCTTTATTGCACGTTAAAATAAAACTGAAATTATCTATTGATTTTGTATACTGGAATAGAGCCCGTGTGGTGCCAACCCATCGCTACCTGTGGGTTTCGTAAGACGTAACTAAGGGATTGTGAAGTAGAGAATGTGTAGCAGCGTGCTCGTATCTACCGAACCATCTTACGTACTGCGGCCACCAGCAACCGCGGTCCATGGTGCCAGCGGCAACGTTAACAAGCGTGGTGACTATGACTTCCCCTCCACATTGTTCCAGCAAGATGTTATGATGATGAATGGCGTAGTGACGTTTTAATTTCTTGGCGTCGTTTATGAGTTTTTTAGCAATAAATTCGTCACATAAATTGGAAACTACACAGTAAACGTATAATGGAGTTTTTATCATTCAATTTAATTTTAATCAAAAGATTTGCATTTTGATGCCAACGATTCCACTTCTCATTATGATTCTTGAAATAATTAGATACAGATTCTGTACCATTTTAGTCCGAAGTGGTACCAGCCATATAAACCCCAAATATTTTTGTGGGTGTCGTTAAATAAAGGCTAGATTAAAAGTACTAAACCGACGAGCATGTATGAAAGGACTGATGAAAGTACAGGAAGCGAGGAAAGTACGTCAAGATCGTAGCAGGTGGAGGACTTCTGCCTACCCCGACGGGAAATAGGCGTGATGTTATGTATGTATGTGTCTTTAAAGGCGAAAAAGTGATCATGACCTAGCTAGAGGACTTGCATGCAACAGCGTGCATAATAATAAGGACTGACCATCCCCTTGTAGAAATCGTAACCCGCAAAATTACAAAACTAGATAGCGCTAAGAAATAGCCGATATTACGATTAATCGAGTATTCTGCTAAAAAAACATACTAAATTTCAATTCTATCGTGTCTTTATACAACGTGTAACGGAAAGTTGTGATAATACTGAAGGGTGTGAATCTGCGCATGAAACTGTAAAAATGCTCCCAAGGACCGGTCGAAATACAAAAAACTATATTTGACCTCCCATACAAAATGCGCTATCAGCTGATGCAGGATATATGAGAGGTCAAAAATTTATTTTGTTCTTTGACTTATGTTCCTTGTAGTTAGGGTGCTGACCGAAATTTGGGTATATGATTTGATCATGATTCATATTAATAGGGATGATAGATCAGCTCAATACGAATCGATTTGGTCCTTACAAGTTTTTTTGTGCGTCGCTGCGTTTTTGAGTTAAAGCAAAAAAAAAATGAAAATAAGATACTAAATAATGTTTTTTGTGTCTGCCTTTGTGGCTCCTGTTTAAAATACTTCTGAAGATGTAGAAAATCGAAGAGGCAGACATGAAGAGCTATGCATTATCACGGGACGAAGTAATTAATTTTTGCATTTGGAAACGCTGTAACTTTACGACGCAGGGCTGTTATGGTGGCAGACCTTTTTTCTGGGGTTTTATACATTATATTTAATCAGATAGTCATAGTCTGCCAGGTGTACGTTTCATTGTCAAATTTCAAAATAGTTAAAACTTAATTCCTCAAAAACGCAGGGGTGTGGATGTCCGCCAATATTTTTTGTATCTTCTAGAGGATGCTCCTTATCATCAGTCAAAGAGGCAGACATGAGCAAATCATATAGAAATTTGTCCATAATAATATATAATAATAATAATATAAGTTTTTTATTTTCTCTTCACAAAGGTAAAACAAAGGAATTTAAAACAGCAATGGAGTAATCTTCTAGATGTTCCTTGTGAGAGAGACTGGTCTCCGTACTAGGTTTCCCTGTTTGACAGATAACCAGGCTTCTCGCCTCGGACCGCCTTAAGAAAAGTACATAAAGTTTTAACAAAAATATGCAGCAAAACTTAAACTATCATGCAGAAATATAATTAATAGATACTAATACAATGGATATAATTTATCCTAGCATGCAATAAGCCAGTTCTAGAGACCTAAATCTAATAGGCGTATAGGTTCTATACCATATGTGTGTGTCCGTCTGTGAATGAAATTCTTAGTATGTATAGCTACGTGTAGAATGTGTGTTATGCGTGTATGGGTGTAAAAAGTGCGAGGGGTAGAGGGAAGGTATGTTTTAGGGATATCTTTAAGACATGACAGTCATCAAATTCTCCGTACTGTCATAATCTAAGTTTCTGATTTCAATTTATATTTTGAAAACGAGTAGATTTCTAGGGTAACATTAAGTTTATTATACAAAAAAGGACCGACGAATCCAATGAATTTGTGAGCGAAACTTGTGTTAAAACGTTTTGTAGGGCACACTTTGGCTTTTCGCCGTCTATGTGTATCACAATCCGGGTTGTAGGGTATGAGCGAATGCTGTTCTAGTATAATGTTTAGGTAATATAGTTGTCTGACTGTACGTACTTTACACATTTTGTACAGGTCCGTGGTAGGGAAGAAAAAAGGTTTGAAGTAGGCAACTTTCAAAACCGCTCTTTGGGCTCGTTCTACTTGCAGTAGGTAGGTTTTCGAGGATCCACCCCACGACGAAATACAATATGTCAGTACAGACTGACATAGAGCATAGTAAGTAGATTTGATAATCCTGTCATCAGCAACATGCCGTAGGTTTTTAAATATATATATCAGTTTTCGGAGCCGTTTGCTGAGGAGGTTCATGTGGGCCTTGAAGTTTAGGTTTTTGTCTATTATTATTCCAAGGTATTTTATTGAGTCTACTTTATCAAAAATTTGACACTTTGAGCAGATTTCGGAATGTTCCCGACAGGTGTGTACTCTTAAATTATATGGGGAGTGTAGGAGATGCTGATTGTTTTTTAAAGTAAAGGCAATATATTTAGTTTTTTCCGCGTTGAGAGAGAGTAGATTTTGATCTAACCATGAAGTGACTATGTTTAATCCATGTTGGGCATTTCGATATGTTTCCTCCCATGACTCGCCTCTGAAAAGAAGGACGGTGTCATCCGCAAAAGATAAAACTTTTCCATTTTTGAGCTGAGATTGGCAAAGTTGGTTGATATAGATGAGGAAAAGTGTTGGGCCGAGTATGCTACCTTGGGGCACTCCATAGGAGGTGGTAATATCTTCGCTGATCCAGCCATCTATATTAACACACTGTGTTCGCTCTGAAAGGTAGCTCTTAAAAAGTTGTAGTTGAAGGCCTCGTATTCCTATGCTTTCAAGTTTTTGTAGCAAAAGATGGATAGAAATCGTGTCGAAAGCTTTTTTTAGGTCCAGAAATATAGCCAGTACTTTCTTCTTGTCATCCATATTAGACACTATGTAATTAGTTAGCTCTAACGTCGCATCCCTTGTAGATTTTCCAGATCGAAAACCATATTGAGATGTCGATAGAATATTTTTGGCTTCCAAAAAGTTTACTAGTCGTTTATTTAGAATTTTTTCTAAGATTTTAGAGAGTGCTGGCAGGATTGAAATAGGTCTATAGTTGTTTACACATGTTTTATCTCCACTTTTGTGAATTGGATGTATCATTGCCCTCTTAAAGTCTTTGGGAAATACTCCAGTCCTGATTGACATGTTGCAAATAGGCTGTTATGGTGGCAGACCTTTTTTCTGGGGTTTTATACATTATATTTAATCAGATAGTCATAGTCTGCCAGGTGTACGTTTCATTGTCAAATTTCAAAATAGTTAAAACTTAATTCCTCAAAAACGCAGGGGTGTGGATGTCCGCCAATTTTTTTTGTATCTTCTAGAGGATGCTCCTTATCATCGGTCAAAGAGGCAGACATGAGCAAATCATATAGAAATTTGTCCCTCATCACCCTTACTATTGGGAGAAGCTATTCAGTTTCATTGGCAGATTCACAACCTTTAGCATTATCATGCACCTCACCTTTCAGTTCACGCTGTATTGACTTAGTTAAAATTTTGAATGATTTTTTAGCAGCATACTGGGTAGACCATAATAAATTAATTACTTTCCAGATTATTTGAAAGCGCCATGAGTTTTATGCATTAATTCCGGGTTACTTTTTTTAGTATGGGGATTGTCAGTCTTATAATTATTTGTTCATGCCAACCGCAACGCTTATAATAATATAAGTACATCCCCATCCCCAAAATACAACTAATTTTTGTAACGCAGCGTTGCACAAAGAGTCTTTAAAGTTAAACCTCCTATTCATCTACCGTGGATACTTCCTGTTTTAAGAGGCAAAATGTGCTGTCAGCTGATGCAGTTTATATGGGAATTTTTGTTGAGTTTCATGGACAGAACCACCCCTTACGGGCACAGCAGACGGTAGACTGTTTGTTCTTACAGTCCGCTAGTGTTGCCGGTACTTACTGCAATTAATTTCGTATTATTATAGTCATTGACATGAGAAAAACGCTCCGCTTCTATGCGCGTATTTTCCAAAATCTTTAGTTTGGAAGGAAAATGGCTTGAATAGTTGTTTACTTCCTTTAGTCACGTCGAAAAGGTTGTTCAGTTTGATTGTTACTTAGTTTAAAACGTAGAGCAATTTTCAAAAATGATGTTTGAATTTTATTTTGATAAAAACTATAATTTTTGCGATACCCGTGACAGCCCGTGTCTGCCCGGCTCTCGCCTGCTGAGCCTATTAAAATATCAAGGATAATAAAAAAATAAGGAATGATTTTACATACATAACATCACGCTTTTTTTCAGTACGTCGGGGTCGGCAGTAGGGAATGGTCCCGGGAAATCCCGGTCCCGAAAATCCCGGGATTTTTGTATAGACTAAAGAACCGGGACGACTAAACCTCGTCCCGGGACTACTAAAGACCTATTAAAATCATAGCGAAGGTAAAAAAAATACCCGAAAATCCCGGGATTTTTGTAGACAAAAGAGCCGGGACGACCAAACCTCGTCCCGGGACTAAAGACCTATTAAAATTAAAATAATAACGAAGGTAAAAAAAATACCCAAAAGTCCCGGTTTCGCCTGGTTCCTTCAACAAGTAATCCCGAAAATCCCGGGACACAAGAAGAGCACCGGTTCTTCATTCCCTAGTAGGCAGAGACCACAGATCTCCACCTGCTACGATCTTGACATACTTTCCTCGATTCCTTTACTTTCATAATTTTTTCCTACCCTATACATGCTCGTCGGTTTAGGGTACTTTTAACCTGTCCTTTATTCAGAATAGAGCTTTTTTATCTACTCCCGTACCGGAATATTCCAAATTCGAAACCAATGACAGATTCGAAATTGAGGTCATTTTCCGCTATCATTTTCATTTCCACACTGTTCCATACTACGAGCAGTACGGAAATGGAGTATGGATTTTCATTCCGCAACTGTTATAATACATAATTTTCAATCTGCATAGGCTAAGGCAATACTACCACAGTACTACATACAGCCTACTTTAAAGTAATTTTGTAAAAATACTTTTTACTGGGGTGACGACTGCCTAACTATATTTAAAAGAAAACGGAGAGTACCAGGAGTACATAAATCGACAAGAGGCTAACAGTTGGCTCGCTTCTATATAAAGTGACCGTAGCAACAAAAGAAGTGATTTGAACAAAATGGAAAGTATGTAGGTACCAGGAGAACATGAGTCTACAAGAGGCTGTCAGTAACCATATACATGAAATTAATGTTAAAGCAACTCCATCCACAAGCTCTGGATCTGGAATAACTTCGGGAATGACTTTAATTAACTGTACTAACTGTCCTCTTAGTTCAAAAAATTGATCACTACTCTTTAAAATTTTATTTTATTTTGTCGGTCGTAGATAAAGTTTTGTATGCAACTATACGTAATTAGTCATTTTAACACTCGATCTATACTATTTTTATTTAAAATTTAAAATTAAAAACCAGATCTCGTGTTAAAATTACTCTCATTACGCAACAGTTGCATAAATAACTATTGTGCGACTGGCTGTTAGCCTGATTAATAAATAAGAAGTTACTAATCAAGATATCATGACACCAAAAATAATAAACATTTTATCTACTCCCGTACCGGAATATTCCAAATTCGAAACCAATGACAGATTCGAAATTGAGGTCATTTTCCGCTATCATTTTCATTTCCACACTGTTCCATACTACGAGCAGTACGGAAATGGAGTATGGATTTTCATTCCGCAACTCTTATAATACATAATTTTCAATCTCCATAGGCTAAGGCAATACTACCACAGTACTACATACAGCCTATTTTAAAGTAATTTTGTAAAAATACTTTTTACTGGGGTGACGACTGCCTACCTATATTTTAAAGAAAACGGAGAGTACCAGGCGTGACAAGGAGTACATAAATCGACAAGAAGCTGACAGTTGGCTCGCTTCTATATAAAGTGACATTGGCAACAAAAGAAGTGATTTGAACAAAATGGAAAGTATGTACCAGGAGAACATGATTCTACAAGAGGCTGTCAGTAACCATATACATGAAATTAATGCAACGCCATCCACAAGCTCTGGATCTGGAATAACTTCGGGAATAACTTTAATTAACTGTACTAACTGTCCTCTTAGTTCAATAAATTGATCACTACTCTTTAAAAAAAAAAATTATTTCGTCGGTCGTAGATAAAGTTTTGTATGCAACTATACGTAATTAGTCATTTTAACACTCGATCTATACTATTTTGATACTCGGCTGCGCCTCGTATCAAAAACCAGATCTCGTGTTAAAATTACTCTCATTACGCAACAGTTGCATAAATAACTATTTTAAAACATCACTTCAACGTAGATATAGACGTGCCTCTATCGATTTATAATTCGTCATCTATATTACCATGCATTTCCTGTCATACCTACTTATAAGGTTGATAAAGGGTGTAAGGGACGGTGTACCGAAAACTGAATAAGCGTGCTCAGTCAACGAAACTGAACAACTTTCCCAAAGAAACATTTCTGGGAAATTAATTTTTTTTTTTGACTTTTCCATAAAAACTGAGTGAGCAATTTGTATGAAGAGGTCAAAAATTATTTTCATTTCCCAAAAACAGTTAACGAAACTGAACAACTTTCCCAAAGAAACATATGTTGGAAAATAAAAAAAAAATTTGAAACACAAATACAAATTGCCCACTCTGGTCGAACAGTTTGTATGGAGAGGACAAAAATTCTTTGGGAAAGTTGTTCAGTTTCGTTGACTGAGCACGCTCTTTCAGTTTTTGGTACACCGACCATTACCCCTGTATAGGTTAAAGTTGGCATTTAAACGTGTAATGACCAGGAGACAACTCACTCGCACATAATTTTATATTTAAACTAAAGATAGAGCGAGGAGGATATGTAATTTTTTTTGAATAATTTGATATAAATATATGATTTTTTTATCAAGGTGTTACCTCCATCTGGGTCAGCGTGGGCAGCGGGCGGCAGGTCTGTGAAGCCGACGGCGGCGCGGCGCGGCCTTTGCACAGCGCCCTTCACTCCCGTGGGCGGCATCTGCCGGGATTTCAAACGGGAGTTACCAAATACACTCTCAGAAGAGTTCTGCGTTCCTTTCTGAAGGATATTCGATCGATAAAAATAAACTATTTTCTATTAGGAATATACGTAATGGATTTTTTTAACGCCACCTGGAGGGAAAGTACTCTAAATACTGGAGATGATAAATTTTACTCAAAGGAAGTATGTCTTTATTTTTAAAAAGATTTTCGAAAATTCGCTTGCCACTTGCCACACCCGGGAATCGAACCGGCTAAAAACGGTAAAAATAACACGCTGTACTTTTACGGCATCGATCGATAGGGACAATCATAAGGAACAAATCTCTCTAACAAACATGGTAAATTAAATAAAAGAAAACCATAAAATCTCAGCTTATTTTAACGGAACCAAAAAAGAATATGCAAGTGATGAAAATGGTATGAAAATCTTTGAAGGCAGTTTTGTTTCTTTTTAAAAATATTTTTTCAGAAAACACTGCATTTGACCTTCACAACTCGTTGGGCAAATTAGATTCAATCCTGAATTTGGTCTTGTCAGTCGAATTAATGTAGCTTGATTCAAATAGAAGCAAGACAGACCTATGCGTGTGAGCAGGACGGAGGGATATATCGCTTCAATATCTTACGCATCGCCCCTAGCAAGATGTCCTTGCACCTAGCGAGTGACATTGTCGTGTAGGATATTGAATGTAATAGCACAGATAATATAATACTATACTAGTACAGATACCTCACGTCATTGAACGAATTTGTGCCGAAAATTGTTCGGGCTATTTTTTCCATAAGGTATTTTCTTAGAATAAATTGATATCTGGATGTTAAAATTGAATTAATGTCATAGTTTACACCTTTACCTACCAACCAAGTAGTAACATTTAGTTTAATTATTAGAAACAAAAGGGCCAAATGAATTCGGGCTATTTACTCCGTCGAAAAAACCGTAGTACGGAATGGGACCCCATGGTAATAGATAATTAGTCTCAGATTAGTGCTATCGAAACATATGTAATTCGTAATTAGTTCCGTTTTTGTCTTCGTAAAGATCGACTTAAAACGTTATGGTCGGCCAGCGATGTAATTAGTTCTGTCTTAGATCTAACTAAACATATACTTTTTTCATTTAATCCATCAGATTACTAAAAAAAAATTGTGAAAAAAGAAAATTGCAGTCAGCGATTTTCTTTTAAATACGTCGTATATGAGCACAAAAACAGTCTCGGCCATTAGTTCTGCATCAGATCTAACTATGTATGCACTTGTGTTTTAATATAGTAGTTTATGTAACTGTCATATACAACAGGTCATTAAAACACGAGTTTGGGTTTATCACACGAGGCGTAGCCGAGTGTGATAATAGCATCAAACGAGTACTTTAATACCATATTATGTGCAGTTGCGTATACGAGTACTACTTTATCTTCACTCATGCAATAGGTAGGTACTTATAAAAATTAAACAAAAATAAGTAAACAACAAAGGTTACTTATATTATGTATATTACAGTTCTGATATGAGTCTCAAAAAACCGCCTTAATATATCCGCTAGGTCTTCTTTGAAATATACAAGCAGAACATTTTCTTAACAAGACATGATTTTCTCTTCGATTTTCATTCTTTCCCAATTCATTGTAGGTTATGTCATAAAATGTCTTAGACTAATATGGGAGAAGATCATAAGTTATTGAGTATCTTCTGGTGTGACTGCAGTATCCTGACTGCACCACTTTATCTACTTTTGCAATACACTTTCACATTACTTTCACGTGCACAAAATACTTGAAAAAGGTAAATATTAGGTAAATGGCGGCAAATCTAATATACATTTCCAAGTCCTTCTAATTTCAGGCTGCGTGCGCGTGTTTTCCACTACAGATAATATAACTGTAACTATAGTAACTGTTACTGTAATAGGTTGTTTTTAAGGTACACTTTGTAAATATGCTACTGATATTTGACAGCTACTAAGAAAAACTGTTACATTTATAAACGGCTCTCTAAAAGACTTTATATTCAGTCTTCTTTAAAAAGGTTTAGGTTCAAGAAGAATTTTATCCAAGTGTTATGTTTTGATTAAAAAGTTAAATTACGTAACACCTGTGCAAAATATTCATACAAAAATCATTACGTAATGTTAACTTTTTAATTTTTTATGCATACTCTGCGTAATATACAGCCTTATGTACCAACTTTTTGAATCATAATTCAAAGATTACGACGTGTAGATAAAATTTATTATAATATTGAATAAAATATTCGATAGAAAACGAAAATGACTGCCAGCAATGTATATCGAAATGGGATGCAGTCGGTGTTAGGACGAAAATGAGGGTGATGTAGGAGACTAAGAAGGAAGAAGAGGATGAGCAAGGATATCCTAGCAAGGGTGGCTGACGGACAAAATTTGTATATGATTTGTTCATGTCTGCCTCTTTGACTGATGATAAGAAGCATCCTCTAAAAGTTACAAAAAATATTGGCAGACATCCACACCCCTGCGTTTTTGAGGAATTTAGTTTGAACTATTTTGAAATTTGACAATGAAACATACACCTGGAAGACTGTCCGATTAAATACAATGTATAGGACCACAGAAAAATGGTCGGCCGCCATAATAGCCCTGCGTTATAAAGTTACAGCGCTTCAAAATGAAAAAAAGCACTACTTCGTCCCGTGATAATGCAGAGCCCTGCTTGTCTGCCTCTTCGATTTTCTACATTTTAGAAGTATTTTAAACAACAGCCACAAAGTCATACAAATAGAACATAATTTAGTATCTTTATTTCTTTATATCTTCTTTTGCTTTAACGCAAAAACGCAGCGACGCGCGGAAAAACTTGTTAGAACCAAATCGATTCGTATTGAGCTGATCTATCATCCCTATTAATATGAATCATGAACAAATCGTATGCCCAAACGGCAGCCAGCATCCTAACTACCCGTCCTGCAACAACACTACTGACATTCTAATTAAGTTTGTGAGGTTTGCTTGTATGGCTGTCGGAATGCGAGGTCTCATTTTCGTTGACTACAGTTATTGTTCCTGTTTTTACTTTAATGACCCCCTAATGTTCAGCTGAACAACTCACGTTATGTTTGTTGGTCCGCCAGTCGCCATTGTTGTTGTGCGGTTTGCTTGTATGGCTGTCGGAGTGCGAGGTCTCATTGTCGTTGAGTTTACAGTTGTTGTTGGCTGGTTGGCGCGGGTTCGGTTCCGTGGCGCTTACTGACGTCTCGTTTGCCTCTTTGCACCTATTCAAATAATTTTGATATATTTTTTAAAGGTACTGCATATACAGTGTGAATTGTATTGGTTTCGCTCCCGAAGCCCAGAGATTATATTTATGAAAACAAGCAACTTTCGCGAGGAAACAAATTTTTTACTCGAAAGCCTCCCCATAGTAAAGTGGTCACGTGATCGAATCATTTTGTATGGGAAGGCAAAAAAATTTTTTTCTTCGGGAACGTTGCTTGTTATCATGAGTAGAATCACTGGACTTTGGGAGCGAAACCAATACAAATTCACGCTGTATTAAAACCAAATAGTTCTTAAATAATACGTAAAAACTTATATTCATTTTGGACTAGCTGTTGCCCGCAAATACGTACGCGTGGGATTTAGAAAAAAACAGGGTCTTTTCCGTACGTTCAACTACGTTCATAATAAATTTCATCAAAGCGGTTCAGCGGTTAAGCCATGAAAGCGTACCAGACAAATTCAGATAATTTTGCTCATTATAGATTCTTACAAAATACTTATTGACTGTCACAGAAT
Organism: Athrips mouffetella; assembly: GCA_947532105.1. Classification (NCBI taxonomy): domain Eukaryota; kingdom Metazoa; phylum Arthropoda; class Insecta; order Lepidoptera; family Gelechiidae; genus Athrips; species Athrips mouffetella. The sequence goes on from OX383965.1 coordinate 26,219,267, forward strand.
GAAGAATCAAATGCAAATAGAGGATCGTGCTATGGCAGCGTAAAAGAAACGACAAGAAACCACTGCAGCACGGCCTACTGAGTTGGCTATGTACAATGTGTTCTTTGTAATTCGCTAAAATAACAGAGCACCATACTTCTTTTTATTCATTGATATAGTCATCTAAACTATTATCAGCCATTTTACATACCCTTTGCTTTATAGAGTCTGTGCACTTACTTGGGAAATTTTTAAGTAAACCGTAATTTCATTATCGTCAAAAATGAGACTATAAAAGAAAATCATGATTAAAAGTTACCATTTCAATTGCCAAATTCAAAGAGCTCCTAGGTCCATTTACTTTTCGTTCTAATGACAACCTTATTTTCATCACTTCATACTTCAAGGTTCAAAACCAAACTATATGAAAATGAACTCAGGGTCTTCAATTTATTTCAATAGTTTATATAGAAGAAGTTTTTTTTTTTATGTTTTGTTTTTGGAACTATACCTTTCGAGCGACTGGTTGTTCGCTTTATGTGAATTGGACTTCTCAGTTTCGGAACCGGTAGTCATGCTCATCTCTCGTCTCTTATTGCGACGCTCTATCGACATCTGTAACCAATTAGAAATAAAATTTAAATTAATTTACCATGCGTATAACCATGAATAAATAATAAGGACTGACCAAAGTGACCATCCCTTTATAGAAATCGTAACCCGGAAAAGTAAAAAACTAGATAGCGCAAAAAATTATCACCGAAGTTATTATGGTCTTTCGAGTGTTCTGCTTATAAAGTCATGCAAAATTTATGTTAGCGTTTCCTTATAATACAAAAAAAACCGGCCAAGTGCGAGTCGGATCGCGCACCGAGGGTTTCGTACCACCACATAATCGTAATTGTATTAGTTGAAATTTCAGTAAGTTAATGTGCTAGATTTTTTGAGTCCGACACGCGCTCGACCAAATTTTATTATTTGTTGTTATTTTATAGCTTATGCACTATAAACATACCAAATTCCAAGTTTGTAAGTGTTCCCGTTTTTAAATAGAACTAAAACAAAAATCGCCTAAGCGACCATACAACTTGACCCCTCTCTTATATGAAAGTTCTTGAAACGGGAGCTCACCACAATTGGTTACCATTAGTTGTGAGAAAAGTTGTAATATTTAATGATTTCAGACTTTTCCCATTATTTGTACTGTGAGACCTAGCTTCTTGCCAAATTTCATAATTTTAGGTCAACGGGAAGTACCCTGTAGGTTTTGCATTTTTGAATAAATGTATGGAGATGAGGACATAAAATGCCATATCTTTTGATTGCGTCATTGTAAAAAATTTAAATTTTCAGATCTTGTGTGGTTCATGGATCCTAATATATGGTATTAATTTCAACCTGACACCTTTACCCGTTCGTGAGATAAAGGGTCTTGACAGACAGACAGACAGACGGACAACAAAGTGATCCTATAAGGGTTCCGTTTTTTTCTTTTGAGGTACGGAACCCTAAAAATCCAGCTCGTATGCTGATAATCTAAACTCCAAACTGAACAACTTTTCCCAAACAAAATAATATTGAAATAGAAAAAAAGTCTATACAAACTGGTCAAGATCGAATTCTTTTTTTTCGTAATTCCACCTACTTTCCTTAAAAAAATTGTGTTATGTTTCAAATTGGCACACAAAATTTAGCTATTGAAAATAGATCTAGAATGTATTGTGACCATGAATGCCCAGCGCTGTATACCGTTCTCTCCGGACGCCAGACGCGGACGTTCCGAGCTCGACGGCTGGACGAGCCCCTTGGAGTGTCTCCGCCAACAACTACGCAAGCTGGACGACTTAGAGGAACAATTCCCCGACTTCGCCTGCCATCCCAACTACAGTCTGCGGTACCCCTTCGCCGAGATAGTGAACATCACTGATCTTATCTATTTTTTTTATTATTTGGCAATCGTCAACCTATATTTGGGGACATTTCTGCCAGGGTCTAGTTCTAGAACATTCTTCAGTTTTTGGAATTTCTTCACTTTTTAGAAGATAAAAATATGACGACCCGCCAGTGTCGAGTTCATTGCTCCCCTCGTAAAGGGATAGTGGACTTTACGAAGGTAATGTCCATGACATTTTGAAACAACACAAACGGGGTTCAAACACGAGATCGCTTGAAATTTTCATCAGCTGCGCCCCCCGTAGTCAATTCACTGCATAAAACACTATCTTTATTATCCACTAAATCACTACATACATAAAAAACAAGAACCGATCAGGCAAAAGCCCACGCCGAGTTCCCTGCAAAAAGTCTCCTATCTTATCTTATTACGTGGGGCTGACAGTACTAAAACATTATTCTGTGCCCGTAGTTTTCTTATGTCAGGTATCATCCAAAGGTGTCATCGCATCGAAAACTAGCCTTACTTTTGTTGTTTCCCTATCTTCTCGCACAACCGCAATATGAGGCGAACAAATTGTGCTTGTATTAACATCGGTCTCAATCTCAACTCCGTGTGATTGTTCCAAACCACAATTACTAATTATTTTAAAGCGCCCTCTAATTACAGTGAGTTTTATGCTTTTCCGGGTTACGATTTCTAGTATGGGGATTATAGACCGTCAGCCGACAGTAGAGATACCTACCTTACAAAAAAGCAGAACAAACGCACTTTGTAGAGACAGAGGACCTTTAGTAGCTTCAAAAACAACTGGTCGGCCGCGGTGCAACTTCGCAGGTCGTCATAAGTGATGTTAGAGGTGGTCCTAAGGTACGTTTACCTTGACGTCGTGCTTGAGCCGCGCGTACTTCTCCTTGAGTCCGCGGTACTTGTCTGCGAGCGCACGCTCGTGTCTGCTCGCGCCGCGCTCGCTCGCCAAACGCGCTCGTAGCTCCTCCAGGTGACACGCGTGTTGCGTTCGGATTCGCTCCACCTTTAATTGACAAGATTACATTTTTTGAACATTTTTTTTTATGTTAAAAGTGAGCAAACGAGCTAGTATGCCACTTAATGGTAAGTGGTCACCACCGCCCATAGCACCCGCTGCCTCATTAGTAACATATTTTGACACTAATAAGACAGCAGAGTGCGTTGCTCATTTGATAACTAAGATGTTTTCTCATGTGCCGGTAATTTTACTGACTCCCTTACCCTTCGAACTGAAACACAACAGTGACAACACTGCTGCTTCACGGCAGAAAAAGACAAGGAGTGGTACTTCCCCAGACGAACTTTGCACAAAAGCCCTACCACTGCTACATATTTATTTATTTAATAGTCGTAAAACCAACAGCTTCAAAACAAGAGAGATAGCTTGAATATGTAAAAACAGATTCAATTACAGGTCTTCACAGATAGTAATACAGTAGAAAAAACACATTTTTTTCACACTTAGTGCAAGTACGCACTTATTTGGAACAACCAATTGATTACATGGAAAAACGAAATAATAAAAAATAGAAAAATCTAAGGAATAATAAGAAAAGTGATCCGCTTAAGAGTCAAAAAACAAATTAATTAGAATACATCTCGCCGACTCGCAACCAGTGTTGAATAGGTCTAGATCTACATCTTTACAGAACTTGTTGAAAGAGTTACTTGCTCGCCAAATAAAGGAGTTCTGCCGATACCTAGTAGAGGCCTTGGGAAGTTTCATACTAGGAGATTTGAGAACTATTTTCGCAAGCAGTTACGGACAGTCAACGACAGCGTAAGCAATCTTAAATAAAAGAATCAAATCAGAAATTTCGAGGCTTTTGTACAATGGAAGAAGGTGATGCTTCTTACATAACTGGACGTAGTTGTCCGATCGATCGGTGGCATAAGCGTCCTATTTTATTTTCTGAATTTGTTCTAACCGATTAGTATATATGTGTCATATCTAGGATTCCTTACTTGTGATGCGTATTCCAAGATACTACGTACAAAAGTACAATATTTTTAAAGTTTTGATTTGCTGGAAGTCTCTTGAAGTATGCCTTCGCGACAATATTATTAATGTGGGTGTCCAACAACAGCTTGTAATCGTGTGTGACTCCAAGATCCCGTACAGAGCTATCCGTTTTAAGATTGATACCCTTCAAGGTATAGTTGAATAAAATAGTGGAGCGCTGACGACTAAAGGAGACAACGCCTGGTCCGAGGCCGAGTTGACCCCGGGACGCCTTCTCAATATATTCTGGTTTTCCTTAAAGTTCTTCACATCAAAGCCACCTTTGTACACCGTCACCTGTATACCCTAGCAGGTGTAGCACCCCCGGATATCCGCAGAGAAGTAGCAAGCTCTATAGAAAGAACTAAGTGTGACTCAGATCCCCGGCACCCTATGCACCAACCATGTCTCGGTACCTCAGAGACTCAAAAGTCGACGAATCTTTATGAAGGTCGTGCGTCCAGTAAATGACGAAGCCTCCAAAATCCGTGTTAGCCGCTGGTAGGAGAGATGCCCCACTGCATCAATTATCCCGATATCTGAGCAATCGCCCCCTGGACACCATCTTCCCTGGCCGACTTGGAAGTCATTAAACAGACTCCGGACCCAAGTCGGTCGGAGTAACGAAAACATATGCAAGTGGGGCTTTGGTGCGGATCCTGCTTGTCCGTGTGGCTTCTCTCTGCAAACGATGGCACACCTTTTGACCTGCCCTGCGTGCTCCGCTACCTGCTCGCGCGAAGACCTTTACAATGCCACCGATAATGCAGTCTGTGTGGCGGAGTTTTGGTCCAATACAATATACAGTCTGTCAAAAAAGTCTTGAAAATACGAGTAATAGGGGCGCCACTTTCCTTGCCAAAACGGATTTTACATGGCAACATTCACTGACTCTTGTATGAAGAAATTTGGTGTTACCATTAATAGTTATTTATGCAACTGTTGCGTAATGACTAATTACGTATAGTTGCATACAAAACTTTATCTACGACCGACAAAATAAAATAAAATTTTAAAGAGTAGTAATCAATTTATTGAACTAAGAGGACAGTTAGTTAGTACAGTTAATTAAAGTTATTCCCGAAGTTATTCCAGATCCAGAGCTTGTGGATGGAGTTGCTTTAACATTAATTTCATGTACCAGGCCACTCAGAAAGTATTGCGAAAAATAGTTTTTATATATGGGAGACTGGCCGGTCAGAATCTTTTTCGAAAATATGATTACTTGTAAGTAAAAATATGTGTGTTCCATTTTCAAAATTTCCCTCCACATTTTTTGCGAGCCAATTCAAAGTATCGTGTCTTACTGAAAAATGGATCTGCGCCGGGAACATTTTAGAGCTATGATTTTTTACGATTTCAAGTGTCGCCTGAAACCGGATGAATCGTTCGATAGACTTCAAATGGCATTTATGGATGAAGGCCCCTCCAAGGCAACCGTGTATCGTTGGTATAACGAATTTAGGCGCGGTCGACCAACCTTGAGGGATGAAGAAAGAAGCGGTCGCCCTTTGACGGCTATTACGGAAGAAAACGTGCTAGCAGTGAAAAATTTAATCCAAGATAATAGGCGAATTACATATCAGGAGATTCAGCACATATTAAAGATTGGATCGGGAAGCGTTCACGAGATTCTACACGGGCATCTTCGCGTGAGGAGGATAGTATCGCGCTGGGTGCCGCACTACCTCACCGACGCTCAGAAGCAGGCCCGGGTGGAATGGTGCCGTGATATGCTGAACAAATTTGAAGCAGGCTCGTCTCGGCGTGTTTACGACATCGTAACAGGTGATGAGTCCTGGATTTATCAATACGATCCAGAAACCAAGCGCCAGTCGACAGTTTGGGTGTTTCAAAATGAACCAACGCCTACCAAAGTGAAGCGATCTCGAAGCGGGGGGAAGATTTTGATCGCCAGCTTTTTTAATTTGACTGGCCACTTGGCCTCAATTCCCTTACGAGATCAAAGAAGCATCAACGCCGAATGGTATACTACCAAATGTTTACCAGAAGTTTTTTCTGTTGTGAGCAACAAGCGACCAAACACAGGGCTCCGCGGACTACTGCTCCACCACGACAATGCGCCTGCACACACCGCGCTCAAAACGAGGGACTTCCTGGACAGCACACCAGTCAAACTCCTGGGTCACCCTCCTTACAGCCCTGATCTAGCACCGTGTGACTTCTTTTTATTTCCAAAAATAAAAAATCAGCTCAAGGGGATACAATTTTCGTCGCCGGAAGATGCGCTGGCTGCGTTCGAGCAGGCTGTAAACGAGGTGTCTACGGCGGACTGGAAAAAGTGTTTTGAAAACTGGTTCAGACGCATGAATCTTTGTATAGAGGCTGGTGGAGAGTACTTTGAAAAGATTTAATAAAAATATATGTACCTGTAGAACAATTTTTTTTAGTGTCGCAAATATTTCTGAGTGTCCCACGTATATGGTTACTGACAGCCTCTTGTAGACTCATGTTCTCCTGGTACATACTTTCCATTTTGTTCAAATCACTTCTTTTGTTGCTACGGTCACTTTATATAGAAGCGAGCCAACTGTTAGCCTCTTGTTGATTTATGTACTCCTGGTACTCTCCGTTTTCTTTTAAATATAGGTAGGCAGTCGTCACCCCAGTAAAAAGTATTTTTACAAAATTACTTTATTAGGCTGTATGTAGTACTGTGGTAGTATTGCCTTAGCCTATGCAGATTGAAAATTATGTATTATAACAGTTGCGGAATGAAAATCCATACTCCATTTCCGTACTGCTCGTAGTATGGAACAGTGTGGAAATGAAAATGATAGCGGAAAATGACCTCAATTTCGAATCTGTCATTGGTTTCGAATTTGGAATATTCCGGTACGGGAGTAGATAATAGTATATTATGCAATTAGTGAATAAAAGACGGATTTAAAGCGAGGGCCAGAGATGCAAGTGAGGGCAAGTGTTAGAATCCTGAGCGACGCGAGTGATTCATGGCCCTCGATTTAAATCCCTTTTATTCAAGAGTTGCATACTATACTTTATACCATGACTACGAGAAAAAGAAAGATTTAAGCGAAAATATACATTTAAGGAGGTTGTATAGCATTGAGATGGAGGTCGAATATATTCATGTAAGTAACGAATATTTGTTAATAAGGCGCGCATCGCATTCTTTCTTTTTAGCGGGCACATATATGCGTATTTAAGAGGTACAGACTTAACTTCCAAACAGCCATCAAAAATTTATATCTTGTTACATTAATGACAAATTTATTGTTGATTAGTTAAAAATATCATAAAATGAATAACCATTCATCATATTTCGACCACCCCGTTTGCTGACCACCTCTTTTATATTTATGCTCCCCTGGTAGGTGCTTTTTATTTTATGCAAGCCTCCAGTCGCTGTCCTCCTCTTGAATATTCATGTTCTCCTGGTACTTCGTATTGAGTCGCTGCTCAGGTTGTGAAATGGAGGTCGAATATATTGATGTGTTCTAAATTCAAACACCAAAATCGTGATTAAAAGGGCTTTTTATTCACTGTTTCATCTTTTTAGAGGCGGAATGGTAAAAAAATAATTTTAGTTCTGGTTCATGACTTTTTTGACAGACTGTAAATCACGCCAGAATCGACTCGAAAAAAGAAGAACCGTCACCTGGCTGCGCCTCCGCCTTTGGTCGCCCGCCAATGACTCCAGCTCTTCATCATCCTACGTCACCACCTACGCTTCGAAGACCGGAAGACAGAAGACCTAGCTTAGGGCAAACCCGCGGCTAGGTAGGGCCATGCTAGGTCAGTAGGTCAATAGGAACCCTCTATTGCCCTCTTTATAATAAACCCTCTATTCCCTCTTTTATCTCTTTATTTCAAAAAAAAAACAAAAGCAAAAGCTAGAATTCTAGAGGGAGCTCCCTGTCCTGTAGTGGACGTTTCATGGGATGTTATGATGATCTCTTTATTTGACGTTCGTAGCGGCCCTAAGGGCGTTACGTGACACCCGTAGATACCTGATATTTTGGTCCACTTTTTGGAAAAAATGGAGAACATTGGGAGACCTGTGTCTTGGGTGCTATTAGATCTAGAAAATTGGATCAGGGCTCAAACTGTCAGGAATTTTGTACACTTTAAAAAAGTAATAGTAACCTTTCTCGTAAGAGCCTTGCTATGTCGTTTTTTGGCACAAAGCTAAAAAAAGTGAAAAAAATTGCGATTTTTCAGCAATAACTCAGCGCCTGTGCATTTAAAACTGCTGCAAATCTGGATAAATACTATCTAGGTAGACCCAAACAACATACCAAAAGTGCAGCTCTACCGCAATTATTGCAATTTCGAATGTAACATATTTCTGGCTTATTACCTCAGCCCTGTAATCAGTGCGTAGTTCTGCGATCCTGCTGGCATGTTCCTCTCTCAGCGCGTGTATAGTTTTCTTGTTCTCTTCGGACAGTCGAGTCCGTTCAACACACAAACTCTCCGTCAACTGTGAACGTAGCTCCGAAAGGGCGCGCTCGTTTTCTGTAAAAAATAAGCCGGTCAAGTGCGATTTGGACTCGCGAGTCAAGAGATCCACTATAGGTATAGTAACATTAGGTATTGTAACAATGGTTATGAATAAAGAACCTGTATTCTGGATCGCAAATGTGTGATTGTAAAGGTTTTTTGCAGATTTAAAAAAGTGTACTACTTAGAGAGATAGTTTTATTTTTCCTGTAATATTTACATAACCTCTACGATGAAAATTAATTCCGATTTTTCGTTCAGCAAACTTCGAAGATATAGTCCATGGGCCAGATGGCCAAAAATGAGGAAATGGTATAATTTGGGGTACCCATTTTCCTTTTTACCACAGTTAGATAGGTTTATAAGGATGTCAATAAACCATGAGTGCTGTCTTAAAGTGGTAGCTGACCAAAATAGCAGCCAATCCAAGAGTTCAGATGCTGATAATATTTGGTATGATTTGGGGACACCGTTTTCCTTTTCACAGTAGTTAGATAGGCTTATAAGTATGTCAAATGACCATGATTGTGATTTCAAAGTGGTACCTGGATAAAATGTCAGCCAATCAAAGATGGAAAATGCTAAATTTCACAAATTTTACTGTATCTCAGGAACTAATAGTCCGATTTCATTTATTTTTCTTTTAAACTATGTGTTCTATAAATAATGTCATAATACTGTTTAGTTAAATCAACCGCTATTAAGTAAGGAAGAACTGATAATTTTCTGATATTCTTCTTTATTAAATCCAGTTTTTACAAAATGCTTAAGTCATTTGAGAAGATCTTCATATTAAAGAGATAGTGCAAAAAATTATCTTTAACATGATGTATGACATGCTTCTATTTCATGGCTAAAAAGACATAGAAACATGAGTTTGCCAATTTCTACTGTTTGCTAAATAGTGCAGACTCGATCTATTTGCATTGTTTTCTGCATGCTATGACATGCATTAAGTATTCTGTAAATAATTTATATTGATTAAAATAATCTGAATCCAACTCATTAATTGAAATTAAATTAAACTTATGTTTACATATGTTTTGAGCCAACAAACCCAAACATGGTATACATCAAATTAAATATAGTTTATTGTACTTCATCTTAGATATATAATTCTTTTCAAATTTACAAGATAGTTTATGATTACTCGATTTGAAAAAAAAAATATCACAAAAAAATCATTTTTTCTTTAATTATTTAGTAACGGTTGAATCTACTGTAACAGTGCCTATGACATAATTTGAAGTACACATGCAGACCTTCAGTCTAAACAAAAAAACAAGGAAATCGGATGATTGGTTCTCGAGATACAGTTGACTTTATAAAATTCTGCATTTTCCATCTTTAATTGGCTGTTACTTCATCCGGGTGCCACTTTGAGATCGCAATCGTGGTTTCATGACTTCCTTATAAGCCTCTAACTACTTTAAAAAAGAAAATTGGTAAAAACTTTTTTTTACCAAATATGGGCAACATCTGAACACTTGGATTGGCTGCTATTTTGGTCAGCTACCACTTTGAGACAGCAATCATAGTTTATTGACATCCTTATAAACCTATCTAACTGTGGTAAAAAGGAAAATGGGTACCCCCAAATTATACCGATATATTTTCTGGCCAAGGACTAATAAGGGAAAGGTATTTTTAGGGTTCCGATACCAAAATGGTAAAAAAAAGGAACCTTTATGGTGGGACTTTTTGTCTGTCACACCTCTATATCTCAGCAACCACTTATGCTATCGACTTGGAATGGTTTTAGAATATAGTTGTCCAACTTAATTGCACATGTGAAATATTGAAAAAATTATGATTATATAAAGGGGGCCAAAATAGGGAGGGCCAAATTTCAAATTATCGCTAGAGTGGGGTATCATATGAAAGGGCTTTACTTGTACATTTTAAAATTTATTTTTGTATTTTTTTCCGTTTCTTATATTTCAAGTTATGATGAAAAATGTCAAAAAAGTACCATTCCCCCCCCTTTATCTCCGAAGTTTGTGTAATGAAAAATCTGAATTAATTACAGTTGACAGAAGTTTATGTAAACTTTACAGCAAAAATAAAACGATCTTTCTAAGTTGCACAGTTTTTCATAAATATTCAAAAAACCTTTACAAACAAATTTAGTTAAGCGGTCCTGAAAATGAACTTTATTGCTTCCAAAAATACTATAGGTATATCGGAACCCTCGGCGCGCGAGTCCGACTCGCATTTGACCGGTTTTTAGGGTTCTGTACAGATCTGAAGTCCCTTCATATAGGATCCTCAAATCAGATACGTGAAAGTTTTGGCCAAGGTTGATCGTCTAGAATAATATCCTTTAAGAATATTATATTTTTCCTGAATCCTACGTCATTCCGTTTTATATATTTATAATATCTTGTAATTTACAGATTCTGCTCGGTGGAGAGTGGCAATAGAAGAATGAAAAAGAAACACACTTGTTATTTTAATATTTATATTTGAATATAAACCTAATCTTTACATGTCTAAGTTGAGTTATTTATTTTATTTTATATCACTATTTATTTGAATTTAGTCTCAAATTGTTTGGTGTAGTTCATCTGAATTCATGTAGATTCATCAGTTTAGGAGAGGTTTCATCTCTTTTTACAAAGCAATTTTATTAAAGCCGTTAAGTTTCTGAAAAGAAACCTATGTTAATATAAACGAAGTAATAAAAAAAATAATGTGGGGACAATCCCCAGGTTTGGAGCACCACCATCGCCCCAAACAGCTCGTCCTAGGCCTCCTCTACCCTAAGTCCTAGGTCCGAGGCATATCATCACCCAGCTCACGATGACATGACGCTAAACTACCCTAACAATCCAACTGGATCGTCAGGATTCTGATCATCCTCGCGGAGCTGGATATCCCATCGAAAACTTAAACTACAGTAAAGACTAGGGTTAATGTATGTGGAGAGCGGAACTAACTAACCACAGTACAACCCAGACGGTGATGATGTCTCCCCCCGGTATGTTCATGCCCCGCGTCAAACCCGACTTCCACGTGGCCCACCTTTAAGGGACGATCACTGACTCATCCAGGGTTCACAGGGTATTGACTATTTCTTTTAGTCACCCATACCAGAGCTGGTCATCGAGCCCGCCAGGCACACGAAGCATACAGTCTTCCTTTAGGAAAACAGGGCACTCTCCATCATGAGCTATAAGAGCTCTTCCTGTAATCCCTCCGGGCAGACAATGATCGACATCATCGAATCCCTTAGTTTGTTTTGAAATAAGTTAAACTGAAAATAATTAGCCAGCTCCACACGTCCAAGTGTGAAGTCTGTACTAGATACGGGTATAGTATTATTGCTTGCATGGCCAGCCTAGATCAATAACGGTTTTATAACGAGAGACATAAAGAGTTTGAAGGGCAATTTCCCTCCCCCCAGTCACTGAGTGACTTTATTGCACCAACAAGGTCTCCGTATATCCTTCATAGCTCTCACTTGTGATGCGTAGCTAAATCTCTTTTCCGTTACCAACCCACGCAGGACAAGGATTATGTAGAGTAACCCCAGTCTAAACACTCATTTAAATAAAATGAAAAGCATCTAAACTATAATGGGATTACCCAGCATATTTCGAAGAAGAACATATAAGAAGTAAGTATGACAAAAGATTACTGAAGGTAATCCTTAAATAAAAGTGAAGTATGATGACCAGAACCGAGAAGATACGGGATAGTAGTATCTAAGCTAGGTTGGGCCAAACATTTATGATTTAAGATCTTAAGGGAAAATCAAAAGCATCGAGTATTCAAAACCAAGAACACTGGGAGAATTTAGCGTAAACAACACTAGCTAAAACTCGATGTTCTTTAAAAGAGGACTCAAAAGAAGTATAAAAAAATGGGGTTATTGTATATACTTAAATATTCGAAACATATCTATAATGAAAGAAACTAAACATTATAATTTCCGTTCCATTATTGTTTTCAAGAATCTATTTAGTAATGTTAAAAGTGGTTTCACACTGAGTCAAAGTATAATTTTAAGTATGATAAATTATGACTAGTTTTATTAAGGAAAAATAAAACTTAGAATCTTATAAGGTTTAGATTCCTGTATGATTCAATGAAGATTAAATAGATTATTTAACTACTTTAGGATGACACACATAAAGTTCAGAGGTCCCCCAAGGTCAGAGTGTCTTACAGCCGTCGCAGCCTTGCGGGCGAACGTCGTCAACACACTTTACAAGAAGCAACCCACGAACGAACGTAATGTCTCCTTCAAGAATATTCTTCCTATTGATTCAGGACAATTCTAATTTATTCTTTATGAACAATTTAATGTCAATAGACTAAACTAGAATGTCCCTTCACATAAGAAGAAAGTTTTAAATTGTCTAACTACTTTACATTTGGTAATCTAACGCTAAGATCAGGAGGTCCTCCCGCGGTATATGCCACTCAAACGACGCAACCAATAGTGGGCAAGCGTTGTCAGCACATAACACAAGAAACATTATTTCCAAAATCCAACGTTAAAACACCTTGCTAATATCCCTCCATTTGTACCGGAATAACACCAATTCATCCCACACATACAGAAGAGGGAAATCAGGATGAATCAGCGAAACCTCACACAAATAGAAAGAGAAGAACTTTAGTATCAGACCCTTTTAGGCTTGAGGGCTCCGGCCCAAGAATGATTAAAATAAATAAATCCGAAGGTTGATATTATCAGATAGACTTAGACAGATACTCCAGCGACACGCGACATACATTTGCCACATCCAATATAGTGGACATCGGGGACACATGTCACGAGGGCATCCATCCACGCTTGGTTGAACTAAATAAACCTGAGAGCAGGTATTTCTTAATCTCAAAATCTGGGACTCCTATAGAATGAAAGTAAAAGGAAAGATAAGCACCTCCTATGAACTTGAGTACTGAAATGTAGTAATGTTCTCAGCATGTTCCAATTTTGGGAAATTGAGGCAAAAGATTCAAAATCACTATCAAAGCAATTTATTATTATTTGAAATAATATTATTTATAATATTCACTCTACTTAAACTTACCCTTTATTTCACAATAAAATGTCACAAACTATATCCAAGTTTTAGTTTTCAGATATATTATTTTAAGATTTTGAATTGACGTTCTAATTCTTTTGATCTGACGGAATATTTTTTAAATTTTATCATATGATGACACTAGTATATCAAAAACTGGAATTTTGATTTAGGGCCAAAGATTTTATATTATTTTCTAAAAAAGGTAAATATTTAATGTATTAATATTTTCTTCCATTTTGATTTTGGGATTTGATTTATTTTTAGTTAGAGATAAAAAAATTTATAAAGATTTCAAAATAGCGTCTAGCTTTGAGTAAAACTAAATCAAAAATGATTTATTTGTTGACTATTTGACAATAATGTCAAATAGACAATTCAACCTAAAAAGTATAAAAAATATACATCGACTAAAGTCTCCTTGAAATGATGATAATAATATACATCGTCTAAAGTCTCTTTGATATGTTGACAAAATAAACAACATCTAAAGCCACCCTTGAAACGTCGGCAAAATATACATCAGAGTCCAGTTTCTATGATTTCACCAAGGACTATTTTAATCAATTTCTCTGTAAAGGAAAAAATTAATCACAGTGAAATTTACATTACCTTTACAATCCATGCAATACCTTTTTTAGCCTTCACGTTTTATCATTTGTGGTTTGCTTTTCCATGTCTATAATGTTCCTTGTAATTCCTGTACCTGTTTAGAAATAGAACATTATCCTGCCTAGCTATACGCGAACAAAGACATTTGCAGAACTAGTTTATACTTAATTATGGGAAAAGGAAATCTTTATTACTATCTACAAATAACGACTCAGATTAGAAACACAGTATGCTTTAATTCTCGCAGAGTTATTAATGTTTACAAAAGAAAATCATTAAGAGGGAATAACAATTTACTTAAAGTATCACACAATACAAGCCCCTTATGATCCCGCAGGTAGATCTGTAAAGCTGCAAATATTCTCCATTCAACTCTTCCTCTTTTGACATTGAAATCTGATTTTCTCAACGTTATTTAGCTCACACAACCTGGAAGAAACTATAAATTTCATTAAGTCACATTTCACCTTAACTCAAATACACACAACAACTTTGAACCGAAAATAAATAAAAGATGGAAAACCACAAAATTGAATACTTACATAACATTAGTTTCACTCCACTTATTCTTTACACTTTGGAATCAAACCCTGAATGTTAGCATCTTGAATTTATGCGCAAATAAACCTTCCTATACTATATCCTACACGAAGCAGTCCCTATCTTTATCTCAATTGAAGGAACCCACAATCCAGGATCATAGCCTCCTTCAAAAGATTCGTCTCATCAGCTGTATGAATTCTATTTTTCGCGAGCTACAAAATAAAAAATTATTATAACTCACAGAAATCCAGCTTACTATCGACTTTTCTTTCACAGACGTCTCAAAGTAACAACAAGGATATTTGGAGCGTTTACCGATTCCATTCTTCCATTTTTCTCCGTTTTTTTTCCAAATTTTCCTTGTTTGACGGCCCAAATTCTCTCTCACCTGAAACTTTCAAACACGTTAAAATTCTATTTGAGCTCCATTGCCCTCACTATTCAACAAAACCTGATTCTTAGTTTTCTTCTGTTGCTTTCGTTCATAAAATTTTTAGCAACTATTCCTTTTATTCGGTAAAAATGCTTTTTTTCCTTCATTTTCCTTTTTCGACTCTCTCCCGACCCTGTCTCGACTGTCACACCTTGTCATATTTTTCTACTCCCCGTTTCCCGTTACACTTCTTGACACTTCCTCTAAATAGTATTTTATGCATTTAAAAATTTTTTAGGGTTCCGCAAGTGCACAGCCTCCCCCAAAATTTTATTATTTCGAAAAATCTAAGAAAACATTTTTTTTTTTTTTTTCGAGAATTCTAAAATTTTCAATTTTAAATTAATTTTTTTTTTTTTTTATTATTATTATTATTTTATTAAAATAAAACCTCCTATATTGGCCCTTAAATTTTTTTATTCACAAATACAATAAACAAAACAAATAACTAAACTACTAATATTATAAATCATTAAACTAAATTAATTTTTTATTCAAAATTATTAAAATTATTTAACATGTTTATCTAAATTTAGATTTATTTCAGTTCAACCCTGATTATATAACCAAATTAAATTTGTATTAAATTATAAATTATTATAGTTCATTATATTTTTAAAACGAAGTCGATTTAATAATGCCAGTCAATTCACTAACAAATTGACTCACTATATACTATAATCAAAATAGTCTTCTAATATTAATTATTAAATTAAAACTAATAAAATTATATTAATTAGGTTGTGACCAGGAATATCTCAATTCCTCTAAAGTTAAAATTTATGATATAGTCCCGTGAAAATCTCAGTAGCTAACATCCTAAGTATAATATTTAGCCAAATGGACTGCATTATAAACTCCTTTGACACTTTGAGTTTCAGGATCAACGAGAATATACACATTAGCATATTTTATTCCTCCAATTCGATATGGTCCATCATATAATAAATCAAATTTCTTAGTTTTATTTCGACTAGAATCCGATTTATTAAGCCTCCTTAATTTTACCAAATCACCAACTTGAAAATCTATCAACTTATGAGTTCTATTGAATCTATCCTGCCGCTTCTGACTCGAAAGTCTAAGATTTTCTCTAACTTCCTCTCTAATTTGGTCTAACGTTTTATTCGTGAGTGCCCGTGGTAGAAAACAGTCTACTTTAAGTTTCTCTGAATTTCCAAATAATATTTCATTAGGAGAAAATTTCGTACTCTCGTGGAACGTATTATTATACAATTCCTCAATCTCCAACAAGTAATGATCCCATCTAGTATGGTCATCATGACAATAAATTCTAAAGAATTTGTTTAATTCTTTATTCACTCGTTCTGTAGTGTTAGGTCGAGGATTACGAATAGTAGTATACAAAGTCTTAATTCTCAAAGCTCTGAGTCCATTTTTCCATTTGTGACTAATAAATTGTTTTCCGTTATCTGTCATAACAGCCTTAGGTTGTATTATTTCAGTGAACACTCTCATACAATAAAGCACTGAGTCTGCTGAAGCTCCACGAAGTCCGAAAAGTTTAATAAATTTACTAAAAGAATCCTGTATTACAAAAATGTAAATATAACCAGCCTCAGTTTTAGGTAGTGGTCCGAAGATATCAGCCATTACTAATTCACCCGGGTTTTCAGTTAAAATCGATTTACATTTCCCTACCCCTTTTATATAGTCAGGTCTAGAAAGCTGACAAACATGACACTTCTGAATACAAGACTTCACTGTCTTACCCATATTTATCCAATAACACCTTAATTGTAAATATTTCAAAGTTTTATATGCGCCAAGATGACCCATCTCTATATGTACCTGTTTACAAATCTCTTCTTGTAGAACCTTGGGCATAAACAAAACGTAATCTCCACGTACAGTTTTAAAATAAAGTAGATCATTATTGACAATACAGCGCAAAGTTATACGTGTAAATCTATCTGTTCTTTCGGGTACTCTAGAACCATTTATTCTCTCCTTAATCCCACATATGACGTTATCAAGCCGTTGATATTCCATCATACGTTGTAATTTATTTTTCAAGTCACGGTCAGTAGAAACACCTACATACATAACAGTTGGATACCACACCTTCTCTTCTTGCAAAACTCCCCCTGGCGGATATCTAGATAAAATATCTACCCCAATATTTTCTACACCTTTTACATGTTCGACTTCGAAGTCAAATTGTTCAAGAAATAAAATCCAACGTGTGACTCTACTATTGTATAATTTCATTTGTTTCATGAAAGTTAATGCCTTATGGTCTGTACGGATAACAAATTTCGCTCCTCTTAAATAAGTCTCAAACTTTTTCACAGAATAAATAATAGCCCACAACTCTTGTTCAGTTACAGTCCATCGTAATTCAGAACCCCGTAGCGCACGACTACAGAACCCCAAAATTTTAACCTCACCACTATTTCCAATCTGAAACAATGATCCGGCTATTCCGATCCCTGAACTGTCGGTCTGTAAATAATATAATTTATCCTGATCAGGATGGCTCAATAGAATCGTTGTAATAAATTCTTCCTTTATTTTATTGAAAACTCGATCTAATTCTTCATCCCAAAACCATGTTTGGTTTTTCTTTAATAACCTAGTTAACGGAGCAGTCAAAATACTATAGTTCTTAATGAAACGTCTATAATAATTACAAAGCCCCAAAAATCCTCTTAACTGTTTTTGTTTCTTTGGAATAGGGAATTCCTTTATAGCTTTTATTTTATCTGGGTTAGGTTTAATTCCCGAAGTTGTAACTATATGCCCTAACATTTTTACTTCACTGCAGAAAAAGTTGCACTTTGCAAAATTACAAGTCATTCCAGCTGATTCTAAACGATCCAAAACTATATCAATATGATCCAAATGGTCTTGCCAAGTCCCACTCGTTAGGATTGCAAGATCATCCAAATAATTGACACAAAACTCTCTAACACCAGGACCCAATATAATGTCCATTGCGCGACAAAAGGACCCTACTGACGTTTTAAGTCCTTGCGGAAGCACGTTGTATACGTAAGACTTTCCATTAACTGTAAATCCAGTATATTTTTTACTGTCCTCAGTCAACGGTATTTGAAAATAAGCGTTATTTAAATCAATCAATGTTATAAATTTTACACCAAGAAAAGCATTAAGTATGTCAATCTGTAAAGGCGGTGCTTCTACTTCTGGAACCATATATTTATTGATTTCCCTAGCATCAAGTAATATTCTAACAGATCCATCGGGTTTTCCAGTGAAAGTTAGAGGACTACAAAAATTTGTAGTTTTCCTCGATATAATCCCTAATTCTTCCATCTCCCTCAACTTTTCTTCTACTTTTGCCCTATGTGCATATGGTATAGGATAGGTTCGTTGTATCCTTGGAGTACCCTCAATCATTTTAATGTCATGAGTATAACAGTTTGCCCTTCCAAGTTTCTTTGTAAAAACTTGCATATGGGATCTCAAAACATTAAAAATTTGTTCCTTCTCTACATCAGACAAATCCATTCCCAACCGAATACTTTTAAACAAATCTAATAATTGCTTTTCTTCACCGCCTTCTTTTTCGTTTTGTTCCTCTATTCCAGATATTAGATTTATTCGATTCTCTTCTAAAAACCCACTAGAAAGATTTCGAAACGGAATAGTAATTTCTCCTTGTCCAACGATACCCAATTCTAATGTTTGTGGTTCTTTTAAATGCAAAACAGCGTTGTGCGCAACTAACCAATCTACCCCAAGGATAGCAGAACAAGTTAATTTAGCAATCACTAAAAATCCCGTATCAATATCAAATGAACCACACGTCAACGGTATAGAGACTAGTTTTTTTATTTGGAGACTCTTTTGTCCAACGGCTCCCCTCACACATATTGGTATAACTGGTAACGCAGGGAATTCTAACTTTAATTCTCCTTGTAAACTCTCTAAGAATTCTTCCGAAATACAAGTTACTTCACTTCCAGTGTCTACCAAGAGAACTATAGATTGCCCCAAAATTTGTAACTCTATTTCTGATTTAAATTTGGGCCCCTCATTCTCAAAGCAAACCTCTTCATCATATAAAGAATTACCTTCATATTCTTTAATGAACTGGTTATACATTGGTTGATTTTGTTTAATCACGGAAACGTCAAAAACTTTAATTAAATCTAAGACTGTTTGTTTATTATTATATTCTTCTGAAGAATATCCTAAACCTTCTCTATTACATTTCGTTCTAGTATTATTCGGGGAAACAGGATATAAGATCCCTTCTTGGTCACAACCCAATCCTACCCCTGGCTTCCAACCTTGTTTTATTAAATATTTTACAGGAAAAAGATAATTTTGTTTTTTGTTAATTGCAGCCACCTCCTGTTTATTGGAGATGGCCTCAACTAGTTTAAATCTTCTTCTTGAATTATTTCATCAGTGATCCTTCCCCTTGAAGTCTCCCCCTCGATGTGAGCCACCACTTTTGGTTTTTTATAAAATGGCTTGTCTTTATTCGAAACGAATGGACTTTGACGCTTTGTTCCCCTATCAGCTCCAGTAGAAGAGTCAAAGGAAGAAGATCCACATTGTTTATTCACGTCATCCAATTCACGAAGAAACTCTGTTGCCTCAATCAAAGTATTTCCTTTCTTCATCCGCCAAGCATATTGTACATCCTTCGGAAAGTGTCTCATCAAATCCTCCACTATTTGCCATTCAGGAATTGGTCTAGACATCATCTTTGCTTGCCCTGCTAAACTAACGAAATGTTCTAGCATTGTTCCATTTTCTTTAGACCAAGTGCCATTCACAATCATTCTTCTCAAGGTGTTTTGTTCGGCTTCTCCCCAATAAGCATCCAAAAAGTCTCTTTTGAAATCCGACTGTGTAAACCATCTCTGTCTATAAATTCTGGCCCATTTTCGAACATCACCTTCTAAACAACTGATTATAGTTTCAATTGTAGCATCTTCATTAGGCATTCTCCGTAAATAATTCTGAAGATCCTCCAAAAACGACACTGGATGTACCCCAAATCTTCCAGGAAAACGTGGTTTTTCGACTCTTGTATCAATCACCGGGCAAATATTAATCGGTGCTTCATGCCTTTCAGACGAAGTTGATGCAGCGTTAGTTTCCCGTGCTTGCGACAGCTGATTCTCTAAACTCGACACCTTCTGTGTCAGAATTCCCATGTTTCTTCGAAGTTGGCGAAACATAGTGGAGTTGCGTAAAGAAGGTCGTGGACGTTCTTCTTGCTGACCTGTCCTTTCTAATTCATCTTGTCCCTGAGATGATCTAAGATTATAACGAGGAGGCATTTTTCTTTTCTTTGGATACTGAAAGTTTATTACAAATTATAGGTTGGAATTTTGTTTAAATTAAAGAATAGAAAGCTTATCTAATATTCTTTCCTTAACTTCCCAAAACTGTTGCTTTATGGAGCTAATATTTTGATCTCCATCGATAATCTCTATCCTGTCAAAATCTTCCTTTATATTAGGGTTCAATAACCATTCCTCATGAATGTTGTGAATCCTCTCTATATAATCTAACGTTATCCCTGTCTCTTCAGGTCGACCACGACTTAGGGCTCTCTGATAAGAAACCATAGGGGAAGTCCTAAGATAAACCACTAAATTAATTCGAGTAACCAATTGTTCTTTGAAATAAGAATAAGTTTCATCTAAAACTGCAAACTCAGCCGGGTGCAACAATTCACTCTCTTGCAATTCCCTAATAAAACAGTTTTTGGCTGAATAGATGGAACGTTCCATAACTTTAATCTTAGCGCTAGATTCTTTCGTATGACTCTCTAACATTGTTAGAAGAACATAATTTTGAAAACAGAAACCCCACTTCTTAGGGTTTTCCTTAAATAACTGAAAGAGATTGATGCCAGACAAATTAGTCCATTTATCAATTGGTTCTGGTATTATCTCAAAATCAGAGTTGCCTTCCAAAGCTGCCAACAAACTAGACTTCCCTGACCCTATGTTTCCTTCTATTGAGACTGTAAAATTTCCCATCTTTATTCTGAAACAAGGAAAGCATCATATTTTCTATGGTTTCCAAAACAAATAAACCTAAGCTAAAACCAATTCTAACGTCCCGCTTAACAACTTTAACTTAGATAGACTTTACTCTCAAGTTTCTTCAGTTCAAAACTCGAAATTAGTGTATTTTTCATTTTGTTTCTTTTTTTTTTTTTCACTCTTCAATACCTCTCTCGCTTGAAACCAGCATATCCTGGTCACGGCACCAGCTGTACAGATCTGAAGTCCCTTCATATAGGATCCTCAAATCAGATACGTGAAAGTTTTGGCCAAGGTTGATCGTCTAGAATAATATCCTTTAAGAATATTATATTTTTCCTGAATCCTACGTCATTCCGTTTTATATATTTATAATATCTTGTAATTTACAGATTCTGCTCGGTGGAGAGTGGCAATAGAAGAATGAAAAAGAAACACACTTGTTATTTTAATATTTATATTTGAATATAAACCTAATCTTTACATGTCTAAGTTGAGTTATTTATTTTATTTTATATCACTATTTATTTGAATTTAGTCTCAAATTGTTTGGTGTAGTTCATCTGAATTCATGTAGATTCATCAGTTTAGGAGAGGTTTCATCTCTTTTTACAAAGCAATTTTATTAAAGCCGTTAAGTTTCTGAAAAGAAACCTATGTTAATATAAACGAAGTAATAAAAAAAATAATGTGGGGACAATCCCCAGGTTTGGAGCACCACCATCGCCCCAAACAGCTCGTCCTAGGCCTCCTCTACCCTAAGTCCTAGGTCCGAGGCATATCATCACCCAGCTCACGATGACATGACGCTAAACTACCCTAACAATCCAACTGGATCGTCAGGATTCTGATCATCCTCGCGGAGCTGGATATCCCATCGAAAACTTAAACTACAGTAAAGACTAGGGTTAATGTATGTGGAGAGCGGAACTAACTAACCACAGTACAACCCAGACGGTGATGATGTCTCCCCCCGGTATGTTCATGCCCCGCGTCAAACCCGACTTCCACGTGGCCCACCTTTAAGGGACGATCACTGACTCATCCAGGGTTCACAGGGTATTGACTATTTCTTTTAGTCACCCATACCAGAGCTGGTCATCGAGCCCGCCAGGCACACGAAGCATACAGTCTTCCTTTAGGAAAACAGGGCACTCTCCATCATGAGCTATAAGAGCTCTTCCTGTAATCCCTCCGGGCAGACAATGATCGACATCATCGAATCCCTTAGTTTGTTTTGAAATAAGTTAAACTGAAAATAATTAGCCAGCTCCACACGTCCAAGTGTGAAGTCTGTACTAGATACGGGTATAGTATTATTGCTTGCATGGCCAGCCTAGATCAATAACGGTTTTATAACGAGAGACATAAAGAGTTTGAAGGGCAATTTCCCTCCCCCCAGTCACTGAGTGACTTTATTGCACCAACAAGGTCTCCGTATATCCTTCATAGCTCTCACTTGTGATGCGTAGCTAAATCTCTTTTCCGTTACCAACCCACGCAGGACAAGGATTATGTAGAGTAACCCCAGTCTAAACACTCATTTAAATAAAATGAAAAGCATCTAAACTATAATGGGATTACCCAGCATATTTCGAAGAAGAACATATAAGAAGTAAGTATGACAAAAGATTACTGAAGGTAATCCTTAAATAAAAGTGAAGTATGATGACCAGAACCGAGAAGATACGGGATAGTAGTATCTAAGCTAGGTTGGGCCAAACATTTATGATTTAAGATCTTAAGGGAAAATCAAAAGCATCGAGTATTCAAAACCAAGAACACTGGGAGAATTTAGCGTAAACAACACTAGCTAAAACTCGATGTTCTTTAAAAGAGGACTCAAAAGAAGTATAAAAAAATGGGGTTATTGTATATACTTAAATATTCGAAACATATCTATAATGAAAGAAACTAAACATTATAATTTCCGTTCCATTATTGTTTTCAAGAATCTATTTAGTAATGTTAAAAGTGGTTTCACACTGAGTCAAAGTATAATTTTAAGTATGATAAATTATGACTAGTTTTATTAAGGAAAAATAAAACTTAGAATCTTATAAGGTTTAGATTCCTGTATGATTCAATGAAGATTAAATAGATTATTTAACTACTTTAGGATGACACACATAAAGTTCAGAGGTCCCCCAAGGTCAGAGTGTCTTACAGCCGTCGCAGCCTTGCGGGCGAACGTCGTCAACACACTTTACAAGAAGCAACCCACGAACGAACGTAATGTCTCCTTCAAGAATATTCTTCCTATTGATTCAGGACAATTCTAATTTATTCTTTATGAACAATTTAATGTCAATAGACTAAACTAGAATGTCCCTTCACATAAGAAGAAAGTTTTAAATTGTCTAACTACTTTACATTTGGTAATCTAACGCTAAGATCAGGAGGTCCTCCCGCGGTATATGCCACTCAAACGACGCAACCAATAGTGGGCAAGCGTTGTCAGCACATAACACAAGAAACATTATTTCCAAAATCCAACGTTAAAACACCTTGCTAATATCCCTCCATTTGTACCGGAATAACACCAATTCATCCCACACATACAGAAGAGGGAAATCAGGATGAATCAGCGAAACCTCACACAAATAGAAAGAGAAGAACTTTAGTATCAGACCCTTTTAGGCTTGAGGGCTCCGGCCCAAGAATGATTAAAATAAATAAATCCGAAGGTTGATATTATCAGATAGACTTAGACAGATACTCCAGCGACACGCGACATACATTTGCCACATCCAATATAGTGGACATCGGGGACACATGTCACGAGGGCATCCATCCACGCTTGGTTGAACTAAATAAACCTGAGAGCAGGTATTTCTTAATCTCAAAATCTGGGACTCCTATAGAATGAAAGTAAAAGGAAAGATAAGCACCTCCTATGAACTTGAGTACTGAAATGTAGTAATGTTCTCAGCATGTTCCAATTTTGGGAAATTGAGGCAAAAGATTCAAAATCACTATCAAAGCAATTTATTATTATTTGAAATAATATTATTTATAATATTCACTCTACTTAAACTTACCCTTTATTTCACAATAAAATGTCACAAACTATATCCAAGTTTTAGTTTTCAGATATATTATTTTAAGATTTTGAATTGACGTTCTAATTCTTTTGATCTGACGGAATATTTTTTAAATTTTATCATATGATGACACTAGTATATCAAAAACTGGAATTTTGATTTAGGGCCAAAGATTTTATATTATTTTCTAAAAAAGGTAAATATTTAATGTATTAATATTTTCTTCCATTTTGATTTTGGGATTTGATTTATTTTTAGTTAAAGAGATAAAAAAATTTATAAAGATTTCAAAATAGCGTCTAGCTTTGAGTAAAACTAAATCAAAAATGATTTATTTGTTGACTATTTGACAATAATGTCAAATAGACAATTCAACCTAAAAAGTATAAAAAATATACATCGACTAAAGTCTCCTTGAAATGATGATAATAATATACATCGTCTAAAGTCTCTTTGATATGTTGACAAAATAAACAACATCTAAAGCCACCCTTGAAACGTCGGCAAAATATACATCAGAGTCCAGTTTCTATGATTTCACCAAGGACTATTTTAATCAATTTCTCTGTAAAGGAAAAAATTAATCACAGTGAAATTTACATTACCTTTACAATCCATGCAATACCTTTTTTAGCCTTCACGTTTTATCATTTGTGGTTTGCTTTTCCATGTCTATAATGTTCCTTGTAATTCCTGTACCTGTTTAGAAATAGAACATTATCCTGCCTAGCTATACGCGAACAAAGACATTTGCAGAACTAGTTTATACTTAATTATGGGAAAAGGAAATCTTTATTACTATCTACAAATAACGACTCAGATTAGAAACACAGTATGCTTTAATTCTCGCAGAGTTATTAATGTTTACAAAAGAAAATCATTAAGAGGGAATAACAATTTACTTAAAGTATCACACAATACAAGCCCCTTATGATCCCGCAGGTAGATCTGTAAAGCTGCAAATATTCTCCATTCAACTCTTCCTCTTTTGACATTGAAATCTGATTTTCTCAACGTTATTTAGCTCACACAACCTGGAAGAAACTATAAATTTCATTAAGTCACATTTCACCTTAACTCAAATACACACAACAACTTTGAACCGAAAATAAATAAAAGATGGAAAACCACAAAATTGAATACTTACATAACATTAGTTTCACTCCACTTATTCTTTACACTTTGGAATCAAACCCTGAATGTTAGCATCTTGAATTTATGCGCAAATAAACCTTCCTATACTATATCCTACACGAAGCAGTCCCTATCTTTATCTCAATTGAAGGAACCCACAATCCAGGATCATAGCCTCCTTCAAAAGATTCGTCTCATCAGCTGTATGAATTCTATTTTTCGCGAGCTACAAAATAAAAAATTATTATAACTCACAGAAATCCAGCTTACTATCGACTTTTCTTTCACAGACGTCTCAAAGTAACAACAAGGATATTTGGAGCGTTTACCGATTCCATTCTTCCATTTTTCTCCGTTTTTTTTCCAAATTTTCCTTGTTTGACGGCCCAAATTCTCTCTCACCTGAAACTTTCAAACACGTTAAAATTCTATTTGAGCTCCATTGCCCTCACTATTCAACAAAACCTGATTCTTAGTTTTCTTCTGTTGCTTTCGTTCATAAAATTTTTAGCAACTATTCCTTTTATTCGGTAAAAATGCTTTTTTTCCTTCATTTTCCTTTTTCGACTCTCTCCCGACCCTGTCTCGACTGTCACACCTTGTCATATTTTTCTACTCCCCGTTTCCCGTTACACTTCTTGACACTTCCTCTAAATAGTATTTTATGCATTTAAAAATTTTTTAGGGTTCCGCAAGTGCACAGTTCCGATACCAAAATGGTAAAAAAAGGAACCCTTATGGTGCGACTTTGTCTGTCTGTCTGTCCGTCTGTCACACATCTATATCTCAGCAACCACTCATACTATCGACCTGAAATTTGGAATAGTTTTAGAATATAGTTGCTCAACTTAATTGCACATGAAAGAATTTAGAAAAAATATTATTATTAATGTAAAGGGGGCCAAAATAGGGGGGGCCAAAATAGGGGGGGCCAAATTTCAAATTGTCGCTACTAGGTCGAGTGGGGTATTATATGAAAGGGCTTTGCTTGTACATTCTAAAATATATATTTTTACTTTTTTAAGTTTCTTAGTTTTTAAATTATGACAAAAAATGACAAAAAAATACCATTCCCCCCCCCCCCCCTTATCTCCGAAGTTTGTGAAAGGAAAAATCTGAATTAATTACAGTTGACAGAAGTTTATGTATATGTCGTGGCCAGATCGTGGTATTGGCTATTTCATGATGTGGCCACTTTCATGTTGGTTACTTCATGAATTCATGTTGGTTACTTCATGAAATGCAACCTAACATAACCGAACCTTTCATGAAGTCGTCAGCCACATCATGAAGTGATCATTTCTAACGATCTGGCCACGACATATACATTACAGCAAAAATAAAACGATCTTTCTAAGTTGCATAGTTTTTAGAAATCTGCAAATAACCTATACAAACAGGTTAGTTTTTAGTTTTTACTTTATTGCTTCCAAAAATACAAAAAGTTTATCGGAACCCTCGGCGCGCGAGTCCGACTCGCACTTGACCGGTTTTTTTTTATTTAGAATGTGCAATGTCTTTTTTATGATACCCTACTTACCCTTTAACGAAAATTACAATACAGGGGTTTTCAGAGGAGAAAAATCGATCTACGACGTAAAGAACGGAGAATTTTCTCAGATATGTGACCATCTGAGAAAATTCTCCATTCTTTTAAATATTTTTCCGGAAATGAAAAAACTAGCGTTTCAGAAGTGTAGGCTTAGGCACTGAATAATGATATAGTAACAAACCTATTTCAAGCTGATTCCTCCTTTCGTCTAGTTTGCTCTGGTAATGTTCCTGCAACTTGGTGATGAGATCTTCATGCTGCTTCTCTAAAGCCAGCTGGTCACGTCTTCTTCTTTCCTCCATCGACACTTTCATATCTTCTAGAGCTTGCTCGTGAGCCCGTTCTGATGCTTCCGACGCCTACAAAAACACATTGGATACTTACTCAGAGATCATTATCATATCGTACATACATACATAACATCACGCCTCTTTCCCGTTGGGGTAGGCAGAGACCACAGTCCTCCACCTGCTACGATCTTGACATACTTCCCTTGCTTCCTGTACTTTCATCAATCCTTTCATACATGCTCGTCGGTTTAGGGTACTTTTAAGCTGGCCTTTATTCAGAACGTCCTGAATTTGGTCCTGGTACGTTCGCCTAGGCCTTCCCCTTCCAACGTTTCCATTCACTCTCGCCTGGTAGATCTCTTTCGTCAATCATCGTTCATTCATCCTCTCTACATGACCAAACTATCTCAGCATCCCTTTCTCGATTTTGGTCACTACGCCTTCTTTTACGCCACACCGTTCTCTTATCACACTATTTCTAATCCTGTCACTCAATTTAACACCAATCATACTCCTTAGCGCTCTCATTTCCACTGCATTAATTCTACTTTCATGCTTCTTCTGCCATACCCAGCTTTCACTGCCATACATCAGTGTTGGTATCATATCGTGTTGGTTGTAATATCGATGACCGACCTCACGAACCAAGGCCTCAGACATGGCCCATTTTACAACTACTACCGTAGACTGTATCCGGGACCAACGGCTTAACGTGCATTTCGAAGCACAGAACCATAATACTTTTCGGACTGCAATGTTCTAACCAAACTGGGGAAGTTACAGAAAGTGAATTCTGTTTGACAATGTCTCCACCTGGAATCGAACCTAAAACCTCCGGATCGAGAGCTGAACGGTCCAACCACTAGAGCGCACAGAGGCTGTGGACTTATTTACTACTTTTGATACATACCTTTTCTATCTCCAGTTTATTCCTGGCCGCTTGTTCCTCCAGCCTAAATTTCTTCTCTGTTATAAACTTCTCTTCGACCTCTTTTAACTCTTCTTCAAGCTCCGCCCGCATTCTCCTCTCTTTGGCACACCACTCCACCCTTATATTCTCCAATTCTTTCTGCAGAGACAGTTCTAATCTTCTCCTTTCGTCTTGTTTATTCCTTTCTAACATATCTCTTGCAGCTACGTCGGGCATAAGTGGAGATTTTATAGGTTTAGGATAGTTTTCGTCGTGATTAGTATTCTCAAATTGGTAAACTACTACAACGTTATCTGTGCTGGATTTGCCTTGAGACAAAATTACCCCATCCAGTCGAGGACTAGTTAAACTTTTTCCTAAGCTCGAAGCTGAGTCTGAGGATTTCAAGGGAGCTATAACTGCTTTATTTAGCGGTTTGAAAGTAGATAAAGGACTAGACCAAGGTTTGTTGAAATCGTATCTAGGCGACCTAAGTTCAGAGCCTAAACTTGGCGTAGGAGATACCTTAAGTTGTGGCGGTTTAATTTCTATACTCTCTGATTTAGAAGTTCTAATGTCTTCGATTTGTTTTGAGTTGTCAGAGTCGGAATGAAGTGATTTTTGTTTTGGCGATAAATCTAGCTTAGGAACTTTTATTTGTGGTGTTATAACAGTATCAGCAATATTGGCTATAGGAGATTTATTTTGAGTAGACATTGATGTTTTAGAATTTGTTGATTTTTCCGAATTCTCTTCTGTTTTAGGACTTTCTTTAATTTCTTCTCTTTCTGATGAATTTGATTCTTTCTGTTCGTTGTTCTCGTTGGAAATGTCTAAGTCGTTGAGGTCTAAATTTGCAAATTCTTTGTCTGGCGAATCTATTGAGGTCTCCGATTCGATGCTCTCCATTAAGTTTATAGAAATTTTATTTTTCTGCTGGGGAATCATTGGTGATCTGAAAAAAAAAACTTACGTTAAACCACAGATAATATAATACTAGGTTAAACCGATGGGTGTTTTTAATCGAGATCCTGTCAGTATATATGATCTTGTCATCATCATAACGCGCCACTTCAGGAGCAAACGGGGCCACTTCAGGCCTTGTGGAAACTCTTCAATAACAATTCTTGTATTTCGACGGTTACCAACCTAGGTTTTGGTTTCCGTGTTTTTTGAACCTGTTAATGGTTACTAGCACCGATTTTTATGAGATCCTTATGAAATATCCATGAAATGAATAACTTTCGGAACAA
The DNA here is from genome assembly GCA_947532105.1 of Athrips mouffetella. Lineage (NCBI taxonomy): Eukaryota > Metazoa > Arthropoda > Insecta > Lepidoptera > Gelechiidae > Athrips > Athrips mouffetella. Next base: position 26,248,466 of record OX383965.1, read on the forward strand.
AAGTTATAAATAGGAAATAGAGAAGAACATTTATTACAAAGATACTTCGCTCTGTTACTTGATTTAATGGTATGAGTAACTTACTAAAATAATGGGCACATTTTAAAAAGGAACCATGCGTCTGCAAATGACCATCATGACATCCCATGAAACATCCACTACAGGACAGGGAACGCTCTCAAAAATTCCAGCTTTTGCTGAAACAATGTGGAGGGGAAGTACCATAGTCACCACGCTTGTTAGCGTTACGGCTGGCACCATGAACCGCGGTTGTTGGTGACCGCAGAATATAAGATGATACGATACACAGGAGGGATGCTGCTGTCCATCCTCCGGTTTATGTACTGGTAGACGACGTCCTGAAGAAATTGAATGAAAAAAAGAAGGTAGCTGGATTATTTCTAGATTTGAGCGCAGCCTTTGACACCGTAGATCACACCCTTTTATTAAAAAAGCTAGAGTTCTATGGAGTAAAAGACAAAATTTTAGATCTTTTTAGATCATATTTGACAAATAGGAAATCAAAATCAAATTTACGGAAGATCACAAAGAAGTAGCTTATAAGTCAAAAAGAATGCCAGTCACACAAGGAGTGCCACAAGGATCAATTCTTGGGCCAGTCTTATTCGTCATTTTTACTAATGATCTTATAAACTATGTGGTCAATAATAACAGAGACACTAGTTTGATAGTATTTGCTGATGATACAAATGCAATAATATCGGCGGACAATGTAGAAAACTTGTGTTCACAAATTCAGCGAGTACTTTCAGGTTGCTCAAATTGGTTCCAAGTAAACAAGCTGGTTATAAACACAGAAAAAACAAATTTAATGCTTTTTAAGACTACTGCGAGGGCTAATACAGTAATGGATATAAGTTTAAATGGAAATAAAATTGCGTTGGTCGATTCAGTTAAATTTCTAGGTGTACATATAGACTCTAAACTCAATTGGAAGCCAGAGCTAAACTCGGTAGCTAACTCAATCAGTTCTGCATGTTATGCTCTTCGCAGCCTTAGAAATGAAACAACTATTAAGCAATTAAAGATGGTATACTACGCCTTGGTCGAGTCACGTCTTAGGTACAGTATAAAATTATGGGGTCACAGTTATGAGTATAACATGAGTAAGGCTTTTGTTAGTCAAAAAAGGGCAATTCGTACAATTGTACGTATACCACAGTGGGAATCATGTAGGGAGTATTTTAAAAGTCTCAATATACTCACTGCTCCGTCCCTGTATATCTTGATGGTATTAGTAGATCTTGTAAAAAAATTACACTTTTATGAAACCGAGGAGGAAAAAATAATACGGCTGAACTCTAGGAGAGCAGATCTCCCTCAATCAATTAAGCCTAAACTTAATATTGTTAAGCATGGTTCAAGCTATCAGGCCGTAAAGTTGTTTAACTGTTTACTGTTGCCTCTTAAAGCAATATCTGACGTTAATGTTTTTAAGAAAAAATTAAAACTGTATCTATTGGAAGAGTGCTTCTATAGAGTGGATGAGTTTTTTAATAAGCACTATAATTGACATTCAATGTATTTCTGAGTTTTACTGTGTTTGCATATTCATTCTAATTAATATTTTGACTAAATTTTGTTAATGATTTTTTAATATTTAGTGTTTATTTTTTATTTTTTTCCTTTTTGTAATAATTTATATGTGTTTGTTATTTTTTTATTTTAATTTTGTATAAGGCATGTTTATTATTTCCGACACAATGTATCAATTGTTTGTGAATAAATGAAATGAAATGAGATTGATGGTACTATAATGAACCTGTAGGGCTACTGGGGGCGGAGCAGATCAGATGTTATATTCTGAAATTGGCTACCTGCGATGTATCTATCAGCTGTTTTTTCCTCGACAGTAATATGCAAGCTTCAAGTTATTAGAATATCAATTTAATTAACCACAAAACATTGGGTTTACACTGCTGAAAAGGTGAAAATACCCACTAGGCTACATCAGCCAAACGACACGCAATACACTTAGTAAATGAAGGAGTAACGCGAGTACAAGCAAAACGTGCTACCACGCTCGTAGACAGAAAACGAATGAATCGAGGCGCGTTGGATGAAGGGAATTCAAAACTTTATTTTCAATACATTGGCTCGAAAAACGTACTTACAAGGACGTAAACATTGCTCGTAAGTAGTTACTTACCGAACTAGTGCGGTAAGTAAGAAAAGTATAATACCAAGGAGTTTTTAAGTAGATAGATAGATAGATAAATACTTTATTGTCACACACAAAACACATTCATTAATATTACATTAACAATAAAAGGAGACTCTTAAATCTAGGGTGACAAAGGCGGTTTTATCGCTAGGAGCGATCTCTTCCAGACAACTTTTGCATGCAGGAAAGTTTGAATGAAAACTGTAGTAATGTGCCAATATACTTATAATATTAATATACTACTGCAATACAATAAATGTAAATAAATAATGTAAACATATAATGTAAGTATAAGAATAAATATATATATATATATATCTATAAATATATACAGGTAAATAAAATACATACAAACTTGTACACTATGATCATAAAATTATTTTGTAAAAATACTACAGTGGTGACTTTTACTTGGGTGACGACTGCCTACCTATATTTAAAATAAAATGGTGAGTACCAGGAGAACATAAATCGACAAGAGGCTGGCAGTACCCATGGTTGGTTCCTTTACCAAGTGTATTACTTATACCTGTTTTCTCAAAAATGCATTAAAAAACGTCGTAAGATACACGTCCGTAAGGGTTATGACAAACTCGTGCCGATGGTAAACCCTCGACTTCGTCTCGGGCTTACAAAACGTCGACTCGTTTGTAATAACCCTACTTACGGAACTTGTATCTTAAACTACTATTATACTTTGGATCATATGTCCATTCGATAAAAATCACCGCGCAGATTGTATAGCGGAAGCGGTGTATCATTACAGTACTATTCTTTGCCGGCACCACACGGGACAACCTTAGGCACTTTTACCTATGTTACTCACCTAGGCCTGGCTTCTTTATCGGCAGCTGGTTCCGGTAAGAGCGCGGCGGCGGGCGGGGCCGTATCCGGTCGCACGAGGTCGGCTATCTTGTGGAAACTCTTTTGGAAGAGATCCGGTTTGATGTAGTCGGCCGGCGGGGGGCGCACCACGCGTCTTCGCGGCGACTGACTTACACTCTCTGGATATTTAAGGTGTTTTTTAATTAGACCCAAATATTGTTAGGGTTACCTCAAGCACCTAAATGAATACTATTGGTGTTATTTTTCTACATTTCTATTCGCTATTTTTAGAGAAAAATCCTAAAACAATACCGCTAAATATCGTAAAATGAACACTCCGTATCAGGCGGCAGCGTGGAGTCGTGAGCCAATCACGCGCAAGCCGAGTGCGCGGTTCGGGCGGTTTCGGCTCGGTTTCGCGCTCTTAGTACGGTCGAAATCATTACTACAGGCTGTTTGCAAATAATAATATTTTTTTGTTTGAAAATTATTAAATAAAACTATCGGGAGGATTTTTCTAAAACTTAGATAAACATTTTTCTTTATCATAGTTACACCACCCCTAGAAATATTTGGGTCTAATTTAAAAACACCTTATATAAATAAATAAAAATATAGTCAAGGGCGAGTAGAACTAGAAAGAATGAATTACGTACACTGCGTACAAAATAACTTTGTCCGTGACCGTTAATGCGCAGAAGTCAAAAAATGAGTGGCGGGGGTGAGCGCGGCTCCAACCAGGGAACGAGCGAATCGTTCATTGGCTCTCCGCCTGTCACACATGCGCAGAAAATAACCGTCATGGACAAACTTGTTCTGAAGGCGCTGTAGTTAACATAAGTAGTAGATTGTTTAGCAAGGGAGCAAAGAACTATTTTAAAGGCGAGAGCGTTTTTTTAATCCATAGGGGAGCGATTCAAAGTTCCTGAGCGCAACGAGGGATTCAAAGTACGTCGATCAAGCTTTGAAATAGTGTTGTTCCCGAGGTGGACACTACTTTTTATCACTTTCTATGAGAAAATAAGTAAGTGCAATCCTACTAATATTATAAATGCGAATGTTTGTATGGATGGATGGATAGATACGTGAAAGATCACGTAAAAACTACTGAAAGGATTTTAATGAAACTTTACAATAATATAGCTTATACATCAGAATAACACATAGGCTACAATTAATAAACCTGCGCAGACGAAGTCGCGGGCACCAGCTAGTTATCAATATGTAAGAAAAGTACGTTTTATATTTACATAAGAACAATAAGACATGACATAGAAATAATTAGATAATAACAATATCCACATTCCTGATTCAAATCACTTAGAATCTCATAGGTATTAAAACGCGATCTTAGTCCCTGTTAACGTAGAACGAACTTCTTCTTCTTCTATCGTGTCGATGACAACACTCACACTTTTATCTACTCCCGTACCGGAATATTCCAAATTCGAAACCAATGACAGATTCGAAATTGAGGTCATTTTCCGCTATCATTTTCATTTCCACACTGTTCCATACTACGAGCAGTACGGAAATGGAGTATGGATTTTCATTCCGCAACTGTTATAATACATAATTTTCAATCTGCAAAGGCTAAGGCAATACTACCACAGTACTACATACAGCCTACTTTAAAGTAATTTTGTAAAAATACTTTTTACTGGGGTGACGACTGCCTACCTATATTTAAAAGAAAACGGAGAGTACCAGGAGTACATAAATCGACAAGAGGCTAACAGTTGGCTCGCTTCTATATAAAGTAACCGTAGCAACAAAAGAAGTGATTTGAACAAAATGGAAAGTATGTACCAGGAGAACATGAGTCTACAAGAGGCTGTCAGTAACCATATACATGAAATTAATGTTAAAGCAACTCCATCCACAAGCTCTGGATCTGGAATAACTTCGGGAATAACTTTAATTAACTGTACTAACTAACTGTCCTCTTAGTTCAATAAATTGATCACTACTCTTTAAAATTTTATTTTATTTTGTCGGTCGTAGATAAAGTTTTGTATGCAACTATACGTAATTAGTCATTTTAACACTCGATCTATACTATTTTGATACTCGGCTGCGCCTCGTATCAAAAACCAGATCTCGTGTTAAAATTACTCTCATTACGCAACAGTTGCATAAATAACTATTTACTTTCGAGCGGAGCGAGAAAGGTATTGTATTCGTGAAAAAAAAAGTTATTCTAATTTTCTCAAAAATGTGTTCTATATCACTTATACATCATTAAAAACAAGTCTCCCAAAAATGTCCGTCCGTCGGTCGGTCGGTCGGTCGGTCGGTCGGTCCGTCTGTCCGTCACGCTTTGGCCTAGCGGCTAAACGAATGGTCCGATTGACACCATATTTTGAATTTAGGAGTTTTGTGCAAATCCATCGAAGAGTTCTAAGTGGTTTCTTGCTGGCTCTCATTTTGAGGGTAGCTGTCATACAACGAAAACGAAATATTGAAATTTTCTCAAAAACAGCTCATAGCATCTTGATGAAACTTTGCATAACCAAGCATCTCCATGTAAGATATCTTGCGCCAGTATCAATTGATCTGTGTAATTTCATATAAGGGGTGTTCCTGTACCACCAAATCGTAAATATGTGATTTACCCAAAATTGGTTCCATTGAGTTTATTAAAATTTTCTATAATATTAATCCTGGATTTGTTGTCTATCTGACTGGATATTCTTTATGATTTTTTTGAATAAAATTTAGTACACAGGGTGCTCCCAAAACTGAAAGGGCCTGCTCAGTAGACTAAACTGAACAATTATCCATAAGGAACATGTGTTGCGAAATTTAAAAATTCTCCATGCAAGTATCCTACGGTAGTATCCATTGATCTGTGTAAATTCATATAAAGGGTGTTCCAGTACTACTAAAAGTTAAACATGTGATTTACTCGATGCATGCTTCTCAGATGCAATTAATTTGTAAAATATGCAAAAAACTAAAGAAATCAGCACGCATTTCCTGAATCGTTGAAAAATATAATAATTCATTAGAAGTTAGCATTTTGTTAATTTTAAAACGGTAACAAAAAAACACGTATCGCTCCATCCTTCTCTCACGCGCTTCTCTCTCTGTCCTGATGTGATTCTAATAGTTTAGTAGTTAAAAAAAAAATTTATCTGTAAATGGTTCATTCGATCGATTCGTCAATATTTTTTATTCGTAATGAATGAATTTGAATAAGGCTTTTAACCTCCTGCCTACCAGAGACACTTTTTGTAAGCTATTAATTTGAAAATTTATTATGGTAATGTTGGTACATTAATATCTGTAGGAAAAATAGTAAAAAAAATCTAACAATAGGAAAATCAGTTTTTCTCTATGTACTATATATAGGACAAAGTGACGCTATTACCATGTGCTTTGTATAGGACATAAAATAGTTTTAGGGTACGAATAGTGATTATTGAAGGATTAAAAGCAATAGAAAATTAATATTAACGTCTGACATTGTATTTGTTACAAAATTTAACAAAAAAAAACAGAAAATAAACGTTCTTCTACAACTACATGATCAAAATTAAGGATTTTCTCCAACAACAAAAAAAAACTGAACATAATCTATAAAACTTTATAACTGAAGTAATAATTATTAGTCTTAAATTAAGTTTAGTAATGCATATAGTATAAAATTATCTATATCTTGATGAAAACCAGTATTTACAATTATGATCTGGCAGGAAACAGAGGTATATGTCACATTTTTTGCTGAAAACTGTGGTTTTATAGGTGCATCCACTTTTCTAACAGCACGATTATTTTGCTCCATATTCTTGCAAATAGGCAGCAGTCTTTGTACGGAGTTCCTTGAAAAGTATTAAATAGATAAGGACTTTGCGATTCTTATGTTTTGGTTCTCTTTCATCATATTTCTCACCTTCATTTCCATCGGCATTTTCTTCATTATCGGCAATAAGTTTAGTACCCAAATTTTACTTGGATTCGCGAAGCTGCTTAGTGTGTTTCTTGCGTATTTCTTTTTCAGCTTGCACAATTCCGTATCGCAACCATGCATTTACCACTGCCACGTCGATAAGATGTGAAACAACTCGAATCGTCCACTTTTTAGTCCGATTGTGATCTAGACAGATTGAAAACATGCGGTATGTTAGGTCCACACCACCCATATTGTGGTTGTAAGCCTTATTACGATACTCTTTCTGACTTTCTCATATCGTTTATCTTTTTTGGACCATCGTTTCGCTGGCACTCGTCATGGTCTTGATCACAATAACATGTGGACATCATCAACACCGATCAAATCATCAAAATTTGGTATTACGCAGTGACTGGACAACCAACCAGGCACTGCGTAATAACAATTTTACCGTCCTTCCTTGATGACGAGAAGACATCATAACCAAACAGCGCTGGAAAAGCAGCTGGAGTAACCAACATATTATTATCTTCATTTAAACTGCTAAACTCGCTAGTCTGATGTTCATTGGATCTTCGGGATATTTCTACGGGGAAATACTCAAGATAAACATCTGAGTCTTCTCCCGAGAAGTTCAATTCAGAGTCAATTAATGCTTCTGTTAGGTCCTTATCCCTTAAAGCTAAAACAAATATAAATGATGGTAGAAAACTTACTATGTACTTTTGAGAGTAAAACCATCAAAACTTTCATTGCCTACAATTGTACTCTGAAAAGGACATAGAAAAAAACCTTAATGCATCTTTCACTTTATTTGAGATTTTTGCTAAAATAACACGGTACATTATTATTTTAGAGTTTCAATTACTTACTTATCATGATAAATCCAATAATTTTTAAGTTTTCAATAAGATTACAAACGATTAACTTACGACTGCGCAAGAGCGCCTTTACACGCCTACCCTCCGTCGCCATTTTTGATAAAATTTCAGATTGTAATTGACACCTTTACTTTTTAATACAGCTTTTGACAGTCCGTAGACGGTACTACCAAAATCTTTTGGTGTTGCCATTCATAGAAACGGTAACGTAATTTTTTTATTGTTATGTACTTTGTATAGGACAGATGTAGGTAGGAGGTATAAAAAAAAATTGAAAAGTTGCTAAGTAAATTGAGAAAGCGGAAAATTCAAGTTCGTTTACAAACTAAAAAAGATATATTTTTTCACCTCACTAGCTCGGAAAACTGCTTTATCGGTCGAAAAATGTGTACAAAAGTAATCTTCTATAGATTTACTGAACTATAACTCACCATTAGAATCTCTATCAGACGACACGCTTTTCTCTCTCGGGCTGTCTAAAATCCTCGGAGGTAACGGCGGGCGATGCACTAGAGGCGATAGTATCACAGTATTAAGGTTCATAGGGGGGACATTCGGCACTAGAGGGGACAGGGGGAGAACAGGGGACGACGGGACGACAGGGGGAGGGGCGGACGCTATGGAGTTCTGCTCGTTCTGTTCCGACGAGCTGTTCGACCCTGGACTTATGTTCGGATCTGGAAGAGATTCCAGCTTGAATCTGTGGAGAAAATACACTATGTCAAAGACTGATCCCAAACTGTGCTAAATTTTAACCAGTTACCAAGAGGCACAGCTGACGGCCAAGACGGCAGATTTTTTGCTCTGACAGTCCGCCAGTGTGGCCGGTTCTGCAATTTATTTTCGTATTATTATAGTCATTGACATGAGAAAAACGCTCCGATTCTATGTGCATCTTTTTCCAAAATCTTTGATTTGGAAGGAAAACGGCTTGAATAGGTACTTGTTCAGTTCGAAGAGTTATTAAATCGAAGAGGTTGTTCAGATTGGTTGTTATTTAATTCAAAATGTAGAGCTATTTCTTTAAAAAAAAAGTTTAAATTTTATTCTGATAAATTTCGCAATACCGGCCACACTGGCGGACAAAGTCCGGACTGCCCGTGTCTGCCCGGCTCTCATCTGCTGAGCCTATTTCGTTCGCGACATTGCCAATATTTTTTATTCTCATAACGAATGAATTTTAATAAGGTTTATAAATAACAAAAATTGGAAAGGTTGTCAAGTAAAATGGCGAAAAAATTCTAGTTGTCTCTCTGTGAGAGTATTGCATGAATTCAAAAAAATATCTTCTTTTTTCACCTAACTAGCTCAGAAAACTTTGCTTTATCGGTCGAAAGCTTGGCGCAAAATTAATTTTGGCTGTTAGCATGGAAAAAGTTTTTGAAATTAGAATGTTATGATGTATTTTCCTGGCTTTAGTGAGGTTGTTTTGTTGATGTTTCGCTCGACAACAAAGTTATTTCGGGTCTGGTACGAACGACTCAATCCTAAAATCCTTTGCTTACTCGAGTTGCAATACAAGGCACTCGCGTTAAATAATAATTTTGAGCTACAGCTTTAAAAAAAATAAGTTTAAATTTTATTCTGATAAAAACTATAATTTTCGCAATGGCGGACAAAGTTCGAGACTGCCCGTGTCTGCCCGGCTCTCGTCTGCTGAGCCTCTTACCGTCCAAGATACAGCGCTCTAAAGTTCGGACAGACAGACAAAGACAGCACATTCTTATAGGTTTTACGTATAATCAATTCTTTTCGTTTATTCTGACGCTTACCAACACATTTTGCAGCCCTGACACTAAAACCAGAGTACATTTGACGGAAAGAAAAACATGTTTTACAAACTTGTGTTTTCTGACAGCTTTAGCTGATTGCTTTTGATATAACTGCAAAATGTGTTGGTAAGCGTTGGAATAAACGAAAAAAACCGGCCAAGTGCGAGTCGGACTCGCGCACTGAGGGTTCCGTACCAACACATAATCATTATTGTATTAGTTGAAATTTCAGTAAGTTAATGTGTTAATTTTTTTGAGTCCGACACGCGCTTGACCAAATTTTATTATTTGTTGTTATTTTATAGCTTATGCACTATAAACATACCAATTTTCAAGTTTGTAAGTGTTCCCGTTTTTAAATAGAACTAAAACAAAAATCGCCTCAGCGACCATCCAACTTGACCCCTCTCTTATATGAATGTTCTTGAAACGGGAGCTCACCACAATTGGTTACCATTAGTTGTGAGAAAAGTTGTAATATTTAACGATTTCAGACTTTTCCCATTATTTATACTGTGAGACCTAGCTTCTTGCCAAATTTCATAATTTCAGGTCAACGGGAAGTACCATGTAGGTTTTGCATATTTGAATAAATGTATGGAGATGAGGACATAAAATGCCATCTTTTGATTGCGTCGTTGTAAAAAATTGAAATTTTCAGATCTTGTGTGGTTCATGGATTCTAATATGTGGTATTAATTTCAACCTGATACCTTTACCCGTTCGTGAGATAAAGGGTCTTGACAGACAGACAGACAGACAGACGGACAACAAAGTGATCCTATAAGGGTTCCGTTTTTTTCTTTTGAGGTACGGAACCCTAAAAAAAAGCTCCAACACACGGCCACTCACCCTCCCCGCCCCTGCGCTCACCCCCTGACTCATTCAAAGCTCGATGTAGTACCAATTATTGCCGCCAGAGGGCCTGTATCTACTTTGCACAAAATGACCCCCCAAATCTTCAACCTATTCAACAGTCAGATTCGCTGCAAAAAAAGTATACCAGCCCTGAAGGGTGTGAATCTGCCCATTGTATGGGAGGTAAATATAAAATCTTAGGAAACGTTTTTCATAGGCACACTCCTCAGGGTTGGCAGACCCATCTTTTGCACTTTTTATAGTTAGCAGTACCAAAGCCCATCAACAGATGGCGCTTTAGGATTTCTGAAGCTCGCTATTTTCAAGAAATGCTCAAAAAAACGAAGAAAACTAATTTTCCAGACACGAGACCTAGCTGCATCGATTTATCGACCCCGAAAACCCTAATTTCATCGAAATCGTCAGAGCCGTTTTCAAACCGATTTATTTAAAGGATATTTTTTGGAATTAAAATAACCTATACAAACATTGCTTGTTTAATAGTATAAAGCGTGAATTATTATTGGTTTTGCTCCCGAACCTAAGAATTATCTAATCATGATAACACGCAACTTACGCGAAAAAAAAATATTACTCGAAAAAGTTTTTTCGTCTCGGCTCCTCATAGTAAAGTGCTCACGTGATCGACTCATTTTGTATGGGAAGGAGATAAAATTTTTTCAGGTAAAAAAATATTTTATTCGGGAAAGTTGTTTGTTTTCATGAATAGAATCACTGGGCTTCGGGAGCGAAAACAATGAAAAATCACGCTGTAGGATATAAGTATAACTAATATAATATGTTAATTAATTAATTATAATATTATAAAAATTTGTAATGCAATTGAATTTCATAGAATTTTAATAGTAACTCATTGTAATTTTAATAATTTTTAATTTAAATGTGATAGATATGTACTGACAATATGGACTCTTTTGTCTGAAATAAATGGATTTTATTTTATTTATTTTAAAAACAAGCATTTAAGTAACTGGTCAGTCTACTACAAAAGCGAGCTGTTCGTGCAATTTATAAAATGAAGCCTAGAGAATCTCTTAGAAATAAAAAAGAAATCAACATTTTGACTTTTGTGTCGCAATATATTTATGAGAATTTAGTATATGTTAAACGGATTATACATATTATCGAGAAAAATAGTGAAAGGCACAGTGACAACATAAGAAACAAGAATCAACTTGCTTCTCATGTCAGCCGTGTTCACAAAATTTGAAAAAATTATAGAGGTCAATGTATACGCTTCTATAATAAGGTATCCACTTATATTGAAAGTTTACCGTTAGATAAATCCAAAACTGTTATCAAGCAGAAATTATATAAGAAAGGTTATTATAACATATCTGATTATTAGGCTACGGTTCTAACAGGCTAATTCAAAATTCAAATTGACTTATGTTTATTGTATCAACAAACATAATTTAAAGAGCGCGTGGATTTTTATTGTTGCTTCTTTTTTCCCACCATGGCGCCAATTTGTTTGTGAAGCGATGTAGTTTAGCTGACGTCATTAAGGCCGATGTTTCACTGGGACACCATGGCGGCGCAACCAGTCGCCGCTACCAACAAAATGTATACAGCTCTATAGAGAGTTACCTGGTGTCCGTTTGGTTGCGCAACCAGCTCGGATGCTGGTCGCGCTACCACTCCCATTGAAATATAGCCCTTAATACTGTAGCCGCAGGGTGTGACGACTCTTGTGTCTTTACTATTGTCTAGTTACGGACACCACGGTGGCGCGCCTGGTTGCGCCGCCATGGTGTCCCAGTGAAATATCGGCCTAAGAGATTTTAATATCCCACAATGTATAAACTATTTTGAGTTTGAGTTTTGATTACCTGACACTCTTCCTGTCCTCATCCAGACTAGCGCAGTGCCTTCCCCCCCTCCCAAACAGCCCTTCTCCCCTCCTCAGCAAGCTATCAGATCTCTTCTCCCTCAATATGCCTTTAGGAGGGTCACTTTTGGTCACAGAGTCCAGAGGTAACGATTTGTCCGTGTCCGGGCTGGGTAAGTCGGATTTTGATACGCGGAAGAATTGGCTGCCTTTGCCTGGTAAACAAAAAAATAATTAAGTAAACGGTTTAAGGGACAGGATTTCGAAAACTGAAAGGGATCGTCAGTCAACGTAACTGAACAACTTTCAGTGAATAAAACTTTCAGGAAATGAAAGCAAATATCGGCCTCTCCATAAAAACTGTAAAATCAATTTGCAATTTTGTATGGAGAAGCCATTTTTAGGGTTCCGTACCTCAAAATAAAAAAACGGAACCCTCATAGGATCACTTTGTTGTCCGTCTGTCTGTCTGTCTGTCAAGACCCTTTTTCTCACGTACAAGAAGAGGTATCAGGTTGAAATTGATAACGAATATTCAGGTCCATAAACCACATAAGATCTGAAAATTTCAATTTTTTACAACGACGCAATCAAAAGATATGGTTTTTTATGTCCTCATCTTCATACATTTATGCAAAAAAGCAAAACCTACAGGGTACTTCCCGTTGACCTAAAATTATGAAATTTGACAAGAAGCTAGGTCTCACAGTACAAATAAAGGGAAAAGTCGAAAAACATTAAATATTTAAATTTTTCTCACAACTAATAGTAACCAATTAAGGTGAGCTCCCGTTTCAAGAACTTTTCCAAAAAAGTTGGATGGTCGCTGAGTTTTTAAAATCAAAGAGCAAAAGCGTTTAGTATATCATACTAGCTGTTGCCCGCGACTTCGTCCGCAAGGTATTATATCTATCTGACCATGCATCCATCCATCCACCCTTCCATCTGTCGTCCGTCCGTCCGTCCAACCATCTGTCCAACCGTCCGTCAAACCATCCCTGTCCCTCTCCCTCTCCCCCACCATCTCCTCCTCCCTTTTCCTCTCCCTCTCCCTGTCCCTCTCCCACTCCCTACCCCTATTCCTATCCCTTCCACTATCCCTACCCCTAACGCCATCTTTACCGCTATCCCTATCTTCATATTAACATAGAAACGACACCCATATTGATTTCTAGACATTACAACCCTATCGCACCCCAATTTCACGTCCACCACGTTGGATTTCAAAGTTGTTGTAGTTTTCGTAATCAGCGACCCGATAAACCATACAAATGACACCCATATTGATTTTTAGACATTTCAACCCTATCTCACCCCAATCCCATCCCCAGGGGATGATGGTATTTCACGTCCACCACGTTGGATTTAAAAATTGTTGTAGTTTTCGTAATCAGAGACCCAATGAACCATACAAACGATACCCATATTGGTTTTTAGACTTTTTCACCCCATTTCCCTTTTTTAGGGGTTGTATTTGACGTGGAATTTCAATGACAGTGATGAACGTTGCATAGAATTACAAACCTAATGCCTAAATAATAAATTATGTTGATTTTACTTTAAAAATAAAGGATTTTCAACTTCATCCCCACAAAAGGGTTTTCACCCTTTAGAGTGTCGAATTTTCAAAAACCCTGATATAGGTTAATATAAATTTTTAGTCGTTCAAAATTTGAAGATCCTCACTTTAAAACTGACGGACTTTCATACAAACTTTCATCCCCTATTTTACCCCCTTAGGGGTGGAAATTTGTAAAACCCTTTCTTAGTGCACCGTTAAACCTCATAAGGAACCTACATGACAAATTTGGAATTTCTAGACCCAGCGGTTTGGGCTGTGCGTTGATATGTCAGTCAGTGAGTCAGTCACCTTCTTTATTAACATTAAATGCATTTTCCCGTAGGAATGAAGTGCTTTCCCGCGGTAAAAAGTAGCCTATGTGTTATTCCAGGACCTAACCTATATGTGTGCCAAGTTTCATTTAAATCCATTGAGTAGTTTTTACGTGAAAGAGTAACAAACATCCATCCATACATACAAACTTTCGCGTTTATAATATTAGTAGGATAGGATGGTGGATAGGTACGGAACCCTTAGGGCGCGAGTCCGACTCGCACTTGGCCGATTTTTTTATTTTATTTACTGAAAGTTGTTCAGTGAAACCTGTCTCTTACATCGTTTATAACCAATACAAATTTTCATTAACCGTTACACGCCCCTAGGGGGTCATCAGCTCCTCTGGTCTAGTGGCGAGAGCGTTCTCGAACTCGGTATTCTGGGTTCGATTCCCGGTGGGGACGCTTTCAAATAAAAACATAACTTCCACACTTTAGTTAGGACATTACAAGATGAGTCACCTGATCGTACGAAAAGTAAGATGATTCCGTGCTTCGGAAGGCATGTTAAGTTGTTGGTCCCGACTACTATCTACGGATGTAGTCGTTAATGACCTCAACAATCTTTCCTTTTGACCCAAGCCCATTATTATTATTAATATTATATAATATTAATTATTCAAATAAATAATTTAAAACAAATTTATTCAAATTAATAATTTAAAACTATAAGTAGGTATTTAATTGTATGATATAAGATAATATAACTCCCCCACCTATGTATAATTATATATATATATGCTTGTATTTATTTGTCATGTTAAATATTTGTGTTGTCCTCTTTTCAGGTCACCAAGGAACTAATTTTGTGTACCTACCGCCCATCCTTTTTTGAGTAGTGATGGAGCCATAACCATCAAAGATTGAATTGAGCTCTGATAAAACTAGAGACTAATTTGTGAGGGCGGCCGTCGATCTTACAAAGCAGGATGATGTTGCACGGAAAAATACAAGCGATTATAACAGATCATATCCCATGTTTTTCCTAACCCCCGTTTGAATCGCAACCTCTCAAGTGATTAAGGGTCCCCTGGAGCTATGAATTCCCATACAAACTTTTGCGATAACTTCTAAACTACAAAACACATTATGACAAAATTTTGTACATACAACTGGATAAGATGTATCAAAGTTTAAAATTGAAACCTATTAGTTAATATAAAAATAGAGCTAGTTGAAAATATCGTTCAGACGCAAAGTATCAGAAACGCAAATTACCTGATACGAAATACGATTTTTAATCGCCAATTGCCAGGTACGCAAATGGCCAGGGTTCTATTACGCAACGTACCAGAGATGCATTGAAAATATAAAAAATATAAAAGTCGCTCTATCTTGATACATCTTATCCAGTTGTACGCACAACATTTTGCTAACATGAGAAAAGTGTTGAAAAGTCAGTGCTTGTAACGTTGATCGTAGATAACATTTCTACTCACCTTGCAGCGGCAATCCTCTTTCAATTTTGGCACTAGACAACAAAGGATTATAATTCTCATCTTCAGGACTATCTAAAACATGAATCTTCAAATCTATTATCTCAGATTGCTGCTTGAATAACATCTTCGGTCTTTCCAACGGCGACTGCCTATTGAGCAACTCTTTTTCAAAACTGGACTTTAATGCTAGCTTCGAGTAGTCGATTTTTGGGTTGATTTTGAGATCTGTGAGGCGACGTTCTAGTTTATTCAGTCTGCCTGGCGGTGGTCGCCCTAAAGGTGTTAGGCGGATGTTTTTGTTGATGGGTATAGGGTTGTTATTTTCGGAGGCATGGTGTTCACTGTCCGTGAATAGGTCTTCGTCATCGCTGTCGACTTTGGTTTCGACTCTTTCAAGGTGTTTCGTGTATTCTTCCGATGTGAGTAGTTCCTGAAACGTGTTGATTTGAAGAAAAATATACAGGGTGGTAGGAGAAGTATCGATTTCCTTTAGACCACATGTTCTATAAGTAGAATAAAGAACAATAAGCATATTTAAACTATAAAAAAAGAATGAAAAAAAAGAGATTTTTTTTATTAAAATTTAACTGTGTCAACCCTAGCCAGACTCGTGGCGCGCATGTAGGTACCTATTTTACTTGTTTACAATTGGTCCGCCGGGTGCGCGTTGTGTTTCTTAGAATAGGGTTGGCAGAACTTTTTTTTCATAGGAAATATTTTATTTTTATGTTATTTTTATTATCAATATGTTTAATGTACTTTATTCTACTTATACAACATGTGGTTAAAAGGAAAATTTTGAATGTTACTCAGACCATGAAACTGAACAACTTAACCAAAGGAACATTGGTCGTAATACGAAAAACCAAATTTGCCCTCCCATACAACAAAAATTAGAGTTTATTTCATTAGAAAGACATGTCAGATTACAGATAAAACTTAATTGTTACTAATTACGTTATCCCGCCCCGGTTCTGTCCTGGCCTAAACGTACACAACATGTTAATGGAATAAGCGAAACCCTCATACACCCCAACTGATTTTTATTAACATAAATCTATTCCGTAAAAAATCTTGAATAATAGTGCAAGTTTTACATAACAATAAAACTTGTATTATTGAGCAGAGACGATGCATAGCATCTATATGAGAGAATGCGTTTTATACTTCCCTTCGATTTCCTCCAATCACAGTGCGTTTCCGGCGCGATGTCACGATTGTGGCGCCATCTATAGGTACGAAGTCACAGGAGGCCGCTGGCGGCATTTCGCCCGTCATAGAAGTCTCTCACCAGGAGCCCTTATTGGGATGCTATGCATCGTCTCTGTTCAATAATACAAGTTTTATTGTTATGTAAAACTTGCACTATTATCGGCATGTGACGATGCATAGCATCTATATGAGAGACGTGTTTATATCTCCTGGTGACTGCCAACGACGCTATGTGAGGTTCAAAAGTAAAATGAAAGATTTTAATCTGATTACTCTTATTACTTATAATTAGGAAATCAGTATTCCGCAAACTTATACATTGACAGACTATTTAAACCTAATAACCTATCTTTATCTATAAGTATCTATCTGTAGAACAGAAATTTAAAGTTTTTGATTTATTTGGTAGCAATAATAAGTACATGATCAAATAGGTTCAAAATTAGAAGAGAGATTGTTTTGTGATGGATCTCTTCCTATGATTTGCTTACAATAATACCTAGCAAAGGTGTTTTCACTCCGCCAGTTTCCGCGACTAAGAATGTCTTCTATTGGGTAATTTTCATACCAGTTGAGGGAGGCTACGTCTGAGCGCACTGATCCGGCAGATGCTGCAATACCCGCGTCTCGTAATACAGTTTTAATCCAATTACCAATGAGCGTACGCGAGGCGGCCAACTTGGGGCCTCGGATGGAGACGAAAAGAGAGTTGTCGCACTCAGCCGTGCGCCTCTGTTCCCCTAACGCAATAACTCTCCTAAGCCATAATACAGGGCAAATATTGTCATTACTATGTTTTAATAATTTCCAACCTGATTGTCTGTATGAGGCTGTGTCCGTTTTGGATCCAAATGCTGGGTACAGAATGACATGGTCGCCGCTGTCGGTGTAATGAGATCCCGAAATCTTCAACAAGGTTAGATCGTGTACCCTGCGGCCTGACGCTAGAAGAAGTAAACAAGCTAACCTACGTGATGCTTCAAACAACGTTACATTAGTCGGTGGGTTATTCTGCAGCCAGGCGACCAGGTCACTCGGGTCCCAGATGGGTGGTTTCTCTGCTCTTGGATTTTGAAGAGATATGGCTTTTAATATATGTTTGACTAGAAAGTTGGAGTTCAAGTCTTCCTTGTCCAATGTTCTACCGTAAGTAAGAAACACCGATTTATGCAATAAAATTGTTGGATAAGCCAATCTCTCTTCAAGATACAAGTACGCTAAAAATCTGGATAAACTATCACCGCTAGGATGCTTATAGTCCACATTTTTGTTTGTACACCATTTGATCCACCTTGTCCAAGCGGGTTTATATGACTTCAAGGTGGATTCTCTCCAACTAGATCTGAGTTAACCCTTTTCTCCCTCGGTCCATCTTTCAGTTATTTCGCTCCACCCCCAACTTTCCATACGTATAGTTCCATCTCCTGGACTTGGGGCGGTGGTAGGCCGGTGGTTTGATCGATGAGGACTTGACTGAGACTCCTGACCTTCATGGGTTTGCACAACGCGCGACGGCGAAGATCTGGTAACCAGAACGCATTCTTCCACAGTGGCGCTACTAGCAGGTACACTCCCTGGGCTGAATTCAGGTGGTGCAATACCCGGGGTATTAGACTCGGTGGAGGGAATAACCACGCCAGTTGAAAGTTCCATGACCGACTGAAGGCGTTGTAAAACTGCGCTGAGCAATCCCGACAATCTTTCGAGACATATTTCTCTACAACTCTGGTCTCTTTGGTCGCAAACAGATCTATTTGGGGCACACCAAATTTGCGAAACGCTTCTTGCAAGGCCGGATCCAGCAGGTGCCACTCGGCAGCTTGCTTCCCTCGTGATAACCTGTCTGCAATGTCGTTGAACTTGCCTGGGAGGTACTCTGCCGTCACCGAGATGCTCCAGTTGTCCAAAAGGTTCATTAGGTTGTATGTCATATTGAGGAGAGCAATTGACCGTGTTCCGCCTTCCTTGCGAATGTAAGAAATGACCGTGCGGTTGTCGGATTGTAGGAATAGATGACGACCTCGCAGTTGAGACTTGAAGTACTTCACTGCTGCTATTATGGCATACATTTCCTTGCGATTGCAGTGCCAGTGATTCTGACTGGGTGCCCACCTGCCCGAAATTGCTTGGTCGTCTAACTGCGCCCCCCACCCGTAATCGGCAGCATCGGTCGTCAGGAAATGATGTATCAGTTTCGGGTGCAGATTGCACGATGTCTCTCTCTTGCTCAAGGCGTTCATCCACCACCGCAGATCTTCTACTACCTGCTCCGGTATATGCGACTGTGAGTGGGGGGACTGGTGTGTCAGAGTTCGAGCATGGCGCTGGAGTTGACGGCAGTGCAGTCTTCCTCTGGGCGTCACGAAGTTTGCAAAATTTAGGGTGCCTAAGAGCCTCTGTGTTTCTTTCAATGACATTGTTCCCTTTTTTATGGCTTTTAGGGATAGGGAACTTATCGTTCTTACCTTCTTCTCTGGTAAGCTTTTGAAACAGCGGTTGGTGTTCCAGAGAAGACCCAGAAACTCGATTTCTCGAACTGGTTGAAGAATTGACTTCTCGTGGTTGATGGTCCACCCTAATTCCACTAATAAGTCGATCGTGATTGTCACGTGATTTTGGAGGAGCTTCTGTGACTGGTTCACTATCAAAAAATCGTCTAAGTAGACAATAATACGGATGTCTTTGTTCCGCAAGCATTGGGCTACCCAGTTGGTTAAGGCTGCGAAATTCTTTGGAGTGCAAGAAAGGCCGAAGGGTAGGCAGGTCATTTGAAGGACCTGCTGTTCGTAAACTAATCGAAGAAACCTGCGGTGCGCTTGTGCTATCGACACGTGAAAGTATGCTGACGAGAGGTCTAGTTTTACCATCCAATCGTTCTTTTGAAGGAACTGAGGGATCTGAAACTGTGATATCATTTTGAACGGTTTTGGAACAATGAACTGGTTCAACCTTTTTAAATTGAAGATCGGTCTGAATGAACCGTCGCTCTTCCTTGTCAGAAACATTGTTGAAAAGAAACTGGGCCCCAGCTGTTGTTGTTCTGGTACTTCTAATACTCCCTGATGCAGCAGTTCGTGTATTTGTTGTGTCATCTCCGGAGATTGAGGTGTTTCGAAGCACCGTAGTACCAGATTTGTAAGTTTCACAAGTGACGGTTTGGAGGTAAATGGCAGTCGCATTCCCGCGATCATTTCGAGAAGGGCCTTCGGAGCCCGCAGCGCCTGCCACTGCCTCCGATACGCTCGGAGGCAGCCCCCGTAGAATTTGAGTTGATGGGGTCGATAGTCATTTGTCGGACTGTTTTTTAATTGACTGGTTGTCCTTTCTAAAGGTCTTCTTTGGTTTTCTCTGATAGTTTTGTCTGGACGCTCCACTAAAAGTCTTGTTTCTTTTTGAAGTGTACGTACCTTCACTCTCTCGAGGACGAAAGGACTGACCGCTAGGGCCCGCCTTGCTGGGTGTATGTGACGGTTTTGCGTTTGATTTCTGGGCTGTTTTTTCTGTATTAAACCACGGTCGTAGCCACTTGTCCATCCCACCTGTGTTTTGGATATAAGCTCGTAACAAATTTGCATCAAATAAGTTTATTGAACTAGGCGGGATCTTACGTAGACCCTCGCGTAGGTTTTTGTTGGGCACCTCGCTCAGGATACGCTCCCTGCGATTTTCGATATACTCAGCCCGTTTCCCGCATACCATCTGCATTATTTCTTCACTTACCTTGTGAAATTTGGAGGTAGTTTGAAATTAATCTGATATTTTGTCAAAAATATTATCGGCGGATAGAACAGTTTCGGGAGAAGCTGCCCAGTTGACGAACTGTTGTAAATTCTCGTTTAAAAGGTCTCGTTGAGTGATTAAACCATTACAAATAGCAGCCATTATTTTTTCCGATAGCGCTGCATAATCTTTACCCTTAACAAATTGTCTCAGCTCATCATTTACTTCAAGGTCTACGAAACCGGGCGTAGCATTATGAATTTTTAACGCTTCTGTGTATCGAACATCTTTCCAAGATGGGTCACCAAATTTTTGCAGAATCTCAACTCGCTTTAAGTGTTCAGGGTCAGCACGAGGCACTTTAGGGTCTTTTAGTGACGTAGTTACTTGACTAAGGTTCAACAACCGCGGCTCGACCGGGTTGACGGTAGGTGCCACTGGGCGTTGCAAGTTTACCCCCACAGTAGGGTTATGGGGCCCCGGCGCCGGCTCGCGCACGGGCTCGGGCGGCGGGCGTGGCCCGGCGGTAGTCCCCGCAGTATTATCATTGCTCGGCGTAGGTGGCTTGTTAAAGCCCGCAATTACACGTGGTGATGACGAGGGTAGTATCATATTTTGTAACAAAACATTAGTTAGAACACTGACCTTGTTCATCAATTCATTACAACAGGAACTCGACTCACCAGTTTTTCTTCGTTTTACCTCGCCCTCTGGGGAATTGGGTGCCTGCGATCCGGATTCATCGTCGTCGGGCTCCCGGTGGCGCTTGCTCGCGCCCCGGTAAGGCGAGCACGAGGTGTCACGTAGAGGCGAACGCGAGTTGCCGCGGGTTAGCGCACCGCGAGCCACGTGTTCGGAAAACGCGTTATCGCCCGCACTCTGGTAAGGCGATCGCGAGATGTCTTGTAGAGGCGAACACGAGTTCCCTCGGCTTTGAGAATCGCGAGCCGCATGGTATTGCGCGGCGCGAGTCACGTGGTCGGAGTTCGCGATATTCACGTCTTCTTCTATATCACTCATAATTTTATTGCTATACGAGCAACGATATTCACTTAGAATAAGTACGCGCTAAAAAATTTTAACAATATCACAAAAAATCTTTAAATTTTTAAGGCACGTGTTGCCTGTTCGAGAAGTAACGACGCTATGACGGGCGAAATGCCGCCAGCGGCCTCCTGTGACTTCGTACCTATAGATGGCGCCACAATCGTGACATCGCGCCGGAAACGCACTGTGATTGGAGGAAATCGAAGGGAAGTATAAAACGCATTCTCTCATATAGATGCTATGCATCGTCACATGCCGATAATAGTAGATTTTACAACAAGTGCACAAAACGAGACTTTTAGCAGCCCGAGCCGAAGGCGAGGGATGATAGTAATGTCGAGGATAAAATGGTTTTGTGGAAGAGTTATAAACTCTGCTTTTCACTTTTATTGCGAGGAAAGTACTCTCTAAATGTAACTGAAGAATGAGTTGTTCTGCTTTAGTGAAGAATATGTTTTGGCGCGCGGTGCGGGGGGGGTGCAGCAGGCCCGCGCGCAGGGCGTACACCACCGCGATTACTTGCATGCCCTAGTGCACAAAATTCGATTTTGTGCAGCCTATATCCTGCACAAAAAAGCACTTTCAGAGTATGAGAAGTGTAAAAGTTTTTTTTTATCTAGATACTGTTATTTTAAAGTTTCATCATTGTTCTAGTCCACGCGCTCCACGCACGCCACGCCCACTTCCATATTATTAATCATACATCATCCACAGACATATTATTAATGGAAGCGGCAAAAATTTAAATAATAAAAACGAAAAATATTACCCCAATCAAAAATCCGTCAAATTGATTCTACTCTCGATTCTGAACAAAGTATTTTCTCAGTTTCGCTTATTCCGTTAATTAACACGTTGAATATTTGTAACCAGTTTCTCGAAAACAACTCTAATGATTTTGAGACAAGAAATAGATCTAGCTAGGTCTCCTCATGTCTAGGAAAATGTGTTTTTCCCGTGTTTTAAAGCACTTTTTAAAAATACCGCGTTTTAATTGGACAGAAATCTAGAGCGCCTTCTGTTGGCGGATAACATTAGTTGCTCACCCGATGAGATTTTAATGTAGAGGCGGCTATTATAGAGCGTAGCTCGGTCGCCCAGGTTCTATGTAGAAATATAAAAAAAAATCTTGGACTCCCATATAAAACGCGCGATCAGCTGATGCAGTTCCTTGGAAAACGTTATTGAGTGTCACGGGCAGATTCATAGCAGATAGATAAACACTTTATTGCACACAATTTACAAAACTAAGACAAATACGGGCAAAGGCGGCCTTATCGCTAAAAGCGATCTCTTCCATTCATACCCTTCAGGCTTTTTATAGCATTTATTTTACACCTTGGGCTTTAAAAAGTTAGTGTATTACCTTTTAAGGGCTTATTCTGAGGATTAAATGCAACAAATTTTGTTCTACAACTATTCAACGCAAATAAATCGACTTCTCATACAAATTGGAGACATCGGCTGATTATTTTCCAAAGTCGTAAAACAAGAGTTGTTGCATTTAGCCCCCGGAACAATCACTTAAAAGATTTTACACCAATTTTTTAAGCCAGGTATAACATTAATAATCATACCTGCACAGAAGCGCACGTATCGTCTTGTATGGAGGCGTCGCGGGCTTTCTTCACCAGTTCACGGTACACGTTGTCCAGTGGATGATCCCACTGTGTCTTCTTGGTCTCCTCGTTGTAGTAGTAGTGAGTCTGGAGCTTTTCGTCAAAGCTGTCGAATATTACAAATTGGCTAGTTGACAACTTCCTTTAAACTACTTAAATTGAAGTTTTTAAGTCACAAATAGTCACATTTCAATCTTGCTATATTTTTTTTTTTTATTTATTTATTTATTAGGTTACCAACAAAGTATACATCAGTACAATGCACAAGACAATTCACCATAATATTTTCTTAATGCTACTCTAATTATAGGTAACAACGGCATGCAAATTATAAATAAAATATCCTTAACAAAACATTGTTGCAAAATACCTGTAGTTTAAACTAATTACAGATTAAAAAAGAAATACTTACTACAAATTATTAAAACAAACAGAAAAAATGAACAGAAAAAATTATAAGACACTGTATAAGTACAAAGTAAAATTACTAATTTCTTATAGGAGGTAGTACAGTGTTTTTGAAAGTGGGCAATGTGCCCGAGAAAATGTCAATGTCTTTGTTCTTGAACAGAGAGTTATATTGCCTCATAAGACGGTTAATCGGTGAGAAGTGCCCAAGATTAGTTACTATATACATTACATGCAAAATTACGTTTTGTAAGAAAGAGATAGACAAAAATCTTGGATACCTCAAAGTTATTTATTTTTCGACCAATTTCGATTTTGATTTCCAATTCTGTTGCCTTATTATTACGTATATTAACATATTATCTAAATAAATATCCTATACTATTAAACGAGCAATATTTGTATTTGTATATATATATTTGTAATCGGTTTCTCGAAAACGGCTCTAACGATTTCGATGAAATTTACCATACGGGGGTTTTCGGGGACAAAAAATCGATCTAGCTAGGTCTCATGTCTAGAAAAATTCGGTTTCTCCGTATTTTTAAGCGTTTTGTAAATTCCGCGTTTTAGACAGAAACTTACAGCGCCATCTGTTGGCGAGTAGCATAGCTTGCTCACCCGATGATATTTTCAGGTTGAGGCGGCTGTTATAGAGCGAAGCTCGGTTGTCCAGGTACTATCACATTAAATAACATGCAAATGCAACTACCCAATTGCAAAATTTACAAGCAGGAGGCAGGACTCATAGGTTTTGGCACATATGGATAACATGAAGTTTTGTAACCTGGCTGTGGTTGTGAAATTCTACTTTCTACTACCTACGTAACACATGGGTTAGAGGCCCTTTAATTTATAAAGTTATTCACAAGACAGTGTGAGTTACATAAAATACGGCGAAAAGGATGGAAGGATTTTACAATGTTTAAGGAAAACATTACTGTCACTATGTTATTTCTTTGTACTTTTTGTTGAGGGAGTAAAATATAGCGGATTTTTTACTATGTTATGTTCCAAAATGTTTATAAAATCTATTAAATATTTTTTTTACCTATAATTTATTACTTTCTATTATACCTTCTATTAATTTGGAATTGAAAGCTAAAAGTAAGCTGATTCGAGGAGGAATTAGCGGAGCACTAAGATTGCATAGGGCCAAAGGGCTCTTACATCTACTAAACCGGAATTAAACCACATTTAAAACGATAAGTTGATGGGCTGTAAAGAAAATCTGGCATTGGAGCCCTGTCAGGTACTGAAAAAAATGTTTCAGGAAACTCCACTTACTATGCTTTCCATGGTGGAGGCAAAGCTTGCATAAGACCATCTCTGGCCAGCGGCAACAGGTGGCTCTCACTCTCAGGGTCAATGCCAAGCTGCTGGGCATATTCAGAAATCTCTGCAAACAAAATACAAAGTGTAACAGAAAGGGTATGTAGGATGGATGTTAATTTGCACCTGAAATTTAACAACTTTTCCTAAAGAATATGTTGAAATGCGAAAAACAATGTTGATGTGCCATACAAAATGCGCAATCAGCTGAAGCCATTTTTTATGATGTGCATGGATATGTTTATGCTTTTGTTTGGGGGTTAATTTGTGGAGGGGAAGGGGTGAAGTAGGGATGAAGGGAGTGGCGCTCAGAGTAAAAAACTATAGTCCGCCATATACATATTCTGTATGAGCTAGTGAAGTGTAAAGTGTCTCACTGTCGCCCATGCTAGCCGGTCATAAAACTCAGTTAAGGTTTACAAAAATCATATCTTTGAAAATCTAATGTTTTAGTATAAACTTTGTTTGCGAAAGTGAAAATATATCGTTTTTAGGGTTCCGATACCAAAATGGTAAAAAAAAGGAACCCTTATGGTGCCGCTCTGTCTGTCTGTCTGTCCGTCTGTCTGTCACACCTCTATATCTCAGCAACCACTTACGCTATCGAGCTGAAATTTGGAATAGTTTTAGAATATAGTTGCCCAACTTAATTGCACATGAAAATTTTTTGAAAAAAGTATGATTATTAATGTAAAGGGGGCCAAAATAGGGGGGGCCAAATTTCAAATTGTCGCTACTAGGTCGAGTGGGGTATCATATGAAAGGGCTTTACTTGTACATTTTAAAATATATTTTTGTATTTTTTTAAGTTTCTTAGTTTTCAAGTTATGATGAAAAATGTCAAAAAAAATACCATTCCCCCCCCCTTATCTCCGAAGTTTGAGTAAGGGAAAATCTGAATAATTACAGTTGACAGAGGTTTATGTAAACTTTACAGCAAAAATAAAACGATCTTTCTAAGTTGCACAGTTTTTCAGAAATCTGCAAAAAACCTTTACAAACAAATTTAGTTTTGCGGTCCTGAAAATGGACTTTATTGCTTCCAAAAATACTATAGGTATATCGGAACCCTCGGCGCGCGAGTCCGACTCGCACTTGACCGGTTTTTTACTTATGAATCGATCATTAAATACTAAGAACGGAAGCGTAAATAATCCGTAATTAGCCATTTTATGTGTAATTTTTAACACCGTTTTTTTCCTGAATGTTAAGTGTTTTCACCAGAAAAACTGGTAGTAGCATTTATTAGTCCCATGGCACATATTTTTAGAGAGGAAGATAAAAATTTTGTTTTTAGGATTTTGATAAAATATCATATATTTTAGTATGGAGGTCCCTCGCAAGAAAATGCTACACTTATGGGTCCCTCCTCAGCAGAAAGAGACGCTACGAAAACCTCCTTGGAGTGGCGGTTAGCGGGAGGAGGGGTGAGTGGACATGGATGAGAACTGAGAGCATGTCAGGTATATGTATACCTACATATCCACATAAAACTTCAGTATCAAGGATAAGTACAGCTAACTAGGGTTTTCTTTTATTAAAATTAATGTTCCATGGAAAAAGCTAATCAGTTTTATGAGAGGATTCACATCTTTCAAGATTGTATATGCAACTTTTTAGTTGTTTATGCTACAGCAGTGGCTCCTGACTTCAAGTCCATTCTATCAGAATTTTACTTCACACCTAATCTTGTTTTAGATAAGGAAAGACTCGAATTTTCAACTAAATGTTTCATATCAATTCTTGTCTTCATTAAGGGGTACATGGGAAGTTTGTTGTAATGGATTTGACTAGTAATAATAATGACTATGGCCTACATCAGGAATTGCCAATTGTTGATGCAGGCCTAATAAATAAATAGGAAACTCTGACTGTCCATTACTCTTTCACTTTAATGAATTTTTGTATGAATTCAGTTTGAAATATGGGGAAAGACAAAGACTACTTTTTCCTAGTTTTGCTAGATCTTTTGTTTTTTCAGCTCCACAATTTCATCACACCATTAATGCCAAACAAAAATTGTATCAAACTAGCAAGGGTTTGTAAGAAGTGGCATAAGAGAGAAAAGGTCTTTGTGGTCTGCTGGTAGCTAAACAGGTCTCCTTATAAACTTTAATTGCCAAAAATTAATCTTTGTTTAAATTAACAAGTGGTTAGTTAGTTTGATTTATTTTGTCAAACTATAAAATACTTGTTGTAGGTACCTACAGGTCCTTACTAGTATTTCAACAATCTAAAGCCCGCGTCACACAAAGGCGGTAGCGTTCCGGGGCCGGTATTTTTTGTAAAGTATGAGTTCTTATGCACCCTGTCACATTGAAAAGCGGTCGCGGCGCGGTTTTTTGTTCCCGCCAAACCGCCCCGGACCGCTTTCGCATTCATACCGCCTCTGTGTGACTTGAGCTTAAATGAAGTTCATGTTGAATATGTTTGCAAATTTTTTTGTATTGTATGGCTTCTTTGAGAAATAAAGATTCTCATTTATTATTTTTTTCTTTGTTTCTGTTACATAGTAGAACACTATATGAATTCTTTTCATATTATTTTCAATTGGGATTTGCCTAGATTTAGTACACAGCTACAGAGTTTTAGAAGTTCTCTTGCAACCTGATTTTATGAACAGAACCAGATAAAAAAAATATCTTTTCATTAGTTAGGAACCTAAAATTTTATGTAAATGTATTGTAAATGGATACCTTCAGCCGAGGGTTGGCTGTTTTCATCGAAAATCTCACGACAGGGCACCGCTGTCGGAGAACTCATCTTTATTCACATTTTATTTTACTACATACAAACATTGCTTGTCGTGATAGCGAGAAATGTGATTTATTGTCTCAAAAATCATTTTCGCGACAAAATCTAGTTTTCACTAAACTACAAATCACAGAAAATTGAAAATGCAAAGGAGAAAATTTTCGAAGTTTTGACGAATTTTGACAGTTACTTTTTTAAATCTTTAAGGCAAACGGAATACATAGGCTTGAGTGAATGCCTGCTTTACATTGCAAAATGGCAACATTCAATGAAATCTGCTGTCTATGGATTGTGATATGCCTTTTTTTTTCTGAAATGACAGTGTCATGGTGCGTTCTTGACGTACATATATTGCAATTTGGATTTTTGTGTCTACTTCTTGGTCTACTTTTTTAGCAATACTACTTCATTCGCCCCTAAGCACATTTTGAATAATTTTGATGAAAATTTTTGTATAATTTATTGACTATTCAAGTAAATAAGTCACATCGTTGAAAGTAATTGTGAGAAAAGTTCAAAAGCGTTAACGTTAAAATATTGAGTAGAAAGGAAAATGTTCAGTTCAGAACGTACCCTTTAAAAAAAAGAAACCAACCTCAAAAATTGTAAACTTTTGTGGTGATTTGTACAAATTTTCCTAATAAAATATATAAAAATGTCTTCAATGAAGGACGTTGCTTCGCTCTACCAACATCTGAAAACCGAGTGGGCGAAGAAGCCTCGGAAACTTGACAAATGCGGCGAATTATTGAACAAAATCAAGGTTTGTTTACAATGACTAGTCAAATTCACTGTTTAGTAAAATTCTAATTTTTACTTCTTTTTTAGGTGGCCCTAACTCAATTTACTTTCCTGCCTAGTAATTATACAACTGCAAATCAGAAAGAGTTAATTCTTGCGCGAGATGTGTTAGAAATTGGTGCACAATGGGCTGTTGCTGCAAAAGATGTCAGAGCCTTCGAAAGATACATGTCCCAGCTCAAATGCTACTATTTCGATTACAAGTTAGTAATACACTTGTTTAATAACATAAATGCAATGTTTTGGTGTTCTCTTTCTTTTTGCATTTATTTTGGAGATTTTTGTATTTAACAATTTTGGTTACCTACTACACATAATTATACATACATAACATCACGCCTTGTTCCCGTCGGGGTAGGCAGAGACCACAGTTCTCCACCTGCTACGATCTTGACATACTTCCCTTGCTTCCTGAACCTTCATCAATCCTTTCATACATGCTCGTCGGTTTAGGGTACTTTTAACCTGGCCTTTATTCAGAATGTCCTGAATTCATCATAACATCCCATGAAACGTCCACTACAGGACAGGGAGCTCCCTCCAGAATTCTAGCTTTTGCTGGAAAAATGTGGAGGGGAAGTACCATAGTCACCTCGCTTGTTAGCGTTACGGCTGGCACTATGGACCGCGGTTGTAGGTGACCGCAGTTAGTAAGATGTAAGATACAAAGGAGGATGCTGCTGCCCATCCTCCAGTTAACCCTTAGTCGCCTCTTACGACACCCACGGGTATGTATGGGTTGGTACTATTCTTTGCCGGCACCACACGGGATTATTTGAATTATTTTCGACAATTAAGTTGTAAACAATTAGTGACAGACACCCTGCAGAGGAACATTGTCTGTTCCTTTCATACTTTGGAATTTAATGATTGTTCTGGACCTTAGGTACATACAACTGATTCTATTCACAGAAATAATTTTAACAATATGTTATGTCTTTGTTGTACATGGATAAATTATTGTATTGTATATTTATTTAATGGCATCACATCTCATTACAAAACATATTTTGCCAGTGTCAAAGTAAAGGAATTGTTACAAAATTATGGCGACACGCCAATGTCCAGTGAAAGATTGATTTACACTGGAATCTACATCTCGAAGATTGACAATTAAAAAAAGCCTGTGCACCACGATGACTCTTGAAGTCACGAAGAAGTCCGCTTCTCTTCATCCAAAAATTTCGGAAAATACATCTTCTAATAGATGTTCACTTTGAATGTCGTTTATTAATATGAAATTATTATTACTATTATATGAATAGGGAGATTTCCTTGACATTTGTCAACTACATTTTTCTGTGTTGATGGAGTGCATGCTGATCACTGATACTGATAACTTTGAAAAGGTTTCTTCTGAATTTGGTGTGTATGAAGTTGTATATAGAATAGCTAGTAAAGATATTTTTTTTAATTGGGGACAATCACACTGTCTCACCTGATTCCAAACTAGGCAAAGCCTGTAATATAGTACTAGAGACTGATATATATATACATAAATAGATAAATAACACCCAGACACAGAACAACCCAAGTAACATTTTTTGAAGGTGTAAGTTCTGACGAAGGCCTTTTAATCTTATAAAGGACGTAAATTGGTTACTGTCTTGCTTATAGTTTATATTTAGGCAAAATCAATTACAAATAGGTATTAGAACCAGTAAGTTTGTGAAAAATCATTATGGTCTTAAACAAAAAGTCATAACAAGGTTCTACTTGCTTCAATTTCAAACCCAAAGGTTTTGAAACCATTAGGTTTAGAATATGTTCTATTTTAGCCATATTTTAGCAATAAAAATAGTAAAATAAGATTTATTTGTCTTACACGTTACCTTTTCACAACCACTTGGTCTTTTAATAATTGAAAAACCAGTTAGCACTATACGCAACCTATCCTAGACCAATTTGTTTATTATAAAACCTTAAGAACTAATTATGAGCTTTTTGGAATAAAGTATTTCCTTTTTGACTATTGTACAGCTAATCACATACTAAACATTCTCTTTATTCATCGTCGTGACTTCTTAGCAGTAACACGTTCCAATTTAAGATCGGTTTGTGACTCTTGGATCTTGGTTCCTCCTTGGTTTGGGACTCTTGTGAAACCTACGAATATACAGGATGATGCCCTGGCAACGAATAGTTAGAAGTGGACATTTTAAAAGAAAAGTTAAAAAAAATTTGCTACGCATAAGAACTGAAAATGTAAGTATTTTTTCGATTATTTATTTATTTTAGTATGCTAACAGCAATAAATATATTTACTTACGTTTAAAATAATTATTTCTATCTTAGTTCCTATATATTTGCCAATGTTAAGCATACACAGCATTCTCCATAAATTATGAGACAAGAAAATTTTAAATAACTATTAAAAAGAAGAGATAAAAATACTTGGCTAGAAATGTATTATAACTAGATTAGAAATAGGAATTATAGAAGTAGTATTATCTTAGAACCCCTCGCTCCGCGCTCTCCATTTTATCCGGTTATTCCCATCTTCCTTCACGGGGGACGATGGGAAGAAAATCCCACTGTCCCCCCAATTTATTTCTTGAGTGAAGATGTCGGGGACAGTGTGAATTTTTTTCCCATTGTCCCCTCGGGGACAACGTCGTGGGGCACGATAAGAATACCCGGTTCTATCGCGTAGGTATCCATGTATTCGTATATCAGAGACTATTCCTAATAAAAAAACAATATTTATTTTACAGATGTAATGTGTTCTATCAGTGATTCTTTTCAGGTTAACCTCCAAGTTGATGATGCACTTGTCAAATTTAGTGATGTAAACACAAATCCTACATTTCAAGAATCAGGCACTGATTATGAAAGTGGCAGTAGCTTGAACGACGAATGTAATCTCGACCATCAGAGTTCAGTTGAAAGTGAAAGTGAAGTTGAAGATGATGTAACTGAAGATAAGAATTTTGACTTTAGTCAAAACGTTAAAGAGTGGGCCCTGAAACACAATATCAAGCATAGTGCTATAAACGATCTTTTGGGAATCCTGAATAATCACACGAATGTAAAATTGCCTAAAGACGCTAGGACTTTCTTAGCTACTCCTAGTAAAACTAATGTTAAGGATATTGCAGGAGGTCAATATTGGCATAATGGTTTAAAAGAATGTCTACAAGAATTATATCAAGACACAGATAGTAGTCAGGATATTACTATAAATATTAACATTGATGGTTTACCAATTTTTAAATCTTCTAAATATGAATTTTGGCCTATACTCTTTAACGTCAATGAACATAATACTAAGCCTATGATAATTGGCATGTACTATGGAAAAGGCAAGCCTAGCAACCTAAACGAGTTTTTATTAGAATTCGTCGAAGAGTGTTTGATTATAATGAATGAAGGTATAATGATTGGCGAACACAAATTAAATGTATCTCTAAAATGTTTTATATGTGATTCTCCAGCGAGGTCTTTTGTGAAAGGTATTTATTAAATAATATTAAAATGTAGGTACTAACACTTTTTATATGTCGCCTGTTTGTTTTAGGTGAATTTCGACATTCACTGGATACTGGCTGATTTAGTAATTTTCAGACCAGAGTCTATTTCTCATCGATATGAGCGACGGTACAATATCAAAAAGAGCAAGAACTTGGTAACCACAGATCAGAAATAAGTCTAGATAACGCAAACTCCGCCGTTTGTATGAAAACGAAGCGTGTCACAGTTCTCGGTGATATGACAAGCCCATGACAAGCAAACTAAGCGTTTTGAGCTTAGTTTGAGATACGGGTTTGGGCACGCAAAGTAGGTACACTTGAGTCATTTTGACTTATTTCTGATCTGTGTTGGTAACTGTACCTATTATGAAACTATCTGGGAAGGTTTACTTCCGAAGTAATAGACTCTGCATGAGGTAATGATGGTGATGACTTGGTGGCTATCCTTGTGGTCAATATTTGAATTTCATCATCATCATATCAGCCGAAAGACGTCCACTGCTGGACATAGGCCTCCCCTAAAGATTTCAATGACGACCGGTCCTGCGCTGCTCGCATCCAGTGGCTTCCCGCGACCTTGACCAGATCGTCCGTCCACCTTGTGGGGGGCCTGCCAACGCTTCGTCTTCCGGTACGTGGTCGCCACTCTAGAACCCTTACGCCCCATCGGCCATCGATTCTTCTTGCGATGTGCCCTGACCACTGCCACTTTAGTTTAGTAACTCTCAGGGCTATGTCAGTTACTTTTGTTCTTCTGCGGATCTCCTCATTTCTGATTCGATCTCGCAGAAAGACTCTGAGCATAGCCCTTTCCATAGCTCTTTGGGTGACCTTGAGCTTCCTGATAAAGCCCATAGTGTGCGGTCACGTCTTGGTTTCATATGTCATCACTGGCAACACACACTGGTCAAAGACTTTCGTCTTGAGACACTGCGGTATTTTGGACGTGAAGATATTGCCGAGCTTCCCGAACGCTGCCCATCCGAGTAGGATTCGACGAGCAACCTCTTTCTCTAAGTTGGATTTACCCAGCTGAACTGTTTTTCCCAGATAAACGTCATCATCATTCATCGACAACTTCGAGCGAAGATTCTCTTACTTTGAGTGGAGTGGATACAACAAGGGCGTTAGACATAATTTTCGTCTTATCCATGTTCATTTTAAGACCCACTTGTTGTAAAACTCTACTGAGGTTATTGAGCATCGTGCCGAGATCTTCCAGGGTCTCAGCCATTACGAAAATATCGTCGGCAAATCGAAGGTGTGTCATGTACTCGCCATTGATGTTGATGCCAAGTCCTTTCCAGTCCAGGAGTTTGAAGACGTCTTCCAATGCAGCGGTGAATAGTTCAGGAGATATGACGTCTCCGTGTCTCACTGCTGCAATTGGATGGGTTTCGAGTCCTGGTCCTGAAGACGGACTGACATAGTGGTGTTTATGTACAGATCCTTCAACACTTCAATGTACCGATAGTCGACTTAGCACCTCTGGAGAGATTGTAGCACAGCCCACGTCTCGATCGAATCGAAGGCCTTCTCATAATCCACAAACGCTAGGCAAAGTGGCTGGTTATACTCTTCGGTTTTCTGTTTAACTTGCCGTAGCGTATGTATGTGGCCTATGGTACTGAAGCCTTTACGGAAACCGGCTTGTTCGGAAGGCTGGAAGTCGTCGAGCCTGCGCGCGAGACGGTTCGTAATGACTCTCGAGAACAGCTTATAGATATTTGAATTTGAAAGGTAGTATTTTAAACATCCCAAATAATCATCTTTTAAGTAAAAGCCTGACAATATGGACGTGTCTATATCTAAGTTTTCAGAAATTTTATTTATTTTCACTGCCCTAGTAGTATACTTCTAATGTTTAATTTCAGGAGTGGTGAATTTTAATTCTCAGCATGGTTGCCAAAAATGCACTATCGTTGGAGAGTACTCACATATATCACATACCAATTACTACCCTAATAAACAGTATCCGAAAAGAACCGATGAACACTTTCGACAAAAAAACGACGAATGCCACCACAAAACTGACTCAGTTTTATTGAAGCTTCCAATTAATATGATAGATTGTTTCCCTGTGGCGGATTCTCTTCATTTGATTGATTTAGGAGTGATGAAGCGATTGTTAACAGGTAAGAATATTTATCTACACTCTCAATGTTCCATTTCTCTTCATCTTCTTCTTCCTTCCCTGTTCCCATTATTTGGGAACAGGGAAGGAATGCTTAAAAGCTAGAAAGTTAAAAAAATATTGTATAAACACGTACTTTATTTTTGTAGATAGGTACGTAAAAAAACTAGTATTGTATTTTTGGTGTCTGTTCATTATGGGCTTAGAATAAGGAAACCTAGAACTGTCAACAGGGAGGCAACTAAAACTAAGCCATATGGTTTCGTTTTTAAATTTGTTTTCATCACTAATCCCCTAATGGTAGGGAAACTATAACTGTTTCTAACTTAAAATTACGATTAGGTAACATATGATTCATACGTTACGTAATCGTAACTATAAGTACGAAACAGTTATTATTTTCCTACCTTTAGGGGATAAGTTACGATTACGGTTCTATTAGATTTTGGTAACGATTAGGTAAAGTTATGAAGGAAACAAATTTGAAAACTAAGCCATTAGGCTATGTTTTTTTGCCTCACTTTACATACTATGTCTCACCTTCTAGCCTAGAAGTTCTAGGTGTTCTAAGATATGGTTTGTGTGCTTCTTCTTTTTATTTAGGTATGTACTTATTTAATGTGTAATTACAGGTTGGCGTGACGGTACCTACAAAAACAAATTGCTTAAATGGCCTGCCAAAGTTACCGAAGAGATATCGAAAAATATGTTGAAAGTAAAACTACCCAAGGAGCTTAATAGAGTTGTCAGAGGACTGGATTGTTTGTCACACTGGAAAGGATTGGAATACAGACATTTCCTTTTATACATTGGAATTGTCATTTTGAAGGATGTGCTAAAACCAGATGTTTATGAACACTTTCTGGGTTTATTTTGTGCGATAACAATATGCAGTTCCGATTATTACGCAGTACACCTCCACGTTGCCGATGCATTATTAGTGCGCTTCGTGAGCTGTTACTCCAGAATATATGGTGAACATTTTATAACAAGTAATATTCACAATTTAACGCACTTAGTAGATGATGTAAAGAATTTGGGTAACTTAAATAAGTTTACTGCCTATCCATTCGAATCAAAATTGTTCGAAATAAAGAACATGTTAAGAAGCGGTAACAATCCATTAGCACAAGTAGCACGACGTCTTATTGAAAAGCAAAAATTTGACATTTCTGCAAATAAGGAATCGCCTGTTTTTCCATTATTAAAATATGTAAGTGATACTGATAATATTCATCTTTGTAATATTGTTGAAGCCGAAGATAGTATGATTATTTACAAAACAATTTATTTCAAAGAATATTGTCTTGGCGGGAGCTACGAAAATAAATGGTTCCTAACTAAACAGAATGATATAGTGTATATGGAAGCGGCAGCAAAAATGAAAGATGAATTTTTAATTTATGGAAAAAAACTTACAAAAGCCTCGGATTTTTTTCTAACACCGATAAATTCGACTGTTCTAAACATATTCACTGCTCGGATCGAATTCAAACCAGTGGAGATATTAAAGGTGTCTTGTATTAAATGTAAGCTAGTGCATGTAATAAATAAGGACCAAACCGTATTTATACCTCTGCTGCACACTCTTTCTAAATAAATAATTTTTACTTAGTATTATTTGGTTTTATTTATTCAAAATCAAAACGTTTTATCACACCGATAAAAACTTCGAAAACAAACTAAAACTTAAACCTTTTACATTATCATCAAAATCGCAGCCAATCAAACAATATGCAAATTTAAAAAAATTAAATAACAAAAATCAGTTCTTCAAGATAATATTGCCACCGAAAACATTTAGCAAACAAATTAGCTAGATAGATTATGTGACATCACGTGACGGCTACCGTCACTCAGTTAAATGAGATTTGTTGGCAGTGGAACTCTGTCTTCCGGCAACACTGGACCGCTCCAGAATGTCCTTCTGTTTCTTTCTCTTTTCTATGCGTTTCTTTTTCTTTTCTGTATTCCTGAGGAGCATTACTATTGCGTCGTCTGTTTCTTTAATACCTCCTGTTGCTGCAGTATTTTCTGTTACTTCAGTCTTATCTCCTGGAGATGGGTCAACTGGTACTTTAGCTTCATCTCCTGGCGATGGGTTAACTGGTAGTACAGCTTCATTTCTTGGCGACGGGGTCTCTGGCAGAATAGCTTCATCTCCTGGCGCTGGGTTAACTAGAAGTACAGCTTCATCTCTTGGCGGTGGGTTCTCTGGCAGAATGGCTTCATCTCCTGGTGATAGGTTTTCTGGCAGAACTGCTTCATTCAATAGCTTAAACGCTGAGGATTGTGGATTTGGTGGTGTATTTTTAGCATTCTGTGATATTCTTGGGAGTTGTTCATCAATGTGCAATTTACTGTTTTTGGCTGCAACGCGACTCTTTTCTGGTGATCGTAGAATTTTTCGTTTCAAATGTTTAGTATTAGGTGTGCTTGTCGACTGAGGTTTTACTGTAGAAAATAATCTTTGCTTAGAATTTTTCAGTATTCTCTTAAAAAATTGGTCACAATCTACTTGACTGAAGCTTGGATCGCCATTACGTATTATGGAACAAAATGTATCTCTAATCCTCTCAAAAAATTTGAATGCAGTCTTCTCTTTCTCGCTGTAGTTTCTTGCGTTCCCTGTCCAAGAGCACTCTAGCAACAAATCGCGTGCAATGAAATAGTCTATTAGTTTATAGCATAAAGTCAGTCCCTTCATATTACTGCCTTGTGAGCATAAATTTGACATAGAGTTAATATATTTTGCTTTGAAACTGGCGTTTTTCAGGTTTTCTTCTAAATTTTTCATTTCATCTACTGTTTTGACCGGTGGTAACCTTTCTATAATGATATTATTACAATTATTATCGATATTTGAATTGGGATCGATTTTGTTATAAATCTCGCTGAAACACGCTTCGTGTTTCGCCAACTGGGTAAGAATTCGTGTTGTGTTTTCAGCCTGCTTTTCTAACAAATCAATTATTTTTTTTTGGTTTCGCAGTAGTTCGGAGTAATCATTGTTGTTCCTGAATATTAATGAACCGTCTAGGTTGCAGTCATTTAATGAGATATTTTCCCCCTAAAAAAAAACTGTTATTAGTATATTTGATGGTTATACGTGTGGTGCATATTAATAAATGGGCAGCAAGTAATGTCTTTTTCAACACATTTGCTCATAAAACAGCTCTATTTGCACTGTATTTAGGTCCATAATACAGCTTATTAAAAACGCGTGCTTTTCTCATTATATATTACAGCACTAGTTTGTTTTTTTAAAAGCAAGGAGCTCTAATGTCGAAAATATTTATGACATTTTCGTAAATATATACCTAATGTTGATGAAAATATAATATATAAACAGTTTGTTGCATGAGATTAGTTAAATTTGACAACAAATTAACATTAATTGATTTTGTAAGCAATAAATTTTAAGTTTTTGTACTTTTTCAATGACTACGCTGTTTGGGAGCATTGCCACTGCTTCGCCACAGCTCCTCATTTGAAAAAAGAAATGCGCGCGCAACAAGAATTCCACGCGCCATTTTTCAGAAGTATTTTCATTTGCTTTGATTTTTGTGACTAACTAACAATGTCGTTGTTGGTTTCAAGCAATGAAGAAGAACTTTATTTAACCCCACAGGAAATAATTACTGGGGCACAAATTAATGCAAGTGAGTCTCCTTCCAGCAAAATCAAAGGAAAAATACATTCTTGCCTACGAAAAGTTCATTGAATGGAAGAAAAGCTAAAATGCCAATTCGTTTTCAGAGAATGTCTTTTTGGCTTATTTCAATGAGCTGGCGAATAAGTATAAACCTAGCTCTTTTTGGTGTATTTATTCCATGTTGAAAAGTATTGTGAGAACGAAAAATGGAGGCTCAGGAATTGCAGCCCGAACCGCAAAAAGGTAAGCGAATTTGATTCGTTTTTATAAGCAAATGTGTTGAAAAACGTCGTAAGAAGCTTGTGCGCTTTGGTGATTACACCCTCGGCTCCATTACGCCCTCGCCTGCGGCTCGGGCTGCAATTTCTGAGCCTCGGCCGTAATATCCAAAATAGCGCACGTGCATCTTAATGTACTATTTTCAGATGTTAATTTGAATTGATTAGATAATATCAGCAGCAATTCATGTTTTGAATTTTATCACATTTAGGCCTGCTAATTTGTTTTACTGGTTTCAGTAAAATAAATTTTGATTGACACTGAATGAAGGTTGGATGATGGGTGATAATGGATGGATGGATGGATGGAAGGATGGACGGATTGAAGGAAAGATAGATGCATGGATGGACGGATGGATGGACGGACAGAAGGACGTATGTACCTAGGTATGTATGTACATAGTGTTGATTCTTGTCATGGCACCAATAACATCAATAGTAGCTAAGCACATATTTTTAAAGTACATTAAATTTATTTTGTAAGAAACTTACAATTTGCAGTTCCTCAGGTGCATTATGGTGTACTTGGTAATTGTCTTGTATAGGTATAACGATTGAATTAAAATCACCGAATGTGCAACTGTTATTTGCTTGGTTTCTAGTTTCTTCTTCATGTTCTGTATCCGTTTCCTCTTCCATCTTTTTTGCTTCCGCTGCTGCTTGTTCATAAGTAATGAAGTGCCTTTTTACTACACAGGGAAACGTTTTCCACTTATCTGTGGGCTTGGACTTCTCATTGCAGATATTACCGGTTTGTGATTTTGGGGGCCACCACAATATTCCATCGATCTCCCAACCACTTGGGACTGCCGAGATACAAATCTTCCCCCGTTCTATGGTCTGCACTACTTTAAAAGGCATGATCTGAAAAACACACAAATTTGTATGAGTATAAAATTACCAGTCAATTAGGTACAATCACTTCTAAGAACGCAAACTATCCGTTGCACTTCGGTGCGCTTCGCATATGAATAAGGCTTAAATTCAAATGAAATAGTACTGAAACGTTTCTTATTATAAGCAACTGGAAAAGTATACAACTGTATACTTAAGTAAGTATGCATGATGTATTGACTCGGGGCAAGACTCGGGGACATTATTTAGGTATTTATGCTTGATTTTTTATGAGACTCTATACTATATAGATCGAATTTCAAGCTCAAAATAATATATTGTAAGTAGGTAGTTAGGTAGCGTATTTGGGTGGCATCCAAAATAATTATTCGAATTCAACGTTAGCGTACAAACATATTTATGGCTAGTAATGAAAGGGTTTGTCGAATGAAAGAATTTTTCAGTCACGTGTTATTGAGTTTGCGCGAACTATACAGACTTACTCTGGATTTACCACTATATTTCCAACAAAAATGTAGTCACAATGGACGCGTCCATAAATAAAACCTACTTAATATCTTATGAAATGAATATGAACTTACCTTTTTAAGTTGTCACAACCTGTAGATATATTTGTTGTAACTTCGTAATCAAAGCAATCACAACCTCTTCCGTCAAGCACTCTTTGCCGACTAAACAAGATCACACAAGTCTCGAGCAATGCTGCGCGGCCGTCGATTTTGCTAATCAATCCATGTTCCATTCCTACAAGCCGTTTATTAGAATTCACCAGAACTTCGACATCCAAATGGTAATTCAAACAGCCAGTTAGCCCGAAGAAATGCCTAATTAGTTCTGCTTTAGCTTTTTGTGAAACCTATTGGCATTTTTAAATTCTTTGTGTACTTAGCGGTTTCTGTTAATTCTTATTTATGCATTTTTTGCAGCTTGTAAGAATTATAACTCAAGCCACCATTTTGTATTACGAAATCAGGTAAAATTTATTATTCAAATAAATTATTTTAATGTAAATACACAAAAATAAAAAATTGTAGTTAAAGGTACTTCAATAATAACTCATTTCAAGCTTATTTTTAAGCTTTTGAAGCCAATATTACAATAAAAAATATTAATAGTATTTTTTTAAATTAAATAAATTATTATAATTTCATAAATATTGAGGGCGCCTTTGTTTTTTAACTAAATCACATCCAACTTTGACGACAAACTGGTATGCGCATAGTAATCAAGCCCGTAACTACTTACCTATTTAGCTGTATAATTTCTGGAACCAATTTTAGTATAGTTTCTTAAACGTCGTCGCCATTGTTTATATTATTTTGTAAGTTACCTCATAATTATAAATATTTTATGTGAAAGCTTAATTATGCTCAAAGTAAAACTAATTGTTTAGATTTAAAACTTTTTGGGGCTATATTAGCCTAATTGTAGTTTTTTAGAATACAAAAAAATTGCTTACATAATGCTTACATGCTACTTTAATGCCCTTTTTGAAACTTAAATATAACCACGTTAAACTAAGATTCAGGTCCTACCTTGGCTAAACTTAAAGCTTTAAGGATCTGAAAAGGTTATTTTATAGTATCTACAAATTGCTTAAAGGTATTATTTTTTGCTTTTAAGATCTGGCATTTGCTTTTTGGTTCTAAATTAGTCAGAGCTTATTAGTTCTGAAGATGTTACCAAGGCTGGGCCTTTTTTGGCTTCAGGAGGTTCTGTAGTCCAAAATGTAACGTTGTTTGTGTTAAGTGGCACTCACCAGCATATTTTTTAAAAAGGTTTTAGGGCTTGTTTATGACCTTTTAAGAACCTTTATTGTTCCTTGGGAAACACTCATGTTTATCACACAAATGTTTGCCCAGAGCAGGGATCGAACCCGGGCTTACGGCATAAGGCACACACAATACCAACTACACCAACAGGCCAGTCTAAAGGAGAGTGCAATCAACTTACAGTTCAAAATTATTTCAATATGTTGTTTAGCTTGCTGTTT
This sequence comes from Athrips mouffetella, assembly GCA_947532105.1. NCBI lineage: Eukaryota > Metazoa > Arthropoda > Insecta > Lepidoptera > Gelechiidae > Athrips > Athrips mouffetella. The sequence goes on from OX383965.1 coordinate 26,289,347, forward strand.
GTTTCGGTAATCTAAATTCAAACTTCCCAAGGGACCTGTAATACAGTTTACTTGAGGAATCCACTTTGTACAGATGGGTCTTCTTGTGTTGCTCTGGAATATTATAGCACTACAAGTCTTGGCCAACTATAATTAAATATTCTTCATAATAATTTCCAGAGATCATCTTCCTCAATCAGCCTTCATGTACCAGCTCCTTGGGCTGAACCTCTTATTCCTGCTGTCCCAAAATCGGGTGGCAGAGTTCCACACGGAGCTGGAGAGGTTGCCGGTAGATGCAATAAGACAGGACCCCTATGTGAGACATCCACTGGCCTTGGAGCAGTACCTGATGGAGGGCAGCTATAATAAAATATTTTTAGCTAAGGTTGGTATAGTATCTGATGTCAAGTTCTAGGGCGTGTGCATACTAGCGAATTTCAGCGATCATATTATTTGTATGACTTTTTTTTTATCGCTACGATAACGCCGCGACGACGTCAAACAGTATGAACGCCGTGAAATCGCTGCGTCAGAAAATCGCTAGTTGCCCGCGCCCTAACAGACACACACTAAAACAAAAGATAATTAATTATTTTTTCTTTAATTATTTAATAATTACAACTAACCATTACAGGGTATCCTACTGTAGTAGTAGAGCAAATGTTGACAGTTCTAAAAGTGTGTCTTTGTAACCCTCTATAGGGTGAAATGAGATAACCACACTTTAGATCTGTCATTAAGTTTAAGGTCTTTTAATATCACAACTTCTTCTTCTCGGTCTTTTAATAGAAAATTTCACAACCACAGGCAGGATTCGAACCTGCGTCTTCTCCGTCAGTACCAGAGACGCTTTACCAACTAGGCTACTGTGGTCCTGCCTGATGTTGTGAAATCTGCGATCTCTATACGCATTCCAACGTTGCGTTAGTGCTGACACCTAGTAAGCATTAGCTGTACTAATATTGGTGCTGCCACCTAGTAAGCATGAACTGAACTAGCCCAACTAGTCCATTATTGCAAACAGAATTCGCTAAGCTAAATAAATAAAAATGATTTTTTTTATATTTTGAACTGAAAATTTAGACTATTTTAGGAAACTAATTTGTTTTTTTTCCGCCTAAAATACTATTATTAATTTTATATTATTTTTTTAAGTTTTAAAGTTGATGACGTCATTTCACAGTAGACGATGAAACGATTGCCATACCAAAACGAAATCGCGGGTTGGTAGGAAAAATCTTTAGGCAAGTTATGCTTGGTTTTATATAGAAAACCTTTTTACAGCTAAATCGTCAAACTTAAATATCTTTCGGGTGCTTTTGGTTCTGTGATTTAGCTACTAAACTCTAAAATTTATTTTGATCTAATTGTGTTGTTTATGGTCAAGCAGGTTATGTACTTCTTCATTGGTCATCAACCTTTTTGGTAATAGTTTTTTACACATTACTGGTATCCCCGTCTTTGACACATTTTTGTGTCATGCTAAATATTGTTTAAAATCACGCATTTTTCTGCAAAAACAGTGAAATATTGTTGCGTAAATGGCTGCAAAATTAATAGCTATGCTATTTGCGGAATATTCTTCTATGGGTATGCATTATTCCTTTGATTTTTCTATGAAAAAGCCGAATTGTTTTACGTATGAAGTAGGGTGGCTATAATGTACGATGTTTGAACATACAGGAAAACACAAGGTACAACCACATCAGTACTCTGGGATGTGAATCTGCGGAAACTGCCCATAAAACTGAACAACTTGTCCCAAAGAACATTATGATAGACTAGTCCCAACTAACATTATGGACGACACGCGGGGAGCCAATGAACAATTCGCACGCCTGCCCTGCGCTCCCTCGCGATATTTCGAGCCACATTTACGGTCAGCATCGGAGTTTAGTGCCGTGATTATTGAGAGGTATTATGTGAAGTTTTTTTTACATTGGGTTGGAATTTATTTAACAGAGTTTCATCTTTCGATCTTGGTATGCCTCTTACGGCCAGTTGCATAAAGCGACATTAAAGTTAAATTTCCTTTAATTTTTATGCTTTCTTTATCATCGAAACAGAAAGTGACAGCAATAGTGTACCGAATGGCACAGTGCGATCGAAGCAGGAGGACAGGAGCAATAAATAAAAACGCCTTCGTCCACGGAATACAAAACTTCGTCGTTTAGTAGTAGTGAAGCAAACCACCTCGCTGAGAAAGATGTATTCTTGCTCATATTCAAGTGGTTGGTAGTTAATTTTAGAAGGTATTGTTTTGGAATTTGGGAGAAATTTTGTTTTGTTTTATTCATTGATAGACCGACCTATTTTCTCGATTCATCCATAACTTCATTTAAAAAGCAGGGGGCTGGCGACTAGGCTGAAATGCAGTTGTTGATGTTGAGTTTTTACAAGAATACCAACAAAGACCTTTATCGGCCTGTTGTTCACGGACGTACAGAAGGGACGCACGTATAGATAGATGGACAGAAAGACAGCTGATGTACGAGTGGTGTTCAATAAGTATACAACATATTGGTTGGAGCCAAACCAAAGATGAATCCTCAGCGTTGCAAGGGTTTCAATGCACGAGACGCAAAATGCTTTTTTATTGCCGAGCGAAACACAACTTTTCAGGTAGAGACGAAAAACTCTTGCCAAATAAAATATTGAAAATGAAGCTGCTCTTCCAGAAGGCTTCAATAATAATACAACCCCAAGACTAAAGTAGTTTGGTCACCCTGCTTTGTGACAGAGATGCATTACCGACTTTTGGCGTTTAACAGAAAGAGCACAGAGAATAAAAGTTTTCTTATCTAATGATTTTTTTTACTTGTGGAATGACGTCACTCAGTGGTCAAATGAATGTTACAACTGCCGCAGCATTTTTGAATATATTACCGCAATCAAATTACTTTTCTATTCGAAAATAACAAAATATGGTATGATATAAAAATATCTCGAAATGGTTTTTGTATTTCAGTGTGTTATATCATATTTAGCTTGGCCAATTCAAGTCGAAAATTGGTAGCACTACGTATAGTTGAAAATGATTTTATTTTAACACTTCCAGTGTTTGGATAAATCTACAAAGTAGGAAATCGCAAAATTTCACAACCACAGGCAGGATTCGAACTTGCGTCTTCTCCGTCAGTACCGGAGACGCTTTACCAACTAGGCTACTGTGGTCCTGCCTGATGTTGTGAAATCTGCGATCTCTATACGCATTCCAACGTTGCGTTAGTGCTGCCACCTAGTAAGCATTCGGATAAATCTACAAAGTAGGAAATCGCAAAATTACTTACGATTTCCTACTTTGTAGATTTATCCGAACACTAGTGTTACCAATTTTCGACTTGAATTCTATTTGCAATAATGGACTAGTTGGGCTAGTACAGTTCATGCTTACTAGGTGGCACCACCAATATTATATATGGTATGTGGATATGAAACCCATATTATGTATTTACAAGTTTATTTACAATACAATGTACACGTAACATTGAAGAGGTATTTACATTTACTTAGCACATTTAATAAAGTCAATTTACATCGGACAAATTTCTAGCGTCGTGAAAAATCTGTCTCTTTTTTTGACAGCTTGAAAAAACAAAACAGCACGCGACAGAGTTTGAACCAAGGAGTTCAGACACGCGCCACACTTACTAGGTGGCAGCACTAACGCAACGTTGGAATGCGTATAGAGATCGCACATTTCACAACATCAGGCAGGACCACAGTAGCCTAGTTGGTAAAGCGTCTCCGGTACTGACGGAGAAGACGCAGGTTCGAATCCTGCCTGTGGTTGTGAAATTTTCTACTTTGTAGATTTATCCGAACACTGGAAGTGTTAAAATAAAATCATTGTCAAATTTAGTTTAAGGTCATTCTTACCCTATAAAGAGTGAAATGAGATACCCACGCTTTAGACCTGTCAAATTTAGTTAAAGGTCATTCTTACCCTATAAAGGGTGAAATGAGATAACCACGCTTTAGACCTGTCAAATTTAACTATAGGTCATTCTAGGATTATTCAATGGATTCTATATCCGGTTTTTTTTTTTTTTTGCGATACTCGTCTCTTCACTACGTGACATTGGCGGAATTGTGAACACACAAAAGCCACTCATCAAAGATTGAATTGAATTGCCCTATAAAGGGTGAAATGAGATAAACACGCTTTAGACCTGTCATTTAGTTTAATTCTGCCAGAAATTACACATCTGTCTGCTGTTTTATTTTAACACAGACACTCCATTCAATGTATGGAAATTGTTAAACATTAAGTATTTGATTGGCATTTGACTTAGCCAAACATATTTGAACCCTATATTTGATGATTATGCCTTTTAAAAAATTGTACTTTTCTCTTTTCGAATCTCGTCGTATACCTTGGAAAAGATTGTACAATTTTATGGCTTAAATCCACAGTTTTATGTTTCGGGAGGTACCTATTTACCTCATATAGTTATCCTTATAATCACTACAGGGCAACGTCCCAGCGGAGAGCTACACATTTTTCATGGACACTCTGTTGGACACGGTCCGTGGAGAGATAGCCGCTTGCATTGAGAAGGCTTATCTCTGCATCACGGTTGCGGAGGCTGCAAGGAGGCTGAACCTCCAATCACAACAGGACGTCTTGGAATATGGCAAGAAGGTATATGTTAATAAAACGTAGTTGAAACATTAACTTTTTTTCTAACTAATGTGGTCGAAATATGGAAACAGATATCAACCTTTCATACAAACCTGACCAGTTTGTTTTTGTATTTTATTTTACGTACTTCAGCCTGTGTTCCTTAGCGTGAGTTGTTCAGTTTGGCTTCGGACCGACCATACCCCTGGGGGTAAGGTGAGACGAAACATTCCACCATAGAGATGTGACCTAAGGACTGCCACATATCTATGAAAGTATTTATTCATGCTATATGACTTATTTGATGTCACAATTAAGATACGATTATCGTGTATTTTTTATAAGCAGATTGTCATCTATAAGGGCTGATATAATTTTAAGGTTCTAAATAGACCAAAAGAAATTAGACTTAGGGCCATCTTAAACTTGGCCATTCAACTAACGTTAGAATGCAGTGAGTCATCGCTTTCCGCCGCTGGTAGCCAAGCCCCGTTACCAATAAGGTCGATTAAAATTATAAAGTCAAATGCTCAATGACTAACTGCTTTTTGCATTTTAACTCCATTGTGAATACACCTTTACCCTGTATTTTTATTATTGACTTGTTGCATGTTAACACGAACGAACTACAGACAATGAATTTGAGAATGATACAAAGTCCAACATGCTTTTGACTGTCGCAGCGCGGCTGGGCGCTGGGAGCGGACAGCTGCTACCACTTCAACGCGGCGGAAGAGACCTGCGCCGCCGCCGCCGGCAGCCTGCCTTCCTCCGAGCTCGCCGAGCAGACCATCGAGTACGCGAGGCATCTCGAGATGATCGTCTAAAGCCTGCTACTGCAGCGTGTCAGGGAAATGTGTGATAAGGACAGACCCTTGGGCGTGGTTGGTAGTGAGCTTGCCTTCTATGCCGCGGGCCGCTGGTTCGATCTCCGCCCGGGGCGCACATTTGTGTGATAGATAAACATACGAGTGTTTTTTCTGTGTCTGGTTGTTATTTATCTATGAATGTGTATTAGTGTCTGGTACCCTTAGTACAGACTACAGGCTTTGCCTAGGGATCAGATGGATTGACCCCAATTTTTAAATAAAAAGAAATATGAAACTGAACAACTTTTCCCAAGGAACATAGGTCATAGAAAAAAAACAATTATTGAACTGCCATAGAAATTGCATCAGCTGATAGCGCATTTTGTACGAGAGGTCAAATTCGTTTTTTCATATTTTTCGCCCTATGTTCCTTTGGACAGTTGTTCAGTTTCATGAAAGATTTACTTAAGTATTATCACACCTTCCGTTACACGTTGTATTATTGTAACGTAATGAGAAAACTCAACATGTATTTCTTTTAAAAATACTTTTAAAATAAACGATTGGAAAAACTAATTTTACTTTTTTTTTGTTTTGTTTCTTTGTGGGAGTCGTTAGAGGCGACTTAGGGCTTATGACCAGTTACTTCTGTGCATCGTACCATCTTATATACTGCGGTAACCAACAACCGCGATCCATGGTGCCAGCCGTAACGCTAACAAGCGTGGTGACTGGTATCCCCTCCAGCAAGAGCTGAAATTCTGGAGAGAGCTCTCTGTCCTTGTAGTGGATGTATTTTGAGATATTATGATGATTTTTTTTTACAATCGAGTTGCCGTATTTTGGGATATCGGATCGATGGATGATGAACAAAGGTTTTTGTTCTGCGTCTATCATCGTGTTATTTATTTATTTTTTTGTTGTTTATCAGTCTAGAAACCTATATACACAGACTATCTTGGTATTCAGAGTTTGCCTGTTTCTAGTTCAGGAGCCTAATTCTTGATGAAATATCATCTAAAATAAATACGTTTATCTTTTTCAATAATAGTCTAAAAAAAAATAGTAGTGATTGGTTGTTTAATTTTTATATGTTGATTCTAGACTGTAACAACATAAAATACTTCAAATCAAAAATTGCTCTCCAGACGAACTTGTGTGAAATGTCCCAAAAAAAATATCAATAAAAAATACGAACACATATTTATTACTTATTTATTTATCATAACAAAAGCATCTTACGTAGTTTTACACCACAAGTTTATCAGATTCTAATTCCCTTATCAATGTATTGTGGTCATACAATTTCAAGAGCTTCATGAAGTATTCAATGGCACTCCTTAGGTTCCATTCTTTTAGTTCCAAACATCTGAAAGGAAAATCGTTACTGAATAAAATGAACTCGCTAATTAAAATTAAGTTTATTATTTCCCTAGAAAACTTCAACAATTTTTGTTTTTTAGTACAGTCAATAATACGTCAAGCTTGAAATATTGGACCTTGTACCGTTGCGTTTGTCCCGTGTGGCAAAGAATAGTACCAACCTATACATACCCGTGGGTGTCGTAAGAGGCGACTAAGGGTTAACTGCAGGATGGGCAGTAGCAGCATCCTCCTGTGTCTTACATCTTACTCACTGCGGTCACCTACAACCGCGGTCCATGGTGCCAGCCGTAACACTAACAAGCGAGGTGACTATGGTACTTCCCCTCCACATTTTTCTAGCAAAAGCTAGAATTCTGGAGGGAGCTCCCTGTCCTGTAGTGGACGTTTCATGGGATGTTATGATGTACCGTTGCGTTAGTATTTTAAGACCGTATGAGCTAAGTTCGCGCTGCGATTGTCAAGCTTTACCTGCTCTTGGCTGTACAATCAGCGACAGGTCAAGCTTGACACTCGCAATGCGACTCTAGCCCGTACGTCTATTGAAATAAGAACGGTGCAAAGTCCAATGTGTCACGCTTGATGTGTTCTTGACTAAAAAGTATAGACTTTATAAGGACGGATGCAGCTATGCGAAAAAAAGAGAAAGCTGCATCACTCAGAGGCGCCCATATAGGGTGACTTTTAATTAGTTCTTCATAGAATAAAGTATGCATTGCATGTACTCATGATACTGAACAACTTTCCCCAAGGAACATAGGTCGAAATACGAAATTTCTTTGGTAGGTAAGGTTTTTTAGTTTCGTTGACTGAGTAGTCTGAGCACGCCCGTTCAGTTTTCGGTACACCGTCCCTTAAGGTGGTTGTAAACGTTCAAACATATTTGTCAAACTTTACGTTCTGTTTGTACGTGCTCATCAAACATCAGCGCACACATACCAACAAGTTTATCAAACAAGACTTCACTTTCAAAGCAGTTTTCGTCTCGAAAAGACGCTCCGATGGTCAGATAAATAATGCACTTCGATAATTTGTGGTTGTCGTGGCGAGTTTGTTTGACAAACATGACTGTACACCTTCAAACATTATGACAAGCACGCCGTCAATCAAATCTTTCAAACAAACAGCCAAACACTTAGTTTGCTTGACAAACACGTCAAACATGACCGCAGACTGTCAAATAATTTGCCAAACACGTAAAATTTGACAAATAATTTGAGCGTTTACAGCCTACTTTACACCCTGTATGTATACTCTATGCAAGCAAGCACTACCTACAACTATTACCTTTTCTGTGCTACAAGGTCAAAGAAATTTGACCTCATACGAAGCAAGGAGGTTTTTGTTCTGAGTACAAGGTCGATGACAGTCCACCGCACATCAGTGCAAACATTTGTAATTACCATGCTTTATAGTCGCAAATGTTACTACTGACGTGTTGTTGGGTGTACAGCCAACGATAGGAAGGTATTTCTTATCAACTGTTTAGGTGTTACGCTTGCTTAGTTTTTCATACGCTTGTTTGGTTGACGATAAGATAATATATGTATAAGACATACTTCGCACTGGCTTTTTTGTCCATATCAGTAATTTTCATGAAGATTTCAGTAAGTTTCCCTTTCAGTTCTTCATCAGGGGACGAATCAAATTTTAAGCTCAGCCGATTTGTAGAATGAATCTGAAAAAAAAATTTGAGGTAGTGAACGGAAAAGTCCAAGCTGCAATCATAGACAATGTATTATTTATTTTTTTATTCCAATGGTAACATTCAATCGATTAGGCTGTGTGGCCATGGTTAGAAGATTCAGTACTAGATCAGTATAATCATGACACTATACCAAAGTTCGCGAAAGTCATGTGTTGTGTAAACAAAATCTTAACCTCAAATTCATGGAAAAATGTGTTCAAATTTAGATATTTCTGGCTTTCTGTATATAAAACAATATACTAAGCGTTTTTCTTATTTTACTGTTGTGTATATGTTACAAACACGAAAATCATGAAATTAAAAGTTTTTTTTGAAGAAGAAGAATGATTATTTACAAAACACCCTTTTTCGTGAACTTTGGTATACGTAGTTTAATTATAGTAATAGTTTAAAAAAAATCATGTAAAGAAATAAATTGTGAAAAGAATGTAGTATCAGATCATTAAGTAAAAAAGAGTTCATGAAAGAACACCACGTTTTAAAAACAAATACAATGAAGTTAAGTAAATATTTCTAAATGATATAATGGAATTTGCATGCCATTTAGTAGTGCATTTGAGTACGGATAATATTATTTTAAGATCTTTTAAACTATGTTTTAAGCAAATAAATGGATTGGAGTGTTATCAATATGTAACTACAATACAAACTAACACAGAATAACGCTAAGACTATTGTTTTAAACACAGTTAGTCAGATATATCCGAACTTTTAACACTTTAATGTGGATTAGAGATTATTTTGTTTTTAAATTGCAAGGTATTTGGTAATACGTTTTAGTTTTATTTAACTTTTGGGAAGTTGGCAATGGATTTTTTCAAATGCGCAGAAAAAGCCAGCGACGCAGTATCTATCTGTACGTCTATCAGAGAGGGATGCAGCAGTGTGGATAGCGAGTTGTGTAGTTTTCTTTTTTAAACTGCTGCATGCATCTCTCTTATTATACAGATTAGTAAGATTATTGGATAGAACGCAGCTGGCTTAAACAAACATCAACACGCGAATCGTTTCTTCGTACTATATTTTTTTTGGGCCTGTTTTATTTATTTAGTTGAAACTGCTGTTGAAGTACGCCACGAACCCTAAGGCACTTTGTTTACACTCGCGCGACAAAATTAACGTTTTTTTCCATAAAAAAATGCACCAGTCCACGGAAGAGCGTTATAATATATAAACAAATAATAACCACAAATTATATTTTCGATGTAAAACGATAGCCTAAGCATTTGTCAGTGTTTCTATTGTGGATAGAAATGTGTCTGTGTTGTACGCGCGGAAGCTTTTGTACGATTTTCTAATTCTACAATGGCAACACTAATTCTGCGACGACGCACGCTGTCTGTCTGCTTTTGACAGGAGGACGGCGGTCAGAATAGCTTGAGAATCGTATATATTTTGTGTTCCTACCAAAGTAATTAGCAGAAAACTAGTGATGGACAAAATGAAAAAACACCAGACTCGACAAAAGGTGCTAAACGATCCTGTGATAGTATCCAGAGTCAAAAACTACCTCGCTGAAAATGTGGACAAAACATACGTTGATGTTGGCCAAATGGCGCGCTCACTGAAAGACCGCTACCGCGAATACTCCAACAGAAATGAGTCCGCCTTCTGCCAGATGGTGGAAAATGCTTACAAAGTTGTATTGCAAAGCTACGGGCTCGACGGAGCGTCTACTTCGGAGGGATCGGAAGAGGAGTCCGATTTAGAGTTACTGGACGAAAACAACACCGCACTGAACGACCGGATACTGCAAATGTACAAAATGCAAGATAAAAAGCGTTCCGCTTCCTCGCGCCGTCCTACGGATAAGTCTGTTGAACCAATAGATATTCTTAGCAGCGACGAGGATGGCTCCGCCGCGCCTAAACTACCCAAAATAAGCGATCAGATTACAATAACCCCTCACATACCACACAAAAACATAAACAGTGCCTCCATTGCCAAATCGCAAGAAAACCAAAACAATGCTGATAAGAGAAAAAAGCCTGACACAAGTAAAAGTGCAGCACCTAAGAAAAGAATTGAAATTGGTACTGCCAAGAATGTGAATGTAAGTTTTGAGGATATTGGAGGTATATCAGTCTTTATTACTCAGATATGTGATCTAGTGTTGCATATGAAACATCCAGAAGTGTACAATCAGTTAGGGATAAAGTCACCAAGAGGGGCCTTATTGCATGGGCCTCCAGGCACCGGGAAGACATTGCTAGCTTATGCCATCGCTGGTAAGTTAAAACTTCCATTGGTGTCAGTTACGGGCACCGAGCTTGTCGGAGGCATGTCAGGAGAGTCTGAAGAACGGATACGAGACTTATTCGAGAAAGCTGTTTCTGTTGCCCCTTGCGTGCTATTCATTGATGAGATTGATGCAGTTTGTGGCAATAGAATTAATGCACAGAAAGATATGGAGAAGCGAATGGTTGCCCAGTTGTTAGCCAGTTTAGATTCTTTGAGTGAAAATGGTTCCTCAGTCCTCGTGCTAGCGGCCAGCAATAACCCTGATACTTTGGATCCTGCGTTAAGAAGAGCAGGTCGTCTTGAACAAGAAATAACATTAGGTATCCCAACATTGAATGCGAGAAAAGAAATACTGGAGATCCTATGCAGAAACATGACATTAGACAATGATGTTGATATCAGTGCTATTGCACAGATCACTCCTGGTTTTGTTGGAGCCGATTTACAAGCCCTTGTGAATAAAGCAAGCACGCATGCTGTAAAAAGAGTTTTTGCTGAAATTCGAGATCGAGAGAGGCAACTTACAATGAAAAAGAATGAAGCAAAAGAAAAAGTAAAGCCACCCGAATTACCCCAAGATATATCTAATGGAGAGAAAGAACCTGAAGAAAAACCAACCAAGGAAACAGGAGATGCACCAGAAAGCACTGCAGAGGTGCCAATACCTGAAGAAGTCAAAGAAAAACTTCCAGAAGCAGATGAATCGATTGCAGCTGCCATTGTTGATGAACCAAAGCCAGAGATTACGCCAGTAGATCCTGTAGAGGAAACTCTTCGCCTTCTTGGGGATGCAATGCCATATTCTAAAAAGGAGTTAACTGGCCTGGCAATTAAGCAGGAAGACTTTTTCAAAGCAGTTAAGACTACCAAACCATGTGCTGTGAGAGAGGGTATTGTGACAGTACCTGATGTGACATGGGAGGATGTAGGCTCCCTGAGTCAAGTACGTAAAGATTTGCAATTGGCTGTGCTTGCACCTGTGAAATATCCAGAACAGTTGAAAAAACTTGGCTTGCAATCGCCAAGTGGAATTCTTCTTTGTGGTCCACCAGGTTGTGGTAAGACACTGCTTGCTAAAGCTGTGGCAAATGAAGCCGGTGTCAACTTCATATCAGTAAAAGGACCTGAGTTGCTTAACATGTATGTTGGCGAGAGCGAAAGAGCCGTACGCACTTGTTTCCGTCGGGCGAGAAATTCTGCACCGTGCGTCATTTTCTTCGATGAATTTGACGCTTTATGTCCGCGGCGTACTTCTCAAGACAACAACGGTGCTGCAAGAGTTGTAAACCAGTTGCTGACTGAGATGGATGGCATTGAGAGCCGTGAAGGTGTGTTTGTTCTGGCAGCTTCAAACAGACCGGATATAATTGACCCAGCAGTGCTGCGACCTGGTCGTTTGGACCGCGTCATGTATGTTGGAATGCCGGGCAGAGATGACCGCTTCGACATTCTTCAGAAGCTCACTAAAAACGGCACAAAGCCACAATTGGATCCTGATGTAGACTTGAGAGTTGTTGCTGAGCTGACAGAGAATTACAGCGGAGCAGACTTGGCAGGGTTGGTTCGCGCGGCAGCGACACACGCCTTGACGAATCACATCGAGAATGGCACTCTTGAAGGCGACATTTCCGTAACATTTGAAGATTTCCGAGCTGCTCTGTCTAAATGCAAGCCATCAGTTTCGACGAAGGAACAACTTCATTATGAGAAGCTGCGATTGAAGTACGCTTCGGGAGCTGATGATAAAGATATGGAGATGGAGACTGAACCAACAAATGAAGAATCCATGGACACTGTCTGAGAGTCATTCAGATGGTGCTTTATACGGACAGTAGAATAGTACCTCATGTGTCGCGTCTTATTATTAGTGTGTTGTTCAAACCAATAGTGCCAAGGAGTTTATTTTATGCAGTTATAAGTATAATAGAGTTCACGAAAGAGTGTAACGTTTTGTAAACAATTTTACAGTTAAGAAAATATTTCTCTTTAATTATATTAGGCACATGTTTGTAATCACACACACAAAAAACGCCTTAGACTATTGTTTTAAATACAGCTATAAGTTTTAAGTCAGATATATCAACATTTTTAACACACTTTTTACAGTCATGAATTTGAGTTTATAATTTTGTTTACACAATGTGACACTGTTCCATGAACCCTGGTATAAACAAAACTTTTTACCACAAATTTCCTTAGAATGTAAGTGCAATTATAAAATTTAATCTGTTTTCTGAATGTGTTAAAGAACCAATGTTTATTTTAATATTGTGTATATGTGACACATAAGCTTGTAATTCTTGGAATCTGCTCATTTCATTCAATGATGAAACCTACTTAAATAAAAAATATTTTTTTGTGAAGATCAGTTTTTATTCTCACTTCCACAAATGTACAAGTTAGCTAGAAAAACCATCGAAAAAATAGCAAGTGTAAAACACAAAAACTTTGCATAAATCTACAGGTTTTAATAAAAACTAGACAATCCTTTTTGAGGGTGATTTTGATTGTAAAAAGAACTCATTTAAATGGGTAGGTACTATTATAGTTACCACTATCACATAAATATAGTAACAGAGAGAAATGACCTACATCACCAACTGATATTGACTCTACCTTCACTTTTATCAAGAATTTGTTTTAAATATATACGTATATTTTTAGGGTTCCTAGTCAACAAGGAACCCTTATAGTTACGTCATGTTTGTCTCTCTGTCAGTCCGCGGCTTAGCTCAGAGATCCTTGGTACGGTCAACCGCTCGTCGGTAGAAACTTTTTCAACTCTATTACCACGCCATAAGGTCCAAAAGTGTTTCTACTGACGTGCTGTTGAGTGTACAAGAAAGCTGTAATTTAGTATGAATATACATTTCATCCATACCGACAAAGTGGTAAAATAAAATATTCAAAAATTTCCGTTTGCGAAACATTTAACTTGAAAGCGCATTTTTTGTTGGAGTCGAGTGTCCCCCCCCCCCCTGCCAGCTAAACGTTTTTTAAAGTAGTGCATATTAGCGGTGATAGTGGGTCCAAAAAATAACCTACTATGTGGTATAAATAGTTAATATGCAATAAAATAAGGCTGCAAAGTTGTAACTTTAGTCTAGGCAACGAAGCGGATCGTTGTATGAAGTCGATGTTAAATCCTCAGTCGATGAAACTTTGCTGGGGTATTACACTATGTGAATTTTTTTTGGATATTTTGAATAATTTTTGAATAGTTCTTTTTTCAAAAAAAGGCCCGAGTTTCCATACTGCTTTAGCTTATATATTTACTGTGACTCTACTCTATGACTGAAACCTCTTCTTCATTCTGTCCACGCAATCGACATGCAAGCTACAAAACCGTGATCTATCTAACAATCTATAGACTCCGGGTTACGGAAACAATTCGCGGTTAGTGGCATAAGTTAAGATTTTTTCTTCCAGTAAACAATTTTATTGTAATAGGTCAATAGCAAAATGCAAGTGAGTGATTACTGTCGCTATATCGTGTGAATGTCGTACGGTGTGCGTGGACACAGTCTTGCAGGATGCAAGCAAGTGATTAATATCGCTATCATGTGGCTCCGTGAACAGTGACCCTAAATCTGCAAGTTTTAAAACCATCATGGCTGCTTGAGTCGTTCATATTTTATAACTTCCTTCGATTTTATCAGGAAACGATTAAAAATTATCAACCGCTATAATTAATAATTACATAAAAATATCAGCAATATGAGCGAACAGAGAGTAAAAATTACAAAAGCCGATATCAATAAAATTGGAATTAACTTTTTATTAACGACCAGTTCCGCAGCATGGAAGTTTAGTTTATGCCTAACGCCGGTATTTCACTGGGACACCACGGTGGCGCGACTGGTTGCGCCACTGGTGTCCGTAACTAGACACCAGTAAAGACACACCCTGCGGCCACAGTATTAAGGGCTATATTTCACTGGGAGTGGTAGCGCGACCAGCATCCGAGCTGGTTGCGCCGCCAAATTGGTTGCGCAACCAAACGGACACCAGGTGAGTAATAACTCTCTATAGAGCTGTATACATTTTGTTGGTAGCGGCGGCTGGTTGCGAAATACCGGCCTTACAGTTCATCGTTCTAATTTCAATCCACCCCGCACCTCCGCCGCGAGATTCTCGTGCTCCCTCTGAGGGTCTATTGTGCTGAGCTGAATATGCGAGCCTTAGCGACCTTCCAATTTAAAATTCGCTCTCGATGTATGCCATATACTTAATAGAAATGTAAAAATATGTGTCACAAGGTATTCTGACATCATTCATTCAGGCATTGTAAATACGGCATGGGCGTCGTTCTGTTAATTTTGTATGAGGATGTCATCCCATTGTAAAATAAATTAATATTCCTTCTATTCCGAGCGGAGCAAGGAGTCCGAATTCTTTGATGTATGTAGTGTGCGGTGTGTGACGCAGCTTTCGAAATATAAAGCAAACCTTTACGAGCTAGGTAGTGACGTGAAAAATATAAAGCAAACCTTTCCAAGCTAGGTAGTGACGTGAAAAATATAAAGCAAACCTTTCCGAGCTAGGTAGTGACGTGAAAAATATAAAGCAAACCTTTCCGAGCTAGGTAGTGACGTGAAAAATATAAAGCAAACCTTTCCGAGCTAGGTAGTGACGTGAAAAATATAAAGCAAACCTTTCCGAGCTAGGTAGTGACGTGAAAAATCTGTTCGTCTTACCGTCCCACCCTCCGTTGAGAACTATACCGTCCGTTTTCCCCTTAGATCATATTAATGTTATAAATAGCCTCATATAAAATTAGAACGAAAAAGTAATCACATTTTTGGCTTAAGGGATTCCTGCAGTCAACTAGCGCCCCCATGGCCATCAGTTAAAAAAATATTACTCGATAAATACTAAACTCATCAAAAATCCGGAAAGACAGATTGAAGTAAAGGTACATTTGTTTATTTAGAAACTATTTACTTACTCTGTAAAATAAAGTTCACTGTAGTAACAGATACAAAAAACCGGCCAAGTGCGAGTCGGACTCGCGCACCGAGGGTTCCGTACCACCACATAATCATAATTGTATTAATTGAAATTTCAGTAAGTAAATGTGCTAGATTTTTTGAGTCCGACACGCGCTTGACCAAATTTTATTATTTGTTGTTATTTTATAGCTTATGCACTATAAACATACCAATTTTCAAGTTTGTAAGTGTTCCCGTTTTTAAAATAGAACTAAAACAAATATCGCCTCCGCGACCATTCAACTTGACCCCTCTCTTATACGAATGTTCTTGAAACGGGAGCTCACCTCAATTGGTTACCATTAGTTGTGAGAAAATTTGTAATATATAATGATTTCAGACATTTCCCTTTATTTGTACTGTGAGACCTAGCTCCTTGCCAAATTTCATAATTTTAGGTCAACGGGAAGTACCCTATAGGTTTTGCTTTAGTGCATAAATGTATGGAGATGAGGACATAAAATGCCATATCTTTTGATTGCGTCGTTGTAAAAAATTTAAACTTTCAAATGTTGTGTGGTTCATGGACCCTAATATATGGTATCAATTTCAACCTGATACCTCTACCCGTTCGTGAGATAAAGGGTCTTGACAGACAGACAGACAGACGGACAACAAAGTGATCCTATAAGGGTTCCGTTTTTTTTCTTTTAAACCCTAAAAACTGCTAAAAGTGGCCGTTTTTCGCACTTTTTGTATTTATAACTACAGTGTATATTTTTCAGAATTGATATGTTCTGTCTGAATAAACTAGGATATCTTTACTTCAATCTGTCTTTCCGGATCATCGATGAGTTTTGTATTTAGCGAGTAATATTTTTTTTACTGGGGCGCTAGTGGACCGCAGGTAGCCCATTAATTTGAAAATTTTAAATGTCATTCCAAAGTAAGATAAGTTTTTAGAATAGTTCACACACACGGGAGTGAAAGGAATAAACAGAGACGCTCCTCCAGTTGTGGAGAGAAAAAAAAACCTTTATAACGAAATATCATGAAAATATGAGAACGAATACCTACCGGAAATACGATAGTTAACTTTTGACACGCACCTATTCATCATTATCACATCGTGTGGGTTGCAAGGTCGATGACCGACCTCACAAACCCTGGTGTCAGAGTTGTTGAGCCGACAAAGGCCTCTGACATGGCTCATTAACGACTACATCTGTAGATAATAGTCGGGACCAACGGTTTAAGGTGCCTTCCGAAACACGGAATCATCAAACTTTTCGAAAAATCTGGTGATTCATCCTGCAATGTCTTAACCAAACTGGGGAAGTCGCACATAGGGGTTTTTGTTTGACAGTATCGGGAATCGAACCCAGAACCTCTGGCTGTTTTTAGAGGCGTTTTGGTACCAACACTGATGTACGGCAGTGAAAGCTGGGTATGGCAGAAAAAGCATGAAAGTAGAATTAATGCAGTAGAAATGAGAGCGTTGAGGAGTATGATTGGTGTGAAATTGAGTGACAGGATTAGAAATAGTGTGATAAGAGAACGTTGTGGCGTAAAAGAAGACGTAGTGACTAAAATTGAGAAAGGGATGCTGAGATGGTTTGGTCATGTAGAGAGGATAAATGAAGGAAGATTGACGAAAGAGATCTACAAGGCGAGAGTGAATGGAAACGTTGGAAGGGGAAGGCCTCGGAGAACGTACCAGGACCAAATTCAGGACGTTCTGAATAAAGGCCAGGTTAAAAGTACCCTAAACCGACGAGCATGTATGAAAGGATTGATGAAAGTTCAGGAAGCAAGGGAAGTATGTCAAGATCGTAGCAGGTGGAGAACTGTGGTCTCTGCCTGCCCCGACGGGAACAAGGCGTGATATTATGTATGTATGTACCTCCGGATCGAGAGCAAAGAGGCAGTTTTTTTAACAGCGCTCTTTTTACGTCACGCTCCTAGATAGCAAAATAAAGCATACTCAGTATTGATTTACACCTCTCACCATGTCAGTTTCTTAAATCATCAATAGTGCATCTATTACCAATATGCGATCGAAGATCTCACCGTATTGATCTGGATGGCGGTTCTGGCCACTGTGGGCTGGGTTGGTCCCAATGAAGCGTCTCATGGGCTATCTTAAACTTAGCAGTACAATTACTTAAAATACGATACTTTATTATATTTTAGCACTTGGTGTAGTTTCTACACGTATTCACTATACTTTGACACTCCTAGTGCGCCCTTAAAACTCCTAGTGCGGCTATAAAGTAACTGATGGCAAACCTATTGTTTTACGCCTTCTCACCACGGAAGCTTTTTTGAGTATTAACAAGGGTATTAATCAATAGTGCATCTACTATACGATGGAAGATCTTACCGTATTGATCTGGAAGGCGGCGTGGGCTAGCTGTGGGCTGGGTTGGTCCTAATGAAGCGTCTCATGGGCTATCTTAAACTTAGCAGTACAATATTCTTTATTATATTTTAGCACTTGGTGTAGTTTCTACACGTATTCACTATACTTTGACACTTCTAGTGCGGCTTTAGGTAAAGTAATGAGTTAGTTTCTACATACATACATAATAACACGCCATGTTCCCGTCGGGGTAGGCAGAGACCACAGTTCTCCACCTGCTACGATCTTGACATACTTCCCTTGCTTCCTGAACTTTCATCAATCCTTTCATACATGCTCGTTTAGGGTACTTTTAACTTGGCCTTTATTCAGAATGTCCTGAATTTGGTCCTGGTACGTTCGCCGAGGCCTTCCCCTTCCAACGTTTCCATTCAATCTCGTTTTGTAGATCTCTTACGTCAATCTTCCTTCATTCATCCTCTCTACATGACCAAACCATCTCAGCATCCCTTTCTCAATTTTAGTCACTACGTCTTCTTTTACGCCACACCGTTCTCTTATCACACTATTTCTAATCCTGTCACTCAATTTCACACCAATCATACTCCTCAGCGCTCTCATTTCTACTGCATTAATTCTACTTTCATGCTTTTTCTGCCATACCCAGCTTTCACTGCCGCACATCAATTTTGGTACCAAAACGCCCCCATGAACAGCCAGACGAGCCTTGTGAGACACCTTCTGACTCTTCATTCTAAGCAATAAAAAATCGCGATGTGCACAGGCCCTAAAAGAACGCATACTATTGAATTACGCCTCCTTTCCACGGTAGCTTTGTTGAGCACCAGTACATCTATAATATGGAAGATCTTACCGTATTGATCTGGAAGGCGGCATTGGCCAACTGTGGGCTGGGTTCGTCCCAGTAGAGAGTCTCGTGGGCTATCTTGTAGTGGGCGCCGTCCTCCGTAGTGAGCACTACGGTCCGAGAGAACGCTAGCAAGTGCTCGTCTTCAGCGAGAGACTCGGATGTTATTTTCAGGATGCCGTCAATTCGGAGAATTGTGCAGTTGTCCTGATGAGTAATTAAAGAATATTAATTAATTTTTTTATTAAAAAAAATCATTTTCATTCATGTAATAAACAGTTTAGTAAGAATAGAATATAGAATAGAAAACATTTATTTCACCACATAGCACAAAATGTACAACAAAGTACTTAGAGTAAGACCTGAAAAATTAAATAACATTTCAACAGAAAATACAGATATTATTAAACATTTTGAACTGTGCAAAGAAAAAGGCGCTAAACTCAGCATTTTGTTGCTAGTATGAAATAGCAACACTGATTTTCAGTCAGCACCAGGAGCTGCGCACAAAAACCTCATATAAAAAATTACATTCAGATGGAAGCAGAAACTGCAAAACACTCAAAGTGACAAAATATGACAATATAGAATCGATGAAAAGAACATAAAAGGCATGATATAAATAAACAAAATAAATAAATATATTTAATGGCATAAAATACTAAATATATTGTATATTATGTAAGTAAAACAAGAATATATGTGAGTAAACCTTCACGAATAAGTTCATAATTTGCTTTTCTGAATGGAAATTAAAAACTCACGATATTTATTTCTAAAATTGAATTTGCATACAATTCCACGAATTGGGGGAGGATTATTATTCCAACATTTTGATTTTTAAAAACTTTTTTTCGAATGACTAAAATTAAAAAAGATAAGCCATCGAAGATTTGTTTTTAGTCTTTTTCTAGCAAAACGAAATTTAACACGGAATTGTTATGGCCGTAGTGACATGTGACGTCATGTCCATGTCGGATCTCTCTGTCTAATTGGCGCGTAATTAATAGTTTAAAATGCTTATATCCGCCGTATGTCTTAGCCGATTAAAAATATGATTTCACTTTTTGTCATCTCTGCTACGGTATTTTCATATGTTGTTAATAAATGCAACTAAAAAAAATTATGCATATTCCCTATTGGTCTCAAGGCCCAAAGGCCGTGGTATCATCCATCCGACACCCAACTACTACTATAAATGCCACAGTAACTCTGTTTGTTTGCCGTTATGCTTCCACGGTAAATCTGCTGAATGATGAAATTTTGTGTGAAGATAGCAAACTATTATTCAATTTCAGGTAGAATAATTTTTGAAGAAAACTATTTAAGTCATTATTGCTGGAATTTTCTAAAAGTCCTTCAGTCTTACCATTTCAATTGTAAATTTCATAATTTCAATTAAAACTTTAGACATTATTTGTATAAGTACCATGGCAGGCCGGACACAGAGAAAATAAATATTTATTTGTTGCATTAAAGTGCTTAAAACTAAGGAAACAATTTAGTTAATGCGTACAACAAAAAGGTCCCGCTCAGCAATATGCTATAATTGGACCCTTTGTTTCTGCTCTGTGGTTGGACCGCAGCGCTGATCTTCCGCGAAACCCAATATACCTAAACTATTTAAAAATACTTAAAACTAGCAGGTTTGGATATATATTTAAATATACAATACAATATTCTTTATTGCACACGAAATTTTGTGAAAAGTACAATATTAGAAATAGGTGTACAATGAGGCGGCCTTATTGCTAAACAGCAATTTCTTCCAGCGACCTTTGGGTGCAGGATATTAGGCTAACATAGATGCGGGGACGGTGCATAAAGATTGACCTAAAGATATAACAAATTAAACATACATAAACACTACATATATAAACCTACCTATAAAAACATAATAAATATATATTTATATATATACATAACATATATTAAAATATACATATAGGTGGTAGTAAATTTTAAGAAAAAAATTATGTGATAATAAAGGTGTGTGTGTTTGTAGTAGTGATGACAGAATGGGTAAATAAAGAATTGAGTATGTTGAGACCATTGCAAAGTAAAGCTGCTCAAGTAGTTTTTTGTTTTTCGAGTAAATATAATTTAAGTTTATCTTTAAAGGTATTTTTACTATAACTAGCCTGCTCTCGCAGGCCGGACTGGAGGTCTAGAGCGGCGCGCGGGCCGTAGTTTGGAGACCCCTGGAATAGTATATACTCACGTTATGCAGCAGACAGTCGACAGTAAAGGTATACGGGTCGTGAGTGACGTCGGGCCACTTGGCCAGCAGGCGAGCTACTGCCGCGCCGCCCACTGTACTGTCCTCCTGACCCTCCTCCAGCGCGCGCGTCCGCAGGAATATGTTGCGAACTTTACGGTGCAGCCCGCTGTACCCTGAACGTAATATTTAAATACTTTACATAGCTAAAAAATTGAAAGAAAGAAAGAAATATTTATTTGTTGCATTAAAGTTCTATACTAAGGAAACAATTTAGTTATTACATGCAACAAAAAGGTCCCGCTAAGGTTGGAACATAGCGCTGATCTTCCGCGAAACCCAATATACCTAAACTACTTAAAAATACTTAAAACTAACGCAGCAGGTTAGTAGTAGTAGTAATTGGCATGCTATGTGTCAAATTCAAACTCATTTAATCATTGTTGGATATTAAAATATCTTATAGCGCCATAGTGGAAAAAAAAAAGAAGCGACAATAAAATCCTACGCGCTCATTAAAATATGCTTGAATGTACAGGGTTGATACAATAAACAGAAGTCAGTTTGAATTTTCAATTAGCCTGTTAGAACCGTATTCTGATCCGATGGATTTTTCATTTTAATGATTATCAGATATTTTATAATAAACTTTCTTATACAATTTTTGCTTGATAACAGTTTTGAATTTATCTAACGGAAAACTTTCAATGTCAGTGGGTACCTTATTTATAAGACACAAATTTTGTGAACACGGCTAATATGAGAAGCAACTTGATTCTTGTTTCTTATGTTGACGCTGAGCCTATCACAATAACTGGCAACGCATTAGTACACACAGCCGCACGTCGGTAGAAACACTTTGACCTTGAACGGGTCTCTGGTTTCTGGTGTTTGAAGCGTAACGCTGGTTCAGCTTATACTGGTTTTGTTTCTACGTGCTTGCTGCCGTGGGTACCACCCCCCAGGTGTCGCAAATGTCTATTGGCTTACCAGAGCTGTCTGCTAGTTTGTCTGCTATAACATAACATAAAAAAAACCGGCCAAGTGCGAGTCGGACTCGCGCACTGAGGGTTCCGTACCACCACATAGACATAATTGTATTAGTTGAAATTTCAGTAAGTTAATGTGCTAGATTTTTAGAGTCCGACACGCGCTTGACCAAATTTTATTATTTGTTGTTATTTTAAGCTTATGCACTATAAACATACCAATTTTCAAGTTTGTAAGTGTTCCCGTTTTTAAATAGAACTAAAACAAAAATCGCTTCAGCGACCATCCAACTTGACCCCTCTCTTATATGAATGTTCTTGAAACGGGAGCTCACCATAATTGGTTACATTTAGTTGTGAGAAAAGTTGTAATATTTAATGATTTCAGACTTTTCCCATTATTTGTACTGTGAGACCTAGCTTCTTGCCAAATTTCATAATTTTAGGTCAACGGGAAGTACCCTGTAGGTTTTGAATTTTTGAATAAATGTATGGAGATGATTACATAAAATGCCATATCTTTTGATTGCGTCGTTGTAAAAAATTGAAATTTTCAGATCTTGTGTGGTTCATGGATCCTAATATATGGTATTAATTTCAACCTGATACCTTTACCCGTTCGTGAGATAAAGGGTCTTGACAGACAGACAGACAGACAGACAGACGGACAACAAAGTGATCCTATAAGGGTTCCGTTTTTTTCTTTTGAGGTACGGAACCCTAAAAACATAATAAACTGAGCTGCAACGAAAACTAGTCAGTAGTTTACCGCCAACTTTAGCCAAACATTCTCATACAATGATTGGGTCAATCTAAGTGTCAAGATCTTATC
The DNA here is from genome assembly GCA_947532105.1 of Athrips mouffetella. NCBI lineage: Eukaryota > Metazoa > Arthropoda > Insecta > Lepidoptera > Gelechiidae > Athrips > Athrips mouffetella. The sequence goes on from OX383965.1 coordinate 26,312,294, forward strand.
CAAGTCGAAGAAAATAGGAATCTGATTCGAGAACCTTATTGTCAACATTTTTTTAAAACATTGCACACATCTAAAATGTTGAGGAAAACGCGTGCGTCATCAAAGAATTGATCACAGAAAAATCATTTTTTTTTACCTATATTCCAACTAGGGGATGCAAAACCGGTACCCTCTAAAGAACCAGGACGAGATTTTCGATACTGGACTTGGAACCGGAATTTCCCGGGAATTTCGATGATGCACTTACTATCCAGGACACTGCGTACAGGTGTAACCTTCGAAATAATCTTTGTTCTGACACCTCATCTAACGGTATCGCTTCTTTTATTATGTTTAAGAAATAGTACCTGGGCGCAGCGCAGATGGCGTTGTAGGTTTTCTGAAACGCGCTATTGTCAAGAAATGCTTGAAAACGGAGATCACGAACTTTCTCAGACATGAGATAGATCGATCGAACTTTCGCCCAAAACCCCCGTATAGTAAATTTTATCGAATTCGTTAGAGAATTTTTCAAGAAGAAATATATCGGGTGTTAAACAATTAGTACGCACTATTTTAGCCTTATACTTAGACCATGAACTGACAAACTTTATGTAAGAAACATAAAGAACCAAAATATTTTTTTACCTCCCATACAAAATGCGCAATCAACTGGTGCAGTTTCTATACACCGTGTTCCTGGGGATATGCATTTATTTAAAGAGCACGTTCAGGTAACCAAACTGTACAACTTTCCCTAAGAAACACAGGTTGAAATACGAAAAAAAAATCGTCCTCCCATACAAAAAAAAAAGTATTTTTCGTATTGTGTATTATCTATAAAAGCTCGTTCAGTTAATGAAACTGAACAACTTTCCCTAAGAAACATAGGTTGAAATACCACATTTTTTTTTGTATGATAGGGTAATTTTTTTTTTTTGTATTTTAACCTATGTTTCTTGGGAAAAGTTGTTCAGTTTGACGGTCTGAGTGACACGCTACAATAATGCTGACAAATTTTTCTTACACAAGGCTGTGTGTGACTGCCCTTGAAACTAAATAATTTATTCAAGGGACATAGGTCATAGACCAAAATAAATTTCTGACCTCCCATAGAAACAGCCTCAGCACATTTAGAATGGGAGGTCAAAAATGGGAGTCAAATAAATCACATATTACTCGTTTAATTGTGTAGAATGGGATATTGATGCTTAGTTTGAACCCCATCACATAATTGGTAGGGTGACTTTTAATTAGTTCTTGATAGCAAAAGATATGCATGTACTCATGATACTGAACAACTTTTCCCAAGGAACATAGGTCGAAATATGAAAAACCAAATTTGACCTCCCATACAAAATGCGCTATCAGCTGATGCAGTTTCTATGGGAGGTCAAAACTTGATTTTCGTATTTCGACCTATGTTCCTTGGGGAAAGTTGTTCAGTTTAATGAGTACATTCATACCTTTTTCTATCAAGATATGCATGTACTCATGATACTGAACAACTTTTCCCAAGGAACATAGGTCGAAATACGAAAAACCAAATTTGACCTCCCATACAAAATGCACTATCAGCTGATGCAGTTTCTATGGGAGGTCAAAACTTGATTTTCGTATTTCGACCTATGTTCCTTGGGGAAAGTTGTTCAGTATCATGAGTACATTCATACCTTTTTCTATCAAGAACTAATTAAAAGTCACCCTATAGAAATTGTATAAAGACACTTACGCAAACTGTATCTATAAGTAATGGTAAGCACAGCATCCTCACGATACAAGCTCTGTATCCGGCCGCGCTCCTCGCAAGGAAGTTCTAGAAGAGGAAAGAAGGTCTCCAAGAACTTGCTAGCTACTGCTGCTGCTTCTTCTGACGGACAGAAGTTACGCTTCAGCTGAGGTAAGTCGCCTTTTAGGTGCACTTTTACACCGTCCTGTAAAAGTTTTTTATTTTATTTATTTTTAAAAAGAATTATGCAATGCAATATAACATAAAAGAAAGCGGCCACAAGCTTCTGCCCTGTGATTATAAAACGATTTAATAATCGAAGGGCAAAGCAATCTCCACGTCCACTCTAACCTGTCCTATTTTATATGAATGTACTTAAAACGGGATCTCACCTTGATTAGTTAAGGGGCTACCTGCGGTCCACTAGCGCCCCCATCAGTAAAAAAAAATGTTACTCGCTAAATATACAAAACTTATTGAAAATCCGGAAAGACAGATTGAAGTAAATGTACTGTGGTTTAAGTAGAACCTATTTATTTACTCTGTAAAATAAAGTTTGCTGTAGTTAAAGATACAAAAACTGCTGAAAGTGGCCGTTTTTGGCACTTTTTGTATCTGTAACTACAGTCAACTACATTTCTAAATAAACTAGGGTACCTTTACTTCAATCTGTCTTTCCGGATTTTCGGTTAATTTCATTTTTAGCGAGCAATATTTTTTTAACTTATGGGGGCGCTAGTTGACTGCAGGAATCGCCTTATGAGAAAAGTTATAGATCACATTAAATAATAGGCCTATTCGTGGCACCTTTAACAAGTCGATAGCGCGTTTCAGAAACTGATTGGCGCCATTTAACGGTGGGTAGTACTGTCATGTTACAGATATGTGAAAAACTGTACGAAAAGTTGTAATATTTCATGATTTCAGATTTTTCCTTTGCTTGAGCTGTAAGACCTAGCTTCTGGCCAAACATTATTCCAGGTCAACGGGAAATACCCTATAGGTTTTGGTTTGGTTAATAAATGTATGTAGATGAAGACATAAATGGCCGTACATTTTGATTTTTGTTGTAGAAGCTTAGAATTTTCACAGCTTCCAGAGTCCATGAACCTTAATATTCGATATTAATTTCAACTTGGCGTCTTACCCGTTCGGGAGAAAAAGGGTCTTGACAGACAGGTAAATCACTATCTGTTTGTTGTCTATATTAATGATTTGGCAAAAATTTAAATATTCTAGTAGCGGTCTCTTTCACTGCACTTACAAGCTCGTACAGTCCCGGGAATATCATCCTCACGACGCGCACATAGCGGCCCGGGTCGGTGTGGTCGGCGCACAGCGGGTTGCCCTGCAGCGAGAGTGTGCGCAGGCACAGCGCGCGGGAGTGTAGCAGCGCCGTCACGCGAGGCAGCCGGTTGTACGATAAGTCCAGGTGTTTCAGTTTCGGGGTCGTTTTTGGTAGGTCAAAGCCGTCGATTGAGCTGCAAAATTATGTATGTAGATTTATTGTCATCATCATATCGTGTGGGTTGCAAGGTCGATGACCAACCTCACAAACCCTGGTGTCAGAGTTATTGAGCCGCCAAAGGCCTCTGACATGACTCATTAACGACTACATCCGTAGGCAGTAATTGGGAGCAACGGCTTAACGTGCCTTCTGAAGCACGAAATCATCTAACTTTTCGGACAATCAGGTGATTCATTCTGGAATGTCCTAACCAAACTGAGAGACTCCGAGTATAGCCCTTTGGGTGACTTTGAGCTTCCTGATAAGGCCCATCGTGAGCGGCCACGTCTCGGTGCCATACGTCATCACTGGCAACACACACTGGTCAAAGACTTTCGTCTTGAGACACTGCGGTATTTTGGACGTGAAGATATTGCGGAGCTTCCCGAACGCTGTCCCTACTTGCGCACAAAGCGCTTTGAAACATCTTTTATAATGCGCACGGCTAAAGAGTGGAATTCTCTGCCTGTGTCTGTGTTCCCGAGTTCATATAACCCGAATCTATTCAAGTCGCGAGTGAATAGACATCTTTTGGGCAAGCTTGTTCCATCATCGACCTCATGTCTATCTTCAAGACTAGATCGAGGTCAAGAGTAAGCCTATTGACTATAAAACAAAGGAAGGGTTGCACTCCGGGAGTGCCGGCAGAAGTGAAAACTTAAACATCAACGTTGTGCATTTTTGAATATTTTGGAATGGTTAGGGAATAATTTCGCTCGAATTGTTTTATTTATCAGTATAAAAGTACATACAATATTCATTTATGGCGCTATCGTAGACAAACATGACAATTTATATTACATACTAGCTGTTGCCCGCGGCTTCGCTCGCGTGGATTTCGTATTTATGTTGTTACCGGTTTTCCGAAGCAATGAGATATTTTCCCGTCATTTCGGGGTAATTTTAAACTAAGGAAAAACAGGACTAACCCTGCGCAAATCAATGAGTATAATTTAAGATCCAGCTGAATTTTATATAATATACAGAAGTTACTCATAAGTTACTCAGAACAGAGGAACTTAGCAGCAGTATCCTAACAAATGTAAAAAGAGAGATGAGAGACATCTTTATGTAATATTTCAAAACAGAGCCAATTCGCAGAAGTAATTGAGAAAAACTAAAACCCTCTCCCTCTCTCTCCCTCTCCCCTGCCCCTCCCTCTCTCTCACCCCCTCCCCCCCCCCCTCTCCCCCTTCCCCTCCTTCTCCCTCTACTTTACCTGTACCTCTCTACGTCTCTATCTCTCTACCTCTCCCTATCCCTAACGCCAATTTAACCGCTATCCCTAACATAGAAACGACACCCATATTTATTTTAAGACATTTCAAACCTATTGCACCCCAACCCCATTCCCAGGGGATGATGGTATTTCACGTCCACCACGTTGGATTTTAAAATTGTTGTAGTTTTCGTAATCAGCGACCCGATAAACCATATAAACGACACCCATATTCACATTTCAACCATATCGCACCCCAACCCCATCCCAAGGGAACGATGGTATTTAACGTCCACCACGATGGATTTCAAAATTGTTGTAGTTTTCGTAATCAGCGACCCGATAAACCATATAAACGACACCCATATTCACATTTCAACCCTATCGCACCCCAACCCCATCCCAAGGGAACGATGGTATTTAACGTTCACCACGATGGATTTCAAAATTGTTGTATTTTTCGTAATCAGCGACCCGATAAACCATACAAACGATACCCATATTGGTTTTTAGACTTTTTCACCCCATTTCCCTTTTTTAGGGGTTGAATTTGGGGTGGAATTTCAATAACAGTGATGAACGTAGCATATCATTACATCATTAATGCCCAAATAATAAATTATGTGGATTTTACTTTAAAAATAAAGAATTTTCAACTTCATCCCCCTTTTCACCCTTAAGGGTGTCGAATTTTCAAAAACCCTGAGACACATAATTATTAATTTTTAGATGTCCGCCTAAATACAAATTTTGAAGATCCTAACTTCAAAACTGACGGACTTTCATACAAACTTTCATCCCCTATTTTCCCCCTTTAGGGGTGGAATTTTTTAAAACCCTTTCTTAGTGCACCCCTAGGTCTCATAAGGAACCTACACGCCAAATTTGGAATCTCTAGACCCAGCGGTTTGGGCTGTGCGTTGATATGTCAGTCAGTCAGTCACCTTCTTTTATATATATAGATAGACAATCTTCGTCAGATATGACGCGCCGCTAAAGAAGTTTTCACTTCAAAACTTAAACATCTGACGCGAGATCTGACACGACCTCTAACGTGAGTTTAACATTTTTTACTCATCTAAAAAAGTGCCAAGCGCCGCTAAAGAAGTTTTCACTTCAAAACTTAAACATCTGACGCGACATCTGACGTGAGTTTAACATTTTTTACCCATCTAAAAGAGTGGCAAGCGCCACTAAACTTCACTTAAAAAAAATTACGTATATCTTACTTACGTGATGTTATTGTGGGATAGATCCAGGTGAGTGAGGTAGTTCCAGGCGACGGTACTCTGCAGCTGCAGTAGCTCCGTTTGGTTGGTGAGGCGGCTCAGAGGGAAGTATATGAAGTTGCTTATGTCTGTAACGTACAGCTGTGTTAACTGGAATACAACGTGTTACTGGAATAAGCGAAACCCTCATACACCTCAACTGATTTTTATTAACCTCAGAAGCACCGTGGGTTCACATGTGAACCCAGATCGCTTCCTTCCGTCAAGCACCGCGGGTTCACATGTGAACCCGGAAACAGATTTTCGAATTTTGCCTTATTGCAGAAAAAATACGGTTTATTTTGGTTTGACATGTATGATGACTTTAGACCTTATAAAATTACCTTTCGAATGACATATAAACCATAGAGGTACAGTGGCTATGTTCGGAAATATCAGCGATTACTTCCCGCGCACTGAATACCCGACCAATGTAAGTAGGTCAAAAATTGCAAATTCGCAATGTCACTTTGTTTTTGCACGGTTGTTGCGAATTTTTGTATGGCAGAGCTAGACGGTTATTCTGCGGTGCTGAGTGGAGTGTTTTTTTATATTTGGAGGAGCTATAGAGGTTAAAATAAATCTATTCCCGTAAAAAAATCTTAAAAAAAGTTTTTTTTTCTAGATATTGTTATTTTAAAGTTTTATCATCGTTCTAGTTTCTTCGTTGTTCTAGTCCGCGCACTCCGCGCACGCCACGCACACTCCCCTCCCCTCCTCACCGCTCATGAACCGCGCGGCGCCGGCCGCCAGCGCGCGTATCCACAAAAATATTTAGAAGAGAAGCGATAAAAGTTTAAATAATAAAAAAAATTACCCCTATCCAAAACCCGTGCAATTGATTCTACTCTCGATTCTGAACAAACTATTTTCTCAGTTTCGCTTATTCCGTTAACACGTTGTATAGATTGATTCGGAAAAGAATATGAGTAGCGACGGAACATAACAATTTTATTTTTATTGAATTAAATTGAATTGAATAAAAGAAACTATCTATAGTCGAAATAATGTATCTTGATTAGAATGACAGAAGTGAGAGAGCAGGACGGAATGATGAGCTTCACTTTAGAGCGACAGAGACAAGTATCGATCTGACCTACTCTCACGCATAGTTTTTAACTGCTGTCATTTTATAAACTGTAGTTAGTTATTGGGCCAAAGAAGATATCGGTATAATTTACTAACCATTTATTTTACCAAAATATTTTTTAATACTTATTTTCTTTTTTATCACACATAGATAGGTTTACTAGGATGAGAATAAACAATGAAATATATTATTGATGTCTCTAAGTGCTAGCTGATCAAAACAGCAGTCAATCCAAGAGTACAAAATTTTACTTTTCACGGCAGTTAGATAGGATTATAAGGATGTTAAAAAACCAATATTTATTAATATTAATATAAAAGTGGTAGCTTGACGAAATGATTTTATAAAGTCAATTGTATCTCAAGAACTGCTAGTAAGTCTTCTTCTTCTTTTCGTGTCGACGCAAATCCTATAATTTTAAATGAATTTTGCCCAGTACTCAGCTACGAGAACGGCATTTTGTGTAGCTTGCATCAGTTCATCCCGCGAGCAGGTGTTAGGGCACGCGGGGCAGGATGTAAGGTGGACCATACTCTGCGGGGAATAACCGCACTCGCATGAAATGTTCGTTACTTCAGTGAACCCCCACCTATGTCGGTTTTCCTTGCACCGGCCGACCTGAGTCCGGAGTCTGTTAAGAGACTTCCAGGTCAGCCATGGCAGTTCATGACCAGGTGGGAGACTCTCCTTAGGAGGTATGAAATTATCTGGAGGGGCGACCTATGTTCCTTAGGGAAAGTTGTTCAGTTTCATGGGCAGAATCACATCCTTCAGGGTTGATATAGCCTTTCTCTTACACCTTGTATATTTGTAATCGGTTTCTCGAAAACGGCTCTAACGATTTCGATGAAATTACCATACGGTGGTAATCGGGGGCGAAAAATTGATCTAGCTAGGTCTCATGTTTGGGAAAATTCGTTTTCTCCGTGTTTTAAAGCATTTTTTTTAAATACCGCGTTTTAGACAAAAACCTTCAGCGCCATCTGTTGGCGGGTAGCATAGCTTGCTCACCCGATGATAATTTAATGTTAAGGCGGCTATTATAGAGCGAGGTTCGGTCGCCTAAGTACTGATAAATTTAAAGCACACATACAGATTAAAATTCACTGTTTTCCATCTTGGATTAGATGTCATTTCATCAAGCTGCCACTTTGGGATGACAATACTGGTTTTCTAACATCCTTATCCATCTAACTTCTGTAAAAAGGAAAATTTTAAACCTCAAATTGTACCAACATGGGCTAATATCTGAACTCTTGGATTAGCTGCTATTTTAGTCAGCTGCCATTTTAAAACGGTAATCATGGTTTCTAGAGGAATTTAGTTTAAAGAGGTAAATGGGATCCTACCAATTTAGTGTTTTCTCATTTTTGTCTCAGTGGTCCATGCTCTAAGTAGGAAGATAACATCTTTCACTTTCAAATCTTTATTGCATCCACGTTGTAAAATAGGTCTTATTTCAAAAGTACAGCTTCAACATGAACCCTGATAGGTCACCGCAATCTTAACTAAAGAGTAAAAGTTTAAACTATTTATATTAAAATAAAACATTTTTAAAGCTTAATTATACTAAAACAACTACTATTACTCCTAATACTGGGTGTGAGGGACAGGTTGGCAAATACTGAAAGGGCATGATCAGTCCACGTAACTGAACTACTTTCAAAAAATAAAACTTCCCGGAAATGAAAAAAAAAATCGGTCTCTTCATACAAACTGTCCAATCAAGTTTTCAATTTTGTATGGAGGCCGATATTTTTTTTTATATCCGGAAAGTTTTATGTATTGAAAGTTGTTCAGTTATGTTAACTGATCATGCCCTTTCAGTATTTGCCAACCTGTTCCTCACACCTTGTATACTTACCAGATTTTATAGTGAACTCTTTCAAAGTGAGTTTTGTTTCGCCATCGTATCCGATCGCCAATTGTTTCCTCAGCACCAGTCGCGGTATGAAGTCCAGCATTTTTAGAGTCAGGTCGGTTTGGGAGATCGTCACGCCAAGTTCCACGTCGTCTTTAAATTCAGAAATATTTATTATTTTAGGGATATTACAACACAAGTAACATAATTATTGTTAACACACAAATATTCATAACATAAAAACACAAATCACTACATAGTATAAAACAAAGTCGCTTCCCGGTGTCGGATTTTCACGCCGTTTTTTGTTTAGTAAGAGTTATTCAAGAGGAAGGTAAAATTATCAGTGTTTCTCAGCTAAATTATGCATGTATTATACAGTATAATACATGCATAATTTAGCTGAGAAACACTGATAATTTAGCGGTTTCTTATGTGATGTCATAAATAAACACATTTTTTTGCGCTTACATTGCAAACACTGGCTGAACCCTACGAGATAGATCAATATAATGTACTACAGTATTGCACACCTTAAACAGCTCTACAAAAAAGTCTGCGACGGTATTAGTCTATCTCTTAGGGATAACCCACAATTAATATTTTTTATCCTTTACATTTTTAGGCTCCCGGCGGCAACTAGTTTTTGCTCTTCCCTTCCCACTCCCCCACCTCCCCGCCACTAACAGCGATTGCATTCAGACTATAGAATATAAAATAATGGACCTATGTGCTGTGAAATTCAAATAAAAGGGCCTCTATATATAGTAAAATTTAAAAGACCGGACCAAAATTTTTGTCGTTTTTCGATCGACTCATTTTTCTTTGGGAAAGTTGTTCAGAATTGCGTTCTGAGTAAGATATTAAAATTTGTCTAGAAGTCGGTGTACCAGCGAACTACAAATTACTTCAAACACCTTTACTTTTATCACCCTAGATATTTTAAGAGGTGGTTCTGTCCATTACATGGAATTGAACAACTTTTCCCAAGGAACATAGGTCGAAATACGAAATAAATTTACGACTTCCCATACAAACTGCTGGCAGCTGGCTGGAGGTCGAACTTTTTTTTCGTATTTTGACCTATGTTCAATGTTGTTCAGTTTCATGGGCAGAACCATCCGGGGTGATACAAAGATAACGTTGTATTAACCAAAAAATTACTAACACAGCAAAAAAAGACCTAATAGTACCTTTGCGGATGTAGAAACCAAGTTTGTGGATCCATGTGAGAGCCGAGCGACTGCGGATTACTAGGAATTTGCATTCATCTTGGGTGAACTAGAAAACAGAGAGATTTGTGTCAACCCTATCATCTGCACTTTATACTACAGGAATAGTGAACATAATTTTAGTACGTTACTTAGACCATAAAAGTGAACAATTTTCCCAAAGGGACATAGGTCAAAATAGGAAAAACCAAATTTGACCTCCCATACAAAATGCACTATCAGCTGATGCAGTTTCAATGGGAGGTCGATAATTGATCTTTGTATTTCGACCAATGTTCCTTGGGGAAAGTTGTTCAGTTTAATGCACAGACCTCAACTAACCGGGGTGATAAAAATATAACGTCCCGTGTGGTGCTGGCAAATAATAGTAACAACCCATCTTTACCCGTGGGTGTCATAAGAGGCGACTAAGGGTCTACAAACGGGAGGGTGGGCAGCAGCGTCCTTCCGAGTACCGTACCAATTTACATACTGCAGTCACCAACAACCGCGGTCCATGGTGCCAGCCGTAACCTTAACAAGCGTGGTGACTGGAGGGAGCTCCCTGTCCTGTAGTGGACGTATAACGGGGTGTTATTATTATGTTATGATGGAAAATATTGCGCAAAAATAATCTAGAACACGCGCGTGTCTTAATAGTAGATTAGTAGCCAAGGGCTGTAAGGCATCAATTGCAGCCCGAGATATTTAGGCGCACGAGCGCAGCGAGGGCGCCTATAGTTCGAGGGTGCAATTGATGCTTACACCCGAGCTAACTACTCTGCTTTACATCTCGATTGTGAGGTAAGTAGGTCCTTATTACTCCCAAATGGGGCTTGTAGGTGACCAATTAGCGCTCTAGGGTAATAATGTAGCTAGAAAATCCCTAGGGCGGTAAGTAATTACAAAATAACACAAGAAAAACCATTACTTAATTAAGCTTAAGCCTGTGTTAGGGTTAGCTACAGACTAATAACATTACGATCTGTGCAGAGAGTTTATGAAATAACAATAAAAAAAATAGAAATTAAGTTTATACCTAGATTATTTTGTGTTTATTTAAGTATGCTGTGCCACGTTAAAGGTTCACAATCTGGTTCGGTATTTTATGTATCATTCTGCAATTTATTAACGATTGTCACCAGTTGTGCTCACCTAATAGGGTGCTGGCTGCAATTTGGGTATATGATTTGCTCATGATTCATATTAATAGGGATGATAGATCAGCTCAATACGAATCGATTTGGTCCTTACAGGTTTTTCTGTGCGTCGCTGCGTTTTTTGAGTTAAAGCAAAAAAAAATTAAAGAAAGATACTAAATAATGTTTTTTTTGTCTGCCTTTGTGGCTCCTGTTTAAAATACTTCTGAAGATGTAGAAAATCGAAGAGGCAGACATGCAGGGCTCTGCATTATCACGGGATGAAGTAGTAAATTTTTGCATTGTGAAGCGCTGTAACTTTACGACGCAGGGCTATTATGGAGGCAGACTATTTTTCAGGGGTTTTATACATTGTATTTAATCAGATAGTCATAGTCTGCCGGGTGTACGTTTCACTGTCAAATTTCATAATAGTTAAAACTTAATTCCTCAAAAACGCAGGGGTGTGGACTGTGGATGTCCGCCAATATTTTTTGTATCTTTTAGAGGATGCTTTCTTATCATCAGTCAAAGAGGCAGACATGAGCAAATCATATAGAAATTTGTCCTTCATCACCCTTACTATAATAAAATGAATAAATTAAAGTTTAATAAGAAAAAAAATCATAACACTGTATGTACCTCAGTAAAGCACGGTATGAAACTCTTCCCCTTGACACTTTCCAATATGGCGTCGAGCACTTGCAGCTTGTCCCACGAGCGCGGGAACCCGCGCACCGACACTTGTATGAACGTGTTGTCCTTCTCATACGCTTCTTCCATCTGCTCTTGCTCCAGAATCATCACTGACTGGAAATTTCATAAATTCACGTTATTTTGTAATAAAAAAAAAACCTCCCGAATACACGAACTAAACAACAATTTTCAATCAAGTACGATTAGCATCAGGTCGGTTGGACTCACGCGCCATCCTATACAGGGTGTTAATTTAATTGCATGCCATAGCTTAGGGGGTGTCTCAGTAACGATAAAGAAACTAAAAAAAATTTAAAAAAATCTACTTAAAAAAATTTAAACTCCATTGAAACAAGACTAACGCGGAGGGCAATGACCCGGAGCATCACGCTATCAAAAGCGCGCGAAAGAGTTTCAGTTATGTTACCTACCTTATCCACTAATACTCGCGCGCCGTTTCGATGATAGCGCGGTACTCCATCCGGGTCATTGCCCTCCGTGTTAGTTAAGTTAAATTGAGTTTTAGCTTCTTTTTAAGTAGGTTTTTTTTTGTGTTTCTTCATTGTTACTGCAATACCCCCTAAGCTATGGCACGCAATTAAATTAACACCCTGTATAGATACCTATATAGACCGCTAAACTAAGTTTGTTTGTAAAGGATTTTTGCAGATTTTGAAACTTAGACAATTAATAGGGTCATTAAGTTACAACTAAAAATAAAAAAAATCGAACAAATGAGTCCCGTGTGGCGCCGGCAAAGAATAGTACCAACCCATACATACCCGTGGGTGTCGTAAGAGGCGACTAAGGGTTATAAACTGGAGGATGGGCAGCAGCATCCTCCTTAGTATCTTACATCTTACTTAATGCGGTCACCTACAACCGCGGTCCATGGTGCCAGCCGTAACGCTAACAAGCGAGTTGACTATGGTACTTCCCCTCAAATTTTTTCCAGCAAAAGCTAGAATTCTGGAGGGAGCTCCTTGTCCTGTAGTGGACGTTTCATGGAATGTTATGATATGAACGCAGTAAACCTGTCATCTCTATGAGTCAAATTAGAGCTATTTTTTTAATTATTATTCTATGAGAGGCTGATACTGATGCAAGCTACACAAAATGCCGTTCTCGTAGCTGAGTACTGGGCAAAATTCATTTACTTTTATTGGATTTGCGTCGACGCGAAAAGAAGAAGAAGACGCTTTGACTATTATGACTAAGTACGGTCAACCGCTTGTCAGTAGAAACTTTTTCAACTCTATTACCACGCCATAAGGTCCAAAAGTGTTTCTACTGATGTGCGGCCGTGTGTATCATTCTGTCACAAAAAAATCAATATTTCACGAAAAAAAATACTGCGTTATTTGTGAAAGTGAGAGTTCCCGTTTATAGAATAGAGCCAAAAAAAAAATGAAAAAGAAATTAAAAAATATCGCCTAAAAACACGTTTTTATTAGGAGAGCCTTTTTTATTTTTATTATTTTTAGTTCGTATTTGTTGTTGGCAGAACCCCCGCAAGGTGGACCGACGAGCTGGTGGCGGGCGCGGGAAGCCGCTGGATGCGAGCCAAGCGGGACCGCGAGTCATGGAGATCTTTGGGGGAGGCCTGTGTCCAGCAGTGGACGTCTTTCGGCTGATATGATGATGATGATGATGATTTGTTGTTTAAGCGACAACAGAAATAGATAATCTGTGAATATTTCAACTGTCTACCTATTACGCTTCATGAGATACAGCCCGCTGACAGACAAACATCGGAGGCATATTAATAGGGTTCAGTTTTTCACCCTTTGGGTACGGAACCCTAAAAAAGAAACCTTCTGCCTTACTTTTGTCCCAAGTCATTTACCTATCTTTTTTTTATTGAAAATGGGCTTACTCTTGACCTCGATTTAGTCTTGAAGACAGAGATGAGGTCGACGATGGAACGAGATTACCCAGAAGTGAACTTGAACATTGATTTCTGGATTCTGCGATGTCCAAAACCCCATAAAACCATTGTTGACAAAAATGGCCCCGTTTAAGTTCTGAGAAAATTTTATTATCACTTATTTCCTACTCTAAGAGTTCACAAGGACTTCCCTGTAAAGATCCATTACGAGTCGAGGCTCATCATTGTGTCTATGTAGCGGTATGTGACTGTGTTACTAACTATATACATACATACTTCCCAAAGAAATTGAAGCAAGGAGGTTTTTGTTCTGAGATACTTCCCCTCCAAATTGTAGCAAGTTTTTGCTGGAATTGTGGACGGAGCCCTCTCCTGCATTTGTCATGGTCTTTAGACTTGTCTAGGACTTCCCTGTAAAGAGCCATATTACCTACTAGTCGAGGCTCAATAGAGGTCTTTAGACTTGTCTAGGACTTCCCTGTAAAGAGTCATATTACCTACTAGTCGAGGCTCAATAGAGGAGAGCAAACACTCTGAAGTGTGGCTATGATACTTTCCCTCAAATTTGTATTACGCGTTCTTGCTGGAAATCTGAAAGGAGCTGCCTGTCCTGCAGTAGATGTCCACTGCAGGATATTAAGACGACAAAAAACTCTAACCTTGGAATTCCTGATGGTGACTGACTTCCGTAAAGGCAAGGTGCGTTTCCACGGCCACAGCGGGCGATACTTGACCACCGTCTCGTCACTACTGTATATGACGTCCTTGCGGAGGTGACCGGGAGTATATTTGACATCATCTTCAGAGTTGTCTAGAACTTGCAATACTTCCATGTAAAGAGGCATATTACCTACTAGTCGAGGCTCAATAGACGAGTGAATAGCTTCTTCTGGGCAAGCTCGTTCCATTGTCGACCTCATCTCTGTCTTTATGACTAGATCGAGGTCAAGAGTAAGCCTATTTCCAATAAAAAAAAGAGCAAAAGCTTTGAAGTGTGGCTATGATACTTAGACTTAAAATTGTACCACGCGTTCTTGATGCTACTTTGTATGGAGCTCCCTGTCCTGCAGTGGAAAATTTATGGGATGTAATATTGATATTGAACTCTAACCTTGGAATTCCTGACGGTGACTGACTTCCGTACAGGCACGGTGCGTTTCCACGGCCACAGCGGGCGATACTTGACCACCGTCTCGTCACTGCTGTATATGACGTCCTTGCGGAGGTGACCGGGAGTATATTTCTCGTCGTCCTCAGAGTTGTCTAGCACTTCCCTGCAAACAGTTTACACGTTATAGTCACTGAATGAGTCGTGAGGGTTACACATAATTATATACAACACGGATCAACTCACGTACAACTTACAATACAACTTATCACGTACATTATATACAACACGGATCAACTCACGTACAACTTACAATACAACTTATCACGTACATTATATACAACACGGATCAACTCACGTACAACTTACAATACAACTTATCACGTACATTATATACAACACGGATCAACTCACGTACAACTTACAATACAACTTATCACGTACATTATATACAACACGGATCAACTCACGTACAACTTACAATACAACTTATCACGTACATTATATACAACACGGATCAACTCACGTACAACTTACAATACAACTTATCACGTACATTATATACAACACGGATCAACTCACGTTGAATAATGTAATTTACTCTATAATAATGTTACTGTATTTTTTTTTATTATTATTATATTTATTTTTGTAATACGTAGATTTTTTAACCTGTGCAAATATATATATATATAGATATTTTCTCTTTTCTAATTTTAAGACCTAATTAATTGAAATATCTATTTTGACATTTTTAAACAATTATTTTCAATATTCCATTGGTAAGAGGAAGAAAATATATATATATTCTATTGATGTAAGATTATCGCATGTTTTGTTTGTTAATTTTGTATATTTGAACTGCATGTAAGTAAGTGCTCTCTCAATATTTGCAGTGCTCCGACGGAGTGTTACATGCTGGACTTGTATCATTATTACACCTATTATGTACCATGTAACTGTCAAATAAATAATTATGAATTATGAATTTAGTATTGACGGCATGGGGCCGACAAGTTTCGACCCTGTACGAGGATCTTCTTCAGGGAGGTCGGCAGTTTCACGGACTGCCGTCTGCCGCCGTGTCGCACCGAGCGCTCCGACCTCCCTGAAGAAGATCCTCGAACAGGGTCGAAACTTGTCGGCCCCATGCCGTCAATATTCAACGTGAGTTGATCCGTGTTGTATATAATTACGTTATAGCACAGTAAATATATAAGCTAAAGCAGTATGGAAACTCCTAAAAAACGTCAAAAACTGGCGCACTCACACATGCGCACACCGCTACAGGAAAATAAGCCGTTTTCGCGCTGAAGTAAGTCCTGGGTGCCAAAACCATAATACAAACAAATAGGTAAGTACATATAGGGTCCCTATAAGTATGTCCCTGTCCTTGTGCGATAAAAGGCGAATAACTGGCTTAACCTTCCGACTTGTTTTATTAATTTTATTTTTTCCCCCCATACAAAACGCGCTATCGGCTGACGCAGTTTCTAATACTAATGGACATAAACAATTTTTTTTCGTATTTTGACTTCTTACGGAAAGTTGTTCAGTTTTACGGTCCGAAAACATGCTGAAAGGAACACAGTTGATAGAAGCACCCAATATTTGAGTTCATCATACTATTCTTATTACAAAACTTCTGGGTTACAACCCTGACGCTCCGACGCAGATGTTCTTTTTTCAAAAAAAAGGCCCGAGTTTCCATACTGCTTTAGCTTATATATTTACTGTGGTTATAGTCAGATTACCAGCCAGGGCAAATTCGGAATCGGCTATAAGCCTGAGAGGCGAGCGACCTAAATTTGCAAGCATTTCCTAAAAGCCTCCGAATTCTGGTGGTCAGGGAGTTGTCTCTCGATCTCGAGGTTCTGGGTTAGATGATTCCGTGCTTCGGAAGGCACGTTAAGCAGTTGCTCCCGACTACTATCTACGGATGTAGTCGTAAATGAGCCATGTCAGAGACCTTTGGCAGCTCAACAACTCTGACACCAGGGTTTGTGAGATCGGTCATCGACCTTGCAACCCATACAATATTATGATGATGATTAATCCACACATACACACTCGTCAGTTTAGGGACTTTTAGCCTGGCCTTTATTTAGAACGTCCTGAATTTGGATTAGGAACTTTTCCCGAGGCTTTTCTCCTCTAACGTTTTCATTCACTCTCGCCACAGAGTAAAGTAAAAGTACTACCATACATTCCCGTATGGTGCCGGCAAAGAATAGTACCATCCCATACATACCTGTGGGAGTCGTAAGAGGCAACTAAGGGTTATAAACCGGAGAATGGGCAGCAGCATCCTCCTATGTATCATACCATCTTACTTACCTGCGGTCACCTAAAACCGCGGTCCATGGTGCCAGCCGTAACGCTGACATCGAGGTGACTATGGTACTTCCCCTCCATATTTTTTCAGCAAAAGCTAGAGTTGTGGAGGGAGCTCCCTGTCCTGTAGTGGACATTTCATGGGATGTTATGATGATGAGTATCACACAGGTAGGACACTCTCCGCCCCCCTTGCGCCCCCCCGCGTGCTCCTCGTGAGGGTCTTTTTAGTCCAGTCAATCTACGATATGAGGTTGCATTAAATGCACATTTATAGAAATTAATTTTAAATAGTAATATAGGCTATTTGAACCTGTAAATAATTAAATCCGGTAACTTTGTAAAACACATTATTTTGTAAAAGTACCAGTATAAACTCACCTTATATGGTTATATGAATATCAATGTTATGTCGGGGATTACTGTGGTTTTAAATTTTTGAATGTTTTAACTGGTAACTTAATAAATTATCCCCTAATGTGCATTTAATGCAACCCTCTCCATACAAACTTTCGTAGATTGACTGGACTATTTGTACTGAATATGCAGTCTACGCGACCTTCCAATTTCATATTCTTGCTCGATGTATGTAGTGTTCGGGGCTCAGAGTAAAAAACTATAGAGTCCGCCATATACATATTCTGTATGAGCTAGTGAAGTGTACTCGTAAAGCGTCTCACTGTCGCCCATTCTAGTCGGTCAAAAAACTCAGTTTAGTTTTACAAAAATCAAGATATCTTTAAAAATCTAATGTTTTAGTATAAACTTTGTTTGTGAAAGTGAAAATATATAGTTTTTTACAGGAGAATTAATAATTAATACTTAGAACGGAAGCGTAAATAATCCGTAATAGCCATTTTATGCGTGATTTATAACACCGTTTTTTTCCTGAATGGTAAGTGTTTTCACCAGAAAAACTGTCGTTATAGCATTTATTAGTCCCATGATACATATTTCTCAGAGAGAAATATAAAAATTTTATGTTCTTTGGATTTGCAAAAAATCCATACATTTTAGTATGGAGGTCCCTCGCAAGAAAGTGCTACGCTTATGGCTCCCTCCTTAGCAGCAAGAGCTGCAACTAAAACCTCCTTGGTTCGGGGTCTCTCTTGTGACTTACCTAACGTCTTTATTGCAAAGCAGTTTGATACTGAGTCTGGGCTTCTTAGGGTCTGACACGGGCCCTAGTCTTCTAAACGCGCTAAGCCGCTTACCGCTCGAACCACCCGGCGATACAGACCCATCACCTGCAAAAATCAAGGTATACATCAAAAATTAAAAAATTAAGGTTACATATAGGGTGACTTTTAATTAGTTCTTGATAGAAAAAGGTATGAATGTACTCATGATACTAAACAACTTTCCCCAAGGAACATAAGTCGAAATACGAAAATCAAGTTTTGACCTCCCATAGAAACATCAGCTGATAGTGTATTTTGTATACATACATACATAACATCACGCCTTGTTCCCGTCAGGGTAGGCAGAGACCACAGTTCTCCACCTGCTACGATCTTGACATACTTCCCTTGCTTCCTGAACCTTCATCAATCCTTTCATACATGCTCGTCGGTTTAGGGTACTTTTAACCTGGCCTTTATTCAGAACGTCCTGAATTTGGTCCTGGTACGTTCGCCGAGGCCTTCCCCTTCCAACGTTTCCATTCACTCTCGCCTTGTGGATCTCTTTCGTCAATCTTCCTTCATTCATCCTTTCTACATGACCAAACCATCTCAGCATCCCTTTCTCAATTTTAGTCACTACGTCTTCTTTCACGCCACAACGTTCTCTTATCACACTATTTCTAATCCTGTCACTCAATTTCACACCAATCATACTCCTCAGCGCTCTCATTTCTACTGCATTAATTCTACTTTCATGCTTTTTCTGCCATACCCAGCTTTCACTGCCGTACATCAGTGTTAGTACTAAAACGCCTCTATGAACAGCCAGACGAGCCTTGTGAGACACCTTCTGACTTCTCATAAAAGCATGCAGAGCACCATTCACCATGTTTCCAGCATTCACTCTTCTTTCGATATCACTTTCACACTTTCCATCTCTCGTAAACTTAGAACCCAGATACACAAACTCCTTTACTTGTTCGACTGGTTCACCACCTATTAATATAGTACACTCTGTCATACACTCTTCTCTTTCAAGTACCATTACTTTCGTCTTGCTTACATTAACTTTCATTCCTTTCCTATCAAAAGCCACATTCATCATTGTTACCATCTCCTGTAACTCGTCAGCAGATGACGCAAGTATAACTTGGCCATCAGCGTAGAAAGGACATTTGATGATTAACTCATTCATTCTCAGTCCACACATACTCTCTTTCAGATCAGTCAAACAATTATCCATGAATAGGTTAAACAGCCAAGGTGACGCTACACATCCCTGCCTAACACCTTTTTCGATACTAAACCATTCAGTGTACGCCCCGTTTATTTTGACGCAAGCACTGGAATCCTCATAGAGAGATTTCAGTGCTTGAATCAGATGACCGTTCACCCCATACATAGACAATGCCGACCACAATTCATTCCTCACCACTCGGTCATAGGCCTTTTCCAAATCCACGAACGCGCAGTAGCCTTTTTGGTTTTTGGCCAAAAACTTTTCAGCTATGCACCGCAAGGAAAAGACCTGATCTGTACATCCCATTCCCTTTCTAAATCCCGCTTATACGTCCCATATTTTTTCGTCAGTATCTTTCATCACTCTTTCAATCAAAACCTTTGCATACAGTTTGCCGACGACACTGAGAAGGCTTATCCCGCGGTAATTTTTGCAGTCCTGTTGTGACCCTTTTCCCTTGTACAGCGGCACAATCACAGCCTTGCACCAGTATTTTGTATTGGAGGTCAAATTTGGTTTTTCGTATTTCGACCTATGTTCCTTGGGAAAAGTTGTTCAGTATCATGAGTACATGCATAAATTTTTCTATCATGAACTAATTAAAAGTCATCCTATATAAGGTGCTTCTAAAATACATGCCACCGCCTCAAGGGGTGTTTCTACCCATGAAACTGAACAACTTTCCCCAAGGAACCCATAGTCAATTAAAGTTAATTAAGTCTCGTGTTGTCACTTTCTTATTCAATGAAATTGAAAAGGACAGCATGAGACTTAACGAATGATCAATTTTAAGTGACGTCTCTGAGTATGGCAGTAAGAGTCGTAAAAAAATACGAAAATATATTTTAGAATGTAGAAGTAAAGCCCTTTCATATGATACCCCACTCGACTTAGTAACGACAACATCAAATTTTGCCCCCCTATTTGGGCCCCGTCTACATTAATAAATAATCATATTTTTTTTAATTCTTCCATGTGCAATTAAGTTGGGCAACCATATTCTAAAACAATTCCAAATTTCAAATCGATAGCATGAGTGGTTGTTGTGGTTGGTGTGACAGACAGACATACAAAGTCGCACCATAATAGAAGATAAGAAGATGAAGAAGAAGAAGATGAAGAGAAGTAGATGTTTCCTTTTTTACTGTTGTTTTTACCTTTAATATTTAAGTATTAGCAATGTATTTTTTATTTGCTATCGGTGGATGCTTGTAATTAGCTTAGGTCTAAGCATTTATTAACTTAAGATTATTATTGGCCGTAAGCGTCCCAAATAAAAAATAATAATATTACTAATGGTTCCTTTTTTTGCCATTTTGGTATCGGAACCCTGTTTCTAGGGTTCCGATACCAAAATGGCAAAAAAAGGAACCATTATTACTTTATACATACTTACCATGTTCCACTCGAGACCCTTCATCGTACGCATCGGTTGGGGAGTACTGATGTTCCTCCATCTGTCCTTCTCTCGGATTACTGACGTTCACTTGCAGTGCGTCTGTAGACTCGTACATATTGGGATTCCAACCCTGACTCATATTTTGTGCTGAAATATTAAAATGAAGTTGCTAGAATTAAAATCGGTTAAGGCGGTTGCCGGGTGGCAGCACCTTACTTTTAGAAATAAATTTATTGCGTCGCAAATACAAAACTTTTCAGTAGTATTGTTCGTTTGGCGGCAATATAGGGTAGTTATATATGTTATAACCCATGACATCATAGCTTAGCTTATCATTTATAGCTTTGTATTGGTAAAGTGCTAAAAGTGGCCGTTTTTGGCACTTTTACAATACAAAGCTATTCATGATAAGCTAAGATGTGATGTGATGGATAATAAAATATAGAACTACCCCAAATTGCCGCCAATCAAACAATCCTTATTAAATGTTTTGTATTTATGACGCAATAAATTTATTTCTCAAAGTGGCAGCACTTCTGCTCAGCAACCACCTTAATCTTTAACCACAGGCAGTATCACCCACATTTGGTTGATATTACCCACATTTGGTTGATATTCCACACATTCGCACAAAGCGCTTTGAAACATATTTTATAATGCGCACGGCCAAAGAGTGGAATTCTCTGCCTGCGTCTGTGTTCATATAACCCGAATCTATTCAAGTCGCGAGTTGATAGGCTTCTTCTGGGCAAGCTCGTCCCATCGTTGACCTCATCTCTGCCCTCAAGACTAGATCGAGGTCAAGAGTAAGCCTATCGACGATAAAAAAAATATTCAACCTTTGTCTTCTCATTTGGTTGATATTCCACATTTGGTTGATATTCCACACATTCGCACAAAGCGCTTTGAAACATATTTTATAATGCGCACGGCCAAAGAGTGGAATTCTCTGCCTGCGTCTGTGTTCATATAACCCGAATCTATTCAAGTCGCGAGTTGATAGGCTTCTTCTGGGCAAGCTCGTCCCATCGTTGACCTCATCTCTGCCCTCAAGACTAGATCGAGGTCAAGAGTAAGCCTATCGACGATAAAAAAAATATTCAACCTTTGTCTTCTCCGTCAGTAATAAAGACGCTTAGTCGCCTTTTACGATACCGAAGGGAAGAGATGCGGTAGTACTATTTTCAGGCGGCAAGATGCGATGTCTCTGTAATATCTCTGTATTTTGTTATACTCGTATTTATGAAGTCCTTTGCTTTAGATGTTTGTTACATTCTCAATCTAGCAAGTAAGTTTTCGCACACAAATTTTTTTTGTAATCGAAATAAATAAACTGAAACTGAACTGAACTATCGCATTCAATTTTTTTTTCAAAGCATGTTGCAATCTTAACGTTGACAGCAGGACAGGGAGCTTCCTCCAGATCTCCAGCAAAAAACGCGTGGTACTTTGGAGGGGATTTACCATAGTCACCTACAGGGTGTCTACTCTCAAAGTCCGATATATCGAAACGATACTATTCGAAACATGCAAAGTCAAAACTTCGTCCCTTGACAATAGAGTAGAATATTGGTTGGATGCTAACTACTGGCAGTTTGAAAATTCATCCAACCAATATTCTACTGTATTGTCAAGGGACGAAGTTTTGCATTTGCATTTTTCGAATAGTATCGTTTCGATATATCGGACTTTGAGGATAGACACCCTGGACAGGGAGCTGCCTCCAGAATTCGCAAAGGAAACTTATATGTAAGCTAAGGTACCTTGAAGCTTGGCTCATAAACAGGAATAGGATCATTAAAGATAAATAATAAATACCAATTTTTTCGGCCATAAATGACGACGTTTAAAAAAATCGTTTTCGTCAAATATCCATAGGTCGTATGGCAGAATATGATGAGAGTCATTGCCTATCATAAAAAAACTAACAGCTGTATAAACTGACCACAGACTACTTAGATTTTTTTTTTGGTTTAATTCTTCCTTTCGGAAAGGCAAAGAGTACAAAGCCCATACAGCCATGTCTGATGTCTTTAATCTTTCTTTTTGCTCCCCTCGTAAAGCGATAGGGAACTTTACGAAGGAAAATGTTCGTGACTTTTTGGGACAACACAAACGGGGCTTAAACACGAGATCACTTGAAATCTTCATCAGCTGCGCACTCAGTAGTAAATTTACTGCATAACACACTATCTTTATTATCCACTAAATCACTAAATTCAATCAAGCAGGCAAACGCCCATGTCGAGTTCCCGCCAAAAAGTCCGTCACAGACTACTTAGAACAGTTGACAGTTTTTGTTTTTAAGACTGGCCATGGCTACGTTTCATTCTGCCATACGACTAATCGATATTTGACAAAAACAAAATAATTAGCAACCGAAAAAATTCGTATTTTTTATTTTTACTTATTGACCTTATCCACAGGGATGCACCAAGTTTCGAGGTACCTTACACATACTCGTACGTTTCCTATGCAAATCGCTGTTTCAGCGTTACGGCTGGCACCATGGACCGCGTTTGTAGGTGACCGCAGTAAGATGGTATACACGAGGATGCTGCTGCCCATCCTCCAGTTTATAACCCTCAGTCGCCTCTTGCGACACCCACGGGTATGTATGGGTTAGTACTATTCTTTGCCGGTACCACACGGAATTGTATGAGATGTTACTATTCTTCTCTTTATTCTTTATTGTACACACAATTATACAATGCAGTAGTTGCGAAAAGTTATACAATGGCGAGCTTAACTCAAAAATTGAGTTGTCTACCAGCTAACCGTTCTCCGAGAGAGAGAGCTTTACATAAATGGGCAGAAGTGTACAATCTAAACTAAGCATTTACAATATTATATAGTAGGTATACAATTAACTTACACTTTTAATTGTGTCATCACAAAATTATTTTATAAGAGAAAAAAAAATACACACTAATACAGGAACAAATAAATAATACATATATCATTCATAATATAAATATATATATACACAACATACACTTATACACATACATACATTTACATAATAATGTATAATCGAAGTATAAATACAACATAACCTAAATACATACATAACATTAAATCGTTAGATAATACTCCTTCAATGCCTTCTTGAATACTTCGAGAGGGGCTTGCACGAATTGAGTGCGGAACTGAGTTCCACAGACGCACAGAGTGCACAGTGAACGAACCGCCGTAACGGCTCTTTTCTTTTGTGTTATTGTTTATTCTTATGCCACTACTACCACTAACAGCCTCCGTGGTCTAGTGGTTAGAGGGTTCGGCTCTCGATCCGGAGGTTCTGGGTTCGATTCCCGGTGGGGACACTGTCAAACAAAAATCTCTTTGTGCGACCTCCCCAGTTTGGTTAGGGCATTGCAGGATGAATCACCTGATTGCCCGAAAAGTTAGATGATTCCGTGCTTCGGAAGGCACGTAAAGCCGTTGGTCCCGACTACTATCTACGGATGTAGTCGTTAATGAGCCATGTCAGAGGCCTTTGGCGGCTCACAACTCTGACACCAGGGTTTGTGAGGTCGGTCATCGACCTTGCAACCCACACGATATGATGATGATGATGATGACCACTTTGGTACTATTAAGAGTAGACACCCTGATAATTTACCTGGGCCGTATAACAATTGGCAAGTACAGCGCAACAATAATCTGGTTTTACAAACTTGTTTATGCGCCTGCCGCAGATCATTGTCGTCTGTTAAAATAGTTTAACAAAGGCAAAAAACTACTTACTCTGATCTTGAGGGTGAATCGCTCCAACTACGTTTTGTTGCATCAGAAAGGATCTTGGTATGCCTGTAACATTTCAAGTACATTAAAAGCATATCAAGCTTGACACATTGGACTTTGTAACGTCCTTATTCCAATAAACGTTCGGGCTATAGTCGCACTGCGAGTGTCAAGCTTGACTTGTCGTTGACTGTATATAGGGTGACTTTTAATTAGTTCTTGATAGAAAAAGGTATGATTGTACTCATGATACTGAACAACTTTCCCCAAAGAACATAGGTCGAAATACGAAAATCAAGTTTTGACCTCCCATAGAAACTGCATCAGCTGATAGCACATTTTGTATGGGAGGTCAAATTTTATTTTTCGTATTTCGACCTATGTTCCTTGGGAAAAGTTGTTCAGTATCATGAGTACATGCAAAGTTTTTGCTATCAAGAACAAATTAAAAGTCACCCTATATACCAGGGAGCATCACATCACAAATACTAAGTGACGGTGTACTGAAAACTGAAAGGGCGTGTTCAGTCAACGAAACTGAACAACTTTCCCAAAGAAACATTTTTTTTGGAAATTGAAAAAAATATTTGACCTCTCCATACAAACTGTTCGATCAGAGTGAGCAATTTATAAGGAGCGGTCAAATCCTCCGGTTTATAAGCCCTTAGTCGCCTCTTACGACACCCACGGACAGAGATGGGTTAGTTCTATTCTTTGCCGGCACCACACGGAACAATCATACTCTACTTTATATTTAACGAATATCAATCATGAAAAAAAAAACCGGAGTTTTGTTTCTATTTTCGACTGCGCGAAGGCAAAAAATAAAGTGTAATGTATTAGACACTGTAAGTATGTGAACAAAAATCGGATGTACTAGTCTGGCTCCTAAACTACTGGACCGATTTCAATGTTATTGAGTGATATTTTTTCCCCGCTGACCTTCCAATGAATTAATCTTTCAGAAAATGAAAAAATATTGGTTTGTATGTATGTATTACCAATGCTACGTAACCAGTTTTCTGTGAAGAATTATTTATTCCTGCGAAACGAAACTAGTTACGTATGGTAAACCACACGTCAGTGGAAACATTTGCAACTCTGTTACCATGCCATAAATTCCAAAGTGCTACTACTGACGTGCTCTTGGTTGTACAAAGAAGTTAAAAAAAAAATATATGAAAGTGAGAAAGCTGATCATGACCTTTTAGTTTCTATTAAGCTGACCCTTAAACCCAGTATTGTGCGACCTTAATTTAATAGTCACCTTATTACCGTGGTGGTCGGTGACCGCAATATGGTGGTACTAATAGAAGAACGCTGCGGCCCATCCTCCGGTTCAATATCATTTAGTCGCCTTTTATGACACCTATCGGAAGAGATAGGGTTGCACTATTTTTTACCGGTACCACACGGACGGTAGGCTGGCGAATCGTTTTTTCCATGTAACAGGCATTGAGGTAATAATATCTCAATAATATATCAATATTATTACCTCAATGGTAACAGGTTGAGTCTCTATGTATACGGCGTGCAAAATAACTCTGTGACCGTTAATGCGCAGAACTAAAAAAAAACCGGCCAAGTGCGAGTCGGACTCGCGAACTGAGGGTTCCGTACAAACCTGTACGTATAAAAGTAAAAGTTATGGTATTTTTATTGCTCAAAAACTTTATTATGTGATGTAAGTAACTAAAATTTATATTTGAGTTGATTGAATGAAAGGTAAATTGCGGTTTATGATTTATGACGTATTAAAAAAAAACTACTTACTAGATCTCGTTCAAACCAATTTTCGGTGGAAGTTTGCAGGGTAATGTACATCATATATTTTTTTTATCTTTATCATTCTCTTATTTTAGAAGTTACAGGGGGGGGACAGACATTTTAACACTTTGGAAGAGTCCCTCGCGCAAAATATTCACTTTAGAAAAAAAATATATTAGAAACCTCAATATAATTTTTGAAGACCTATCCATAGATACCCCACACTTATGGGTTTGATGAAAAAAAAATTTTTGGGTTTCAGTTCTATGTATGGGGAACCCTAAAATTTATTGTCTTTTTTCTATATTTGTGTGAAAATCTTAATGCGGTTCACAGAATACATCTACTTACCAAGTTTCAACAGTATAGTTCTTATAGTTTCGGAAAAAAAAGGCTGTGACATACGGACGGAGACAGACAGACAGACATGACGAATCTATAAGGGTTCCGTTTTTTGCCATTTGGCTACGGAACCCTAAAAATGAGTCGCGGGGTTGAGCGCGGCAGTGGGGGGGACGCGAGCGAGTCGTTCATTGGCTCTCCGCCTGTCACCCATACGCAGAAAATAACCGTCATAGACCGACTTGTCCTGAACGCGCTGTGTAGGTGTGGGCTACAACTACTTGAACAATGACCTTGGCTGCGCAGAGTCGATTTTACATACAAATTGACGTGCGCAAAGCTTGGATTATTGTTCAAGTTGTTTGCCCAGCAGTATAATATGCTACGTACGTATGTTTAGTATACTAGGCCTGCCGTCTCAAAAATTCTGAGCACTAAGCCGGACATAGAGCCTAAAAGAACTTCACATACAAGTATCCTACTATCCGTCCATCGGACAATATGTACGACTTGACAAGTTAGTTTATTAGGCCTTAACGGCCATTCAAAAATTGCCATAGCGGACGGTATTTCACGTCCACACGGCGGGGTATTGGTAAAGTTTTCAACTAGCAATAATCGCACCTCGGATTAACCTCATCGGTTACGATATTGCCTCTGCGCAAAGTTACCCGTGATTTCAATGCCACGGGTAGTGGTTAATTCGCGAATACATGTCAATAGCGCGTTTTATACACTTACAGCGCCATCTGTGATTTGTTTTGGGAACTACCTCAACATCTTTTCGAACAAAGTTTTTTGGCACAATTTTTGCGACTGATTTTTTTAATGCTTAATTAATCTAAGTTTTGACACAATTTTTGCCATTTATTTATTTTATCAAAACTATTTAACGATCAATATTTAGCAATTGTAATCGGTCTTTCGAAAACAGCTCTAACTATTTCTAAAAATCGATCTAGCTAGTTCACATGTCTGGGGTAATCACAGGGGAAATTCGTTTTCTCCGCTGTTTTTATAATTTCTTGAAATTAGGGCAATTCAGGACCTACAGCGCCATCTTTTGGTGCGCTTTTTTATATGTTATGCACAGAAAGCTGGGTTACCCCAAAGATGTTTTCTTACGTCAATGGGTCGCCCAGGTACTAGATAATATGATTTTTTATTGGTTTCGCTCCCGAAGCTAAGTGATTGTACTAATGAGAACAAACAATTTGTACTATTTTATTACTTCCACAAAATGAGTCTATCATGTGAACGTTTAGTATGAAGATTCGAAATTGTATATGAACCATAATCGCAACGCTCAACAACAGGGCCCTGAGTCAAGTGGCTTTCTACAATTGCAAACGCTAGTAGAATATAATGGAAATGTAACGGATTGACATTAGCTAAAGAAATGTTGCGTGACAGCTAATGTCACTCTCATACATTTTTATTCTATTCTATAGCGTTTGCGATGATAGAAAGCCACTTGACTCAGGGCCCAGAGTTGCCGACTGCAGTATAGTAGCACGATTCGCAGAACGATGCTGCCTTCTATAAAAAAAAACTTACCTGCAGGCGTCCTAATTACTGCTGTTGAAAAAAAAAAGAAAACATTAATAAATTAATTTTAAGCATTCAAATTACTACAGATAAAAACGTAAATTTTATTTTTAACATGCGTGTGGTTTCGATATATTCGGCAATATGCGGTAGATATACGAGTATATTTTATAATCTATAACAAAATAGCTTAGCTTATCATAAACAGCGTGAATTGTCATAGGTTTTTTTTTATGTTACAAGTGAGCAAACGAGCAGGTGGGCCACCTGATGGAAAGTGGTCACCACCGCCCATGGAGCCCCGCTGTCTTATTAGTGGCATAACTTGACACTAATCAGACAGCAAAGCACGTTACCCACCCCCAGAACTAAGATGATGTGTCTCGTGTGCCGGTAATTTCTCTGGCTTCGCCCAGCCCAAAAAAAGCCTTACCACCTATAAAAGCCCCGAAGCCGCCCAAAGCCGTTTTGCTCCCGTTCTACTCATGATAATAAGCAACTCTCGCGAAGAAAAAAATTATTTTATTCGAAACGTTGTTTCGTCTCCCCATAGTAAAGTGGTCTCGTGATCGACACATTTTGTATGGGAAGGCGAAAAAATTTATTCTAGTAAAAAATGTTGCTCAGCGGGAAAGTTGCTTGTTTTCATGAGTAGAATCACTAGGCTTCGGGAGCAAAACCAATAAAAATTCACGAT
Organism: Athrips mouffetella; assembly: GCA_947532105.1. NCBI lineage: Eukaryota > Metazoa > Arthropoda > Insecta > Lepidoptera > Gelechiidae > Athrips > Athrips mouffetella. The sequence goes on from OX383965.1 coordinate 26,341,184, forward strand.
GTATAGCTTTGTATAATCTGTTTCACGAGTCAATGCCAAAGCTTACCAACACATTTTGAAGCCATAGAACCAGACAAACCACCACGAACCAGAGTATATTTGACGGAAAAACACCGTTTTAAAAAAAATATTTTTTCTGCCAGCTTTAGCTGATTACTATTGATCATGGAGCACAATAGCCTTGATATAGATAGCTGCAAAATGTGTTGGTAAGCTTTGGCTTTGACTCATGAAACGGAATATATTGGTAAAGTGCTAAAAGTGGCCGTTTAGGCACTTTACCAATACAAAGCTATTTTCGATAAGCTAAGCTAAATCAAAATTAAAAAAATTATCTACTCTCATATCGTTAATCCTCAATAATGCGTTCAAAAATTGTAGGTTAACATCTTCATAATGTCAATCTGTGCTTAGAAACACTCTTAGCAGCATTTTTTTATCTGTGGGAGTGTATTATGAAGTATTGAATTTACTAACAGTCATCGCGGGAGACCTATTAAACAATTTTTTAATTTTTATAGGCGCGCCATTGACAGCTTGATGCGTTTGTAGTCTGTGGCTGCAAGGAGGTTTCATTGCAATAACGGAAAACTCAGCAAACAAAAGTTGTATTTACATATTTTTATTAGTTTTGTAATGAAATAAGTGATAAAATCGTTTACGATTTCCCTTCGAGTGTTTTTAAAGCAGCTATAGGAACTTCGCTTAGCAATTATCACCGGAAAAAGACAAAAACATTAAGGTTTGTTTTTGAACACATTATTTTAGGATTCACGATATGAGAGTAGATAAAGTTGTGTATGCAACTCCACATAATTAGGTATAAAACACTCGTGTCTTCTATTATGGAACTTGGCTCGCTACGCTCGCCTGCGTCCCATAAACCGACTTTCGAGTTTTATACCCTCATTATGTACCGTTGCATAAACTACTATTATTGCACACCATATGGTAAAAAGATGGTAACATTATTCGTAAGAATCAGTATCACATATGGACTCAGGAGGGCACAGTAAAGTTATGTAAAATTACAGACAACTTAATAAAAAAAAAAAAAGACAATTATTAAAGTTAAGAAACAGATTCAGATAATTTAGAACCAAAAAGAAAATTTCAAATAACATAAAATCTTAACTTGAAAAATGAAATTAAAATACTAAGAATATTGTTTTTTTAATTAACACAGGATTAAGTGAGATTACAAATATAGATTTTCAAAATGCTATGATGCGGTGGGTAATAAAACACAGAACTACCTCATATTATCCTTTTTAAAAGTTTTGTATTTGTGACGCAATAATTTGTATTCACTTCTTTCATCAGCTGTTAACTGTGTTTGTTTACATAATACGTGAAATCTTGTTTTTGGCATACAATTATATCTAATTAACTATTCATATAAAAATGTAATGCTGTAAGGTTTTCTTTGAATGAAATAAATTAAATAATTTCTCAAAGTGGCAGCACCTATCTCTTTCTTTTATCTTTGCTCAGCAACCACATTGCGTTACTGGTGTTCGAAAAAATTATATATTTTTTATTATAACTTAATTACTCGATCTGTATTTATGGGTCAAGTTTCAAGGTGCCTTGTGTCCTAATGAAATTGTGAACATAAAAAGGTCCTAATGAAATTGTGAACATAATTTTAGTATGTTACTCAGACCACTGAACAACTTTCCCCAAAGAACATAAATCGAAATACGAAAGTAAAATTAGGTTTTTCGTTTTTCGACATATGTTCCTTGGGGAAAGTTGTTCAGTTTCATGGTCTGAGTAACATACTAAAATTATGTTCACTATTACATTAGGATACTAGGTGTAACAGAAAGGATATATATCAACCCTGAAGGATGTGATTCTGCCCATGAAACTGAACAACTTTCTCTAAGGAACACAGGTCGAAATACGGAAAAAAAATTTAACCTCCTATACAAATTGCGCTATCAGCTGATTCAGTTTCTATGGAAGGTAAAAATTTTTTTTTCGTAATTCGACCTATGTTCTTTAGGGAAAGTTGTTCTATTTCATGGGTAGATTCACATTGTTCGGGGTTGGTATACCCTTTTTGTTACACCCTGTATATGGGTTTCTGTTGCGAACTATCCGAACACAGGAAGTGTTAAAATAAGAACATTTTTAAGTGTTACATACCGCCACTATTGTTATAGTATTCTGCCAATTGCTGTTGCCAATTGGCTTGGTTGTATTGAGACATCTTCATTGGAGCTTGTCTTGGTTGCGAAGTAGACCGATTGCCTGAAAAATAAAGACAAAAAAAAATATTATTATAACGGAATAAGCGAAACTGAGAAAATAGTTTGTTTAGAATCGAGAGTGGAATCAATTTCACGGGTTTTTGATGGGGGTAATTTTTTTTTTTATTACTTAAATTTTTGCCGCTTCTACGAGTATTCTAAACATTTCTGTGGATATGAGCGCTGGCGGCCGGCGCCGCGCGGTTAATGAGCGGTGAGGAGGGGAGGGAAGTGGGCGTGGCGTGCGCGGACTAGAACAACGATGAAACTAGAACAGTGATAAAACTTTAAAGTAACAATATCTAGATGAAAAAAAATTCAAGATTTTTTTTACGGGAATGGATTTATGTTAATAAAAATCAGTTGGGGTGTATGAGGGTTTCGCTTATTCCATTAACACGTTGTACGAGTATATACCACTCATGCTCTCGACTTGAAATTTGGAATAGTTATAGAACATGATTGCCCAAATTGATTGCAAATAAAAAGAAAAAAATATTTTTGTTATTATTGTAAAGGGGACCCAAATAGGGTGGACAAAGTTTTTAATTGTCGTTACTAGGTCGAGTGGGGTATCATATAAAAGGGCTTTAGTTGTACATATATTCCGGTGGTATTTTTTCTCTTAGTTTTCAAGTTATGATGAAAAATGTCTAAAAAAATACCATTCATCCCCCTCAGGGGTCACGGAAGACCAGCGCCGCTGTAGCTTGGCCTTACTCTGTAACATAGTATGTTCCTTTTTCTAAGGATCCTCACCCATCACCTGACCGCCAAATGCAGAAAGCATCTTTAGAGTTAAAGCTCCCTTAAATATATAATTATGTAGTCATTTATTCAAATAAATTCAAAGAATAAACATGTCACTTTAAAAAAAAATTGTCAAAAATCCCACCCCTAATCGTTCCTGGTGCAAAGGTGCCCATTACGCTTGCCGCATTACCGCGCTGTATGGCGATGGAAAGCCTCTGCACCAAAAACGATCCGGCGCGGGGATCATTCCCAGACTCCCTCAGACGACGCCCAATTTCTAAAATAAAAGATTTCGCGTCACTGCCCCAAATATATAATTGAAACATTTTTAAATCTGTTACTGAAAGCTTTAAAAAGACATAATGTACACACGGCCGCACGTTCGTAGAAACATATTGACCTTGGTCTCTGGTTTTGGGGCGTTTGTAGCGTAGCGCTAGTTCAGCTTATAATATGTAAAAAAAGCTTACTATAGATTAGATGACTATATAAATATAGGTATGGTGCTCTGATATTCCAGCGAAACACAAGAAACACATTGTAAAAAGCCGACTCTTAAAGTAGGCCGTGCTGCAGTGGTTTCTTGCCGGTTTCTTGCCGGTTTCTTGCCGTTTCTTTTACGCTGCCATAGCACGATCCGAAACGGCGTAGACTCGCTCTATTTGCATTGTATTCTGCATGACATTCAATAAGTATTCTGTAAAGAATCTACATTGAATAAAATTATCTGAATCTGAATCTTGCCGTTTCTTTAACACTGCCATAGCACGATCCGAAACGGCATAGACACGCTCTATCTGCATTGTATTCTGCCTGACATTCAATAAGTGTTCTGTAAAGAATCTACATTGAATAAAATTATCTGAAACTGGTTTTGTTTCCACTTTATTGCTACGGTGTGTACCACTACTTACTTTGCATGTTAACTGAAGTGCTAGGCTGGCTCGAAGTCGTTGGTGCTTCCTGCCTAAGTGCGACTGCAGGTTTGATGCTAGACTGGAACAATTTGATTTCTGATGGTGTGCCTTCGACGACAATCGGCGAAGAAGTGCTCTTGGCTGAAAAAATAAAATAAATATGTCACATAGTAATTTATGCAGTTGTTATTTATTTAGCCGCGCGAAGCGAGGAAGTTCCATAATAGCGTGACACGAGTGTTTTAATACCTGATTGGCTAGTATACCAGTTTATTTAATTATTTAAACTGAAGTTTTTTTTAATTCACCTGCAGCCTGGCATAAATTGTTCAAATTCAAAATTCAGATAATTTATTTGCATTAAATAGGTACAATACAGATCTTAAATTTAATTAGGTGTCTCTATTAATATCTTTTAATATTATTGGTGTTTTTAGGGTTCCGATACCAAAATGGTAAAAAAAAGGAACCCTTATGGTGCCGCTCTGTCTGTCTGTCTGTCCGTCTGTCTGTCACACCTCTATATCTCAGCAACCACTTACGCTATCGAGCTGAAATTTGGAATAGTTTTAGAATATAGTTGCCCAACTTAATTGCACATGAAAATTTTTTGAAAAAAGTATGATTATTAATGTAAAGGGGGCCAAAATAGGGGGGGCCAAATTTCAAATTGTCGCTACTAGGTCGAGTGGGGTATCATATGAAAGGGCTTTACTTGTACATTTTAAAATATATTTTTGTATTTTTTTAAGTTTCTTAGTTTTCAAGTTATGATGAAAAATGTCAAAAAAAATACCATTCCCCCCCCCTTATCTCCGAAGTTTGAGTAAAGGAAAATCTGAATTAATTACAGTTGACAGAGGTTTATGTAAACTTTACAGCAAAAATAAAACGATCTTTCTAAGTTGCACAGTTTTTCAGAAATCTGCAAAAAACCTTTACAAACAAATTTAGTTTTGCGGTCCTGAAAATGGACTTTATTGCTTCCAAAAATACTATAGGTATATCGGAACCCTCGGCGCGCGAGTCCGACTCGCACTTGACCGGTTTTTTTAATATCTTTTGAAAAAATTTAAATATCTTAATGAGAAACGACATATTTCAATAGCGCCAAATAAATAACATGCAAAACTTCGTTTTGTAAAAAAGAGATACAAATATATTTGGTATGTTTTTATTTTTCGAATATTTTCAAATTTGATTTTGAATTCTGTTATCCTGTTTTGAGAACATAACTTTAGCATGTTACTCAGACCACGAAACTGAACAACTTTCTCCAATACAAATTGCGCTTTCACAGCTTTTATGGACTGACTTTTTTTCATATCAAATACGAAAATCAAGTTTTGACCTCCCATAGAAACTGCATCAGCTGATAGCGCAATGTGTATGGGAGGTCAAATTTGGTTTTCCGTATTTCGACCTATGTTCCTTTGGGAAAGTTGTTCGGTTTCATGGTCTGAGTAACATACTAAAATTATGTTCACTATTTCATTAGGACCTTATATTATCCAAATAATTACGTGCAGGTGAATACACACCTTTATACACATACACACATGTCGTGAATCAGAAACCAACCTTTTCGAATAATTTCTAGACTATTTCGGTGATGAGTGCTAAGAAGCATTTCTCGCTGTTTAAAATATGGTAACATCGCTGCTTCAAAAGCACACAATGGTGAACAACGAAAGCTTTTATCACTTATTTCTTAACAAATCTAATAAAAGTATTCGTAATCAATCAATTACAACTTTGTTTTACCGAGTTTGTCACCATTGCAACCGCGCCAGCGACCACAGACTGCATATATGCAGCGCGCCTAGCAAAATTAAATACGAGGGGTGTTCAATAAGTTGTGAGAATGAAACATATTTTGGCTGTAAAGTCTTTTGATGTTTATGAGTATGAAAACTTAGGCTACTATATTTAGAAACGCATACATAATGAGGTAAAGTTCATCAGCCTGTCAGCTAAGCCAGCAAGCATCTTGAAAATTGAGAAAAGCAAAAGTTTAGATGCAATTTAACAAGCCGTGTTTGAACAAGTCAACCAGTCTCCGCACTTACTAGATTTAACTGGTTCCTCAACATTGAAGGAAAAACAGATACAAAAGCAAAATCGAAGTAATGGATCCCATACGGAAAGCTTTCGTAGGACCAAAGTGAAAGCTCTATTTCGTAAAGGGATCAATGCTTCGAAAAACTATGGAATACAGGGTCCAAAGATAAGTTCAAGCTACATAGAAAATTGTGTTATTAGTTATCAATAGTTTTTAATTTTTTGGTCATTCTCACTACTTATTGAATGCCGTAGTAATAATAATTAAAAAGTCATTTAATAGTTCTCCCGCGATAACTCTTGAAATTGCATAATTCATAAAACATTCCCACAGATTTACATTCAAAATAATGCAGATTGATAAGAATGAAAGCAACACAAAGCTATGCGTGAGAGCAGGATAGAGTGATACGTGTCTCTGTCGCTGCAATATCTTGTGCATCGCTCCGTCCTGCAACAACACTGCTGGCATCAAGAGGATTGAAGTAGTACCACAGATTAAATAATAGTAAACTAACGTTTACAGATCCGACACTCCCAGGCGCAACCTTACGGCACAGAATTAATAATAGTATTACATACTTACGGTCTAAGCATAAAGTCGATACTTGCAGTGCACCGCTTAGGACACGTTTTTAAATCGCGGGTGATCGCGGACAAGTGGGCTAAGGCGATGATTTTGTCACTTTATGAGATACTGAGCGACTGCCTCACCCAGTCGACTTCAAGCGCCGCGTTGCATACCTAGAGTGCAGAGTGTCACATGCCTGGTAGTACTACTTTCTGCTACGTAAAAGTAGCCATAAGCATATCTTTCTTGCAAGGGACCTCCACACTAAAATGTATGGATTTTTACCAAATCCCAAAAACGTAAAATTATTATCTCTCTCTCTGAGGATTATTAACTTAGGTCTAATAAACGTTATAACTACAGTTTTTCTGGTAAAAATATTGGAAAAATAATATTTGAAAATCACGCATAAAATGACTATTACGGTTCATTTAAGTTTCTTTTCTTATCAGGCAAGAAGCTAGGTCTCACAGCATAAGTAAAGGGAAAAGTCTAAAATCATTTAATATTACAACTTTTCTCAGAAGTAAAAATAACCAATTAAGGTGAGCTCCCATTTCAAGTGCATTATAAAGAGGGGTCACGTTGGGTGGTGGCGGATCTTAATGAATCAATTGGCACAAACTTGCAGCAAATCATATGATGGTAGATAGGTAAGACACCTTACTGCGCGAGTCTAACTAGCACTTGACCGGTTTTTTTCTTACCTTGTTTCTCAATACTTGCAGGAATGTCCTTATCGTCAATTTCATTTAGTTCCCACTTGATTTCTGAACTGTCTTTCTTATCGTCCTTTTGTTGGTTGGTCTTCTTGCTATCGGCTGTATTCTGTCTAGTTTTGTTCGAAGCTGTTTCCTCTTGTCTGTTTATCCTGAAGTCAATAATTAAACACAAGGTTATTTTTAGACCCCTTGCAAAATTTTTGTATGTTAATCAGAACATAAAATTTTATTAAAATAAAATATTATTCTTTAAATAAAATAAAATAAAGAACACGAATCTGAACAGCTTTTCCAAAGGAACATGGATCGTAAAATAAGAAAAAATTTTGGTCCTCCTATACAAATCTTGTACCGACGATGGGATTTGTATGGGATGAGCAAATATTTTTCTCGTTTTTCGACCCATGTTCCATCTATTTGGTAAAGTTGTTCAAATACATGTTCTGAGCAAAATGCTACAATTTGGCCAGGGGTCCAAAAAAACCCTGTAAGGTGTATTCGGCTAATTCCGAAAATCGGGTAATTCCAATAATGTCTATTTGCTTCCAAACGCGCCATTATTTTTTGTGCTGGTATACGTTACCTAGCGGCCAACTTAACCCGCTCCCCTGCTTTGGTTGATTCCGGTCGCTAAAAGCGAGCGTACGTTGTGGAGGCGCCATTACTGTCATCGACGCAATTTTCGCGCACTTTTTACGTTATCGGAATTACACCCCAGTCGACAAATTATTTGTTTGGTAAGTTTTTAAACTGCACGTTTCCACATTCGATAGATTGTCGTTTTTGTGCATTGTGAATTAGATTCAGAACGCTCTACCTAAAGATTTTTAGTTATTTTCGTCTTTAACCGACGAGGGTAATTCCGAAATTTCATAGTTAATGCCTACAAAATTCCTGGCGGTTAATTCCGAATTACATTATCTAATAAATATGTTTATGCTTCTCAACGACCAGCTACGATAAATATTTTTTGGGATTGTAAACCCGAATGAAAAAGCAATATTTTCCATATGGCACAATAAAATAAAGAGTACTTTTGAGTGTCATTCGGAATTATCCGCGTGTCATTCGGAATTGAACTCGTGCAATGAAATGAAAACTAAATTTTAAAACATTTTGATCTACTTACTGGGTCAATTTTTGGAAACTATCTTCAAGTTGTGGTTTAGTTTACATATTCAAGAACCCATTTATTATGAGTTTGATACTAAAAACTCAACCACATTTTTATTAGTCAGTTATAATTTGTCACGCTGTCAATTTATCTAAAAACGTTTCGTAATTACCCGAATGCACCTTATACGTGTTTTATAGCCCGTGTGGTGCCGGTAAAGAATAGTACCAACCTATCTCTACCTATGGGTGTCTTAAGAGGCGACTAAGGGATTGTAACGGGAGGATGAGCAGCAGCGTCCTTCTGTGTATAGTACAGTATCTTAATACTGTGGTCACGCTAACAAGCGTGGCGATTATGGTACTTCCCCTCCACCACGTATTTTTGCTGGTATTCTAGAAGGAGCTCCCTGTAGACGTTTCATGGGATGTTATGATGACATGTTTTTATGTAACAAGAGGAAACAAGAAGGTGGGCCTCATGGATGTTAATACCGCCCATATCATCCACTGTCTTATTAGTGACACCCACCCTAAGAACTAAGTTGGTGTGTCCATGTGTCGGTAGTTTAACTGACTCCCTTACCCTTCAAACCGAAACACAGCAGTGCAAACACTGCTGCTTTACGGCAGGAAAAGACAAGGGGGTGGTACTTCCACAGACGGACTTTGTATAAAAAACTTGACGGATGTGATAAAACTCAACATCTTTTCGTAAGGAACACAGGTCAAAATACGATAAAAAAAACCTCCTATACACGATTAGCTAAAAGCTGATGCATTTTTCTACTTGGAACAGTTGTTCAGTTTTATGGGTAAAATTCACATCATCTAGATTTGTTTTATACTTAGATCCTACTAATACTCGTATTACGAGTATAAACGCGAAAGTTTGTAAGTATGGATGGATGGATGTTTGTTACTCTTTCACGTAAAAACTACTGAATGGATTTTAATGAAACTTTACAATAATATAGCTTATACATCAGAATAACACATAGGCTACAATTTATCCTGCGCAGACGAAGTCGCGGGCACCAGCTGGGTGTCTACTCTCAAAGTCCGATATATCGAAACGATACTACTCGAAACATGCAAATGCAAAACTTCGTCCCTTGACAATAGAGTAGTATATTGGTTGGATGCAGTTTGAAAATTCATCCAACCAATATTCTACTCTATTGTCAAGGGACGAAGTTATGCATTTGCATGTTTCGAGTAGTATCGTTTCGATATATCGGACTTTGAGAGTAGACACCCAGGTTAGATTATATTTATTTCACTTTATCAAATAAAAAAAAATCGATAATAAGCAATTACATTATATAAAAATTTATCAAACAGAATAAAAACATGTCAATAGACGGCAAGACAGTTTGACGTAGGCGGATTCTCCTGCCTATGACTGTGGAGCCGCCATACAAACCGTCCAACAGATAGAAGATGACTGCCCTGGCAGAAAAATTTTAAACGTAGGAATGACTATGCCATACGATGATGATGAGATTGATGAGTTAGACGTCGTAAACTAATTTAGTTAAATTTTCAGCATTACATTACAAAGAACTTATATACTAGATGTGCCTGCGTCTTTGTTCAAAAGGAGTTTTATCTTTTATAGAAGATACAAACAACTGGAACTGTTAAAATGGGACTTTTGATTTAATGTGTTGGGCTTATATCATCCATGCAAGTAATGCTTTGTTTTATTGCAATTGATTCAAATAAAAACAAGGTACACGAATGCAAAGTAACATGCGGCTCCGCCTTGTTTCGCCGTGATTTTATCGAGGTAGTGAAATAATTAATGTAGTACAGGAATTTTTTTAACCTTTTAATTATAAGCTCCACCAGCTCCTCTTAATCTGCTCAACTGTGGAATAATTTGCCCTCTGAAGTTCGTCACTCCGAGTCGCTTGCTATTTTCAAAACAAAACTGCGTAATTATCTCCTAAGTCGTTCCTCTTCTGTTTGCAACTGAATATACATGTATCCGTAACAATATAGTTATATATATATATATTTATTTGTTTATATTTTTGTATTAATTTTATATTTATATTTTACTAGCTGACCCGGCGAACTTAGTTCCGCCTTACAGGCAATAAATAAGCAGATTTTATTTACCCTTACCCCTACCCCTACCCTTATTTATGTATGACTTTTCCTCTATACAAAGGTTGTCTGGTAGAGATCGCTCTCAGCGATAAGACCGCCTTTGTCCACTATAACCTTAAGTGTTATTCTTGGTGTGTTCTTATGTTTATGTGTGCAATAAAGAATTTATTTATTCATTCATTCATTTATAAGCTAGTAACTATCTGTGTTTCCTTTTGAGGCCTTTGGTTTTGTCCAGAGAACCTTGTTAGACACAAACAGAAATTTTGTGTTACAGTTTTTTGTGTAGGAACTCAGACAGAAACTTGTATTTAAAACTGTGTTACAAGTTTCTCCATACTCTTGTGTTACATGCTACTCTGCTGATACATGTTACAAAAAACTTATATTAAAAACAAAGATAAACAAAAAAACACCGGGCAAGTGCGAGTCGGACTCACGCACCGAGGGTTCCCTACCACTAAGGTAAAAATACAGTCTTAGTTATGCCTTGTTCCCGTCGGGGTAGGCAGATACCACAGTTCTCCACCTGCTACGATCTTGACATACTTCCCTTGCTTCCTGAACCTTCATCAATCCTTTCATACATGTCATACATGTCTTAGTTATGGACGCGAAGAAGTATATTAAAAACGCGAGAGTCCGACACGCACTTGACCAGTTTTTATTATTTGTTGTTTTTCTATAGCTTATGCAATATATATCAATTTTCACGCTTGTAAGTGATCATGTTTTTACGATAGAGCTAAAACAAAAATCGAGCATAATCGCCTAAAAATACACTTTATTGAATGAATATAAATATTCTTTATAATTTTGTGTATTTTTTGTTCTACCGGCAACAGATATACATAATCTGTGAAAATTTCAACTGTCTACTTATTACGGTTCCTGAGATACAGCCCAATGACAAACAGACATCAGAGACATTAATAGAGTCCCATTTTTCCCCCTTTGGGTACGGAATACATTTATTATTATGTAGCCTCTAATATGTCCCACTGCTGGGCAAAGGCCTCCTCTTTCGTTCGCCAGTTATCGCGGTCTTGAGTCTCAGTTTTCCAGTCTGATAAAAAAGCATCAAAGTCGTCGCGCCATCTTCTTCTAGGACGACCTTGGATATATTGAATACATACTTTAGAGAAAACGATGAGCTAGGTTTAGAACGCTTACTTTATTCCAACTGGAGCGACCTTAGCTGCCGCAGCACCAGTGTTGGCACTAACTACTGGTTTCCAACCCCCTGTGCTCCTAGCCAACGGAGTATTTGGTGACGTGTCATCTGAGAGTTCCACCATTGATTCCTGCAAACACCAGTTCTGTACTATTAAAAGCCTTAAATGCCTTAATAGCAAATAAATCCCAAAGAAATAAGTATATGTTGAGATATAAATAAATAAATTCAAATTTTTAACATTAACACTGCTGAAATTGATTCATCCTTATAAAGCCATTAGAATACAAATAAATGAGTAAGTAGTACCAGCTGATGATGAGGAGCCTGATAGGTCTTTCCAGTTGTCAGTGGAACTAAATTTGACATATACCGGACCCCATGACCTTTTTTTGGCAGTCCAATCTGCTTCGGCACGAAAGCCGGCTGCTGCTGTTCCCGTAGCCTTTTTCTTAATCTCTTTTTTGCACCTTTTCCCAAACTGAAAAAAAAAATACGACAGAGCTCAAACTCTACTCAATGAAACAAACATTCATTTTAAATCAAACAAATCATTGTGTATAAAAATAAATTGCCACAAGTATGATGGAGCAATACTTGAGGATGGCTTGGCGAAATTAGCTGATTTTTTTTTGTTGTTTGTAATTTTCAGGACAATATTAAGGATAAATGTGTTAATGGAATAAGCGAAGTGAGAAAATAGTTTGTTCAGAATCGAGAGTAGAATCAATTTCACAGGTTTTTGATAGGGTTTTTTTTAAATTTATTACTATTATTATTTGATAGCCCAGCAGCAACTTTGCTGATGTGGCTATATCTAAGCTGGTGTGTTGTTCACTGCACATTAAGAGAGTTTGTTGTCTATAAGCGGTTTTATTAGGTATTTAAATTTTTGCCGCTTCTATCTAAATATTTTCGTGGATATGCGCACGGGGGGAAGTGGGCGTGGTGTGCACAGACGCGAGGTGGACGCTCCATGATAGCTTAAAAATCTACTAGAACAACAATGAAACTTTAAAATAACAATATCTAGAAGAAAAATTCTTTGTTTAAGTTTTTTTTTACGGGAATGGATTTATTTTTAATAAAAATCTGTTGGGGTGTATGAGGGTTTCGCTTATTCCATTAACACGTTGTATATATTTTTAGTCAGTTTCTCAAAAACGGTTCTAAGGATTTTGATGAATTTTACCATACAGGAAGCAAATGGAATTATGTCAAGATCGTAGCAGGTTGAGAACTGTGGTCTCTGCCTACCCCGACGGGAACAAGGCATGATATTATGTATGTTACCATACAGGGGTTGTCAGGGCCAAAAAATCAATCTAGCTAGGTCTCATGTCTGGTAATATTTGTTTTCCCTGTATTTCTAAGCAATTGTTAAAGCTAAAAGTGCTCTTTTCTATAGGATTTTTATGTAAACTCAAACTTAGAACTTCTGGTTCATAGCCGGTGCAGTCATCAAATTCACAAAATTAGTACCTTTTTTAAAGGGCAATGCATACGCTTCTATAATAAAATACCCACTGATATTTAAAGTTTACCATTCAAATCAAGCAAAAATTATATAAGAAAGGTTATTATAAAATATCAGATTATCTAGGAGAGAAAAATCCATGGGCTGAGGCTATGGTTCTAACAGGCTAATTAAAAATTCAGTGACTTTTAAATATTTATTGTATCAACTCCAAAAAAAATATTTAAAAGAGTGCATGGGTTTTTATTATCGCTTTTGTTTTCCCATCATGGCGACACTTTGGTTGTGAAGCCATGTAGTTTAGCTGACGTCATTAAAATATTTTAATATCTTACAATGAATAAATTATAATTCATTTGATTTGAAAAATTGGATAGTTAATTTAAAATTTTAGATAGATAAAAAAGGAATCGTAAAAAAGCAAATATGTGCACGCCGTACCGCAGATCGATAAAGTGGATAAGATTTAGTGTGTTTGTAAGTAAAAATAGCTAAATAACAAAAATAAATACAACAATACAAATGTGAAGAGGTTAGGTTTTACGATCATAGAATTTTTTTATTGGAGTTTATCTTCTTGGAGTTTATACATACAAGGGTAACAAATTATCTTCGTTTTGCATATTGAATTGTTATAACTTCAGCAGAAACTTTTGGACTAGAGGGATTAATTTCCAATTTTTAGCAGTTGTTTACGCAAAATTACCACAAAACTTCCCATCTGTCATGAACTGTCATCTGCATGAACTGTCAGTCAACTGCCAATTTCAGTGTTCCCAAATACAAATAAATAAAATTGGCAGAGAATTGGGTGAAGAATCGCGAAAAATCAAGAGGTTCTTGTGCAATTTGCAAGAACGACATCAACTGATGATTTTAAACGAAAACATTTGTTCGCTGAAAAATGAATGTTTAGTCGCCGATACGGCGACATAAATAAATAACAACTAGATGATGTAGATTTCACCGGCGTGTATTACTGAATCAATTATAGCTATATATTTACATAAGCTGAGATAAAATAGCGTGCTTGACATAAGACGGTAAAACAATGACAAGCTCTGTGTTATAGACAAAGTCCCAAAGGGAAGTGGTTGCTTTTTAAAATCAGGGCAAAGGCAGCAGAGCCCATACTGCCACAACCACCCCCCTACGGAGAAAAATAGTTACACAAAAAAAAATTAACAAAACGTAACAAAAAACAAAAAATCTAACTTCGCAAATGCAGAAAATGCATACAAATGTAACAAAGATTTGAAGTCACATTACAAAAAAGTTCAAACCTAAACAGCTATACATCATAAACAGTTTTAAATCTAACAGTTCGTCCTGACCGAGTGATAACAGGCTGCTGTACTGAGTGTTTACCAGGTGCGGAAACAAAAGGACGGGCCGACGCGGTCGGACCCACGGGTGGCGCGGAGGGCGCTGCAGCAGCTGCGGGAGAGGCGGGCAGGACGACTATATCAGGGTCAGGCGCGATGAAAGCCGGCTTAGTGCGGTCGATACTGACCTCAACCTTCTTTCCGGCAGAGTCCAAGGTTAAAGTTTTGAGGGAGCGACCAACGACTTTGTATGGGCCAGTGTAAGGTGGTTGAAGGGCTCTCCGAACAGAGTCATCGCGAAGGAAAACGTGAGATGAATCCTTAAGATTCCTGAACACGAAAGTTGCAGGTGTGGCATGTGCAGATCCAGGAACAGGACGGAGGCCGGCCATCTTGCGACGAAGTCAGCTCACGAAATCGTCCGAGGGTTCCGGCTGAGAGCTGCTGGGTATCAAAATTTCACCGGGTAACCGCAGCGGCTCACCGTACACAAGCTCCGCAGAAGAACATTTTAGGTCCTCCTTTAGGGCGGCCCGAACACCCAACAGGACTAATGGTAGAGCCTGGTGCCAGGTGTCTTTGTGACACATGAGAGCCTGCAGCCTTAAGGAGTGATCACACCTAGCTGAATTCAAAGACTAATTCGGCATACATTGCTGGAAGGCTTGGTTATGTTAATTGCAATATCCTTACTTCAACGAGCAATGTATGCCGAATTAGTCTTTGAATTCAGCTAGGTGTGATCACTCCTTTAAGCTGGCGATGAAAACGCTCGATCATACCATTAGCTTGTGGGTGATAGCTAGTAGTCCGTGCGCGTTTGGTGGCGCTAATGTCCAAGAGGCGGTTGAATAATGCGGACTCAAATTGGCGGCCCTGGTCAGTAGTGACACACATAGCATTTTAGCATTTTCACGAAAAAGAAATTAGAGTTAGGTATCTAGGTACGGTCAAACGCTCGTCGGTAGAAACTTTTTCAACTCTATTACCGCGCCATAAGGTCCAAAAGTGTTTCTACTGATGTGATGTTGAGTGTACTAATAAACGAAAATGTAATTTCGTTAAGCACGGCGGCCACCAGCTGGCACCGAAAATATTTTTTAACGAGATCATTAATTTATAGAAACTTTTCTAATGGCTTGTCATGAATTGAGAATTGCCCAAACAAAAATCGGAAAACAGAGAGCGTTACGTACGGCAGATGACGACATTTAATATTGGGGAATCTGCCACATTATTGGGTAGTTTGGAAACACTGATTGTTTTTTTTATTCTTCATTTCAGTCAGGCCACGACCAAACACCATGATGCCCAATTGTTTTGGTTTTTTGCGTGGTTTTTTAGGGTTCCGTACCCAAAGGTCCAAATCTTAATCAATCTTTTGTAAAAATTATAAAGGTATTGTATACGGTATTGTAGGCACCTGGCTTTTTGTGCAAAATAGTTTGTGATATTACAGCGGATTTGCTAACACCTACTTTTGGTGAATATTTTATTATATAAAAAATCGTCCAAGTGCGGGTTAAACTATCACATTAAAAGTATCACTGAAATTTCGTCTTTCTAACACATTTACCCACTTATTGTAGGCAATATACTTTACGCGAGTCCGACTTACCTACACTTAGCTGGGTTTTTTCCACCTTTTATCTAGGTAGTTACTGAATTCATCATCATCAAACAGGGAACTTAGCAAAAATGCCCTCTAGAATTTCAGCAAAAATGCATGGTACTTGGGAGGGGAATCACCATAGTCACTAGCTTGTAAGCGTTGCGCCTGGCGACCGCTGTTGTTGGTGACCGCAGTATGTAAGATAGTAAGATACACAGAAAGATGCTGCTGCCCATCCTCCGGTTATTATGCCCTTAGTCGCCTCTTACGAGACCCACGGGCTTAGATGGGTGGGTACTATTCCTTGCCAGCACCAAACGGGATTGAATTCAGTATGGACTTAATAAGTCGCGTCTCATTCATGTACAGGTTATTTAATGAGTAGGTATGGGTTCTAGATTCTGCGTTTAATTAAGTCTTGCTACTTATACAACGTGTTACTGGAAAAGCGAAACCGTCATACACCCCAACTGATTTTTATCAAAATAAATCCATTCCCGTAAAAAAATCTTAAAAAAAAATGTTTTTTTTTCTAGATATTGTTATTTTAAAGTTTCATCATAGTTCTAGTTTCATCGTTGTTCTAGTTCGCGCACGCCACGACACCTTTCGGGCACAGATAGACATGCTGGTAAAGCATGCTACTACGTAGCAAATGCTACCTAGCAGCATGTGTGTACACGCTTTGCTTAACATAAGCATGCTCATTTCTAGCATGCTTATGTCATTGTCAAAAATTTACCGTCGTTCAATTTTCTAGCGTGCTACCTGCGGCGCGGGTGGAAGGGGGTGTGTTTTGAGCACGTGTGAACAGGTTTGCTTATGAGCATGCTAGTGTCAATCATTTGAAAGCTGTCACATGTGTGTATCGCATCAAAATACAAGTAATAGTGTTCTGTGATGAAAATGTCTCGCTGGGGCGACGAAACAACCATTTTATTAAGTTCAATTCGAAGGGCCACTTGATTTTCCATTTTCACTAACGTCTTATAGGTTATATTAGCATGCTACTTAATGGCATATGTGTCAAGAGTATTTGATTTGAGCATGCTTGTTTAGTAGCATGCTAGTAACGAGCATTCTTTTTGCAAGCAAGTGTAGACAGTCAAAGAGCATGCGCGTTTCTAGCATGCTAGTAAGCATGCTCATTTACAAGCATGTCTATCTGTGCCCTTCCTCCCCTCGCCGCCAGCGCGCGTATCCACAGAAATATTTAGGGGAGGCAGGGGCTCTTTTGCATCTAGCGTGAAAATGTCTTAGCAGAAAGAATTTATAACTTAATTTGTATGTTACTTCATGTAGAATACCTTACGGAGCGACTTAGTCTGTAAAAGACCAAGCTCCTTAAATAAAGAATTTAAAAATAAAAAAAGCGGCATTTAACTAATAAAAAATTTAAAAAATTACCCCTATCAAAAACCCGTGAAATTATTATTGATTCTACTATCGATTCTGAACCAACAATTTTCTCAGTTTCGCTTATTCCGTTAAAACGTTGTTGTATATAATTATTAACATCTTAAACGGGTAAGTATGCTTATCTACATATTGCGCGTTATAAAATCACAAAGTCGCCCGCGTTATATAAAATGTAATATCGCTCGTTAAGCCCACTTGACCCCCCGCCCTGCATTCACAGGATGTTCTAGTTTCAATTAATATTGTTTTGCAGTTTAGCCAAGGATTAAATAATAGTAAACTGAAGTTTAGTTCATTATATTAAAACTGTTGACGGCGAGTTGTAAAAAGGTTCTTTAAATTAAAGACTCCTTTAAATCTATTGCTGTCACATTCCTTGTCAAAAAAAGAAAAAATATTAGGCAATAAATTTTTAATTTTACAGATGCTTTGTGCAACTGGTGGATAAACGCTAGTATGCACAAACTAGAGTAACAATTTGAACTGACCATATTGGAAAAAAAACAACAGATTTTATTCGTTTTTCTTCACTTTCTCGAAGAAAGAATAACACCGTCACCTTTTTAAAAATTTTTTTACCAACGGTTAGTAAATTAAAAAAATATCTACTTTTAATATCCAACCGTGCAAAGCCGGGACGACGGGCTGCTAATTCCTAATATTCAGGCTGGCACCGACCTGAAAAACGTTTATTTCTCCATTCTTATTAGTCTTGAAGTCGGTTTAACTTTTTTTTTAATTTCTTCCTTTTTTAACTTCTGTTGTGATTTAAACTACTTCTAAGTAATATTTTTTTCGTTCGTATATAACTCAATTATTTCTTTAACTTTTGTAGTTTTACTGAACCGATTTTAACATGAGTAATAAGTACTTTGTTCAACTAAAAAGAATACAGCAATCTGACTTTTAGTTCCTGAGATATACATGGACTTCCAGTTTTACGAAACCAATTTTAATGAACTGCTGAACCGATTTTCATGAAACTTGCACCTTACCCTAAATTGAATAATACCTAGTTCAACTAAAAAAAGAATGATTGCAATCTGACTTATAGTTCCTGAGATATTCGTGGACAAACATACATACAAGCATACATACATACACTCATGTTTGGTACATTTGTTTAGAAGCTCAAATAGACTATAAACTACGCGAAAGTTGAGTAAGTATTTTTGACAATGCTACATACATACCTACATATCGGTCGAAT
Organism: Athrips mouffetella; assembly: GCA_947532105.1. NCBI lineage: Eukaryota > Metazoa > Arthropoda > Insecta > Lepidoptera > Gelechiidae > Athrips > Athrips mouffetella. The sequence goes on from OX383965.1 coordinate 26,359,914, forward strand.
TGATAACTTCCTTATTTTGAAGTCGGTTAAAATAGCAAGAGTTACCTTTCTGTGCTTTTCAAGTAGGAAGTATTGCGAGCTAGTTTGACGATCGATTAACTAAAGACGGTTTGATCAATTGAAATTTTTAAGATACGATCGATCGGCCAAATTAGATTGACCAAATTAAAATCGTATATCGGGTGTAACAAAAATTGTTAGCCTCTTACATGAACCATAAAACTGAACAGCTTTCCGTAATAAGAAATGCGCAATTAATTTTATGGGAAGTTGAATTTCTTTTTGTATTTTGTCTGTTCCTTGGGAAAAGTTGTTGAGATTCACGGTCTGAATAATACGCTAAAATGGTGCTTATACATTTTTGTTACAAATTGTATAAAAGTGCAACGAAGCTAGCATCAGGACACGACCTTCCCTGGTCCACAAGGAAATCACTGAACAGGCTGCGGTCGAGCGTTGGAAGGTGCTGGAAACTTAAATGAAGGATGAGGTAGGGCTTTTCTGAAAACGACAAGTATGAGTGTGGCATTTTGAAAACCATGACTCAATTGCTGTAGGCCCTACCTTCTCCCAGTGCCGGAATTACCAATAGGCTGAGTAGGCTGGAGCCTAGGGCGGCAGATTTTGGGGGGCGGCAAATTTGGGGTAATTTTTTTTTTCATGTAGAAATTAAATTACCTACTGTCGTAGAAATCAAAAAGATTCTTGATAATAAATCTAAATAAGTAATGAATTTCTAAATGTAGGCCTCATCCAAAACAGCAAAACAGCTTATCGACATTACGTCTTGCCCCGATTCTATCCTGACGAACCGTTCCCATTATGCTCGCAAAGTTTCCGCGCTGTAGTATGGCAGCTTCAAGTTGCTGGACCAGAAAAGGACCGATGCGCTTCCTCAGCTTCTTAAACTTCGTCATATTATCTCCTTCACAAACTCCTTCGCTTCACTGCCCCAAGAACTCGCTATCTCAAACGCCACAGAAAAAATAATGCTTCCGTCTGGCGCACCAGCGGCAGATTCCACAAGAGGTCAAGTTGAGATGCGACGTTGCGTACTTACTGACACACGTCGCATCCTATTCGAGACTTCACCTCTTGCTCTACGATATCATGGTTAATCCATCTGGTCTTTTGCAATTTGAGCAGTTTAGACCTGGAGGCTCGTTTAAAGCAAGGTGCAGCGGAAACGTCCCTGAGCAACAGAGACAATTTAGTGCGTGATGCCCCTTGGCTTTAATAGTTCTGCCGCAAATGCATAAATGGAGCTTACAGACATTACAGCCCAACCTACAGTAGATACCACGGCGACACGCATCGATTCATCATCCAATAAAGTGCCCAGGTTAGGAGAAAGAATGCCCCATCCTCAGGAGCAGTGTTTGCCATCAACCCAGCTGACTCGACCCCAGTTGGACCAGCCTCCAACCGTGGTATGTATACTTGCAGGTGATATCGTTCCACAAACGCTGTTGAGGACCAAGTAGTTCGAGCCTCCTACTCTTACACTCATGAGATATACAGGGTGTTAATTTAATTGCGTGCCATACTTAAGGGAGTCTTCAGTTACGATAAAGGAAAACAAAAAAAATATTCAAAAAAATCCTACAAAAAAAAAAAAACTAAAACTGCATTTGAACTTAACTAACGAGGAGCACCGCGCTATCACCGAGCCAGCGCGCGAGAATCAGTGGATAAGGTAGGCATATACATAACTGAAACTTTTCGCGCGCTTTTGATAGGGCGGTGCTCTGGGTAATTGCCCTCCGCGTTAGTTTAGTTTCAATGAAGTTTTTAATATTTTTTTAGGAAAGATTTTTTTTTATAATTTTTTTGAGTTCCTTTATCGTTACTGAACCACCCCCTAAGCTATGGCACGCAATCAAATTAACATCCTGTATACGAATTTTGCCACCATGAGAAGATAGCATTCTAGCGGCAATTCTCTCAACACTTTAAGCGAAAAATTCGCTCTTGACGTGCGTTTACGGCCAAACATCTTCCGCAACACAAAATTGACAAAACGCTCTAGCTTCGTTACGGACTCTACTTAGGGATATATTCTAATCCATAAATTAAAATTCAATTAATGTATAGGGTAATAACGAATTTTAGAGGTCGGCAGGGGCGGCAAATTTTTAATAGCCTACGGGCGGCAATTTTGTAAATCCGGCACTGCCTTCTCCTTCTTGCACTCATATAGGCCTTTTTGAAAGCAACCAAAAGGCTATTGATGTGGCCTCTTTTTGAGCTTTTACAGAAAATTTTAATTGACTCGTAAATAAGTAGAAGACTGACAAATAACTGCATTTCAGTCAAAACGTAAACATGCAACAAGCTTACCAAATATTCATGGGTCGTAGACTAAATGTATTCTTTTTGCTTTCCCAAATATATCTTGTCCAGGTGAAATGTATGGAGCGCCTTACATTTCATCCCCTCTCCCGAACTGTTGCGTGCCATACCTATTCTATTTTTCGTCTGTCCATTTGGCAAGCTATTACTTTTAAGTAGACCGAGCAACATACTTAAATTTGGCCAGTTGTGACTATTATTTATTCGTAGCCAGGGGTCCAACGGGTCTAACCAAGTATAGGTACCTCAGTATACAAACAACTGTATTCAATCATTTACTACCTCGACTTTTTAGTCGTAATTTGCTCTCACTTAGATTGTGGGCCACCTGATGGTAAGTGGTCACCACCGCCCATAGTGCCCACTGTCTCATTAGCAGCATCATTGACACTAACAAGACAGCAAAACGCGTTGCTCACCCTAAGAACTAAGTTGGTGTGTCTCATGTGCCAGTAATTTCACTGGCTCCCTTGCCCTTCAAAACAAAACACAGCAGTGCAAACTCTGCTGCTTTCCGTAGAAAAAAGAAAGGGAGTGTTCTTCCCCAGACGGACTTTGCACAAAAGCCCTACCACCTATACCAAAGGTATGGCAGTCAAAAAATATTTTCGTGTTTACCTAGATGGTGACAAAATTAAATCTTATATTCCGAACACCCTGTACGTACACCACCTTTATTAGGGTTGTGACCTAATGATTGGTGCGTCCATCGAAATCTTCACACAGCGAATGATTTTAGACGAATGACCAAATGACCAGTCTGGTTTAAGTTTCTGTGGTGTTCGGTTGCATTTTCATTTTAGTTAATTTAATTTTACCAGCAAATTTTCTTTACGTACCTAGTTATTTAAACTAAAAAGTGAATTATCACTAGATGGGACTAATCTCTACTTGCGATTAGGAAAGTTCGGAAACTGGACGGGTGAACTAGAGCGTTTCCGCGCTTCCGAAGGCATATTAAGGTTATAATTGTGAAGAAGTGGGGTAGCGCAATTTTATTTTTAAATTATTTCATAGGTATTATTTTGCGATATACCGGGTTATTTCTGGACTCCCATACAAATTGTTGGTTATACTCAGAACGCAAATCTGAATAACTTTCCCAAAGAAACATCTATACAGGGTGTTAATTTGATTACGTAACATGGCTTATGGGCGGGATCAGTAGTAACTGAACAACTTTTCCGAAGGAATATAGGTCGAAATACGTAAATAAATTTTTGACCTTCTATAGAAACTGCATCAGTGTGCGCATTTTGTATGGGATATTTTTTTCGTATTTCGACCTATGTTCCTTGGGAAAAGTTGTTCAGTTATTGATGCTGATCCTGGCCCTGAGCTATCAAATTAACACCCTGTATAGTAGTTTTATTTTGGCTCTCCCATTTAAACCTTGCGCCGGCAACAACGGTATATATACGAACCAGGGCGACCGAATTTTTATTGGTTTTTTTTTTACGAATGTTTCTTTCTGAATGTTGTTCAGTTTCATGTTCTAACTGTGATAAAAAAAATTGGGCTGGGGTAGAAAAATAACCTAAGTTCTACGCTTTAATAATCCACTATTATTCATGTTATTGCTGAGCATTTGAGGATTGTATCATAAAAATGCCATTAACTGCCTTTTATCGCTTAAAAAGATAACAGTGAATTTTTGCTGTCTTTAAAAAGTAGATACATTTTAACTCATAGTACTCTAGTAGTTATGCCATATTGTAAAACTATTTGTGCCATTAATACGAATAGAAGAATTAGCTTTAGTGCTATTAAAAACCTAGATACTTAGACGTCTTTACTTAGTCTACTTCCGCGCAATCTTCGAAACCCGTTCAGTAAAACAATGACACAACTTTCAACATAACTATTAATTATTTCATATGACAAAAAGCAAAAGATTATGGGAAATACACAATGTGTTTTCCCATTGATCTGAAGTCGCAGTTGAGATTGATTCGATATTTCGCGTGGCGTCGACGTACGAAGACGAAAAAGTATAAGAAATTTGGCGGGAATTTAAGGAAAAGTGTGAAAGTGTCATGGCGGCGGAAAAGAAGCTGATTGGGTAATGTACATTATTTTTGTACAACATTTTTATTCTTATTTATTTCTATCATTGATATATAGGATGACTTTTAATTAGTTCTTGATAGCAAAAGATATACTGAACAACTTTTCCTAAGGAACATAGGTCGAAAGTCGAAAAACCAAATATTACCTCCCATACAAAAATCGCTATTAGCTGATGCAGTTTCTGTGGGAGGTCAAAACTTGATTTTCGTATTTCGACCTGTGTTCCTTGGGGAAAGTTGTTTAGTATCACGAGTACAGTCATATCTTTTTCTATCAAGAACTACTTAAAAGTCACCCTATATAGTGATCCTAACCTAACACCCTGTATACTTACCCTAAGACCCTGTACATATAGTGATCCTAATCTAACACCCTGTATCCTCATCTAACACCCTGTATACTTAAAAGTCACCCTATACAGGGTGTTAATTTAATTGCCTGCCATAGCTTAGGGGGTGTTTCAGTAACGATGAAGGAACACAAAAAAAATCCTACTTAATTTTTTTTTATCATCAATGATTTTTAAAAATAATTTATCAAGTATTACATTTTGACGGTCCTAAGCCCGTTAAAGTATGAAGGGAAAATTGGAGTCACACACAAAAATAGAAAGGATTTCTTGATACTCTCGCGCTGGCTCGGTGATAGCGCGGTGGCCCTCCGCGTTAGTTTAGTTTCAATCAATTTTTTTTTTGTGTTCCTTTATCTTTACTGAAACACCCCTAAGCTATGGCACGCAATTAAATTAACACCCTGTATATCTACCTACTATGTAAGGAACAGGCACAGTCAATCTTAATCGCGATCCGGTAGAGATGTATCTAAGACAGAAAGAGAATGCCATAGGACCATAGACTAGGTGTACCTATACGATTATTTCTTTATTTCCTATAGCTGCATCCTCTACCGGTAGTATATCGGATCACGATCAGAATGCGATCAGATTGAACGGGTGCGGGCACCCAAAGGGCATGATCAATCGATGAAACTGAACAACTTTATCCAAGAAACATGGACAGTAACCCTTTTTATGAGCTGAACTGAGTAAACCTTAAAACAAACCTTAAAAACTTTTTCATTCCTATTTCATTTCAATGTGTCCCTTGCAGATTTTTTTTTGTTTCATGGTCTGAGTGTGTGTGTGTGTGTGTGTATGTTTGTATGTCTGTTACCATTTTCCAGCTTAACTACTGGACCGATTTCAATGTGGTTTTCTGCGCATAATGGCTGCTGTTTCAGAGCATGTTGTTAGATATGTTTTACGGTTGTAGACTACCAGGGGGCGCTGCAGCAGCCAGGACGGGTGGGGAGAAAAATATATTTTCTCGTCTACCCTATAGTGCGGGGTGTCGTTAGATAGGTCTTTTAAAAATATTGTGAGTATGCTTGAATCATTTCAAACAGGCAGGCATAAAGCTTACCAGAAAGAAGCCCGACGCTTCATTGAAAACCTCGTTTGCTTCTAACTCTACACGCCTTAACTCTACAATCCCTAACTTCACAAAATCTACACTTTAGTCAAAATATGTGGCTAGGCCGTTTCTTTAGTACAAGAACTATTGTATAACAGAAAAGCAATGAACAGTGAATACATTTTTTACATTACGCCCACGTGACGGTAGCGAAACGGTCAAGCCACATATTTTGACTAAAGTGTAGATTTTGTGAAGTTAGGGATTGTAGAGTTAAGGCGTGTAGAGTTAGAATTTTGGCTCTACATGAGATCTGGGTCGCTATTCTCCTAAATTTCTTAACATTGAGTTAATGTTAAGAGTCCGGTATTTGCTATCGGCGAAAACGCGTGTACATTGCATGCTTTCTAAAAGAACTAGAAATTTATTCTATACACAACGAGCAGCGTAAAAATTAGAAAAGAAAATATCTGTCAACTCAACTCAAGGATAAAATTTTATACTTAAGAAAGAAGAGAAAGATATGCAAGATACACGACGCTATGAAACTGAAAGAGATGGATACATTTATCTAAAATACGTCACGCACTCTCACGCATCCACAATGGCGGCCATTATTTACACAAAAATTATTTAGAAATTATAAAAAAGGAGACGCTCTCCTTTTTAAATCTGTGATATATTATACTTAAACAAAACCTTTTAACAGTAAGTAACTAACCTACGGATAAAATAAAACTGAATGTTTACTTTAACCCAAGCAAAATTTTGGTAAAACATTGTTGTTTTCTTTTACAGGGTGAAAATCTTTCAGGGCTATAAATAAACCTACCAAATATGGGCACAAAGGTATTGTTATAGCTAATGTATGAGTAGTCTCTCTTACCACCTATAAGTGAACAGAAGTGAAGATTGGAATAGAATTAGTGCAACTGACTGGACCATTCAAATCACACAATACTAGTGAAGTGAATGATAGTGAATGCATACAAAGCTAATCAAACTACCACACTACACATATTATATTGCACGAGCAAAATCTCTGAAGCTTAGTTGCACAAAGCTGCTCGTCGGTGAAATCATTTTAACCTTGAGCGGGTCTCTGGATGAGTTCAAAAAATGTACTACCCAATAATCTGATTCCAAACTGTGGCTTAGCGTCCACCAGGGAAAAATCACAGGATCTAAGATCTTCAGATCAATGTCTTCGACAGTCAAACCGCTGATGGTTCACTGGTCGAATAAATATTAATTATTATTATTTTAACAAATATGAAACAAAAGCAATGAAAAGAGTAAAAATTCTCGAGAAATCTGTAATTAATTCAATAAAACGAAACTGAGATGTAATATTTGGGATTGTGAATTTTCCTTGATAAATTTAGTATGTGGTTTACTTAAAAGCTAAACGCCCCAGTACCAAAAGCCCATTAAAAAACTACTTGGATGCTAATGTAAGTAATAAAGTAAAAATTGTAGGGTATATTTGGGAACTGAATAAGCTAACAAATTATTAGATAAGGTATAGCACATTCAGGATAAGTCGGGCTATGATGGTTATTTTCTGAGCATTGGTGAGAGGCGGAGAGCCGATGAATGATTCGTTAGCCTTCCCCCACATGCAGCGCTCACCCCCGCGACTTATTTTTCAACTTCTGCACATTAATGGTCACAGCCCGAGTTATTTTGTAAGCTGTAAAGAGCTTTTTTGAAAGACAAATATCTATACAAAAATATAACAAAGAGTCTTAAGATTTTTTATGACTACTGGTCAGATTTACCAAATATGCCACTTCTAATTTCTTACTTATTGGGGAGAAATGAAAATATCTTATTATCTTAAACTAATAAATATTTTAAGAGCATATTCTGTACTTTTTGTCATTCCCAGCATATACCAGAGATCAGGAAATAGTCAGGTGTTTTGTAAACAAAATCAAAACATCAAGTTCATGTGTTAAAAATGTAGATATTTCTGACTTTCTGTATGTAAAACGATAGATTAAGTGTTCCTCTGTGTATTGTGGTTACAAACGTGTGCCTCGTATAATTGGAAATAAATCTTTTTTTATAAGAATTTTTTTATTATAAGAAAAAAGTTTGTTTACAAAACACTGACTCTTTTGTGAACTCTATAATAGGTATTTATAAATTAATATTTTAGGTATTAACAGATATTTTATCTGTCAGCTTCAGTCAGATGGGCTAGCTTTGCGTATTAATAGGTAAAGTCAAGTGCAGGTCAAGCTTAACACTCGCAAAGCAATTCTAGCCTTAGTAATCAAATTAAGAACGGTACAAAGCTCAAAACAAACAATTTATTGATAAAGTTAAGATTTTACAAGTCACAGTAATTTGATTAAATTATATTATACTATGTGTCTAGCTTGACCTGCTCTTGACTGTTCAAATGCAGTAAATATATAATAATTAGCGCCATTTAGCGCAAATTGACTAAATTAAGTACTATGTTAGAAACGAACCTGTAGGGCTAATGAATCATCCAAATTTATGAATAAATACCCAGTTGATGGTGATAAAATGTAAATTATCTGCATCAGAGCAGTCAGCAGATGAAGATAAAATTACATTTACCTACATCTCTCATATTCGGTAAGTAGGTCCTTATTACCACCTTAATGGGGCTTGTAGGTGACCAATGAGCGCTCTAGGGTAATAATGTAGCTAGAAAAGCCCTAGGGCGGTAAGTAAGTACCTACCTCAAAGCCCTAGGGCGGTAAGTAAGTACTTACCTCAAAGCCCTAGGGCGGTAAGTAAGTACTTACCTAAAAGCCCTAGGGCGGTAAGTAAGTACCTACTTACCTCATAATCGAGATGTAAAGCAGAGTAGTTAGCTCGGGTGTAAGCATCAATTGCACCCTCGAACTATAGGCGCCCTCGCTGCGCTCGTGCGCCTAAATATATCGGGCTGCAATTGATGCCTTACTGCCCTTGGCTACTAATCTACTATTATCAGCATCAACTGGAACTGCAGAATAAAATGTGGATAAAATAGTAATTAAAACACGAGCCTTATTTTTCATACGTTTATTTCTTTTTCTTATAATGGGTGTAAGAGACATCCCTCCGAATACTGAAAGGGCATGCATGATCAGTCAACGTAATTGAACAACTTTCAGTGAACAAAACTTTCAGGAAACGAAAAAAAATATCGGCTTCTCAATACAAACTGTCCAATCAAGTTTGCAATTTTGTATGGAGAGGCCGATTTTTTCTTTCTTTTCCTGAAAGTTTTATTCGTTGACTGCTCATGCTCTTTCAGTATTCGGAGGGCTGTACCTTACACCCTGAATAATTAAGAGCAAGCATTTTCATTTCATCATCATTATCAGATCGGCAGCGTGTCATTAAAATATTATTTATATCTTTACACCAGTTAAAAATAAAACATCTACACGCTAAATCGAATATAAATCAAAATTTGTTTCTTTAGGCTCAATGCAGTTAATAAAGTTAGTATTTACCTCAATACTTAAAATAGTTTTTGCGTACAATTTTATATTTTCTGATTTGGTGTGGGTTTTAGTTACCCAAACTAATACATCCTGAATGGTCGAAAATATTTCCTGTGAATCTTTGTTAAGGTAAAACAACTTTTCATTTTTTTTATTGTATTCTCTACTTTTCAATAACTCACTGTTTTTATTTTTATCATAAAAGTTGTTTTTAAAATACAAAAAAAAATACAATACAATAAATGTAACACAGTCTTTGAAGATGTGAGTTTTTGTTTTTTTCAATAAATAACCAGTTACATACTGCAGGTGTGCCTTTCTTTTTGGGTTATCGCACTTAACTTCATAAGGTATAAATATATCTTTTTCTAAATAGCTTAAATCTATCTCAAGAGATGTATTATTTGCTTCATTTTGCTTGAAAAGTTCTTTCATAGATTTAAACATATTTTTACATGTATCTTTTTCACAATTAGACACCCGGGTCTAATTGTGAATGCGCCCCTGTCTAATTGTTTAATAACAGGGCAAGAAAACGCGATCTCAAAAGCTTGTGGAGATGGGTTTGTGTTCCTAAAACCGTGGCTTCTTATGGCTCCAAAAAAGTTTTCTAACGGGTCTTGGTTAAAATGTCGCATTAATATTGATTTAATATTGTAATTTTCAAAAAGTACATCCCTTAAATACTCGATATTGTTAACAGTATGTAAAAAGTTTTTTATTGTTGGTACTGTTGTTTCTTTGTTATTCACTAGGAATGTCATGGAATTTAGTACTACTTTTGCTTTCGACCATACCGTACTATGCTGAGATCTTGGCGTTAATGCGGCTAGAAGAGGTTTTCCGCTTCGTTTTTTTGAATTTTCGAAACTCCCATTAAGGGAGTTAAACAATAGGTCAAAAAATAAAATGACGTCTGCTGTTTCCTGACACTTTAGGTAAAATATCTTTTTCTGAAACAAAAAAAAATAAATGTTAGAAAAATCACAAACAACTAACCGATACAAACTGTGTAAGAGACGGTGTATCGAAAACTGTAAGGGCGTACTCAGTCAACATAACTGAATAAATTTTCCACAGAAACATTTTTCGGATATGAAAAAACTTTCGACTTCTCCATTCAAACTGTTCGATCAGTGTGAGCAATTTCTATGGCGAGGTCAAAATATTTTATCATTTGCCAAAAATGTTTCTTTTGAAAAGTTGTTTGTCTAGAAAGAATATTCTAAATTACCTAAAAATTGTGACAGGCATAACTTATAAGAGAAATAAGTACTTATTAACTTGATCAACCACATAGTAAATGAACAAAAGTCAAAACATCTTTATTAGTCTTTTTGTACAATTTACAACAAAATAACGGAAAATGTAGCTCAATTACCTGAGAAAAAATTAAAGAATTTATAAAGCAAATGTTATGTAAATAAATGGTACAGCAGCACTGCACTTACTTTCTCGCAATACTCAAGGAAAAACTATCAACCGCAAACTTAAATTTGTAATACCATACACATAGTATGGAATTACAAACTTTTATTTATGTTTGTCAAAAACAAATGTTTGAATGAAATATACAGATCAATTCAGAATTCAAATTGTCAAACATTAAAACAAACAAACCTCAAACGATTTCAAGTAAATCACATGTTTAACTTTTGGTAGTACTGGAACACCCTTTATTTGAATTTCCACAGATCCATGGATACTACCGTAGGATTCTTGCATGGAGATTTTTTAAATTTCCCAACACCTGTTCCTTATGGATAATTGTTCAGTTTAGTCTACTGGGCAAGCCCTTCCAGTTTTTGGTACACCCTGTGTACTAAATTTTATTCAAAAAAATCATAAAGAATATCCAGTCAGGTAGACAAACAATCCAGGATTAATATTATAGACAATTTTAATAAATCAATCGAACCAATTTTGGGTAAATCACATATTTAGTATTTGGTCGTACAGGAACACCCCTTATATGAAATTACACAGATCAATTGATACTGGCGCAAGATATCTTATATGGAGATGCTTGGTCATGCAAAGTTTCATCAAGATTCTATGAGCCATTTATGAGAAAAATTCAATTTTTCATTTTCGTTGCATGACAGCTACCCTCAAAATGAGAGCCAGCAAGAAACCACTTCGAACCCTTCGATGGATTTGCATACAACTCCTAAATTCAAAATATGGTGTCAATCGGAACTGTTGTTTAGCCGCTAGGCCAAAGCGTGACGGACAGACCGACCGACAGACGGACATTTTTGGGAGACTTGTTTTTTATGATGTATAAGTGACATAGAACACATTTTTGAGAAAATTAGAAAAACTTTTTTTCACGAATACAATACCTTTCTCGCTCCGCTCGAAAGTAAAAAGTATATTATAGACAAGATGACTACATCAAGAATGTTGCCGTATGATTCAGACTGGTGAAAAAAAAGGTGGCTGAGAATGGGCAGACAGGGCATTCTGTACTACCATACTGCAGTCAACATCCACTGCTGTTCATTGTGTCAGCCATAATGCAAAAAAGTGGTGTCTTGTACAACCCCCAAATATTCCAAACAAACACAGAAATATCTTAGCATAATTTGTTTACCTTTTAAAGATTTTTCTGCACTGACAAATTCTGACTTGAAGTTTTTTGGAGGAGGAGCAGATGATGTAGAGGCCACACCAGATGTACCGCATGCATTCTTTCTATCACAATATTTGTTACATCTCTCAAAATTTTGAAGCCTTAAAAGTAGATAATCACTAATGTTAAAACAGTTTTAGTTCAGAAATATTGAAAACTGAAAGAATAACAAAAGTTTAAGTCATTTAAAAATTACCAGGCATGCTAGCTAGATGCTAGGAACAGCTCCATAAGATAATCTTGTTGTCCAAGTTGAATACTTTTTTTCAAGGTGATTATGCCATATTTTTTGCAACAGCATTTACCCAAGTAATGAATCGCTCCTTTTCATTGTCGTTGGATCAAGAAATGCATGTAGAATAACAAAGTCTGCACCTGGAAAAATTAAAATGTACATTGTTGAATATGCCTGGGTGACCTAGTGATGTTATCTAGCGATATCCTTATATAGGGGGGATGGATGATGAAAATTACTCACGGCTTTTTCCACATTTCGGGACACAACAACTTGTGACTACAACTCCTCACAGAGCCAGCCATGTTCTAAAGAAAGAATGTCCTAATCGTCTGGTAAAACAAGGTCCGGTAGGATGAACAGGGGTCAAACGTTAGAAGAGCAGTTGTTGGTGTCCAGGGGCGAGCAGTTTAGAGTTTAATTACCTAGGTACCACGAAAGCAACATTCAACAACAAACAACGGAATTTTTTTTTGTTCGATTGATTTGACATTAACAGTGTTGCCATAAGCTCATTTCAGTTTGTTTCGCTATGTAACATGAAAAGTTCCGGAATAGAAAAAAATTATGAAAAAATTAAAATTGTTGCACAAATCTGTTAGCATCTGTGTATTTCCAAAAAGTGCGTTATTGTATTTGGGTAGGTTTTCTAAACAACACCAATCACGGAAAGGAGCGTCCAAGGTCCTTTTTAGAGTACCGTAACTAAAAATGAAAATAAAATAACCCTTATACAGCGTAAATTTTTATTCGTTTTAATCCCGAAGCCCAGTGATTCTACTCATGATAACAAGCAAGTTTACCGAAGAAAAAAATTTTTAGTTGAAAAGAATTTTTCACCTTCCCATACAAAATGAGTCGATCACGTGACCACTTTAGTATCTCTTCTTCCTCGGTCCCTCACTGATGAAGATCGTGACCACATATATTTTCCTTCCATAGACTGCGATAATATGATGTGTGAACCGACCGCTGCATGTTGCCGCCCACTGCCTTCTTTATTGTTTCTGACCATCTCGTAGGTGCCCTACCTTAAGCACCTCTGCCTTCTATTTGGCCTAAAATAATCTGTTTTTCCAAAAAAATGACTTTAGAACCGCACTTAACTTAGACTTAGATCGCATAGTGTGCGCGAAGAAACGGAGGGCACGCTTTCAGCATATAGTGAAGAGCCGTATTAACGGTGGTAGGTACAGAAATACCTATAGAAGGGTATCTGCAGGTTTCTACACGAAATTATAAAGGAAATACTAAGAATTAGACCGATGAAAATATATTTTGAAAAATAACAAACAATTGATTGAAACAAAACGTAAAGACAATTTTGCCGACGAGCCACATTTTAAAAAGTAATAACTACAATGTTCTATGAAGGTCGTACTCGACAAGCCGCGTCGTGATGTTAAGTTCTATCAATATGGACTCATTAGTTCGCATGGCAGTCCAAGCTCGTATGTAGCTGAGTCAGTATGGGCATTCAATGTATGAGGACCAATATTTTCCGGATTAAAGGATGAGCCTTGGCACACTTGTTAGTTAGGTAGACTAGTATTAAAAACGCCCGGGAGTATGGGGCTAAAAGCCAGGTGGGGGGTAGGGGGAGGGGGTAAAGTTTTCCTTATCCACGAGACCGTGGCTCATCATACTCGTAACTGCATATTTATAGCTACTAGGGAAAGTTTGGTATCGTTTTCAGCTAAATAAAAGATGGTAGATTGTTTTCTGAAACAAAAAAGAAGCATTTCCATACAAAAATTAATAATAACTGTCCAAAATAAAAAAAAATAAGTTCAATATTTTTTTGTTAATGGCCATAAAGTTTTAACGTTTATTGGTATCGGTTTTAAAAAAATATTTTTAAAATGCAGCATTCATACCAATTCTAAAAATATAAGCTTTGTTAAAAACTATTGTAAAAGAAAACGTAAATTTTTTTTTAACTCAAAGCGGCAGTGACGTACAAATTCTTAGAAAAATACAGGACAACAAAAACGACTTTATATGTTAGTAAGAACCAGTATCAAGTAAGAATAGAATTTTGTTTTTAAAGAATAGGGGTCAATTCAATTTTTTTTATATAAAAAGAACCCTGAACACCCGTGTATGAACCCTGTGCACCTATAGTTATACCGTCATATTTAAACTTATAGCTGAGCTAAACTTAAAGACAATTTCGAGTTACTCAAAGGTCTGTAATTAATCGATCAACATAGATATGTGCGTAAACTACCTACATGTAGATAGATTCTGTCTTTTGTGTACATTTGCCTTCGCAAGCGCACAAATCTGTGCACTTAAGTTGCCGCTGCAAGCACCTGCATCTGTGGCCACCGCACTTCTTTTTGCATCTGCATCTGATCATTTCCATGCATGCTTCGGCAACCACTGGCAAGTCTGTCCATGTAAGTTGCCAGCTGTTGCCGACTTTGGTACATCCCCAATTAGATGGATCAGGAAGATTTTGAGTCGGTGACATCTGACCCGATACAAAGACAGCTTGAAACACCGCTCGAAGGAAATGTTGGTACAGAGCGGCTTTTGTCGGAGGTATATTTTCTAATTGGCGGTCTTTAATAGTAATTAAAGACTTTCAGGCTTCGTCAACCGCAGAAAATAAACTGGATCTAAAACAATAATTATTTACAAGTATAATATTAGTTGTTTGATTACCTAGTTTCATGATGTTTATAATATCTACCTGTCATATAAAATTACCACAAACTTTTAAATTATGGAAAATACATCGCTGTTTCTGCCTTCATAGGCTGCCAAAAAACCTTCTGTGGCATTGGGTAAAGTGATCCATGTTTCCATCGCACTTTTTTTACCTTTCCCATTGAAACTGGAAACGGTATCACATCCCGTGAAGGCATGGAACAGCGGAAAGTCTTTTGCTTTTTGTGGTCCTGTAAACAAAAAAATCTTTATTGCCTACCAGGACGTGATATGAAGTAAAGGTAACAATCCTAATAATGTTTTATCAAGAGTATTTGCTATCTCATGACAAGGTAGGTACTGGTGGTGTTTTCCAGTACCAACGTGAGCCCATAGCTCCTGTAGCCCAGGCACTTGTTGCACATCAGTGACTGCTAGCACCACGGCGTCGGTGTAAACAGTGCGAATCATGACTCGTGTATAGCCCTGGTTAACTGCATCATCCATGTGTACGATCATTCTTGTGTCCGCCTCTTCGTAGTTACATGGAGCTTCGCATATTGCGAGTGCATTTTGATAGAACATTGGATCTATTTGTGATATACAAGTCTTTATTTGGGTCAAAATCGTGTGAATAGCAATAGCAACGCACTCGCAATATGCAAACATTAGCTCCATGTAACCACAAAGAGGCAGACACAAGGATGATCGTACATATGGCTGATGCAGTTAGCCAGGGCTATACACGAGTCATGATTCGCACTGTTGACACCCACGTCGTAGTGCTAGGTGTCGCTAATGTGCAACAAGTGCCTGGGCTAGAGGAGCAATGGGTACACGTTGGTACTGGAAAACACAACCAGTACCTACCTTAACATGAGATAGCAAATACTCTTGGTAAAAAATTATAAGACCTTTACCTCTCAACACGTCCTGGTAGGCAATAAAGATTTTTTGTTTACAGGACCACAAAAAGCAAAAATCCTTCCGCTGTTCCATGCCTCCACGGGATGTGATACCGTTTCCAATTTCAATGGGAAAGGTAAAAAAAGTGCGACGGAAACATGGATCACATTCCCCAATGCCACAGAAGGTTTTTTGGCAGCCTACGAAGGGAGAGAAACAGCGATGCATTTTTCATAATTGAAAAGTTTGTGTTAATTTTATATGACAGTCAGATATTATAAACTTCATGAAACTAGGTAATCAAACAACTAATATTATAACCGTAAATATTTATTTTAGATCCTGTTCATTTTCTACGGTAAACAAAGCCCGAAAGTATATACTTTAATTAGAGACCTTTAAGTTACTCGAAACTGTCACTATGTTTAGCTCAGCTATAAGTTTAAATATGTCAGTATAACTTTAGGTGCATAGGGTTCATACAAGGGTGTTCAAGGTTCTTTTTATATAAAAAAATTGGAATTGCCCTCTATTATTTAAAAACAAAATTCTATTCTTACTAGATACTGGTCTTTACCAACATATAAATTCGTTTTTGTTGTCCTGTATTTTTCTAAGAATTTGTACGTCACTGCTGCTTTGAGTTAAATATTTTTTTTTACATTTTCTTTTACAAAAGTTTTCTACAAAGCTTATATTTTTGAGATCTGTATGAATGCGGGGTTTCAAAAATATATATTTTTAAACGGATACCGATACACGTTAAAACTTTATGGCCATTAACAAAAACATATTGTACTTATTTTTTTATATTTTTTACTGTAATTATATTTTTTTGTATGGAAATGCTTCTTTTTTGTTTCAGAAAACAATCTACCATCTTTTATTTAGCTAAAAACGATATCAAACTTGCCCTAGTAGCTATAAATATGCAGTTACGAGTATGATGAGCCACGGTCTCGTGGATAAGGAAAACTTTACCCCCTCCCCCTACCCCCCACCTGGCTTTTAGCCCCATACTCCCGGGCGTTTTTAACACTAGTCTACCTAACTAACAAGTGTGCCAAGGCTCAACCTTTAATCCGGAAAATATTGGTGTTGGCGTATAACAAACGGACTAATGCGAAGTAATCTCCGCCAACACCACACACACACATACCCTCACACACGCACACCCATACACACACATCCATACACACATATACTCAACAACCCACACACATACAGAAACACGCTCACAGTCTGTAGCTCCCATTCATAATTGCTTACAATTGAATTGTGTTTCTTAGTCATAACCTAAATTTCTACTTAGTATAGTATGTAGATAGATAGATAATCTTTCTTTTCTTACGGGCTGTTGCACAAGGCTTCTTTACAGTCATTTTCCCATAAATTAATAACAGCCCCTCGCTATTTTTGTTTTGCTGAGAGATTAATGACAAAATAACGTGATACAGTAACGAGGTTCTAGTGCGTACGCGTGTTACAGTTTAGGCTCACGACGTCGCCGGAACGCTTTCACCGAGCGTACTCATTTTGAGAGCTGTAACTGTAATACTGTAACGAGGTTCTAGTGAGTACGAGAGGCCACTGACAAGCCGGATCTATCCGCAGTTTTGGTTTGTATAGAATGTATCGGGAAAGAAGTGATCTACTTTTTATGTTAAAAAATCATCAAATTAGTGGTCATTACATCACGAGAATGAATGTAACTGATTTTGAATATCTAATGATTTTTTTGTAATAATCTTTGTCCTTAGGGTTCAATAGTACACACGGCCGCACTTCGGTAGAAACACTTTTGGACCTTATGGCGTGGTAATAGAGTTGAAAAAGTTTCTACCCACAAGCGGTTGACCGTGCACTATTAACCCTGTAGGCATCTATCAGCAAAAGACATTTATCCTCTGACCATTCACTCATGATGAAGAAAAACTCGAATATACAGGGTGCAAACAAAAGTACCGATTTCCTTTTAACCACATGTTGTGTAACTAGAATAAAGTACAAAGAACATATTAATTATAAAAAATTAACATAAAAATAAAATACTTCCTATGAAAAAAAAAGTTCAAGTTGCCAACCCTGTTCTAAGAATCACAACACGCTCCTCCCACCCGGCGGTGCGCACCAATTGTAAACCTCTCTTATGACATCCACGAACGCACTGCGAGCGCCCTTTGATTCGCACCAAAAACCGACAATCGTCGGCTCGCTGCGAGCCGCTCGTGTAGTGTTCATTGCAGGCTCGCGAACCACGTACACACTATGTTTTAGGTAACAGTAACGGTTACAGTTACGTGCAACGTTACGGGTTCAGAAATGAGTACCTATGTTGTAAGCGTCGGCTCGCTGTGAGCCGCAAGCGTACCGCTCGCAGCAGGTTTGCGAACAACTTACACACTATGTTTTTTAGTTACAATACATGCAACGGTTACGGTTACGGCTCGCTAATGAGTACCCAGCTTTAGTCGTACGTCGAATACCTCTGTTCTTCCAAATCATTTTTGGCCATACCAGCTCTACGACGAATTTCAGCGGTGCAGCTCCCATCACAGGTTATCATCGATCAAAGATACATAAATTCACCGACTTTTTCATAACCATCGAGTGCGGCGGTGCTTGGATCGGCACAATTGAAAATGAAGCTGTGCTGTTGGGTACCGCTGTTGGGCCCAATCCGCCTTCTCCATCAGGTGCTCAAAGAGCCTGGTCGTCTGCTGGTCACCGCTGTGCGACCAGTAAACACCGTCGTGGAGAGATTTCTCAATGCCGGTGTCCACCAGAATCCACAACGTTGACAACCCTGAATCCTTAAAGCAACGGAGATTCCGATAGCAAATGTCATCGCGGATGTACATACAGACCCCTGCCCATTTTCTTAACTTGTGTGCCAACGAGTAACCCGGGTAGTTGAGGTACGCCACGTCTGACGGTGTTGCTATCTGCGTCTCTGTTACAAAGAATAGGTGCGGCTTCTCGGTCTCGAGGTGATGATGGACCGGATCGAGATTGGAGTGCAACCTGCGGATGTTAATGAGGTGCACTTTTAGCTAGCTTTGCCATGAGGAGTTTTTTGTTGTGGGGAACGGAAAGTGGTCGAGACGCGGCGCGGTTATCAAATGGAACCTTTTGACTTACCAATAGACCAATACATCAAAAGCATGAATTTGCTAGATGGGGATAATCATAAAGAAAACTTATCTAATTTATGTAATAGGTACTTTTAAATTTTTTTCCTTTTATGATTACCTTTTCACGTAACAGTGATAGCTATTATTTTTCTGCTAAAGTTCCCCATCAAAGACTCAAAAGTTCCCAAATTAAAACTAAAGTTTCGAACCGACGTCTCATCACATCCATGTTTTTTTTTATATACGATTTTCTGTACGTAGTGTTACCACCTATGAACATGCTTATGCTACTACTTGCTTTTTGTAATTGTAATTTTTTAAATGCATTTCAGTAGAGTATGAGTATTTTTTTAATGTATGAAGCATATTTTTAATTTTAAAGTTTTAAACTTAGAATGGATAATTATACTGTGAACTTTTTTGCATCAGATTGCAGTTATTTAACTTACCAACTACGAATCGTTTTCAGAAAGTGAACACCCGGCGAACTACGTTTCGTTCTGAGCCAGTTGCGCCGACTGGTATTTTCTTTGATTGTAGCCGATTTTGCAAAACACCAATTTTACCAACTTCAGACCTCCAATACACAAAGTTTTAATGTAGTATATAGTATTTCTTGACTGCTTGTGTTTATTTGTTTCATATTGCGATGTTTCGAAGCAATTGTATTTTTTTTAGAAAGATAAGAAGATAAATTAAGAAACTAAGTGAAAAGAACCATAGCCTTCTTACCTTCTTACTGACGTGTTACTGGTGTGTGTGTGAGTTTTGTGTCTGTGTGCGTGAACCCTTTTAATAACTTTATACATCGATTCTTCTGTAATATACAACAACGTGTTTTCTAATAAATCAGTCAATGTATCACGATAAAATGTCGTAATTTTTAATAATTTCGCCGGATAGTCGACAGGAACTCTTAACTTGCTTAAGATTTAGGAGAATTGCAACCCTGATAACTTTTTGAAAACGCGAGCTATATGGTCTCGTCTTGGCAACATTTTACATGAAAATGTTTTTGGTGGGATTTCATTTCTTTTTGTAAGTTTTAAAACCCTGAAATACGTGTTTTATTGTTTATATATTTATTAACAAGGAGTCTCTATTATAAAATTAGCGGAAGTGTCTTACAAACTTCCACCCCCTGATTTAAAGGGTTGGGGGGTAAAGGTTCCAATTTTTAGGATTTTTTTGATGTTTGTGTATTCATTTTAGCTTAGGTACAAATTTTTAGCTTTCTAGGACTTAAATTTGCGAAAGTCCCATACAAACTTTCATCCCCTACTTTAAGGGGTTGGGGGGTTAAAGTTCCAAGTTTTAGGATTTTTTTGTTGTTTTTGTACTAATATTAGCTTACATACCAAATTTCACATTTCTAGGATTTAAATTTGCGGAAGTCCCATACAAACTTTCATCCTCTAGTTTAAGAGGTTGGAGGGTAAAAGTTCCACGTTTTAGGATTTTTTTTATTGTTTTTATACTAATACTAGCTTACACACCAAATTTCAGCTTTCTAGGACTTAAAGTTGCGGAAGTCCCATACAAACTTTCATCCCCTAGTTTAAGGGGTTGGGGGGTAAAAGTTCCAAGTTTTAGGATTTTTTGTTGTTTGTGTACTAATACTAGCTTAAATACCAAATTTCAGCTTTCTAGGACTTCGGGAAGTACCCTAAGAATTTTGATTACTATCAGTGAGTGAGTCAGTGACGAAATTGGGGTTTTTTAGATATCAATAAAATCTAAAGTATAAGAGCTATGCAACTGAAACTTTATACGTTTAATAAGTCCACTATTGTCATCATATTCTGTAAATTTTGTTTTTCTGGTGTAATCCAAACCCAAGGTATGAGGGTTCAAAAAACCGGTCAAGTGCGAGTCGGACTCGCGCGCCGAGGGTTCCGATATACCTATAGTATTTTTGGAAGCAATAAAGTCCATTTTCAGGACCGCAAAACTAAATTTGTTTGTAAAGGTTTTTTGCAGATTTCTGAAAAACTGTGCAACTTAGAAAGATCGTTTTATTTTTGCTGTAAAGTTTACATAAACCTCTGTCAACTGTAATTAATTCAGATTTTCCCTTACTCAAACTTCGGAGATAAGGGGGGGAATGGTATTTTTTTTGACATTTTTCATCATAACTTGAAAACTAAGAAACTTAAAAAAATACAAAAATATATTTTAAAATGTACAAGTAAAGCCCTTTCATATGATACCCCACTCGACCTAGTAGCGACAATTTGAAATTTGGCCCCCCCTATTTTGGCCCCCTTTACATTAATAATCATACTTTTTTCAAAAAATTTTCATGTGCAATGAAGTTGGGCAACTATATTCTAAAACTATTCCAAATTTCAGCTCGATAGCGTAAGTGGTTGCTGAGATATAGAGGTGTGACAGACAGACGGACAGACAGACAGACAGACAGAGCGGCACCATAAGGGTTCCTTTTTTTTACCATTTTGGTATCGGAACCCTAAAAACGACGAAGCGCTTCGAGAAAAGGTACGAGTAGGTAGTGCCCTTGCGCTTCGCTTGGCTCGTCTTGGCGGGGCGGGGGCACTACCGTGCCCCCAGATTCATTAAGAGCTATAAGACGCCAATATGAAGAGCCTTACAGCTGTAACTATTATGGAGAGAGAGTTTGGGTTATATCACTCCTAAAATATTTAACAATATAAAATTTCTGATAGGTAACGTTGAAATGAGCAAAAATGTTTTTAAAAGAAATTGAAAGAGATGTTTCTTGAGCAAATTAAATAAATTCAAAGTGTACTTTTCAAATTCAAAATATCAATTTATAATAAAATTCTTTCAGTACTATAAAAAAAAATTCCAACCTAAAATATCAATATCTAATTTAATTCGTTATCTAATTTTTTAATGCATGCATGTTCTTTATAATTAAATGAGCTCTTTTATTAGATTAGTGTATTTTAGTAACTAAGTAGCTATTTTAAAGCAGTTGAAAAATGTAATGAGCGCACAGCGCCATCAAACTGCTCCTTACAGTTTGGCGCATTAATTGTAAAAAAAAAATTGTTTGTTTTAACTGTTTATTGAATAAATAATAATAATACTCGTAAATGACCGAGTTATGTCCGAGTATACGTGCAAACTGACAATAAAATCGTACGAATACTTCAACCTGAAGACGTTAACTAACTTAACTAACTATAAATATCTACATTTCGACTCATCATTGGAATTTCAATTCATATAGGTACCTCTTTGTTTACTTAAACTACCACATTTATACATACGTTGCTATCGAATTCCTGGCCTATGAGGTATAAAGTTATAATTGTACGTAAGCTAATAATAATTTGGTCGCTAACCGCTTGGTATTATTAGGGATCCGTTAATACAAAAATAAAAAGAAAAGGAACCCTTATGGTGCGACTTTGTCGGTCATTCTGTTACGTCAAAACTGTTTTTCTTATCAAATACTCATGCATGACTTGGTTATCTAACTCTATTAATTTTTTTTTTCATTTAATGGGGCCTGGGGAGCACAAGATGTTACAATAAAAGCCGTAATGCCGAAACTGTGTTAACTCTCCAATTAAATTAAACTTTTGCCAAAAAATACGAAAAATGAATCGACCTCCTATAGAAACCTAACCAGTTTGTATGGAACATTTATAGAGCAAGAAAAGTTTTTCAGTCTAATGCGGGCTTAGATTTTTTGGATTTTCTGTAACACGGTTTACGTTTTAGCAAAATTAACTAATTTAACTTAACGATATCTCTATTCTACAAAGTAGAAAATCGCAAATTTCACAACCACAGGCAGGATTCGAACCTGCGTCTTCTCCGTCAGTACCGGAGACGCTTTACCAACTAGGCTACATTTCATTTTCGATATCTATTAACCATCTTATAATCGGAACCCTTAGAGCGCGAGTCCAACTTGCACTTAACCGGTTGTTTTGTATGATTATAAATCCGAGGATAAAAACCTATAAGGGTTCCTCGTTGACTGCGGAAACCTAAACATTTAAGTCCTACTTTACCCGATGCGACTGCCCAATTAAGTAGGGTTTTTATTTTTTCCAGAAACATGGGTTTGTTACACATTTAAACAATGCAGACCTAATGTAGGTACTTGTGACGAGAGTAGTATCTGAACAAATAACGTTATTTTTTCATTGTATTCAAAGTTATCTGATGTCCTACATTTACACTTCCTGCAATGCAATAAACAAACAGACTAAAACAAAAGATTTAGTAGCATCACTTTTTGTTGGAGTATTAGTACGCACGGCAGGAAGCACGTAGAAACAAAACCAGTATAAGTTGAACCAGCGCTACGCTACAAATGCCCATAACCAGAGACCCAAAGGTCAAAGTGTTTCCATCAACGTGCGGCCGTGAGAACTAGTCATCATCATCATCATAACATCCCATGAAACGTCCACTACAGGACAGGGAGCTCCCTCCAGAATTCTAGCTTTTGCTGGAAAAATGTAGAGGGGAAATACCATAGTCACCTCGCTTGTTAGCGTTACGGCTGAGACCATGGACCGCGGTTGTAGGTGACCGCAGTAAGTAAGATGTAAGATACAAAGGGGGATGCTGCTGCCCATCCTCCAGTTTATAACCCTTAGTCGCCTCTTACGACACCCACGGATATGTATGGGTTGGTACTATTCTTTGCCGGCACCACACGGGGCAACTAGTAGACATACTTAATTATTTTTTATTTTTGACCTTCAGCGGGTCTCTGGACGTTGTAAATAATGAAGCGCTGGCTCAGCTCATACTAGTTATAAGGTACTACTTATTGGCTGCGCTGCATACACTTCCCATCCAAAGTGTGTGTGTAGTCTAGTAGCCCGGCACCCACAGTCACTCCTTCACCATCGCCAAATCCTTTAGGTACTTTACCATTTACATGAGTATGCCTCCTAATATTTTTCTGCGAAAATACTAACATGAGCCGTTCATGTCACTGGATTCCGGTACCCCACTGACTGGAACAAGAATTATTACAAACACTCTGGCATCTTACTCAAAGGGCATGGTGCACTTTCCAGTAGGTACGAAAAAGAAACTTTTGTGCAGTCCATCTGGGGATACCACCCCTTTGCCAAGTCGCACAGAAGCGTATTAAGCGTCTCCAATTTTTTCTCCCTTTCTACACCAAAGTTATGCTTGCGCAGTCTCTTCTCTTACCTATCCTCGACTACGCTGATGTCTGCTATTTGGATGCGACTGAGGAGCTACTTAATAAACTGGAGCGTCTTCAAAACCTTGCCATACGCTTTATTTTCGGGTTGCGGAAATATGACCGTGTTTCTAACTTTCGTGCTCAACTTAAGTGGCTCCCTATCCGCCTTCGCCGAGATATGCACATCCTATCTGTTCTCTTTAACATCCTCAATGACCCGCACTCCCCTCCTTACCTTCGTGCCCGATTCCAACTTCTTCCTCCTCTCACTCGACCTAGGCGCCCTTGTATCACCACGATGCTTGAGGTGCCTAGGAGCAACACTAATTTCTTTTTTCATTCCTTCTCTGTTCGTGCTGTTCAACTATGGAATCGCCTTCCCAAAGCCATACAAGAGAGTACCTCTATTGCCTCTTTTAAACAGAAAGTGAAAGAGCATTTTCTTCTTCAAACCGCTATTTCGTCATCGTATTTCGTCGTTGTATTTATTTAAATATTTATGTACATATTTTTATATATCTATTTATATGTATTTATATTTATTATATATATTATGTAGGTAGGTGGTGGTAGGTGCCCGGATAGGTGGGCCAAACGCGCCACGGAATGGGTACCCCATGATGGACGCCGAGGCAGAGGAAGGCCCAAGAAGCGGTGGAGAGATGATCTGGATGCTTTTAGAGACCAGTGGCCCATAGTCGCAATAAATAGGGAGGAATGGAAATGTATGGGGGAGGCCTTTGCCCAGCAGTGGGACAGTACAGGCTAGTAAAAAAAAAAAAAAAAAAAAAATTATGTATGTAGTGTTTATATAGTATATATTTTTATATACAGGTATTAATTATTTACTATGAAATTGTAGGTATTATTTATTTATTTTTGTTTTTTTTTTTCCATTTACATGCACGATTGTATCCCGCTATGAATATTCTCTCTCACAACCATGGGTTGGCTGGAAGAAATCTCTTGTAGAGATAAGCCCGCCTTTGTAAATGTCCTTTTGTTTGTTTACTTTCTGTATGTTAAATGTGCAATAAAGAATATATAAAAACGCTCGAGTTCGACACGTACTTGACCAGTTTTTATTATTTGTTCTTATAGTATTTTATAGCTTATGCACTATAAGTATACCATGTCTCACTTGTTAGTGTTCCCATTTTTACGATAGTCCCGTTTCTCACCATTTGGGTACGGAACCCTTGAAAGTATGTGGATTAATAAAGGTGTATATGATTTCTTTATAGGTTTTTTGTCTTCCTTCTTCACACTTCTTCCAGCCAGTACCTTGGCACCGAACCATCTAACCACCCGGCTGGGATATGCCCGAGCACGCATTGCGGTTACATACATGCGTTACATAGGTAAGTAAGTACCAGATTACTTTGTTTTAATCTCTTGTCAAGTTGCCGCTGTCTGTTTAACAACCTGCGCGTATTATCCACGCCAGTACCAATCCTGCGCGTTGTGGCAGGTACGGTCAACCGCACGTCAGTAAAAACTTTTTTAAACTCTATTACCACGTCTTAAGGTCCAAAAGTATTTCTACTGACGTGCTGTTGAGTGTAAGGGAAGGGACGTGCGAGAGACGCACCCCCTACCCCGGCTGCGCAGGCTGATTCACCTCTGATTTGGCAAGTCTTTGACGACCAGCCCGCTGGTAGTCGGAGCTCCGAATCGGAGGAGCCGTAACCAGGGCACAAGATTTGACCGTTGGGCTATTTACCTCAATGAGAAGCAGCCCGGGTACGAGGTTCGCCTCACTCCCCGTACCTGCACTGCAAAAAAAAGAGCAGTGTGAAAGAACCGGTTCGTTTTCGCTCAAGGACTATACTTCGTTTTTTTTCAGATTAGAATTTAATGTATGAAAAATAAGAGGTTCTTTACAGTTCTCACTCTAAATCCAATGAGTTTAACATTTGTCTAGGAGAGGTGCCTATTAAAGACTTTTCTAATCTGAAAAAAAAACGAAGTATAAGTAGGTACAGTCAAGAGCAGGTCAAGTTTGACACTCGTAGTGCGACTTCCGTTTCTACCACAGATCGCAGAACATCGAATCCGCAAGCCAATTCACTTACTCTTTATTGAATCCTAACCTAGTCAATTGACTTACTCTTTATTGAACATCAAAACAGAAATCTTCTATAGATTTTGTGTGAAGTTTTTGAACAATGACGTCATAATTCTTGCCATCGTTTATTTAATTTTTAACACAAAATTAATTATTAAAAATCTGAGACTAGTCTTTCGTACGTAGGTATGAAATTTAAAATTACTTGGTTATCATAAATTTTAAATGATTTTTACTTAGAAACAAACAGGATTTAATTTAATTTTTACTCAGGAAACTCGCAGACGCTACTATACTTCGTCAATCTTAAGAATGCAGTGAGTCATCGCCATCCGCCGCTGGTAGCCAAGCCCCGTAACCCTTATAAAATTATAAAGTCGAATTCACAATGACTAACTGAAGTCAAACAAAAAAGACTCAGTTTTCCGAAATAAATGAATTATATTTTATTGAGTAACTATGAAAATTGGACCGCGTAGCTCCTAAACTACGTGAGGGTTAAATCGATAGGACCCCAACTCCAGGTCTTCGCGGATGCGGCGATACTTACCTATATTAATTTCTGTATCGCAACTGGTTATGCAAAAGTTATACGAAATACCTAGTTAAATGCGAAAAAGTTATCAAACGTGGTTGCCAATATGTCCGAAATCGATATAATTTATTATATTTTTTCTTCTTTGGCAACTGGTTATCAAACGTGGTTGCAAATATGTCCGAAATCGATGTAATTATAATTATGCTGAGATGATCTTTACTTCGCAGGAGGGTCGCAAATTTTATTACACTTTAGCCCACCCTAGACCCGGTGTACACTCAACTGCACGACAGTGGAAACCTATGCCACTCTGTTACCACGCCATAATGCGACAAGCCCGTTGGTGTGATAGATAGATAGATAAAAATGTTTATTCATACTCATATTCGACACACAATATACAAGGGACAGTAAACTATGGAAGACAAAAACAAATGATACAAATTTCATTTTTTTTTTAAACTGGCGCGAGTACATGTGTGCCGCAGCGGTACAAAAAGGCCGTAGCTCAGTGTATTATATCGCCCGGAAGGGCAAAACACCGTTTTTCAGCTACTACCTATAACCTAACCTATGAGGAAACGCGAGTGCCGCGAGTACGCGAGAGAAAAAAATAAAGTTGGTAAATTTGTGTGTGTGTGTGTGCGAGTTTAAAAAACCGGCCAAGTACGAGTCGGACTCGCGCACCGAGGGTTCCGTACCACCACATAATCAAAATTGTATTAGTTGAAATTTCAGTAAGTTAATGTGCTAGATTTTTTGAGTCCGACACGCGATTGACCAAATTTTATTATTTGTTGTTATTTATTAGCTTATGCGCTATAAACATACTAATTTTCAAGTTTGTAAGTGTTCCCGTTTTTAAAATAGAACTAAAACAAAAATCGCCTCGGCGACCATCCAACTTGACCCCTCTCTTATATGAATGTTCTTGAAACGGGAGCTCTCCTCAATTGGTTACCATTAGTTGTGAGAAAAGTTGTAATATTTAATGATTTCAGACTTTTCCCTTTATTTGTACTGTGAGACCTAGCTTCTTGCCAAATTTCATAATTTTAGGTCAACGGGAAGTGCCCTGTAGGTTTTGCATTTTTGCATAAATGTATGGAGATGAGGACATAAAAAGCAATATCTCTTGATTGCGTCGTTGTAAAAAATTTAAATTTTCAGATCTTGTGTGGTTCATGGACTCTAATATATGTTATCAATTTCAACCTGATACCTTTACCCGTTCATGAGATAAAGGGTCTTGACAGACAGACGGACAACAAAGTGATCCTATAAGGGTTCCGTTTTTTCTTTTGAGGTACGGAACCCTAAAAATGACAAAAATTACCTTGTAACTGGTTAATGTTATGTATAAGGATAAATAGTGTGTAATGTATATGTGTATGTATTTATTTATATTTGTAATAAATCTAGATCCCTTAACGACTTTTTTGATCGTACTTACGCAAAACAATTGAACCACATTGCGAATAACAATAATAGGATACTTGATCTGGCGATCACTGACTGCTCTGATTCGTTTACACTGAGAAATACTGTCCCCATATCTCGTCTTGACGAACATCACCCACCATTTGAGCTTATTTTCCGCTGTAAGCATTCACCTCTCATGGAGATGAATAAATCTGTTCTCGATAAACTTTGTTTTTACAAAACCGACTACGTAAGTTGCAATTATGCAATCTCTGAAATTGATTGGGACCTTCATGCATCAGAACTAAATTGCGAGGATTTCGTGCAATTTTTTTATAATACATTATATAAAATAATTGAAAAA
Source organism: Athrips mouffetella (assembly GCA_947532105.1). NCBI lineage: Eukaryota > Metazoa > Arthropoda > Insecta > Lepidoptera > Gelechiidae > Athrips > Athrips mouffetella. The sequence continues at coordinate 26,388,348 of OX383965.1, forward strand.
TATACCCCCAAATGTAAAAGACGTAGCAATGTTAATCCTGTATGGTTCTCTAAACAATTAATAAAGATGCTTAAATCAAAGTTTAAATTCCATCATCGCTATAAAGTCTTTGGAAACCCCAGAGATTATGATACTTTCTCTGTATTCAGGTCCAGAGCCAAGGTTCTTTTTCAGGAGTGTTTCCGCTCTTATATATCCCGTATAGAGGATGATCTCACCAAGAATATCAAAGCTTTTTGGCGTTACACTAAAAATAAGAGAGTCACTAATGATTACCCTAGCGAGATGAGGTATTCCGATCGTATTGCGAAGGATGGGTCTAGTATTGTAAACCTCTTCGGTGATTATTTTTCATCTGTATATAGGAATAACCCAAATCTGAGTTTTACTCCCAAGTTTCCGGCGTCTAATTTCTGTATAAGTGACTTTACAATCCACGGTTATACAGCGTTTAAAATTAATAGATAAATCTAAGAACGCTGGCCCTGACGGCATTCCACCTATTTTTATAAGTCTCTGTGCGGATACTCTAGCCGTGCCGTTGACTATTATCTACAATAAATCTATACAAACCGGTGTCTTCCCTTCCCTCTGGAAGATAGCAAATATTACCCCTATACATAAAAGTGGTGATAAAGAAGACGTAGCTAATTATCGCTCGATAAGCATTCTCAATTGGTTTGGTAAAATTTTCGAAAGTCTCGTCTACACATATGTTTTCAGTCATCTTAACAACCATTTGAGTGACTCGCAACATGGGTTTGTCCCCGGTCGATCAACGGTCACGAATTTACTTGAGTATACCACCTTCTTATGTGATTCCTCTAACAGTAAGACCCAAGTAGACTCGATTTATACAGATTTCTCGAAAGCGTTCGACTATGTGAATCACACGGTACTCTTGGCAAAGTTGTTTCTATACCGGTGGTTCGCATCTTATCTGGAAAATGGAACGCATCTTGTGGCACTTCATGGTTTTGAATCGGTTCCCATCCTTGTCACCTCAGGAGTACCTCAGGGATCCAATCTCGGACCACTATTATTTTTAGCATTTATAAATGATCTTCTGCTTTCACTTGACAGTGGATGTTTAGCGTTTGCTGATTACATTAAGATCTATCGCCGTATAAATGGTCCCATCGACTGTATTTTGCTACAGGAAGACCTAAACCTAATTAACAACTGGTGTGTTGACAATGATATGTCACTGAATTCTAAAAAATGTCAGGTTATTACTTTTACCCGTAGCAAATCCACTATATTATTCGACTATCAAATTAATGGAATCTCTCTCGAGCGAGTCAATGTGGTTCGTGATTTGGGTGTATTGTTCGACTCCGCTCTGTCCTTTGTAGTAAGGCTAACAGAATGCTGAACTTTTTGTTTCGTATTGCTAAGCTATTCAGGAATGTAAGCTCTTGGGTTACATTATATGTTGCACTGGTACGTAGCATTTTAGAATACTGCTCTATAATATGGTCTTCTATATATAATGTGCATGTGGATAGGATTGAGTCCATTTAACGTCGTTTCGTTAGAGTGTTATGTGCCAGGCTGGGATTGAGGCGCCGGATACCTGAGTACAGTGATCGATTGCTTAAGTTTAACTTGGATAGTCTTGCTGACAGGAGATGGTTATCTGATTTAAGCATCTTATTCAAAATAGCAAACGGTGAATTGGGTGGTCAGTTATTGTGTTATTGACACTTTAAGTGTTTACTACTGACGTGCTGCTGGGTGTACCACTTATGTTAATGTTTTTTTTTAAGGTTAGAAGGCTGCGTGGTAGTCCTTGGCAACTTACGTATTGTGCTGATGGAGAAAACTAACACCAGTGACTTCAACAACATCAGCTTTCCAAACTTAAGAGAGGTATGCGTGTAACTGAAAGGTGTGATAATACTGAAGGATGTGAATCTACCCATGAAACTGAACAACTTTCCCCAAGGAATATAGGTCGAAATACGAAAAACCAAATCTGACCTCCCATTTAAAATACGCTATCAGCTGATGCAGTGGTAGGTCAAAAATTGATTTTGTTCTATAATATATGTTCCTTGGGAAAAGTTGTTCAGTTTCATGTTTAGTATTATCAAACATTTCCGTTACACGTGAATTGTCAATGGAGGTTCTGAGCAACTTTTTCCACGGAGATTTTTTTTAAATGTAAGTAACAAGTGAGCAAGCGAGCTTGTGGGCCACCTGATCACCACGGCACATGGCACCCACTGTTTTTTTAGTAGCATAATTGACACTAACAAGACAGCAAAGCACGATACCCACCCTGAGAACTAAGATGGTGGGTCTCATGTGCCGTGCATGTGCCAGTAATTTTCCTCACACACTCATATATAGGTCCATACGAGTATGTCACCGGTAAATGATAAGAATCTTAAGTTGATCGATTTTCTATTAAGTTGATCAACTTTCGAAAAAAACCGGCCAAGTGCGAGTCGGACTTGCGCTCTAAGGGTTCCGTACCTCTCTACCATATGATATACTAAAAGCTTTTGCTCTTTGATTTTAAAAACTCCGCAACCATCCAACCATCCATCCCTCTTTTATAGAAAAGTTCTTGAAACGGGAGCTCACCTTAATTGGTTACTGTTAATTGTGAGAAAAATTTAAATATCTAATGATTTTAGACTTTTCCCTTTATTTGTACTGTGAGACCTAGGCTTCTTGCCAAATTTCATAATTTTAGGTCAACAGGAAATACCCTGTAGGTTTTGCTTTTTTGCATAAATGAATGGAGATGAGGACATAAAAAGCCATATCTTTTGATTGCGTCGTTGTAAAAAATTTAAATTTTCAGATCTTGTGTGGTTTATGGACTTTAATATTCGTTATCAATTTTAACCTGATACCTCTTCTCGTTCGGGAGAAAAAGGATCTTGTCAGACAGACAGACAGACTGTCGATTGTCTTTCTAGGTAATTGATCAATTTACGATGCCGTATTATTTTTCGGTGACATATATACTTACAAAAAAATATTTTAGCTTCATCATCATTCTTTTTGTTTTTCGTCCCTTGATTCTTTGGGAAAATTGTTTGTAATCACGAGTACATGCATTATCTTTTGCTATCAAGAACTAATTATAAGTCACCTTAATTATTTTTCACCTCACTAGGTCGCAAAAGCTTGCTTTATAGGTCGAGATCTGCGTGCAAAAGTTAGTTTTGGCCGGTAGCATGGAAAAGGTTTTTGAAATTAGGTTGTGATGTAGAAGGATGGTATGAGGCGCTGGCGATATGCGTTAGTATTGACCTACTCTTTATTGAACGTCAAAACAGAAATCTTCCATAGTAAGATTTTGTATAAAGTTTTTGAACAATAACGTCATAATTATTGCCATCGTTTAGTAACTTTTTAACACTAAGTTAATTATTAAAAATTTAACACTATGTATGAAATTTAAAATAACTTGGTTTTCATAAATTTTATATGACTCTTTCTTAGACGCAAACAGGATTACATTTTATTTTTGACCCAGGAGACTCGCGGGATGGTCGAGTTTCAATACACGGCATTCGTTAATAATAATTTTTTCACTTCTCATGCTCTAAAAGTGCTTGTTTGTGCAGGATATAGGCTGCACAAAGTCCAATTTTGTGCACTAGGGCAAAAAAGTAATTAGGGTGGTGTACGTCCTGAGCGCGGGCCTGTGGCAACATATTCTTCACTAAAGCAGAACAACTCATTGTTCAGTTACATTTAGAGAGTACTTTTACGTTTTATTTCCTCGCAATCAAAGTGAAAAGCAGAGTTTATAACTCGTCCACAAAACCATTTTATCCTCGACATTACTATCAGCCCTCGCCTTCGGCTCGGGCTGCTAAAAGTCTCGGAAGTATGGTTCGTTTTGTGCACTTGTTGTAAAATCTACTATGCTTTGTGAAAATAATAATTTTGCTGCCTTGTATAAGAAATAACTATTTTCATGTTTCTTTCATGTGTTTAGTTTCAAGGGCAGATTTACATCAATTAGGGTTGGTATACCCTTTTTGTTACACCTTGTCTGTTTTATTCAGTGTTAAAGATATTTTAACTCAAACTGTTAACTGTAAGCCTTAGAGACCTAATTTAAGGAGGATTACGTAGGAGTCTGTCTAGTCTAGCCTGTCACTAATGGCCTAGAAAATTAGTTGATTCCCTGAAGTCCTAATTTGTAAGTTTAATTCTTACCAACCAGTGTAGATGACGACATTATCAAACTTGTCTAATTAATACAAGTTTCAGGCGGTTTGATTTTCGATTTTACGTACCTAACTGGATTCGTTTCGTTTTTAAAAAAAGAATTTAACCAGCTAGCTACTGTAGTCAGTTTACTATTATCTAATACTAGCGACCCGCCCCGGCTTCGCATGGGTGCAATGCTGATACTAAATACACTACAGAAAAACTGTGAACGTTGTATATAATTCAAAGTGCTATAGGGAAAACCGCGGCCTCAGACGCGCTATTTATAGGCACGCTCTAGCTGCACCGGGCGGCCGGCCGGTACCGCCGCAAACGCTACGTCCCGCAATTTTTAAATCGGTAATATCTTCGAAAATATTCACTTAAATCATACGGTGTAAAGGGCCATATAGATTATTTTAAATGAACAATGTATTCAAGGTATTTAATTGGTTAAGGATTAATGCTGTATTGGTTAAAATCGCTTCGAAAATTAGCCATTATTAGTCGTAAAAAGTAAATGACAAAAGAAAGTTATTGTGGGTTATCCATAAGAGATAGACATATACCATCACGGACTTTTCTGTAGACCTTTTCAATGTGTACAATACTTAGTACATTATTTTGATAAAACTCGTAGGGTTCAGCCTGCGTTTGCAATGTAAGCGGAAAAAATGTAATTATTTACGACATCACATTAGAAACCTCAAAAATAACAGTACTTCTCCACTATTTAATGGATGTTATTATACATATAAACCTTCCTCTTAAATTACTCTATCTATTAAAAAAAACCGCATCAAAATCCGTTGCGTAGTTTCAAAGATTTAAGCATACAAAGGGACATAGGGACAGAGAAAGCGACTTTGTTTTATACTATGTAGTGAAGTGATGATGTGCTATAGTTCAAAAGCAACAGCTCTTCCTATGAGCTCTTCAAAAATCGGTCAGATAGACAGAAAGACAACGTAGGCTCAGTTGGTTTAGAAAAAGTGAGATTTGAGGCAAAGGACCGTCGTGAATTTAATTTAATGGCACATTGTGCAGACCAGGGGTCTGCAACATTTTGAGTCGGAAGAGTCAAAAAATAAAATTTACAATTTTTTTTTATTAGGTTCACAAACTGGATACAGCTCAAGAAAATAAGATAATAAACAAGCACAAATAAAACAGGTTTTAGAACGTACTCTACTATGAGTGAACACAGCATGCAAATAACAAATATACACTAGTAAACATTATTGAACAAGCACACATAAAACAGGTTTTAGAACGTACCCTACTATGAGTGAACACAGCATGCAAATAACAAATATACACTAGTAAACATTATTGCTTAGTAACTAACAACACCGATCTTAACTACAAACTTAAACAAATATCAGAGAATTTAATCTGGTTTAGGTCCTGTGAGGCAAGACCTAACGGACGTCTTAGCAGAAACCACAGAACCATTGAAAATATCAAAGTCATATCTAATAGCATTATAGGCAGTGCACATGCGATGCAATGGGCTATGTTGACCTAGGTTTGTTATACAGGCAAGGGGTGAGAAGTTCGTACGATTATGCACACGACTACCAACACGTGGAATAGTGAAATTAAGCTGTTGCAGAATATCCGGCGCGTCAATGAAGCCATGAATGAGTTTAAATAGAAACATCAAATCAAGCAGTTTGCGACGATCATGTAACGAAGTGATGTTGTAATGTTATAAACGTGATTCATAAGAATGTAGTTCTTTACATTGAAAGTCATTATATGTTAAATGATAAATGAATCTTTTCTGAATACGTTCAATTCTATCAGAATGTATAGCATAGCTAGGACTCCAAACAACAGAACAGTACTCAATTATACTTCTTATTAAAGAATTATAAACTACAATCGAAATTGTAGGATTTTTGAAAATTTTCATTTGTCGTGAAACAAAACCCGAGAGCCTAGATGCCCTACTGATAATATTATCGATGTGATAACGGAAACTTAGACTAGAATCGAAGAGAACTCCAAGGTCGTGAATGGTATTTACTTCATTCAATGGTACACCATCAATGGAATAAACAGCAGTGATGGGTGTCTTCCGTCTAGTGAATTTGATGTGGTAGCATTTGCTGGTATTTAAAGCCATGTGATTATCACAGCACCATTGATGAATTCTATTCAGATCATCTTGCAGGCTTAGCACGTCATATAATGAGTTAATTTCTTTGTAAAGCTTCAAGTCATCTGCGTACATTTTGAATTCAGATTGCAAAATGTAGGATAAATTATTGATAAACATCAGAAAAAATAAAGGCCCTAAGTGAGAGCCCTGGGGCACACCCGACGGAACCAACACCTGCTCTTACTTAAAGCCATACACTGAAACTAGTTGTGATCTATTGCGAAGATAAGATTCACACCATTTGAGCAACGACCCATGTATACCCATCTGTTCAATCTTATGAAGAAGGATGTCATGATGTACAAGGTCAAATGCCTTTCTAAAGTCAGTATACACCGAGTGCACTTCTCCAACATTATCTACAACTTTTGTTAAATCCGTTAAATATGCTACAAGGTTAGAGGTTGTCGATTTGTGAGGTAAAAATCCATGTTGATTGCTACTGACTAATGGTTTGATGTGTGAATAAATTTTCTTTTGTACAAGAGATTCAAAAATTTTGCGGCTTCAAATTTCAGTTTTTGAAGCCGCAAATTTTTTTTAGCCAACCATAAATAGTTCTTGCATAAATTAAGCTTTTTGATAAAAATAACTAATCTATTCAGGTATTCATAAGAAAAATATATATTTATTAATGTATTTTTAAATGCTTTTTTTATATAAAATTAATAATATTTGCGTATGGAACCAAAGAGCCGCAGCTTCACATCCAAAGAGCCGTATGTGGCTCGCGAGCCGCAGGTTGCCGACCCCTGGTCTAGACCCCCGGGATCCCGTTGGTACTTTAAGATACGGAGGGTATGGTGCAGATTTCTTTTACCGGCTAGCTATTATGGTTCAAGGTAGTCTTAATAATAGGGATCCTTTTGGCACTTTTGGGTACGTACATACCTGTAGTACCTACTGAACCTTAAAAATCTATGACTTAATTTTCAGGTAACCGGTTTCGTGGTGTTCTACAGAGTGACAGGCCTGGAGTCTATCGGTCAGCTGTTCCCCAACCTGACGAGGATCCGAGGAGCTGAGCTGGTCAACAACTACGGACTGGTTGTGCATGACATAAAGAACCTTAGAGATGTACGTACAGTTAGCGCCAAAAGTCAATGAAAAAATTCAGATTTCCAATCAGTATACACCAGTAGCTCACCCCGGACACAACATGCAACGAGCGAAGCGTAGGCTTGCATATTCAGTATAAACGACCTTCAGGAGTACCACGCGAATAGCGCGGGCGGTTCGCGGCTGGGTAGCAGGGGTAGATTGCAAGGGGGGCGGAGAGTGACCATTCTGTATGATACTACATTATTCTTTATTTTAGTATTATGGTGTAAAGTGATTTTGGGAAAATGAATTTAGTCATTGATTTTAATTGATGTATACGGTAGCAATAACAAAACAAACAACGTAGACTGTTATATTGTTAAGAGAACGTGACTTATTTCAAACTCTTACCGCCAGATGCACAAAGCGACTTTAAAATTATGTTTAGCGACATTTGTAAATTAGACGTAAGTTTGTTTATGTAATTAGAGTAATATTAAATTATTAATTATAATTAAAGCTCCTTTAATTCTATTGGTGACCCTTTCTACGAGTAATCAATTTTGTATGAAAATTTAAAAAATATTTTGCAAATCATATTTTTTCTTCGTAAGGGTTGCTTTGGGAGCAAAACGACGAAAATCTTGCAGTTTGGCATTTATTTTTAGTCTATACGTTCGTTTTGCTTAATTCAATGAATTGTTTATAATTTATCAGGTCGGACTTTACAGCCTTCTCAAAATAGACCGTGGTGGAGTCTTCATATGGGGTGGTCAGCACACTTGCTACGTGAACACTATTGACTGGGAGGCCATAGCACCACGCTCGCGGCACATGCTGACGTATCCAGAAATGAAGGCTCACTGCCCTGCAGCCACTTGTCGGTGCGGCGGCAGAGAGGAGAAATATTGCTGGAGTAGCAAGTAAGTACGTGTACCGGCCAAGAATATAGTTTTAGCTCATATCTAGCTCAAAGTCAACAAAAGGAAAGGGCTACGCTCGGAGTCTCTCTGCGAGATCGAATCAGAAATGAGGAAATCTACAGAAGAATTGAAGTAACCAAATCACACATAATCTGTATCGTTAGTTATAGTGTTTTTGTTTGTTTCTTCCTTAAGATAATTATGTATTCTGTTATAAATAAACTATTTTCTCTCTTTCGATCCGACACAGCCTTGAGAGTCGTTAAACTGTTGTGTCAGTGGGCAGGGCACATCACAAGACGATGGGGCGTAAAGGGTCTGGAGTGGCGACCACGTACCGGAAGACGTAGCGCGGTCAGGCGTTCCACAAGGTGGACCGACGATCTAGTTAGGGTCGCGGGAAGCCGCTGGATGCAAGCCAAGCAGGACCGGTCGTCATAGAGATCTTTACGGGAGGCCTATCTCCAGCTGTGGTAGTTTTTCGGCTGATATGATGATATCTTTCTATGAATGTCTGACTGGATGTAACAGAAGATAGGCAGCAGCGTTTTTCATTAGACAGTCCTCGGTCTTTTACACATTGTACTTTGAAGAGTGTGCCCATGACCTCCATAAGCTTATCTCGCTATCCCCTTTCTACTATCGGGAATCCAGACGCACCGCAGGATATCACCTACAGTTCTATCCTATCCTACTATATATATGTATTAATATAATAAACGCGAAAGTTTGTAAGTATGGATGGATGGATGGATGTTTGTTACTTTTTCACGCAAAAACTACTGAATGGACTTTAATAAAACTTGGCACAAATATAAGTTAGGTCCTGGAATAACCTACCCTAGAGACTTGAAATTTTGCACGTAGATACCTTATACAGTGTAGGCATCCACTAAGGAAGGATTTTGCGAAATCCACCCCTAAGGGGATAAAATAGGGGATGAAAGTTTGTATGAAAGTCCGTCAGTTTTGAAGTAAGGATCTTTAAAATTTGTATTTAGGCTGATGACTTAAAATTAAGTAATACATGTCTCAGGGTTTTAGAAAATTCTACACCCTAAAGGGTGAAAAGAGGGGTGCAGTTGAAAATCCTTCATTTTTAAAGTAAAATTCACTAAATTTACTATTTAGGCATTAAGGTTGTAATTTTGTGGAACGTATATCACTGTTATTGAAATAACACCCCAAACTCCATCCCAAATTCAACCCCTAAACGAGGAAAATGGAGTGAAACATTCTAAAAACCAATATGGGTATCGTTTGTATGGTTTATCGGGTCGCTGATTACAAAAACTACAACAATTTTGAAATCCAATGTGGTGGACGTGCAATACCATCATCCCCTGGGGATGGGGTTGGGGTGCGATAGGGTTGAAATGGCTAAAAGTCAACATGGGTGTCGTTTGTATGGTTTATCGGGTCGCTGATTACAAAAACTACAAAAATTTTAAAATCCAACGTGGTGGACGTGAAATACTATCATCCCCTGGGGATGGGGTTGGGGTGCGATAGGGTTGAAATGTCTAAAAGTCAACATGGGTGTCGTTTGTATGGTTTATCGGGTCGCTGATTACGAAAACTACAACAATTTTAAAATCCAACGTCGTAGACGTGAAATACCATCATCCTCTGGGGATGAGGTTGGCGTGCGATAGGGTTGAAATTCTAAAAATCAATATGGGTGTCTTTTGTATGGTTTTTCGGGTCGCTGATTACGAAAACAACAACGATTTTGAAATCCCACGTGATGGTCAGGATAGGGATAGGTTATAGGGAAAGGAATAGGACAGGGACGGGACGGGGACGGGGACGAGAATGCGGACGGAGATGCGGACGGGGATGCGAACGGGGATAGGAGTAGGAATCGAAGACGGGTTAGGGTAGGGGTAGGGATAGGAGTAGGGGTAGGGAAAGGAGTAGGGATAGAGGTAGAGACAGGGGTAGGGATGGGGTAAGAGTAGGGATAGAGGTAGGGTAGGGATACGAGTATAGGGGTAGGATGGGGTTGGCAAAGGGTAGAATTTTTGTATGAAGTAAACTGAATTTGGTTTATCTGTTAATAAATCACAATAATTGTTGCTAATAATACTGACCAACCTCTCTAAAACTATCACATATCGTTTTTAGGGTTCCGTACCTCAAAAGAAAAAAAACGGAACCCTTATAGGATCACTTTGTTGTCCGTCTGTCTGTCTGTCTGTCTGTCCTCACGAACGGGTAAAGGTATCAGGTTGAAATTAATACCATATATTAGGATCCATGAACCACACAAGATCATAAAATTTAAATTTTTTACAACGACGCAATCAAAAGATATGGCATTTTATGTCCTCCTCTCCATACATTTATGCAAAAAAGCAAAACCTACAGGGTATTTACCGTTGACCTAAAGTTATGAAATTTGGCAAGAAGCTAGGTCTCTCAGTAAAAATAATGATAAAAGTCTGAAATCATTAAATATTACAACTTTTCTCAGAACTAATGGTAACCAATTGTCGTGAGCTCCCGTTTCAAGAACATTCATATAAGAGAGGGGTCAAGTTGGATGGTCGCTGAGGCGATTTTTGTTTTAGTTCTATTTTAAAAACGGGAACACTTACAAACTTGAAAATTGGTATGTTTATAGTGCATAAGCTATAAAATAACAACAAATAATAAAATTTGGTCACGCGCGTGTCGGACTCAAAAAATCTAGCACATTAACTTATTGAAATTTCAACTAATACAATTATGATTATGTGGTGGTACGGTCCCCTCGGTGCGCGAGTCCGACTCGCACTTGGCCGGTTTTTTTTTTATCAGCCATAGTACTTCCATCCTAGACAATAGTTTTAGTTTTTCTCAATTACTTCTACAAATTAGCTCTGTTTTGAAATAACATAAAGGAGTCTCTCATCTCACTCTCTACATTAGTTAGGTTAAAGGCATAATAGTACTGTTAAGATACTCTGTTTTGAGTAATTTAATCTTGAATTGTACTCATGGACTTGCGCATCTCATACAGGTATGAGCTACGGAAAACCGGTAACAACATAAAATACGAAATCCACGCGAGCGAAGCCGCGGGCAACAGCTAGTCTTTTATAATGCGCACGGAAGAGTTAAACTCTCTGCCTGCGTCTGTGTTCCCGAGTTCATATAACACGAATCTATTCAAGTCGCGAGTGAGCCTCCTTCAGGGCAAGCTCGTACGGTCAACCGCACGTCGGTAGAAACTGTTTCAACTCTATTACCACGCCATAAGGTCCAAAAGTGTTTCTACTGATGTGCTGTTGAGTGTACCATCGTCAACCTTATCTCTGACCTCAGGGATAGATCGAGGTCAAGAGTAATTCCATTGCAAGTAAAAAAAAAATCGGCCTCTCCATCCAAAATTCAAAACTTGAGTGGGCAGTTTGTATGGAGACGCCGATATTTTTCATTTTCTGATCGTTTTACTGGCTGAAAGTTGTTCAGTTACGTTGACTGATCATGATGCCCTTTCAGTTCTTGTCAACCTGTCACTTACAATCAATCCCTTACATCATTATCCTGTATATTTGAATACTTCTTTCTCAAAAATGTTTAACACGGCCCCACACCTTATACCAATATATCCGACCCCGACTCCGAGAGCCCGAATTCTTTGTCGGACCAAAGCGGTGTCAATCACTTATTAGGGTTCCGAACCCGAATGGTGAAAAATGGGACTTTGGTAAGGGTAGGTATACCTTCCTGAATGAACTTAAGAGGCTACCCGCAGTCCACTAGCGCCCCCATCAGTTAAAAAAATATTACTCGCTAAATACAAAACTTATCGAAAATCCGGAAAGATTGATTGTAGTTAACGTACCTATAGTTTATGTAGAACCTATAAATTCTGTAAATATAGTTCACTATGGAACAGATACCAAAAGTGCAAAAAGTTTATCTGTAACTACTGTGAACTTTAATTTACACAGTTGATAGGTTTTAAATAAAGATTCCAGATTTTCGATAAGTTTTGTATTTAGCAAGTAATATTTTTAGTGTTCCGATACCAAAATGGTAAAAAAATTAAATTAAAAATTTAAAAACCCCCGACAAAAAACGATCCCCTAAAAAGTAAAAAATTGCCTACACACACTTGCGCTAAAGATGATACTTGTGATTTGTTGTATTGTTGTTGAGCAATAAACAGTTTTTACTCACTTTTACTATTGTTGACCCTTAAATGCGTTGGAGGACCGCTAAGAAAACATTTAAATACACAATATACGTAAGTTGTTTTATTGCAGTTACCTACCTACTTTGTTTTCTTCGCGGTCCCCCAACGCATTTAAGGGTCAACAATAGTAAAAGTAAGTAAAAACTGTTTATTGCTCAATAACAATACAACAAAATATCACAAGTATCATCTTTAGCGCAAGTGTGTGTAGGCAATTTATTATTTTTTACTTTTTAGGGGATCGTTTTTTGTCGGGGGTTTTTTAAATTTAAATTTTATTTGTAGCTTTTTAAACTTTTTATTTAGGTACTTTGAACTACAATTTTATTATTACCTTTGTACGAACGCATCCTTAAGATGTTGTGGTCTCGTTCCCTCTATTGCTCTCTTTCTCTTTGGTGTGAAGCCATTTGATAACGTGTCACGCTGTGCTCAATAAGTTACTAATTAATATAATTTAGTGGATACCTCAAAAGCTCGGAAATATTTGGTTTGTCGGTTAAATTCTGCGGCTAAAAGCGATTTTGAAAAGGTTTTTGTTAGAACGTGATGAACTTATTATTTTGTAGTGAACGAATACTTGAAAGAATGTAATGTAGAGTTTATGCCTGGTGCTTAAGGTACTGGCTGCTAATAAATTATATTCTTTATTGCACACAAATAAAATACAGTTTTTAAATGAAAATTGTTTACAAAGGCGAGCTTATCTCTTTAAGAGATCTCTTCCAGCCAACCTATTAGGTGTGGAAGAGTGTCATTAAAGCGGGCACAGGAATGTGCATTAATATTCGTGATAAGAAATTTTAAAATACATTTTTAAATTAAAATTAATTTCAAAATACAGTGTAATATATAATAGGGATAAACCTACTTAAACTACACACGAATATACTTATATTCCTAATAACAGTATTAATATTAAGGCATATATAAAATTTATAAACTTACTTATAAAATACATAAAAATAATACATAGACATACTATATAATGATACATAATAATACATAAAATAAATACATTACTCAAGATGATTGCGATAAGTAGTGCTCTCTTAATCGCATCTTAAACGATGTTATTGATGGACTGCTTTGTATAGCCTTTGAAAGTTTGTTCCATAGTCGCACAGCTTGGGAAGAAAAGGAGTTAAAAAAGAATTTGGTGTTCGCTCTAGGACACTCCAACATCGCAGTGATGCAGTCGCGCCTAGAGCGCGGATCAGGAGGTAAAAGTTGGAAGCGGGAGCGAAGATAGTCAGGAGTGGCAGGGTCATTCAGGATCTTATACAGGACAGAAAGGATGTGCACATTACGACGAAGTCGGATAGGAAGCCACTTTAATTGAGCGCGAAATTCGGAGACATGATCATATTTGCGAAGACCAAAGATGAAACGAATAGCCAGATTTTGTAGGCGCTCAAGTTTGTTCAGCAATTCTTCAGTCACATCAAGGTAGCACACATCAGCGTAGTCGAGAATGGGAAGGAGTAGAGCTTGTGCAAGCAAGATTTTAGTTTGAAAGGGAAGGAAGTACTGGAGTCGCTTAAGGGAGTGAAAAGAATAATGCATGCGCCTACTCACCTCACTAACCTGCGCGGACCATGAGAGGTCACGGTCTATAATAATCCCTAGGTTCTTTGCCTTGTCCGTGTAGGGAATACAGACTCCGTTATAAAATATTTTTGGCAACGCATCCCCCAATCTACCCCTTAGTCTGCTGCTACCAACTATCATTGCCTGCGACTTGTTTGGGTTCACTAGAAGCCCGAAATTATCAGCCCACAGCTGAATAGCAGCAAGATCTGAATTCACTGCACTCACAGCTTCATTGACTTCAGATGGAGAGAAGTGCCTATAGATTTGTAAATCATCTGCATACAGGTGGAAGGGAGAAGAGATAACACGAGAAATATTGTTTATAAAAATAGAAAATAATAAAGGAGAAAGTACACCGCCTTGAGGTACGCCAGAAGTTAGGTTCAACCATTCCGAGGATTGGTCGTCGGTCCTAACACATTGCTGGCGACCTTGAAGATAGGAACGAAACCACTCGACCACAGGAGGAGCAACGTTAAGAGAGCGAAGGGAACCAAGTAAAATATCATAATCAACAGAGTTAAATGCGTTGCTGAAGTCCAGGAGAGTGACAATCGTGAACTTAGTATTATCCATAGCATAACGGATGTCTTCTGTGACATTCAGCAACGCACTAACCGTGCTATGGGAAGGGCGGAATCCGGATTGGAATGGACAAAGGAGATTATTGGATATGAGATAGGAGTAAAGTTGCTTGTGAACGACACTTTCGAGAACTTTCGAAAGTACCGGTAGGATAGAGATGGGACGATATTGAGAAAGGGAAGTTGGAGTGGAAACTTTAGGCAGTGGGATAACATAAGCCTTTTTCCAAGTGGAAGGAAAGACATTAACCTCCAGAGAAGAGTTTATGATGTGTGTGATAGGAGGTGTGACAACTTCCAGGATAGGTTTAAGCATATCGAGACTCAGGTCATCGCCACCCACTGCCTTTGTGGATATAGAAAGGATACTCTTCTTGACGTTATCCTCAGTGACCGGTTGGAACGAGAATGGAGTGCAGTCAGGTAGAGCAAGGTTCGAAAGATATATGAGAGAAGATAACTTAGTGTTGTCATTTAGAATTACGGGTGGAGTTGAAAAATGTTTATTTAAATCATTAACATCCATGGTACTTTTACAAGTATCCATGGCCTTACCTACCCCAAGTGACTTTAAGAACCTCCAGGTAAGAGCCTGAGATAGGTTTTCAAGAGTAGAATGGATATAGCGGCGTTTTGCATCCCTACACATCCTGTTGCAGATGTTACGAAGCTTTTTGTACGCTGACAGGTTATCATTTGTAGGATCTTTTTTATATCGACTTTTAGCCCTATCCCGTTTTGCCATAACCCTCTTAATTATTGGCGTCAGCCAGGGAGCAGGAGCATGCTTCACACGCACAGGTCGCACCGGAGCATGAGAATCAAAAAGTTTGGTAAGTATAATTTCAAAAGCAGCTACCTTGGCATCCACACTATCGGCCTTCAAAACTGGGGACCACTCAATATTCTCAGCGTCCTCCCTCAAGCGATCCAAATCCATGTTGCGAAAATTACGCTGAAGAATAACTTTACTTTTAATTTTAGGAGGACGTACTTTATAAGAAAGAAAAATGAGGTCATGATAAGAGAAGGGAGCTGTCATTTGTCCATGTGATATGACGGAATCAGGTTTCGAAGTCATAATTAAGTCTATCATGGAAGGTCTGCAATTTGGGAAATGATGTGTTGGTGACAGTGGGAGGATGTTTAAATTAAGAGAAGATAAGAGTGACATTAGTTTACGTGACCTATGGTCGTCCTTCAGAATGCAAGTATTTAGGTCACCCATTATAATAAAGTGTTCATAGAGAGTGCTATGATGCTCAAGTGTTGATTCAAAAGAACTAAAGTAGTCAACTTTATCATTAGGGCTATACACCACACCAAGCATTACTTTCCTATGATGAAGAACGACTTCTAGGAAAAGATATTCAAGAGAACCAGAATATTGTGAGGGAGAAGTACTGACCACGGTAGCCGAGATGTCACTTCGCAGGTAAATACCTACTCCGCCACCCCCGGCACCCACGCGATCATTACGGAAAAGCCGATAACCCGGCAGAGAACAAGAAGTTGATGGAAGAGAGGGCTTAAGCCACGTCTCTGAAACTAGGATGGCATCGACGACGCTGGTGCTAAATGACGTGAGAAGATCAGAGTAGTGAGCCGGTATAAAAAGTAAATTCAAAATTCGATCGGCTTTTGTTTTTATGGCAACAAAGAAAGAATAATGTTTCCCATATTTTTAAGCTGGGCTGTAACAGGGCATAAGCTGCAAGGAACCACTGTGGATAAAGCTGTCGTATATTTAGGGAAAAGAACTTTCGTGAATGGTCAAGCGTACGTGGCCTTAAGTCGCGTAAAGAGGCTGCAAGGTGTGGCTGTTATTGAACTGGACCAGAGAAAGCTCTTCAATAATCCGCATGATAGATCATCTTAGGCAGAATTGATAAGACTAAGAAGTAATAATACACAAACTAAAGGCTCAATTCCCACTGCGGCAGAGTCGTAGCGACGCGACGCATCATTTCGCACATTGGAAGTGGTGTAGACGCGCTTCGACGCACGTTTTCTTAGTTACGTCATACGAATTTGAACGTTACTCTATGGGAATTTAGTTGAATATACTAAAGAGTTTAAAAAAAGGACGGGTTGCAATCCGGGAGTGCCGGCAGAAGTAAAAACTAGAATTTTTGAATATTATGCTTTTTGTAAGGGTCAGTCGCGCCATTGCTCGCGTACTTCTTTATCGAGACCTATCATTTGTCTCAGCACATGAGTAGTCTAGGGTCAGTAGTTTTCAAGTTATAGCGATTTTTACTTTGACAGCTGTAATCCGAAATGTAGATCTCACCTAGACCTATCATTTGTCTCAGCACATGAGTAGTCTAGGGTCAGTAGTTTTCAAGTTAAAGCGATTTTAGTTTGACAGCTGTCATCCGAAATGTAGATCTCATCGAGACCTATCATTTGTCTCAACACACGAATAGTATAGGGTCAGTAGTTTTCGAGTTATAGCGATTTTTAGTTGAACAGCTGTCATCCAAAATGTAGATCTCATCGAAACCTATTATTTGTCTCAGCACATGAGTAGTCTAGGGTCAGTAGTTATAAAGTTATGGCGATTTTTAGTTTGACAGCTTTCATCCAAAATGTAGATCTTATCGAGACCTATCATTTGTCTCAGCATATGAGTAGTCTAGGGTCAGTAGTTTTCAAGTTATAGCGATTTTAGTTTGACAGCTGTCATTCGAAATATAGATCTCATCGAGACCTGTCATTTGACTCAGCACACGAGTAGTATAGGGTCAGTAGTTTTCAAGTTTTAGCGATTTTTAGTTTGACAGCTGTCATTCGAAATGTAGATCTCATCGAGATCTATCATTTGACTTAGCATACGAGTAGGCTAGGGTCAGTAGTTTTCGAGTTATAACAATTTTTAGTTTGACAGCTTGAACACAATTAAAGAAGCCGAGACTATGACAAAGACAAAAAAGATGTTTCGATCTTTATCACACTTTAGAACTTTTGTATATATTGAGCCTGCTCTAACTTGGTATGATTAGTTGCAAATCCATTTCTTTACTTCATCTGAGTTCTGACGCGCCATCTGACGCAAGATCTGATGCGAATCTATAATTTTTTCCCCGAATAAAAATTTTCAAACGCCGCTAAAGAAATTTACACTTCAAAAATTGACGCGTCGCGTCGCTTTGACTCTGTCGCAGCGGTAATTGAGCCTAACTGATCCCATTTAATAACCCTTCTTCGAAATCTAAACCTTACCCTAACATCTCATATCTAAAGTCATGGTTACCTTACCATGTTCTTTGAATATCATTGAAGTAATACGGTACCAAATTTGGAATCGATAGGACATATGGAAGGTAGTTCGATCCCCTCATCAACTATTAAAGAGCTAATTATCTTCAAATGGCTGATTAGGTCATGGTAACCTTACCATATACTTTCAATATCATTGAAGTAACACGGTACCAAATTTCGTATCGATAGGAATACATATGGAAGGCAGTCAGATCCCCCTCATCAACTATTAAAGAGCTGATGATCTTCAAATGGCTGATCAGGTCATGGTTACCTTACCATATACTTTCTATATCATTGAATTAACAGGGTACCAAATTTCGAATCGATCGGATATAAGGAAGTTAGTCAGATCCCCTCATCAACTAGAAATTAGCTGATGATCTTCAAACGGCTGATCAGGTCATAGTAATCTAACCATATACTTTCAAGATCATTGAAGTAACACGGTATCAAATTTCGAATCGATAGGTCATATGAAAGGTAGTCAGATCCTCTCATCAACTATTAAAGAGCTGATGATCTTCAAAAGGCTGATCAGGTCATGGTTACCTTACCATATACTTTCAATATCATTGATGTAACACGGTACCAAATTTCGAATTGATCGGATATAAGGAAGTTACTCAGATCCCCTCATCAACTAGAAATTGGCTGATGATCTTCAAACGGCTGAACAGATTTTCATAAATCATGGCTAAGAACACTCGGGATAAAATTATCTATTTTACAAAAAAAGACTAAACGAAAATCGGTTCATCCGTTTGGGAGCTACGATACCACAGACAGATACACAGACAGACACGTTAAACTTATAAAACCCCTCTCTTTTTGCGTCGGGGGTTAAAAAAAGGAACCTTTATTGTGCGACTTTGTCTGTCTGTCTCAAAATGGGACCGACCGACCGACCGACCGACAGACCGACCGACCGACGGACGGACATTTTTTTATCAAAAATATATGAAAATTTAAAATATTTTAGACACAAAACAATATTAAATGATGTGGTCGTTTTACATTTTCGATATTTTTAAAATAACATAGAAAAAGAACCGGCCAAGTGCGAGTCGGACTCGCGCCCTAAGGGTTCCGTACCTATCTACCATATGATATACAAAAACTTTTGCTCTTTGATTTTAAAAACTCCGCGACCATCAAACTTGACCCCTCTTTTATAGAAAAGTTCTTAAAACGGGAGCTCACCTTAATTGGTTACTATTAGTTGTTAGAAAAAATTAAATATTTAATGGTTTTAGACTTTTCCCTTTATTTGTACTTTTGTACTTTTCCCTTTATTTGTATTTGTTGTGAGACCTAGCTTCTTGCCAAATTTCATAATTTTAGGTCAACGGGAAGCGGGAAGTACCCTGTAGGTTTTGCTTTTTTGCATAAATGTATGGAGATGATGACATAAAAAGCCATATCTTTTGATTGCGTCGTTGTAAAAAATTTAAATCTTCATATCTTGTGTGGTTTGTGGACCTTAATATTCTTTATCAATTTCAACCTGATACCTCTTCTCGTTTGTGAGAAAAAGGGTCTTGACAGACAGACAGACGGACGGACAACAAAGTGATCCTATAAGGGTTCCGTTTTTTTATTTTGAGGTATGGAACCCTAAAAAATAATACTTTTCTCTCATTTTTGTGAACTTTGGGGTCACCATTGGTCGTTACAGCTACGTTGCAAGAACCGTAATAGGTGGAAAGTTCAAAATTTCATTGTATTTATGTTGCCTATATCACAAAAAACAATTAAAAACATTT
The DNA here is from genome assembly GCA_947532105.1 of Athrips mouffetella. Lineage (NCBI taxonomy): Eukaryota > Metazoa > Arthropoda > Insecta > Lepidoptera > Gelechiidae > Athrips > Athrips mouffetella. The sequence goes on from OX383965.1 coordinate 26,408,054, forward strand.
TTTTTAAGCTCTATCGTAAAAACGAAACACTTACAAGCGGAAAAATGGTAAGTTTATGGTGCATAAGCTAAGCTATAAAATTACAACAAAAATAATAAAATCTGGTCGAGTGCGTGTCGGATACGCGTCACGTCTGCGTTCAGACGGTATTATTATTACGGTACCTTAGTTGTACGGAACCCTCCGTACGCCAGTTCGACTCGCACTTGGCCGGTTTTTTAAACATAAAGCTCTCAGTTCAGTGTTTTATTCAAACTTGTGACGACAGTGCTGCAGTTGATTGGCATTTGCAGTAAATCCATCCAGATCGCGGTGCAAATCGAAATTCAAAAATAATTCAAAAATATGATTGTATGAAATTGTGTGACGGAAGATGATGATGATACATCCCATAAAACGTCCACTGCAGGATAGGGAGCTCCCTCCAGAACTCCAGCAAAAAACGCGTGGTACTCAGGAAGGGATTTACCATAGTCACCACGCTTGATGATGGTACGATCGGCAAATCAGACCCAATCCGAGATTAGGCTTTGTTAGGTTAGTGTTTTCAAGCCATCAAATGGCCTCTGAGCTGGTTTAACTACTACTATCATTGACAGTAGTCGGGAACAACGGCTTATCGTACCTTCCGAAGCACGGAAACGCTCTAGTTCTTGTGTCACTAGTGGTCACCCAGGGCTCTGACCACGGCCAACGTTTCTTAACTATCATGATCGGAAAGAATAAGTAGCTCTCCATAACTAACATACAATCAAAATTAATTTGGGTTGTCCACAATCCGACCACTTACCATTGAACGTTAATGGAGTGGTTAACAAACACACCACAAATACTAATCAAACATAATAATCCTCAAAGGCATAATTAAATGGCACAACATATACTGTGTACTGACAGGTAAGATTAAGTACTGTTACACACTTATGTATACATAACAAACCACAAAGCGTATGTAAATTTGCTCATGAAACTGAAAATCTTTTCCCTAGGAACATAGAACGAAATACGAAACAAAATCTTCTGTATCAGCTGATAGCGCATTTTGTATTGATCTGTGTTTCTTAGGAAAAGTTGTTCAGTTTCATGGACACATGCACATCCTTCTATTACACAACAACAACAACTTTCTCCTCGAAAATGTGGTTTTTTAGTCCACACGGGCAAAATGAAACTGAATCACGCAATGCCAGAGAATAGTCCAAAGATTCCCAAAAGTACACAATATGGTTTTGATTTATAACAAAGGGTGTTTTATTCATCAATAATACAAAGGTCAAATTAAATACAATTTCATAAAATTACAATTGTAACTAAAACCTAATTAAAATAACCCACCCCGAATCGTCCCTGATGCAAAGGTCCCCATGAGGCTCGCAGCATTGCCACGTTGAATCGCAATGGATTTATAACATAGTTGTATATGGCTTATCAAAAGCAAAGTTCCAACAATGTTCCTTGGTCGACCCGGGAGGAAACTGATGTTTCCGGGATGCGGTTATTGTGTAGCGATAATATTGTGACATCTCTAGGGACGCATTGTGTATTATTGTGACCAAACTGAAGGTTCTGGGCTCTAATGCAGAGCCGTCTTAGACTAATCGGAGGCCCTGAATATTTAAGGATAAATGGGGCCCTATGACAGAATGGAAGATACTCGTACAGATATTTTTACTAACGGATAAGCGGATTCCGATCGAATATCGTATTTATTTGAGTTGCGTTCTGTAATACATAATTATTAGTGTTAGATCACTAGTTACATAAGAAGTCGATTAATGTTACCTACCTATTTAGGTTCATATTCAAATAAACTTAACTGGGCTTACTTTTGACCTCGATCTAGTCCTGAGGACAGAGATGAGGTCGACGATGGAACGAGTTTGTTCAGAAGAAGCCTCTTGACTTTAATGGAATTAAAATTTGAATTATGGATCGCAGGGCCCCTTTTGTTCCCGTCTTTTTAGCTTGTTATAGATCTAAGAACTTTACCCTCTGGTAATGACTCTCTGGTAATTGACTGAATGCTAATATCTTCCATTGCAACAGGGGGAGGGTGAACGAATATGGACTATTACGGTAGCCTGATCGTGGAAGAAACAACTTCCACGTTATGGTGGAAGGAACCACTTTTGTTCTACGACTTTGCTAACAACGCACGAAAAAAATTCTACTTCCCATACAAAGTCAACTTCCCATACAAAATGTATGGGAAGTCATTTTTTTTTGAGCGTTGTTGGTAAAATCATTGAACAAAAGTTGTAGCTTTTGACCTCAATGGGTAAACGTAAGTCAGTTCCAAAAAAATAATCTAGTACATATATTTAAAATCATTCTTTGTGTTTTTGGAAGAAGGTCTGGGCACAATATCCTTAAGAGTTTTTATAGCCTTTTCCTTTTCCTGACCAGTCTCTGTACCTACGTCATCTGTGTTACAGGAAGTGCCAACGCTTTTTGTCGGGCCCAAAGGCGCAAACCTGCCATCCGGAGTGTATAGGTTGTGGCAGCGATCCTGAAAACTGCTCAGTTTGCCGTCACTATACATATCAAGGTCGATGCGTGTCCCAATGTCCTTCTCACACGTAAGTCAAATCTGATTTCTGTCTTCTTGTTCTTTGCAGTCATTACATGTCAATTACTGACCCTACCAAAAAATTCATCATTATCATTTCAGCCCGTATCGACCACTGCTGAGTAAAGGCCCTTTTGTTTCATGCCAATCACAGTGCCTCGCTTCCCTTGTCCAGGCTTTCCCTGCTATAACCACGAAACCGTTAACTGCCTACCAAGCGCTTTGAACGCCTTGGCCACCATTCTGTCACCGTATTGGTCTATCTTCCTTCATTTCGCCTTGCTAAATGTTTCGCCCTTCTCCACTTTAATTTACTTTACATGTACACCAAAAATCCCTGAATGTTTGCTGAAAATTCAGTTTCTGCTTTCGTTTAGTTTGCGAGGGAAGTCCATATGAACCACTTTGCTCCACGAATGGTAAAAAAATTCTTTTATCAAATAATTACAATTTTCAGGATACTGCTTCCCGATAACCAGTACTGTGTGACAGAGGAAGAATGCAGATCTCTGAACGGCTGGATATGGAACAACACTTGTACATTCGAATGCCCACTTGATTACCAAAGAGTAGAGGAGAATGGCTTGGTTTCTTGCGAACGCTGTTTCAGTTGCAAAAAGGTAAGTGTTAGGCAATTGTCTCAAGACTTCGCACACGTTGTCGCATGCAAAAGTCCGTCTAGTCACATTCATTAGAGATATGTTATCAAAAAGTATGTTTAATTTTCTTACAGGTTTGTAAGTCACTGTCAATACATTCCTTGAGTGGAATTCAACAAGCAGACAGATGCGTGTATGTTGCTGGATCTCTTACAATACACCTCCGATCTGTACCAGGAGCTGTGAAGGAACTGAAAAAGTACCTTAGTCTAATAGAGACAGTCACGGACTACCTACTTATATTTTCTTCAGGCTCTGTCACGTCACTGAATTTCCTACCTTCTCTAAGACATATTGCTGGCAGAAAGCTGAAAAATGATACATATAGCGTGATAATATATGATATGAAGAACCTAAAGCAACTATTTACATCGACAGTTATGAAGCAGATACAGATAGATCGTGGGAAGCTAAAAATTTATAACAATCCATTGCTATGCATGAGTACCATTAAGGAGCTTGAAGTATCGTTTCCTGTACCGTCGAATGAAACAGAAATACCTCCAGGATTGAACGGATATAGTGGAGGATGTGATGACTCTGTCGGGTTACAAGTTCAAATAATAAATAAAACCACGGCAACAGTAATTTTTTCGCCTAGAAACGACTCAAACGCACAATATACCGTCCTTTATGCTCGATTGCCTTACGGAAGTCTTGCAACGTTTGCCCCAGAAGCGTGTTCTGAGTCCGAGTGGTATGCTATTCACTCAAATGAAGGAAGAGTCGTGCTTACATCTCTACGTCCTGCTTCCACGTACGCTGTTAGTATTGAAACCTTTGTGTATTCAAAAAATCCCGTACAAAGTTATCTCGCTCGCACTAGTATAGTGAACTTTACTATGCCGTTTGAAAAACCGGAACCACCTTTTATTCAAGAGCTGGTTGCTATTTCCCCAAACACCGCTGTTCTTAGATGGGTAGACCATAGAGACTATAGACAGCATATCACTAGTTATGAACTAGACGTAGTTTTGATAGATATAGTACCAGAAGATATATCAGTAAGAGACCATTGCAAAATGCAGTATTATTATATAGGTAACAAAAAAGAAGATCACACACCTCATGCAGTAGTCTTAAACCCGCCAGAGGAATATAAATCTTGTGAACCTGATTGTAAGATGCTAGTTTCTATTCCAGAGAAATTGTCACTTACAGAAGATTATTTCGATATTTGCAGTCACTTTGAGTCAGAATGTAATGCACATGAAGAAGTTAGACCAAAGAACTTAACTGATAAAAGATATATCAAAACTTTAGCTGTTAATATAAATACGCCGACAAAAGTTTTCAAAGTAGATGGGCTTGCTCCTTTTAGAGATTACAGGTTTAAATTAAGAGCTTGTTCTGGAGATAAATGCAGTCGGTCGACCAGAGAAGTTATCAGAACTCTTAAATCCTACAAAGCCGACGTACCTTTAATACTGTACAGCATTAACGATAAAGGACAGATATTTATTGAATGGGAGCCACCCGACGAAACAAATGGACCTATTTTAGCGTATACAGTTCAAGTATCACCCAGTGGACCTCTTAATGAAACTTCTCCGCACGCCTGGTGTGTCAACCCCGAAGTACTAAGTTTCATGATCAGATTGCAATTCGCCAAAAACGTGCACCTTCGCGTGTGTTCTACCACTTTAGGATCCTTTAGCGCTTGTTCAGAATGGCATCACATAGAGATACTAGAAGCGGATTATAGCGTTATAGTCGCTGGTATTATTTTCAGTATTGTTTTGACGTGTATTTCTTCAGTTATTGGATTCGTTTTTTATCGTAGGAGAAGATTTACGGATAGTGTACCTCTCGTAGATTTGACATCGATGTATAGAAGTGAGACGACACCTGCTGCGATTTTGTTGGAGGATTTTATGCCTCTCTACTCAGTACCATCTAACGAAGCTTTGTCAGATAATTAGTAAGATATTGTAGTAGTAAGTTATACCTAATTATAGTTTCATACAACATTTTTTTGTTATTATTTATCTTATAACCTCTTACGTACCCTGATGGCTATCTGTGGATAGCACATAATCACAGTAAATACAGGGTGTTAGGAAAAGTACCGATTTCCTTTTAACCACGTTGTATAAGTAGAATACCGGTTTAGTAGTAGGTTTAAAGGAAACTTTGCTAATACCCTTACTGTATAAAGCAGTATGGAAACTTGTAACACACCAAATGTTGAGCTCTCAAAATTCTACTCCAGTATAAATTATATCCCTGAATAAGAATTTCATTCAGTTAAATAATTAAAAAAAAAGTTATAGTAAAAATCGGCCAAGTGCAAGTTGGGCTCGCACACCGAGGGTTCCGTACCACTAAGTTAAAAATCGATCGATCCCATTTTTACGATAGAGTTAAATAAAAAAAAACACGATTCTTGTGCGGGGACCCCCGTATTTTTAGGGTTCCGATACCAAAATGGTAAAAAAAAGGAACCCTTATGGTGCCGCTCTGTCTGTCTGTCTGTCTGTCTGTCCGTCTGTCTGTCACACCTCTATATCTCAGCAACCACTTACGCTATCGAGCTGAAATTTGGAATAGTTTTAGAATATAGTTGCCCAACTTAATTGCACATGAAATTTTTTTGAAAAAAGTATGATTATTAATGTAAAGGGGGCCAAAATAGGGGGGGCCAAATTTCAAATTGTCGCTACTAGGTCGAGTGGGGTATCATATGAAAGGGCTTTACTTGTACATTTTAAAATATATTTTTGTATTTTTTTAAGTTTCTTAGTTTTCAAGTTATGATGAAAAATGTCAAAAAAAAATACCATTCCCCCCCCCTTATCTCCGAAGTTTGAGTAAGGGAAAATCTGAATTAATTACAGTTGACAGAGGTTTATGTAAACTTTACAGCAAAAATAAAACGATCTTTCTAAGTTGCACAGTTTTTCAGAAATCTGCAAAAAACCTTTACAAACAAATTTAGTTTTGCGGTCCTGAAAATGGACTTTATTGCTTCCAAAAATACTATAGGTATGTCGGAACCCTCGGCGCGCGAGTCCGACTCGCACTTGACCGGTTTTTTTACATTTCTTTGTTTTTCTTATTTGCTATGTATAATCCGCTCACATATTCTGTGAAAATTTCAACCATATAGCTATTACGGTTCAAAAGACTAGCCCCTGGACAAACAGACGATGACGTAGGCTTAGTAAACCTTTATTACCTACCTAGTGGGTTTAAAAACATGATTAATTTAGTATTAATAAGTTCCACGAACACGTTTACTAACCGTAAAACGAAAAGAAAAAATACAATCATTTGCAAGAATTCCAAGAACTTTTTATAGCTGCTCGAAAAAAAAACAGCTAAGTACTATATTGAATTCCCATGAATCCATTTTAATCTAAAAGAAGCGTAGATTTTACGATAGCAATTGCGAGCGACCATTTCCACTTGCTACGAATGCCTGAAGCGTCCATTTTTAGACCAAATACTTTTATGTGCCTTTCCTCTCTGCAATTTCCGTGATGGGGATTGGTCATAAAAAACCGGCCAAGTGCGAGTCGGACTCGCGCACTGAGGGTTCCGTACCACCACATAAACATAATTGTATTGGTTGAAATTTCAGTAAGTTAATGTGCTAGATTTTTTGAGTCCGACACGCGCTTGACCAAATTTTATTATTTGTTGTTATTTTATAGCCTATGCCCTATAAACATACCAATTTTCAAGTTTGTAAGTGTTCCCGTTTTTAAATAGAATTACAACAAAAATCGCCTCAGCAACCATCCAACTTGACCCCTCTCTTATATGAATGTTCTTGAAACGGGAGCTCAACACAATTGGTTACCATTAGTTGTGAGAAAAGTTGTAATATTTAATGATTTCAGACTTTTCCCATTATTTGTACTGTGAGACCTAGCTTCTTGCCAAATTTCATAATTTTAGGTCAACGGGAAGTACCCTGTAGGTTTTTCATATTTGAATAAATGTATGGAGATGAGTACATAAAATGCCATATCTTTTGATTGCGTCGTTGTAAAAAATTTAAATTTTCAGATCTTGTGTGGTTCATGGATCCTAATATATGGTATTAATTTCAACCTGATACCTTTACCCGTTCGTGAGATAAAGGGTCTTGACAGACAGACAGACAGACAGACAGACAGACAGACAGACAGACAGACAGACAGACAGACAGACAGACAGACAGACAGACGGACAACAAAGTGATCCTATAAGGGTTCCGTTTTTTTCTTTTGAGGTACGGAACCCTAAAAATAACTCAGAGTAAAACAATAAGGTTGGGGACAGTTGAGGGAACAATTAAGACCTCTAAGGCGACTTTTCATTTCAACTAATGGAAGGAAAGTAGGTAACGTCCAAACCTTCCTTTTGTTACTTCTAAATTAAGCCTGATTTCCGCCGTTTTATGTTTAAGGGATTTTCTTTTTTACGGTTTTGGAAATAACGGTATAAATGTTGGTGAAATGTCCAGTTTTCTGATTAGAGTCGGAGAGACTGACAGAATGGGTTTTTTTTAACCTCTAGCCGAATAATTTTTATTTTAAACACGAAGACCAACATTCCTAGAAATTAGTTATTTGTTGTGCTAGGCAGCGAGGTTGTTATTTTTCGTTAGTGCTTTGTATTTTAACTCGAGTAAGCGATACATTTTATGATTCCTGAAGACTCTTGAGCGTATAGTGAGAATTTCGAGGCATGAGACGCGAAATAACTTAGCACGGAAAATACAGCATGTATAATGTTAACGAATACCGTTAGTACCTTATAACATAATTCATTATCACTCCTAATTTCAATAACTTTTTTCACACTAGTGGCCAAAAACGAACACGCAGATTTCGTCCGATTAAAATTTAAAAAACCTTTTCCACTTTAGCGGCCAAACATGACTTTTGTACGACCGATGAAGCAAATTTTCCGTTAGTAAGGTGTAATGTGAATGATGTTTTTCTGGCTTTCCCAGGATAGTTTGTAGTACCTGGGCGACCGATGCTATGCTCTGTATAATTAAAATATTATCAGGTGAGCAAGCTATGCTACTCAACAACAGATGGCGCTGTAAGTTTCTTAAACGCACTAAAACGCGCAAATAAATTATTAAAACGACGGTGAAAAAGAATTTTCCCAGACATGAGACCTAGTTAGATCGGTTTTTCGCCCCTAAAACCCTTGTATAGTAAATATGGCTCTAATGATTTCATCGAAATCATTAGAGCCGTTTTCGAGAAACCGATTACAAATATATATACAAATATTTCTCGTTTAATACTATAGAATTTGCGTAAGAAACAGCGGAGTTTGTATGGGTCGACCTTTTAACAATATTTTTTTCATTCTTCGACCCGTGATTTGCGATTTGAGTAAACATACCTAGAAATCGTTATTTGTACAAAAACAATAAATGGTACAGCAGCACTGGACTTACTTTCTCGCAATATTCAAGGAAAAACTATCAACCGCAAACTTAAATTTGTAATGCCATACACATAATATGGAAATACAAACTTTTATTTACGTTATTCCAAAAAAATGTTCGAATGAAAATACAAAGGTGTATGAATTTTCACAGATCAATGGATACTACTGTAGGATATGATGGATAATTGTTCAGTTTAGTCTACTGAGCAAGCCCTTTCAGTTTTTGGTACACCCTGTGTACTAAATTTTATTAAAAAAATCATAAAGAATATCCAGTCAGGTAGATAACCAATCCAGGATTAATATTATAGAAAATTTTAATAAATTCAATGGAACTAATTTTAGGTAAATCACATATTTACGATTTGGTGCTTCAGGAACACCCCTTATATGAAATTACACAGATCAATTGATACTGGCGCAAGACATCTTACATGGAGATGCTTGGTCATGCAAAGTTTGATCAAGATTCTATGAGCCGTTTTTGAGAAAATTTCAATTTTTCATTTTGGTTGTATGACAGCTACCCTCAAAATGAGAGCCAGCAAGAAACCACTTAGAACCCTTCGATGGATTTGTAACTCCTAATTTCAAAATATGGTGTCAATCGGACCATTCCTTTAACCGCTAGGCCAAAGCGTGACGCACAGACCGACCGACGGACCGACCGACCGACGGACGGACATTTTTGGGAGACTTGTTTTTTATGATGTATAAGTGATATAGAACACATTTTTTGAGAAAATTAGAAAAACTTTTTTTTTTCACGAATACAATTCCTTTCTCGCTCCGCTTTAAAGTAAAAATTGTAGGCTCTTCTAGCAATTGCAACCAATATTGCAACGAGCTAACTAAAACAGCCCAAAATGCGTCGGACATACAGACAGACCAGACAGACAACGAAAGAAATAGAGTACCGTTATCACCCTTTGTCTACGCAGCCCCAAAACTAGCTACAACAACGCACATTTCGGGTGCATCAAAGGAATATCAAAGCACCATACTTACATCAAAAAGCATGACGTCGAGCATCACAACCTCCAAGATCACATCAAACAAGCTAATCCTGAAGGAAAATCTGTTCTCCAGCAGATTTGAACATTAGCACAGTGTGAACCCTTTTCAAATCCTCTACACGTGTCCTGAGTAAATTGCTCAACAAATTAGTCGTAAATTATCCTGTTTCGGGACTTAAATAGAAGTTCTTCCTGGTTGCAAACCGACGTCAGGCGAAACTAGAGGCCATATTTTATAGAGTTCGTATTACCTTAGTTGGGTTATTCTGCACTAGCTTCAAATTACCTATGTATACGAGTACCTACACGCACGCCACGCCACGCGCCGCGCGGCACGGGGTCCCGACCACTATCTACAAATGTCCTTCGACGGCTCAACAACTCTGACGCCAGGGTTTGTGATGTCGGTCATCTACCTTGCAACCCACACGATATGATGATCTCCTATGTCTAAATGAAGAGTGTAAAGGACAGGTTTCGGAAAATTAAAAGGTTAAGAACACCTTTCAGCACATAAAATTTTCAGGAAAAAAAAATAATCTGCCTTTCCATACAAAATTACAAACTTGATTAGACTGTTTGTATTGAGAGGCCGATTTCTTTTTCATTTCCTCAAAGTTTTGTTTACTGAAAGTTGTTCATTTTCGTTGACTAATCATGCCCTCTCGGTTTTCGAAAGCCGTTCCTTACGCACCTATAAATAGAAAGTGCATTAGATAGCGCATTTTGTATAGGAGGTCAAAGTAGTTTTTTCGTATTTATCAATAGTTTATTTTAGATTCAGATTTTCAGATTCAGATAATTTTATTCAATGTAGATTCTTTACAGAACACTTATTGAATGTCATGCAGAATACAATGCAAATAGAGCGAGTCTACGCCGTTTCGGATCGTGCTATGGCAGCGTAAACGAAACGGCAAGAAACCACTGCAGCACGGCCTACTTTAAGAGTCGGCTTTTTACAATGTGTTTCGCTGGAATATCACTGTTCTTTAGTATAAAGATGATACCAAAAACTTAGGCCATAATATTTAGAAACGTATAAATAATGAGTTAAAGTTCAGCAGCAAGTCAGCCAATCCAAACTTGAAAATTAAGGAAAATTAAAGTTTCGATATTTAGATGCAATTCACCAAGCAGTAGGTACTACTACCTATGCTGTGACCAAGCTGAGTTTGAACAAGTTAACCACTCTCCCCACTTATTATATTTAACTATCAGTCCATGTGATGTCATGATGATGATGATGATGAACAGTCCTCTACTCATAGTAACTTCTATATGTTCCCCAACACCAAAGAACAAATACATACGAAAGACAAATCCTAATCATGCAGCCCATGAGGAGAGCTTTGGTTGTGGGTAGGACCAAAATTAAGCCTTTGTTTTTTAATAGGATTGAAGCTTCGGAAAACTGCAGGATGCAGGGTTCAAGGAGATGTCAAAGCTACGTAGAAAATTGCATTATTATTTTATAAAATTTAATTTATTTTATGAAATAGTCTTTTATTTTCTGGGTAGTTCTTACAACTTACTGAGCGCTGTAGTATTTTCTAGGATACAAGGAACCGGGATCGTGTGAAGGTCACGGGAAGTCGATGGATTCGGGAAGCAGGGTGTCTACTCTTAAAGTCCGATATATCGAAACGATACTACTCGAAACATGCAAATGCAAAACTTCGTCCCTTGACAATAGAGTAGAATATTGGTTGGATGAATTTTCAAACTGCATCCAACCAATATTCTACTCTATTGTCAAGGGACGAAGTTTTGCATTTGCATGTTTCGACTAGTATCGTTTCGATATATCGGACTTTGAGAGTAGACACCCAGGCGTCGTTATGGAGATCTTAAGGGAAGATCTTTTTTGATCGTACCTACATATTTTACTCGTAGGTACAATGCCTATTTTTACATACAAGGTAATTTTTTGTACCTGACGTCACTTAGACCCTGTCCAGAAAGGGCGAATTCGCCGCGATTTACTCGCGCGTGTTTCGCGCGTTCAGCTGGACGCAAACAGGGCGCTGCTAGTATCTCGACTCGCGCGAGCCTCGCGCGTGCCGAGAAAATTCGCGCGATGCTTGTGGACGCAATGTATTGACACCCAGTACCTCGCCGACGCGCGTAGAAACTCGCGCGTAACAATTCGCGGCGAATTCGCCCTTTCTGGACAGGGTCTTATTAGTGAGGACAAAAGCAACAAAGTTTGTTCTACGAATTTGCTAACAACACACAAAAAAAATTCAGTTTCCCATACAAAATATGCTGGTCACTTACGTTACTTTGTGTGGAAAGTTAAATAAAATTGTGCGTTGTTATCAAAGTCGTAGAACAAAAGTTTTTGCTTTGAGCTGACTAATAAAAAAATTACCTAATACGCATGAATAGCTTTCCGAAGACTGAAAAAGAATGATCATTTAAAAATAAATAAAAAACCGGCCAAGTGCGAGTCGGACTCGCGCACCGAGGGTTCCGTACCACCACATAATCAAATTGTATTAGTTGAAATTTCAGTAAGTTAAGGTACGGAACCATAAAAACCTTCATAAAATAAAAAAAGCTCACACACTGTCTAATAACGTTTAAATTTTTTTACGAAGAGACCGATTTTTTTTTCATTTCCTGAAAGTTTCATTTATTGAAAAACGTTCAGCTTCGTTCACTGATTCAGTTTTCGGAAAACTGCTCACACACTGTAGGTATATTAATTCTATATTGTCATCGTATGATTGTAAACATTTTCAGTTTTTTTTATATAGTTTGAGTGCCTCTGAAATATAATTTACAATCCCGCGGAAAAAGATCGCACAATGATTATGTTTTTGTAGTTTGGTTCATTTTCCGAGTGAGGGAGCCAGGAGTCTCTTAGTTTCGTATAGTTTCTCTTAGTTTCCTAGTTTGAGCTCCTGTCTCCCACATAATACAAGTTCTTTACAGTGCTGTAAGTTTAAACTCTTAAGTTGATCTTAATATAAGTATTTGTTAGAAACTTTTTGTGGGAGAAAATAAAACAAAATTTATTATTAATTTTTAATTTATAATAGAATACAAACTAACGATATTCACAATTATACTGTGTCATACTTACAAATAAAAAAGTGCTACAGAATAGCCCAACTTTTACTTTAGTTCGTACCTGAGTCGAGGTGGCCAATTAAACAACCAGCGAAAAGTTGTAATGAGATCAGAATCAGAATGGAACAGTCAAAACGTGGCGCCTTGCAATATGGTAATGAAGGAAGTTACCACGGTAGAAAGCAGGCGGACATTCTACTAACTTGACTACTTTGGAATAGTCGTATTGCCTTCGTGTGCACTTTCATAATGCTGAAAATACTTTTAAATATCTACGATCCGTTTTTAGGGTTCCGATACCAAAATGGTAAAAAAAATTAACCCTTATGGTGCGACTCTGCCTGTATATCTCAGCAACCACTTATGCGATGGACTTGCGATGCGATGGAATAGTTTTAGAATAGGGTTGCCTAACTTTATTGCACATGAAAGAATAAAAAAAAAACTATTAATGCAAAGGGGGCCCAAATAGGGGAAGGCAAAATTTCAAATTGTTGTTACTAGGTCAAATGGAGTATCATATTATCGTATTTTCTAAGTTGCACATTTTTAAGAAATCTGCAAAAAACCTTTAAAAAACTAATTTTGTTTTGCGGTCCTAAAAATGCACTTTATCGCTTCCAAAAATACTATAGGTAGGTAATTAATTTTAGTTCATACTCGTAAGATTTTGTCAAGACTGTTCCCGCAGTCAAACTGTATTAACAGTTTTGCGGGTGCTTGTTTAGTTTTTAAGAAAAACTGTAACATTTTTTAATAAATATATTATATCTATCTATATCGGAACCCTCGGCGCGCGAGTCCGAGTCGCATCGCACTTGACCGGTTTTTTTTTCGTTTGTTTCAACGGTTACCAATTTAATTTGCAGCCATATTTGACGGAAAGAATAATGTTGTTTACAAACATGTTTTTTCTGACAGACTTAGCCGATTGCTTTTGAGATAGCTGCAAAATTTGTTGGTGGGCATTTTTCAATTTACTTGTACGCTATTGAAAAATTCATGATTTTATCAAAGTTGATTACATTAGTATATTTTTAGCAATTATAAGTAGCCTAATAGATAAATTTTGTATTTTCATTTAAAGAACCGATCAATTTTAAATAATTATGATCTAATCAAAGAAAAACCAAAAAAGTTCTCTGAATTCTGTCATGTTCGTTACCAAGAGAAAAATGGTTATAATTCTAAAACAAACTTTAAATTTCATGTTTTAATACATTTATTGGGAAAACAAATAAGTTCTTTATCTTTTAATAATCACGTACTGTTTTTAGAAAAATATTTATTTATTATTTTTGCATTTAATTAGTCCTTACCGTTACCTAATAAAAATTCTTAATCTTTTACTTTGTGGTATAATCATATTCTTAGGCTAATTAATCACTAGTTTTCTTAGCTATTTGATCTCACTATATTATAGTTATTTTTAATATTGATAAATAAATGGATTTCCTATAAATATAGGCAATAATCAAGAAGATTGGGGAATTTTTTATGGGACAGTCACGTAACCTGACCTACTCATAACGAACAGGACACAGTAATGATGAAGATATACAGAGAAACTTGGCTGCATGTATTATTGATCAAAAAGCCATAAAACTTTAGTTTTTTTCCCATTGAATATAAAAGGTTATATTTGGACCAGACATCAGTTTTAGACGCAACTTTATGCTGTCCTATTCGTTACTGATTAGGTCCGGGTCATACGTTACTGATTTTAAATTAACGAACAGGACGTAACGGAACCACATCATGCTACCGAAAATGGTTTCCTCGCCTAAAAATATTGTTTAAAACGGCTTATTGTGGTTATATCTTAATTCCAAAATAGCTAAAACGTATGACAGTATAAAGTGAAGGTAAGTTTATTATTAATTGTTTTTTGTACATTCAAATTACTGACCGGACAATCAGACGTGAAACCAAATAGATTATATACCACATAGCTCACTCCACCCGTAAATCTTGTTAAAATGGCCGACAACATAGAGTGAAGTTTGAAAGATTCATTAAAGTGTTACTATTTGATAAATACAATTCGTATTTGGTATAAAAATTCATAAAAATATCGCCTGTAACACGGTAACGGTGCTAGGACATGTCCGTTACAACCAAATTATGGGACAGTATTTAATATTGAAAATATGTTCCTTAAATAAGGTTTAGAGAGCTATTTAGTATTTATTCGTAAGATAAAAAGATATTTACACACAAAAAAGTCGAAACCACAATATATTCTATGAAAAGTAATGTTGAATATCAGGTCAAAAGTTGGTGAATGGAAATGGGACAGTACTGAACAATAAAATTGCCAATTTTTGAAATTATTCATTATTTATTTTGGCCTATCGGCGGCCATTGATCTTTCTGGTACTCTTCTTTTTCTTGACAGCTCGTAACAATATTATTATAATTTATTTTACCGGGAAAATGTTGTAATCGTAATAATATTAATTAAAAAAAATGAAAAATCATTGGTCACTAAAATTCGGTATCGCGGTTGACCCTGGTAAAAATGTTGGACCAGAGGTCTATGGAAAAGTTGCATTGTCTTTTGTAAGGTGTTTATTGTTTTTTTGTGTTGTTAGCAAAGTCGTTGAACAAAAGCTGTTCAGATTGATCCCATCAATACAAGGTAAAAAAAAAATTATATAAACCAAAAAAAAACTAAACGAAAACTACGAATACATTCACAGCCCCTCACAAAAAGATTTGAATTCCGTATTTATTCATGTTTTCTTTGTTGGTTATGTTTATTTTTACCGTGCGATGCACACAATCACAGTCTTCCCGTCTCAACGGAGCGAACAAGACTGCCGTTAGCTGCGACGGACGATAACTTGCTGCGCGGAATAAAAATGTCGTAAGCGCCGAATGTTGTTTATTTTAATAACTCGTAAAATATAATTTCTTTTGTAAAATCGCTAATAGTGGCGCTCGATAATATGTTAAGGATGTTATTATTAAATAATGGCTTAATAATATGCAATACAACCTGAGAAAAACTCATTTTAGATGAAAATAAGAGGTTACTTTGGGATTTTTTTCTATCAAGATAGTTTTATTCTACTGTGAATTGAATCAATTAAAAATCTTGCAAATACGATGTTGTAACCATATATATTTATTATTTATTAATTGGATCTTATTTTGCGATATTAAATTCAATCTAAGATAGGTAATTTGCCTTTATACCAGTTGCTCGAACGCAGTCGTACTGAGAGCTCGCCCGTACGCTTGCTCGCAGTTATATCAGAGGTTATCAACTGTTGTTTACACCTCGGATTTGTGAAAATGTTTAACTGTTCAAAATGTAATATTCCTTTCAACGACGGTGCTCAGTGTCACGTCTGTAAAAGGCAGTTTGACTTTGGTTGTTCCGGTATATCTAAGAACGGATTTCGTAATCTCGGCCCTAATCGCCAAGCAGCATGGAAGTGCGCTGACTGCAAAACCCCCGGCGGCGGTCCGGCATCGGAAACTAGCACCCCTAGTAATGTAGCACAATCAACTGTTTCATTGGACACTGTACTGTCCGAACTGCGTGACCTGAAGTCTCGGCTGGCGGGTCTGCCTGCTTTGTTCGATAATGTAAGAACCATTAAGGAAGACATATCAGATCTTAAAAAATCGCTTGAGTTTACTAACGAGACTATTGATAACCACGCATTAAGAATTTCTAACATTGAAACGACGTTGTCTGAGCTCCAGAACACCGCGGCCAAAGTTGATTCTTACGAAGTGGAGATAGGAAATCTAAAGGTGAGTCTGGAGGACAGGGATCAGTGGCTTAGACTTAATAACGTGGAGATAAAAGGAGTGCCTATAAAAAAATCTGAAAACCTATTCACTATTATTGAAGGCATTGGCAAGGCAGTGGGCTACGCAATCTCCAAATCGCATATTAGTTACATTGCAAGAGTACCAATGTACAACTCTAACGACAAGTCCATTATAGCCAGCTTTGCTAATCGTTACGTCAAGGAGGACTTCATAGCCGCTGCTCGCGCGAAAAAGTCTCATTCACCTTGTTTACCTGCGTGTCGTGGGTGCAGTCTGCTGGTTCTCTGTACGTGCAGCGTTCAGTTGTCTTTTATAGTTATAAGTTGTTTTTTATTTGTGAAAACCTATAATTGGCTTTATGTTTTTAAACTCTGTGCTTAATTTAGATGTAACGCTGTTGGTTTTCCAATAAAAGTAAAATAAAATAAAATACCCGCTAATTAGGGAAGTGTTCTTGTCCCGTGTGGTGCCGGCAAAGAATAGTTAGTACCAACACATACATACCCGTGGGTGTCGTAAGAGGCGACTAAGGGTATAAACTAGGGGATGGGCAGCAGCATCCTCCTGTGTACTATACCATCTTTCTTACTGCGGTCACTTACAACCGCGGTCCATGGTGCCAGCCGTACCGCTGCCAAGCGAGGTGACTATGGTACTTCCCCTCCACATTTTTCCAGCAAAAGTTAGAATTCTGGAGGGAGCTCCCTGTCCTATAGTGGACATTTCATAGGATGTTATGATGAAGTGTTCTTTTCCCCGGACCACCCTGCGTACTTAAAATTCTTTTTACCAGTTTGCACGGAATAATCAGTAAAGCTGCCGTTATTCATAATCTAAGGAATAATCATAACAGGTTTCAAATGACATATCCCGTAGAAATACGAAATCGTTATTGAATTTATTCGATTTAAATTTAAATATTTCATTACGTACATCAGAATGTATATTGGCTACATGGAATGAGTTCGAAAATTCGCTAAATTCCATAAATCCCAATATTGGCTTCGTCTGCCCGTTTGCAAATTAAATACAGTCTGGAGCACATGGAGATTTACTTACTAGCGCTAAAGCCACGATCACACCTAGCTGAATTCAAAGACTAATTCGGCACACATTGCTGGGAGGCTTAGTTATGTTAATTGCAATATCCTTACTCCAACAAGCAATCTATGCCGAATTAGTCCTTGAATTCAGCTAGGTGTGATCGTGGCTTAACTATAACCATAATACGTTGACAGAAATAACTAGAAGAGTTGCGGAGAGGTAAATGCCTAGAGCGACGACAGGGCCAAGAATTGGTATTTTTAGGGTTCCGACACCAAAATGGCAAAAAAAGGAACCCTTATGGTGCCGCTTTGTCTGTCTGTCTGTCACACCTGTATATCTCAGCAACCACTCATGCTATCGACTTGAAATTTGGAATAGTTTTAGAATATAGTTGTCCAACTTTATTCCACCTGAAAGAATTAAGAAAAAAATATTCTTATTAATGTAAAGGGGGCCCAAATAGGGAGGGCAAAATTTCAAACTATCGGTATTAGGTTGAGTGGGGTATCATATGAAAGGGCTTTAGTTATTAATTCCAAGATATATATATTTTTTTTACAACTCTTTTAGTTTTCAAGTTATGATAAAAAATGTCCAAAAAAACCGGCCAAGTGCGAGTCGGACTCGCGCACTGAGGGTTCCGTACAAACTTGTACGTATATAAGTACAAGTAATGGTATTTTTATTGCTAAAAAACTGTCTTATGTGATGTAAATAACTAAAATTTATATTTGAGTTGATTGAATGAAAGGTAAATTGTGGTTTACGATTTATGACGTATTAAAAAAAGCTACTAACTCGATCTCGTTTAGTAGCAATTTTCGGTGGAAGTTTGCATGGTAATGTACATCATATATATTTTTAGTTTTATCATTCTCTTATTTTAGAAGTTACGGGGGGGGGGACACACACATTTTATCTCTCGCGCAAACTATTCAGTTTAGAAAAAACTGATATTAAAAACCTCAATATCATTTTTGAAGACCTGTCCATAGATACCCCACACGATGAGATGGATGAAAAATTTTTTTTTGAATTTGAGTTCTATGTATGGGGAACCCTAAAATTTATTTTCTATTTTTGTGTAAAAATCTTAATGCGGTTCACAGAATACATCTACTTACCAAGTTTCAACAGTATAGCTCTTATAGTTTCGGATAAAAGTGGCTGTGACATACGGACGGACAGACAGACATGACGAATCTATAAGGGTTCCGTTTTTTGCCATTTGGCTATGGAACCCTAAAAATACGGTTCCCCCCCTTATCTCCGGAGTTTGTGAATGGAAAAATCTGAATTAATTACAGTCGATAGAAGTTCATGTAAATATTACAGCAATAATGAAACGATCTTCCAAAATCTGCAAAAAACCTTTACAAACAAATTTAGTTTTGCGGTCCTAAAAATGGACTTTATTGCTTCCAAAAATACTAAAGGTATATCGGAAACCTCGGCGCGCGAGTCCAACTTGCACTTGACCGGTTTTTTCTTATATGTAACAAGTGAGCAAGCGAGCTTGTGGGCCTCCTGATGGTAAATGGTCACCACAGCAATTGACACTAACAAGACAGCAAAGCGCATTTTCCACCTTGAGAAATAAGACGGTATGTCTCATGTGCCAGTAATTTCACTGGTTGCCTTGCCCTTCAAACCGAAACACAGCAGTGAAAACAATGCTGTTTTACGGCAGAAAAAGTTCAACCCTTATTAGGGTTCCGTATCTCAAAAGGAAAAAGAAACAGAATCCTTAGAGGATCACTCTCTAGCCAGTCTGTCTGTCAAGATCAAGATCATTTTCTCTCAAACGAGTAAATGTACCAATTAAGGTCTATGAACCCTGAAAGATGTGAAAATTTCAAGCTTGTACGACGACACAATCGAAAGATACGGCCATTTATGTCCCCACGTCCATTTATGAACCCATAGAATATGTATGAACCAAAGCAAAACTGGCGTAAGGGACGGTGTACCGAAAACTGAAGGGGTTTTAACTAAACTAAACAACTTTTTTACTTCTTTTTTAACTAAACAAGTTATAATTTTTTTTAAGGGAAGTTGTACAGTTTTGTGGACAGAGTAACATACTCAGAGGAACGCAGTTGATTAAGCACCCTACTCGGAAAAGATGATCAGTCAACATTCAGTGAGTGAAACTTTCAAGAAAATGTAAAAAAAGTTGGTCAAGTGCGAGTCGAACCATTTTAAGACCGCGAAAAAAAATGTAAAGGTTTTTTGCAGATTTCTTAAAAACTATGCTACTTAGAGAAATCGTTTTGCTTTTCCTGTAATATTTACTAGTGATGGGCCGACTATGGGGTTTGCCGATCAGCCGACTAGTCGACTAGTCGGTCTTGATATTGCCGATCATCCTTATTTCGTACTTGATCCCAGATAGAGTCTGCAGTTTTTTTGAGCCGCAAAATATATTAACAATGAGGTTACAATTTTTACTAGAAATTTTAAAGATTCCTTGAGCAACGATGATAGTTATGCACAGCTTATGTCATGGCTAAGGACAGAACATAATAAATATTCAGATCCTGTATTTTTATTTCATACTTTTACTGCCGAATAATCGGCACAGTTTTTACCGATTATGCGCCGACTAGTAACCGACTATAAAATATGCCGAATAGTCGGTTTTACCGACTAGTCGGTGTATAGTCGGCCCATCTCTAATATTTACATAAAATTTTATCGAATATAATTTATTCAGATTTTTCCATTTGCAAAGTTCGGAGATAAGGGGGAATGGAATTTTTTAGACATTTTTCATCATAACTTGAAAACTAAGTTTTTGAAAAAATATGAAAATTCATTTTGGAATCACGTTCTGAACAAAAGAAATCACGTTCTGAACCAAATAATGAAGCTTCAAAACTGACCTATAAAAGGTACCGCAATTACTGTAATAATCTCATAAAAAAGTTAAAACGTAGGTATGATAGGGAACAGCTTTCTAAATCTACAAAGAATAACAAAAGTCTATGGAACAACATAAAAACTATAACAAATTTGAAACAAGCTAGACAAGAGAACACAGAGCTACTTAATATTAAATCCACACCACAGTTATCAGTAAACTATATGAATAACTTCTTTGTTAATACAGGAAATCGTCTGGCGGAAGATATTAATTCTAGATGCCAACCTGAATTACTACTCCAGTAAAATTACGAGAGATTGTATGGCGAAACGGAAATAATTGATAATAGCCGTGATTCTTTTTCAGATCGATAGATTATATTTCTGTGTAAAGGTTTTTAATGGAATCCACCAAAATTTACTTCATTTATTTATTTATTTTGCCGTCCAAACATTAAAAAAGTATGGAATTTCGGAAAAAAATGTTAATAGATTATTTTTTTTATTTACGGCTTGCTATATATTCAGAATTTCATATTATACATGAATCCACCTAAAAATATTAGCTTTTTTGTATTGTTTAACTTTTATAGCACGAAATTTAAATACAGCTTATCTTCGCAACCCAAAATAGTAATAGATCCGTTTTGCTTTCTAATAATTTAATAGTGCTATATAATCACATTTTTGGCAAATCCAACATAAATGTTTACAAAATCATTGTAAACCAGCGATTACAAAAAACTTTGTTTTTATTTAGTATGGCATTTTTGTGAATATATATAATAATCACTTACATATAAAAAGGTTGAGTTTAGCTCAGTTTATTCCTATTATTTTACCTCGACTTTATTGGCCCTTATATGTAAAAATAAGTCGAGATTTTATATTTTGAAATAAATTGATATTTTTAAATATATTGATGTTGGATTTTGATGCCTATATGTAAAGTATACGTTTATCTATGATATAAAGTATATAATTGTCTATTACTATTTTTGCCTTAGCTGTTATTCGAAAAAAATATTCCGCTTTAAATTTTAGGTGGATTCGTAAATATTGCGTCTTAACATCATATTTAAATACGATATACACAAAAAAGTAGCTATTAGCATTTAATGTTTTGCAAAACCGTATTTTTACTGGACTATACCTATTTCATCCACTTTCACTAATCTATCGTCTTTTGTTCTTCTTGATACAGATATGGATGAACTTGATCGTGTCATTACCACCTTAAAATCGGACAGCGCCCCAGGCTGGGACAATATAACCACTTCATTTTTGAAAGCCGCTAGATCAGAAGTAGTACCGGTTATAAGCCATTTAGCCAATCTCTGCTTTAGTAGAGGAGTTTTTCCTGAATCACTTAAACGCTCCATTATAACACCTGTGTTCAAGAATGGAGACAGAAGCGATGTCAACAATTATAGGCCTATCTCAGTTTTACCCGTCATTTCAAAAGTTTTAGAGAAGTTGGTCAATAAAAGGCTAACAAACTACTTAGACAAATACAATTTACTGTCAGAATCACAATTTGGATTCAGACACGGAAAGTCCACAGAAGATGCGGTTACTGCAATGACTTCCCTAATCGTCGAACAACTTGATAATGGTAAAAAATGTCTAACTACATTCCTTGATCTTAGGAAAGCGTTTGACACCGCTTCTGTTCCCATTCTTGTGAAAAAGCTGGAAAATATCGGCATTCGAGGTACCTCGTTATCTCTCCTTAAAGATTACCTATCAGATAGAACGCAAACAGTAAAAATTTGGATCTTACGTAAGCAGCGAAAGTAGAATCACTTATGGGGTCCCCCAGGGCAGTGTACTTGGGCCGACTTTGTTCCTCGTTTATATAAACGAACTTACTGACCTAAAACTGAATAATGCAAAAATCTTCTCCTATGCGGATGATACCGCAATCGTCTTCCATGGTTCTTCGTGGGATAACGTACATAAAGATACTGAAAGCGGTCTAAGAGACGTGGCTAAATGGCTCCAAAATAACTTGCTCACATTAAATGTAGTAAAAACAAATTATATTACTTTCGGTATAAATATTCGTACTCAACCAAAGACACAATTTAATATTAAAATACACAACTGTACTGCTTCTGTGCAAAATTGTAATTGTCCTGCAATTTCTAAAAAAACGGCAGTAAAGTATCTGGGTATTATGATAGACCAACGTCTGTCATGGTACCCACATATTGAGCTGATTTCCGGAAGAATAAGAAAACTTGTGTGGATATTTAAAACTCTACGCGATATTTCCTCTAAAGACTTATTAAATAAAATATATCTTGCATTGGCTCAGTCAGTAATCACTTACTGTATTACAGTATGGGGAGGAGCTTATAAGACGAGATTTATACAAGTGGAAAGATCTCAGAGATATTTGTTAAAAGTTATGTATTTTAAACCTCTAAGATACTCTACCACTTCACTGTATGCATTAAGTGACGTGCTGTCAATCAGGAAACTTTATGTGTTGCTTGTTGTCCTAAAATTGCATAAAGCTTTACAGTATGATCCCAGCCAACATAATACTAGAAAATACAACGTAGCTCCCTCCAGTAGGACTAAAACTTCTTTTGCTTCAATACAATATAATAAAATGTCATCTTATATATACAATTCTGTTAATAAAAAGCTTAAAATTTTTCCAATGAATCACTATAACTGTAAAAAAGTATTAATAGAATGGTTAAAACAGCTTGATTATGATAAAACTGAATTACTTTTACAATCTATAACTTAATTTCATCTCGGATTGCCTCTTGATATTTTAATTTTAACAATTCGGCAACTCTCATCTTCTACATTCACACGCAAATACACACATCTACAGACACTCGCCTATACACACACACACTCACACACATTCAATGCACACACCCATTCACACACAAACACCCACATACACACACTAGATATTCTGTAGCTTTTATTAATTTGTTTTTATTGTTTATATTGCTATAAGGTCATTTACTATTCTTGTTATAACTTGTAGATATGGAAGAGTGGGTTCTTCTTACACAGGTATTTTTAGGGTTCCGATACCAAAATGGTAAAAAAAGGAACCCTTATGGTGCCGCTCTGTCTGTCTGTCTGTCTGTCTGTCCGTCTGTCTGTCACACCTCTATATCTCAGCAACCACTTACGCTATCGAGCTGAAATTTGGAATAGTTTTAGAATATAGTTGCCCAACTTAATTGCACATGAAAATTTTTTGAAAAAAGTATGATTATTAATGTAAAGGGGGCCAAAATAGGGGGGGCCAAATTTCAAATTGTGCTACTAGGTCGAGTGGGGTATCATATGAAAGGGCTTTACTTGTACATTTTAAAATATATTTTTGTATTTTTTTAAGTTTCTTAGTTTTCAAGTTATGATGAAAAATGTCAAAAAAAATACTATTCCCCCCCCCCCCCCCTTATCTCCGAAGTTTGAGTAAGGGAAAATCTGAATTAATTACAGTTGACAGAGGTTTATGTAAACTTTACAGCAAAAATAAAACGATCTTTCTAAGTTGCACAGTTTTTCAGAAATCTGCAAAAAACCTTTACAAACAAATTTAGTTTTGCGGTCCTGAAAATGGACTTTATTGCTTCCAAAAATACTATAGGTATATCGGAACCCTCGGCGCGCGAGTCCGACTCGCACTTGACCGGTTTTTTTACTTAAAAGAAGATCCCTACTATTTGTGTAATGAGTAGTTTCTGACTGAATAAAGACTTTTTAATTTAATTTTTTTTAATATACTCATGTTATATTAGATCTATTAATCTACCAATATAATCAGTGTAATGTACAAGTAAAGCCAAAGTGAAGCTATTTCATATAGTACCCAACTCGACCTAGTAACGACAATTTAAAATTTTGCTCCCCTCCCCCACCCCCCTTAAAACCCCTAGCCCTCTTTTACAATGATAGCATAATATTTTTTATTTTTTTTGTTTGCAATCATATCTAAAGCTATTCCAAATTAGATCTGTTCAAAACTGAAACCAAACATTAATTGTTAATTCAATAAACGGGCATCATCAGAAGTCTATCTCTCAAGTCTTATTAGTATTTACTTCATTTATTAGCCAAATATTTATCTTTGACCCTTGAGAGCAAGATAAATAGCTAAAGTAAACTTGCTGGCATTGATATTTAGCTGGGGGTCCCTTGGGCAGCATCGATCCTTATATTCATGTGTGACTGTAGCTAAACATATTAATTTACTAGCTGTTGCCCGCGACTCCGTCCGCGTGGGGTTCAGAAAAAGTAGCTAATGACTTTTCTCATGGTTCAAACTATCTTCGTACCAAGTTTTTATCACAATCGGTTTATCGGATTAGTCATAAAAGCGAAACAGACAGACAGACAGACAGTGCAGTTCTCGCCTTTATATTATTAGGTACACAGAGTACCGATAATACGGATTTTTGTAAGTAAATTATACACTTCTTGTTTACGTGTGGACTGTTAGGTCGCCCACTATCCTCGTAAGTGTAAAATCATAGTTAAATTCCTGGCGGAGTAACGGGTACGGGTTTTGTTATTTCTTATACAAAACAAAGCCTAACTAAATCTGAGGCTCAGTCACTTTAGCTTCTGTGGCCACTGAAAAAAGAGCGGTGCAAAGTTCAACTTGTCTAGCTTCACATGCTTTTAACTCTTCATGTACCTGCATACAAAACTGTTAGACTTCACTTCCGTACAATCTTTGTAACTTATCTCTCCCCTTAAAAGACAATTCCTTAAAACCAATGATTCACTGCTCTCTTTATTTTTTGAAGTGTTTCGTTTATAAGTACCTACTTCCTAAGTTTTCAAAACTTTTGAACTTACATAACTATTTTTACATTTGTTGCACCGCCATGCCGAAACAGGAATTTTTTATTACTATTTTAACAATATAACTGAATCTAGATTTTACCAATCTTTAGCTGTACCCACGACTTTTATACAAACAACTGGACCGGATCAAACGGAATTTTCAATAACATATTTGGCTTTCTTCCGTACAAAATTATAAGCTTTGTTTGATTTCAGGTCGGTTTCACAGCTTGAAACTTTGAACTCGCCTATTATCTGTTTGAATGAACCGATTGCAATAAAAAAAGTTCAAATATTGCACGAAAGCAACCCAAATACGTTGTTGAAAACCCCGTTTAAGTCGTTCAAGTAGTTTGTGAGGTAATGGTGCGGCCGCTTAAAATTTCGCGAACCTTCTGTCTGAGTGAACCATTTGTAATGAAATAAAGCTTATATGTTGCACAGGAGTAAGCCAAACGCGTTATTGAAAGCCACGTTTGAATCTGCTCAAAAGTTTTTGAATTATTTGCGCCTTCGCTTGAAAATTTGCGTAACTTTTATCTAAGTGAAACGTTTTCAACTAACCTAAGCTTATATGTTGCACGGAAGTACCTAATCCAAGCACGTCATGGAAATGCAAGTTGGAATAGGTATAGTAGTTTGTGAGCTATTGGCGCCGCCTGTTGAAACTTCGGGCATTTTCTGACTGAGTGAACCGTTTTCAATGAAAATAAGCTAATTACATTGCAAAGAATTAAGCTAAACACGTTATTGAAAACCCCGTTTAAATTCGTTTAGTAGTTTGTGAGTTATTGGTGCCGCCCCTTGAAACTTAGTGTATTTTATGTCTTAGTGAACTGTTTGCAATGAAACTAAGCATACAGGTTGCTTGGAGTAAGCCAAATACGTTACTGAAAACCTCGTTTTAATCGGTTCAGTTGTTTGTGAGATATTGGCGCCTCCGCTGGATATTTCGCACACCTGTCTGAGTGAGCCGTTTTCAATGAAATTAAGCTAATATGTTGCAAAGAAGTAAGCTTGACAGTTTATTGAAAACCCCGTTTGAATCCGTTCAATAGTTTGTGAGTTATTTGCGCCGCCGTATGAAACTTAGCGTACCTTCTGTCTAAGTGAACCGTTTGCAATGAAACTTAACTTTTATGTTGCACAAAAGTAAGCCAAACTTGTAATCGAAAACTCAGTTTGAATAGGTTTGTGAGTTATTATCGTACAGGCAATTTGATAATTTACATTAGTGTAGCTTCTGATTGAGTGAACCGATTTGAATGAAACATAGCCTATATGTTGCTCAGAGCTAAGCTGAATCTATCTGCGAAAACCGCGCGAAAATCCGTTCAGAGTTTATCGAAAACATACAGACAGACAGACAGACAGACAGACAGACAAAAAGTTCAGAAACCATATTTTTGAGTTCTATTTGTCGTTTCTTATCGCCCACACCACTTTTTTTATAAATTTATCAAAAGTACAGACACGCGGTTTCTACTCTTTTATTATATGTATAGATGTATAGATATGTATAGATTTATATTTTTTACTTTCGATCGGAGCGAGAAAGGTATTGCATTCGAGAAAAAAAAAGTTTTTCTAATTTTCTCAAAAATGTGTTCAATATCACTAATACATCATAAAAAACAAGTCTTCCAAAAATGTCCGTCTGTCGGTCGGTCGGTGGGTCCGTCGTCGGTTGGTCTGTCCGTCACGCTTTGGCCTAGCGGCTAAACGAATGGTCCGATTGATACCATATTTTGAATTTAGGAGTTTTATGCAAATCCATCGAAGGGTTTTAAGTGGTTTCTTTCTGGCTGTCATTTTGAGGGTAGCTGTCATACAACGAAAATGAAAAATTGAAATTTTCTCAAAAACGGCTCATAAAATCTTGATGAAACTTTGCATGACCAAGCATCTCCATGTAAGATATCTTGCGCCGGTATCAATTGATCTGTGTAATTTCATATAAGGGGTGTACCAAAAACTGAAAGGGCTTGCTCAGTAGACTAAACTGACCAATTATCCATAAGAAACATGTGTAGGGAAATTAAAAAATCTCAATGCAAGTATCCTACGGTAGTATCCATTGATTCATATAAAGGTTGTTCCAGTACCACCAAAAGTTTAACATGTGATTTACTCGAAATCTCGTTTGACGTTTGTTTGTTTTGATGTTTGAAAATTTTAATTCTGAATTGATCTGTATATTTCATTCATACATACATACATAACATCTCTCCTTGTTCATTTCATTCGAACATTTTTTTGAAAAAAACGTAAATAAAAGTGTGTATTTCCATACTATGTGTATGGCATTACAAATTTAAGTTTGCGGTTGATAGTATTTCCTTGAGTATTGCGAGAAAGTAAGTGCAGTGCTGCTGTACCATTTATTTATATTGATAATTATTATTTCATAAGATATGACAAAAACTATTTCATTGTTAAATGGATAATACAGAGAGGACGCGGACGACCTAGCAAAAAATACTGATAACTGCTAAAATGTATGTGAAAGGGAACTTAAAGAACGAAACAGAGTTTTTGTAAGGTATTTGTAGGGTTCCGTACCCAAAGGGTGAAAAACGGGACCCTATTGATATGCCTCCGATGTCTCCGATGTCTGTCTGTCAGCGGGCTTTTCTTTCGTTGCATTGTATATCTTTTACCGCTACCACAACAAATAATAAAGAAAAATGAAGGGGGAATTTTTTTTTGACCCACGCCATCGACTCGACTCGGGGTATCGTTGTTTATTGCTCGTTGAGTAGATGACTAATATATTTTTTGTTTTATAAAATATAAAAAAACCCGGTCAAGTGCGAGTCGGACTCGCGCGCCAAGGGTTCCTATATACCTATAGTATTTTTAAAAGCAATAAAGTCCATTTTCAGGACCGCAAAACTAAATTTGTTTGTACAGGATTTTGCAGATTTCTGAAAAACTGTGCAACTTATAAAGATCGTTTTATTTTTGCTGTAAAGTTTACATAAACCTCTGTCAACTGTAATTAATTCAGATTTTTCCTAACTCAAACTTCGGAGATAAGGGGGGGGGAACGGTATTTTTTTTTACATTTTTCATCATAACTTGAAAACTAAGAAACTTAAAAATACAAAAATATATTTTAGAATGTACAAGTAAAGCCCTTTCATATAATACCCCATTCGACCTAGTAGCGACAATTTGAAATTTGGCCCCCCCTATTTTGGCCCCCTTTACATTAATATTCACACTTTTTTCAAAAAAATTTCATGTGCAATGAAGTTGGGCAACTATATTCTAAAACCATTCCAAATTTCAGGTCGATAGCGTAAGTGGTTGCTGACATATAGAGGTGTGACAGACAGAGGGACAGACAGACAGAGCGGCACCATAAGGGTTCCTTTTTTTACCATCTTGGTATCGGAACTCTAAAAACAAAGGAATAAGATGCCACCAAAAACAACTTTTTTTTTTACAAAATTTTATTTGGCTGTATCTCATGAACAGTTATATGTAGACAGGTATTTTAGTAACAACAAATACTAAAAATAAAAAAAAATTATGGGGTACTACATAAGGTATTTTTTTTTAAAACTATTCCAGTGCGAGTCGGAGTCTAGCACAGTAAGCTACTGAAATTTCAACCAATGCAATTAATATTATGTGGTGGTATGGAACCCTCGGTGCGCGAGTCCGACTCGCACTTGGCCTGGTTTTTTCGTTTTTCAACTAGTTTCTTGGGAAAAGTCGTTCAGTTACTATCCGCTCCTGGAATTAAATTCTTGAAAATCACCGGGTGATTAAATATCATTATTAATTTTTAGTCGTCGCGGGAGAACTATTAAACAACTTTTTAATTTTATAGTCGTGCCATGACAGCGAGCTGTATGCAGCAAGGAGGTTGCATTGCAATATTTGCAATGTCCCGTGTGGTGCCGGCAAAGAATAGTACCAACCCATACATACCCGTGGGTGTCGTAAGAGACGACTAAGGGTTATAAACTGGAGGATGGGCAGCAGTATCCTCCTTTGTATCTTACACCTTACTTACTGCGGTCACCTACAACCGCGGTCCAAGGTGCCAGCCGTAACGCTAACAAGCGAGGTGACTATGGTGCTTCCTCTCTACATTTTTCCAGCAAAAGCTAGAATTCTGGAGGGAGCTCCCTGCCCTATAGTGGACGTTTCATGGGATGTTATGATGATTTGCAATGATTGAAAACTGCAAACAGATGCTGTTTACACATGTTTTTATTGATTTTGTAATAAAATAAGTGATAAAAGCGTATGATTGATGAAGGTTCAGGAAGCAAGGGAAGTATGTCAAGATCGTAGCAGGTGGAGAACTGTGGTCTCTGCCTACCCCAACGGGAACAAGGCGTGATGTTATGTATGTATGTATGTATGTATAAAAGCGTTTATGATTCGCCTTCAGCTGCCGTATTCCGAAGTAAAACTACGATAATATCGCGCCGATAATTAGTCTATGGTTCGGCCTTTGACAAAGAAATTCCCATACAAAGTAAATTTCCGAACGTAATTGTTGTTGTCAATCTGATAATATCGGAGCTCCGATAAAACTTCGGAATACGCACCCAGGTTAGTGAGGTCGGTCATCGTCCTTGCAACCCACACGATATGATGATGATAATGATAGGAACATCGCTTAGTAGTATTGCCGGGAAAGGAGAAAAACATACTAAAAGCCAAAAGGTTTGTTTTTTAACAAATTATTTTAGGATTCACGATATGAGAGTAGATAAAGTTGCGTATGCAACTCCACATTCATAATTAAATTAATTAGGTATAAAACACTCGTGGCATATATTATGCATAAACCGAAACTCGAATTCTATATAGAAATACATAATACATGAAAACTAATAATCATAGAATGACACGATTTTCCGATGGTAAAGGTTCTAGAGTGGCGACCACGTACCGGAAGATGAAGCGTTGGCAGCACCCCACAAGGTGGACCGACGATCTGGTCAAGGTCGCGGGAAGCCGCTGGATGCGAGCAGCGCAGGACCGGTCCTCATGAAGATCTTTAGGGGGGCCTATGTCCAGTAGTGGACGCCTTTCGGCTGATATGATGATGATGACACGATCTTCGCGTGGATGCTCTTTGCTAAAAATCACACACCACTTACCACTTTTCCGAAAACCACTTCAGATCTTCAATTTTGAACAGACAGGGCTACATTTTCATCCCCTTTGGCGGCGGCGCGGTGCGGTTGAAATGGCGAACTTTTGTGCGCGAACTTTTGTATTTGACATAAATTAACAAACATTTTGAAAACAAAAATTGAATATTTTTGGTGATATTCAAGAATTGACATTCGGTATTATTTGACCTGTCATAGAAACTGCATCTTTTGGTATCGACTTATGATTTTCGGAAATATTTTTTAGACCCCGTATTTGACTATCAAAATCACTACAATTATTTTATTACGTAGCGCTTCTAGGATGTTATAAAATATTCAAGTGATATTGTAATATAGTCAAAATCTTAGCCGGCCGACTGGTCTCTGGTTTCATGCGTTTGTAGCATAGCGCTGGCTCAGCTTATACTGGTTTTGTCATACTGGCTGTCGTGCGTACTTAAAATTATTCAGCAATGTAGCAAACGTACCATTTCCTCGGCTCATGGAATATCAACATCAACAGCTGTTCACAACGCTAACTCAGTAATAATTCATAACTAACATTTGCTAAGCACACAAGTAAGTTCTGCAAATGATGGTGACGTATTGACTTGAATTATAATGGCAAACTTTCGCTAATTGGTTTAGGGTGCCATGTCTACACGTTAGGAGAATAGTTAGCTATAAATGTAGTTGTTTATATGGCGCAGATGGATTGTAGAATTAGCATGTTTTGTATAATGCGATCTAATGCGAAAAAAGCGAAAGTTCAACAACTCATGTTTTCAAAATTAACGAAAGCTTTTCTAAACTTTCTAAACTTATTATAAACTTATTATCAACTTATTATAAACTTATTACTTTATTGTATACGAAACCTCATTTATAACTGTAGCACAATATTTAACAAACTTTTTGTCTTTAGAAAAAAACCGGCCAAGTGCGAGTCGGACTCGCGCCCTAAGGGTTCCGTACCTATCTACCATATGATATACTAAAAGCTTTTGCTCTTTGATTTTAAAAACTACGCGACCATCCAGCTTGACCCCTCTTTTATAGAAAAGTTCTTGAAACGGGAGCTCACCTTAATTGGTTACTATTAGTTGTGAATAAATTAAAATATTTATAATAGGTTATATAATATAGGTTATTTTGAAGTCAATGTATACTGGTCAAGGAACAATATGGATTTCGCAAGAACAAAAACATTAATACAGCTATATATCGTTTCGTGGACACTATTTACAATAGATTAGACAAAAAACAAAAAGTCTATGCAGTTTTTATGGACATGTCCAAGGCTTTCGATTATGTAGAGCATAGTATACTACTGCGAAAACTTGAAACTTATGGTGTAAGAGGCAATACATTGAATATTATCAAATCTTATTTAGATGATAGAACCCAAGTCACTCAAATTAACAGAATCTGCCGCGAGACAAAAACCAACTTAGAATACACATCAGCAGCGCAGCAAGTTACTCACGGAGTACCTCAAGGTAGCGTCCTTGGGCCTCTACTTTTTACTATATACATTAACGATATAATTAAATGTACTGATAACCAAATGATTTTATTTGCGGACGATTGTACAATTCTTTATAATAACGAAAATGACATTATTAATAGCTTAAATTTAATTACGGAATGGCTGCAACATAACAATCTAATTGTAAATTTAAATAAATCTAAAATAATGAGCTTTAATACAAAGACACAAAATTTATTGACGGAAATATCTATTAATGATTACATTTTGGAACAAACTTTAACAACGAAATTCCTTGGTCTTCACATAGACAGTAATATGAAGTGGCAAACGCATATAGAGTTTGTCAGGAATAAATTGTCACAATTTGCATATGCTCTTTTTATGTTAGCTAAAAGGGTGAGCTTAGAAACAGTCTTGACTACATATCACGGCTGCGTAGCCTCACGTCTAAGGTACGGCATTATATTTTGGGGAAATGCCACAAACTGGGACCACGTATTTAGAGCCCAAAAGAAATGCATTCGGGCCATGTGCGGATTAAAGCGATACGAAAGCTGTAAACTTCATTTTAAAAAGCTTCAGATTCTTACGGTTCCATTGCTTTATACAGGCTGTTAATTTGATTGCGTGCCATAGCTTAAGGGGTGGTTCAGTAACGATAAAGAAACTAAAAAAAAAAATATTTAAAAAAATCCTAAAAAAATAAAAAATTTGGCCCGTTTGCACTAAACTTAGGAATCGCTTATGTTCTTGCCTAACTTGTTTAGGAAACTCCTAGCAATATATCGGTTTGCACTAACCATAAGCTGTTCCTTAATTCGCTTATGACATTCTTAACGCTATGAGCCCGATTAGGAAGCGACTAGGGTAAGGTAACGCTTAAATAAATGTCAAATCGTACGTGTCAAGTTGCTAAAAAATAAAAACTTCAAATTACTCAAGGAGGTTGAAGTAGCAGCACTTTCTGATAAGGAGAGAGCCATAAACGTATCCTTTCTTGCGAGGGCCCTCCATACTAAAATGTATTTATATTTATCAAATCTTAAATCTCTCTGAGAAATATGTCTTGAAAGTAATAAATGTTATTATTTACCACAGTTTTTCTGGTAAATACATATACTTACCATTCAGGAAAAAAACGGTGTTAAAAATCACGCATAAAATGGCTATTACGGATCATTTACGCTTCCGTTCTTAGTCAAATTAATGATCAATTCACAAGTAAAAAAAGATATTTTCACGTTTGCAAATAAAGTTTAGGTAAAACATTCAATTTTCAAAGATTTTTTTGATTTTTGTAAAACTCAACCGAGTGTTTTGACCGACTAGTATAGTTGACTAGGAGACGTTTTACACTTCAACTGAATACTGAATATGACAGACTCTTCTTTACTCTGTGAAATTTCTAGTGTCAACTGACAACAGTCAGAGTCAACTGACAACAGTCAGAACTGACATTACATGCTACTGGCTAGTGACACGACTGTCGCAGACACCAATGAGGATGTAATAAAATGGCAGATACAATCATAACAAATTAAAATGTACCAATGATTCGCCTTTTATCTCTCTCTTCAACACATTACCAGAAAGAGGAAGACAAAGAGATTAAAAATATTTAGTGGTCCACATTAATTTATCGTACTATAGAAAGAAAAAATTAACATAGACAATCGATCTTTCAACTCACTCAGTCATTCACTTAATTAGATACCGCCCAAATTAGGTCACAGCTAAGTAAAGACGGTTAGTGCAAATCAAATTGGAGCTAGGCTGTTTTTTAACTTGGGCACAAGTTACGTATTTCTTAACAAGGACAAGCCTAAGAGAAGTTTAGTGCAATCGCGCCAAACTCCATTTAAACTAAACTAACGCGGAGGGCAATAACCGCGATCAGTTATGTAGTCGCCATGGAGATCTTTAGTGGAGGCCTATGTCCAGCAGTTGACGTCTTTCTGCTGATATGATGATGATGTGCCTACCTTATTCACTGATACTCGCCCGCTAGCGACGTTGCTCCGCGTTAGTTAAGTTTCAATGCAGTTTTAGTTTTTTTTTTCAGTAGGATTTTTTTTAAAATATTTCTTTTTTGTGTTTCTTTATCGTATCTGAAACACCCCTTAAGCTATGGCACGCAATTAAATTAACACCCTGTATATATGAAGTAGCTGTCTTTGTAAAACCAAACGAACATCTGGGTGTCTACTCTCAAAGTCCGATATATCGAAACGATACTACTCGAAACATGCAAATACAAAACTTCGTCTCTTAACAATAGAGTAGAATATTGGTTGGATGAATTTTCAAACTGCATCCAACCAATATTCTACTCTTTTGTCAAGGGACGAAGTTTTGCATTTGCATGTTTCGAGTTGTATCGTTTCGATATATCGGACTTTGAGAGTAGACACCCTGTTCCCTAAAGTTTTGAGGGCACGCCACAATGACAGAGTTCAGATTAGAGCATGCAAAACCGCACTCTTTCATAAGAATATCTTAGCGATGGTTCCTAAAATATTCAATAAAATACCGAAGAACATAAGAGACTTGTCAGATATGTTGTCGTTTAAGCGTAGATTGTTTGACTACCTCATGTCGTGGGAATTCTAAGCGTAAGGGAGAATTCAAGTGATACGACAATTAATTTTCTTAATACGAGGTTTATTTCTAACTAAATTATCTCAATACAAAAATCAAACAGGGGCGGACTCAGAGGTCGACCCAAAATGACCGTTACCAATATTCGTTACCACGGAAGGTATGTATGAAAATGCCCTATTGAAAATAGCACTAATAATATTTTAATCAAGTAGTTTCTTGCAGTCATTACACTAAACTAAAGAACAGGGGTGGTTCCGTAAACCCTACGTTTGGTGATTGAACGAGATTACCACGAAAGTCCGTTAATTATTTATCACTGTGCTTCCTTTAAAATAAGACTCCCCTGTATGTCCTGTATTGCGTAGACGGGGCGTGACCGCGTTCACCGCGGAAGGTCACGGGTGAGCTGGTCGAGTAGCGGGACCCGCAGATGCTCAGGTTGGCACAGCTGTAGTTGTAGCTTAGCTTCGTAGTAGCTGTAGCTTAGTTGTAGCTTGGTTGTAGCTAGGTCGTAGCTAGGTTCTAGCTTGGTTCTTTGTTTTGCTCAGTCGTAGGCTAGTTGAAACTGTAGCCTTGTTGTATCCAGGTTCTTTGTTAGGCTCTTTGTTCCTGGAATGCACCAGTTTAGAAAATGAGTGACGGTTCTCGTTACGTGGGTTTCGTGTCCGTGGTACAATCCGCCCGATGAATGTGAGAACATTCAAGGGAGTCTCATCTACCTTTGATTGCTACAACGGTACACGAAACCAGAGCAGATTTACAAAATAAAATACTAAATGATAGATACGACAATGAAAAAACCGTTACGACGCGATGACGTCATTTTGAAGAAATGAATAACGGTCGTGTGACGGTTATCAAAATAACACGGCATCTTGCCACTGCTTTTAATGAATGCCTTGAATAATTACAATGCTATAGCATAAAATACTACTCCCAATTATTACATACGACACGAAATATTAACAAAAGATCGAGGATTACCTACGGTTGACGGAAAGAAAGAATCACTACGAAATACACTGATAGTTTATTAAAATTATGTTCACACTTACCCAAAAAAGAGTGGGATCCTAGAGCACTTTTAAAATTATTACTATTATATGATAATCCGGCACAGCCGGCAGAAATGGCCGCGGAAAGCGCGCGGACGTAGGTGTTACCCTACAAGCGATCGACGGCGGAATGGCCGATTGCTCCTCAGCGCCGTTAGTTAAACCTCGCTTCGGCTAGTGACGCGCCATCGCATATTTCTCGACTTGAGTCGGCCTATTTGCTATCCTGAGCGCATTGACTGGGTCTTTAGACTTTCCTAACAGAAAGTGTACACTACATTACCTCCTCTCCCCCCTGTAGGATTTGATTTCCTCAGAAATGAAATCCGTAACTTCTAGCTTGAAATTTCCACTAAACCCTTGTGTTCCGCCTTACATACTTCCTCATTCATACAACCTACATTATGGCTATATCATAATAAATTATGATAATGCCCTACATTCACAAAACTAAAGTCTTCTGATTCTTTTGTTCTGAAGACTTTGCGGAAAAATTCTGTGCTAAAATATTGCTACTGTAGGTAATTGGTTGGAGTTGTTTGTCCCAGTAAGTGTGAATACTACTTATTTTATTTATAATATTTACAAGTTATTTGTGTCAGCAACTTTAGGTTCTAATTTGTATTGACAGTGTATTATTGCTTGATAACGTAAGAACGGTAACATAGGGCAGGGCCAAATGTATTGTGCCCATGTTCTTCTTCACGACCTGTTCCAGTTGGGATAGAGCCAAGTATCTTGGGCCCAACTGAACCTTCCTAAATAGTCTGATGTTCTGTCTGCGGTAGAGCCACTTTTCTAATGGACGCAGACAAAACATAAAAAAAAAAAACACGAAACTCTTCTTGCGTATCAATTGGGGCAGAGCCAAGCATATCTTGGACCCAATTGACACGACCACATCCTCTAAGCGTCCTGTCTGTGGAAGAGCCATCCTTTCTGATGGGCACAGACAAAACAAAACAAATTCTCCACGTCTAACTAGGCGTCCTGTCTACGGAAGAGCCATCCTTCAGATGGGCGTAGACAAAACAAAAAAACTCACAAGACCCACTCTTGCTATTTCGGTACCGTTTTGTCAATTAAAAAAAACATTGCGTTTGCTGACACAAAAACATAAAAATCCTAATCACCTATTTCTTTATCGTTCCTAACTTATGTTCTACGCGAAGACTTACGTTTGAGTCTCTTTACTATTTACAATTTTCAGGTCTTTAATATGCCAAGTACCGAGATCCCTTCCGGACATGTCTTCTAAGACATAGACCAGCGGTGATTTCTTATCTGTTATGCGACACTGTATGTATTTAGGAGCTAGTTTTTTACTAAAATATTTATCTGCCGAGCTCTGATAATACGTTCTCTTCCATACAATATCATTGACATTAAATTCTGCCTGCTTCCTCCTAAGGTTATACCTCGTTATGTTTTTGCTATGCGCCTGCCATAACGCGAACTGGACCTTGTTAAATATAGCTGCTAAATAACCGACATTATCACAGTATATGTCACGAGGCATGAAAATGATCTCCTCGCTCAAGTCTGTGTCTACATAATGCGAACCACAAGTTACTAGTTCTCTGCCGTAGACTAAGAATGAGGGTGTGTATCCGGTTACTTCGTTTACCGAATTGTTCATAGCAAACTGTATTTTAGGTATGTGGACGTCCCATGTTCTGTGATCGTCTTCTATGAAGGTTGATATGCAGGTAACGACTGTCTTATTATATCTCTCAACTGTATTCACCTGTGGCGTATATTTGGGTGTGAAATAAACGTTGGGTACTTTGTACTTTTGGAAGAATGTCTCCAAATTTCTACTTATAAACTGGCTTCCATTGTCTAAAAAGATTGTTTGTGGTATACCATGGACTAAGAATACTGAGTCTTCTAGTGCTTTTATCACTCCATCTGCTGTTGCTCTTCTCATTGGGAATAGTTGACAGTATTTAGTGAAACAGCATACTACGACTAGCAAGTAGGCGTTCTGCTTTCTACTAGTTGGTAATGGTCCAACAAAATCTATAGATATCATTTGAAATGGACGTGAGCATTGCTTAGGCCTGCCCATCTCACCCAACGTCGCGTGGTTTGGTGCTTTATATGACAAACAAGTAGAACAGGTTGTTACGAACTTAACTACGTCCGCGTGCATACCTGGCCAAAAATAGCGTAGCGCTAAACGAAGATAAGTTTTATGTATTCCTAAATGTCCTGCAGTAGGTTCGCTGTGATTTTGTGATATAGCTTCATTGTGGAGTTCCCTTGGTACTACTTCCTTCCAAGCAAACTCACTCGTCAATGAACACTTGTTCTTAGATAAACGGTAGAGCTTTTCATTTACTATTTTGTAATTCTCGTATGCGCCTGGGTTTTCCCGAACGCTCTTGCACATCTTGTTATACCAACTGTCGTCAGAATTAGTAACAGTTGTCAGCGCTGCGACCGGAACGGCGCGCGATAAGGCATCCGGTATAACATTGTTTACTCCCTTTCTGTGTTTCATCACAAAGTTGAATGCAGATAACCGTACTCCCCATCTAGCTAACCTCCCTGTGGGGTTACTCAAGGAGAGGAACCACTGAAGTGCCGAATGATCTGTATACACCGTGAATTGCTTTCCATTGTCTAGATAGCATCTCCAATGCTCTAAAGCTATGATAACCGCGAGAGTCTCACGCTCGGTTATGCTGTAATTACGCTCTGCTCCATTCAAGGACTTGCTCATGTATGCTATTGGTCTCTCTTTACCATCAATGGTCTGTGTTAACATGGCCCCAATGCCATAATTACTTGCGTCGGTGTGCACTTCAAAAGGTAAGTTGTAATCTGGACACGCGAGGACTGGTGCGGTAACCAGACACGTCTTCAATTTGTTGAATGCTTCGTTAGCTTCAGACGACCAACTGAAGGTCGCTGATCCTTTCTTATTTGAAGTCAATTTGTTTAATGGCGCTGCTAATGTGCTGAAATTCGGTACGAACCGTCTGTACCATGTCGCAGTTCCCAAAAAACGTTTTACTTCCTTCTTTGTTGTAGGTGTGGGAAATTTTACTATCGCCTCCACCTTCCCTGGATCTGTACGTAACCCTCGTGAATCGACCACGTATCCCAGGTACTTCAGCTCTTCGCGAAAGAACTGACACTTCTCATAATTTATTGTTAGGTTTGCTGACCTTAACTTTTCGAGCACGCGTAGGAGTAAAGAGGCGTGTTCTTCAAACGTTCGAGTGACTATTATTATGTCGTCAAGGTATGCAAATACCCTCATATCAAATTCTGGCCCAAATAGATAGTCGACCAGCCTTTGCTGTGTCGCGGGTGCATTGGTTAATCCAAAAGCCGTGGTTTTAAAACAGAAAGTACCCCGACCCGGAACGTAAAAAGCTGTCTTCGGTCGATCTTCTTCTGCGATGGGTATTTGCCAAAACGCTTTTGATAAGTCTATACTACTTAAGTATTTGGCATCGCGAAGATTATCAAGAATCTCCGATACATATGGAAGATTATATGCGTCTTTCTTCGTGACTGCATTTAATTTACGACTATCCAAACAGATACGTGGCTGTCCATTCTTCTTTTGGGCTACGAGGACTGGAGAGGACCATGCACTCTCACAGGGCTCGATGACGTCCAATGCGAGCATCTCATCCACTTGTTCTGTTATGATGCGCTGCTTCTCAGGCGACAGTCGGTAATACCGTTGCTTAATTGGAGGAGAGTTCCCCGTATCTATGTGATGTGTTATGACGTGAGTTCTTCCTAAACCTTTTTCTTCTGCTGATATTTCCTTGAACTTCCCCATTATGCTGTCCACGATATGCACCTGCATCTCGTTTAATTGTTCAAACGGTACAATATGTGAATCCGTTTCTGCGTTCAAAACTGTCAGTGGTGCCCTCTTAGTTGGTTCAGTTGTGATAGAGCCAATATACTTTGGACACAACTTGAACAACCTCCAGAAATCTACGCCTAAGATAAGTGAGATCTTTATCTCTGGTACCACAAATATTTTTATGAAACGTAACTTCTCATTGAATGTGACTGGAACATTTATGTAACCACTGCTGGTTATCTTTTGTCCTCCGGCTGCTACTATCGTTATGTTTTCGTTTGACTGCATTTCTAATCCAAGATTTTGCAATTCTTTATGAGCGTTGTTTCCAAGAATTGACACCGCTGCTCCTGAATCTAATAGACCAGAGGCTGGTACACCATTTATCAAGATATCTATGTACGGCCTGTTATCATCTAACTCTCTATTTGTTAGGATCGCACACACCCTATTAAACGTTAAAAAATTTCTAATGAACTTCAGCCACTCCTTCCATTCCTGTTCATTATGATGCTTATTTTCTATTTGTGCGCAATCCTGCCTATCTAGTTTTTTGGATTGCGCGTATTCGCTTGACAGCTAGGGCAATCACCGTGGCGGTAACCAGGACGTCCGCAACGGAAGCAAATAATGTTTCTATCTGCTGGGCAATTACGTAAGTTGTGATCATCGCTACGACACCGTGCGCAGAATTTATTCTTCGCATTAATGGTAAAGACTGGCCGTGTATTGGCTTGTCTGTTATGGTTTATAGACATGTTGTGGTTACTTGAAGTATTATAATTTCTTAATGAGTTGTGATTATTTGGTGTGAACTGTTTAAAAACTTCATTGCCTTGCTTCCTCGCGTTATAGTAGTTCGCGTTTGTATATGATCTGTTATAGTTATGCCCTGTACTACTATTATTCTTCTGGTCTCTGACATAGTTGTGAGTATGATTTTTATCATTCCCATACTGCTTACTGTATTGCTGACTGTTATTGAAGTTATTTGACTTCACGCCTTGACTTGAGCCTGCAACTCCGCTATAAGCAAACTCTGGTGCTAATGTACTTGCTGTGACCTTGGGTGGTTCACGAAAACTCGTCATTCGTGACTGTATTGTCTCATAATTCTTGCATACTTGACGTAATGTTTCAATATCTGTAATCTCTCCCGCTGAACTGATTACACTCGCATAGCATGGCCGGATATTGTGCAATAATATTTCCAGTTGCTCAGCTTCCTCCATTTTCCTGTCTAGTTGATTAAACAACCCCGACATAATTGAAATATAGATTGTAATATTCTCATTTTCCCCTTGTGTACGTGCCCTTATCTCTGCCTGCAGACGGTAGTCATAATCCACTACTCCAAAACTGTCTTTTAACCGCTCGCATACTTCTTCCCAAGACTTCACGTCGTCTTGTATGCTACGATACCAATGGAGCGCATCTCCAGTAAATATCTCGGTGGCATACGAAAGTACCTTACTAGATTGTATGCTACGCGCTGATATATGTTCCTCTACACGCTTAATGAAAGATCTAACACAAGTTTTACCATCATACTTTAGCTTAGACAACTCCTCACTTTTCCCGCAGTTCACAAAAACCTGCACCTGCTTATTGTCCTGACCATCTCTATTATCTTTAAGATTTTTAGCTTCCGCGATTGTGTTTATTTGTTTGTTTGTTGCTTCGAAACGTTTAATGCAATCATTCAGAGATGCTAACGCGTCCTCATCGTTTGCACATTCAATGCGTGATAAGCGAAATTGTAAATGCAATGCGAGATTCTGTGCTCGTTTTAAATTTTTACTATCATAAGTAGTATGCAATTCCAGCAATTTATCCTGCAGTTTTTGAATCGATTTCGCTGCTTGTTTGATGTCAGCAGTCGTTTCCAAATGCGAATACAGAATCGAATCTGAAGGCAAATCTTTATATGTTTTTACGATTTGTTTACGTAATGCTTCTACCGTGGTTCCCGGATCGTCTCCGCGTATCGCGACCTCATAAGTTAATTCCTCCTTTTGTAAGGATAAAAACTCAATCTCACTCATTTTAAGCTGTGCTGCTAAATCATTAAGTCAACAAATTTAAAAAAAAAAAAAACTAAGTTATTACGATTTTCTAATAATTATTAAAAAAGAAAAAAAAATTGAAAGAAGTTGTTGCTTCTTTAAAGTCAGTGTCGGTAGACACTGTGTTTTGAGACGACTGATGTTAGGTCTCGTGTGCAGTTGTGGATACTGGCTCCCTTACCCTTGGCAACGGTTTGGGCAAGAGGGTGGTACTACCCCAGGCGGACTTGCACAAGGCCCTACCACCTCGCGAAGAGAAAATATAGAAATGTTTTAAAAAAAAAAATGAATTATAAATTAAAATGAGTGAGCGTTGGTAGAAGAAAAAAAAATATACTGCTCTTTGGGTAAATGTGAACGTACCCTAATATCTGCTCCGTTACAAACACTAACCTAGCAGCGTTATTTTTACTACCTTAATAATTAAAAAAAAAATATACACACGTAACGAAATAATAAAATTAAAAAAAAACACAAAATTATTACAAAAACCTGGAACGAAACACAATATTTGATTTGATGCGTGATGGTCTAACTATAACTACCATAAAATAAATTCCAAAAAAAAAAAAACGTTTCCAAAAAAAATAATCCCTGATTACGACCCTGTCACACATCAAATCAAACAAACAAAAAATAACACTTCACAAAAGAAAGAAATTGTACCGTGCATGCAATCAAAAGAAGCCAGTGACAAACAAATGGTAACCTCGTTCATACACACAAAAAAAAAAAAACACGTTGAGGCGCCACTTTGTCGTGGGAATTCTAAGCGTAAGGGAGAATTCAAGTGATACGACAATTAATTTTCTTAATACGAGGTTTATTTCTAACTAAATTATCTCAATACAAAAATCAAACAGGGGCGGACTCAGAGGTCGACCCAAAATGACCGTTACCAATATTCGTTACCACGGAAGGTATGTATGAAAATGCCCTATTGAAAATAGCACTAATAATATTTTAATCAAGTAGTTTCTTGCAGTCATTACACTAAACTAAAGAACAGGGGTGGTTCCGTAAACCCTACGTTTGGTGATTGAACGAGATTACCACGAAAGTCCGTTAATTATTTATCACTGTGCTTCCTTTAAAATAAGACTCCCCTGTATGTCCTGTATTGCGTAGACGGGGCGTGACCGCGTTCACCGCGGAAGGTCACGGGTGAGCTGGTCGAGTAGCGGGACCCGCAGATGCTCAGGTTGGCACAGCTGTAGTTGTAGCTTAGCTTCGTAGTAGCTGTAGCTTAGTTGTAGCTTGGTTGTAGCTAGGTCGTAGCTAGGTTCTAGCTTGGTTCTTTGTTTTGCTCAGTCGTAGGCTAGTTGAAACTGTAGCCTTGTTGTATCCAGGTTCTTTGTTAGGCTCTTTGTTCCTGGAATGCACCAGTTTAGAAAATGAGTGACGGTTCTCGTTACGTGGGTTTCGTGTCCGTGGTACAATCCGCCCGATGAATGTGAGAACATTCAAGGGAGTCTCATCTACCTTTGATTGCTACAACGGTACACGAAACCAGAGCAGATTTACAAAATAAAATACTAAATGATAGATACGACAATGAAAAAACCGTTACGACGCGATGACGTCATTTTGAAGAAATGAATAACGGTCGTGTGACGGTTATCAAAATAACACGGCATCTTGCCACTGCTTTTAATGAATGCCTTGAATAATTACAATGCTATAGCATAAAATACTACTCCCAATTATTACATACGACACGAAATATTAACAAAAGATCGAGGATTACCTACGGTTGACGGAAAGAAAGAATCACTACGAAATACACTGATAGTTTATTAAAATTATGTTCACACTTACCCAAAAAAGAGTGGGATCCTAGAGCACTTTTAAAATTATTACTATTATATGATAATCCGGCACAGCCGGCAGAAATGGCCGCGGAAAGCGCGCGGACGTAGGTGTTACCCTACAAGCGATCGACGGCGGAATGGCCGATTGCTCCTCAGCGCCGTTAGTTAAACCTCGCTTCGGCTAGTGACGCGCCATCG
Source organism: Athrips mouffetella (assembly GCA_947532105.1). NCBI lineage: Eukaryota > Metazoa > Arthropoda > Insecta > Lepidoptera > Gelechiidae > Athrips > Athrips mouffetella. Next base: position 26,451,494 of record OX383965.1, read on the forward strand.
CATATTTCTCGACTTGAGTCGGCCTATTTGCTATCCTGAGCGCATTGACTGGGTCTTTAGACTTTCCTAACAGAAAGTGTACACTACACTCATAGAAATGACATTTTATACTGTGAACGAGTTTTTGAAATGATTGTAATGTTTTTTTTATCACTTTTAATTGTTATAATTTTGAATTTATTATGATCATTTGACATTCTGACAGTATTCCAATATTTGACATTTTAATAGAATTGATTAAGTTTTAAGATTTATTAGACTGCAGATAATTTTGTTTTACACGCCAATCGGCTGAATGAAGAACGGTGCATGTTATTTTATAATATTAAGACCATATTGTAAACCCTTTGTTCGTAAAATAAACATTGAATTGAATTATTTAATTATTTTAGACTTTGCCCTTTATTTGTACTGTGAGACCTAGTTTCTTGCCAGATTTCATAATTTTAGGTTAACGGGAAGTACCCTGTAGGTTTAGCTTTTTTTCATAAATGTATGGAGATGAGGACATAAAAAGCCATATCTTTTGATTGCGTCGTTGTAAAAAATTCAAATTTTCAGATCTTGTGTGGTTTATAGACTTTAATATTCGTTATCAATTTCAACCTGATACCTCTTCTCGTACGGAAGAAAAAGGGTCTTGACAGACAGACAGACGGACAACAAACTGATCCTATAAGGGTTCCTTTTTTTTATTTTGTGGTACGGAACCCTAAAAAGGACGGGTTGCACTCCGGAAGTGCCGGCAGAAGTGAAAACAAATGAAATAAAAAGAGTTTTAACAAAAACTACACACCTTCAAAGTTTGGCAAGGTTTCTAGTAGCACTTAAAAGTATAAAATAACCTTGGCAGTTATTAATCAGTAACTTAGTGAAGTAATAGAAAATAACCAAGCCAGTTTTTTTTATTTCAACTATAAATTTATAGGTAAGCCACAGCCAAGAAAAAAAAAATTCAAGAATTGGCTCCTATCAAAAATTGAGAGCTATGTACCTACCCAGTATCTGGAAAAAATTTGGTAAAATTGTAAGGCGTGTCTACGTAAAGGCGATATAAGACGTTAAGCAACTGGACTATAAGAACAGACTTCTTTCTAATTACTTCTCGAATATTTTTGACGCTTTTATTAACATGATTTTCCAAATCTTGTTCCAAATAATCTTTTAAAATGACATACATCAACACCCGAGTCTGTTTTGTCAACAATTTTCTACACCGGCGAGTCCATTACCGCAGAAGCTGTAAAACTAGTCCGTATACTAAAATATGAAGATGGATAACGCCCTATATGTTATGTCCGTGTCATGTTCGTCTCCAGCGCCCCAGTTACATATTAGGGTAGGTCTACACGGCCGAACATGCCTGGACGACCACCGTGGTTTAATGTTTTCAAACGGAGGAGTAGAATTTTCTGCCTGCATCTGTGTTTCCGAGTTAATATAATCCAAATCTAATGAAGTGAAGTCGCAAGTGTAGAGGCTTCTGTTGGGCAAGCTCTTTTCATCGTTGACCTCATCCCTGTCAAGGTCAAGAGCAAGCCCACTGACTGCTGATTGTAATGGAAATATCAGAAACCGATATAATATTTTCAAGTTTATTTACACGAACTCACAATGTGCACATATGTACAAAAAGTTATTTACACAGCTAGCGCTATGAAATATAATAAAATTCCTGAAGTGAATTTTGCATCGCTGAAAATTCTTCTCCTGTCTGACAGCTAGAAAAACCCGGCAAAAGTCAGGTTTGCTTTTTCAAGCCAACTGCGATAGAGCGCGACAGAGTTTGAATCAAGGAATTTACATCGCAAGCCATTCACCAGCTTAAATTGATCTTATGTCTTGGGTCAAAACTCCTATTATACAAAATGCGCTTTCACGATATCCAGTTGCTAAAAAATTAAAAATTTTAAAAACCCACGCCTGCGCTTCAAAGCTAGATATTTAACGAACAGATCCCGTAATCGAAAAATAACTTACGAAAACTCACAATATTTTTAAAAGAACTATCTAACGACACCCCGCACTATAGGGTAGACGAGAAAATATATTTTTTTCCCCACCCATTCTGGCCGCTGAAGCGCCCCCTGGTAATCTACAACCGTAATAGTACATTAAAATGCAAGTGCGCTATTATGGATATTACGGCCGAGGCTCAGAAATTGCAGCCCGAGCCGCAGGCGAGGGCGTAATGGAGCCGAGGGTGTAATGTCCAATGCGCACGAGCTTTTTACGACGTTTTTCAACACATTTGCATTTGTTTTTCAAAACAAATCAAATTGGTTACCTTTAAAAACACTAAACTTTGCTTCCCTTACGTCCACCACACGTCCACCGGAACCGTGCATATGTTCATGTTTTCCTTTAATTTTACCAGCTCTCAAAATTGTATTTAGTGTATGAGTGTTTTAGACGGTTCAGGAACAATTTTTTATTTGTAGAAGTCGACACTATTAGAAATAATTACAATAATAAACACTACAAATATTTGTAAAGTGGCGCGCATTATTTCTTTTTCAGCGGGCACAGATTATACTCGTACGTCGCCTGAGGAGGCCCCAAAACATTATCAACTGTGTTATCTTACACCATCAATCTTTTATCAATTATTAGTCAATCTAGTAACCAAGCCATAAAAAAAAGTAATTGTCACTCGGTACCCAAACATCCTATTCCATTAACCTTGAAATTTGGTTGAAATAAATTATCAAAAATTGAATACCTTGTTACGTAAATGACAAATTTATTGTTAATTAGTTAATTACTATAAATAATTTCATAAAATCAACATTTTTTTATGACATTTTCTCGAAGTCAGCTTGAAAATTTTAGTAACATAATAAGCATAAAAACTCCTTACTCTCGACCGATACAAAAAAACAAAAATAAAACACTAGTAAAGTAATCTAATGACAAAAACACGCGTGTTTCATAACCTGGATTATGGACCTTAACACAGTGCAAATAAAGCTGCTTTATTAGCAAATGCGTCGAAAAATATATAAAACAACCTGCTCTGAAACAGCAGCCATTAAATGCAAAAAACCGCATCGAAATCGGTTCAGTAGTTTAGCTGGAAAATGGTAACAGACATACAAACATACACACAAACAACCTCTAACGCATATACCGCCAAACGCATATACCGCCTCCGTTCCGTCTTGGGTACAAAAATACTATACGCATCAATTAGATCATCATCATCCATTAAGATTGACCCATTAAGGGCTTACTTGGGGTATATTATTGTTAATATTCACATGAGTGGACGTTTCATGGGATGTTATAATGTTGATGATGATGATATTCACATGAACAACACATGATCTCATTGACTCAATGCTCTCTTATGTTCGGCTGTGTATATATTTTTTGGAGAGGTGATGAATTGACGTGAATATAAGCGCACGGCTGTGCGCAGGCCAAGTTCCCGCAACAGGCCAAGCGCATGCCGTGCACTATTTACACGAACCGTTTCGACCCACTTTTGAGCCCCCTGTAGCTCAGTGCCTATTGCAAGTACAGAGATAAAACTGTACCTACATAATCATATACTAATACTGAAGCAATTTGCCAAATTTCATAGATATAACTATAGTAGATCCTGAAATATGACCCCGTGAAAATAGCTAATTTTGGCACTTAATGACTGACTGACTCACTGACTGGTAATCAAAACCTCCAGGCCACTTCCAATTGTCCGAGCGTTATGAAATTTGGCATTTAGGTAGTCGTTAGGATAAAAGTAATGGAAAAATTCAAAAATTAGAAATTGGTCAAGTGCGAGTCGGGTTTTAGTCAAAATTATGTATAAAATGTTGGTAATACTTCTCCAAGACTTTGATTTTGATTCTGAAATTTGGCATGGGGATAGTCGTTAGCATTAAAAAAAGTATAGCAAAAATTTGAAAATTGGAAATTGGTCAAGTGCGAGTCAGGATATAGTCATTACTATGCATAAAATTGTTGGTTATACTTCTGAGACCTATAAATTTGAAATTTGGCATCGGGGTAGTCGTTGCCATTAAAGTAAAGGAAAAATTTGGAAAATGGAAAAGGGTCAAGTGCGGGTCAGACTAAAATTAATGTACCAAATATTAAAAAGGTAGTATTTCTAGAAGGGCTGACTTAGGTTTTTGTGCTGTAAGTAACACTTGATTAATTGTGTAATTTGATTTATTATTTATGTAATTAAACTAGCGGTCCGCCCCGGCTTCGCACGGGTAGATATAGGTTCTTGTTGCGTCGAGGGTTACTAAAAAAAACCGGCCAAGCGCAAGTCGGACTCGCACCGAGAGTGCCGTACAACTAAGGTAAAAATACCGTCCTAGTTATGGGCAGTCATACCGTCTTAGTCACGCAGAAGTGCATTAAATTCGCTCTAATCGACACGCACTTCATCGTAACCATCATAACATCCCATAATACGTCCACTACAGGACAGGGAGCTCCCTCCAGAATTCCAGCTCTTGCTAGAAGAATGTGGAGGGGAAGTACTTTAGTCACCACGCTTGTTAGCGTTACGGCTGGCACCATGGACCGCGGTTGTCGGTGACCGCAGTATGTAAGATGTGCGATACACGGAAAGATGATGCTGCCTATCTTCCGGTTTTTAAACCCTAAGTCGCCTCTTACGACACCTACAGATAGAGATTGGTCGGTACTATTCTTTGCCGCTACCACACGGAACGACATGCACTTGACCAGTTTTTATTATTTGGTGTTATTCTATAGCTATAAATATACCAATTTTCACTATTGTTCCCCTTTTTACGATAGAGCTAAACCAAAACTCGAGCAAAAATCGCTTAGAAAAACACGTTTTAGTAGGGAATTCCCCCATTATTTACATTTTGTTTTTAGTATTTGTTGTTATAGCGGCAACAGAAATAGATAATCTGTGAAAATTACGGTACGGAACCCTAAAAAGAGTATATTTTAAAGAAAATTTGGATATTATTTTGAATTAAATGTTTAGGTACTTAAGTAAGTAATAGACAAAGCTAGATTTCTCATCATCACATACACTCTTTGATGCTCTGCCCGCCTACCCTGTGAGGAAGGGATATAGGCGTAAGATTACACTCAATTACACATACAGGAAACATAATCCAAATTTTTCGTGTTTATTCTCTCTTGTAGATAAAACCATTACAGTCACTTAGAGCGTTGTTTCTTTAATTTCAATTTTGATAACGATTACACTCATGATAACTTTTGGAATGGTATGTCCGATTTGAATAATTAAAAAAGTAATTTACAGGTACTGATATAGCCTATTATTTATTTGGATAAGGATTAGTAGGTATGAATAATGTGGCCTATATAGTTTGTACCGGCGTTACTATTGCATATTTTAACATGAAAAAGTAGTTATTGTGACATAACTGTAACAGTTAGACATATGGTATCGCAAACTTTTTTGTAGATATTAATGTCTTCTATAAACCTGTAGTACATTACTTTGCTCTATTGTTAATAGTTTCGGCAGCGTACGCGATATACGGATGCTATTTGGTATTTTTTTCACACCTTGGGTTACATTATCGAAGTTTTCATACGGAACCCTAACTTTTTTGAAAATACTTCATAGCTTTTGTTCATCACGGATAATGCAGGTTTCTAATGGTGAAAGAATTTTTTAAATCGGTTCAGTAGTTTCGGAGCCTATTCGATGCAAACAAACAAACAAACAATCAAATCTTTCCTGTCCTTTCCTCTTTATAATATTAGTGTAGATTAACCTGCCAAGTTCAAATTCAAAAGTATTTCATTTTAGATATTATTTTCAACGTACCTGCGTATTTTCACAGCTATACCATATTTTAAGTTGGGTGTATGATAAAGTGAATTTCGGCCAGTTGAACCGTTGACGTGAATAAGGTGGCGGATAGTGGCTGGATGCGGAAGGCGGAGGACTGGATGTGGTGGCGAGTCTTGGGAATGGCAAATGTTTACTAGTGGATCAGGCTGCTGATGAAGACGATTATGATGGGTATTAAAGTGCATCTAAACTTGGCATTGGATCGGATTTCAACCCTTTTTTAGGCAAACAATTAGCCGATAGGAACTTGGCCCTCTTTTTAACAGTTGTGTTTTTGGTGGGATTATATTTTCAAAAACTATTTTAATTCGAAATAAACACACGGTCTCGCTTCATCAATGCTGACTTATGCTCACGAGTGTAAAAACGATTTCTAATGTAGAGACGATGTATCAATGTCAAGTATATTTTATATATTTATATTTATAATAAACACACGATCTCGGTCCTTAAGTACTCACTTTGGTTTGCCCGTGTATACTTTCATGGAGAGACGATGTGTCAACGTCAAGTATATTTTAATAAACTATTTTAATTTAAAGTAAACACATAATCTCGGTCTTTAAATGCTCACTTTGGTTCGCCCATGTATATTTTCATGGAGAGACGATGTATCAACGTCAAGTATATTTTAATAAACTATTTTAATTTAAAATAAACACACAATCTCGGTCCTTAAATGCTCACTTTGGTTCACCCGTGTATACTTTCATGGAGAGACGATGTATCAACGTCAAGCTTCCTATTGCCAATTTTTTCAGTTCATTATCATCTTTCCCAAATGATCAGAGAGCGGACAGATTTTATCAGCTTGCTAGTGTTGAGCTAGAGTAATGAGTATCAAACATGACTAGGCCTTCTTTACAAAGCCTGAATTTGTACCTAAGACCTACCCACATTAGCCGTCAAGACTTTTTTAAAGGCACAGATTTTGAAACCAAGTTTTAGGCCAAATACAGAAATTAAAAAAATAAATCAACCTAATGGAACTGCCGGTTTAAAAAACAATAAAAAGAAATGTACAAATTCTGAAGCGATCTGACCGTCTTAAAAAAATTTGGATGGAATGATTGTTTCTTTTTTAAATTACCTAAATCCTGATTCTTTGGTTGGGAGAGACGTTAAATTTTATTGTTACACCTTTAACATACGAGTATAATAATTTCTTAATAATTGATGAGCGCGCGTAAGTTTCTAATTTATCTGTGTTTAGCAAATAACATGACAGTTCAAATTGATAGGAGCTTAGTTATTATGGTTAAGTATGAATAGTGAGACGGCTGATAAGAAAATTGGAGCAATGCATCAATGTCAGGGTTGGTTGGGCTGGAAGGCCTTTTTTCAATTCATTAACAATATCTCGAAAGTGGATCTCACATTAAGACCGAATTCGCTGCGTTTATGTATATAGCTGACTATGGGTTCATTTTCAATGTTTAACCGGTTCTTGTAAGGTTGTCGATTGTCGATGCACATTCAGATGCAGTAAGTAGAATATAATAGTTTAATGAATATACCAGCTCATGTATGACGCATGGTACGATGGTTGTTTAAGCTGACCCGCCAACTTCTCAGCTTTGATGAAAAAACACTCCGATCACAAACATGACACATCCCGCTTCGTCATCGGGTAGGCGGACTACAAGCAGGAAGGGTAAGAATCAGATGATGAGAATAAATCTAACAATATTTAATTTTGAATATAATTTTGAATGTACGTAAGTTACACTTTATTTACTTAGAAAAGAGGGGTATTTCTTATTAGAGACGGTAACGTGATCGTTACATTGTGTATTGACGCAGAAGGGGAACAACCAGATCTTGAAATCCGAAAAACCTGCAACATTTGCAGACTTTCAAGCTTCTGGATGCAGCTGGACGTCAGTCAATCTGTTCGCTAAAAAGCGCTCACTCACCTCAAGTATATCTGGATGGTAACGTAGTTTAAGTAACATTGTCCGTATGACATGAACATAATATGCATATGTTTATACTACATTTCCAGGGTCATAAGGCTTTTAAAAATCCTACACAACACTATACGTTCTATGAACGAATCTCATGGAATGTGTTGCGCTACATGCAGTGATTATGACGCGTCGTTATGTGTTGCAGTGTAAGATTCACCTTAGAGATAAGGATATCTGATTGGGCTCAGATTGGTTTTCACCACGAAAAAGACGGAAAAGGGATTTTATTTTCTGCCAAATTTAGATCGGCTGGGTGATAGATAAGGTCACTTAAGGTACTCAGGACCGCTTGTCAATGTATTACGGTTAGATTGCCATTTCTCTACTATGTTCGTCTGCGTTAAGAATGCAATAAGTCATTGATGCTAATGTAGGGTAAAGGTGTATTCACAATGGATTTAAAATGAAAAAAAAAAAAAATTTTTTTTCGTTTTTTATATAACACCCAACCTTTTCTATCGAAAGTTTGCCTTCAGTAGGTCATTATGCATTTGACTTTATAAATTAAAGCGACCTGATTGGTTACGGGGCTTGGCTACCAGCGGCAGAGAGACTCACTGCATTCTTAAGATGGATGAACTATAGGTAATTACACACACACACAATTAATTAACACAGTTATGTACTGTTTCATGAATAAAGATGATGATGATGAATTTTTTGGACGCTGACCATATTTTAGTTCCTACATAGGTACTCAGAACACAAATCTAAACATCTTTTCTCAAGAAATACAACTGACTTCAAACGCAATCTTCCATACCATTTATCCTTTACTATTAAACGAGCAATATTATTCTTTATGAAAGTGTCATGTCTTATCAGGTGTCCGACCATCGTCCCTCTTCTATATATATATATATATATTTGTATATATATTATAAATTTGTCTCCTTTTATTTGTGATGCAATAAAGAATATATACATACATACATAAATATATATATCGGCACAAGAGGCCATAATATCATAATCACAAGATTCACAAGGATATAGTGGGTTCAGGTATAATTAACAAGGATCTAATTATTGTCACATCCGTGTCCGGGCTTATGATGAGGCACCCGGACCCTTCTGTTCCAGTCTGACCCTGGGTAGCTATTACAGCTGACTCCATGTTTGCACATCCTGTGCTGTGATACCACTAATCATTAGTTCAGGAGTTATTATGATTCGTTTTAGGTCCAGGACGATCGCAACCCTCCACCAAGATGGTTTGTTGTGACGTCCTTTCACCTTGACGCTTCATAAGATCGACAGCTAACTAAATACTCAGCTGCCAGTCTATTCCTGAAGCAAGGAGGCCTCACTCGGTGTCGCTAAGAAGGTGCTGCTAGTATGTGCCTACATATATATTTGTAATCGGTTTCTCGAAAACGGCTCTAACGATTTTGATGAAATTTACCATACGGGGGTTTTTGGGGGCGAAAAATGGATCTAGCTAGGTCTCATGTCTGGGAAAATTCGTTTTCTACAGCGCCATCTGTTGGCGGGTAGCATAGCTTGCTCACCCGATGATATTTTAATGTTGAGGCGGCTATTATAGAGCGAAGCTCGGCCGCCCAGGTACTACTCTTTATTTCACAAACGTAAATGGAAAACAACAAAGTTAAAGGACGTACTTATAGGACATCTCTAACAGAGATTTTCTTTTAGGCAACCTAGGGCAATAAGAAACAATCTGTTTAAACATCAATTTCAAAAATCATCAATCATCATCATCATATCGTGTGGGTTGCAAGGTCGATGACCGACCTCACAAACCCTGGTGTCAGAGTTGTTGAGCCGCCAAAGGCCTCTGACATGGCTCATTAACGAGTAAATCCGTAGATAGTAGTCGGGACCAACGGCTTTACGTGCCTTCCGAAGCACGGAATCATCTAACTTTTCGGACAATCAGGTGATTCATCCTGCAATGTCCTAACCAAACTGGGGAGGTCGCACAAAGAGATCTTTGTTTGACAGTGTCCCCACCGGGAATCGAACCCAGAACCTCCGGATCGAGAGCCGAGCGCTCTAACCACTACACCACGGAGGCTGTTGACGACGAAATGACGAACTAACATACACCTTTATTTTTAGGGATCCGTACATCAAAAGAAAAAAAAAAGCCAGCCAAGTGCGAGTCGGACTCGCGCACTGAGGGTTCCGTACCACCACATAATCATAATTGTATTAGTTGAAATTTCAGTAAGTTAATGTGCTACATTTTTTGAGTCCGACATGCGCTTGACCAAATTTTATTATTTATTGTTATTTTATAGCTTATGCACTATAAACATACCAATTTTCAAGTTTGAAAGTGTTCCCGTTTTTAAATAGAACTAAAACAAAAATCGCCTCAGCGACCATCCAACTTGACCCCTCTCTTATATGAATGTTCTTGAAACGGGAGCTCACCACAATTGGTTGCCATTAGTTGTGAGAAAGGTTGTAATATTTAATGATTTCAGACTTTTCCCTTTATTTGTACTGTGAGACCTAGCTTCTTGCCAAATTTCATAATTTTAAGTCAACGGGAAGTACCCTGTAGGTTTTGCATTTTTGAATAAATGTATGGAGATGAGGACATAAAATGCCATATCTTTTGATTGCGTCTTTGTAAAAAATTTAAATTTTCAGATCTTGCGTGGTTCGTGGATCCTAATATATGGTATTAATTTCAGACTGATACCTTTACCCGTTCGTGAGATAAAGGGTCTCGACCGACAGACAGACAGACAGACAGACGGACAACAAAGTGATTTTATAAGGGTTCCGTTTTTTTCTTTTGAGGTACGGAACCCTAAAAACGGAACCCTTATAGGATCACTTTGTTGTCCGTCTGTCTGTCGGTCTGTCTGTCTGTCAAGACCCTATATCTCACGAACGGGTAAAGGTATCAGGTTGAAATAATTACCATATATTAGGATTCATGAACCACACAAGATCTGAAAATTTCAATTCTTTACAACGACGCAATCAAAATATATGGCATTTTATGTCCTCATCTCCATACATTTATGCAAAAAAGCAAAACCTACAGGGTACTTCCCGTTGACCTAAAATTATGAAATTTGGCAAGAAGCTAGGTCTCACAGTACAAATAATGGGAAAAGTCTGAAATCATTAAATATTACAACATGATTACAACTTTTCTCACAACTAATGGTAACCAATTGTGGTGAGCTCCCGTTTCAAGAACATTCATATAAGAGAGGGGTCAAGTTGGGTGGTCGCGGAGGCGATTATTTTTTAGTTCTACTTTAAAAACGGGAACACTTAAAACTTGAAAATAATGTTTATAGTGTATAAGCTATAAAATAACAACAACTAATAAAATTTTGTCAAGCGCGTGTCGGACTCAAAAAATCTAGCACATTAACTTACTGAAATTACAACTAATACAATTATGTTTATGTGGTGGTACGGCACCCTCAGTGCGCGAGTCCGACTCGCACTTGGCCGGTTTTTTTATATAGTCTAGGCAACGAAGCGGATCGTTTATGAAGAACCCCGCATTAAATCCTCGGTCGATGAAACTTTGCTGGGGTATTACCACAGAATAGGTAATAGTACTAGTATTACACTATGAGACAAATCTTCTATAAAAAAAATATCGGTACTTTTAATTTTTCCATACAAAAATTCCAAAAAATCTATGAATTTTTTTTTTGTATTTTTTTTAGGATATTTTGAATTTACATTAAATTCATGATTCTTTATCATCCTGTCAAATAAACTGCCTGAGAAATTTATGTTGGGGTCAACTGCTTCGTTGCCTACACTAATAACCCCGGATATTTTAGGAGGTGGTTCTGTCCATGAAATTGAACAACTATCCCCAAGGAACATTCCTTCGATTCCCAGTGGGGACACTGTCAGACAGCCTCCGTGGTCTAGTGGTTAGAGGGTTCGGCTCTCGATCCGGAGGTTCTGGGTTCGATTCCCAGTGGGGACACTATCAAACAAAAATCTCTTTGTGCGACCTCCCCAGTTTGGTTAGGGCATTGCAGGATGAATCACCTGATTGCCTGAAAAGTTAGATGATTCCGTGCTTCGGAAGGCACGTAAAGCCGTTGGTCCCGACTACTATCTACGGATGTAGTCGTTAATGAGCCATGTCAGAGGCCTTTGGCGGCTCAACAACTCTGACACCAGGGTTTGTGAGGTCGGTCATCGACCTTGCAACCCACACGATATGATGATGAGGAAAATAGGTCGAAATACGATTTTTTTTTACCTCTCATAGAAACTAAAGATAAAGGTCAAAATATTTTTTTCGTATTTCGATCTATGTACCTTGGGAAAAGTTGTTCAGTTTCATGGTCTAACTAACATGCTAAAATTATATTCACTAATTCTGTAGTACCCTATATAAATTTTTCATCTCCTGCTGAACAGAATTTCCCATCCAAAACGCCTGGATATGTTTTGAAGGGAAAACGCAGATGACATAATCATTACGCTTCTTTTAGTTGCGGTTGGCTCCATGGACCGTAGTTATTAGTGACCGCATTATGATGGTGGTCATAGCTGCTAAATGCGTTGGAAAGCGTTGGAATAAATGAAAAAAATGGATCATAGGTTAACTATGACAAATCTGACGAAATTTCCGCTGAAGTAATTTTTTTTAACAATTCATAGGGCTTACTCTTGACCTCGATCTAGCCTTGGAGACAAAGATGGGGTCGACGATGGAACGAGCTTGCCCAGAAGAAGCCTATTCACTCGCAACTGAAATGGATTCGGGTTATAAGAGCTCGGGAACACAGACGCAGGCAGAGAATTCCACTCATGCATACTTGACGGAATTTTTGTCGCGGAATTTTCCGCATCGGAATATCCGCATATGTGTCGCTCGCTACACTTAGTTCCAGTTTACGATATCCACGAAGATATTAATTTTGTAAATTTTGTTTTATAGTAATTTGGGAAATCTTTATTCTTGTTTTGAGGTCACCGTGCTGAAATATACAATATTGGACAACGAAACTAGTTTACAAGCTAATCAGATATGGCGGGTGTCTCGAGGAATCTATCGAAAGTTTGAGGGTAGCCGTCACGTTGTAATCAAAGTTTTGAAGCCGCTGTCGTGCCATCTTGCGGCGCAGCGCAGGTTCTCAATCTTAGACCCAGTAATGTTGTGGCCATAAAATCAGAGGACACGTTTTATCTCCGAGCACAGATAAATGTTTAAATTCTAGTTTTTTTTTGCCTGAAGCCAGAGACCCGTTCAAGGTCAAAGTTTTTCCATCGCGGCCATGTGTACAAAGACGGTACAGTTGCATGTTACCGTTGTGAGAATAAATTGAGAGAAACAAAAAACTTTGTAAGTCATGGTTGAAGAGCTGATGGTCGGCAACCCTAAGCCGTCAGCAATACTTTATTAACTCGCAATCGTTGCTCGCAATGGTAGTTTTAGGTTATGGCAACTCAAAAACCACGGCAAGGCTCTCCTTTTGATTTTTGTACTCGATGAAGTAAAAGCATCGTGCCGGGTTGCGCTCAGGCAACTTTATTTATTTAGACGTACTTTTTTGAGGTGCAAATAAAGAACCCTAGATAAGTCGCTGTTTAGTACGCGATTACATAAGAATGTCAACTGCTCGCATTTATAGACAGTGGAACTACGCGGGAACTCATAGTGAAAGGACGCGTATTCGTACGCTCCGTACTTTTAATTCTTTTTCTTGTGTTTAAAGTTTCACTCTGTGTGTGTGATGTAGATTTTCAAAATGCTTATGAAGTGTGCTTAACGGTGGTGGTTTTATATTTATTAACTTCTGTGCCAATCGTGAGTTATAACAAAAAATATTTCATAACCGCCAAACTTTGCCGAACGCGAGTGACGCGATAGCGGTCACTGCCCCGCGCCGCGCGCATGCATACCTACTCGTTACGAATTGCAACTTGCGCTGCTAGACTCGTGCACTATATTTTTCGATACCTACTGCTTCTTATAACTTCCGTTTCGACTTTTATTATAACACTAACAGGCTTTAATACTAACTTTATTTCAAATCGTTTCACCTAACAAGTGTCAAAAATTTAAGAACATTATCATTTTGAGAAGTTGAAGTTGTCATCATAGATATAAGCGCCATCTTTTAAAACCTACCTGAACTTTTCTTGTAACTGCCTATACCTACTTATTCAAGATGAATTATTGTAAGAAATGCCAAAAACCAATAGAAACCACAGATCGTCAAATTTTAAAATGCAAAGACTGCAGAAATAGCTATCACCTGATTTGTACTTCAGTTTCCCAATGTAGATTCTACAGTACATTAACAGGAGAACACAGGGACAACTGGAAATGCCATACGTGTGTGAAGCATACAGGTAAAAGCCCTGATAACATCACCGTCAGAAAACCCCGCAAAAATCATGCTGTTAATGTATCTACTGATAACTCCTACGAATCACTGCCAGTAGATGATACAGATGATGATGAAGAAGTATTTGAAGACGTTATAGAAGATGATATCGAAGATGTTTTTGAAGACACTATGTCAGCAAACGGAACAAAAATAAACCACGACTCTAACCATGACTCTGAAAACTTCTTAGAATTAAACCGCATGGAAGCTAAAATTTATGATCTTGAAATTCAGCTACTGGTGGCTAAACAAAGAATAGATAGTTTACTTGAAGAAAACCACAGTCTCAAAAACAACATTGCAGAAAGTAAAAAGAAGGAAACTGAAATAGAAAATAATAATAGAAAGACTCAAACAGAGACACCACAGTATACATGCAAACAAAAATCTCCTACAACTCTACATAAGAAATCTAAGGCGTCTACCAAAACAAAAAAGTCAGGTCATAGTAAAGAAATATTACAGAATGATGATGGAAAAACCAAAACAGGACCACCCATAGATGAGAACCCCATAGCAAACAAGACGGACACTAACTCAAAGAAAAGAAAACTTTGTTTAATAAGCAGCAACACTAAAAACAAAGTCCGACAAACTACGGAACAATATCTAGCAGAATACCAAATATGCCACTACCTTATGCCTGGTGCCGGTGTAAAACAACTCCTAGAAGAAATAGAATATAAACTTAAGGACTTTACATATGAAGACCATTGTGTACTTTTTATAGGAGAGCACGATTTTTCAAAAAACAACTTTAGATATGACCTTGTTATAAACTACATTCGAGAAAAGCTCCTTCTTGTACAAAATACAAATGTAATTAGTTGCCTGCCAACTTTTAAATGTTGTAAATATGTCAATCTATATAATAAGCGTATAGAAGCTTTCAATAACTTACTTTATTTAGACTCAACAATCCACCAATATGCCTACTTTATAGATAGCAATAAGAACCTTGAATATTCTCCAAAAATGTTTAACACTGTAAGTGGACATATAAATAGAAGAGGGTTTACTACGATTCTTACTGATGTACTAGGTCTAATCACGGATATCGAAAATAACTACTATGAAACAGTAAATGTGGAAAATGAACCATCTGCTACAACGTTTTTTCGTGACTCAAACTGATAAAGCTTATATTCGCGTCCTGCATCAAAATATCTGCAGTGTACTAAGCAAAATACCGGATCTGGAAGTAGCATTAGACGATTTCCGCTCCAAAAATGAAACAATTGATGTTTTGTGTTTAACCGAACATTTTATACCTAAAGGTCAAGAGAGTAATTTACACATAAACAATTATCGTCTTGGTACAAATTTTTCACGACCGCAAAAGCGTGGTGGATCGTGTATTCTTGTCCGTAATGGAATTGATTTTAAAGTACTCACAGAAGTTAACCAATTATCCGTTAACTCTACATTTGAATGCTGTGCTTTAGAAATATTAATTCATAAACTTATTATTATTTGTATTTACCGCATCCCAAAATATCATAACATCAATTCATTTATGCAACAATTTGAAGTACTTTTAAACAAATTAAGCAATATTCGTAACAAAAAAATAGTCATATGTGGAGATTTTAACATAAATACATTAGAAAACTCAAATGTAAGTCGAGACTTTATAAATCTTTTAAAGTCATTTAACTTTCGTTTAGAATTCAAGGAAGCTACTAGACTTGAAAGTGGTACTTGCGTTGACAACATAGCACACAACAGCAGAGGGTGCAACAGTAAAGTGTTACACCTAGGATTATCAGACCATTCTGCCCAACTGTTCTTACACCCTATAAAAAGGGATATGTGCAAATCATTCTGGTATATACAAATGCGTGATTACTGCCATGAAAATAAGAATAAATTTCGAGAATGTTTACGTAATTTAACTTTTAGCAATGTTTATGAAACTAACGACGGAAATTTGGCATATAATACTTTTTTTGAAACCCTTAAAATGTTTTACGATCTTTGTTTCCCAAAAATAAGGGTTAAAATTCATGCTAAATTTAAACCAAAATGGATTACAACAGGTATAAAAAAATCTACTAATACTAAAAGAAATCTATATATGCAAAGTATCAAAAGTAGTGATAAACAAAGCTATACTAAGTATAACAAATTACTTAAAAAAATTGTTAACATGTCCCAAAAACATGAAAATTGTAAATATTTATGCTCATCTTCCAATATTACCAAAGCTACATGGAACGTTATCAAAAATAATAAATATCAATCACCCAAAGAAAATATAATCAAGATAAAGGTAAACGACCATTTCATAACTAAACCTATAGATATAGCTAATGCTTTCAATGATACATATATTAATATGGTAGACATACATAAAAATAAAGTAAATAATAATAGTTTGAATTTGAACAATAAAGTACCTTTTAATAACATAAAACCTTTACAAAACTCAATTTATTTGATGCCAACAACCCCAGAAGAAATAAACAAAATAATCATAAACTTAAGAAATACTAATAGTGTTGGCATTGATGAAATATCAACAAAGATTTTAAAATATTGCTCAGAAGAGATATCTACACCCCTAAGTTACATTATAAATTTATGTTTATGTCAAGGTATATATCCCGATAACTTAAAAATAACGGTGATTAAACCACTTTTTAAAAAAGGTTCGAAAGAAATATGTGATAATTATCGTCCAATAGCACTCATATCAGTTATTTCAAAAATTTTTGAAAGGATCATTTATAATAGATTATATAGCTTTTTTGAAAAATTTAATATCATTAAAAATGAGCAGTTCGGCTTCCGCAAAAGTAGGTCCACAAATCTTGCAATACGTGATTTGTTGTTCTCAGTTACTGAAAGCATAAATAGCAAAACTCCCATAATGACCTTATTTATGGATATGACGAAGGCATTCGATTATGTTTCACATAACACCTTGCTGGAAAAGTTACATAGATATGGAATTAGAGGACCAGCCCTTGAACTATTAAAATCTTATTTACAAAATCGTAAGCAGGAAACACATATAACCTACCTTGATGAAAAAAATATTGAAATAACGGCCAAGTCTAATTTAAAATCCGTAAAATATGGTGTACCTCAGGGTAGCATATTGGGCCCTTTGCTATTCATTATCTACATCAATGATATCCCTGATATAACAAATAACAAAATGGTATTATTTGCCGATGATTCCTCCGTTATAATTAAATGCACTGAAGCTAGCATCTACGAGAATGACATCAACATAACGCTAAGTAATATTATAGACTGGCTTAATAATAATAATCTAGTGGTAAATTTAGTCAAAACAAAATATATGCAGTTTTACCTGCCTCAATCTCACCCTTTAGATGTTAATATTGAATACTGCGGCAAACGAATTGAAAAAGTGAATTACATAAAATTTTTGGGTGTTGTTCTGGACTGCCACTTGAATTGGAAGCAACATATTGACGATTTAATATCTAAATTAAGCAGATATGTGTATGTTTTAAGAAATGTAACTAAGACAATATCGCAGAAGGCTGCACTGTGTGCATATCATGCGTATGTTGCTTCCAATTTGAGGTATGGCATATTACACTGGGGTAATGCTGCCGCAACCTATATAATGCCGTTGTTTAGGGCACAGAAAAAATGTGTACGGGCCATGTTTAATGCTAAACAACAAGATAGTTGCGTACCGTATTTTAAGAAATTGAAAATAATGACACTTCCCTGTATGTATATATATGAGGCATGTTTGTTTGTCCACGATAATTTAGAAGAATTTAAATTAGTTAAACCTCGACATCCTAGAAAAACAAGAAATAAGATCGATGTTTTGCCCTTGATTCAACCGAACATGCAATTTTACAAGAACACAGCTTTTGCTCTAGCACCTAAATTATACAATAGTTTACCAGATAGTATGAAAGAATTAGACAGTAGAAAATTTAAATTGAAACTACATTATTTGCTCTATACCAAATGTTACTATAGTATCGAAGAATATTTATTAGATAAAGATAAAAATGTGCTGTAAATATACTTAAATATAAATAATAATAGATATAAATAAAGATAAAAATGTGATACTACTGTGTAAATATTATTAAGTTCTCTAGAAGTAAGAAATATTTCTAATGTTAGAAATAAGTTTTATCTATGTATGACATAGTAAACATTGCACGCCGATTTCGGTATGTTACAGTGCACACTGTACATAAACTTACTAATCTGGGAGTGCACATATTTCATACATATTTCATCTTGTATTTATACCTGTAACACTGCAATAAATAAATTTGACTTTGACTTTGACAATTGCACAAAAATAAGTATTTACCGTCTTACTACAAAAAAGTTAGACATCTGTTGAACACTTGAATAAAAAAATCGTACCAAATAACTCTGTCTATGTCATTGATGCGCAGAAGCCAAAAATGACTTATTTTCTTATAACTTGACTTTTGCGCATCAACTGACATAGCCAGTTATTTTGTGCGCATTTTTTTAATCAAGTGTTCAACAGATGTTTATCTTTTTTGTAGTAAGACCCTTAAAGTTGAAGCTCTGTTTAATACATTTCTGTAACATTCTGTTGTTGCGATAAAGAAAGTGACAGCAATAGATTTAAAGAAGAAAAAAAAAATTGCGGCAAAGTTATTTTCGCAGGGGGATAAAATTGTAACTAAAGCCACCGCAAAGGGCTTTTGACATTCAAAGAGCAAAATGTATAACAGCAGCGCCCTTCTGACAACGTCATCCCGCTGCCAAAATACCTGTGTCGCACTGTATACAGGGTGTTAATTTGATTGCGTGCCATAGCTTAAGGGGTGATTCAGTAACGATAAAGAAACTCAAAAAAATTATAACAAAAATCCTACTAAAAAAATTAAATCTCTTTATAAACTAATGCGGAGGGCAATGACCGAGCTATCAAAAGCGCGCGAAAGAGTTTCATAGTCGTCATGGAGATCTTTAGTGGAGGCCTATGTCCAGCAGTGGACGTCTTTTGGCTGATATGATGATGATGTGCCTACCTTATTCACTGATACTCGCGCGCTAGCGATGTTTTCAATGCAGTTTTAGTTTTTTTTTCAGTAGGATTTTTTAAAATATTTTTTTTGTGTTCCTTTATCGTAACTGAAACACCCCTTAAGCTATGGCACGCAATTAAATTAACACCCTGTATAGGGTGAATTTTAATTAGTTCTTGATAGAAAAAGGTATGAATGTACTCATGGTACTGAACAACTTTACCCAAGGAACATAGGTCGAAATATGAAAATCAAGTTTTGACCTCCCATAGAAACTGCATCAGGAGCGCATTTTGTATGGGAGGTCAAATTTGGTTTTTCGTATGTCGACCTATGTTCATTGAGAAAAGTTGTTTAGTATCACGAGTACATGCATACCTTTTGCTATCAAGAACTAATTAAAAGACACCCT
The DNA here is from genome assembly GCA_947532105.1 of Athrips mouffetella. Classification (NCBI taxonomy): domain Eukaryota; kingdom Metazoa; phylum Arthropoda; class Insecta; order Lepidoptera; family Gelechiidae; genus Athrips; species Athrips mouffetella. The sequence continues at coordinate 26,471,077 of OX383965.1, forward strand.
ATATGATAAGCTTTAGGCTGCTTTTCCACCAGGGCTAGGGAGCTAAGTTGTGAGCTGGAAAAATTCCCACCAATAGTATTGCGCTATATTCCCAGCTTGTTAATTGCACTGTCAATTGAAAAGATCCTATTGGATGGAATTTTCCAGCTCACATTTTAGCTCCCTCGCACAGAACTAGTAAAAAAGTTGCCTAATGCCTCAGTTTTTAGGATTCCGTACCTCAAAAGAAAAAACCGGCCAAGTGCGAGTCGGACTCGCGCACTGAGGGTTCCGTACCACCACGTAAACATAATTGTATTAGTTGAAAGTTAATGTGCTAGATTTTTTGAGTCCGACACGCGCTTGACCAAATTTTATTATATTTTGTTGTTATTTTATAGCCTATGCCCTATAAACATACCAATTTTCAAGTTTGTAAGTGTTCCCGTTTTTAAATAGAACTAAAACAAAAATCGCCTCAGCAACCATCCAACTTGACCCCTCTCTTATATGAATGTTCTTGAAACGGGAGCTCACCACAATTGGTTACCATTAGTTGTGAGAAAAGTTGTAATATTTAATGATTTCAGACTTTTCCCATTATTTGTACTGTGAGACCTAGCTCCTTGCCAAATTTCATAATTTTAGGTCAACGGGAAGTACCCTGTAGGTTTTGCATTTTTGAATAAATGTATGGAGATGAGGACATATAAAGCCATATCTTTTGATTGCGTCGTTGTAAAAAAATTTAAATTTTCAGATCTTGTGTGGTTCATGGATCCTAATATATGGTATTAATTTCAACCTGATACCTTTACCCGTTCGTGAGATAAAGGGTCTTGACAGACAGACAGACAGACAGACAGACAGACAGACAGACAGACGGACAACAAAGTGATCCTATAAGGGTTCCGTTTTTTTCTTTTGAGGTACGGAACCCTTATAGGATCACTTTGTTGTCCGTCCGTCTGTCTGTCTGTCTGTCAAGACCCTTTATCTCACGAACGGGTAAAGGTATCAGGTTGAAATTAATACCATATGTTAGGGTCCATGAACCACACAAGATCTGAAAATTTCAATTTTTTACAACGACGCAATCAAAAGATATGGCTTTATATGTCCTCATCTCCATACATTTATGCAAAAACGGAAAACCTACAGGGTACTTCCCGTTGACCTAAAATTATGAAATTTGGCAAGAAGCTAGGTCTCACAGTACAAATAAAGGGAAAAGTCTGAAATCATTAAATATTACAACTTTACTCACACCTAATGGTAACCAATTGTGGTGAGCTCCCGTTTCAAGAACATTCATATAAGAGAGGGGTCAAGTTGGATGGTCGCGGAGCCGATTTTTGTTTTAGTTCTATTTCAAAAACGAGAACAATTACAAACTTGAAAATTGGTATGTTTATAGTTCATAAGCTATAAAATAACAACAAATAATAAAATTTGGTCAAGCACGTGTCAGACTCAAAAAATCTAGCACATTAACTTACTGAAATTTCAACTAATACAATTATGATTATGTGGTGGTACGGAACCCTCAGTGCGCGAGTCCGACTCGCACTTGGCCGGTTTTTTCGTCTTCTATTGCCAATCTCGGGGCCCTACAATAGACTAATGGGGCCAGGGATTTATTATTGATGGGAAACGCAGTGGCATGAAATTGTGGGCCTTATAAATTATATCTCAAGTTGCTACATCGAAATAGAGCCAATGTTTCATACCTCTCCCTAATTATAAGACGGATTGAGATTAAACGTTTAAGAAAATCACACTGAATCTGTTTTGGCTTTTAATTGCAAAGCTTGCAACATTTCATTTTTTTTTTATCCCGTAATGAGAAAATTTTATACCAGAAAAAAAAAACTTACTATTCGTAAAGTAAACCTAAACCTGAGATTGTAATAACCTTTAATTTTTCTTTCTAACATTTAATAAAAGCTTGTTTTAATTTTTTTTACATATTTTATTTTTTATTTTTTAGTATATATGATGTGAAATACTAAAAACAACTATTTACAGACCCTAGAATTAGACGAGGCCATACCGAAGACATTTTTCTACGTACCGTAAGGCTTGGTTAAATTAGGTACATCTAAACAGCGCCTTCAGTATGGAGAAGAAAAACTACAGTAACATACAAAGTCATCTTGTGCGGGGAATTAAGTCGTTGCTTTATATGTAAAATATTGCATTGTCCTTCGATTTACATACGCATTAAAATCGGAAACCGGAAAGTGGGTAAAATTTAACTTACAAGAAATAATAAAAATTAGACAGACACCGCGACAGGTGAAACTAAATAAAAGCTTTCAATATAACATGTCCCCAATTTTTTACGGTATGGGCAAAAGGAAAAGAGTTCCCACATCGCCTTAGTTTATTTGGGATATAATTTCCTTCTATTACGACAATCATCATCATAACATCCCATGAAACGTCCAGGGAGCTCCCTCCAGGATTCTAGCTTTTGCTGGAAAAATGTGGAGGGGAAGTACCATAGTCACCTCGCTTGTTACGACAATAACTTTCCATAAATTTATCAGAAGAAAATAGAAACCGGCCAAGTGTGAGATGGACTCGCGCACTAAGGGTTCCGTTTCGTACCTGTCCACCATAATTATGATACTACAAGTTTTGTAATATTTAGTAATTTTAGACATATTCTTTGGGTTGTATACACTTGTATATTAGACCTAGCTTCTTGGCAAATTTTATGATTCTAAGTCAACGGGAAGTATATACCCTGTAGATTTGTTTTTCTTCTTCTTCACTAGTATTATATGTATGATCTGTGATTTTGGTACATAAATGTATAGAGATGTGGACATAACTGGCTGTATGCTTTGATTGTGTTGTTGTAGAAGCTTGAGATTTCGATGCCTTCAAGGGTCTATGTACCTTAAATTTGATATTAATTTGAACTCGATAATTTTACCCGGTCGTGAGAAAAAGGGTTTCAACAGATAAAAAAACAGACGGACAACAAAGTGATCCTATACTGAAGCTCTCTTGTTATTAAACCTAAACCATATAAGTATCTTATGGTGGCGTCCGAGACGCGGATTTTAATTAGCAGCAACTTATAAGGTCCTAATGAAATAGTGAACATAATTTTGGTATGTTATTCAGACCATGAAACTGAACAACTTTTCCCAAGGAACATAAGTCGAAATACGAAAAACCAAATTTGACCTCCCATACAAAATGCGCTATCAGCTGTTGCAGTTTCTATGGGAGGTCAAAAATTGATTTTCGTATTTCGACCTATGTTCCTTGGGAAAAGTTGTTCAGTTTCATGGTCTGAGTAACATACTAAAATTATGTTCACTATTTCATTAGGACCTTATATTGGTCGGGTCTTGCTACACGATATGACAGGATTACCGACGACCCGCTCTCAATCTTGGGATATTCTACAGTCAACATTCGTTTGTTAGATAAGGAAGTTTCCTTCTTATCTCAGCGACCCAACATAAATATTCTCAGCTACTTGTAATGGTCCTTCAGGCTTCCGTACTTTATTCAAACATTTAGAGTTCTGCCAAACTTTCATGTAAGTTAAGACCGAAGATAGCATTGGATACCATTTTATAAAGTAAAATGTTATAGGTAGTAGAAATGTCCCGATAAAGAACCGGCCAAATGCGAGCCGGTCGCCCAAAAAATTCTCGTTTTTAGGGTACCGTACCTCAAAAGGAAAAAAAGGAACCCATTATTATAGGATCACTTGCTTGTTCGTCTGTCTGTTTGTCTGTCTGTCTGTCACGACCCTTTTTCTCAGGAACGCATGGAGGTATCAAGCTGAAATTCAAATCAAATACTCAGAGCTGTAAAAAATCAAACTTCTAAGCCAACACGATCAAAAGATACAGCCGTTTATGCCGCAAATTTTCAAGATTTTCGACACTCGCAAGGGAATCAAAACCTACAGTATCCATATGAACCCTTATGGCGCGACTTTGTCTGTCCGTCTGTCTGTCTGTCTGTTGTCACACCTGTATATCTCAGCAACAAACTCAGCAACCACTCGTGCTATTGACTTGTAATTTGGAATAGTTTTAGAATATGGTTGCCCAATTTATTTTTACTACTTATTGATCGCCTACAACCTTCTATCGAACTAAACAGAAACCTTATCAGAACTCTCAAATTCGAACAACAATACTTACCTAATTGTTTTCTTGATGGCTTGGCGATTTTCTTTTGTTTTTCTTTGAAGTAGTCTATTGTTTTGTTGTTTCATTTATTTTAGTCAAGTTGTTTGTTTGTATCGTTTGTATCGAGTGGACTGTTTTATGGTGGATAGTAAAACTTTTTAAATGTAGCGATTGCTTCTGATAAAAGTTCGAAAAACAATCCCTTGTCGAGGGGAGATCTTAAATCCAATCTTAAACCCAATCTTAAATCAGAGGCTGGTAGGGGTAAGTAAAAGGCAAGTAGATGGTGTTTTCTATAAATTTGAAACCAAAAACTAATTTTATTTATTTATTTATTGTTCGGTAAGCCAACAGCTATTTAAAAAAAACCGGTCAAGTGCGAGTCGGACTCGCGCGCCAAGGGTTCCGATATACCTTTAGTATTTTTGGAAGCAATATAGTCCATTTTTAGGACCGCAAAACTTAATTTGTTTGTAAAGGTTTTTTGCAGATATCTAAAAAACTGTGCATTTTAGAAAGATTGTTTTATTTTCGCTGTAATGCTTACATAAACTTCTGTCAACTGTAATTAATTCAGATTTCCATTCACAAACTTCGGAGATAAGGGGGGGGAACGGTATTTTTTTTGACATTTTTCATCATAACTTGAAAACTAAGAGTTGTAAAAAAATACAAAAACATATTTTAGAATGCACAAGTAAAGCCTTTTCATATGATACCCCACTCAACCTAGTGCCGATAATTTGAAATTTTGCCCCCCCCCCCCCTATTTAGGCCCTCTTTACGTTAATAATCATAATTTTTTCTTAATTTTTTTACGTGCAATTAAGTTGGACAACCATATTCTAAAACTATATTCCAAATTTCAAGTCGATAGCATGAGTGGTTGCTGAGATATACAGGTGTGACAGACAGACGGACAGACAGACAGGCAGAGCGGCACCATGAGGGTTCCTTTTTTTACCATTTTGGTATCGGAACCCTAAAAACAATAGAAACAATAATAACATCAGAGTGCCAATTACAGGCTTACACTACTAACAATTGAGTAAAAAATCACAAAAGCAAACAAAGCTGCACAGAGTTGTTTAAAATATTCTTTAATATTTACTTCAGAAATTAATTAAAATAAATGGTACAGCAGCACTGCACTTACTTTCTCGCAATACTCAAGGAAAAACTATCAACCGCAAACTTAAATTTGTAATGCCATACACATAGTATGGAAATACAAACTTTTATTTACGTTTTTCCAAAAAAATGTTCGAATGAAATATACAGATCAATTCAAAATTCAAATTGTCAAACATTAAAACAAACAAACATCAAACGATTTCGAGTAAATCACATGTTTAACTTTTGGTAGTACTGGAACACCCTTTATAAGAAATTTTCAAAGATCAATAGATACTACCGTAGGACACTTGCATAGAGATTTTTTTAATTTTCCAACACATGTTCCTTATGGATTATTGTTCAGTTTAGTCTACTGAGCAAGCCCTTTCAGTTTTTGGTACACCCTGTGTACTAAATTTTAATCAAAAAATCATAAAGAATATCCAGTCAGGTAGACAACCAATCCAGGAGTAATATTATAGAAAATTTTAATAAACTCAATGAAACCAATTTTGGGTAAATCACATATTTACGATTTGGTGGTACAGGAACACCCCTTATATGAAATTACACAGATCATTTGATACTGGCGCAAGATATCTTACATAGAGATGCTTGGTCATGCAAAGTTTCATCAAGATTCTATGAGCCGTTTTTGAAAATTAGAAAAACTTTTTTTTTCACGAATACAAAACCTTTCTCGCTCCGCTCGAAAGTAAAAATGCAGGTTAATTCTCGTATTTAAAAATATTTTTAGCTCAAGTACAGCGTGAATTTGTATTGGTTTCGCACCCGAAGCCCAATGATTCTACTCATGATAACAAGGAACTTTCTCGAAGAAAAAAATTTAGCTGGAAAAAATTTTTTCGCCTCTCCATAGTAAAGTCGTCACGTGATCGACTCATTTTGTATGGGGAGGCGAAAAATTTTTTTCGAGTAAAAATTTTTTTTCTTCGGGAAAGTTGCTTGTTTTCATGAGCAGAATCACTGGGCTTCGGGTGCGAAACCAATAGAAATTCACGCTGTATACGTTCAACGTGTTATAAAAAATGCTATAATGACATTAATGACCCTTAAAATGTGAGTTAGCTTGTAAGTAATTGCGAGCTTATTCCACCATCGGGAGTCCAGACGCACCGCAAGATATCACCCATACTTGGTTGATACTCGTATTCCGCACATTCGCACAAAGCGCTTTGAAACATATTTTGTAATGCGCACGGCTAAAGAGTGAAATTCTCTGCCTGCGTCTGTGTTCCCGAGTTCATATAACCCGAATCTATTCAAGTCGCGAGTGAAAAGTCTTCTTCTGGGCAAGCTCGTTCCATCGTCGACCTCGTATCTGTCTTCAAGACTAGATCGGGGTCAAGAGTAAGCCCACTGACTATAAAAAAAATTAGAGCATAGGTGAGTTAAAACCCAGGAAACTAGATTGGAATTGTACAACAAATTCTTTTTTTTTACTTCCCAAAGAAACCTGCACCTCGTGGCAGTGCATTTTGTATGGAAAGAAATACTTAGTTATTTGTTATGCAAGGCAGCAAAATTGTTTTTTTGAGCACCTTGTATTAAAACTCAAGCAAGCGAAGAATTCTAGAACTCTAGGGTTGAAGAATTATAGGAAAGAAAAATCCTGAGAATAGCGAGACTTTAAAGGCACAAATTGCGAAAAAGCTTTGTTACCGAACGAAACTCGCTATTTTTCACCTCACTACAACGAGGCAAATGCTGAAAAATTTAATAGCGCCAGTACCTTATTTATCGTCACGTTCTTATTTTAAAAACCTTTTATAGGCTAGCGGCAAAAATGATTTTTGAATGACCGAAAAAAATTTCAAAAGCCTTTTGCACGCTAGAGGCCAAAAATTACTTTTGCATGCAAATTTTGACTGACAAAACAAAGTTTTCCGAGTTAGTAAGGTTTTGAAATAAATTTCAGCTTAAGAATGTTGTTTAAAACTTATTTAAACAAAAAGTTGAACATTTTTCTTCAAGAAACATGGGTAGAAAATATATATTTTCACCTCCAAAGCTCGGAAACATTTGTTTTGTCGGTTAAATTCTGCGGCCAAAAGCGATTTTTGGCCCCTACCGGGCAAAAGGTTTTTGAAATTCGAACGCGATGTACTTATTATTTTGTAGTATGCTGCAGTACTGGCCGCTTGTAAAACCAGAGACGCACTATCGTTTTCAAGATGAGAAAGAGGGATGCAGCTATAGGAAAGAAACAAATAGTATTATGAATAGTGAATGCCTGGTGGGTAAGGTACTGGCTGATAATGAAAAGTAAATTTAAAATTCGATCGCTTTTTTTTGTTCTCTTGCCCAGATTAATGGACTCGCCCTTTGACTTCAAATCAACGCAATACAAAATAGATTTGCCTGCCACTGCCTATCCTCTGTCTCCATATTGAAATCCAATGAAAATGAACCTTGTTCCGCAAATTTATCAAGTAGTTTATAGGTAGAGTCACAAACATAAGCACAGCAGTCCCAAAAATAATAATAATTTAATTATAGTGATTTCCTTTTTAATGTCTAGTATTCTTTATCTATACATGGCCACTCGTCCGTGAAATCTCTTTGACCTTGAGCTGGTCTCTGGGTACGGAGGTTTGTTTGTAGCGAAGCGCTGGTTCAGGTTATACTGGTTATGTTTCCACTTGCTTGCTGCCGTCAGTACCATTATGTAGGTATTATGCCCTTACGTTAAAACGTTTGAGTAATTATTTCTTATATTTGAATTGCTATTCTTACATTATGTTAACATTTCCTCGCTTTAATGAGGTGAAAAATTTTGTGTTTCGCTCGGCAGCAAAGTTATTTTGCGTCTCGTGCCTTGAAACCTTCGCCACGCTCAGGATTCTATACGAGGCACTCGCGCCAAATAAACCTTTTGCTGCCTTGCATAACAAATAACTATTTTTTGGCTACTCCATACAAACCTTACGCCGATAAATATTCTACAAATGGCTTGAGAAATGTTCTCGATTTTTGACCTTTGTTTCCACAAAAATTTTACATTTTTAGGGTTCCAATACCAAAATGGTAAAAAAAGGAACCCTTATGGTGCGACTTTGTCTGTCTGTCTGTCTGTCTGTCACACCTCTATATCTCAGCAACCACTTATGCTATCGACTTCAAATTTGGAATGGTTTTAGAATATAGTTGCCCAACTTAATTGCACATGTAAGAATTTTGAAAAAATTATGATTATTAATGTAAAGGGGGACAAAATAGGGGGGGCCAAATTTCAAGTTGTCGCTACTAGGTTGAGTGGGGTATCATATGAAAGGGCTTTACTTGTAAATTTTAAAATATATTTTTGTATTTTTTCACGTTTCTTAGTTTTCAATTTATGATGAAAAATGTCAAAAAAAATACCGTTCCCCCCCCTTATCTCCGAAGTTTGTGTAAGGAAAAATCTGAATTAATTACAGTTGACAGAAGTTTATGTAAACTTTACAGCAAAAATAAAATGATCTATCTAAGTTGCACAGTTTTTCAGAAATCTGCAAAAAACCTTTACAAACAAATTTAGTTTTGCCGTCCTGAAAATGGACTTTATTGCTTCCAAAAATACTAGAGGTATATCGAAACCCTCGGCGCACGAGTCCGACTCGCATTGGACCGTTTTTTTTTTAGTTTGGCTTAATTACTATTATAATGAGGATGAGCCGTGGAGTTTTGGGCCATGTGTACGCTTGGTGTGCTTGGGTGTTATTTGCCATAGCAATGTTATGTGGAAAGAATACTATAAATAAACAATACTGTGGTAGTAGTAAAAGTATCAGTTAGTTATAAGCAATTGTTAAAACAAAGATAACAAACAATAAAATTTATCTTACCTTTTTTTTTATTTTATTGATTGTTACATATAAGTGCAGACCTAAAAACTATACAAAGTCCCACAAAACTGCACAGACAGTTTGTAGGATCAGTTGATTCTCGTTAAACATATTATATTAATTTTCTAAAAAGTGCTTAATTACTACGAGTATCAGGCAAACAATCTATGAAGAATTCTTTCAATTCTTTTTTAAATTTAGTTTTTTTAGTTTCTTTTTTAATGTCATCGGGTAAACTGTTAATTAGATACGGAAGACGCTTCTTAAGGGTCCTATCTCCATAATAGTTTGTCACTCTAGGGACAATAAATTTACCCGAGGTCATTGATCTTGTGCAATGACTGTTGGTAACATTAACTAATAATGAGTTACGCTCCCGATTGCCATGGCTATTTGTTAAAAGTTAGTACTTATGCTTCAGGCTAATTGGAAGTATTTTGCACACTTTAAATAGTTTACTGTAATCATCCTTACATTTGTTTTTAGTTTTCTTATCTACCAAAAATTTTAAAAATCTAATTTGTACGTTTTCTAGCCTTTTAATATATGATTTAAATGTTAGCCCATAGCAATCAAGAGCGTAATCCAGTATAGAATCCACCAAAGTATTATACAGTAATCTTAGAGTACTGAGAGGAACCTTAAGACTAAGATGGTAAAATTTACCTAAAATTACTGTAAGTTTTTTACAAATAAAGTTTATATGTTCAGCCCAGGAAAAATGCTCATCAATTTTAACCCCCAGGTAGGTAACACATTTAACTCTCTCTATAGGGTTGCAGCCACAATATACAAATATATTATGGAAACAATCATAGGTGTGGGCAAATATAGGAGTAGGCACATCATTGACAGGTAAAACCTAGGCCACTGTGGTTTCATGGTCTGATTTATTACATCAGTTTGTGTAAGAACAACAAAACATTACTGAAGTGGATTAGTAGGATCCTTTTAAGGATCCCGTGTGGGGCCAGCAAAGAATAGCATCAACCCATCTCTACCCGTGGGTGTCGTAAGAGGCGACTAAGGGCTTATGAACCGAAGGATGGGCAGCAGCATCTTTCTGTGTACCGTACCATCTTATATACTGCGGTCACCAACCACAGTTGTCGCCAGCCGCAACGCTTACAAGCGTGGTGTCTATGGTAAATCTCCTCACAAGCACCACGCGTTTTTGCTGGAGTTCTGGAGGGAGCTCCCTGTCCTGCAGTGGACCTTTCATGGGATGTTATGATAATGCTTTGATGATATTGAAGGTCTTGAAGATTGATTGGATATAAGAGATAAGTCGGGTGCTAGGGTAAACCCTGCGATCCTTGAACTTTACATTCTGACGGATAAACTGAACAACTTTATAAAAGGAACATAGTTCGAAATACGAAACAAAATCTTGTACCTCTCATACAAAATGCGCTATCAGCTGATGCAGTTTCTGTGGGACGTTGAAACTTTTTTTCGTTTTTCGGACTTGGTTACCCTAGTGACCAACTAGTGACGTGTCGGTACTATCAACTGTCATTCGCCTGTGTTTTCAACCATCTTCTAAAATGTCCACTGGATGGCACTGCAAAATTAGCACGTGGAAAAACCATCATAGTGCCACCGTGTAATCAGTGTGAAAATGATTAAGTTAGTTTGATGCTTCTGTCAAATGCCTGTAACATTTTTCCTTGTAAAAAGATCTCATATATTTTACAATGTCAAAAAAAAAAGAAATTACCAACAGTGATTAGATTAGTGATAAGCGTACCCAAAGAGATTTGAACCTCGCTGCGCGAGCGTAGCGAGGTTCAAATCTCTTTGAGCGTACCACCCATTGACATTATCGACGTCACAAAACGTAGTTGACAGACGTCAAGGGAAACTCTCTCGCAAGTGGAAATACGTACATTTTATTAATTTGTTTTACGGCTCTGAACACTAGTCCTTTTGAGCCTCTCGTTTATTTCATTGTCATTTGCACATCTTCACTTCGCGGCTTAAGTCATCATATTTTCTCAACCATGGAACAGATGTATTTATAAATTGGCTTGTAATATTTTGTTTTTGACAAAACTTGCACCAAAGTTTCCGGAATATCTTCATTTTCGTCACACACCTCTTTTATATCGGCTACTAGTAAAAGTCGAAATATGTACGTTGAACGCAAATATAGACAGTTCTATTTTCTGAGAGTTCCTATTTATTATTAGTCGAAACTCATATTAAAGGTTGTGTTGAGCTCATAAACTAAAGTGCCAGATACCTACATTTTTATGTAAGCTTAACTTTATGGGAAAAGTTTTAGAGATGACAACTTTGAGAAAACACAGGATATATTAGGGATGTGCAAACTATAAGGCTACGAATAGGCTCTATGAAAATAAACCATGTTTAGGGGCTGCCGAGATTCTGCAGTGCTTCGGCCATGTTCGCAGAAGCCAAAGTACCTGATTTCTATGCCGTTGTCAGAGCACGCATCGCCTCCTTTTGGGAGCGAGTGAGCTGCACTGACAACAGCATATTAAGAGCCATCTATGAGGACCGGAACAGCCCTATTTACAGGTATTGGCTGTCTGTGCACCAAAACGGGAACAAATAGTTATTTGTTATGCAAGGCAGCAAAAGCGTTATTTGGCGTGAGTGCCTTGTATTGAAACCTGAGCAAGCGAAGGATTCTAGAATTGAACCACGAGCGAAGCGAGTGGTTCAAAAGAAGAATCCTGAGCGTAGCGAAGGTTTCAAGGCACGAAACGCAAAATAACTTTGCTGCCGAGCGAAACACAAAATTTTTCACCTCACTAAAGCGAGGAAGCAGCCAGTACTGCAGCGTGGAGGTCTGCCATACTGCATCACGTTCGAATTTCAAAAACCTTTTGCCCGCTAGCGGCCAAAAATCGCTTTTGGCCGCAGAAAAACCTTTTGCCCGCTAGGGGCCGAAAATCGCTTTTGGCCGCAGAATTTAACCGACAAAACAAATGTTTCCGAGCTTTGGAGGTGAAAAAGTAATTATTAATATTGTATTTTTAGATTTCAGCTGTTTTGTTTTTATATGGGTCCTTAGTCACCTGAAATAAAACTTTTTTTTTTATCCGTTTTGCTCCCGTAGTCTAGCAATTCTACTTGTGACAACTATATTTTATCGTCACGTTCTAATTTCAGAAACTTTTTCCACGCCAGCGACCAAAAATGACTTTTGCACGCAGATTTGAACCAACAATGCAGTTTTCCAAGAAACTGAGATGACAAAAAAAATATCAGATATTTATTTTTACCTTACGAGGTCGGAAAACTTTTATTTATATGCGTGGAAAATGTTTGTTGAAATTAGAACGTGATGATAAATTATGGTAGGTACTATAGCTATTCGTTAGCATTTTACTCGCTGTAGTGAGGTGGAAAAATAGTGTTTCGCTCAGCATAAAAGTTATTTGGCGTCTGGTGCCTTGAAACCCTCACTACTCTCAGGATTCCTCTTTCTTGATGCTAGGACCCTATGCTTGCTCGAGGTTTAATACAAAGCACTCGCTCCAAATAACGATTTTGCTGCCTTGCTTGAGAAATAATTATTACTAGCTGGTGCCCGCGACTTCGTCTGCGCAGGATAAATTGTAACCTATATGTTATTCTGATGTGTAAGTTTTATTATTGTAAAGTTTCAGTAAAATCAATTCAGAAGTTTTTACGTGAAAGATTAACAAACATCCATCCATACTTACATCCATACTTACAAACTTTCGTGTTTATAATATTAGTAGGATTTTCTTCAGGAAAGTTGTTTAGGCCGTTGAGTGCGCTCACTTTTGAAAAATATACGTACATGTATACATAGCTATGCCAACAAAGCTTATTACTTATGAATAATATTGTGGTGAATAATATTTAAAGTATACTCGTATAAGTTAGCACAAATATTTGTTAATAGAGGAACAATTTAATCGGGGGGCACGGCAGTGCCCCCGCCAAGTCGAGCGCGAAGCAAACACTGCCGTACCATCCTTTACTGGAACCATTTCGCCGCATTTTCAGGCCCCTATTTGAGAACCTCTGGATAAGACCAGAACGCAGAAATTTTCGTCATCCAGTAAGCTATAATTACATACTTAAAATCCTAAATTTCAAGTCTGTAGATCATTTACTTCCGAAGTGAAGCGAAAGCAAAGTTTCGCATTTATGCCACTCACTCACTCATGATCATCAGAATAGAACTAGTACTTCCTATAAACTCAGAGAGCTGAAATTTGGTACAGAGTTAGGGTTTAATGGCTACATAAAGGGAAAACTATAAAAACTAGGATAATCGAAGATCTGGAGTACCTGCTGACCCTGATTAGAAAACACAAGAGCCCAACCAAACTATGAGAGATCGACATACCGCCTTTACAAAAAATATTCAACTTGGTGGGCCGCTTCATTTGATGTCAAAAATCGAAGGTCTAAAGTATCTGATGAAGAACCCCCAGCTGGTTTCAGCTGTATTAGAGATATGGTAATGCACCCTTTTACTATTGGTACGTAAAAAAATCGACTGTCATTGCAAAAATGCAGCGTAGTGGGACACATCTTCTAATCTAATTTAATCTAGCCTATAGCGTCCCACTGCTGGGCAAATGCCTCCCCTACTGGTTTTAATACGCATATAAATAAAATTACAGGAAAGCTCTGGATAAGACTAGACTGGCTTTTATATTTATACTTACAAGTTTACAAGAAGAAATAGTCGAACGATTAACTTTATTCTACTCGAACATTACACAAATTACACTAAAATATTAATTTCGCTCAAAATTTGGTCAAAATTTAATGCATTGGACTAAGAGTGGCGGCGATACCCGCACAAGTTGCTAGATAGCGCTGACTGTATTTTAAAACGCGCTTACGTTTGTTTTTCCGATAACCTTATATGGCGAAGTGGCAACCGGCCACCGCCGGCCGCGTTACAGTCGTTTTCGACATTCTTCTACTGCGCTTGAAAACGTTTGCCAGGGATTAGGAGGGATTATTTGCATTTCGTTGATTTCGCTTATTATTTCGTGAGGTTTGCTAAGGTTAATTAGCAGGTTGTTATTATAACAATTGGAAGATCTGACTCTTTGGCTCTTTGTCCTCTTTGATCTCTGATTCTTTGACTCTGACTTTTTTGATTTGAATAGGTTAAGAATTTTATGATTAGTGACGGATTACTGATTATCACTTAATTATTAGATTTAAAAGAAGTTTTAATTGAATACTTTATGTAAAAGAAAGTCTAATAAAGTAAATCAAAAAGCCCACGTTTCTACAAAAAGAAGTGAAATCCCACCAAAAACATTATGTAAAAAACTAGGCAGGTCTCGATGGAGCTGCTTGTTTATTTCTAAAAAGTAATGAAATCTAGACAAAGTCGTGCCAAGTCTAAGGTTCCTTATTGCGATTTCTTTATTATTATAGCTAATGTTGTGTGACTTGGCCGTTGAAGGGTACACAAGGGTACAAAACCAGGTGCTCCATGACACTATTGCACCAATCTGTCGCCAGAACCGCTACCCATTGACGATGGAAAATTGCCACTTGGAAAACGTTGATTCAATAACCAGTTAATTGTAGGCTTGATAAAGCTGCGTATTTCAATAATACTTATGTATAGGCGAGCCTAAAACAAACAATATAATTTTTTTTTCCAGTACAGACGGACTTCTAATCATTGATAGAAGTCCGTCTGTACGTCTATTTTATGTTAGATTGGTGGTCGATTTGACGCTCCAAAAAGAAGAGAGCAGAAGTCAGCATTGTCAATGCTGAATGCATGTGTTGCACAATCAACAACAGCCTAAAATGAGACACTAGCGTCCAATTACCAATACCAGTATGGGCTATTATCTCGCTTAACAAACATAGGTAGTAACAACAGATATAACATTACGTGTAAACAAAATTTACTAGTACCCACTAACGTATAAAGAATGTTCAACGGCCAAGTCACACAACATTAACTATAATAATAAAGAAATCGCAGTAAGGAACCTTAGACTTGGCACGACTTTGTCTAGATTTCATTACTTTTTAGAGGTAAACAAGCAGCTTCATCGAGACTTGGCTAGTTTTTTACAGAATGTTTTTGGTGGGTTTAAAGTTTACCCATAATTAGGACACACCATAGATAGTGTTTGTTTGAGTGTTTTTAATGTTTGTGTGTGATTGAGTGAGAAGAGGGTGTGTACAGTATTTACATTTTATGTAAAGCGATGTTTTCTGTTCAGGCACCTTTCTGCTTTCAAAGGGACTCCAGAGTAAATGTAACCAAGTAATAATTTTGAATTACTGTGGAGTTATTGCATTTTCTTTACACATCTCTAGTTTTATAAGTTCCGTGTATATTTAGCTTTATGGCTTTATGTTGCTGTCTCTTGGCGATATAACGCTAAAACGGCCCTTAACTTTTAGGGTGACTCCTAAAATCATACTTTTATTAGCAAACTTTGAACTGTGTTTTGATTTGAGTGAACGGCTGAAGTTTTAATGGACATAATTAATCGGAGAAGTCAGTGAGCACGTTTGTAATGTAAGGTCCTGTTGAAATAGTGAGCATAATGTTAGCATGTTACTCAGACGATGAAACTGAACAATTTTTCCAAAAACAAAAAAAAATTACCTGCCATAGAAACTGCATCAGCTGATAGCGCTTTTTATATGGGAGGTCAAATTATTGTTTTCGTATTTCGACCTATGTTCCATTGGGAAAGTTGTTCAGTTTCATGGTCTATGTTACATGCTAAAGTTATGTTCACTATTTCATTAGGACCCTATATAACTTATTACGTAGTAAAGAACAGATCAAACTTGATTATTAAAATAAAAATGGTTCGTAAAAGGATCAAAGTGATACATACAACTATTAATATAATAGGTCTTTACCTATGAAATTGCCGAAATTTTCTTACAGATTAATGAGATCATAATTCCAATAATTCTAATGCTATTTTTTTCATTTGTCTTATATTTGAAAGTTGACTTCAAGGTTATCAATTTACGCAAAAAATAAAGTTTTTATTTTTAGTTTGATATATAAAATTAAAGGTTCGAAAAGTGTTCGTCTTAAATGTCGTCCGATTTCATCATTAGATTTGTTATATTTTTTACAGATAATATTTCTCGAAAATTAAATTTAAGTTTCTGTTAGCTTAATGTCTTCTCAATAATGCTTAAAAAAAATAAAAAAATTGGATTTATAATTCCTAAGAAAAATGCAAAAATGTTAGTACTGAAAATTGAGTTTACCTAAAATTCGCCATACAAAACGGCAATTTCATAGATAAAGACCTATTTTCGTTAGCATCGTATCAAACAACTAGTCTAAAAAGTATAAGTGTTGCCATCGACACGATAGAAAAGTAGATTGCTATTGTGCAAATATACGGGAATTTATTTCTAATGTAAATCCATTGTTAACGTGCAATTTTTTAGGGTTCCGTAGTCAACAAGGAACCCATATAGTATCGTCATTTCCGCGGCCTAGTTGAAAGATCCTGCTTACTAAAAAGCTGAAATTGTGTATATATATACATTTTATCTAATCCGAAATAGTGGTAAAATAAAATCTTGCGAAAGATTTTTTTCTTTTAGGGTACTTCTCCTACAAGTAAATTAGGAGTGATTTTTTTTTCTTGTCTACCCCATCGTCATGTCTATTAAAAATAACGTTAGTCTGCAAATATCATTTTTTTAAGCAAATATAATTTTACTTGAAGCTTGAAGGCACAATTTTTGTTGGAGTCAAGTGTCCGCTGCCTATAGCTATAAAGCCCGCGTCACACAGAGGCGGTAGCGGAAGCGTTCCGGGGCCGGTATTTTTTGTAACGTAAAAGTTCTTATGCACCCTGTCACATTTTAGTGTAATATTGGTCGATGGTTTATATCTACAATAATATAATATAATTATTTTTACATCGCTCATATTCGGTAAGTAGGTCCTTATTACCCCCAAATGGGGCTTGTAGGTGACCAATTAGCGCTCTAGGGTAATAATGTAGCTAGAAAAGCCCTAGGACGGTAAGTGATTGTAACGTTCGCCTTGATGGCCGCCTCCAGCAGCGGGGCGGCGGGCGTTTTAATTACTTACCGCCCTAGGGCTTTTCTAGCTAAATTTTTACCCTATAGCGCTAATTGGTCACCTACAATTTGGTGGTAATAAGGACCTACTTACCTTACAATCGAGATGTAAAGCAGAGTAGTTAACTCGGGTGTAAGCATCAATTGCACCCTCGAATTATAAGCGCCCTCGTTGCGCTCGTGCGCCTAAATATCTCGGGCTGCAATTGATGCCTTACAGGCCTTGGCTACTTATCTACTATTACATCTCTCATATTCGGTAAGTAGGTCCTTATTACCCTCAAATGGGGCTTGTAGGTGACCAATTAGCGCTCTAGGGTAATAATGTAGCTAGAAAAGGCCTAGGGCAGTGTTTTTTTATTACTTACCGCCCTAGGGCTTTTCTAGCTACATTATTACCCTATAGCGCTAAATGGTCACCTACAATTTGGTGGTAATCAGGACCTACTTACCTCACAATCGAGATGTAAAGCAAAGTAGTTAGCTCGGGTGTAAGCATCAATTGCACAAAGGTTTTAGGTTGAAAACCAAAAGTTTTTAGCTTGAAGTTTGCAAAATGATACGGAAGGAAGATTAATTTTAAAATGGAAGAAAATGAAGTTCTGAAACTTTAATTTGTGTTTTCAATTTGTGTAGTTGTTTTTCCTTTTAGATAAATTATAATTTATAAAGCTCTTTGTACCAATCGAAAGAAAGTACGACACCCTTGATGGAAATCAGTCACTTTCTCATCTCGTTGAGTAAAGTACTATTACATGCTCAGGAGCGCTCGTGCCAACTCGCATAACTAGTTGCCGCCGGTTAGATAAGGTTTTGATTTAGTTTAATTACTTCTGTACCCAGGGAAGCAAATTATACGTGACCTGTAATAATTTAGGTGGATAAGCTGGAGTGCCCAAATGGGGCTAGCCCTAATAATAATAGTCCATGTGGTGCGGCTAGGTACAGTCGAGATCACATCAAGCCTGACTCGTTTGACTTTGTACCGTTTCTATTTCAATAGTCGTACGGACTAGATTCGCTCTGCGAGCGCCAAGCTTGACCCATCGTTGACTGTACGAGTACCAACCATCCCATCTCTACCTCTGGGTGTCTTTAAAGGAGGCTTAGGGTATTTGAATCGGCAATAACGTCCTTTTGCGTATTGTACCAACCATCTTAGATACTGCGACCACTAACAACTGCGACCTATGGTGCAAGTCGCATCGCTTACAAGCGTGGTAATTATTATACTTCTCGTCAAAAGTTTGCCACGCTTTTTTGCTGTAAAATTCAGGAGGGACCACACCGTCTGTATGGGTACCTACATAAATAAATAATACCCAGATAAAACAAAAAATCCCTGGTTAGCTGTATCCTTGATAAACTATACTACCGGGTGTTAGTGTAAACACTGTGATCCTTGAAACTATGCATTGAGACCATGAAACTGAACAACTTTCCCTAAGGAACATAAGTCGAAATACGAAAAAAAAAATTTGACTTCCCATAGAAACTGCACCAGCTGATTGCGCATTTTGTATAGGAGATGAACAATTTTTTTTTGTATTTCGACCTATGTTCCTTATAGTCCTTGAGCCCGTGACAAAATCACTTACCTGTCTTGAGAACATCTTAAGATGTATGGCAACAGATCGGCAAAGTGGTGCTGAGCACGAATCAGTTACATTTGGCATCCGAAATTTGCCGGAAGTCCGAGAATTTCTTCCACTTCCGGTCAAAATTTGGAGGTGCAAGTTACGTGTCATGAGAACACTCTGAAACCCTCGGCAACATGTAGTCCTTCATTGACAGAGTAGAAAAATACAAGTCTGCCAGTTCCTAGTTTGCCGGAAGTACTTGGCATACGGTCTCAAAGGATGGCCACCACCCAGTAAACAGATCTAAGTTTTTTACTATAAAATTAAATACGCATTAATAATCGTGCAAGTCTGCTACGGCTATGGTTTTTTAGTCACTAGTCATCGTAACTGAGTACTCCAAGGGTCTGATGATGACCAGCTATCAAGCAACTGGATCTGAGGGCCAACTACACCCAAAAGCTCCAGATTTTAACAAAAATGCATTGTAGGTGGCTGCTGTTCCTAGACTTGCTGGCTCGAGAGTCTGATGATGAACAGCTGTCAAGCAACTGGATCTAAGGACCAACTACACCCAAAGCTCCAGATTTCGACTGAAATGCTTTGTCGGTGGCTGCCGTTCCTGGACCTGCTGGCTCGAGGGTCTGATGATGACTAGCTATCAAAAAAAGGGGATGAATTTTGAAGAATTCTAAAACACGTACTTTTTTATTCTTTACCAAGAGCTCAGACCCAAATTTCTATAATTCTACCTTTAAAAAACCGGCCAAGTGCGAGTCGGACTCGCGCCCTAAGGGTTCCGTACCTATCTACCATATGATATACTAAAAGCTTTTGCTCTTTGATTTTAAAAACTCCACGACCATCTGACTTGACCCCTCTTTTATAGAAAAGTTCTTGAAACGGGAGCTCACCTTAATTGGTTACTATTAGTTGTGAGAAAATTTTTAATATTTAATCATTTTAGACTTTTCCCTTTATTTGTAC
Organism: Athrips mouffetella; assembly: GCA_947532105.1. Lineage (NCBI taxonomy): Eukaryota > Metazoa > Arthropoda > Insecta > Lepidoptera > Gelechiidae > Athrips > Athrips mouffetella. Next base: position 26,490,820 of record OX383965.1, read on the forward strand.
TGTGAGACCTAGCTTCTTGCCAAATTTCATAATTTTAGGTCAACGGGAAGTACCCTGTAGGTTTTGCATAAATGTATGGAGATGAGGACATAAAAAGCCATATCTTTTGATAGCGGTGTTGTAAAAAATTTAAATTTTCAGATCTTGTGTGGTCTATGGACCTTAATATTCGTTATCAATTTCAACCTGATACCTCTTCTCGTACGTGAGAAAAAGGGTCTTGACAGACAGACAGACGGACAACAAAGTGATCTATAAGGGTTCCGTTTTTTATTTTGAGGTACGGAACCCTAAAAATGAAAGACTTATAGATCAACATACGGATAAAAATCACCCCTATTTCACTCCCTTCAAGGGTGATTTTAAAAAAATGCTTAAACACCTATTTCTTTATTTTTTACCAAAATCTTAAATTCAAATTTGTGTGAATCTAGCTCAAGAAACAAAGGACTTTCATACAAACTTTCATCCCTTATTTCACCCCTTTGGAAGACGAATTTTCCAAAATCCCTTCTTAGTGGGTGTTTTGAAGTGCAAAAAACCTGTGTAAAATATTTCAGATCTGTAGCTGTAGCGGTTACGGCTCGGCGTTGATGAATCAGTCAGTCAGGACAAGCAATTTTATATATTTAGATTTAGTAGTTCTAGTTATAATTTTAATTAAGTTCACAATTTAATTGAGTAGTCCTCAAGTTCGTTTAGAGCCATTTTCTTGGATGCTGGTCAGTATCAGACCCTCGAGCCAGCATGTCCAGGAACGGCAGCCACCTACAAAGCATTTGAGTCGAAATCTGGAGCTCTTGGGTGTAGTTCATCCTAAGATCCAGTTGCTTGACAGCTGGTCATCATCAGACTCTCGAGCCAGCAAGTCTTGGAATGGCAGCCACCTGCAATGCATTTTAATCAAAATCTGAAGCTCTTGGGTGTAGTTGGCCCTCAGATCCAGTTGCTTGATAGCTGGTCATCATCAGACTCTCGAGCCATCAGGTCCAGGAACGGCAGCCACCTACAATGCATTTTAGTTAAAATCTGGAGCTTTTGGGTGTAGTTGGCCCTCAGATCCAGTTGCTTGATAGCTGGTCATCATCAGACCCTTGGAGTACTCAGTTACGATGACTAGTGACTAAAAAACCATAGCCGTAGCAGACTTGCACGATTATTAATGCGTATTTAATTTTATAGTAAAAAACTTAGATCTGTTTACTGGGTGGTGGCCATCCTTTGAGACCGTCTGCCAAGTACTTCCGGCAAACTAGGAACTGGCAGACTTGTATTTTTCTACTCTGTCAATGAAGGACTACATGTTGCCGAGGGTTTCAGAGTGTTCTCATGACACGTAACTTGCACCCCCAAATTTTGACCGGAAGTGGAAGAAATTCTCGGACTTCCGGCAAATTTCGGATGCCAAATGTAACTGATTCTTGCTCAGCACCACTTTGCCGATCTGTTGCCATACATCTTAAGATGTTCTCATGACAGGTAGGTGATTTTGTCACGGGCTCAAGGACTATTAGGGTAAGTTGTTCAGTTTCATGGTCTCAATGCACAGTTTCAAAGATCACACTGTTTACACTAACACCCTGTATATTAGGTACAGTCATGAGCACAAAAACGCTAGTGACTTATATACTCTTTGAGCACATCAAGCTCACAACTACGTCCACTCACCTCCTAATCACCACCCCTCCCCTTACCTCCCACCCCTCACACCCCCCTACCGTCACCCCCTCCTTCTTCACACCCCCTCCCCTCACCCTCTGACTCATCCAAACCTCGATGTAGTACCAACTATGGCCGCTAGAGGGCCTATAACTGTATTGGGGGGTCTCCAAAGTAGTGATTCTGGGGGGTACTGAAAACAAGCAGTATTGCTGAGTATCTTGCCATTTCACCAACCATTATGTGTACGAGTAACAAACTTAGAATAAGCTTAACTTTTATACATTTAAGAATTGTGTTTGGTGAATAAAGTTCTTTTTATTTATTTATTTATTATATCCACTTAGCACAAAATGACCGCCCCAAACGAAAGTATAGAAGTATCCACGTTATAACCAGTGTTCATCAAATAAAATGTTTGGCCAGGGCGGGAACGAACCTGAGCTTACAGCGCAGAAGGCAGGGTCACTTCCAACTCCGCTAACACACTGAGAGCCGGGCAGATACAGGCAGTCACGGACTTTGTCTGCCAGTGTAGCCGGTATTGCAAAAATTATAGTTTTTATAAGAATAAAATACAAACATAATTTTTTAAAATTTCTCTAGTTTTCAACTAAATAACTATCACTCTGAACAACCTTTTTGAGTAAATAACTTTTTGAACTGAACATTTAGTCAAGCTGTCTTCCTTCCAAACTAAAAGTTTTGGAAAATACGCGCATAGAAGCGAAGCGTTTTTCTCATGTCAATGACTATAATAATATCGAAAATAGTTGCAGCAATTGCAGTAACGGCCACACTGGCGGACTATCACAACAAAAAGTCTGCCGTCTGCAGCTGTGCCTCTAAGACTATGCTCTAAGACTACCATAGCTGATAGCCGCTTTACTTACAAAATACATCACATTCATAGTAACTAAACAGTCGTTTACTAAATTACTGTTCAGACAAAGTTGGCGTTACAAACATACAAACAACACATCTGTTTGGCTTACAGAAGCGTTTGATTCAAGTTTCGTACTTTAGCTAACGTGTGATATTGTTTAAGTTACTTGAATATGTAAGTTAGCAGTAGGGACAGGTTTAGAAAACAGAAAGAGACTGAATAACTTACAGTTAATAAAAACTTTCAGGAAATTAATGGGCAAATCGGCGGCCCCTCCATACAAACAGACATATCAAGCTTTCAATTTAAAAAAAATTATTCACTAAAAGTTGTTCAGTTGCGTTGACTGATTATGCCCTTTCAGTTTTTGGAAATCCATCCCTTACACTCTGTATACAATTTGTTAACGGAATAAGCGAAACTGAGAAAATAGTTTGTTCAGAATCGAGAGTAGAATCAATTTCACGGGTTTTTGATAGGGGTAATTTATTTTTATTTTTATTATTTAAATTTTTGCCGCTTCTATGCTAAATATTTCGCGGTTCAAGAGCGGTGAGGAGGGGAGGGAAGTGAGCGTGGCGTGCGCGGACTAGAACAACGAAGAAACTAGAACTATGATGAAACTTTAAAATATCAATATCTAGAAAAAAAATCTTTTTCTAAGATTTTTAGGGTTCCGTACCTCAAAAGAAAAAAACGGAACCCTTATAGGATTACTTTGTTGTACCCGTCTGTCTGTCTGCCTGTCAAGACCCTTTATCTCATGAACGGGTAAAGGTATCAGATTGAAATTAATACCATATATTAGGATCCATGAACCACACAAGATATGAAAATTAAATTTTTTTACAATGACGCAATCAAGAGATATGGCATTTTATGTCCTCATCTCCATACATTTATTCAAAAATGCAAAACCTACAGGGTACTTCCCGTTGACCTAAAATAATGAAATTTGGCGAGAAGCTAGGTCTCACAGTACAAATAATGGGAAAAGTCTGAAATCATTAAATATTACAACTTTTCTCACAACTAATGGTAACCAATTGTGGTGAGCTCCCGTTTCAAGAACATTCATATAAGAGAGGGGTTAAGTTGGATGGTCGCTGAGGCGATTTTTGTTTTAGTTCTATTTTAAAAACGGGAACATTTACAAACGTGAAAATTGGTATGTTTATAATGCATAAGCTATAAAATAACAACAAAAAATAAAATATGGTCAAGCGGGTGTCGGACTCAAAAAATCTAGCACATTAACTTACTGAAATTTCGACTAATACAATTATGTTTATGTGGTGGTACGGAACCCTCGGTGCGCGAGTCCGACTCGCACTTGGCCGGTTTTTTTTTACGGGAATGGATTTATTTTAATAAAAATCAGTTGGGGTGTATGAGGGTTTCGCTTATTTGAACTGACATTGTATATGTCAATTCGTAGATATCAGTGCCAGAATGTTGCGGATGTCATTAAACTGCAAATCTAAAAACCTGAATCAGCAAATCAAAGAAAATCGGATAGGTTAGGTTGAGTTTACTTTAGTTAAGAATGAACCTTAAGTTTTTTGATGCACCATCACTATTTTGGACATGTAGTTAAATATTTCCGGAATGTACAAAACTTGTAACAAAAAGAGCATAAAGACCCTAGAGAATCTAAATCTACCCATCATCATCATCATCATATTGTGAGGGTTGTAAGATCGATGACCGACCTTGAAAACCCTAGTGTCAAACGCTCCGGTTTTTTATGCCAGTCAGGTCTAGAGCGAGTTTTATTCTCCATTTCTTGTAGCATAAACATGCCGTCTGTGTATGTTAACATCTAATAGAACAAAAACAAATAAAAAAAAGCTCATACTTAAATAAGTTTTAATTTACAATATAAAACTTTACACTATGTACAGGAAATACTCATAACATCTTGAAAATTTACGTCATCATCTCTTGAAAGTTAAACATGAAAAACTCTTTATCGAAATTGTGTTCCTACACAGCAAAACAAGTCTCACCCTACATACTATCTGTTGTCTATTCTCAGTATTTCAATTTAAACTAGTGAAGCTTTTTAGTACTTATCAGTAGTTCATACATACATAATATCACGCCTCTTGCCCGTCGGGGTAGGCAGAGTCCAGCGGGATTAGCACACTGCCCGAGAGAAAATATTTCTCGGAGAAATGTCACTTTATTTGAGGAATGATGTCATCTAATCTATCACTTCTTAACGCCAAGAAATGTCAGTGAAAGAAAATGTTTAGCGAACCCACAAAAAACGTTTTTGATATTTCAGATAGATATAGCTTTATACACGAATACATACAAAATGAGTTGGAATACTCAGCTATAAAAAAAACGTGACCATGCTTAGTCTTAACGTCTTCTAAAAACACTGGTTCTTTAATCTATGGGCCTAGAGAAACTGACAACTGCAGCGTGCTAAGCCAGCAGTAGTTCAATGCAGGTAATGTATACTATACTGTATAGTATGTATACTTTTAACTTTACACTGGACTTAGTCTTTGAGAATGTCTGTATTACATATCAGTATAGCAGAAAATCGTAGTGCAGTTGTTTTCACTTATATGTAGTTCACTGTACAGTCCATTTTTACAGTGTTTTAGCACAAAAATATTTACCGCTGCAAAATTATTTTTGCCATAAACAAGTTTGCAAAACATTATGCAACGGCAAATATTTTTTTTACTTTTGGGGACATTTTTGAAAATGGACACCAATGTAAAACAGCTCGTCAGTAGAAACTTTTTGGACTTTATGGCATGGTAATAGAGTTACAAATGTTTCAACTGATATGCGGTCGACTGAATATAATACAGAACTTTACAGTGCAGTGGACAAAACAAATGCAACATTTTACTTCACTTTCCATAGCTTGTTGTGGTCTAATGCTCACGACGTGATTGCTGCATTCCTGTTCAGTGACTCGTTAAAGAAATAGGTGTTTCGAGAGCACACAAAGTAAATGACCGGAATCTTAAATTGGCGGGCAATGAACGAAAGTGGTTAACAATTTAAATCAGGTTGATGTCTTATGATATCATCATTCATCATCAACGCTGCTACTTATTATAGATCTGCTCTTACTGTTGCATTGATCGAAAGACTTGTGGCAGCCCTTGTTATTTAATCAAATTATTTTGAACTTGTTTTAAATTAGGAAACTACTTGCACATGATAGTAATATCTACTAATTACTGATTATATTTGTCCCTAACTGGTTCCAATGGAATGTAGTTTTTCCTCTACAATACGAATTAACCCATGACTTAGTTTCACTACTTATTAGCCAATTCTTAAATACAAATTTACAAGACTAGAACACCATTGCAACACAATATAACAATTTGTTTTATATCACGGCACGGTCACAGGCAAAAACATTTGAGGATCACCTAGCTTCGGTTCAAAACGAATGTTCACTTTTGTATCACCATCTCCTACTTCTAAAAAGCTGTTCCAGTCTACCATCCAATAAAACCCGTTTTTCTTCGGTGGTGGTATAACGGAGTCTCCTGGTTGCTCAGGTGCTGCACCGCCAAATGAGTCTTCTAAATCTGAAATAGACGCTCCTGCATCAGAATTATCAGCCGCGGAATCTTCTGGTAGTGCAGTTGTTATGGCATCTTTAGATTCAGTCGATGGTGCTGCTGTTGTAGTTTCGTCATTCACCACATTTGTTGAACTTTCGTTACTGGCCTGTCTTTTGTTTTGATCACTTTCCAACGCTGCTTTCTCTTCTTCAAAAGGGCTCGGTCCTTGATTCAAAGGTATAACTTTGATAGAGTCATAATCTATCGGTGCAAAAGTCGGCTTCTGAGTTGCTGATTTAGTTTTCCTTTTCTTAGGCATATCTAAAGGCAAAACTGATTTATCTTGTTCAGAAGACGAAATCTCCAAATCATATGGCAAATCAGGACGAAGCGGTTCATATAAGAAATTATTTGTTGCACCTTTAGACTCTTCAATGTCTGAATGTTGTTTGAGATCAGACGGTGATATCAGATCGTAAGTCAGAAGAATTTTTTCAGGTAATTGTACCGTGCCATCAACAATTTTCGCGGGCGGTAAAGGTTTGAATCCTTCAAGAGGCAAAAGGAAAGAATCTTGTCCTGGTTTACCTTTTAATCCATGAGCACTCAGAAAAGCTTGCAGTTCAGCTGGAAAGTCTTCTTTCTTTTGATTGGCCAATTTGACATTGCTTTTTGGACGATCTCGTAGTTTATTATCCGTAAAGGCCTTTGTTGTTACTTTAGATTCTGGCACAACTTCAATTCTTGGCGGTCTTGTATAAAGCTCTTGCAAGGAGGACCCATCTCGTGGCGTGTACGGTAGAACTACCATTACTGTCGATTCAGCTTTAGTAGTAGTTTCTACTGGAGTTTCTGTGGTGGGAGTTATGAAAATTGCATGTTTTTTATCATCGGTTGCAATGTTATCTTTGATTCCCTCAGCGGGATTAACTTCATTCTCATTGATGCTATAGGGAGTTGAAGAAGTGTATTTTCTACTTTCTCTGGAATGTTCTGTAGATGAAGATTTGCTCTTGGCGTCTTCTGCGCGAATGTCGTTAAGGAGTTGTATTATTTCATCCCTGCTGAGTCGCGGGAGCTGCGAGTTAGATTGCAAGATAGTTTGGACTTGTTTGACTGTTCTTTCAACGTCGACAGCTGCTGACGAGGCGGCCACCAGTGCTGCAAAGCAGCACCACAACAGCTTCATTGCCTGTAACAAATAAAAAATATTTTTATTCTTCATCACACTATTACCTCACCCAGTTAAATATTAACCTAGAATTCAAAAACGTCATAAGGCTGATAGAAGGTTGATTCCAATTGAGAAAAAATTCTTGGTGCCAAAGTTTTTAAACCTTAAGGCCAAAGTCAGTTAAATGCCTCTATTATTAAACTACGGCACTTATATGCAAAAGTATTACACGACACGTCTCACCGCTATTGTAAGCAGATGTTTTTATTTCAAGGACGTTCTCACCAGTATGACACCGCGTGTCTCGTTGGCGTGACATGCGTGCTCATGTAATAACTACTTTCTACGTCAGTACCACCAACGTACCGTGATGCAATGAGGTTTCCCCTTTGCGTAGTGTTTTAAGGGTTTCATTATTAAAGCCTATACATTTTTAAGGGAGCATATACCTATACTATAATGTATGCAAATATTTTTGAAAAGACAACAAACCAAAAAAAATCTTCACTTTAATCACTAAGATACCTGATGAATTGCTAGTTGGCACACGCAGTCAAATCATTTCTTTCTTGGGTTCCGTACCCAAAGGGTAAAAAACGGGACCCTATTAATATCGATGTCCGTCTGTCTGTCAGTCAGCGGGCTGTATCTCATAAACCGTAATAGGTAGACAGTTGAAATTTCATAGAATTTTTCTTTTGCCGCTATAAACAAATAATAAAATTGTAAAAATTTAGGGGGCTTCCCTACTAAAAACGTGTATTTTTAGGTGATTTCTGCTCGATTCATGTTTCAACTCTATCGTAAAAATGGGAACACTTACGAGCGTGAAAATTGGTCAGCTATTATTTACACCTACAACGTGTAACGGAAAGGTGTGATAATACTGAAAGGTGTGAATCTGCCCATGATACTGAACAACTTTTTCCAAGGGACTATTGGTAGGGACTATTGGGGCTATTGGCCCATTTCAACACCTAAATGTTGCCTGGAAGAGATTGCTACTTTAGCAATAAGGCCGCCTTTTGTACTACTCTGTTCTTTTTCTGTATATTTCTGTAACTATTTCTTGTATTTCTTGGTGTGCAATAAAGTATATTTGTATTTTATTGTATTGTATTGTATTGTATTGTATTGTATTGTATTGTATTGTATTGTATTGTATTGTATTGTATTGTATTGTATTGTATTGTATTGTATTGTATTGTATTGTATTGTATTGTATTGTATTGTATTGTATTGTAGAAATACGAAAAACCAAATTTGACCTCCCATACAAAATGCGCTATCAGCTGATGCAGTTTCTACCTATGTTCATTGGGAAAAGTTGTTCATTTTCATCAAGATTCACACTCTTTCGTATTATCACACCTTTCAGTTACGAGTACACGCTTTATTGTTTCCTTCTTTTTATTTGACGTAAACCCGCACTTGCCAAGATTTTTTCATGTCACAACTGCATTAGCAATGAGAAAATTACCATTAGTGTTTGATTAATAGTTTTTCTATGTTAATGAACTGTATTCTGGCTTGATGACCACTTAATTTATACATTGAGGACATCATTAAAATCGCGTGAAATATGAAGATAAAAAGTAGCGATAAGTAAGTACAGGAATTCACTTTGTCTTTAATTAGTATGAGACACGAAAATTAAAAAAAAACTTTCCCTGTTGATCTTTTCGTCATAGTGTACTGGGCCAAAGTCCACCTAAACCGCACGTCATTACTCAATCGTTATTTTACGGTGGCTTGCATCCCGCTTAGAAAAAAAAAAAATGTATGGAAGGTCAAATTTGGTTTTTCGTATGGGAAAAGTTATTCAGTTTCTCGAGTGTAGGCAACGAAGCAGAGCAGTTGACCCCAACATAAATTTCTCAGGCAGATTTTATTTGACAGGATGTTAAGTATAGAATCATGAATTAAATGTAAATTCTAAATATCCAAAAATAAATATATTTTTTTTTGTAATTTTTGTATGGAAAAATTAAAAGTACCGATTTTTTTTTTGTATTTTTTTGTGAACGTTTGTCTCATGTAGTGTAATACCCCAGCAAAGTTTCATCGACTGAGGATTTAATGCGGGGGTCTTCATACAACGATCTGCTTCGTTGCCTAGACTATATAGGTAGTAAACCACACGTCCTCGGTAGAAAAAAAAAGTAATTCTCTTTTATAAATTCAGTTTTCTGTAAACCAGTAATTTAAATCAAAATGAAAAGTATGTACCTATAAAACGGCTGATAGTCGACTCGCAACGCAAGTATATTAACCTATTTTTTTACTATAAAAATTCGAGACTGTTTTTATTATTTTAAATAACCCGTCTGCGCCCACAAAACTCCGTGTTATGTGTGACGTAACCGCGTTGTGTAACTTAATGCAGATATGGTCACCTTGTATGTATAATGGGCGCAACAAAAGAAGAGCCTTCGCAAGCCATTTTGGCGGCAAGTGGGGAGAGACGCTAGGCTGTGCCTGCGCAAAATCCCCTCTACTTTCAACTGACAGGGCTCTTCTTACGTTGCGCGCATTGTACAGTCAAGAGCACGCCAAGCTTGACACATCGGACTTTGTGTCACTCTTTTTCAGCCGTCGTTGGAGCTAAAGTTGCACTGTGACTGGCAAGCATGACCTGCTCCAAAAGTTACGTAACATTATGAGCAAGATGTGAAAGATTATAAAAAGTGCATTGACCAAGTGGCCGAGTGAGGCTTTCCAAGAATTAAATAAAAAAAGAAGTCCGGCTTACAGCCAGTTGCACAAAGCACATTTAAAGTTAAAGCTCCTTTAAATTCCTGTTACTTTCTTTCTCAATGAAGCAGAAAGAGTCAGGGTTGTTAACTGGCGGTAAAAGTGGTAAAAAAAGAAAGATGAGATTTTTTCTACTTAGTTAACTTTTAACGAAAAATTTTATTAAGTCATAAGTGATGCGAAGTTTTTAGGCAAAATAATATAACTTGGTATTTACTAGAATGTATTTATTGAGATAGGATCTGCAGAAGGGTCCATATTATTTTTGACAAAAACCGAAACGCTGCTGAGGATTTTGATGATAAACTCTACCGCATTCAAATTTTCTTTATACAACAAGCCAGTGGGTGTAGTCATAAAAGTCCGAAATTGTGCGAAAAATGGCTATTGGTCCCTAGAGTGCAAATTTAAATTAGTTCGTTCGCGCAAACGATAGCCCTCGTCCATCCATCAAGTGGAACGGGTAAGCGCACAGATCATAGCTTGCATAGGTTTTGTTTACTCAAAAGTGGCACATCAAAAATGCTCCAGTCACAGAACACTGACAGGTATGAATTCTATGTACACCATTATTTTACAGTGTAAAAAAAGTACGATGATCCTTATAAGGCGTGATTCTACCTACATCAATAAAAGATTGTATAAAAAAATATTTTTCTTAAAAAATAGTAGATTGTATCACAAGGCTGTAAAATAATATTTTTAAGGCGAGGGCGCTATTTTGAATATTGAAAAACCAAATCTATTTAATAAAAATGTAAAAAAATTCCTTCTTAATAAATGCTTTTACAATATTTCTGAATTTTTTGATGATAAAATTAAAAAGTAAGATGCTTCAATGGCTCATTTAATCTAATTTATTTTGACATGTAATGACTTTAAAACTTTTATCATTGATTAATTAGTTCAATATAGATAGATACTAACATAACACTAACATAATATAGGTAGGACTTGTATTATTACTAATAATTACTAACTTACAAAATTTAAATGTATTTTTTTAAGTAATTATGGCATCTAGAGCCTCTCTTATTTGCTGTGCCCTTGCAGGGCGTCACTTGTACTTTTCTTTTATGTAAAACCTTTCAACTTGTGACTTTGCAATAAAATATGAATATGAATATCAGTTAGTGTTATCCACAAAGAATAACCACAGTGAAGTTGACTGCGCTGGAAATTTTCACGGAGAATTTCGGAAATCGACACTTTCATTACAAGGTACGAGGAAAATCTACAGTTATTTTTACAACATTTAAATAAACAATAGAAGATTCCCAGCAAATCATAGCTTGAGATTTCACCACATCTCACAATAAACAGCTGATTGGGTGTATTAGAGTTGACAGCGTGACAGGTGGCTGTCTATGTCAGGTTACGGATGCGTTCAAAAGAAAAATAACGAGTAAAATAACGTTATCGAAAACAGCGTTCCATTTCACGCTTATATTTACCGCAGTAATTTCTCTTTCGTTTTATACGATCCTAGTGCAGTAATAATCTGCTATAGAGTATATTCAAACTCAAAAAATGACTAGAACAAAACGCACCCCACCGAAAAAGGCACCTAAGTCGCCACAACCAAAACCAGAAGAAATGAACACATGTAATATGCCGAATTCATCTGGTGTCGTAGAATGCGCAAGCAACATGTCGCAAACGCCCTCGCAGAGAGCTATCTCAAACAATAGGCCAACGTTTCATACACCTTTACAGTTCGAGTATGAATCTGAACCAGATGTTCGCTACGGTACTGACGAGAATCCAAGCTCTAAGGTAAACAAAAACAAAAGACGAGCATTTGGAACCCCACCTCAGATACAACAAGAAAAAACTATGGACGACTTTATGCAAGAAATGCGAGGCCTGATTTTCTCACTTTCCAGTCGCCAGGAACAGCGTTTTGAGGAATTGCAGGCCTCGTTATACGAACAAAACAAAGATATAAAGGAAAGCATTAACTTCCTATCAACAAAATATGATGATGCAATGGCTCAAATAAACAACCTGCAAAAAGAAAAGAAGGCAGATGAAAAACGCATTGCCGCACTTGAAGACAAAATAGAGTACCTGGAAAAAAAGAGTTGTTCTTCTGTGCTAGAAATTCGCAACGCTCCCCGACAAAACTCTGATCAGAACAAATATGAGGGAAAAGAAGAATTGAGCTACATTGTGAAGTTAATAGGAAAAGTAGTTAAAGTAGAGATAAACGACTTGGACATTAAAGATATTTTCAGAATCAAGTCAACAGACAACTCTAAATCGACCATAATCTCAGAGTTTTCAACAGCCACAAAAAAAGAGAAACTTTATACAGCAATAAAGAACTTCAACAAAGGAAAACACATAAATGAGAAACTAAACACTGGGCACCTAAATGTTACTGGAGATATAAAACCTATTTATGTTTCAGAAAGTCTCACTAAAAAGACTTCAAATCTCTACTTTAAAGTGCGCAATTTTGCTAAAACAAAGAACTATGCATGCTGGACCTCACGTGGCACAATTCTTCTACGTATTGCCGAGAACAATATACTGCCAATAAAATGTGAACAAGACCTTGAACAAGTTATAAAATCTGCATGACTAATTAATATTGTATTTTTATCAAGATACATAAATTATTTTATTCTGTATTTAGCTTTTTTAAATCTAAAATTTTTGGGCTACTTTTATCAAAATTACACACTCACATTCTCTAGTTTGACTTACACTCAAACGCGCCACTCACAAAGATTTTATTATCTGCAAACACTTACATACCCACTATACAAACAACATTATTATACAAGCTATCAACATATATACATAAATACTGCAATAAAATCAATTGACAAGTACAGTTATATACAAAAATGGCTAATATAGACGTATTAGATGATATTGATAATACAAACCTTATAGAGAATCATCACGTCTTCAATCTAGACATATTCAACTCAACACTTGGTAATACACAAAAATCTTTTACTGTTCTAACACAAAATATCAGAAGCATAAATAAAAACCTTAACTACCTCATCATAACATTGTCAAGAATGCGTTTTGCTCCAGATGTCATTGTCCTTACAGAATGCCGTCTAAACGAATGTTCCCCTTCTTATCATCTTAACAATTATGATTATCACTGTTCCAAACATTACTTAAATCAAAATGATGGTATTGTTATCTTCACCAAAATAGGTTTGAATGTAGAAATTATCGAACCAATATTCTGTGACGCAAACTGTCTTGTAATAAAAATTAACAACATGTATAACGTGATCGCTATCTATAGATCCCCGTCCATAAAAAATATAGACAATTTTCTGATGTCGCTGGAACAAACTCTTCAACGTTATCAATGTGATACTTCTATACTCACAGGAGATATGAACATAGATCTGATTACATGCTCATCCAAGGCTGGCGATTATTTGGACCTTCTTGCGCACTATGGTTACATCTGTGGTCATACTTTTCCAACTCATGAACGAACTTGTCTAGACCACATGTTCATAAATTCAAATGTTCCTGCTACAACAATTGTTTGCCGTACAGACATAACAGATCATGATTCTGTAATATGTGCTCTCAACAATACACCTACCTCTAGCTGTACTGCAGATAAAAGACGCCATATTATTAAAATCGATCACGAGGGTCTTGATAAAGATCTGACAGACACGAACTGGCTCGACGTACTTGCTTGCGTAAATACTGAGCAGGCAGCTACGATGTTAACTAATTCCATCCAAACTAAAATAAATTTGCATAAAACTACAAAATCTATTTCTAATGCTGCAATAATATTAAAATCTTGGATGACACCTGGTCTACTGAAGTGTTCTAGAAAGAGAGATCTTCTGCATACCTTAGCTCGTAATAATCCTAAAAATGAAGAAATAAAAGAAAAGTATAGAAAGTACAGGAACTATTGCAATAATATTATACAAAATGTGAAAGATGAGTATGATAAAAAACTACTAATAAAAGCCACAGGAAACACAAAAGCTACCTGGGGAGCAGTTACAGAGATATGTGATATCAAACCCAGTAAGCGTGCGAATTCTGAGCTTCTCACCATTAAAGCAAGTGAAGAAAAATCCTTGGACGCAATTAATGAGTATTTCACGACAGTTGGTGAAAAACTTGCAAACAACATCTTAACAAACACTAATACGACTGAATCTAGGCTTGCACAAGAATATAAAACCGACAATAGTGATTTAAGTAACTCAATGTTCTTTGTCCCAACCAATCCCAATGAAATCATAAAAATAATTGATAGCCTTAAAACTAACTCAGCTCCTGGGGAAGATAATATAAGTAACTACATTCTAAAACGCAACAAGCTTTCACTTGCGGAACCAATATCTCACATCTGCAACCTGAGTCTGATTGAAGGTGTTGTTCCAAGCGTATTTAAAACGGCTTGTGTATGTCCTATATACAAAGGGGGAGACAAGAAACAAGTGTCAAATTATAGACCCATCTCACTTCTGCCTTCACTATCTAAGATACTTGAAAAGGTTGTGAACAAAAGACTACTTAACTTTTTGGAAGCAAAAAAGCTCTTGTCACCTAATCAGTACGGCTTTAGGCCTAAAATATCAACACAAGATGCTGCAATATCTTTAGTGAATCTAGTCATAAATAAATTGGACCAGAAAAAATGCTGTATTGGAGCTTTCCTCGATCTCGCCAAAGCATTCGATACCGTATCTAGGTCGCTATTGCTTAAAAAGCTAGAAAAAATGGGAATTCGTGGGTTAACATTGTCTTGGTTCTCATCATATTTAACAAACCGGAGGCAGAAGGTTAAAATCGGCAATTGGATCAGCAAACCACAAAATATTGACTTCGGTGTCCCTCAGGGTAGCGTCCTGGGTCCCACCCTATTTCTAGCTTATATCAATGATCTCTGCAGCTTAAAGCTACGAAATGCAAGCATATTCACGTATGCCGATGACACTGCCATCGTGTTTTATGGTAGCAACTGGACAGAGACAAGTAAGACTGCAGAAGAGGGATTAAAGCAAGTGGCCAATTGGCTACAGTCAAATTTGCTAACCCTCAATGAAAGCAAAACTAAGTTAATCAACTTCAAAATCTCTGAACGTACAGCACCTAATACGACAGTTACTATCAAAATTCATAAATGTAACCAAGATAACCAAAACTCTTGTACTTGCACAACACTTGATGAAGTCAGCCAATTAAAATATCTTGGTGTAACTATTGACGCTAAACTTACCTGGTCACCTCACATTGATGCAACTTCTGCTCGCATAAGAAAGCTATTACATATTCTATACAAGCTGAGACGAGTGGCAGATATAAATCTTATTAAATTAGTCTATACATCTCTATGCGAGTCTGTCTTAAACTATTGCGTTATATTATGGGGAGCTGCGCTCAAGACACACCTAATCAAGATAGAACGAGGGCAAAGAGCAGTGCTGAAAGTAGCGTATAAAAAACCACGACTTTATCCTACTAGCCTACTCTACAAAGAATGTCAAACTCTAACAGTACGTCAATTATTCATATTAGCAGCTACGCTGAGGTTTCATAAAACGGCGCTACAAAGTAATGTCATCTTTAACAGATCTGCGCGTAACCTAAAGTGGAAAGCAAATCCTACTAGAACAAAGTTCGCAAATAGATCTTTTGATTTCACAGGCCCATACTTATATAATAAAATTAACGCTAAACTCAAAATAGCACAACTCTCCAGATACCTATGCAAAAAAGAAATAAAAAAATTTCTTCTCTCTCTTAACTATGCTGAATCAGAAGAGCTGTTGGAGATCCTTAAATAAAGATATCCCACACACACATTAAATCTTTTTTTGTATTGCAGATTTTTGATTTGATTTAAAGAAATTGTATATAAACTTGGTGTACTAAATAAAATACATACCTATTTACCCTTACATGGACATAATATCTATTTTTTTTTTTTCAAAAAACGCTCGGTTCAAGCGTACACTGCCATTCACGAACATCCATACACACAGCAATCACACACATCCACCCACACGCACACACAAGTATATACGCACAAGCAAATGACTGCCTATGTCTTCTAATATAGTTTCTCTTTAGTTTAGATAATGCTTTTAAAGCAATATTAGTATGTAATATATCATATGGGAAGAGTCTGATGTCCCACAACACAGGGAATCCTAGTGTGGGGATCAGTACCCAACCACTAGTTTCTAAGAAAACAAATAATAAACATTTACCTAGTCGGTCCCTAAATACTGTCACTGGCCAATTACTTTTAATACAGAACTGACAGGAAAAAACAAACAATAGGATACGATTTTCAATTGTTTACCAATCAATAAAACATAAAAACATTTTATGATTATTGTTATTTCGCGATGGAGTGGACGCTTAAAGAGGACCGGGTAGCAGTGATTGCATTACACCGTTGTGGCCATTCGCCAAACTCAATATTCAAGCTGCTTCAAAACTTGAAAATCACCAAACGGTTTGTGTATCGTACTATCAAACGGTATAATGATCACTCCTGTGTAGATCACAAGAAAAGATCAGGCAGACCTCGCTCTGTTAGGACTCCAGCAGTCATCAAAGCAATCAAGGCGCGTATTGCAAGAAATCCCGCCCGCAAACAGAAACTGATGGCTTTACAAATGGGTTTAAGTACTAAAACAGTAAAACGAATACTCAATGGGGACCTGGGTCTGCGAGCTTACAGAAAAAAAAAGTAGACATCTTCTCAACGCGCGCTTGAAAGCAATGAGAGTGATCAGATCCAAAGTTCTGTTAAGGCGGTACGCAAAAAACAAGCACCGTGATATCCTGTTTACCGATGAAAAAAATTTCAATATTTATGAGAAGTACAACGCACAAAATGATAGGGTGTACGCTACAAGTTCTGCAGAAGCTGCGAATGCCATTCCTCGAGTGCAACATGGCCATCATCCCTCTTCATTGATGATTTGGCTGAGAGTCTCGTATTTTGGCCCAACTGAGGTTCATTTCGGCGAAAAAGGTGTCAAAACCAGTGCGAAAGTTTACCAAGACACTGTTTTGGATCCTATCGTGAAAGACCTATCTCAGACGCTTTTTCGAGGACGACCATGGGTGTTTCAACACGACTCTGCACCGGCGCACAAAGCCAGAACAACCCAGGCGTGGTTCGAGCGCATCAAAATCGACTTGATAAAGCATGAAGATTGGCCCTCCTCCAGCCCTGACCTTAATCCTTTGGATTACAAAATATGGCAGGTGTTGGAGGAGAAAGTTTGTGCTAAGCCTCATAAAAATTTGGAGAGCCTGAAGTCTTCACTGAAAAAAGCAGTGGCCGAAATCGATATGAAAATGGTTCGTGCGGCGATTGATGACTGGCCACGGAGACTAAACGCCTGCGTGGCTAATGGTGGTGGACATTTTGAATAAATTTTATTCCAATTTTATCTTTAAATACTAAACTGTCGAATAAAAAAATCCGTTTTTGAAACTACATAGTATTTTGGATTTTATGACCTTAATATACATGTGACAATATTTAAGGACCGACTAGGTATATACTTATTATATCCCCACATTTCTGACACACATGTACACATATTCACAAACACACATCTACACATTACTTTACACATTACAATACTTACGCATACATCTGCAATTTTTTACTTGCACAGTATTGTTATCCCCTTTTTTTGTTTAAAAATATTATTTTACTTTTAACAAGAAACCTTGTATTGTATTGTATTTAGCGGAAGAGTGCTGGCAACCCACAACACAGGGTATCCTAGTGTGGGTGTCAGCTTGCAATGTAAATATGATGTAATCTTTTTCACTAATAAACTATTTTATTTTTATTTTATTTATTTTTATATGAATATGAATATGAATCCAGAGCGAAGTGAAAGATTCTTGAGTAGAATCCTGAACGTAGCGAGGGATTCAATAGGTCGCCCAAGGTAAAAATATTTTTGCTGCCGCGTAATACATTTCAAGTCAAGTATATTTCTTTTTTTATATTCATAATAATTTTAATGGTGCAACCAGCCAGTATCATTTTTCATACAATATTTTGGTTCGAGTTCTATGGTTGACCTAAAATATCCCTATGGTGGACCTAAATTCAAATTCTAATTTTAAATCCCATTTTTACCCGCTACGAAAGTCTCTTGCAGAAAACAGCTATTTTGTTCGCCTTTATTGACGAACCGTTCAGCGATTTTCGAATAGATGGGATGAAAAAGTACTTTTAGCTCAACAAAAAATGAAGCGCCTGGGAGTGTTAAATGAGGTCATAGAGGTCATTACAATAAAAGTAAACTTATAGCACAAAAACAACAGCAGATGCTACAACAGATGGCGCTGTAGGGTTTATAAAACGCGCTTAAAAAAAATTTAAGCGATTTTCCCTAGACACGTGTTCAATCTAGGTCGATTTTTCGCCCCCAAAGACCCCTGTACCACAGATTAAATAATAGTAAACTAACCTGTACTCAAAATTTCATTAAAATTGTTAGAACCTAACATATTATACAACAAATTTTGTTATAGGATAGGTCTTTAGACGTATGTTTCGGCGTCTATACAAATGTAGATCTATGAAACATGTAGACGACCCAGTCAACGTACCGTTTCGCGTCGCGCTCACAAGGCAGCACTTTCTTGAAAAATTATGACTTTGCCGGGAAAATGGGAAATCTGACGTTTTCCCTTTCATACGCTAAGTGTTAGCTGCTTGATGGAACGCTGGTAATAAATATGGGCGTGTTTGTTACTTGGGGAAGCTGGGCGTGTTTGTTACTTGGGGAAGCAGCTTATACAGGGTGTATTCCTTCAAGAAAGTCGTACAAGAAAAAGTGGAGGGCACCAGATCGCGCGGCAGGTCACCTATGTGCTGGACTCATCATCATCACATTGTGTGGGTTGCAAGGTCGACGACCGACCTCACAAACATGGTGTCAGAGTTGTAGAGCCGCCAAAGGCCTCTGATATGGCTCATTAAGGTCTACATCCGTAGATAGTAGTCGGGACCTATGGTCGGGACCAACGGCTTAACGTATCTTCCTTCCGAAGCACGGAATCATCTAAGTTTGATCAGGTGATTCATCCTGCAATATCCTAAACTGGGGAGGTCGCACAAAGAAATTTTTGTTTGACAATGTTGCTACCGGGAATTGAACCCAGAACTTCCGGATCGAGAGCCGAGCGCTGTAACCGATAGACCACGGAAATGAAATCTACAGTAGGAAGCCGCGTATCTGACTGCACTAGACAGTCTGCCAATAGGGAGAGCTGTGTGCGCCTTGAGCCAGTTATGGTGGAATGTCATGCCAGGGTAAATTTTCGGGGGTCCGTGGAAGGCTCTGATGTTGCAGTCAAAGTTAGAAGCGTAGAGGTAGGTTGAGGGACAGGATAGAGTCCAGGAACGAAGGGAAAGATTGAAGTGCTTATATACAGAATGTTTATAAAATGATATTTACAAATTATGTTCCTACTCTCGTAGAAGATAAAGACCTTCCGAAATGACATACATTATGGTTAAGACACTAATAATTTTGAGTATTTTTCTAAAGATACTTTAATAAGCAAGCACTTACCAATACTGGTTTCTTCAAAAGGGTAATGTTCTGTGAGTTATTAATAAAATAAAATATTTATCGATCAATGGAGTCGATCTCGATATGCAAGTGCAACGTCCAAACATTGCAAAGACGCAGGATAATTTTGAATTTAAAATGTCAGCTGGCCTAAAAACTGACACTAGCTGTTTGAGATGCGTAAGAGATACGTTGCAGCCTCTACTTTCAACGACGTGGATGCCTTCACGTGTCCATGACCGCTCTATCAAGAGCGAGACACAAGAAGGTAGGATTTTTGAGCAAAGTCCGTCTAGGTAAGAAACACCTCTCTGCCTATATCTTAATTTACAGTGATCTGTTTGGGTTCGAAAGGTATAATAAAGGGAGACAGTGAAATTGTGTGAACCAGCACATATTATAATCTTTCCTCTTGGGGCAACGTGCTTCACCATCCTGTTAGTGGCAACATTATTATATTTCCTAAAAAAAAAAAAAAAACAATAACTTATGCCACGTATGCCTGAAACGACAATCATAGTTACGTGCACAAAGATGGTACATAAATTATATCCCTTATTATGTAAACTCACTAACATCATACATAAATCTATTACATGAATACAGTCACAGTATAGCTACGTCACGGTACAATGACTTTACAAGTCAGTCACACAAGAGCATTCAATCACATCCACCACTATTTGTTGCATGCTCGATAAATTATACTGTGACATAAAAACTTAGGGTGGGGCTTTATTGGAAGCGACTGATTTATGACCATCGCTCATTGGTTATTGTGTTTTGGAAAGAACGTAGAGGCAAAGAAGTAATAAAACTACTGTCTCAAGTGCAACGTCAACGGAGAGAAAGCCAAAGTGTACAGTCGAGAGCACATATAGCGTGACACGTTGGACTTTGTACAGTTCTTATTTAATTTAATCACCGCAATGACTGAAGGCGAACCGCAAGTGACAAGTTTTTTTTTTTATAAGACAAGTGAGCAAACGAGCAGGTGGGCCACCTGATAGAAAGTGGTCACCACCGCCCATGGAGTCCGCTGTCTTAATAGTGGCATAATTACCGTGGCCGAATATTCGGGTATATGGGAACATTCGGCACGCGAGGCCGACTCGCACTTGACCGGTTTTTTAATTTCAAGTAAAATACTTGGGGACGTCTTACCTAGATGTACATTGTACAGTTTTACATTTAATTTTTTTTGTGATATTTTGGCCCAGTTTTGTCAAACGTAGGTATAGGTATAATTCTAGGACCCTACCTTAATAAAATTATAATTTATTTTGAGTTGTTGTTTTCAATGTCGGAAGCTATCGAGTTGTTTGTAATCGCTTACACTGGGACCCCAACCTACCGTAGGTGGGCCATTCTCATTTTCATGATTTTTTTATGTGCACATGTCTTAAATATGGAAATATTAGTGCTATATGTAAAATTATTACGTAGAGTTTCTCGAAATAGTTTTTATTTTAAGGTTTTATTGAGTTTATCACAATAATTAAATGGTAATTCAAGTTATCGTTAAAAGTGTGTCGAAAATGTCAGCTCCATGTCGTGTGCAAAGTCCACTTAGGACAATAAACATTTAAAAAAAGTTGCAAGTCTCTAAATTATCAAACAAATAATTGTTGTTTGCGATAATAGATTAAATAAGCTTTCTTAAAAATTAATAATTTTACTAATAGTAGTATAATAATAACGAGCCGTATAATTTAAACATTTGTGCACACTTGAAATGTCAGCTCCATGGGTAACATTTTAGAACGCAGCCTTAATTTATTTAATCGGTGAACACATTTCTTAAACGCTTCGAGACAACAAATACGATGCCATCTACCAAGTTTTTGACAGTTTGCCATTTCTCGAAGAATGATTTCGACGCACTAACTGAAAAGGTAAGATTTTTTAAAAATTAG
Source organism: Athrips mouffetella (assembly GCA_947532105.1). NCBI lineage: Eukaryota > Metazoa > Arthropoda > Insecta > Lepidoptera > Gelechiidae > Athrips > Athrips mouffetella. Next base: position 26,512,338 of record OX383965.1, read on the forward strand.
CATGCTACTTTGGTCAGTTTTGTGGATAACATATCACGAAGTATTTATTTCATTAAGGTCTATTAGAAAACGTTAAATAGTGAGTTACTGTAACCATAAGCAGGGTATTTCTTTAAATTATATTTTTAGTAAGTGAGATTATGAAAAAGCGATATTTTAGTTCAATATGTGTCAACTCCATGGGTGTCAGTCACGTGGATTTTAAGTGTCCACGGAAATGACACGTGTCCATGGAGCTGACAATATATATATAAAATTTTAAATTAATTTGATGTATGTTGTTTGCACTAGGTAATTATGGCACCAAAACGAAGTAAAGAAGAGTTTAGGCGCAAGAAAAGAGAATGCGAGAGACAACGTAGGGAAAAAATAAAGGCTGATCCAGAACTGTACGAAGAAGCTAAAGCTAAAGAAAGAGAGTGATACAGGAAGCGAAACAAAAATTCTACCTATTGATTAAATGTCGGAGAGAAAAACAAAGAAAAAAGAGAAAAGACCGGCGTAAGTACCAGAAAACATGCAGGGAAAATAAAAAAATATAGGAAACGATTTCTATACGGTCTTTGCGAAGATTCTCCACCATCTAGTGACACCGAAAATTAACCGATATATTGAACCAAAGAACATGAAAATACCATATATATATTTGAGAAAGCTCAGCTGTGCAAAATGTGACTTGTTCGCACTTTGGAATAGGGAAGCATACTTATTCACGAACAGTAACTCACGAAGAAGTTCTTCCTGGGCCTAGTCACACTATCACACATGACACTGTACAAACTGCTGTTCTTCCTGAGACTAATGCTGAAGTCTCATTTGACAAAAATGCTGTGATATCTCCTAGAAAAGAACCAACTCATGCGACAAATCTCAATCAACAGAAGAAACTTCTTCTCGACAATTTACCAAAGGTAGTTGGGCTATGATTCAATTTGTCTGTAAAATGACGGAAGTATTTTACATTGTAGTGATGGGTTCTAAATATTCAATCAAATTTTTGAGTAAGGTGTGCTTATTGAGTACCTACACTGAGTTTGTTTGGCGATAGTGTGACGATGAAGACATCATCATAACATTACCCCAACCACGTTGTAGTCGTAGAAACATACATAGCTTCAGAAATGATTTGTTACGTCCATTTTGACAACTACCCTAAAAACTTTTTTAGTTTTTAGGGTAGTTGTCACTTCTTTGTTTAGTTTTATTATATTTGTTGCCGACTTAGAAACCGTCTCTGCTGAGTTGCTCATGATATGTTTTTCTCAATTAAGATGTTTGGATGTTTTGTTTTGTAAAACTTTATAGTTGATTTATTGAGGTGATTTATTTTGTAAAAGTTTAATGATAAGTCTCAAAAATAGTTTTGTTTCTGACTGATTATATAGTAACGTTACCTGAATCAAACATAACTGCTGATTGTTGAAAAAAAAAATGTTAAGTTATTTTAAAGTTCTTAAAATTAAACATTATATTACATGAATTAAACATAAGACTGTTGGAAGAAATGTAATTTATGTTACCGTTCTCAAAAATACAATTGATTATATTAATAAAGACAATTAATAAAAATTCTTTTAATGTAACTAAAACACACACCACCCCAAATCATAATATCAACTATAACACACTTCACACAAACATACACCCACATACTACACACGCACTCACACACACAAACATACAAAGATATAATTACAACTCAAAATAAACATGTAATTACAATTCACCTGATAATATACGCAAATGTCATTTCCATGGTTCCGTGTCATTTCCGTGGATGAAGATTGTTTTCTTTTTTAAATTTTCTCGTAAATTAGAGTGAAAATAGCTTGGCTTGTAACTGGAACATATTGCAGGACACACTATAATTCATTTCTGACTGCTTTAAACCATATCGAGAAACACTTAGTATTTTTAGAATTTTAGGTCTGTTTTTGAGAATGGCCCAGGTACGCGCAACTTCATTGAAAGTGAAAGGCGTAACCTCGAACATTCGCGTGAGAATATTCCTTTATACATCTTTTGTATTTCAAAGTACATCTATTTTATCTCGTAAGCTCTTAATAACTGAAGAAAAAGAAAAATGAAATAAAGATTATAGAGATAATTTAATTTCCCTGACAAACATTTTAAATGATCGGGCCCATATCAGATGAAAATGTTCATCATATACGGCCGTGAGAAAATTCGCCAGCACGCACTGGGCTTATAAACCCATTAATATGATCAAGAATTACGCCTGGCACCAATAATTATATTATTGGATCATTAAACACGGTCATAATAGGCCGAATAATAATTAATTTTATTCGGAATGACGTACACAGAAGGTATACACAGCGATAAAAATAGGTACCTAAAAGTCTACGTGGATGTAAGCGTTCGTATCCAAGGGGTAGTGGCTCTTTCTATCTGATTATTGTAATTTTTATTTAATATTTGTAATCGGTTTCTCGAAAACGGCTCTAACGATGAAATTTACAATACCGTGGTTTTCGGGTACGATAAATCGATTTAGCTAGGTCATATGTCTGGGAAAATTCGCTTTTCCCGTATTTTTAACCATTTTGTAAAAGTCCGCGTTTTAGAGTGAAACCTACAGCGGGATTTGTGGCGGGCAGCATACAGCCTGCTCACCCGATGATATTTTAATGTTGAGACGGTTATTATAGAGCGAAGCTCGGTCGCCCTGGTACAGTCAAGTGCATAAATATGTTTCTTGAAATCCATTGCAATTACATGTATTTATGTAAAGATTCACGAATTATGTCACACTTTTCTCATCGTTATTATGTCTTCGTTTTTGTTGCAAAAATATCTAAATAACTAAGTGAGCAATAATATGTCCCTCAAAAGGTTCGTATTGCTCGTTATATAATTGTCCTTTATAGTATACATATTATTGATCAGTTTTCGCAGACATATTTATATCAGTTAGATTGGATGCTATTAAACATTCAATGATACATACCTACTTTTGAAACGATAGTTTAGATACATATTTATGCACTTGACTGTACTTATAGTTTAGTTATATCACAAGAAGTGTTAAAATAAAATCATTTTCAAAAAAAACATTTTTAAGTTAGATCTTTTTAGGGTTCCGATACCAAAATGGTAAAAAAGGAACCCTTATGTTATGGTGCGACTTTGTCTTTATTGTCTGTCTGTCTGTCCGTCTGTCATTCATGTATATCTCAGAAACCACTTATACTATCGACTTAATACCTTTCCCCCCTCCCTTATCTCCGAAATTTGAGAAAGGAAAAATCTGAATTAATTAGTCGATAGAAATTTATGTAAATATTACAGCAAAAATAAAACGATCTTTCTAAATTGCACAGTTTTTTAGAAATCTGCAAAAACCTTTTAAAACAATTTTAGTTTTGCGGTCCTAAAAATGGACTTTATTGTTTCCAAAAATACTATAGGTACATCGGAACCCTCGGCGCGTGAGTCCGACTCGCACTTGACTGGTTTCTTTAATTTCTACCTGACTCATAGAACGTGTATTTTCATTGGTTTTGCTTCCGAAGCCCAGTAATTATACTGATAAAAACAAGCAACTTTCCCAAAGAAAAAAAAATCTAAACTCGAAAAAAAAATTTCGCATTTCCATCCCATTCAAAATGAGTCGATCACGTGACGACTTTATTACGGTCGAAATTTTTTTTTCATCGGGAAAGTTCCTTGTTTTTATGAGTAGATTTGAACCCATAACCTCTTGACCATCGCTTGTTGCTCGGCACAAGGGCACGAAAGCGATAAATCGATTGACTAATAAATAACATGTCTACTAGATCAAGATCAACTAGATGTACATGTATGGGTATGTTATTAGATCACTTTCCTAACCATATCAGGGCTCTAGGTGCATATGGTACGACTACTTTATTCAATGCAAACTTAAACAGTTATGGCGTAACGAGTTCTCCCTGCCCAACTTTGCCCAAGGGCAGGAAAACTGCCACCTGCACATAAACTTCCCTTGCCAACCTAGAAGGCTCTAAATAAACTGCGCACCTAGGTTGGGAGATGCAAAGAGAATCTGAGCCGGTAGGGCTACATACAGCGTGATTTTTAGGGTTCCAACGGAACCCTTATAGGATCACTTTGTTGTCCGTCTGTCTGTCTGTCACGACCCTTTATCTCAGGAACGGGTAAAGGTTGAAAAATCAGGTTGAAATTAATACCATACGAGTATATTAGGATCCATGAACCACACAAAATCTGAAAATTTCAATTTTTTACAACGACGCAATCAAAAGATATGGCACTAACTAATGGTAACCAATTGTGGTGAGCTCCCGTTTCAAGAACATTCATATAAGAGAGGGGTCAAGTTGGATGGTCGCGGAGGCGATTTTTGTTTTAGTTCTATTTTAAAAACGGGAGCATTTACAAACTTGAAAATTCGTATGTTTATAGTGCATAAGCTATAAAATAATAACAAATAATAAAATTTGGTCAAGCGCGTGTCGAACTCAAAAAATCTAGCACATTAACTTACTGAAATTTCAACTAATACAATTATGATTATGCGGTAGTACGGAACCCTCGGTGCGCGAGTCCGACTCGCACTTGGCCGGTTTTTTCATTCACCAGAAAAAAATTACGGGATGATTTAGGTCGAAATACGAAAAACCATATTGAACCTGCCATACAAAATGCGCTATCAGCTGATGCAGTTTCTATTGGAGGACAAAAATAGATTTTCGTATTTCGACCTATGTTCCTTGGGGAAAGTTGTTCAGTTTCATGGGCAGAATCATCCCTTAATTTTTTTCTGGTGAATAAAAAATCACGCTGTATAGAAGCTAGTAAAACATCTGCGACTGCGGTGTGATGCCACAAACTATGTCCCACATCACAGCATGCGCATCATGCCCAACAACATGCTCGCTAAAGGATCTGTACAAGGCCAGACCAAATGCTATCTGCGTTGCCGAATACTGGTCTAAAAAAGTATGAGTGTTGCCATCGACATGATAGAAGAAAAAGAATGCTAACTATACAAGGTCTTGTCCATGTTGTGCCGACAAAGAATAGTACTAACCCATCTGTACCCGTGGGTGTCGTAAGAGGAGACTAAGGGCTTATGAACCGGAGGATGGGCAGCAGCGCATCTTTCTGTGTATCGTACCATCTTACATACTGAGAAATTTACTAAGAATTTTTTTCGTTCCATACAAATTCCAGTATTGTATGGAGAAGGCAATTTTTTTTTTCAAGATTTTTCAACCCATATTTCTTGGGTAAAGTTGTTGTTTGTTGTTGCGGTTGGCCTTATGAAATTTCAATTTTAAAGACGCTTTTTGAGACTGGTAATTTATGTTGGCTTAATTTAGAGTCTCAAAATGTTTATAATAAAACCTTTATCGACAGGCCCTTTGGCTTGAGTGTTAGTGAGCTTGAATTCTACGTCGTAGGCCGTGGGTTCGATCCCCGGCCAGGGCAAACATTTGTAAGACGAACACGAGTGTTTTTTCTGTGTCTGGGTGTTATTTATCTATTTATGTATGTATATCAGTGAATGGTACCCATAGTCTTTTGTCTAGTTCTGTGTGTGAATTGTCTGCAATATTTATTTATTTATCTTAGTCTTGTGTGATTATTTTCAAAAATAGGCTGTCTAGCCTATACAGAGAAATTAATTTAGGTAAAATAATTCAATATTGAAATCGTAGTGCTAGCAATCTATCCTTAGAATATAATATCAGTTACGCATCTACCTATGTTTGATTATTAATTTAGATTATCTGTAGCTTGTTACGCGCCTTAGCCCGAGAGCTGATCACTTTATACGAGCATTTCCAACATGGCGGCTTATTTAGACCGCACTGAGAAATTTCACGACGTAAATACAGTTGGTGGTTTAATGATACCGTACAGATATATTGACGTATTGTGATACTGGAGCGCATTAACCAGTTACACGATACGACTGACTTTCCTCGTATTTATATGGAAATATTTTGTACTTTAACACATGCTTCAGCAATTTAATCATTTTGTCCTTGGTAATGATTCATAAATCATCATGATGTCCCATGAAACGTCCACTATAGGAAATTTAGCTCCCTCTAGCGTACCACCTTAAACGCGTTGTACAGTTATGAAGGAGAAGTACCTACCATAGTCACCACGCCAGTTAGCATTGCGGCTGGCACCTTCGACCGCGGTTGTTGGTGACCGCAGTATGTAAGATAGTACGATACACTGAAAGACGGTGCTGACCATCCTCTAGTTCATAATCCCTTAGTCGCCTCTTACGACACCCCGGGTTGGTACTTTTCTTTGCCGGCACCACACGGAACTTTGCCGGAACCACAAGAGACCTTAGTAATGATTGTAATACCTCAAATGTAATCCTCTTTTTCTACGGGCCTTTCCGTCGGCCTCCTTTTTCTCAGGCGCACGCTTTTCGTTTCAAACGTTTCTTAGATTAAGTTCAGCGAGGATGATAGGGCCCCCAATAAGATCTGATATTAGATCGAAACTAATCAGAAACAATAAAGATTCTGAAGGTTCATGCAAATCTGTCTGGGGAAGTATTTCTGCCGTAAAGGAGCAGTACTGGTACTGCTGCTGTTTGAAGGATCGACGACTTAACGTGCCTTCCGAAGAACAGTAACTATTTTAGTTGTAACAACGGTCGGCCATCAGCACCGATGCTGCTAACTTTCCTGCAGGCTTAGCACGCTGCAGTTGTTAGTTTATCTAGGCCCATAGATTAAAGACTTTAAGCATGGTCACGTTTTTTTGACATCCGAGCAGTGCGACATATTTTGAAAGACAAGGACGGCTACATGTATTAGTGTATAAAGCTATCTCTGTCTAAAATATCAAAAACGTAATTTGTGGATTTTCTAAACATTTTCCTCCACTGACATTTCTTCGCGCTTGGAGGTGATAGATTAGATGACATAATTCCTCAATGAAAGTGACATTTCTCCGAGATATATTTTCTCTCGGGCAGCGTGCTAAGCCGGCTGGTAAGATATAAAGCGAAAACTTCTTTTGATGAGCGAGTCAGAAGTTTGCATTCATTTATTTTTGAATGCAAGACATTATAACAGTGAGGTTTCGGACTATTATACATACATACATATTATTAGCAACTATAATATCTAACGAACCATGTTATTTGGTTTGCATACATTACGGGTTATAATATTCATTAGAATAATATTAAAGAGTTCTATCCAGAATTAACTTGATGAATTTTCATAAGGACGCGGTAAATTTACAAAGAAAATAGATCATAAACATAACTTGCAGTGGTAGATATATTTTTTACGTATATAACGAAGATTTAAATTATTTCAAAAACAGACTATTTGATATAACAAATACAGGGTGACTTTGAAGATATTCCACAAATTTTGAGGATAAATTCTGTTAACGATATAAGTAGATCAGTTTTGTATAGGTCTAAGGAGATCAAATATTTATGTTTCGACTTCCTACCTCTTTTGTTTTTATTATAAGCAAACAATATTTTTTTCAACACATTTGCTCATAAAACAGCTGTATTTTCACTGTATTTAGGTCCATAATCCAGCTTATCAAAAACGCGTGCTTTTCTCATTATATATTACAGCACAAGTTATTTTTTAGGGTTCCGATACCAAAATGGTAAAAAAAAGGAACCCTTATGGTGCCGCTCTGTCTGTCTGTCTGTCTGTCACACCTCTATATCTCAGCAACCACTTACGCTATCGAGCTGAAATTTGGAATAGTTTTAGAATATAGTTGCCCAACTTAATTGCACATGAAAATTTTTTGAAAAAAGTATGATTATTAATGTAAAGGGGGCCAAAATAGGGGGGGCCAAATTTCAAATTGTCGCTACTAGGTCAAGTGGGGTATCATATGAAAGGGCTTTACTTGTACATTTTAAAATATATTTTTGTATTTTTTTAAGTTTCTTAGTTTTCAAGTTATGATGAAAAATGTCAAAAAAAATACCATTCCCCCCCCCTTATCTCCGAAGTTTGAGTAAGGGAAAATCTGAATTAATTACAGTTGACAGAGGTTTATGTAAACTTTACAGCAAAAATAAAACGATCTTTCTAAATTGCACAGTTTTTCAGAAATCTGCAAAAAACCTTTACAAACAAATTTAGTTTTGCGGTCCTGAAAATGGACTTTATTGCTTCCAAAAATACTATAGGTATATCGGAACCCTCGGCGCGCGAGTCCGACTCGCACTTGACCGGTTTTTTTTTTATATATTAACAAAGAGCAAGGAGTTCTAATGTCTAAAATATTTATGACATTTTTGTAAATATATACCTAATGTTGATGAAAATATAATATATAAAAAGTTTGTTGCATGAGATTAGTTAAATTTGATAAAAAAATAACATTAATTGATTTTGTAAGCAATACATTTTAGGTTTTTGTACTTTTTCAATGACTACGCATTGCCACTGCTTCGTCACAGCTCCTCATTTGAAAAACCGGTCAAGTGCGAGTCGGACTCGCGCGCCGAGGGTTCCGATATACCTATAGTATTTTTGGAAGCAATAAAGTCCATTTTCAGGACCGCAAAACTAAATTTGTTTGTAAAGGTTTTTTGCAGATTTCTGAAAAACTGTGCAACTTAGAAAGATCGTTTTATTTTTGCTGTAAAGTTTACATAAACCTCTGTCAACTGTAATTAATTCAGATTTTCCCTTACTCAAACTTCGGAGATAAGGGGGGGGGGGGGGAATGGTATTTTTTTTGACATTTTTCATCATAACTTGAAAACTAAGAAACTTAAAAAAATACAAAAATATATTTTAAAATGTACAAGTAAAGCCCTTTCATATGATACCCCACTCGACCTAGTAGCGACAATTTGAAATTTGGCCCCCCCTATTTTGGCCCCCTTTACATTAATAATCATACTTTTTTCAAAAAATTTTCATGTGCAATTAAGTTGGGCAACTATATTCTAAAACTATTCCAAATTTCAGCTCGATAGCGTAAGTGGTTGCTGAGATATAGAGGTGTGACAGACAGACAGACAGACAGACAGAGCGGCACCATAAGGGTTCCTTTTTTTTACCATTTTGGTATCGGAACCCTAAAAAGAAATGCGCGCGCAACAAGAATTCCACGCGCCATTTTTCTGGAGTAGGTGTTTTCAATTGCTTTGATTTTTGTGACTATCTAACAATGTCGTCGTTGGTTTCAAGCAATGAAGAACCCCACAGGAAATAATTACTGAGGCACAAAATGCAAGTGAGAGTCTCCTTCCCGCAAAATCAAAGGAAAAATACATTCTTACCTACGAAAAGTTCATTGAATGGAAGAACAGCAAAAATGCCAATTCGTTATCAGAGAATGTCTTTTTGGCTTATTTCAATGAGCTAGCGAATTAGTATAAACTTAGCTCTTTGTGGTGTATTTATTCCATGTCAAAAAGTATTGTGAGAACGAAAAATGGAGGCTCAGGAATTGCAGCCTGAACCGCAAAAAGGTAAGCGAATTTGATTCGTTTTTATTCGCACATGTGTTGAAAAACGTCGTAAGAAGCTTGTGCGCTTTGGTGATTACACACTCGGCTCCATTACGCCCTCGTCTGCGGCTCGGGCTGCAATTTCTGAGCCTCGGCCGTAATATCCAAAATAGCGCACGTGCACCTTAATGTTGTGTTACGATGTTATGTTTATTTGTTTGTTTCTTATTGTATCATAGAATATCTCTACTTCGGGCCGACTATTTACAATCATTATAGTAGTTTTTTAGGGTTCCGTAGTCAAAAAGTAACCCTTATATTTTCGTCATGTCCGTCTGTCTGTCTGTCCGCGGCTTAGCTCAGAGACCCTTAATACTAAAAAGCTGTAACCTACGCCACTGCCGCTGTGTTGTAGCTGTACGGATATAAATTTCATCTACGCCGACAAAATGGTAAAATATTATGTAGAAAAAAAAAATTTTTTTTAGGGTTCCCAGGTAAATTAGCTGTAGCCAAAAAACTGGAAATAGTAAAAATAGCAATAGCGGTCAGGCGCTAGGATCTCGCTGAGCTAAAGGTAAAAAGTTTATGTTGTTACGAAATACTTAGTCAAACCCGCTTGCGATAAAAAATCTTAAAAAAACGACGGACCATAAGCTGCGCGTGGTCCGACACGCACTTGAACCTTTTCATTGAATAGCAACTTTTAAGCTTGATGTGGTATTGACTGTACGTCATTTAACCTCACAGTATTGTGACCCTTCAGGTCAGTTAAGGTCAGCACAGCCACTCGCGAGGTTAACACATTAGAGTTTGTCGCAACGTTCCTTGTGCAATACACAAGCATTACGGTATTTGCACATCTTTTCTACTTTAAGATCTTTGTACAGGGTGTTAAAAAAAGTACGATAATCCTTCTGACGAGTAATTAAAAAAAAATGATAAATACTTTTTAGTAAAGAAAGTAGTTTTAGCGCAAGAAGTGCCGCGGCTGGAGGGTTAAATGACCTGTATCAGCTGGTGATGCAGACTAAGATGTTTTTAGGGTTCCGATACCAAAATGGTAAAAAAAGGAGCCCTTATGGTGCGAATTTGTTTGTCTGTCCGTCTGTCTGTCTGTCTGTCACACCTCTATATCTCCGCAACCTCTCATACTATCGACCTGAAATTTGGAATAGTTTTAGAATATAGTTGCCCAACTTAACTGCACATGAAATAATTTTGAAAAATTATGATTATTAATGTAAAGGGGGCCAAAATAGGGAAATCATATGAAAGGGCTTCACTTGTACATTCTAAAATATATTTTTGTATATTTTAAGTCTCTTAGTTTTCAAGTTATGATGAAAAATGTCAAAAAAAAATACAATTCCCCCCCCCCCCCCCCCCCCCCCTTATCTCCGAAGTTTGTGAAGGGAAAAATTTGAATTCATTAGAGTTGACAGAAGTTTATGTAAACATTATAGCAAAATAAAACCATCTTCCTAAGTTGTACAGTTTTTTAGAAATCTGCAAATAACCTTTACAAACAAATTTAGTTTTGCGGTACTAAAAATGGACTTTATTTCTTCTAAAAATACAAAAAGTATATCGGAACCCTCGGCGCGCGAGTACGACTCGCACTTGACCGTTTTTAGGGTTCCGTACCTCAAAAGAAAAAAACGGAACCCTTATAGGATTACTTTGTTGTCCGTCTGTCTGTCTGTCTGTCTGTCAAGACCCTTTATCTCACGAACGGGTAAAGGTAAAGGTAAGGTAAGGTAAAGGTTGAAATTAATACCATATATTAAAGTCCATAAACCAAACAAAATCAGAAAATTTCAATTTTTTACAATGACGCAATGAGCAAAAAGAGAAAAGAAAGCTGTAAAAAAGATTATGATATGTTATTTTCAATCTGTAAAATTTTACCCGTTGAACTTAAAGTAAAGTACACGTTGGCTATTGAACAATATTACACGACTGAATACAAAAATAAGGTTACTAATAATTACAATACAAGACAAGTAAGAGAAGGAAAATTTATAACGCCACCTGCTATCAATTACTACGGAGAAAGATGTACGAACTATTTAGTTCCGAAAATATATAACGAAATAGACTGGTTAAGGGATGATTCAAAACAGTATTGTATTACTACCATCAAAAATAAATTAAAAAAACATTTATTAGAGTTAATTTAGAATAAGATTGGATTCAATATGTAACTTACAAGTAGGTTAGCAATTGTAATAATATATTGAGCTTATTTGTTTCGCCAACAAACTTATCTGTAGTTTGGCGATATATTTGAATGTAACTACTTGTAAGCAATTTTCAGGAAAATAAACTAAAAAAAAAAAAAAAAGATATGGCATTTTATGTCTTCATCTCCATATATTTTTGCACTAACGCAAAACCTATGGGGTACTTCCCGTTGACCTAAAATTATGAAATTTGGCAAGAAGCTAGGTCTCACAGTACAAATAAAGGGAAAAGTCTGAAATCAGTAAATATTACAACTTTTCTCACAGCTAATGGTAACCAATTGTGGTGAGCTCCCGTTTCAAGAACAATAGAGGGGTCAAGTTGGTTGGTCGCGGAGGCGATTTTTGTTTTAGTTCTATTTTAAAAACGGGAACACTTACAAACTTGAAAATTGGTATGTTTTTAGTGCATAAGCTATAAAAAAACAACAAATAATAAAATTTGGTCAATCGCGTGTCGGACTCAAAAAATCTAGCACATTAACTTACTGAAGTATCAACTAATACTAATGAATATGTGGTGGTACGGAACTCTCGGTGCGCGAGTCCAACTCGCACTTGGCCGGTTTTTTTTTTGTTATAATATCCAGTAACTAGCAAGTACCTATATATTTATTTATTTTTATTTTTTTTTATTTTATTTTATTAAGAACACACAACAAAGTACAATCATTATATATAAAGAGAATGAAAACATTGTTTCGTGCCTGACTGCACTCCAAACGCGTGTCCATAGCATATTTGCAGTACTAACAAGTGCTTTCTAACAAACGTTCAAGGAATATTTTCACTTTTTATACAATATTACTTACAAAAAACCTTAAAGTAAATAAACACAAAACAATTCAGTGTGTGACAGTAGCGAAACAACAATACAACAAACTACTAACGTATTGATTTGGATTGCGGGTAGTAATATATTTGAGTGAGAATTTGTGTTATGATTGTTAAGGAGAATACAACATTATGATTTTACGGAACTTAAAATACTTAGTTTCAAATATGTCAATGTCTTTGTTATCCACCACAGATTCGTTATAAAGACGACACATATTTACGAGAGGATTATAAAAAGAAGTGTTGTTTTTATACACCTGTAAAACAAAAAGTCTAGAATTGCGGACCCTATAGATAGTATTAAAACTAATTTGTGATATTAAATTCGGCGAATCTATTAAACCGTGTATGATCTTATACAAGTATAACAGTGAGTGACATTTCCGTCTAGTCTCCAAAGTACACATATTGAAATTATGTAATCTATCTTCGTAGTTGTGAAGTGTTCTTTTGGCGCCTATGCGGTAGGCCAGAACACGAAGACAGCGTTTTTGAACACGTTCGATATTATTTATATGTATTTTATAGTGGGGTGACCACACCACACTGCCATATTCAAGAACTGTTCTTACTAAGCTATTATATAGATGGATTGTACTATAAGGATTTTTGAAAGCTTTGGTGGTGCGAATAATGAACCCCATCATTTTGTTACTTTTATTTATTATGTAGGTGAAGTGTTCTCTAAAAGTGAGTTTACAATCAAAATAAACGCCTAAGTCCTTTATCACCGATACTCGACTTAGTGTTGCGTTATTGACAGTGTAGGTGTAGTGAAGTGGTCTAGTTTTGTTTGTAAAGGATATGACCTGGCATTTACTAATGTTAAGACTCATTTTATTTTCATGACACCAGCGGGAAACACGATCAAGATCTTCCTGCAGTTCTCGGCAGTCAGCCATGCTATCAGCCGATTTATAAATTTTGAGGTCGTCGGCGTATAGTAGAAATGGACATGTTAGTATTTTGGCAAGGTCATTGATGAATATTGTAAAAAACAATGGTCCCAAATGCGATCCCTGTGGGACCCCAGATGTGACCACTATTGGTGAAGAGACATAGCCCTTCACTGTTACTAGTTGACTACGATGTTCGAGATACGATTCCGTCCATCTAAGTAAACTGCCATGGACCCCATATGCACCGAGCTTCGCAACAAGTAAGTTGTGGTCAACTTTATCGAATGCCTTGCTGAAGTCGGTGTATATGGCGTCTACCTGACCTCTTTTTGCAAAAGAATCACATAAATACGTTTTGTACTCAAGTAAGTTTCAATAAATTACTGAATATTAAATAAAAAATAATATTAAAAAAAAGTATTTAAGTATTTATTAATATTTTCTTTACTATCTATCATTAGTGATGTAGAATAACCCCTTAGAAGGAACATCGTACTTTTTTACAATTTGTATATGTGTCTATAGGGTCTTTAGTTGACCTCAGCAAACGTCTCAGTTGGTTGCTCTTATAAAACTTTGTATCTACTTACAACTTTTCTACTTAACCTAACCTAAAAGAGTTCAAGTTTTTTATCGGAACCTCAAGGACACACGACGTACAAAATAACTCTGCCTGTGACCGTTAATGCGCTGAAGTCAAAAAATGAGTCGCGGGGGTGAGCGCGGCAGGTGGGGGGAAGCGAGCGAATCGATCATTGGCTCTCCGCCTGTCACCCATGTACAAAAAATAACCGTCAGAGCCAAACTTATTCTGCACACGCTGTATGATAGAATTAGGGACTAGATCATATCCCGGAATTTGATCAAATCACTTAGAGATTTGGCCAAGTCCCTAATTTTATCATATTTCTGCGATAATTCATTAAATAACAAAGATTATCCAAGAAGATATTTCAAAATTACACAAATTTTGTTTGGATTTTAAATGAATGTAGTCCGTACAAGAGAAGTTACGTAGAAGAGAAGATACAGCTCTTTATCTAAAGCCTTTAGCTTACATTTTCCGTCCGTCTGTCTGACCTTTAAGAAACCCTAAAAAGAGCTACGAGTATGCCTACAATTCTTCTTCTTCGCCTAACTTTATTCCTCTTTTGACCAATGTTTTTTAATAGAGTCAGCTACCTAACCTAAGGAAATTGACGAGGGCACTGGTTTTTACACAGAGCGACTGCTATCTGACCTCTGCAACTCAGAGGGAAAAACCAGATCCAATCCTTGATTAGGCTTTTGCCAGGTTAGTAGCCACACTGGCTGTCAGAGTTTTCAAGCCGCCCAATGCCCTGACTTGGCTTAACGACTACTATCATAGACAGTAGCTGGTACCAACAACTTAACGTGCCTTCCGAAGCACGAAAACGCTCTAGCTGATGTATACTACCGGTCACCCATCCGGGTTCTGACCACGGTCAACGTTGCTTAACTTTCGTGATCGGTAATAAAGAGCAACTACCACTCGGCCACGAGCACTTCTGAAATTATGCCTAAAATATGATATTAAATTTTGAATCGTGCTAATAAATATCCAGAGACAAGACAAGACAAGAGACCAGCTACAAATAAGAACAAATTGAGGTTTTTAATAGAACCATTATACTGAAGAGCTCCCCCATTTATCTCAGAAATTTATCACTTAATACACACAATTCAGAATTTCTTTGTAGTCCAACAATGGGTCTATTAATGAGAAAATTTAATTTAATCGTCGATTTTAATTAATTAATTTAATTAATAATTTACAAGGGTATTTATTAATATTGAAATTTATTGCACGTTTTAAAGCACACACAAAATATTGGAAATATGTCATCTACTCTACATTGGGACACTCTATATAGCCCTTAAATCTTATACTATTAAACGGGAAATATTTGTATATTTGTACATATAGGGTGACTTTTAGTTCTTGATAGAAAAGGATATGCATGTACTCATGATACTGAACAACTTTCCCCAAGGCACATAGGTCGAAGTAAGAAAATCAAGTTTTGACCTCCCATAGAAACTGCATCAGCTGATAGCGCATTTTGTATGGGAGGTCAAATTTGATTTTTCGTATTTCGACCTATGTTCCTTGGGAAAAGTTGTTCAGTATCATGAGTACATGCATATCTTTTGCTATCAAGAACTAATTAAAAGTCACCCTATATATTTTTCATCGGTTTTTCGGAAACGGCTCTAACGATTTCGCTGAAATTTACCGTACGGGGGTTTTCAGGGGTGAAAAATTGTTCTAGCTAGGTCTCATGTCTAGGAAAATATGTTTTTTCCGTTTTTAAGCAATTTTTGAAAATAAGACAGATATCTACAGCGCCATCTGTTGGCGGGTAGCATAGCTTGATCAGCCGATGATATTTTAATGTTGAGGCGGCTAAAATAATAGTACAAAATTGGAAGGTCGGATAGAGGGAAGGCCGTTATAAAAGCAGTGGATAAGTATAAGCTCTTTTGTATGAATTTAGAATATCGTGTACAATCTGTATACGATTATTTTAGATGATTTGAGTATATGGCTTATACAAGGTGTAACATAACTTGTATATCAACCCTGGAGGATGCGAATCTGTTCATGAAACTGAACGACTTTTCCAAAATGAGATTTTTTCTTAACCTCCCATACAAAATATCACCTAACAAAATATCACCAAACGCAGTTTCTATGGGACGTTGAACTTTTTTTACGTATTTCGACCTATGTTTCTTGAGAAAAGTTGTTCGGTTTCAGGGTTGATTGATATACCGTTTTTGTTACAGCCTGTAGAAAGGGTATAACAAGTAAGATGAATGCTAATCTGCTCAGAAACTGCATCAGCTGATAGCGCATTTTGTAAAGAAGGTTAAAAACTCTATTTCGCTTTGATAAGGTAAGCATTTGACCCTGGTTTTACTTGGTAGTAAGCGACGATGAGGTCAAAGAAGTTGCATACTTACCTAGATATACATATATAAATAAATATAAATACAGGATGGTATCAGTGGGGCGGGATCAGTATCAGTAACTAAACAACATTTCCCAAGGAACAAAGGTCGAAAAACGAAAGTCAATTTTTGACCTCCCATAGAAACTGCATCAGCTGATAGCGCATTCTGTATGGAACGTCAAATTTGGTTTATCGTTTTTCGACCTATGTTCCTTGGGAAGAGTTGTTCATTTACTGATACTGATCCCGCTCCTGAGCTATGGCACGCAATCAAATTAACATACTGTTTATTGGAGACATTTCACACAAGGTAATCTAATCCCAAACTAGGCAAAGCCTGTACAATGGGTATCAGAGACTGATATACATACAAAAATAACACCCAGACATACAACAAACATTTGTGTTCATCACACAAATGTTTGCTCTGGGCGGGGATCGAACCCGCGGCCCGCGGCGTGAAAGGCAGGCTCACTACCAACCACACGAACGAGCTTGTCAGATAATGCCTGTTCATCTGACCTTGAGATGATCCAGATTATATTGTTTAGCGGAGGAACTTCTACTGTTATTTAAACCATGGAAAAACTGTTCCTTAGAAAAATATGTTTATTTCCATAGTGTTTTTTTTTTCATTCCTATCTTTCATGCTTATTCTCTCTGGTTACACTCTGTAATAGAAGAGTGAGTAGCGAAGTTCTCAACTAACCGAAGAAGTGTTTGTATTTCCAAAGAGAACAAAATATAGTCGCCATATGTTCTTGGATAATAAATTTAAACGCAATAAAAATACAGTCAAAATTTAAACAAAAAAGAATATCACATTCAAAACCAACGGCCTCTAAGTCAACCTTTATAAAAAAAAAAGAATACGAACCTTTATAGCAAAAATCCTCAAATCACAGACACAATCACTACGCAGCACTTGTTTGCCTTGCGCAGGCGGCGGTGTTACTGCCTTCCTCCACCACTCAGCCGGCTGGTGGTGATGGTAAGTGGTAGTGACCGTCCAATGCAAGTCGTTATGTAATTCAGTGAATGTGATTATGACTGAGCGATTAAAATTATAATAAGTAGCACAGTATTCGTAATGATTATGGTGTTCTACTTCCGCTACCAGATTGCAGGTGGTAGGGCTTTTTAAAGTCCGTCTGGGGAAGTACCACCCCCTTGCCTATTTCTGCCGTAAAAAAGTAGTGTTTACACTGCTGTTTTTCGGTTTGAAGGGTGAGGGAGCCAGCGAAATTGCTGGCACACCGGACGCACCACCTTAGTTCTCAAGGTGGGTAACGTGCTTTGCTGTCTTATTAGTGTCAAGTTATGCCACTAATAAGACAGCGGGCTCTATGGGCGGTGGTGAACACTTTCCATCAGGTGTCCTACCTGCTTGTTTGCACACTTGTCACATAAAAAAAAGATGGAGTTAAAGTTCTATTAACGAATATCTGAGGTTGCCTTGCCCTCTACCTGGAAAGCTTTCAGATAAGCTAAAATCAATAATTTATTTACGGATCTCTCATACTTATACTACTTCGCTTCGCTGGGTAAAAGTGCGGTACTAAATTAATATCACCCTCAGAAAAATAGGTAAGGGTAGGATTAAAGAAATAATTTGTCACAAGTTAAGGATATGTGCTGTAAAGTCACAACAAATTACATAATCCTATTATCTTTGTAAATGCAATGGTGTCGATTTTGGCAGACACAAACTTAAACTAAACTAAATTTTGGCAGTTCTAAAAGTGTTGCTGCCTTCATTACCCCCAGTAGGCTGGAAAAAGACAATTTTAGAACTGTCAAACAACAATTTTAGAACTTTTTTTTTTTTCACTGTATCTATTCCGAGCGAAGCAAGGAGGTCCGAAATCTTTGCTATCACCATAAAATAGTAAAATTTATGTATCTTATGAGGTATTTGATTTAGCGACGAGACCCCAAACAAAGACCTTATAGGTCGTGGCTAGACCTATAAGTACTTAATGTAACGTGTCGGCAACAAGTTACAACGGAGCCAGCCGCAATGTCAGAACAGTCATAAAAAAGATTTCGTAGTCTGTGTTTTTAGAACTAAGTAAGTAATTAGTTATTAAAGTTTCAACCTCCATTAGGCGTGTTGGGTAATGACCATGACCGCTAATGGTACTTAATTCAATTATGATTACTTTGCCTTAGTCATACCTAACTTGCATTAGCTTTCTAAAATTTTGCCTCAAAAAAAGAACCGGTCAAGTGCGAGTCAGAATACCGCGCCGAGGGTGCCAATATACCTTTAGTACTTTTGGAAGCAATAAAATCCATTTTTGGGACCGCAAAACTAAATTTGTTTGTAAAAGTTTTTTGCAGATTTCTAAAAAACTGTGCAAGTAAGAAAGATCGTTTATATTTTTACTGTAATATATACATAAACTTCTGTCGACTGTAAATAAGTCAGATTTTCCTTTCACAAACATCGGAGATAAGGGGGGGGCAATGTTTTTTAGATATAGAGATATACAGGTGTGACCGACAGACTGCCAGACGGACAGACATAGTCACTCCATAAGGGTTCCTTTTTTTTTCAATTTTTATATCGGAACCCTAAAAACGAAAAATTATCGAGTACTTTTGATTCTACCAAAACATGGAGGATGTATTTTGTTTAATTTTTTAAATTATTTTATGTGTTATTCGCAAATTTCACATTGCCTGACATTTTTGACACAACTCTACTTTAAAGGAACATTCCTTAGGAAAAGTTATTCAGGTTCATGGGCACATTTACACTCAAAATTAACACTGTGTAAGTAATTTTTACATTTATATCATCATAAATATTTCATAAATATGTTTACTTTATAATATACGCAACAATATAAATATACGACCCTAAAATTTTTCTATGAAGAATCCGAATTTCTGTAAAAATAACATAAGACGTTGCGTCGTCTTTAAACAAATCATGATTATACCCATCCACACAAGTCTTGTCCTAAATAAACACAGTTTCTTTGCTAATACAAACAGATCTTGTTGCCATACTGTATACCCTTATTACTTGAGATACGAAATGAAGGAATTTTAGTTTTTTTTAGGAGCGCTTATTTGAAATTATATTCACGCCTTGTTCTCTTTATTAAGGACTTTACCTGAGTTGCCACAATAATAGTTTAAAATTCTTGTATTTTTTAAATCATTGTTCGGCTAATTTCATTATATTTTGTTTCCTCATCATGTCACCCGATAAAACGTCCATTGCTGGTCAGGAAGCTTCCACCAGAACTCAGCAAAAACGCTTAGGTCCTTGGGTTTACCATAGTCACCAAGCGTGTAAGCGTTGCGGCTGGCGACCGCTGTTGTTGGTGACCGCAGTACCATGTAAGATGGTACTATACACAGAAAGATGGTGCTGCCCATTCTCCGTGTCATAAACCCGTAGTCACCTCTTACGACACGACACCCACGGGTAGAGATGGGTTGGAAACTTGGAACTATTCTATGCCGGCACCACACAGACATGTTATGCCGGTACCAGAGGTTTCCTATGTAAGTAGTAATTATTTATTCTTATCATGAATCTTAACAAAAATTAATATATAACTTTTATTTTACCAGAAGAAGTTCTTACATTTTACAATTACTATTAGTAAAGATGTAGAATCACCCGTTAATCGGACAATCGTATTTTTTTACAAATCCGTACAGCTTAAATTCCGTTTGTTTCCCGTGGCACTACTGCATGGCACTACCAGTAGTGTCACGGGGGGTTTTCCTTTCCCATGACACTACCGATAGTGTCAACGGTAAAATTACATTTCCTCCGACACTACTCTGATTCCAGTAGCGTCAAAGGAAATTCCTTTCCCTGGGGCACTATCAGCACAATGTTTTAATTTATTGAAAATCGGTGAAATTATACATAGAAAATGAGGTAATTTTTTTTGTTGTTAATGATAGATCTTGTCGCGATCTTCATTTTGGTTGACAGCTGTCAAATTTATAATCACTATAACTCGAAAACTACTGACCCTAGACTACTCTTGTGCTGGGAAAAATAATAGATCTTATCGGAATCTAGATTTCCGATGGCAGCTGTCAAACTAAAAATTGCTATAACTCGAAAACTACTGACCCTAGACTACTCGTGTGCTGAGACAAATGAAAGGTCTCGATGAGGTCTACATTTCGGATGACAGCTGTCAAACTAAAAATCGCTATAACTCGAAAACTACTGACCTTAGACTATTCGTGTGCTTAGACAAATGATAGGTCTCGATGAGATCTACATTTCGGATGACAGCTGTCAAACTAAAAATCGACAAACAAACAACTAAACAAGTGGTGTGACTCATGTGCTTTATCAAATATCCACTTGCTCAGCAGTGGGCGGATTTGATTTAATAGATCAGTGTATCAAGAAATGCAAGATTTTTTTTTCTACCCGGTAAAATCGGTACTTCGCCGATAAAGCAAAGTTTTCCGAGCTAGAGAGGTGAAAAATAATATTCTTACCAAAACGATAAAGAAGCAACATAAAAAATTTACATAGGCTACCTAACTACTAATAGTAGTGTCATGGGAAATAGGGTAATCCACGGGAAATTTTGTTGTATGAACCTAATCAGCCAATGAGAACGGTAGTGTCATGGGAAAAGAAAATCCCCCGTGACACTACTGGTAGTGCCACGCAGTAGTGCCACGGGAAACAAACGTTAAATTCTTTGCTGTACAGGGTTAAATTTACATTTAAATTTTCTGAAATTGGCAACGAAGCTATCTGATTCCACACTAGGCAAAAGCCTGTTTTGATATACCTACCTACATACATAAATAACACCCAGATACAGAACAAATACCTAGATGTTTATACAATTTTTTTCGCTGGGCGGGGATCAAACCCGCGACCTACAGGGGCACTACCAGCTACACCAAAATGCCAGTTAAAATTATGCGTCAGAGGAACGCTAATCTCTACACTAAGGTCAAATTCCTGCTCACTCGCCCGTAAATCCCCAGCATAGCGCCTGATCAAATACAACAAGCAAACAAGTCGGTTCCGCGTCTCTTCTCTTACAATATGGCCAGGAACTTTTCTCATTACTCAACCAACTCGACGCGAATCTTGGCAAAACAAAACAAGTATTCGCGGGGTGTCGCACTACTATGTTAAAGAATTCGCATTACCAACTTGGAGAATTTTCACTCTGTTAGCAACCAAAGAAAATTGTTAAGTTTGCTAGTTTGCGGTCTTTAGTTTGGAGTATTGGAGTATTCCACGATCGCGTAAAGGACAGTTGTATGACAAATTTAATGTGTGCTCTTAAATAACTTATTTAAATATCAATGTAACCTAGATAAAAAATAAACCTCTTTATAAATTGAACTGTTCTAGTAAACATATTTTTTGACAAATAAAAAAAAAAAGCGCGTTAAAAATGTATTTTCATACAATATTCCATCCCGCTCAGTTACATGGAGAATTACATCCCGCATATTTCTATGATCGCAATGTCGTACATCCTTCCTCATTTAAAAAAAATCGGCCATGTGCGTGTCCGGCCTCGCGAAGTATTTATGGTTCCCTAGTCTTTTTACTATTTTTAAAGCAGGTTTTGATTTTAAGTATTTCATAACGTTTATAACACAAACTTTTTACCTCCTAATGCTCAGCGAGGTTGATTGCTATATTTATTATTTCCAGTTTTCAGGCTATAGCCCATTAAGGTGTAAAGCCTTCTCAGCTGTGATAGTTTTCCGTTTAATTTCATCACATATGTATATTACTACTCTGATAATTATTTTTAAAAGACCTATCCAACGACAAATAAAATAATGGTGTAGACATGAACCAAATTTACCCTCACTTTACTTGTGGGGGAGACAGCAAAAAAAAAAAAAAAAGATTTTATTTGTTACTTTGTCGGCGTGGATGAAATGTATATCCTTACTAAATTTCAGCTTTATAGCTCAAAATGAACTAAACCGTGGACCCACCCTACATAGGTTCGAATATTTTTATAAGTAGTTTTTCAATCATATTTTTAGGGAATGTTGTTCAGTTTCATGGTAAAAATAAAATAGTGATTGTACATTTTTTTTACCCTGTACGGTAGTCGGGATCAACGGCTTGGCGTGCCTTCCGAAGCACGGAATCATCTTACTTTTCGGACAATCGTGTAATTCATCCAAACTGAAGAAGTATCACAAACTCACATCCCGGAAACTGCGTACATCATAACATCCCATGAAATGTCCACTACAGGACAGGGAACTCCCTCCAGACTTCTAGCTTTTTCTGGAAAAATGTAGAGGGGAAATACCATAGTCACCTCGCTTGTTAGCGTTACGGCTGGCACCATGGACCGAGGTTGTAGGTGACCGCAGTAAGTAACCTTACTTACTGCGGTCACCTACAACCTCGGGTTATAAGCTGGAGGATGGGCAGCGGCATCCTCCGGTGTATCATACAACCAACCTTGGTCGCCTCTTACGACACTCACGGGTATGTATGGGATGGTTCTATACTTTGCCGGCACCACACGGGACTATGACAATGCATACATCGAGTGCGAATTTGAAATTTGAATTGAAATCGGAAGGTCGCTTAGGCCCGCATATTCAGTACAAAAGACCCTCAGAAGGACCACGATAATCTCGCGTGCAGGTGAGCGCGGGGTTGCGGGGTAAATTGAAAAGGGGGCGGAGAGTGTCCGTTCTGTTTGATAGTACTATTCATGGAGGAAAAAAAAATTACGCGCCCAGATGGAGTAGTAATCATGCCTATTTTATATCGAAACCTTTGCGGCCGCTCAGAGGGGTGGGAGGGGTAGGTGGAAGCGGGAGACGGGGTTTGTCTTTTAACTCTATCACACATCTTTGAATACGTTACGTTAGAAAAAGATAGAGACATTCATGTTATGACATGGCCAATTAAAAACAAAATATCAATAAAGTACGACATTTATTTGTCTTTATTTGGCAAAGAGATTTGAACCTCGCTACGCTAAAAGGTAGGTAGGTAGGTAGGTACGAGGTTAAAATCTCTTTGTTATTTGGCATGTAAAAAACTAGAAACTTTATGGTTGCTGAATTTGAAAATAGTGATGTGATGTATATTTATTGGCATTTACACATGGCTACTGGACTTATTTATCGAACCTCTCATATAAAATGGTGATC
Source organism: Athrips mouffetella (assembly GCA_947532105.1). Lineage (NCBI taxonomy): Eukaryota > Metazoa > Arthropoda > Insecta > Lepidoptera > Gelechiidae > Athrips > Athrips mouffetella. The sequence continues at coordinate 26,535,904 of OX383965.1, forward strand.
AACTTGCAACTTGAAATAATATTGGGAACTGCTTAGCGAACTACCTAGAGAGGCAGACAGACGGCCCACCTGATGGTAAGTGGTCACTGTCGTCCAGGACATCTGCAACATAGGGGAGCAGATACGGTGCCGGCCTTTGAGATGTCTGTAGACTTGCCTTTTGAAGGACCCCAAATTGTTGTGCAAAGGAAACACCTCGAGAGGGAGATCATTCCACACCTTGCACGTAAGCGGTAAAAGCGTTATCCACGTACATTAGTTCGAGATCAGACATCCAGGTGGTGAGGATGAAATCTATCACTTATCGGAATTAGATATAAAATTGCAAGGACCACGTCAAATTAAACAAACAAATAAAAATACATTACAAATTTGAAAACAAAATTTTTAATTTATATTTTTAACTATTTAAATTATTGTATAACGTATTTACATTATGTGTAAAATAACTTCTCGTAAATCATCATTGATATTGACATAATATTTATTACAATGTAAATTATTAACAATAAAAAGTAAAACAATGTTTTGTTGTGCTCATTTGCACTTGCTGTCCAATTAAAAATGTAATAGAATTAGTAACACATGCCATTGTTGATTATTTTATTTTCTTCCTTTGCTCTTCAATTTTGTATTTTTATCTTGTTTCTGACAATGTAGAGCTACCTTCGGAAGAATTTATCGTTGAGTTTTGAGGGGGAAGCACTAGTTCATCAACCTTTAAGAATGAAAATATATTATTTGGATAAAGAGATAATGCTGAAGCTAATAAAACACCAATACTTCCTTCAGTATGGTCTGTCTGCCTAACTGTTAAACGAAGCACAAAAATCTTATAGTGCTTTGAATAACTGTAAAGCTAGATCAGCAACTATTTGCCATTACAAATAGTCAAATCTAGATATATAAAAGAAGAAACCAATTGACTGAATGGATGAATGACTGACTGACTGACTAAGAACCAACGCACAGCCCAAACCGTCTAGAAACTCCAAATTTGGCACGTAGCTTCCTTGTGAGATCCAGGGGTGACTAAGAAATAATTTTTCAAAATTCACCTCCTGAAGGGGTGAAACGGGGGTCCAAAGTTTGTATGGGGCTAGCTAATAATATTAATAAGACATTGCACAGAAAAACATCAGTTATAAACGTATATATAGCTGTTTTCTAGATGGGATAGCTGGTAGAGGTTATGGATTTCTGAGGATGGAAAAAACTGGTTTTACATTTACCTTGTGACATAGGTTCTCGGTTGGAATGGCATCTTTATGAAGTCTTTTTCCGCCGGCGTCAGTTAATTCGTTATTACTGTTATGAAAATGAGCTGAGCAACTTCTGCTATATTTGGTTGGAATCAAATTTTGGTCTCTCCCGCATGTGGCACCCATTTACGTTTTTGCGCCGGATCTTTTGGAAAACTGCGATATATAAATGAAATAAAATAATAATAAGCTGACGACTCGATTCTATATTATTTTTTATCGACTACTTCACATCACTAAAAATCAACAAAACAATTTTCTAGTAAAAATTTGACCACGAAAATTGTAAAAACTAAGCGGTTTACAACTCACCACAAAAATGTGATACCAGCAAGCTTTGTAGTTTTGCTTGCGGCATGGTTTCGGCACAATTTCACCGCACAATTATTAATGTTTTGTTTTATTTATTTTATTTCTGATATTTTATGACAGAGATGTTGTCCATGAAATGTGTCCATGTCACATGCCGTGAACCAAAGAGATTTGAACCTCGCTACGCTCGGTCAAGCGTAGCGAGGTTCAAATCTCTTTGCCGTGAACGACTATTTGAAAGAAAAGTGTGAACGTGTGTGTGAGTTAGCCGGCACCCATAGTACGTTTTGATTACAACTCCATCTGGGCGCGTAATTTTTTTTTTCCTTCATGGTACTATTACTTTATTCTGTGACAAAGTGCTTTTTGTTTGACAGTGTCCCCACCGGGAATAGAATCCAACCCTTCCGGATCGAGAGCCGAGCGCTCTTACCACTAGGCCACGGAGCGGAGGAATCAACACACAATTGTCTCTCACCACGACCTCTCAAATTAGTGCTTCGATTTACCTTTGTGAATCATAATTGCGTCTTTTGTTGATGAGTCCGCACTTTGATCTTAAGTATAATAGACTGGGAGTAAATCTTGAGCAAATAAATGCAGATCTATTCGGTTTAGGAATTGTGGGTCAAGATTTTAATTGTTGGCGCAGTATCCTTGATAGTAATATGTGCTAGCTGGATGTGACACACAAAAATGTTATATTATAATTTATTTTTCAACACATTTGCTCATAAAACAGCTCTATTAGTACTGTGTAAAGGTCCATAATCCATCCTATTAAACACGCGTGCTTCTTCCATTATATTACTGCACTAATGTTTTATTATTGTTTTTTTTTATTTCGCCAAGGAGCAAGGAGTTTTTATGTCATTAATGTTCATATATAGTACATTACTGCAGCGGTCGAAAAAAAGGGTATTGAGGGACGAACGCCGAGGCCCACATACGTGAGTCCATCAATACCTGGTTTCGGCCAAGGCTTGTATAGTGCTTTTCTCAAACAATGCGCGGATATTCAAATTCTTACATAAATTACTTACATTTTCGGTCTCTTCTCTTTTTGCCACTGAAAAAGTTCTCATCCTATACTATTAAACGAGCAATATTTGTATATATATAAATATATATATTTGTAATCGGTTTGTCGAAAACGGAGGAGAAAAAGCTGGTTCCATTTTGAAATTAGATGACAGAAATGAGTTTTCATAGTAGTTTTCCCGACCGTTAGACACGGAAGAAATGGATTTTCATACTAACTTTCCCGGCCGCTGCTCGCATGTTTTCTACCAGTACGGATACTTAGATTTTGCTCTAAGAAGGTTGTCAAAATAATGATTGAATTTCCAAGCATGTTTGAGAAAATAATATTTTCATGAATAAATAAACTGTGTTCGAAATTATGAAAAATTAACGTTTATTTCATGAAAATATTTAAATTAACCAACTAACTAAATATAAGTCGTTTTTGTAAGAAAATACTTCGTTTTAAATAATTTAAGGAGTAGGCTGTTAGTCAGTTTAGTCAACGTGCCTCCTGTGCGCGCATGTCTTCTATATGTTTGGTAAAGAAGTAATGTGCGCGCCATTTTCACAAATATTGGTGGTGTTTGTTGTAATTTTTTTGAAAAGTATCGAATTCTACATATTAAAAAAATAAAACAGTAGGTAATTAATGTAGTTTCTCAACGTAGAAAATAATAAGACACAAAACACAAGTCTAGAGTATCGGTTGTACGTAGATATGTAAGGAAAAAATTCCTAGCTTCTGTTACGAATTTTCCTTCGGGAAAAAGGGTAAGAAAATTTTACTTGCTTTTATTTTTATTCGCAAATGTGTTGAAAAACGTCGTAAGAAGCGCGTGCGCTTTAGTCATTACACTCGCGGCTCCATTACGCCTCGAGCATAATCACTAAAATAGCGCACTTGCATCTTAATATACTATTAATATCCGGAGTATGAATAAAAACTACACGACAAAAATTTTATAAGTACGAATTAGATTTTATAGTTCGGTTGGAATCAGAATGCTGGTTAAGTTAAACTCAATTCGCTAAGCTAAATAAATAAAAATGATTTTTTTTATAGTTTTAACTGAAAATTTAGACTATTTTAGGAAACTAATTTACTTTTTTCCGCCTAAAATACTATTATTAATTTTATATTAATTTTTTAAGTTTTAAAGTTGATGACGTCATTTCACAGCAGACGATGAAACGATTGCCATACCAAAACGAAATCGCGGGTTGGTAGGAAAAATCTTTAGCCAAGTTATGCTTGGTTTTATATAGAAAACCTTTTTACAGCTAAATCGTCAAAACTAAATATCTTTCGGGTGCTTTTGGTTCTGTGATTTAGCTACTAAACTCTAAAATTTATTTAGATCTAATTGTGTTGTTTATGGTCAAGCAGGTTATGTACTTCTTCATTGGTCATCAACCTTTTTGGTAATATTTTTTACACATTACGGGTATCCCCGTCTTTGACACATTTTTATGTCATGCTAAATGTTGTTTAAAATCACGCATTTTTTTTGCAAAAACAGTGAAATATTGTTGCGTAAATGGCTGCAAAATTAATAGCTTTGCTATTTGCGGAATATTCTTCTATGGGTATGCATTATTCCTTTGATTTTTCTATGAAAAAGCCGAATTGTTTTACGTATGAAGTAGGGTGGCTATAATGTACGATGTTTGAATATACAGGAAAACAAAAGGTACAACCACATCAGTACTGTGTGACGTGAATCTGCGGAAACTGCCCATAAAACTGAACAACTTGTCCCAAAGAACATTATGATAGACTAGTCCCAACTAACATTATGGACGACACGCGGGGAGCCAATGAACAATTCGCACACCTGCCCTGCGCTCCCTCGCGATATTTCGAGCCACATTTACGGTCAGCATCGGAGTTTAGTGCCGTGATTATTGAGAGGTATTATGTGAAGTTTTTTTACATTGGGTTGGAATTTATTTAACAGAGTTTCATCTTTCGATATTGGTATGCCTCTTACGGCCAGTTGCATAAAGCGACATTTTGTTTTGTTTTATTCATTGATAGACCGACCTATTTTCTCGATTCATCCATAACTTCATTTAAAAAGTAGGGGGCTTGCGACTAGGCCGAAATGCAGTTGGTTGATGTTGAGTTTTTACAAGAATACCAACAAAGACCTTTATCGGCCTGTTGTTCACGGACGGACAGAAGGGACGCACGTATAGATAGACTAGCTGTTACCCGCGACTTCGTCCGCGTAGATTTTATAAAAAAACAGAACTCGAACTTAATTGAAACATATTTTACGGAGCGCTTATCCTTCTTGATCCCTACGTAAAAGATGCATTTGTACTTATCCAAGTTGAATAAATGCATCTTACTACAAACTTAATTATCTTTTGATTTTATTTAACTGGTAGGTAGTGCGGAATTTTCATTGTCAACCGTTACAGGCGAACTTAAAAAAGAAGGCAATAAAGGGAGTGAAGTGAATGGGTAGCGAGGAGGTATTCATAAAAGTAAAAAAGGTCCCTATTCCTCCCTATCTATCCTTTTGTATCCCCCCCCCCTACATTCCCACTCCCCCTCGGATCACCCTCTCCCACTCTCTCTTCCTCTCCCTCGCCCCTCCCTCTTCCCCCCTCACCCTTCCTTCCCCCTCCATTTCCCCCCTTCCCCTCTCCCCATCACCCTCCCTTTCCCCCCTCGCCCTCCTCCCATTCCCCTCCCTTTCCCCCTTCCCCTCACTCATCCTCCCCTTCCCCCTCTCCCTCCCTCTACCCCCCCCTCCCTCTACCCCCTCCCACGCCCTCTACCCCTCCCTCCCCCTTTCTCTCCCCTCATTTTCCCCTCCCTTACACTCTCTCCCTATCCCTCCCCCTCTCCCTCTCCCTATCCCTGACCCTACCCCTATCCCTGCTTCTACCCCTAACGCCATCTTAACCGCTATCCCTATCCTTATATAAACATACAACTGACACTCATATTGATTTTTAGACATTTCAAACCTATCGAATCCCAACCCCATCCCAGGGGTGGTGGTATTTCACGTCCACCACGTTGGATTTCAAAATCATTGTAGTTTTCGTAATCAGCGACCCGATAAACCATACGAACGACACCCATATTGATTTTTAGACATATCAACTCTATCGCACCCCAACCTCATCCCCAAGGGATGATAGCATTTCACGTCCACCATGTTGGATTTCAAAATTGTTGTAGTTTTTGTAATCAGCGGCTCGATAAACCTTACAAACGACACCCATATTGATTTTTAGACATTTCAACCCTATCGCACCTCAACCTTATCCCCAGGGGATAATGGTAGTTTACGTCTACCACGTTGGATTTCAAAATTGTAGTAGTTTTCGTAATCAGCGATACTTAGTTGAATAAAAAAGTCCCATCAAAATCGGTTAAGTAGTTTCGGTGTGCTGTAGCAGATACAACCCCGCTAGAGTATTATTGTATGTGTAGATTCCCACGGGAATGAGATATTTTCCCGGGGTAAAAAGTAGCCTATGTCCGTCTCCAAGTTACCATCTATCACCATACCAAATTTCATCAAAATCCGTTCAGCCGTTTAGGCGTGAAAGAGCAACAAACAAACAGACAGACAGACAGACAGACAGAGTTACTTTCGCATTTATAATATTATAATTAGTAATTAGTAATATTAGTAATTAGTAATTAGTAAATAGTAAATATTAGTAAATTAGTAATAGTAAAGTAATTAGTAATTAGTAATATTAGTAATTAGTAAATTAGTAATTAGTAATTAGTATATTAGTATTAGTATATAGTATATTAGTATATTAGTATTAGTATATTAGTATTAGTATTAGTATATTAGTATGGATGGACAGAAAGAAAGCTGATGTACGAGTGGTGTTCAATAAGTAGTGAGAATGAACAACATATTGGTTTTAAGTCTTTTGATGTTTGTAAGTATTGATAGTTTATTTCAGACATTTTAGTAAACCTACCAAAGACTTGGGCCATAATATTAAGAAACGTATAAATGAGGTAAAGTTTAAGAGCCAGTCCATATTTTTGAACCTATTCCTATTCCGTGTGAGTAAAAAAAATGTAAAGTCGGAACTAAATCTATGAATTAGGAAATAAAATCTTTTATTTATTTGATAATTTTGTTACATGTCGTACCTTTAATAAAATTTGTTTATCAATAAACAATAAGTCATAAAATACAAGTCAAATATTATTCATTGCTTTGCTTCTGATGATGACGCATCGTACTCGGACTTTTCTGGAAAGCAAGAAAGGAAGAAGAAAAAATGAAAAAAGGTTTATTTTGGAAACAAACAAAAAGAATGCTGCTGCTGAAAAAACTCCGATCCAATTGTTGAATATCACCGAGTGATAAAATATAATTTTTGAGACATCAAAAATTAATGTACCCTGATAATCTGTTAAAATATGAACCATAATACATGAAAAGTAATAATCCATCCCTACTTTATATTTAACGAATGTCAATCCCATCAAACCGCACTTTTGTAAAGAAAAAATTTTAATTTTGAATATTTCGGGTGATGTACTTTGTACTCATGACATGCTTGAATAATATTCATGACATGCAAATAATATCATGCTTGAATAATATTCTCATGTTATACATAACATCAAATGAAACGTCAACTACTTGGAAGGGGATTTACCATAGTTACCATGCTTGTAAGCGTTGTGGCTGGCGACCGCTGTTGTTGGTGACCGCAGTACGTAAGATGAGACGATACATACAGGAGGACGCTGCTGCCCATCCTCCAGTTAATAAGCCCTTAGTCACCACTTACGACACCCACGGGTACAGATGGGTTGGTACTATTCTTTGCCGGCACCACATTGACTTGACTTGATTTACCTCTATGATTCTACGATTGAGCCACGAGCCAAACCAAAGATGAATCCTCAGCGTTGCAAGGGTTTCAATGCACGAGACGCAAAATACTTTTTTATTGCCGAGCGAAACACAACTTTTCAGGTAGAGACGAAAGTATAAAATCTTGCCAAATAAAATATTGAAAATGAAGCTGCTAATCCAGTGGGCTTCAATAATAAGACAACCCCAAGCCTAAAATAGTTTGGTCACCCTACTTTGTGACAGAGATGCATTACCGACTGTTGGCGTTTAACAGAAAGAGCACAGAGAATAAAAGTTTTCTTATCTAATGATTTTTTTCACTTGTGGAATGACGTCACTCAGTGGTCAAATGAATGTTACAACTGCCGCAGCATTTTTGAATATATTACCGCAATCAAATTACCTTTCTATTCGAAAATAACAAAATATGGTATGATATAAAAATATCTCGAAATGGTTTTTGTATTTCAGTGTGTTATATCATATTTATCTTGGCCAATTGGCTCATTAAAACCCCTTTATACTTTTTTAATTTCGAGCGGTGCGTATTCGTAAAAAAAAAAGTTTTTCTAATTTTTCTCAGAAATGTGTTCTATATCACTTATACATCATAAAAAACTAGTCTCCCAAAAATGTCCGTCCGTCGGTCGGTCTGTCCGTCACGCTTTGGCCTAGCGGCTAAACGAATGGTCCGATTGACACCATATTTTGAATTTAGGAGTTTTATGCAAATCCATCGAAGGGTTCTAAGTGGTTTCTTGCTGGCTCTCATTTTGAGGGTAGCTGTCATACAACGAAAATAAAAAATCTAAATTTTCTCAAAAACAGCTCATAGAGTCTTGATCAAACTTTGCATGACCAAGCATCTCCATGTAAGATATCTTGCACCATTATCAATTGATCTGTGTAATTTCATATAAGGGGTTTCCTGTACCACCAAATCGTAAATATGTGATTTACCCAAAATTGGTTCCATTGAGTTTATTAAAATTTTCTATAATATTAATCCTGGATCGGTTGTCTACCTGACTGGATATTCTTAATGATTTTTTTGAATAACATTTTGTACACAGGGTGTACCAAAAACTGAAAGGGCTTGCTCAGATGACTAAACTGAACAATTATCCATTACATGTTTTGGGAAATTAAAAAATCTCCATGTAAGTATCCTACGGTAGTACGAGTATCCATTGATCTGTGAAAATTCATATAAAGGGTGTTCCAGTACTACCAAAAGTTAAACATGTGATTTACTCGAAATTGTTTGAGGTTTGTTTGTTTATATGTTTGACAATTTGAATTCTGAATTGATCTGTATATTTCATTCGAACATTTTTTTGGAAAAACGTAAATAAAAGTTTGTATTTCCATACTATGTGTATGGCATTACAAATTTAAGTTTGCGGTTGATAGTTTTTCCTTGAGTATTGCGAGAAAGTAAGTGCAGTGCTGCTGTACCATTTATTTTCTTTCTTTATGATGGTGTAGTTTTCTATGCAAAAACAAACCTCAACTGAAAATGATTTTTATTTTAACACTTTCTGTGTTCGGATAAATCTACAAAGTAGAAAATCGCAAAATTTCACAACCACAGGCAGGATTCGAACCTGCGTCTTCTGCGTAAGTACAGCAGACGCTTTACCGACTAGGCTACTGTGGTTCTCCCCGATGTTGTGAAATTTAGCGACCTCTATACGCATTCCAACGTTGCGTTTGTGCTGCCACCTACCAAGCATTTTTGCTGTACTAGCTCAACTAGTCCATCATTGCAGACAGACTTCGAGTGGAAAATTGGTAACACTACGTATAATTGAAAATGATTTTTATTTTAACACTTCCTGTGGGCGGATATTTCTACAAAGTAGAAATCGCAAAATTTCACAACCACGCAGGTTCGAATCCTGGAACCTGCGTCTTCTGCGTAAGTACAGGCCGGATTCGAACCTGCGACTTCTGTGGTACTTACGCAGAAGACGCAGGTTCGAATCCTGCCTGTGGTTGTGAAATTTTTACGATTTTCTACCTTGTAAACCTCAACTGAAAGATTTATGAACCACCGTTCAAAGACGCTTGTTGCCTTATATGCTCCACTTCTGACACAACAGCTATAATTTGCATTTAGGTCTCACAGAGTGATTGATGTTTGTCGGTAACCCCACCGGGGATCGAACCCAGAAACTTACTTTTAATCAGCACATAGAAGAGGTATGCAGTCGCGCCTCTAAGTCGCTGGGTTTTGTAATCAGACAGTCGGCCTGTTTCACGAATAGACATGCCATACTCGCACTCTACTATGCATATGTTCGCAGTATCTTGGAGTATAACTCAGTTATTTGGGATCCTCACGAAGATAAGTATAAGGTTTTGTTGGAACGAGTTCAACGTAAATTCGGACGCTTTCTTTAAAAAAAAATATACGGATTTTACCCTTTTCTATACCCTTCTTTATTTGTAGCAGGAATGGTGGGTATCAACACCCTAGAACTAAGACGCAAATGTGCTTTACTTATCCATTATTACCTACTTCTCAATGGAAGAATTGACAATTCTGACACTTTAGCCTGCTGTAGGCTATTTGTACCTCAGAATGCTTGCCGGTTTCGATCTCTACGGTTGACGGCGGCGGCGCCTGCTCGATCTGACACGGCTCGGTATGTGCCCACATCGCAAGCGCTGCAGTTAATTAACGCCATGATTGCTCAACAACCACTTATGGATGTATTTCATGACAATTTGACAAAATGTGTTATTTACTGTTTTAGTTTTTTAAGTTAGTTCTAAGCCATTTAATTTGCTGTATGTTTTGGTTTTACTGTAAGTGCAGCAAAAAACTTGTAATAAATAATAATAATAATCTCTGGATCGAAAGCCAAACTCTTACAGCTAGACCATGGAGGCTTTTAAGTTCTACTGGACATTGAGCCCGGAACAGTATCCGTTGGTCCCTAAGAAGCCATTTCGGTCAAAAGCAGGAAGAATGGCAGTGTTACTAAGATAAATGCGATACAGCGCGTTCAGAACAAGTCCGTCTATGACGGTTATTTTCTGCGCATGGGTGACAGGCGGAGAGCCAATGAACGAACCTCTCACTTCCTCTTTTTGACTTCTGCGCATAACGGTCACAGACAGAGTTATTTTGCACGTGGTATACACGAATGATTCTCCCGTGTAGTGCGGACTACTTACCTGCTAGTGCAATATTTGTACTAGGACTGTAGAGGCGAGGAGAAGTGACTTCGAAGCGTGGTGTCTTGGCGCATCGAGGCGCCTCGCTGTATCGATGAAGTTCCTGTAGGCCGTCACCCGCACATAAATGGCGGAGGTCTCATCAGTTGTGACGCCGCTCGCGATGCCGGCCAGGATGCCTAAGCTGCTGTTCTCATGAGGATCGCCGGTATTCTTGCACACCAGTGGACCACCTGCATATTACTACGTATTTATCATCACAACAAACAAAATCATTACATTGTCATGTCAGCCATCCGTGTGGTTCCGGCAAAGAATACTGCCAACCCGTCTCTACCCGTGTCGTAAGAGGCGACTAAGGGTATATAAACTGGAGGATGGGCAGCAGCAATTTCTTGAGTATCGTACCATCTTACATACTGCGGTCACCAACAACAGCGGCCGCCAGACCCAACGCTTACAAGCGTGGTCACTATGGTAAATCCCCTCTTAAGTACCACGCGTTTTTGCTGGAGTTCTGGAGGGAGCTCCCTGTCCTGCAGTGAACGTTTCATGGGATATTATGATGATGATGTCAGTTGAAAGATATTCACTGCTGCAGCAGCAGAACTATCCCTTTTTAGGGTTCCGTAGTCAACAAGGAACCCTTATAGTTTCGTCATGTCCATCTGTCTGTCGCAACATTGTTGACTTTAGCAGTGTAATTATCTGACCTGAGTCTCCTATGCCTACGTTTTTGACACCGTCAGAAGTGCACAAATTGAGTGCCATGTTTCGATTGTGTAACTTGGTACACTGGCTCGCAGATAGCATTCGCAGGTCTGCCTTCATCAGCTGTCGCGATGTCTGATAACAAATATAAAAATCTCATCAAAAATCCTTATTGGCTGTATCTTTGATAGGTACGTAGGTACAATCAAGAAAACTTCAAGCTCCCACCCACGTCACGTCCTCTCACCCGCTCTCCTCTCACCACCACTAGCTCAGCACGCAACCCCTCACCCCTGCCCCCTCCTCCTCACTCCCTCCCCTCTTACTCTCCACTCGCCACTCCTACCCCTTCCACTACACCTCAGTTCCAAACTCCCCCCACCCCTAACCCCCTCCCCCTCTGCTTAGCTCGATGTAGTACCAATTATTGCTGCCAGAAAGCCACTACCTACTTTGCATGAAATGACCCCCCAAACGAAAGTATAGGCGTATCCACGTCAATGTTCATTGCTGGACAGAGACCTCTCAGAATTTCCAAGATTCCGGTTCCGGAAGGCACGTTAAAGACCCGGCTACAATTTATGAAAGGAGTCGTTAAATAAGCCATGTCAGAGGTGTTGGATGGAGAAAAACCTGAAAGAAGACCAAATAGAAACCAACTCAGCGCAAAATCGTGCTCAGCAGAAAAGAATGACAAGGAGACAAATCCACACAAAGCGCTTTTTTTAAATACAAAGTTATCTGATCCCACACTAGGCAGAGCCTGTATTTAAGACTGATACACATACATAAATAGATAAATAACACCCAGACACAGTACAAACACTTGTGTCACACGTTTGCCCTCCTGGGCGGGGATCGAACCCGCGGCCCACGGCTGAAAGATAGGCGAACTACCAAACACACCAATGGGCTTGTGGCAGGCTTTGAAACATCATTTATAATGCGCACGGCTAAGGAGTGGAATTCTCTGTCTGCGTGATGCGTCTGTGTTCCCGAGCTCTAATAATAACCCGAATCTATTTAAGTCGCGAGTAAAAAGGCTTCTTCTGGACAAGTTCTTTCCATCGTTGACCTCATATCTGTCCTCAGGGCTAGATCGAGGTCAAGAGTAAGCCCATACACAGTAAAAAAAAGAAGGCCGACCCAAAGTAAAAGAAGCAAGGGAAACGCGGATATATTATAGAAGTGTTGGATGGTTCAACAACTTGGACACCACATCGATCATCGATCTTAAGCACACGATATGATATGACCACAAAGTTCTACTCTAGGCCTTTGTTTCCTGGTTGGTTTAACTCACTAACCTTATCACCTTCCATGTCTCCGAAACCGGAGACGAGACAAGTTCCTGCATAGTCTTTATATACTGACGCGTAGGTAATCGGCTTAATTTTATCTGTCCATCTACAAAAAGAAAACACTATGAACACCAGAGAAATCCAGTGCCGTGAGTACAGGACACACATATTATTTTATTTATTTATTCGTATGGCTAGAAATTATAAAACAGAGTAAAATGTCTAATTTAAATGCTTTCAGCCACTTCATAGCGTCGTCTTTCTCAAGACTGATCAGGTCCTCAAGGGGGCCATTATATAGTCTCAAAGGGCACTCTTTCATGATGTGGTGCATACTTTGCACTTCGGCTCCGCAGTCGCAGCGCGGTGAATCTGTCCACCCACATCGATGATTGAATTGGGCGCAGCGGCCTGTGAGTAGCTTGTTGAGTTTGCACCATTCGTGCCTTGGCAAATCAAACCCCTTTAATTTGGTACCAGGGACTAACTTGGGGGTGATGTTAACTAGCGTCCGCAGGAAATGTACCCACTGTAACCCTGCACGTGTCCCCCGGGTGGTGCTAAAGAGTTGACAACTTTTGGCTGCTGCACTGCTCTGCTTATAATCTTTGAGCCTCGCAGCGCTACACAGAGTATTTATATGTGTCTAGCTACACACTTACACAAACACCCAAAGCCGAGAGCAACTACCCAAATTCATCATTCGAATTTCTGCCTCGACTAATAAACTTTTTTCGCAGCAGACAGCTGCTCTACTACTGCGCCATGCGTTAACGCCGTTATAATGAATCACCTATAAAAACACATTTTGACTCCTTTCTCACCTGATGGTGACTATGGAGTCGAAGATGTAGTATGCCTACCTAGAAGATGCCTGAACGCTCTTGCCTTGAAGAGATCCAGATTGTACGTTTTTTTTAAACTATGTATGGGCTTACTCTTGACCTCGATCTAGCCTTGAGGACAGAGATGAGGTCGACGATGGAACGAGCTTGCCCAGAAGAAGCCTATTCCCTCGCAACTTAAAAATATTCGGGTTATAAGAGCTCGGGAACACAGACGCAGGCAGAGAATTCCACTCCTTAGCCGTGCGCATTATGAAGGATGTTTCAAAGCGCTTTGTGCGGATGTGTGGAATATCAACCAAATATGGGTGATATCCTGCGGTGCACCTTAATTCCCGATGGTAGAATGGAATGGCGGAATAAGCTCATGGAGCTCTTAGTGAGAAACATCCCTCAAGGTACCGTGACTATCTTTTGGGACTCCAAACAAGCAGGAGGTGAGGTGTCCCGTGTATGTGCTCTCAGTCAACACATCTTTCATCTTTTCTTTTTTTATGCATAAAACATAATCCTGATCAAACAAACCACCCCTTGTCATCGATGATGCAAAGGTGCCTATGACACTGGCAGCATTTCTCGTTATAAGGCAGTGGAGTGGAGTGGGCACCTTTGCATGAGGTATGATCCGTAGCGAGGGTCACAACCCTTACTTCAAAGGTACTGGCCAACTTCAGCGGCAAAATCTTTAGCCTCACTGCCCCAGCAGCCCACGGTTTCGACTGCAAATGGTACAAAGACATAATTGGTCTCCAAAGCAGAGTATGTATGCCGCATCTTTAATGCCCTGCTCTTAGCCCAGCTTCTCTAAAGGGACGACTAACATGCGAGGCAGCAAATTAGCATTGTTTATTAAAACTTTTGAAAGATGTGTTGACTGAGAGCACATACACGGGACACCTCATCACCTCCTGCTTGTTTGGAGTCCCAAAAGATAGTCACGGTACCTTGAGGGATGTTTCTCACTAAGAGCTCCATGAGCTTATTCCGCCATTCCCCTTCTACCATCGGGAATCAAGGTGCACCGCAGGATATCACCCAGATTGATATTAATAGTAATACCAGATTGATATTACTAGATTGATATTACTAGATTGATTTTACTAGATTGATATTACTAGATTGATGTTACTAGATGATTCAGTCAATACAAATAAGTCAGATACATTAAATCAAAAATATTAAATGAAAGTATTAAAAAGATGTCAAAAATAAAGTTCCCACACTGGATTTCTACTTAGTCAAAAAGCCCTCCCCGAATCGTACCGGACGCAAAGGTGCCTATCACACTCGCCGCGTTGCCACGTTGGATGGCAATGGACAACCTTTGCGCCAGGTTGATAAATTGATTCAATAAGAATCTTATTAAGATATTGATTTTAGAATTAAATTGTGTTTATAAACAAATATAGCGTCTTACTGATACGGCTCACGTAGGAAGACGACAGCGACGTCATGGCGCGGAAACACGTAGTTGTTGGGAAAGTGAACGGAGTGTATGGTGCGCCATTGGCCTTTCTTCTCCGAGTCTTTCTTTTGGTATGTCATTAAATTTATCAGCGAGCCAGCCACCGCGTACTTCCCGTTTAGAAATGATTTTTTCGCACGACCTGCATAAATTGTTATCACTATTATAAAAACAGTGTGACGGGTTCTTACCACGATATGGGTTTTTGGTGAGTTTCCGATATTTCGGCGCTGTTGCAAGCACCATGATCACGGATGAACTGGAGTCTGCGGGTAGTTAGTTACCTTTGCTGTCTTATTAGTGACAAATTATTTCACTAATAAGACAGTGGGTGCCATGGGCAGCGGTGACCACTTACCACCAGGTAGTCCACCAGCTCGTTTACCCACTTGTAAAATAAAAAACCGGCCAAGTGCGAGTCGGACTCGCGCACTGAGGGTTCCGTACCACCACATAAACATAATTGTATTCGTTGAAATTTCAGTAAGTTAATGTGCTAGATTTTTTTAGTCCGAGACGCGCTTGACCAAATTTTATTATTTGTTGTTATTGTATAGCTTATATGCTCTATAAACATACCAATTTTCAAGTTTGTAAGTGTTACCGTTTTTAAATAGAACTAAAACAAAAATCGCGACCATCCAACTTGACCCCTCTCTTATATGAATGTTCTTGAAACGGGAGCTCACCACAATTGGTTACCATTAGTTGTGAGAAAAGTTGTAATATTTAATGATTTCAGACTTTTCCCATTATTTGTACTGTGAGACCTAGCTTCTTGCCAAATTTCATAATTTTAGGCCTACGGGAAGTACCCTGTAGGTTTTTCATTTTTGAATAAATGTATGGAGATGAGGACATAAAATGCCATATCTTTTGATTGCGTCGTTGTAAAAAATTTAAATTTTCAGATCTTGTGTGGTTCATGGATCCTAATATGTGGTATTAATTTCAGCCTGATACCTTTACTCGTTCGTGAGATAAAGGGTCTTGACAGACAGACAGACAGACAGACAGACAGACAGACGGACAACAAAGTGATCCTATAAGGGTTCCGTTTTTTTCTTTTGAGGTACGGAACCCTAAAAATAATACTCGTAAGTCCTTGTCTTACCGGAGTGTCTGCACCAGCGGTCCCATTGCTTTTTACTTCGGAAGCAATGTGCTGCAGACATGATTTCCTTGGGGCTGATGATGGTGCCGCCGCAAAAGGTGAAGAATATCTCCGCTTCACGTGACCACATCCTGGAATGATCATCTCAATCGCATACAGTAGAAGACACATAATTCCGACGGTGACGGTAGTTTGATTTGCAAGTGTACAATCAATAGCAGTTCAAGCTTAGTCTTTGCCGTAAAAGCTATACGATTACTGTTCGAAACATGCAAATTTAAAACTTCGTCCCTTGATAATACAGTAGGATATTGATTGGATGCTAATCACTGTATGTGACATTGTGACTGTTACTGTAGTGTATGTTACTTTATTAGTGTGCAATAAAGTGTTATTAATTCATTCATTCACTGCTAATTTGACAATTCCTCCAACTAATATTCAACGCCTTGTTCAACTCTATTGTCAGTGAACCTAGTTATGAATTTGACTGTAGTGAAGTAGTATCACTACAGTCAAATGAAAATAGACCACCTGCTTTTGATTGCACAGATCGCTGAAACATCGCACGATTCACACGCCTGCCTTAGATTAGACAAGTGACTTTCCAGACTGGCATTAGCTTACGAAATGTTGCGTGACATCTAATGTCAATTCCATACGTTTTTAGTGATACTAGTTGAAAGCCACTTCTTTGTAACATCGAAGCTTTGTCCCTATACAGGGGTGTTAGAAAAAGTACCAATTTACTTTTAACAAGATGTTGTATAAGTAGAATAAAGTAAAAAATAACATTAAAATAAAATACTTCCTAAGAAAAAAAAAGTTCAAGTTGGCAACCCTATTCTAAGAATCACAACGCGCTCCCCCTCCCCGGCGCGGCGCACCAATTGTAAACAAGTAAAATAGGTACCTACATGCGCGCCGCGAGTCTGGCGAGGGTTGACACAATTAAGTTTAAATAAAAAAAAATCTGTTTTATATTTACTTTCGTGGACATCTTTACTATGTTACTATATTTTTTCTTTCAGGCAAATTATTACAACAGTATTTTTTTCAGTAAAACATTATAGATTATTAAGAAAATGTATATTAAAGGTAAAACAGATTAATTTAAGTCTGTATACTATCATGGCTATCATCGGAATATTGTTTTTTTTTTCACGCAAAACATAAAACTAATGTATTCAGTGAAATACACAAGTGTATAGACAAGATAATTAGATCAAATAATATGTTAAAGACAAAAACGATTTAAGCCTCATAAAGAGATTTCACATTCACTTCGCGGCGTCCCCAAAATAAGTAATAATAAGAAAATAAGGGTACGCTTTTGTTTCGCTTCTCGGTTGCAGCCCAAATGCATTAACACCTGTTCTAGGCCAGGCGCTATGGCGGTCTCTCTCACTCACTCAAAAATATGATACCTACACGTTTTCCTCACTAAAAACGCATAGCAATATTAACATTTATTCACTTATAGCGTTGCGTTGTAGTCTTCCTTGACATTGAGAAAGCCTTTGACCGTGTGTGGAACACCGGGCTTCTCTCTAAACTAATCTTTGTCTTCAGAACGATCAATATTTCTCATTCTCCTAAGCGAAACCCATCCGAGCTGGTCTGCCCCAGGGCAGCTGTCTGTCGCCCTCGCTTTACGCCTATACACCAACGATATTCCGACTCTCGAAGGTGACCACCTTCGAGAGGGTGAATGATTCAGATTCAGATAATTTTATTCAATGTAGATTCTTTACAGAATACTTATTGAATGTCATGCAGAATACAATGCAAGTAGAGCGAGTCTACGCCGTTTCGGATCGTGCTATGGCAGCGTAAAAGAAAATGAGGCGTAGAGCTTGCACTCTTCGCAGACGACAGCGCTTACTTTGCCTCCTCTAGGAGTACAAAGATAGCCACAGCTCGAATGCAGCGCCTGCTCGACTTACTGCCCCATTGGATGGACCAATGGCGCATGGCAGTTAATGTCAGCAAAACTCAGGCGCTACTAACTGCGCAAATCAACCTTCCCCCTCCGCTCAAATTAAGACGGCAGAATGAGATCGAATGAGTACCCACGGTGCGGTACCTCAGCTGCATCATTGACCGTAAGCTGCGGATGAAGCCTATGGTGACACACGTCACAAACCAGGTCAAATCCCACCTCACTCCCACCTTACGAGGATTGCCCCCCTGCACGCGCGTCCACCTGACGAGCGCAGTGCACTCCCTCGCGATTTATTGAGTCCTCCCTCACCCTCACCTCCTACTCGCACCACAAACAGCCCTCCACACCCTGGAGACGACAGACGCTTAGCCATAGACAACAGCAAACCGACAGACCAATGACTCTACGTCGCTAACGCGTCTGAGAGTGCATGTCCTGAAACCCGGCTAGTCCTTGAAAGTATACCTATTCCAGTACCTACACAAGGTCTAGCCAGACAGGAACAACCTATAGGGCACAGCCCATCATGACCGCAGAGCCTAGGGCCCGGTGAGATCCAGCTCGGGTCAAGAGGGTTACCTCAATCCCGCACCTGCGGCCGCCTAATGAGGCTGCACTCGGCTACAGACGTCCCGACGAAACGATACGATCACTTTTAGCAAAATCTATAGGTCATCATAACATCCCATGAAAGGTCCAATATAGGACAGGGACCTCCCTACAGAATTCTAGCTTTTGCTGGAAAAATGTGGAGGGGAAGTACCATATTCACCTCGCTTGTCAGCGTTACGGCTGGCCCCATGGACCGCGGTTGTAGGTGACCACAGTAAGTAAGATGGTATGATACACAGGAGGATGCTGCCGCCCATCCTCCAGTTTATAACACTTAGTCGCCTCTTACGACACCCACGGGTATGTATGAGATGGTACCATTCTTTGCCGGCACTACACGGGACATATAGGTACCATTTCACAACTCAAAACTAAGAAAAGCTTTGAAAATATAAACAAAAGTTAAGTGTCCCTTAAGAAAAACGAATAGCAATATTCACATGATAGCCATCGAAATTAAATAAAAATAAATGGTACAGCAGCACTGCACTTACTTTCTCGCAATACTCAAGGAAAAACTATCAACCGCAAACTTAAATTTGTAATGACATACACATTGTATGGAAATACAAACTTTTATTTACGTTTTTCCAAAAAAATGTTCGAATGAAATATACAGATCAATTAAGAATTCAAATTGTCAAACACTAAAACAAACAAACCGCAAACGATTTCGAGTAAATCACATGTTTAACTTTTGGTAGTACTGGTGCACCCTTTATATAAATTTTCACAGAGCAATGGATACTACCGTAGGATAATTGTATGGAGATTTTGTTAATTTCCCAACACATGTTCCTTATGGATTATTGTTCAATTTAGTCTACTGAGCAAGCCCTTTCAGTTTCAGTCAGGTAGACAACCAATCCAGGATGAATATAATAGAAAATTTTAATGAACTCAGTGGAACCAATTTTGGGTAAATCACATATTTACGATTTGGTGGTACAGGAACATCCCTTATATGAAATTACACCGATCAATTGATACCAGCGGAAGATATCTTACATGGGGATGCTTGGTCGTGCAAAGTTTCATAAGATTCTATGAGCCGTTTTTGAGAAAATTTCAATTTTTCATTTTCGTTGTATGACAGCTACCCTCAAAATGAGAGCCACCAAGAAACCACTTGGAACCCTTCGATGGATTTGCATAAAACTCCTAAATTAAAAATATGATGTCAATCGGACCATTCGTTTAGCCGCTAGGCCAAACGATAAGTAATATAGAACACATTTTTGTGAAAATTAGAATAACTTTTTTTTTCACGAATACAATACCTTTCTCGCTCCGCTCGAAAGTAAAAATATACAGTTTTTTTTTACTCATATTAGTGCAAAGTTTGAGATACATTTCTTTGGCGCCGGACGTTGTTAATTTTTTGGGTCAGAGTTGACCAGTCTACTTTGGCAAGAAGCTAGCAAAGCACAAGTGAATGGAAAAGTCTAGAATTATTAAATATTACAACCGTTTTCAAAACCAATTATGACCAATAAAGGTGAGCTCCCGTTTTATATCATCATCATCAATGTAAACATTTCATGGGATGTTATGATGATGATGATTTAAAACGCAAGTAAATGGAAAAGTCTACATTTATTAAATATTACAACCTGTTACAACCTCTTTCAATTCTTGCAGTGGACATTTCATGGGACTAGTTAATAGAATCAGGCGTTACTTTGCGGAAGTCCATCTCAAAGAAATGAAACAAATATATAGCCACCTTCCGCAACAATGATGGATGCTATGTACTCACTGTGCACCGCCCGCCCGCCCGCAAATAAATGCGCATGCGCAGGCAACTGCAACACAGCAACCACCCAAAAACACTCTACACGTGTTTCGCCTCTACACGAGGCATCCTCAGGAGATGTTAGACCGACCAGTGCCAAACACCGAGTGAGTACATAGCATCCATCATTGTTGCGGAAGGTGGCTATATATTTGTTTCATTTATTTCATGGGACGTTATGATGATGATTTTAAACGCAAGTAAATGGAAAAATCTATAATTATTAAATATTACAACCGTTCTCACAACCACTTATGACCAATTAAGGTGAACCGTTTTAAATCGTCATCATAATCATAACATCCCATGAAATGTCCACTACAAGACAGGGAGCTCCCTCCAGAATTCTAGCTTTTGCTGGAAAAATGTAGAGGGAAAGTACCATAGTCACCTCGCTTGTCAGCGTTACGGCTGGCACCAAGGACCGCGGTTGTAGGTGGCCACAGTAAGTAAGATGGTACGATACTCAGAAGGATGCTGCTGCACATCTTGCAGTTTATAACCCTTAGTCGCCTATTACGACACCCCCGAGTATGTATGGGATGGTACTATTCTTTGCCAGCACCACACGGGACCGTTTGGTCCAGTTTAAATACATTCATATAAAAGAGGAGTATGGTTTGAGTAGACGTGGAGTTTCTAAAATCAGGTTTTGAAACGCTGTCAAAGAATTGAATAATACAGTTTTTTTCGCATAAGTAGTGCTTTTCTCGTTATAGAAATAACAAAGTCTTACTTGAATGCGACCTGATAGGGAATCTCGCCGTCCGTGGCAGGTTCACCATTCTTCACGCGGAATACGATTTCTTGACCATTCACCATCCGGCGGCCCACCACCAGGCCCGGCGTCCATTTTAACACCTCTGGCATGGTTACCCTAACGAACTGCAGGAAACCACTTCGTCATCACGTTCATTGTTACTCATCATTAACATCATTCGTATCAGTTTTATACAAAGGATCACGAACGACAGGGTCTTAAAGCGTGTTGGAAAGACCAGACAATTGTTTTACATATAAAAAAGCGGATATTTAGATTCAGATTTATTTCGTAATAAAATTACATGTCATAAAAGTTACATTGTAAAATAAAATAAAATAAAATAATTACATATTTTTTGTACCTAATAGGTACTTGCCAAAAAACTACGCATTATGTCAGGGGAAACGATTTTACACCGATATAAAACTCATTCATGCTCTGTTTACAAATATGCTGTAACTAAGAGAATCTCTGACGCAAGCAGGGAGCACATTGTAGGTTTGTGGACCAACAAAGTCCACTAGTTTGCGTGACTTAGCGCGGTACCGGTAGGGCACGCTAAGCTTATGACGGTTGCGCAAATTTAGACTGTGTTGATCACCTCGCGTAGGAAAACTGCACAGGTTTTGTCTCACAAGTTTACTTATTTGTAAAACGTACAAACAAGGCAGCGTTAGTATTTTTAATTCCTTGAATAGTTCCTGCGCTGGATAGTCATAGGGATTTCCTGCAATAATTCGCACGGCGCGTTTTTATAATTTTAAAACTCTGTCACGTTCGGCAGCTGTTCCCCATAGGTCAATGCCATATGTCATTATGGAATTAAAATAACCATAATACGCTTTTTTGATATTTTCGAGCGTTAGGCTAGAACGTAGTCTTGATAGTGCGTGACAAGCAGAGGCTAATCTATCACACATACTGTCTATATGGGAAGACCAAGTTAACCCAGAGTCAATGACAAAGCCTAAATATTTCACCTGGTCAACTTGGGGCACAGAGATTCCATTAACTGAAACGTTTAGGGTTGCGACGTTGGACCGGCGGAGTTGAAAGTGGACCAAGTTTGTTTTTTCTACATTAAGTTCCATACCATTGACAGAAAACCACTTGGACACATCGTGCATGACTCTGTTTACTTTTAGTTTTAGCTCATCTATTGAATCGGCTGATACTATGAGGCAAGTGTCATCAGCAAACGTGACGTACTCTGTTCCAGTGCTCTCAGCAATTATGTCATTGACCAGGAGGAGAAACAGGATATTTCCCATCACTGATCCTTGTGGGACTGAACATTCACCTATTGGTTCATATGTAGATTTAGAATTAAGTACAAAAGTTGCTTGTTTACGGTTTTTAAAAAACGATTGAATGGTTGTGTGAAATTTTCCACGGAAGCCGTAGTCCCACAGTTTTTGCAGCAGCAGTGAGTGATCGACCATCTCGAAGGCGCGCGAGAGGTCACAGAATATCCCCGCGACCCGCCGCCCGCCCTCCAGGTGACCCATCACTCTCGTAACTACGTCTCGCGCTGCGTCTGTCGTCGACCGCCCTGGTTGATACGCGTATTGTCGGACATTTAGTAATTTATTACTAGTTAGGAAACGCATAATACGGTCACCTAGCAGTCGTTCAAATAACTTTGATACTATTGGAATGAGTGATATGGGCCGATAATACTGGGGCTGGTGCATTTCGCCCTTTTCAGATTCAGATTCAGATAATTTTATTCAATGTAGATTCTTTACAGAATACTTATTGAATGTCATGCAGAATACAATGCAAATAGAGCGAGTCTACGCCGTTTCGGATCGTGCTATGGCAGCGTAAAAGAAACGGCAAGAAACCACTGCAGCACGGCCTACTTTAAGACCTTACCTTTGTAGACAGGCTGAACCTTTATGATTTTTAGGAGATCGGGGTATAAACCATACTCGTAATCAACACATTTGTTAAATAATAACAATATCAGCGAGATAACAACCGGTGGCAAATAGTCAAGGACGTATGTAGACATTTCATTTATATCCTTGGATTGTTCACGTTTTATACATTTTATTGTTTTTAAAATTTCACACAACGTAAACGGCTTGAACTCAAACAATATTCATTGATAGATAGCAATCAACGTACTTATTTTCTTCAACGTACTTATGCCCTCCATATTCCGAACTCAATGTGATCGGACGTGTCGTTATTGAATAAATAAATTATTAGCAAAAAATAATATTGACCTAGTTTTAGTGTCAGCGGTTTTTCTGTGTCAACTCGCGCTAAGTGAAATTTATAATGTGTGTTTAGTGCGTGTACTCGTATCTAATCTAAATATAGAAATGAATAGCCCCTTCGGTAGCCGCAGTGGGCTCACCCCCCGCAGCCCACCGCCTACACCCGCGCCCCGCCCGCCCTCACCAGAGTCGCGGGCCTCCTCGCCTCCGCCCTAAGAAACGGAAGAGGACGATACTGATGCAATATCTACGCAGGAAATTCATAACTGGTTGAAGACCATTGAGCAGTATCTTAATGAAGTGTGTAATATCGCAGCCGAAGGAAAATTAAATTCAGAACAGAAGCTCAGAATCCATAACACGTGCCGTAAAGTGTGCCATGGGGCAAGTCAAATGGCAGTTTTCTACCAAGACCTAAAACAAAAAGCTATTCAATCCCACAGTGCCCTGAGAGAGCTCAACACCAAGCTAGACCTTTCACAGCAACTCCAAAACCTCAAACAAAAAATTGAAGAGTCCTCAAAACCTGTTTCGGGAACGCCGTCCTTCGCCGAAATGGTTAAAAAAAGTTCGGGTAGTTTGATCCAACCAAGTAATTTTAGTTCTGTAGCAATTTATCCGACTGATAAATCGAAATCGAGTGATGAGACCAAATCCTTTGTCCAAAAAATCATCAAGCCAGATGAAATGAAGCTACAAGTTAGAAGTCTGAGAAAGGTGAAAAATGGCGGTGTTATCATCAGCACCGAATCTAAGGACGACATTGTAAAACTCAAGCAGTCAAAACAGCTCACATCCTCCGGATTTACTGTTGATGATGCCCACAAGCGCAGGCCTAAAATTGCGGTTATCGGAGTGCCCTCTTGTATTCAGGATGCGGAAGTCCTCAGCTGCATATTTCACCAAAATTTAGCAGATAAAATGGAAAACTTGACCTTGGAAAACTTTTTGGCCTCCATCAATGACAGAGTTTTTGTAAATTGGTCTTCGTGTCCCGTCAGAGATTTTACACTCGTTACACGGTGCTTTAAATGCCAGCAGTACGGCCATGCGGCCAAAACGTGCAAGCAGGAGACCAGTACCTGTGGCCATTGCGGACAAGTAGGTCACACAATAAAAGATTGTTCAAAGAAGGCCGAGCAACCAAAATGTGCAACTTGCATGCACTTTAAGAAGCCGTGCAATCACAAAACGGGCGATTCCGTCTGTCCTGCTAAACAACTTGCAGAAAACAGATATATTAATTCAATAGATTATGAAGGCGCCTACGAGCGCCCCTCGTAGATTATTACTTAAAGAACTTTTATATTCGTTTTTCTCTAACGCATTATGACTGAGAATTTAATCTCTGACCTAGATAATTTTTCTGTATCGGAATCTAAACCTTGTGATGTTGAAAGCTGCAAGCAGTATGTTTCCTCCTATTGTAATCCACTTACCTTTTTAACGCAAAATATTCGTAGTATTTTCAAAAATTTTGACAACTTCAGTATTTTTCTACAACGACTTGACATTGGCTGTGACGTCATTGTTTTGACCGAGTGTTGGCTAGGAAAGCAATACAATTTACCTGTGATGCCAGGCTATAATATGCAACATAGTAAGATCAATTATAATCAAAGTGATGGTGTAGTGATCTATACCAAGAATGATTTGAATGTAACCGTCGAGGAGCCGAATATCTTAGAATGTAATCGGTTATTAATAAAATTAGGATCAGAGTTTTCAATTCTAGCTATTTACAGATCACCTTCTTTCAAAAATGTCAATATATTTATTGATTCTCTAAATGTCACTTTACAACAGCTATCAATTATCATCTTTCAAAAATATAATATTAACAGGAGATATAAATATTGATATTCTTCCAGGAATTAGCAACCCTTCCGCGCAGGCGTACCTCGACTTATGCTCTTTTTACGGCTTACTCCCCGCACACACACTGCCTACTCATAACTCAGGTTCATGTCTAGATCATATCATGCTTAAATCCAGTTTCCCAGCAATAACATTAGTTACTAATTCGACCACCACCGATCATAGTGCTGCCCTACTTACCATAAGCCGTAAATTACCTACTGTAAAGCACACGCAAATAGTTTCAAAAATTAACATGAACACACTTGAAAATGATTTACGTAACATTGACTTTGACCCAGTTTATAATAATGCAACAGATGCAAATTTCTGTATGTCTTTCTTTATACAAAATGTCCAAGAAGCAGTTTCGAGAAATACGATAAAAATCCGTGTAAGCAATAAAAACCGAATTATTAAGCCCTGGATAACTCCTGGACTCATTCGTTGTATGAGACATAGAGATATATTACATAAAAAAGCGAAATTAAAGTGATTAAAAATTTAGTGTTACAATTATCTTACAAAAGATATCGTAATTTTTGTAATAACCTCCTAAAAAAAGTTAAAACGTGTTACGATAAAAATAGACTGGAAAAGGCAGGAACAAATAATAAATTAGTTTTGAAACATATTAAAAATGTAACTTTCACCTCAAAACAACACGAAACACCCACAGGTTTACTACAAGCATTTCAATCTCCATTGTCGTCAGTAAACAGTGCAAATGACTTTTTCGTCAATGTAGGAAAAAATCTTGCACAAGACATCCAACACCACTCAACTTTAGCTCCCAGCACTTCATTAAGCTATACTTTAAAGTCTGTTGTACTGTTAGACATTGATGAGAATGAAGTTGAAAAAATTATCATGGGCTTAAATGACGATTCTGCAGTAGGATGGGATGGCATTTAATGGTTTAAGAACTTTATTTTCTCAAAAGAATTACAAATTCACTTACAGAGCAAATTACATAGTATATATTATAAGCTTAAATGCTAACACATACGGAGCAAAATCTTACAAAAAAAGGTATTGTGATATGATAATAACATCGTGAAAACACACAATATGCAGGTAAGTAGTAAAACAGTTCGTAAACAAATTGGATGCGCAGAAAATAAATGTAGGTAGATGGACGCAGGGCAATACTGGACATGGATAAGCGAGCACAGAACTAGATTTGACTTGAAGCGACATTACATTTCAGATCGTTTTGGATAAGAAGGAAAAGGTATTATAATTGTTTGGTATTTGTTTATTGTATGTTTACTTATAATTATTTTCAGTTATATGGTTAAATATTTTACGTATGGTTTATTTTTCAATATTTTTATATAAAAATTACTGATATTTATTTTATGCATGTAACTGATCCATCTTTATTTAGTAGAATGCTTAAGTTTTTACTTTTTTGTTTTTAGTATAGTTTACTTCTTGTATTAGTTTTTTGTCTGAATAATTTTAGGTAGGCCTTTGACGTATTTGATAGTCAGATTAGTTTCACCGCTATCGAGGCGACGGTTTAGTTCAGCTTTAAGGTCTTTGTAGTACAGTTTTTGTTTAGGTATCTGGTCCGAGAAAATTTGAAGATCTTTATTTTGGAGTTTATTTTTATTGCGAAATATTATCTTGACAGTTTCTTCAGACGGGAAGTATACTTTCATTGGTCGATTTTTATCAGGTGAGTATTTTCCAATGCGGTGCATTTTTTGTGGTGTGGCTATTTCCTCAGAAATGGTTTGTAGCACTTGCAAGATTTGATTTTTATCTGAGTTATGTCTTTCTTTTGCATTAGATAAAGATGATTCTTCAATACCGCATACAACTATGTTCTTACATCGTACCATACGTTCATTTATTTCATACACCAGCTCTTCTTGGTTCAACAGGTTGGCATTGGGTTGTTTGTTCTTGAGCGTTTGAACCTCTGTTTCTAAAGATTTTATTTGCGTTTGCGTAACTGAGGTGAAGTTTGCTAGATCAGTTTTGATTTTATTTTGTTCTAGAGTCATATTTTCTATGGTATTTTTTAACCCCGACACTTGGTCTTTGACAGAAGAAATATCCTTACTAAGTTGCTTGATGTTTTCTGTCTGAGTCTCACTGGTTGATGTTATCAGTGTCATCATACATGTCATCTTTTTGCTCAACTCTGAGAGTTCATTTGAGACATCTGCATTCTCAGCAGTTTGCTTACGCTTGAAACGCTGATTGAGATTGAGATTCGATATATCAGAGTTCGATGCAGAACTTGTTAATTGCTGATCAGCGGGAATGCCACTTCTAGCAGGCAACATATCTGTGCTATTTGTTGTTCGCAGTAAGTAATACTCCGTGCACAGATAACTCCGCGTTAGGATATACGCAGCGAAAGCGGGATAAAAAATAAAGAGGTCGTTTCTTTACCCGAGGGGGTGAGGTGTGGGGCTCAGCAAGCTGGACTTCACGCACGCCAAGTGAAACGTCGTTAGCGTCGCTTACAGCCACAAACTAATTGCCACCTTACGGCGATATTAGTTAAGATCAAGATCACTTTCCTACTATTAAATTAATTATTTAAGTCGACAATAACACGTCCACTCCGTATGCTGCCTGACGGCGTAATCAAATAAAATTCTTAAGAGTTTCAAACATATTCTGATCCCGCCGCTGACACTTATTTTTAGGAAATGTCTGTCAGAAGGCATTTTCCCTAAATGTCTTAAAAAGGCTGTTGTTGTTCCTGTTCACAAATCTGGCAGTAAAATTCAAATTACGAATTATAGACCTATTGCTTTACTCCCATCAACATCTAAAATATTAGAAAAGATTATTAATAACAGACTTGTCCAATATCTGGAGAAACAATGTTTTCTATCAAAGTCGCAGTTTGGCTTTCGGTCAAAGTTATCTACTGCAGATGCTGTGCATCAACTTACTAACTTCTTAGTTCAGGAACTTGACAAGGGTAATCAGGCAGTAGGAATTTTCCTTGATCTTGCCAAAGCTTTTGACTCAGTTTCTATTTCTATCTTATTGCACAAGCTCGAAGACTTAGGCATAAGAGGTACTCAACTCAAACTTTTCAAAAATTATCTAGAGGAACGCACTTTCAGCTCTTACATGAACAACATGAACAACACCTCTTTTGGAGTTCCCCAAGGAAGTATCCTGGGTCCGACACTATTTTTGATTTACATTAACGACCTTTGTAATCTCAAACTGGATGGTGGTACAATAGTATCCTATGCTGATGACACGGCTCTACTCTTTTCTGCAAAATCGAAGGAGGACCTCTATAAATATGCACAACTTGGCTTTAACACGGTAAATAACTGGCTTCAGCAACACTTATTAACACTTAACCCAGCCAAAACTAATTACATTCATTTCTCCATGCGCAAGTTTGATCCATTTCCTACTAATTTTTCATTATTTGCACATCACTGCAATGTTTCATCAAATCACCCATGCAAATGTCCAGAGATTCGTATTACTAACACTACTAAATACTTAGGAATCATAATAGACGAAACGCTGTAATTTAAACTGCATACTGAAGCCGTAAGAAACAGAACTCGTAAGTTAATATATGTTTTTAAAAAACTACGCTCTATTGCAGATTCAAAAATAATTAGACAAGTTTATTTGGCCTTATGTCAAAGTATTTTAACTTACTGTATCTCCTCATGCGGTGGTGCGGCAAAATCTTTTTTACTATCAGTTGGGAGAGCCCAGAGAGCGATTTTGAAAGTAGCAACTTTTCGTCCTTTTCTGTACCCCACTGATCTCCTTTACAAATCATGCAAAGTATTAACAGTTAGACAATTATTTATTATTAGTATAGCTTTAAAACAACACGCCGCACTCCTCTTCAACCCTGAGCAGATTAACAAAAGAAGGAACGATATTGTTTGCCCTCAAAGCAACACAAGGTTTGCCTTTTCTTCCAGATTTTTTGTATATCTAGGATCTCTACTTTACAATAGACTGAATTCGAGGCTTGATCTATATTCCCATTGCTATGGTGAAATTAAAAAACTTCTCAAAGATGCCCTCTTAAGTACTCGTATGTCCTACGAAGACACAGAAAAATTGTTAACAGCCACAAAATGAATTTATTTTAATATTTATGTTAAGTATTTGCAATATTATTTATTTTTAATTTTAGAAGTTTGTGAGCCCTGTCTCCGCCTGAAATACAGGATTCTCCTAGTTCAGGCAAATGTTATTTATCTTCCACTGTTATGTATAAGTTTAGCCTATAAGTATTAATTGTATAACGATTTGAATAAATGATATTATTAACATAACACAGCTTTCTTGAGGTATTGTTATTAGTTTGGTTGACGTAATGCTGATTGAGTTGCACTGCGGCGGCAGTGGCGCGCATCGCATCGCATCGCATCACAGTCGCCGGCTTGACTGCGTACGAGCACGTTCAGTGCACTGTTCCGGTTTTTATTCCTGCATGTCTCCATACTTATTACACGCCAAATACTTTTTGAAATATTATCAGAGCCTCTCGAAATAACGTTATTGATATATTCACTCCGTGCTCTTCCCAACAGCAGTGCGTAAGAATTTGTTTGTAATTTGTTGCTAAGTGCTACGTTAGTGGGATCCTTTGTTATCTCTAGCTTAAGACCCTTTATGCGCGAGCGTTCTAGGCGGACACAATTGTTAACCCACACATTTACACTATCGCTTTTCGGACATTTTTTTATTGGGATACAAAAATCAAAATAGTTTTTTATAACAGTAAGGACTGATTCAATAGTTTCACAGGGACAGTCGGATTTACTTAATACTTTAGCCCAGTCATATAAATTTAGGTTAGATATTAAATTTTCTATGTTTATCGCATTCTTTTCATAGTGAACTTGTTGGTATATTTTTCACATGTCATTACTTTAATTTTGATAATTAAAGCTAGATGGTCAGAAATATTCAACTCAATACCCTTAGTGGTAGTTATGTCAGATTTGGTAATATTCGCATAGGCATGATCTATACTAGTTTTTGAGGTAGCAGTTATTCTCGTCGGAAAATTAACTTGTTCAAGTATACAACATTTTTGCATTTCACTAGGGTGTCTATATTTATGGCCCCAACAATTAATACTTTATAATTTTCAAAAATTTGTAAATTATATAATTGATTCAATTTATAAGAATATATGGATATGTCAGCTTTAGGAGGTCTATAAATATTTACTATAACAAGGTCATGTCCGATACACTCTATAGCACAAACTTCAAAATTTGTCTCATCTGATAGTTTATTAACTTCAAAGTATTGGAGTATCTGGGCCACGTGCTCAGATATTAAACATACCAAGTGCTTCAATTAATTTTTATGGGCTAGATTGAGGGGATAAAGTGCGTTGTAAGACGTTAATCATGGCTCAGAAACATCCGCCTGTGGACAGGTATATCCAGTGCAGAAGACCTTTGACCGAGATGGATTGGTGAAGCTAACGGCCAACTGACCTCCGGTAGCGGAGAGGCAACCTAAGGAGAAGATCATCATCATATCATCTGTGTTGTAAGATCAATGACCAAACCCGGGCGTCAGAGTGGCTGAGCCGCCAAAGGTCTTTCACACGGCTCACTAACTACTTCTTTCTTAGCCAGGATCAATAGCTTAATGTGCTTCTGAATCACGGGATCATGTTCCTTTATAAAGTCTCTATCTTGTCCAAACCAAACTGAAGAAGTCTTTTAAAAAGTATTTTATTTACATTTTCCCCACTGGAAATCAAAGCCAGAACCTCCGGATCGAGAGGGGAGCCAATCGCTCTAGCTACTAAAACACGGAGATTGTGACTAATATCGCCTCAAAATACACACATTTTTTGCTTTAAAAATCCTGAGGTCCCAATTCTCCTTATCAACGAATGGCTGGTTAAAATTGTATAGGCATACCAAGTTTTACTGATTATAAGAACGTCCACCTGAAAATATTGTGCAGTTTACGGAACGACAGTTTAAGGACTGTGTGAAGCAAACGTAATTTGAGAAAGCTCATAATAGATTACATGGCTACATCAAAACAAAGGGGATTGATGCTCTGCTATTTCTGCGACAAGAAACATTGTACAGGCACAAATCTAGCCCGTGCTGCAGTGGTTCTTGCTGTTTTTTTTACGCTGCCTTAGCACGCATCCAAAACTGTAGGATTAAGGCCAAGTCCCCATTAGGCATACAGTGAGTCGCTCACTGTCTGCCTCCAGTACGCCTCATATTTTAAACGGGGTGTCCATTCACTTTGCGGCGTTTGGCTTGCGGATTCATTCAGTGAGCAGCTGAATCGCTGCGAACGATGCTCGTGGTCGGCGGCTCAGTCAGCTCACTACGCCACCGATACGCTGCGCAAGAGTGAGCACTCGCTTCGCGGCGAATACGCTACAGTTCGCCGCTCACTAAACATTGAGTAGACGACTGATACGCCGCTTAGAGTCGCTCACTGTGAGCCTAATGGGGACCTGGCCTTACTCTATTTGCATTGTACGCACGCTACCAAGCAATTGGAAATAAAAACCAGTGTATGCTTAACGAACGTTACGCTACGAGGGTCTCTTTCAAGGTCAAAGTGTTTCTACCGACCAGCGACCGTATGTACCTCAGATAAAGAATGACAGAGCGCAGCGAGGTTCAAACCTCTTTGGTATGCACCAATTCTGCAATTTATGACGTTAAGTTATTCCTACATTCAAGAAATGACAACTGAATTTGAACTCACCAGTTCTTTCTCCGTCGTATCATTGTGTATGACATAGTCCTGGACCGGTACACTGGGACACATAATACATTTAATTAAACACACATAGCAGAAGACAATTAATGAGGCTGAAAGACTTGTACTCATTTCCACGTGAAGTATTTGGTTGTAGTCATTTTTACATTAATTTAAGATCAGATTTATTTACCTGTGTGAGGTTTTCAAACATTATTATTAGGTAAAATAATTTTAGAATAATTAATAGTTAACATGAAAGTATAAGTATTATACATGAAAATTTACAATAATAAAAAAGTTTACAAGTGATTCAACGTAATTTGTGTTGGTTGTGAGGTACCTGCTATTTTAATACATTCACTTTAACCTCCCATAGGACTTATCTTTTCTTTCCAAGATACTGAATACTTTTTCCAGTACTTTTATTTTACATAGAACTGACTGGAACAGACGATAGCGTGTTTTAATGGGAGTTCAAAACCTCGCGTATTTTATTGTCGTTGGTAAGAAGAAATTAATTCTTTCGCTCTTAGTTATAGCAATTTCCCTACTCCCGTATTATTATAGATACAGATACATAAATAATTAATGGTTATTATATTAATATTATATATTATATTAATATTCTATATTAATATTATATATTATATTAATATTCTATATTATATTATTTATATAGTCTCTACCATTAGGTTTCAGAAAATGTTGAAAACACTAAAAGTAAAGAATATTTGTATAGTTTACAGTTTAAAGAGAAAACGTTTATATATCACAGGAATTTTGACTAAAATCGCTAAAATATATTTTTATTTACTTTTAGTATATATTTATTTAATGGCATCACATCTCATTACAAAACGTATTGCGCCAATGTCAAAGTAAAGGAATTGTTACAAAATTATAACGACACGCCAATGTCCAGTGAAAGATTGATTTACACTGGAATCCACATCTCGAAGATCGACGACGAGGAAAGCCTGTGCACCACGATGACTCCGATAAGTTGATAGGGAAAATTATTGAAGTCACGAAGTCCGCTTCTCTCCATCCAAAAATTCCAGAAAATGCATGTATTCCAATCTTCTAATAGATGTTCACTTTGAATGACGTTTACTGCATAAGACCCAATCAAAATTATTCATTAAACTTATCAATAAACAGGTAAAACTAAAATTGAAATAAAAACACGACCGCCATCTTCAAATGTTGAAAAACGAACCCCAAATATATTTTTATTTACTTTTATAAATTGTTTTGATTCTTTTCTGTCACATTTTCTGTCATGTCGCAATATAGATTTTGGAAACTACGCCAGGGGGCGTTAAGACAGAAGCGCAGCGTTTTTCTTACGTCAATGGTATAATCTAATAATGGATGTGTCGCAGGAAAATGGTATAATTCGCCTTTTACAAGTGGCGGGAAAAATGTAAACGGTCGGCAAATTGTGAAACGGCGCCGGCAGATCGTCGGTTATATAATTGTAATATCATTGCGGCAGATTGTAAAGGTGTTCAGATTAGAGCCACCGCGCACCTGCGATTTTTAGTTGGCCAACAGTTTCGTCGCAATCGTTCTCCATAGACAAATTGCAAACTTTAAATCGACAAATGCGCGCACTACCATAGGGGTCCATACTGATTCCGAGACTGATCAAACTATCGGCCAACTAAAAAATCGCTAGTGCGCGGTGGCTCTTACCGATGCATTTTAGGTTCGCTAGCCACCACAGATATAGATTATCATAATAGTTCTGTGCTAGCCACGGTAAACCCAACCTAGCCGATCCCGTTTTATTCTTGCAGTATTCTTTGCCAAATGACTTTCGCCTTCTTCCGTTCTATTACATGGTTTATTCTTGGAACGCCTGTTTTTTTGCGTCACAGACAGATATCTCATTAAATATTAACTTTTTACATACAAAACTTACTATTAAAAGTTCAATACACCATCAGTGCGTAAGAATATTGTACATTTAATATTCTAACAGCTAGATTAATCACACTAAATACCGTTAGAAGCTTGAAAACGGGGTGATATTGAACGTTTTTTCGGTGTCACACGCGCGCCGCATACGAAACTATCGCGTATTTTCACTTCTTAAAAACATGTTTTCACCACAAATTTTACTGATTTAAACAGTGCATTAATGCTTCTATACATTCATGTATTTTGTTTTTGAATCCGACATGAAACCTTTAAGTTATAGCAGTCGACACACATGTCACATGGTGAGCCGAAATTTTGTCACGCACGGTAATCCTCAACTATGATTGGTCTTGCAAGCAAGAGAGCTGTTCTTCTTGGTTGCTATGCATCGCCATTTATGCTGTAATGGTGGTGTGATTGTTTCACTCATTCCTGCGCTCATGCGTCCAGGAGAGTTCTTCTATTTCGAAATTTGTTGGTTTTTTGTTTTGGGCAATTTCCATGTCTTATATTTGTACACTTAACGTGTTTTTAGGGTTCCGTACCAAAAAATAAAAAAACGGAACCCTTATAGGATCCCTTTGTTGTCCGTCTGTCTGTCTGTCTGACTGTCAAGACCCTTTTTCTCACGAACAAGAAGAGGTATCATGTTGAAATTGATAACGAATATTAAAGTCCATAAACCACACAAGATCTGAAAATTTCAATTTTAAACAACGACGCAATCAAAAGATATGGCTTTTTATGTTCTCATCTCCATACATTTATGCAAAAAAGCAAAACCTACAGGGTACTTCCCGTTGACCTAAAATTATGAAATTTGGCAAGACGCTAGGTCTCACAGTACAAATAAAGGGAAAAGTCTATAATCATTAAATATTTCAATTTTTCTCACAACTAATAGTAACCAACAATCAAGTTGGATGGTCGCGGAGTTATTAAAATCAAAGAGCAAAAGCTTTTAGTATATCATATGGTAGATAGGTACTGAACCCTTAAGGCGCGAGTCCAATTCCAGTTTTTTTTTTACAAATCTGACTATGTTACATGATTGCTTAGTCCCTTTATATGTGGTGTTATTTCATTTTCACACAGATATTTTTAAAAAACATGATTGTCATAATTTCCCTGGCATAATTTCCGTGGATTTAACGCCTTGGAAATTACTATACGGCCATGGAAATTACTATATTTCTTTTTATTAGCAGTTAAAAGTTCAAAATATTAATTTTTATGGTTCCGTAGCCAACGAGAAAGCCTTAAAGTTTCGCCAGTAATGTCCGTCTGTTGGTCTGTCCATCTTTACGTCTGTTTGTCTATCCGTGGCTTAGTTCAGAGACCCTTAGTTCTA
This sequence comes from Athrips mouffetella, assembly GCA_947532105.1. Classification (NCBI taxonomy): domain Eukaryota; kingdom Metazoa; phylum Arthropoda; class Insecta; order Lepidoptera; family Gelechiidae; genus Athrips; species Athrips mouffetella. The sequence continues at coordinate 26,571,185 of OX383965.1, forward strand.
AAATTGTATTTTTTATGAGTAAACATATAACTAACACCGAGGAAGTGGTTAATAAAATAATTTTTTCTACCCGTGGCCTACTGAAAGGGCCTGTCTTACTACAGCCCCTCTTTGTTATTCTGTTCCGGTTTCAAGAACGAGCAGTGACCATTACAGCAGACATCGAAGAAAGGTTCCTCCAAGTTAAAATCAGACCCAATAATACTCAGATTCAGATTCTTTGGTGAGGCAACGATCGCAAAAACTCTCCCAAGATATTCAAGATGACCTTGAATATCTCATCTTTGGAGCAAAGAGTTCACCCTTCCTTGCATACATTTTCCGCAACCACAACGCTGAAAAACACTCAATTGACTTCACTGAAGCAGCCATCGCCATCACCAAGTCATTACATGGATGATTACGTCGACAGCGTGAACACGACAGGGTGAACTCTAATGACCCCGCGGTACTAGCCGCCTTCCCTTCTCCAATGAAGACCGTGCTACGCAAGACACAACCGGGGGTCCCATGCGGAGCAATAGAAGAATCACGAATGGAAGAATGGGTCTCGTCTGGATGGCAGGACCAAAGCTTCAACACCGCCACGAACCGGGTGCCAAGAGAGGTGCGCTTCCTGAGCCGCGCACCAACAAAGAGATGATGTTCTATATGACCCACTGGGGCTACTCAGCAACTTCACGATCACGATCCAGATTGATCCAGATGCAAGAAATTTGACGCAGCAATCTTGGCTGGAACCATCCAGTTTCAACCAAGGCCACAAAAGACTTCAACCACTGGCTACAGAACCTAGACAGCGCAGCGTCACAAAGGCGAGAAAGAAGTACATGTCTTCTGCGACGCCAGTGAACAGGCTTACGCCGCCGCAGCCACTAACGGAACAACCACTTTTTCTTCTATCGTGTCGATGGCAACACTCATATTTTTTTAGACCAGTATTTGGCAACGCAGATAGCCTTTGGCCTGGCCTTGTACAGATCCTTTAGCGAGCATAATGTATGCTGTGAGGTGGAACATAGTTTGTGGCATCATGCCGCAGTCGCAGATGGTTTTACTAGCTTTTATGTAGCACCACCGGCTCAAGTTGTCTTTGCATCTTACCGCCAGCGTCTATTTAGGGCCTTTCAGGTTGACCAGGGAAGTTTATGTCCAGGTGGTAGTTTTTCTGCCGGAGCAACCACTACAAGAAGTAAAGTCAAGCAATGAAACGTTATCGCAATGACTATACTCACTGGAGCCTGCAGTAATACCATGCTATTGAAGGTATGCCCTGTCACCGTCTGGAGTTCGAACTGGTCGGCGAGGACCCACCCACCCATGCAATACTTGACGAAGGATTCGCCAACACTTGGTCGATGATAGGGTGGTACGCTAAATTGGTGCAACTGTTCTTACGCAACGTAACAAGGTGGAACCGCGTCAGCAAACGTGTCCGCCCGTGGATTCAAAAACGTCAAACTGAACCGTGTCAGATTTATGTTAAAACCATTCAAGTACTCTTGAATCCGAGGCCAAGACGTCGACCCACCTTTAACTCACCCACCTTGAAGTCCTGAACCTGGAGAACGTGCCAAATCAATAATAATCATTGTTATTGATAATTGGCACCCGATCGCCACCCAAGATGGGCCTCTGCAGCAAACCCGCATCACGTCCTCACACTCCATGCTATAAGCCAAGACCCTTCAGAATGAAGAACAGCACCTGCATACATTTACGTGTCAATCAGCCTGGTTGCTCGGAACAACTTCACCCTCGATTCACTGGGAGTAACCACACTCCGAGTTCCACGTTGGGGTTCCGTGTGGTGCCGGCAAAGAATAGTACCAACCCATACATACCCGTGGGTGTCGTAAGAGGCGACTAAGGGTTAACTGGAGGATGGGCAGCAGCATACTCCTGGGCCTTACATCTTACTTACTGCGGTTACCTACAACCGCGGTCCATGGTGACAGCCGTAACGCTGACAAGCGAGGTGACTATGGTACTTCCCCTCCACATTTTTCCAGTAAACGCCGGAATCCTGGAAGGAGCTCCCTGTCCTGTAGTGGGCGTTTCATGGGATGTTATGATGAACCACGTTGCAACGACTCTAAGGAAAGAGCACCTCGAGAACTTATAAGAACAGCAAAGAATCTGAACGGTCTTTATCAACATGGACTGCCATGAATGGAAAAGGAACCAATGCTGCTACCCAGCTTTAATTCAGCTATAGATCGTCTCCGAGGCATAGTAAGGGGAACAACTAAAACAATCCCGAATCCAAAGAATGCAACCCTCAATCTCATACTGACACAAAGAGCACCTTGCTGAACAACCAAATCAGACGCTATAATAAGCAGAGGCACTGCCACGATGCAAAAGATGACAATTCGCTATTATACCAGTCACTGGCCTGCCGAATTGTGGAATCATGGCACGGCCCCCTTGAAGTTTGTGCCGTTGTACATGATTCAGAGCCAACCACACCGAGCTAATATTTTTCTTAAGGTCAGAATCGATGATGAAAGATGGCACCACTTCCAGATGCACAGCTCGCGTCGTTAGACAGGTGCAGAGGGATATCTCTTCTCGTGGCGTCTTCCGGTCTTGACTGTCATTGGTCTGAAGTAGTCGATTGGTTGGCAGAATGGTGCGGTTATTGCTGCTGATAGATCTCTTTTTGACGGAATTGTGGTTGGCGCATTTCTGATGCAGCAAAGTTGGCACTTGTATGCCACCTTGCGGACGACTGGGCGAAGTCCATGGACGTGAGATACTTGTCGAAACACGTTAACCACCCGTTCGTTATTAGCGAGGCTTGCTCGTTCAACACGCAGGCGGGTGAACGGGTGGTGACCGTCCAAGATGATTAGGCTCTTCATCGCTTCCGGGATAGCTGATGCTGTCTGACGTTTCCTCTGGCCCTGAGTATCTGGTTCTTGTTTAGGCATGGATCGAGAGTTGTGAATCGGCTCTGGCTCTTGATCAGCCTGAAGTCCGAGATTTCCTTGAGTTTGCTCCCAAATTGGGGTGTAATTACGTTGTGCTTGATGCTGGAGTCGAATGATTAATACTAAATAAATTTCGGAGCCCTTTAAATGTTCCGAAATGGCTGGAACGAGATTGCCCACATCATTTCAACACGTTTTATAATTCCCGTGGGCTCTATAGTAATTTCTATGGGCTCTTTTGTAATGTCCATGGGCTCTTATGTAATTTCCATGGACTCTTTTGTAATTTCCATGGGCAGTTTTGTAATTTCCGTGGCACAAGAAAAAATAATATTTTTTTGCCGTTACACTATAGCTCTAATTGACTTCCCTAATAGAGAATTAGGTTTATCTTGGCCCCGTTATTAACGCCTTAATTTTTGTTTTCTTAAATTCTCAACTTTTTTCAAGGCCATGGAAATTACGCGAAGAATGCATTTCTGAAGAATCACCCACATACATATAGCATCACGCCTCTTTCCCGTCGGGGTTTCTTTACTATTTTTCTGTGTCGTGACAGGCTGATACCACAGGCCGATCTTGACATACTTCCCTGGCTTCCTGTTCTTTCATCAATCGATAGCCCGAAAGCTCAAACCACTATACTACGGAGGCTGTTGACTCCTGACATCAGTCAAAACAGCGTCCACCGACCGCACAACCAGCGTTCAGCTTCTATTTTTGCTATAAACTGGGAATCGAACCCAGACCCTCCAGATAAAGAGTCGAACAAAGCTTTAACGGCTGTACCACGGAGGCTATTTCAACAACATAGTACATTCGATAAAATGGCTTCAAGTAATTCACAAACGGATTATATCATACAGGATGTGACGACAGGCGGAAGCAGGAACAATCGCGTTTGATCTCCCCACGCCACTTTGTATACGGGGTGATTAAAACCGGATTAGTTGACATTGTTTCTGCTGTCTAGTTCATTTCGTTCATGAATATGTAAGACTAAGGAAAGGGAGGAGGAAGGAAGGTCTTCCATCCATAACACGACAACTAATTAGTTCGACAAGTTTGAGAAGTTAATAAAACCAGCCAAGTGCGAATCGACCTCGCGCGCTAATGGTTCAGTACCTGTCCGCCATTATTATGATGCAAAAGCTTTTGTCCTTAATTTAAAAAAAGTCTCCGTGTCCACTTAAATCTGACCCCTCATCAATAAGAATGTAATTGAAACGGGAGCTAACCTTAATTGGATATGATTATTTGTGAGAAAAGTTGTAATATTGAATTATTTTAGATTTTTTCCTTTACTTGTGCAGGTTGTGCTGTGAGACTTTGCATCTTGCCAAAGGAGTCGTTGCAGATTACTTGGGGACCCGGCCATGTCTTTGTTCACCTGTCAGTTGATTCTAAATACCATTACTAGAACGCCTATATTTTATGATTTTTGTTTAATTCGGCATAGTTTACTTGTAACACCCTAACTCATTTTTTCAAAAGGGTGTAGTGAGAATTAAGACCTTGTCCAGATGAGGCGTGTTACGCGCGAGTCGACTCGTGCGTTTTACGCGCGTTCCTTTAATTTACTCGCGAGTTCACTCGCGCGTAAAACGCCTGATCTGGACACCGTCTAAAGGGACTGTGCGGCGGCGCGGCGAAAGCACGTTTTTCTTTTCACGGCTAGCGATTCACAGCGCGTTAACCCTAACTTTTATGTTAGACCCTGTCCAGAAAGGGCGAATTCGCCGCGAATTGTTACGCGCGAGTTTCTACGCGCGTAGGCGAGGTACTGGTTGTCAATAAATTGCGTCCACAAGCATCGCGCGAATGTCCTCGGTTCGCGCGAGTCGAGATACTAGGAGCGCCTTGTATGCGTCCAGATGAACGCGCGAAACACGCGCGAGTAAATCGCGGCGAATTCGCCCTTTCTGGACAGTGTCTTAGACCCGCGACAACCTCGCATCGATATGTCACTAGAAGAAGGCACGAAATTGTAAGTTTATAAACTGTCAAAAATAATAAACTGTACCGAATTAGCTTCTAGCACACGCCGGCTGCTGCCGCAGCATGCTCGTTGGAGGTTGTGTTAGGTTAGGTTGTTAGTATTATTATAATCTAAGGGTTAGGTTGTGATTAGGTTGCGTTTGCCTTACCTATAGACCAGAGAGGAGGTAATAATAGACCAAAATATTTTTTAAGAACCTACCGGTATGAATAGACCTTTTTATTTGACAGATACAAACAAATGACAGAATCACGAGCACGTGTGCAAAGGTCTGCAAGTTGCGTCTGACTCTCTTGCGATGGCACGAATAAAAGTCGCGGTGTGCACAAGCCCTAAGGGCGGTTACGCACTACGTCCGATCAGGATCCGATCCGAACCCGTGAAAATAAGAATCAATAGTGAAATCAGCTTCCGTCATCCGATTTCACTATATTCTTATTTTCACGAGTTCGGATCGGAATCGGACGTAGTGGGTAACCGCCCTAAGACAAACCATTTACCGGATCATAAACGATTCTATCTAGCTGTCAGCTGACTAATTCAGTCCGCTCGCCACATTGCGTTGTAGAGTACCAATAAAGACATGTGGATAAGCATATCCACAGGTTTTTATTGGTACTCTACAACGCAATGTGGCGGCGTAGTTCATTTCTACGAAGCTTCGTATATTATTTTATTATGCGACTTGCTGCCTTTTAGCAAAAAGGCGTGTAAGTCTCTTAAGACTGTCGGGTTTTTGTCATGTGTTGTTTCCTACTAATATTATAAACGCGAAAGTTTGTAAGTATGGATGGATGGATGTTTGTTACTCTTTCACGTAAAAACTACTGAATGGATTTTAATGAAACTTGGCAAAAATATAGGTTTGATCCTGGAATAGCACATAGGCTACTTTTTACCGCGGGAAAACACTTCATTCCCACGGGAAAACGCATTTCACTGACTGACATATCACCGCACAGCGCAAACCGCTGGGTCTATAAATTCCAAATTTGGCATGTAGGTTTCTTATGAGGTCTAAGGGTGTACTAAGAAAGGGTTTTTCAAAATTCCACACCTAAGGGGGTAAAATAGGGGATGAAAATTTGTATGAAAGTCCGTTAGTTTTGATCTTTTTAAGATCTTCAAATTTTGTATTTAGGCTAACGACTAAAAATTAATATTTATATGTCTCAAGGGTTTTTGAAAATTCGACAACCTAAAGGGTGAAAATGGGGATGAAGTTGAAAATCCTTTTTCTTAAGTAAAATCCACATAATTTATTATTTAGGCATAAGGGTTGTAGTTCTATGCAACGTTGTTGTTATTAAAATTTCACCCCAAATTCAACCCCTAAAAAAGGGAAAAGGGGTGAAAATGTCTAAAAACCTATATGGGTATCGATTGTATGGTTTATTGGGTTGCTGATTACGAGCTCTACAACAATTTTGAAATCCAACGTGGTGAACGTGAAATACCATCATCCCCTGGGGATGGGGTTAGGGTGCAATAGGGTTGAAATGTCTAAAAATCAATATGGGTGTCGTTTCTATGATTATATGAGGATAGGGATAGCGGCTAAGATGGCGCTAGGGGTAGGGATAGGGATAGGGAGAGGGAGAGGGATAGGGAGTGGGAGAGGGAGAGGGACAGGGATGAGGGAAGGGGAGGAGAGGGAGGGGGAAAGGGGAGGGAGAGGGAGGGTGAGGGGGAGGAGGGGGAGAGGGGCAGGGACAGGTATGGTGGATGGTTGGACAGATGGTTGGACGGACGGACGGACGACAGATAGACGGAAGGGTGGATGGATGGATGGTCAGATAGATAGAATCCCACGCGGATGAAGTCGCGGGCAACAGCTAGTAAAATAATATACGAAGCTTCGTAGAAATGAACTAGCGGCCTGCTCCGGCTTCGCGCGTGGGTGGAAAAACTCTCGGGGGAGAATTTTTTTCGACTTGATCGACAAACACCATCACAATTCATAGTAAAAAAAAAAAAAAAATTTGTACGTTATAAATTAGAATCAAATGCCTTCCTCGTGAGTCGGTCTATCTATAAAACCATATATTTGTTTCTGAGATTAGCGTGCACAAACACACCGGATCACGGCAGAAAAACTCATCGGGGGACTTTTAGATACATTTAGGTATATAGTTTGCTAGCTGGTGCCCGTGACTTCGTCTGCGCAGGTTTATAGTTTGTAGCCTATGTGTTATTCTGATGTATAAGCTATATTATTGTAAAGTTTCATTAAAATCCATTCAGTAGTTTTTACGTGAAAGAGTAACAAACATATATCCATTCATACATATATGTTTACAAACTTTTACGTTTATAATATTAGTAGGATTCAATGTGAACTTTTATAGCTTTTACTTTTAATCTGAAGATCTAATGAAAAAAAAGAAACACTTTAAAAAAAAAGGTTACTCGAAATTACTCGTATAATAACGTAAGTAATAATCAAAAAGTCGATGAAAATTTTCAAGCTAAATTGTTTTCTTAAAAAATGCTTGTTATCAACAAATGAAACCAAAAAAAACTTGCATTTAACAAAACATGGGCACATATAGATCTTTCTTCTTACATAATCGCCTGTATTTGTGATTTGGAGAAAGTAAAGACGGCTCTTACAATGTGATTGACGGTAGCCTAGCCTAGTCCATACTAATTTATCTGCCTAAGGCTATACAAGCACTAATTTACCTGTGTCTATTTGCTCTCCTCTAGTCAGTCGCAGTGAGTCAGTAGTCTAGTCTTTGGTTAGTAAATTATAAGCTTCCCGAGCTGCCCATGGCTAACGTGTTACCTGCAATGTGCACACATGATGTAAGGGCAAAACGGAAGAAAGGATGTACTTTAGAGCCTAAAGGATTATGTACTTAAACGGATAAACTCACGTTTTTTTTTTGTCAAGATCGTAGCAGGTGGAGAACTGTGGTCTCTGCCTACCCCGACGGGAACAAGGCGTGATGTTATGTATGTATTATATTGACGGCATAAGACCGACAGGTTTCGATCTTGTTCGAGAATCTTCTTCAGAGAGGTCAACACTCTCACGGACCGCCGTCTGTCGCTGTATCGCGAAGAGCACTGCCTGTCTGTCTGTAACCAAATCTTGCGAGACAAATTTGACCCACTTCCCGGTTTCCGATTGTGGATAGATAGATAACTCGTTTATTTTGTCTACAGACACACATACATAATACAATACAGAACAGAAATTAATGCGACAAGGACAATAACAACAGTTGGAGCAATAGAAAATACATGTAAGTAAGTACCCGCTTGGGGTATGTATGTGTGCTGCAGCAGTTCAAAAAAGGCCGTAGCTCAGCGCCGTTACTTGCTTTGCAGCAAGTCACTGATTTTCAGCTACCACCTTGAGAAAAAACGCGGTGACATGCTGAATGCCTATGTAAATCTTGGAGCTGATCTGACGATAGAGAAGGAAGGTTAACAGAAAATATATGACGCGTTTCAGAAACTCTACAACGCCATCTGTCGATGGGTAGCAGGGTTTGCTAACCTGGTAATATTTTAATGTTAAAACGACTAAAAGAGATTTTTTTCTTTATAAAATATTTGGGTATAGCTAGGTCTTTTGGGGATATTTCTCAGAGTTTTTACACACAAAGCAACGACTTAATTTCCTAGGCAAGATGCAAAACTGACTTTTGTATGATACTACCTACTACACTACTCTATACTAGAGGTGCTGTACTTAGTTAGGTTTAAAAATGCTCTAAATTAAATACACAACAAGTATGATGTACCTTATTAGTTTTTCATGTATTTTACGTGAACCTTTCTGAAATGCAAACAAAATTAATTTTATTTTTGAAACCTATAGGAAAATACCAAATTCAGGCGCATTGTGTGAAATGGTAATGTATCGTTCCTTTACCATTACACAGTTTTTGTATAGTTCCAAACAAATGCTACGGTATGAAAATAAGTACAGCAGAATTCTAAAGTTTTTGATTCATTCAAGTCGTGAAAGAAATTTGCAGATCTTCAAAACCCAAAAAAAAATTGAAAAACACATGACCGTATATGCGCTATTCTACTATTTTGACGTTACCTATTGTTTTTTTGTTACAATTTCAATGTTCTACTCCATTAGCCGGGGCACAAAGCCGCTTGTCTCTTGGAAACGACACAAAGGGTGCGCGGAAATCCATCTGCAGGTATCCGCTGTTCGATTTCGAACATCCTGTTTATAGCAAGCTTTTAACGGATGCCTGGAGGCATTTTTCGGACAGGAATTTGATGGATTTGCTTATTACGTTTTAGGGTTCGAATGTAGGTATGTTATTCTCAGCTACTGTCTACGGAAGTACTCGTTGAAAAAGACATTTCAGATGTCTCTGGGGCTGTCACCAAAAGATCTTTTGAAATTTGAAAAGATAATTTGAATACTAGAAATAAGTACAAACTTGATCAACCATATACTAGATTAACAAAAGTCAATATATCTTTCGTTGATCTGTGTGTACGACACTACAAAAAATACCTGACAATGTAGTGCAATTACCTGAGAGAAAGTTTAAACAATGTGTAAAGCAAACGTTATGAAAAAAGCTTACTATAGATTAGATGACTATATATCAATGACAAAGAGGTGCTCTGATATTCCAGCGAAACACAAGAAACACATTGTAAAAAGCCGACTCTTAAAGTAGGCCGTGCTGCAGTGGTTTCTAGCCGTTTCTTTTACGCTGCCATAGCACGATCCGAAACGGCGTAGACTCGCTCTATTTGCATTGTATTCTGCATGAAATTCAATAAATATTCTGTAAAGAATCTACATTGAATAAAATTATCTGAATCTGAATCTGATTGTGAGCTAAAAATCGACAAGATATTTTATTCAAGTCGCGAGTGGACATAAATGGCCGTATCTGATGATTCTGTAATCACAGAAACATTGGATTTTCGCACCTTCAAGGGTCTTATGATCCTGAATATCTGATATTAATTTCAACTTGATACCTTTACGTTAGAGTCTTGACACTCATACAGACAGACAACAAAGCGATCCAATAAGCAAGGGTTCCGTTTTTTTTCCTTTTGAGGTACGAAACCCTAAAAAGATATGACAATGATGATGAATTAGGGGTTCCATACCTAAAGAATGCCAACAGCAACCCAATAATACACACTAGGTGTTCAGTCATCATTACATCCCATGAAACGTCCACTACAGAGCTCCCTCCAGAGTTCTAGCTTTGCTGGAAAAATGTGGAGGGGAAGTACCAGTGTAGGTGTTCAGTAAATAACCTTTATTGAAAAAACTACATTTGAATCTGAATATTGTTTCATACCGCAGTGTCTCAAGACGAAAGTCTTTGACCAGTGTGTGTTGCCAGTGATGACATATGGCACCGAGACGTGGCCGCTCACGATGGGCCTTATCAGAAAGCTCAAAGTCACCCAAAGGGCTATGGAAAGGGCTGGAGTCTCTCTGCGCGATCGAATCAGAAATGAGGAGATCCGCAGAAGAACTAAAGTAACTGACATAGCCCTGAGAATCGCTAAACTGAAGTGGCAGTGGGCAGGGCACATCGCAAGAAGAACCGATGGCCGATGGGGCGTGAGGGTTCTAGAGTGGCGACCACGTACCGGAAGACGAAGCGTTGGCAGGCCCCCCACAAGGTGGACCGACGATCTGGTCAAGGTCGCGGGAAGCCGCTGGATGCGAGCAGCGCAGGACCGGTCATCATGGAGTTCTTTAGGGGAGGCCTATGTCCAGCAGTGGACGTCTTTCGGCTGATATGATGATGATGATTGTTTCATAATACTTGCTTCTCTAATGTAAATTCACGTGGTATAACAAGCTTCATTAATACATGACGCATAAAAATCTTAGCAAGTTTTAATTAGTGTTATCGGCGTCATCTCTTCACATCCCATGAAACGTCCACTACAGGACAGGGAGCTCCCTCCAGAACTCCAGCAAAAACGCTTGGTACTTTGGAGGGGATTTACCAAAGTCACACTACTGGTGACTGCTGTTGTTGGAGACCGCAGTATGTAAGATAGTACACACGGCCGCTCGTCGGTAGAAACACTTTGACCTTGAGCGGGGCTCTGGTTTTAGGCATTCGTAGCGTAGCGCTGGCGCAGCTTATACTGGTTTTTTTCTACGTGCTTGCTGCCGTGTGTACGATACACAAAAAGCCCTTAGTCGCCTCTTACTACACCCACGGGTAGAGTATTCTTTGCCGGCTCCACACGGGCTATCGTCGTCATAGTTCTGTACAATTACTCTCGAGCTTGCCAATTAAAATAGAAATTTCTGTAGTTGGCAAACGTCAAGCGAAAATGGTTTTCATGATTGAAAGTAGGTGAGTATAGTCAAGAGCATGTCAAGTTTGACTTATTGGATTCTGTACCGTTCTTATTTCTATTAACATGAGGGCTACAGTCGCACTTCAAGTATCAAGCTTTATCCGCTTTTGTGTGTACCATTGTTTTAGTGCAGAAGCGCTAGCACTCAACGTCATATGCATCCAATTTCAGATGAACGACATATGTATGTATACAGGGATTTAATAATTGTCCAGTGTGTTGCCGGCATAAAGAATAGAACCAACCCATCTCTACCCGTGGGTGTCGTAAGAGGCGACTTAGGGCTTATGAACCGAAGGATGGGCAGCAGCATCTTTCTGAGTCTCGTACCATCTTACATACTGCGGTCATCTACAACAGCGGTCACCAGCCGCAACGCTTACAAGCGTGGTGACTATGGTAAATCCCCTCCACGTGTTTTTGCTGGAGTTCTGAAGGGAGCTCCCTGTCCTGTAGTGGACGTTTAATTGGATGCTATGATTTATTAATTAATTAAGAAGTAGCGAGCCTGAGCTATGCTTGAGATAATCTACAACCAGAACGGAACAATACATGGCATTGCAGGGTTTCCTGAAACGAGCAGAAAGTATTTTTCGGAGCCCCTTCGATAGTAAAAATTCATAAACTTTAATGGATTATTTTGAAATTAATTTTTTTTTTTAATTGTGCATATATTTTTTACTATTATCTGATTAATTTAGTCCGCTGTAACGTCGGCTATAACCATTGCTATATAGGGCGACTTTTAATTAGTTCTTGATAGCAAAAGATATGTATGTACTCATGATACTGAACAACTTTTCCCAAGAAACATAGGTCAAAATACGTAAAACGAAATTTGACCTCACATACAAAATGCGCTACTCGTATCAGCTGATGCAGTTTCTATGGGAGGTCGAAACTTGATTTTCGTATTTCGACCTATGTTCCTTGGGGAAAGTTGTTCAGTACCATGAGTACATAAATACCTTTTTCTATCAAGAACTAATTAAAAGTCACCCTATATAGGGTGTAAGGAAAAGTACCCATTTCCTTTCAACCACATGTTCTATAAGTTGAATAAAGAACAATAAGCATGTTTAAAAATTTAAAAAATAGTACACAATAAGATATTTTAAAAATTTATATTTAAATTTTATTGTGTCAACCCTCACCAGACTCAAGACAATCGCACCGATAAGCGTGAGCCTTATTTGCCTTAAGTGTGGTCCTTACGTAGTCTTCTATGTCCTATCTCCGTTGCACGTTAGTGATTGGCGTTCGTTAGTGAATGGAGGCGGGTGCGCGTTGCGATTCTTAGAACAGGGTTGGCGACGAACTTTTTTTTCATAGGAAGTATTTTATTTTTATGTTATTTTTTTATTATCAATACGTTTTATGTACTTTATTTTACACAACATGTGGTTAAAAGGAAATCGGTACTTTTCCTTACAACCTCTATAAGCAAGGAGACTGAATTCTATAGCTGAAAATTCTTTGAGTAATAAAATTTGTCTTTGTGTGGGGTGACAGAGTTTTCCATACTATTATTATTTTTCGGTTATGCTTTCGGTACAGCTTCATGGACCAATATTTTTTTATTAATTTCGTGACTAATTCCGATCGAAATTAGCGGGTTCCAATATGCCTATAGTGTTTTTGGTTGATTGTTTTTTACAGATTTTCCCGTTTTGATTTGAAAGCTGATAGTTGATAGATGGTTTTTAGCTGTAATGTTTACACAAACCTACTATAATTAATTCAGATTTTTCCAATAGCAACTTCGGAGATGTAGTATTTTTAGGGTTCCGTACCTCAAAATAAAAAAACGGAACCTTTATAGGATCACTTTGTTGTCCGTCTGTCTGTCTGTCTGTCAAGACCCTTTTTCTCACGTACGAGAAGAGGTATCAGGTTGAAATTGATAACGAATATTAAGGTCTATAACCCACATAAGATCTACAATTAAAATTTTTTACAATGACGCAATCAAAAGATATGGCTTTTTATGTCCTCATCTCCATACATTTATGCAAAAAAGCAAAACCTACAGGGTAAATCCCGTTGACCAAAAATTATGAAATTTGGCAAGAAGTTAGGTCTCACGGTACAAATAAAGGGAAAGGTCTAAAATCATTAAATATTTCAATTTTTCTCACAACTAATAGTAACCAATTAAGGTGAGCTCCCGTTTCAAAAACTTTTCTATAACAGACCCCTCTGTCAAGTTGGATGGTCACGGAGTTTTTAAAATCAAAGAGCAAAAGCTTTTAGTATATCATATGGTAGATAGGTACGGAACCCTTAGAGCGCGAATCCGAGTCGCACTTGGCCGGTTTTTTTGGTATAATTTTCATCAAAACTGGAAAACAAAAAAGTTGTAAAAAAATTCAAAAATCGAATTTAAAATGTTCACATGAAGCCCTTTTATATCATACCCCCCCACTCGACCTAGTCACGACAATTGAAAATTTGTGCCCCTTTATTTGGACCCCATTTCCAGTAATAATAAAAATATTTTTTAATTCTTTCATTTGAAATGTAGGTGGGCAAGCATACTCTTAAACTATTCCAAATTTCAAGTCGATAGCATGAGTAGTTGTGAGGCAAACAGGTGTGACAGACAGAAAGACAGACAGACCTCGGAGACAGTCAGACGAAGTCGCACCCATAAATTTTTAACATTTTGGTTCGAAACTATAAAAATCAGTTGGCCCCATGTAAGACGCAGCATCACATAAGAACGGTTCGAAAGATTTGGCTGTTCTTTAAATGCCGGAAAAATTTAAAGAAAGGGCTTTAGGGAAAGGGAAAACTGCAAGGACTTTTTTCAATAGGATTCGTAGTCCTCGCAGCCAATCAGTTCATTCGGCCGTAAAAAAATTAGTGCTTCCCGTGCAAGGCCGGGGTCGGCGGCTAGTAAATTATTAAAACCGATGTACATCAAATCCGATTGGGGCGACCGTACCATTTATCAATAGTGGTATATTTTGGCAGCGGGCAATAACAGAACAGCCACTGCTGTACATTGATACAAACAATCGTAAACGGTTCGCGAAACAAAAACAACCGCAGTTTTCGTCAAAAGATATTTTGATTAATTAGTTTTGTGGTTGAACATTCTATTTTGTGTAAATAATAACAAATTGCTGAACAAGTTTTTTTTAAATATTGTATATGGGCTTACTACCTCAGAGATGAGGTCGACGATGAGACGAGCTTGCCAAGAAGAAGCGACTTGAATATAATCGGGATATATGAGCTCGGGAACACAGACGCAGGCAGAAAATTCCACTTTTTAGCCGTGTGCATTATAAAAGACTAGCTGGTGCCGGCGACTTCGTCTGCGCAGGTTTAAAAATTGTAGCCTATATATTATTCTGATGTATAAGCTATATAATTATAAAGTTTCATTAAAATCCATTCAGTAGTTTTTACGTGAAAGAGTGACAATCATACATCCATACATGTTTACAAACTTTCGCATTTATAATATTAAGTAGGATGTTTCAAAGTGCCTTGTGGGATTGTGTGGAATATCAACCAAGTGCGGGTGATATCTTGCGGTGCGTCTGAACTCCCGATGGTAAAAAGAGGATGGTGGAATAAGCTCGTGGAGCCCTTGAGCACACTCTCCGAAGTACAATCAGCTTAACGGTGGTTCTGGGTTTGATTCCTGATGGAGATACTGTCAAACAAAAATCAATGTCCCCAGTTTAGTGAGGACGTTGCAGGATAAATTACCTGATTGTCTGAAAAGTAAGACGGTTTCATGCTTCCAAGACAACTATGTATGGAAGTAATCTTCAATGATGCGGCTCAAATAGAGTCGCTATTACCAAGCCCTTTGAGAACTCTCAATATACAACATAATTGAAAAATAAATATTAAATCTTAAATCCTTTAAAAATGCAAAAGTGTTTTGAAAATTGAGTTTACACCACCAATTTCATAGGTACTAGCAGATCACAGCCTTTAAACAGCATTAAGAAATAAAAGGAGATCCCCCTTCTCCCTCATCTTCCATATATACAACGTGATTTTGACTGATTATACTTGAGTATGGCACTTAGTATATGAAACTGAACACCTTTACCCAAGAAACATAGGTTGTAAAATGAGTATTTTTTGGTCGTCCAATACAAATTCCAGTAAGTATTGACGGCGCAAGGTTTGTATGGGGAAACCAATTTTTTTTTTCATTTTCCAACCCTTCATTTTTGGGAAAATTTGTTCAGTTTCATGTAGGTACTAAGTACCATACTCAAGTATGGTCAGACATTTCATAATCACGTTGTATACAAAGTTTAACAGAAAGGGTATATCAACCCTGAACAATGTGATTCTGCCCTTGAAACTGAACAACTTTCTTAAGGGACCCAGGTGACAGGTCGAAACACTTTTTCTTGCACTCTGTAGATAATTAAGAAAAAATATGGTTGGACAAATACACCACCATCTTTCTTTTACAACTTGTCCCACGCAACACAAAACACATTGTAAAAAAGATAGTAAACAAGTATTTTATAAAAACATAAATTCTGTGAAGCATGCAAATTTTCCTAATAATGATACTAACGCGAGACAAAGTTTGCAATACAATGAAAAACAACGGAGTCAACGCTAAAACAACAGAGTCTTAAAATTTCATGACGTCGACATTGTCGTGGCATGAATACTTAAGAGACCGCAAGCCAACAATTGGGATACATATTATTAGTTTGGCTCAACTATAATACCGGGGCTTAGCGGTAATATTTTGTTAAAATCTTAGACAAAGAAAAAGTATACGTTTCAGAATTTGGATGAGGGTTTCACTGAAAGCGACAAAAAATATCCCTCCCTAAGTGTAATGACACACTTGCGGAAATTCCGACGCGTAGAGTTCCGCGACCGAACAATCTGTCATGTACTCGTATAATGCTATCAAAAATTCCGCCAGATGTATCATAGGATTCATAGGTCAACTAAAAAGCGTTGTGAGCGTAATACCACCCTCTTGCAGTGGTTTCTTGCCGTTTCTTTTACTCTGCCATAGCACGATCCGAAACGGGGTAGAATCGCTCTATTTGCATTGTATTCTGCATGAAATTCAATAAGTATTCTGTAAAGAATCTACATTGAATAAAATTATCTGAATCTTGCCTTTTCTGCCGTAAAGCGGCAGTGTTTGCACTGCTGTGTTTCGGTTTGTAGGGTAAGGGCAATGATGATACTCGTATAACCGACGGGTAAGGGAGCCGGTAAAATTACCGGCACATGAGACATACCATCTTAGTTCTCGGGGTGGGTAATGAATGCTGTCTTATTAGTGTCAAATTATGTCAGTCAATACATAGTGTGACAGTAGGTGTCATGGGCGGTGGTGGCCACCACCAGATGGCCAACCTGCTCGTTTGCCCAATTGTGACATAAAAAAATGTTGAGTCACGAAGGCACATGGTGTGCCTTAGTATGAAAAAGGTGGCACGCAGATAGAAACAAAGATGTCGTGTGCTGTCTCTTTTTGCACAAGAAAATCTGCAATTTTTAGGGTTCCGATACCAAAATGGTAATAAAAAGGAACCTTTATGGTGAGACTTTGTCTGTCTGTCTGTCTGTCACACCTCTATATCTCAGCAAACACTCATGTTATCGAACAGTTTTAGAATACGGTTGCACATGAAAGAATAAAAAAAAAATATGATTATTACTGTAAAAGGGGCCCAAATAAATTTCTAATTGTTGTGACTAGGTTGAGTGGGGTATCACATAAAAGGAATTTACCTTTACATTCTAAAATAAGTATATTTTGTATTTTTTTAACGACCCTTAGTTTTCAAGTTGTGATGAAAAATGCCAAAAAAATACCTAAAAAAATACCTTTCCTTTTTTTTTTTGTTGAAAATGGGCTTACTCTTGACCTCGATCTAGTCTTGAAGACAGAGATGAGGTCGACGATGGAACGAGCTTACCCAGAAGAAGCCTATTCACTCGCGACTTGAATAGATTCGGGTTATATGAACTCGGGAGCACAGACGCAGGCAGAGAATTCCACTCTTTAGCCGTGCGCATTATAAAAGATGTTTCAAAGCGCTTTGTGCGAATGTGCGGAATCTCAACCAAGTATGGGTGATATCCTGCGGTGCGTCTGGACTCCCGATGGTAGAAGGGAGATGGTGGAATAAGCTCGTGGAGCTCTACAGCACACTCTCCGAAGTACAATCTGTAGAAGACCGACAGACATGCAACTTTGCGACGGTGGGACAGACTGTGAAACTTGGTTTTCACCAGCATCTCATCACCAACGAGCTTCTTGGCTCTGCGATCTATCGAGTCAAGTGCGGCCAGTTGGTATTTGGCTGAGCCATCCCAAAGGTGACAAGCAATTCTCCATGCACGATCGGACTTGGGCTTTATATAAAACTAGAAGCTGTCCAGTAGTGAAGTAACGCTTAACCTTATTGAGGATGCCCAGATTTTTTGCCGCAGTTTGGGCTTTTGACTCAATGTTAGCGCCGAAGTTCAGGTTTGCACACAACTTCATGCCAAGTAGCTCGAGGCTGTCGGTAACTGGTACAGTTGTACCTCGAAAAGTAGGAGCCAGATTGAACGGACTCCTTTTGGCGGTGAACAGACACGCCTGCGTTTTGGTGGCGTTGAAACTTACCAGATTTTTGTCACCCCAGTCGGAGACAAGACTTAAGGTTGAGTTCATACGCTCTACCATGGCCTCTCTCAAAGAACGTATTTCGTCACTGCTGGCTTTTACGCTTGACATATATCTCTCGACGACAGTACTGTCATCTGCGTACCCAACAATACTAGGACCAAGTAGGTCGTTGATGTGCAGCAGGAAAAGAGTCGCAGAGAGAACCAACCCCTGAGGAACCCCGGCACCAATAGCCACCAGGTCAGAGGAGCAGCCATCAAGGACTACTCGGATCGACCGTTCGCTCAGGAAGTCAGAAATCCAAGAGCAAAAGTCAGCGGGAATGCCGTATGCAGGAAGTTTGCTCAGCAGACTTGCGTGCCACACCCTGTCGAAGGCCTTCGATATGTCTAGTGACACGGCAAGGGCTTCGCCGTATTTCTCGATGGCCTCCCCCCAACAATGCGTGACATACACTAGAAGATCCCCAGTTGATCGTCCCCGGCGAAAGCCATACTGACTGTCACTGAGTAGGTCGTTAGCTTCTAGGTATGTCAGCAGTTTTCCATTGAGTACCCTTTCCATAACTTTGCAGAGTATGGAGGTGATGGCGATCGGCCGATAGTTGCTGGGGTCGG
Source organism: Athrips mouffetella (assembly GCA_947532105.1). Taxonomy (NCBI): domain Eukaryota; kingdom Metazoa; phylum Arthropoda; class Insecta; order Lepidoptera; family Gelechiidae; genus Athrips; species Athrips mouffetella. The sequence continues at coordinate 26,589,701 of OX383965.1, forward strand.
CACGACTACCCTTCTTGGGCACTGGCTGTACGTTGGTAACCTTCCAAGATTTTGGCACCGTTCTTGTTTTTAGAGAGAGGCGGTACAAACGTGTTAGCACAGGAGACAACTCAGGCGCACAGTTTCTCAAGACTTGCTGGTATTCCATCAGGACCGCTTGCTTTGTTCACGTCTAGGCTTCGGAGTACTCTACAAACCTCTTTTGCGTGTATTGTGACCTCCGACATCGAAGAGTCACAGCGAAGAATCGTTGGTGGTTGATAAGAGCCGGCATCTAAACGAAAATTGCTTGCAAATAAAGACGCAAATAAATTTGCTTTCTCTGTTGCAGAGTGAGCTAGCGACCCGTCAGGTTTTAGCAGGGGAGGTAATGTAGGACGGCAGAAGTTTGTTTCGACCGATTTGGATAGGGACCAAAATTGTTTGCTACCAGAGGGGTAGGATGCAAGTTTGGTCCCTATACGACTGACATGGTCGTAACGTGCCTTTCGGATCACCCTCTTGCAGAACTTTGCAGCATAATTGAATGCCTTTTTCTTCGCGCGAACCCGTCGAGCTCGAACTTTGCGATCACGGTCTTGAACCCAGGCTTGGTATGCGGACTGCATTCGAGCTTCAGCGCGAGCGCATTCCGCATTGAACCAAGGTCGGGCTTTGTGACCGAGCGGTATGTCGGAGAACGGAATATAGTATTCCATCCCCTGCCGTATCACATCCGCAACCGCTTCAGCTGAACAAGAGGGATCGCTCGAAGAAAAACACACTGGCTGCCATGGGTAGGATGCAAAGAAGTGCCGCATCTAATCCCAATCTGCTGACTCGTATCGCCAAACTTACCTTGTGCCTCTTGGGCTATCATCCGGAGGAGAGCTGATCGACACGGACTTCACCAGACAGTGGTCGGATGTTCCCAGCGGGGCTGATACCGACACCGAGTGCCTGTCTGGATCTGTAGTCAGCAGTAAGTCCAAGCAATTGGGCGTGTGTCTGTCTACATCAGGCACCCGCGTAGCTACATTACCAGCTGGGTGAGATCTAGCGACAATGCAAACCTGCGCGTGTTAGAATTTTAAGGATAGAAACATGTGCAGTTACAAATAAAAGCTTTTTAATATGAGTTTTCTATTAAAGGAATACATACTAGGTCTTGAGTTATTTACCTATTGTGCTCTAAAATACGAGGATACAGCCAAGCTGTCTTGTACTACCTACCTAAATTAACCACGGCTTTTCGTGGATTATAGCTACATAGGAAGGGAATTTTAGAACAAATGATAAACGAAATAAATGGTAGTTATAAATGTACTTGATTATTCAAAGAAACAGCAGTAAAACAGTTACTAATCTAAGCAGAGTTGAAAATACAGTTATCTACATTTAAAGACAAGAAAATAACACGTTTACAATGAGATTTACTTCTATTACAACAACATATTTTAAATATTAAAGAAAATTACTTAACTCAGGACTAGGGATACTTCCAGTTTCGCCGACACTAATATAAGAGAGATTTAATGCTCTGATGGAGCTTTTTATCATACAATATGAAATGAAGTTTGTACAGGTAGTGAGCAATACAATTATCCACTCAGGAACGAGGTGAGTGATATTAGCCACATATTAACCAATAGAAATCATTCTAGTTACATTAGTCAATGAGCTACATTGAACGGCATCAAAATTACTACTTTTACATACGATTTGGTATATTTTACTAGATTAATCGATAACAATATTAATACAATATTTTGAACACATTATAAACCTTGCAACACATGTCATTTTTATGATTTTACTTCATACAATACTTTAGTTAATTACATTCTACAACTTCCGTTAGGAAAGAGATGAAATCAATACTATTACAATAAAATTTATTACTCCTAACTATCTATTATCTCTGAAATACAATTTAGCCATTTAGCAATATTTTTAGACATATTTTCAGGTATTATAATCTATCACGGCCATACTGACAGTACTTCGTCCCCGAAGTACTATCAGGACAAATATCTAGTAGGTACACATATCTATAACTTTAGAAATACTTTACTAAATTAAATAGTGATTATACAAAAAACAGTTTAACACAGATACAATAAATTTACGGCCAAGTTTTATTTTAAAACTCCTGCTCACATTGAAATAATAATGATGAAACCTTTACAACATTCTTAAAGATTTTGTTAAAAAGCTGCTTGCTACATTTTAGCCCCGTCTATTGTTACCATTGAGATATGGGCTTAGTTAAAACGGTTAATGCCAGATACATAGACATGCCAACCATATTCACTAACCGAAATATATGGCACCAAGTATCTTACCTAGCAGAACTTGCTTTCACAAAATAAATTTCAAGATTTGATGGGTAATGCCAGACACCTAGGCATGCCAGTCACATTTACCCGCTGCTTGTGAGATAACTGACACCAAGTGTTTGGCCGACCAGCGGTTACCCTTTATAAAGAATGAATTACCAGATACATAGACATGTCGGTCACATTCACCCGCTGCCAGTGAGATCGATCGACACCATGTATAAGGCCGACCAGCGTATCTCCAGTACATGAAACAACGTCAACAATTTATAACAAATGCATATAACACAACAACGTTCTTTTTCCTATTTCATTCGTCACAGTATTTTTCCACTATCCGTTCGGCCAATCTGAATCTTAATGCTAACAAAAAATAAATTGATATTCACAATAAAAAGAAAAATTTTATTAAACAAATTTTTGCAACATGACAAAGATTAAATATGTTTGAAACATTTCCAAAAGAAATTTCATAAGATATGATTTCCGCCTTTGTGTATGTCGTTAAGTTATGATTTGACTGTAAATATTTTGTGCACTAAAGAGTATGAACGAACAATACATTTCTATTGACCTCTAAATGTACACATTATAAACTAACCACCTCAATAGTTTAAAATAGTATCAATTTGTACTTTTTGCTAAAGCGGTCACAATTCATAGTTCATTTATTGTCAGAAACAGGTACATAAAGTGTTTAAATTTATATAAAGTTTCACTGTATCTTACTGTGTCAGCATGCAATATACCAGGCCACTCAGAAAGTATTGCGAAAAATAGTTTTTATATATGGGAGACTGGCCGGTCAGAATCTTTTTCGAAAATATGATTACTTGTAAGTAAAAATATGTGTGTTCCATTTTCAAAATTTCCCTCCACATTTTTTGCGAGCCAATTCAAAGTATCGTGTCTTACTGAAAAATGGATCTGCGCCGGGAACATTTTAGAGCTATGATTTTTTACGATTTCAAGTGTCGCCTGAAACCGGATGAATCGTTCGATAGACTTCAAATGGCATTTATGGATGAAGGCCCCTCCAAGGCAACCGTGTATTGTTGGTATAACGAATTTAGGCGCGGTCGACCAACCTTGGGGGATGAAGAAAGAAGCGGTCGCCCTTTGACGGCTATTACGGAAGAAAACGTGCTAGCAGTGAAAAATTTAATCCAAGATAATAGGCGAATTACATATCAGGAGATTCAGCACATATTAAAGATTGGATCGGGAAGCGTTCACGAGATTCTACACGGGCATCTTCGCGTGAGGAGGATAGTATCGCGCTGGGTGCCGCACTACCTCACCGACGCTCAGAAGCAGGCCCGGGTGGAATGGTGCCGTGATATGCTGAACAAATTTGAAGCAGGGTCGTCTCGGCGTGTTTACGACATCGTAACAGGTGATGAGTCCTGGATTTATCAATACGATCCAGAAACCAAGCGCCAGTCGACAGTTTGGGTGTTTCAAAATGAACCAACGCCTACCAAAGTGAAGCGATCTCGAAGCGGGGGGAAGATTTTGATCGCCAGCTTTTTTAATTTGACTGGCCACTTGGCCTCAATTCCCTTACGAGATCAAAGAAGCATCAACGCCGAATGGTATACTACCAAATGTTTACCAGAAGTTTTTTCTGTTGTGAGCAACAAGCGACCAAACACAGGGCTCCGCGGACTACTGCTCCACCACGACAATGCGCCTGCACACACCGCGCTCAAAACGAGGGACTTCCTGGACAGCACACCAGTCAAACTCCTGGGTCACCCTCCTTACAGCCCTGATCTAGCACCGTGTGACTTCTTTTTATTTCCAAAAATAAAAAATCAGCTCAAGGGGATACAATTTTCGTCGCCGGAAGATGCGCTGGCTGCGTTCGAGCAGGCTGTAAACGAGGTGTCTACGGCGGACTGGAAAAAGTGTTTTGAAAACTGGTTCAGACGCATGAATCTTTGTATAGAGGCTGGTGGAGAGTACTTTGAAAAGATTTAATAAAAATATATGTACCTGTAGAACAATTTCTTTTAGTGTCGCAAATATTTCTGAGTGTCCCACGTACATACAACAGTATTCCAATTGGATTAGGTAGGTTATTAAATATCAAATCTAAGTTACAATGTCCGAACAGAAAGTATTAAATAACAGTCACAAAATAGTACTATTAACGTCATCATCAATTTAAAAGGCATTAAAATTATAGTAACATCCATCAGTAAGCAAAGCATGTTAATTTGTTCTGAATTGGTGCAATGGTAGATCCTTTGTCGTATTATATAGTTTTCGAGCCATACCATTACATAGTTACTATAGAATAACAAGTTCGGGTGCTCAGGTGGTCTTACTTCTGCCTTACGGATGCCTAGTCTCTGCCAGTTCAACAGAGTTTTTCTTTTCTAATTTTTAAAATGGGGAACACAACTTTTTCTTTGTCCTATGCCACATATGGCTCTTACACATTTTTTGTGTTCTAAATAATAGTAAAATATGAACCTTTGCCACGTTTCCCCAGTGAAATATACCATATCTAAAATTGGAAACCACATACGCATTATATGCACAAAGTACAGTTTTTCGAGATGCTAGTTTTGTGATTGTTTTAAAACATATTTACTTATTTTTGTATTTATATTATCAATATGAGATCTCCAACCCAAGTGTTACCCCTAGGAATATAATTTTATTACAATTTCCATTATAATTTACCATTATATTCAGGTCCTGGACACCTAAGTTACAGATGCAGAACCTAGTAAAGGCTCCAGTCTCTTCACAAGCTAAATTTCTTGCTAGCGTAATTAGTGTTTTCTTTTAAAATTGCATGTAAACTAATGTATGTTTATTGATATTTCCGAGAGAAATTAATTAATTTACTATTATTATTATGATTAAAAACTTACTCGTAATTTTAATGTATTTAAAAAGATATATTGCTGAACATGCAATTTATTAAAGTACTGTACAGATCTGAAGTCCCTTCATATAGGATCCTCAAATCAGATACGTGAAAGTTTTGGCCAAGGTTGATCGTCTAGAATAATATCCTTTAAGAATATTATATTTTTCCTTATATATTTATAATATCTTGTAATTTACAGATTCTGCTCGGTGGAGAGTGGCAATAGAAGAATGAAAAAGAAACACACTTGTTATTTTAATATTTATATTTGAATATAAACCTAATCTTTACATGTCCAATTTGAGTTATTTATTTTATTTTATATCACTATTTATTTGAATTTAGTCTCATATTGACTGGAGTAATTCATCGGAACTCATGTAGATTCATCAATTTAGGAGAGGGTTCATCTCTTTTTCAATGCAATATTATTATAGCCGTTAAGTTTCTGAAAAGAAACCTATGTTAATATAAATGAAGCAATAAAAATAATGTGGGGACAATCCCCAAGTTTGGAGCACCACCATCGCCCCAAACAGCTCGTCCTAGGCCTCCTCTACCCTAAGTCCTAGGTCCGAGGCATATCATCACCCAGCTCACGATGACATGACGCTAAACTACCCTAACAATCCAACTGGATCGTCAGGATTCTGATCATCCTCGCGGAGCTGGATATCCCATCGAAAACTTAAACTACAGTAAAGACTAGGGTTAATGTATGTGGAGTGCGGAACCAACTAACCACAGTACAACCCAGACGGTGATGATGTCTCCCCCCGGTATGTTCATGCCCCGCGTCAAACCCGACTTCCACGTGGCCCACCTTTAAGGGACGATCACTGACTCATCCAGGGTTCACAGGGTATTGACTATTTCTTTTAGTCACCCATACCAGAGCTGGTCACCGAGCCCGCCAGGCACACGAAGCATACAGTCTTCCTTTAGGAAAACAGGGCACTCTCCATCATGAGCTATAAGAGCTCTTCCTGTAATCCCTCCGGGCAGACAATGATCGACATCATCGAATCCCTTAGTTTGTTTTGAAATAAGTTAAACTGAAAATAATTAGCCAGCTCCACACGTCCAAGTGTGAAGTCTGTACTAGATACGGGTATAGTATTATTGCTTGCATGGCCAGCCTAGATCAATAACGATTTTATAACGAGAGACATAAAGAGTTTGAAGGGCAATTTCCCTCCCCCCTGTCACTGAGTGACTTTATTGCACCAACAAGGTCTCCGTATATCCTTCATAGCTCTCACTTGTGATGCGTAGCTAAATCTCTTTTCCGTTACCAACCCACGCAAGACAAGGATTATGTAGAGTAACCCCAGTCTAAACACTCATTTAAATAAAATGAATTGCATCTAAACTATAATGGGATTACCCAGCATATTTCGAAGAAGAACATATAAGAAGTAAGTATGACAAAAGATTACTGAAGGTAATCCTTAAATAAAAATGAAGTATGATGACCAGAACCGAGAAGATACGGGATTGTAGTATCTAAGCTAGGTTGGGCCAAACATTTATGATTTAAGATCTTAAGGGAAAATCAAAAGCACCGAGTATTCAAAACCAAGAACACTGGGAGAATTTAGCGTAAACAACACTAGCTAAAACTCGATGTTCTTTTAAAAGAGGACTCAAAAGAAGTATAAAATGGGATTATTGTATATACTTAAATATTCGGAATTTATCTACAATGAAAGAAACTAAACATTATAATTTCTGTTCCATTATTGTTTTCAAGAATCTATTTAGTAATGTTAAAGGTGGTTTCACACTGAGTCAAAGTATAATTTTAAGTATGATAAATTATGACTAGTTTTATTAAGAAAAAATAAAACTTAGAATCTTATAAGGTTTAGATTCCTGTATGATTCAATGAAGATTAAGTAGATTATTTAACTACTTTAGGATGACACACATAAAGTTCAGAGGTCCCCCAAGGTCAGAGTGTCGTACAGCCGTCGCAGCCTTATGGGCGAACGTCGTCAACACACTTTACAAGAAGCAACCCACGAACGAACGTAATGTCTCCATCAAGAATATTCTTCCTATTGATTCAGGACAATTCTAATTTATTCCTTATAAACAATTTAATGTCATTAGACTAAACTAGAATGTCCCTTCACATAAGAAGAAAGTTTTAAGTTGTCTAACTACTCTACATTTGGTAATCTAACGCTAAGATCAGGAGGTCCTCCCGCGGTATATGCCACTCAAACGACGCAACCAATAGTGGGCAAGCGTTGTCAGCACATAACACAAGAAACATTATTTCCAAAATCCAACGTTAAAACACCTTGCTAATATCCCTCCATTTGTATCGGAATAACACCAATTCATCCCACACATACAGAAGAGGGAAATCAGGATGAATCAGCGAAACCTCACACAAATAGAAAGAGAAGAACTTTAGTATCAGACCCTTTTAGGCTTGAGGGCTCCGGCCCAAGAATGATTAAAATAAATAAATCCGAAGGTTGATATTATCAGATAGACTTAGACAGATACTCCAGCGACACGCGACATACATTTGCCACATCCAATATAGTGGACATCGGGGACACATGTCACGAGGGCATCCATCCACGCTTGGTTGAACTAAATAAACCTGAGAGCAGGTATTTCTTAATCTCAAAATCTGGGACTCCTATAGAATGAAAGTAAAAGGAAAGATAAGCACCTCCTATGAACTTGAGTACTGAAATGTAGTAATGTTCTCAGCATGTTCCAATTTTGGGAAATTGAGGCAAAAGATTCAAAATCACTATCAAAGCAATTTATTATTATTTGAAATAATATTATTTATAATATTCACTCTACTTAAACTTACCCTTTATTTCACAATAAAATGTCACAAACTATATCCAAGTTTTAGTTTTCAGATATATTATTTTAAGATTTTGAATTGACGTTCTAATTCTTTTGATCTGACGGAATATTTTTCTTAAATTTTATCATATGAAGACATTAGTATATTAAAAAACTGGAATTTTGATTTAGGGCCAAAGATTTTATATTATTTTCTAAAAAAAGGTAATTATTTAATGTATTAATATTTTCTTCCATTTTGATTTTGGGTTTTGATTTATTTTTTTGTTAAAGAGATAAAAAATTTATAAAGATTTCAAAATAGCGTCTAGCTTTGAGTAAAACTAAATCAAAAATGATTTATTTGTTGACTATTTGACAATAATGTCAAATAGACAATTCTACCTAAAAAAGTATAAAAATATACATCGTTTAAAGTCTCCTTGAAATGATGATAATAATATACATCGTCCAAAGTCACTTTGAAATGTTGACAAAACATACAACATCCAAAGCCACCCCGAAACGATGACAAAATATACATCAGAGTCCAGCCTCTATGATTCACCAAGGACTATTTTAATCAATTTCTCTGTAAAGGAAAGAATTAAACACAATGAAATTTACATTACCTTTACAATCCAAGCAATACCTTTTTTAGCCTTCACGTTTTATCATTTGTGGTTTGCTTTTCCATGTCTATAATGTTCCTTGTAATTTCCTGTACCTGTTTAGAAATAGAACATTATCCTGCCTAGCTATACGCGAACAAAGACACTTGTAGAACTAGTTTATACTTAATTATGGGAAAAGAAAATCTTTATTACTATCTACAAATAACGTCTCAGATTAGAAACACAGTATGTTATAATTTCCGCAGAGTTATTAATGTTTACAAAAGAAAATCATTAAGAGGGAATAACAATTTACTTAAAGTATCACACAGTACAAGCCTCTTATGACCCCGCAGGTAGATCTGTAAAGCTGCAAATATTCTCCAATCAACTCTTCCTCTTTTGACATTGAAATCTGATTTTCTCAACGTTATTTAGCTCACATAACCTGGAAGAAACTATAAATTTCATTAAGTCACATTTCACCTTAACTCAAATACACACAACAACTTTGAACCGAAAATAAATAAAAGATGGAAAACCACAAAATTGAATACTTACATAACATTAGTTTCACTCCACTTATTCTTTACACTTTGGAATCAAACCCTGAATGTTAGCATCTTGAATTTATGCGCAAATAAACCTTCCTATACTATATCCTACACGAAGCAATCCCTATCTTTATCTCAATTAAAGGAACCCACAATCCAGGATCATAGCCTCCTTCAAAAGATTCGTCTCATCAGCTGTATGAATTCTATTTTTTCGCGAGCTACAATAAAAAAATTATTATAACTCACAGAAATCCAGCTTACTATCGACTTTTCTTTCACAGACGTTTCAAAGTAACAACAAGGATATTTGGAGCGTTTACCGATTCCATTCTTCCATTTTTCTCCGTTTTTTTCCAAATTTTCCTTGTTTGACGGCCCAAATTCTCTCTCACCTGAAACTTTCAAACACGTTAAAATTCTATTTGAGCTCCATTGCCCTCACTATTCAACAAAACCTGATTCTTAGTTTTCTTCTGTTGCTTTCGTTCATAAAAATTTTAGCAACTATTCCTTTTATTCAGGAAAAATGCTTTTTTCCTTCATTTCCCTTTTTCGACTCTTTCCCGACCCTGTCTCGACTGTCACACCTTGTCATATTTTTCTACTCCCCGTTTCCCGTTACACTTCTTGACACTTCCTCTAAATAGTATTTTATGCATTTAAAAATTTTTAAGGGTTCCGCAAGTGCACAGCCTCCCCCAAAATTTTATTATTTCGAAAAATCTAAGAAAACATTTTTTTTTTTTTCGAGAATTCTAAAATTTTCAATTTTAAATTAATTTTTTTTATTATTATTATTATTATTATTTTATTATTATATTATTATTTTTTTATTATTATTATTATTATTATTATTTTTTTTTAAATAAAAACACCTATATTGGCCCTTAAATTTTAATTCACAAATACAATAAACAAAACAAATAACTAAACTACTAATATTATAAATCATTAAACTAAATTAATTTTTATTCAAAATTATTAAAATTATTTAACATATTTATCTAAATTTAGATTTATTTAATTCAACTTTAATTATATAATCAAATTTAATTTGTATTAAATTATAAATTATTATAGTTCATTATATTTTTAAAACGAAGTCAATTTAATAATGCCAGTCAATTCACTAACAAATTGACTCACTATATACTATAATCAAAATAGTCTTCTAATATTAATTATTAAATTAAAACTAATAAAATTATATTAATTAGGTTGTGACCAGGAATATCTCAATTCCTCTAAAGTTAAAATTTATGATATAGTCCCGTGAAAATCTCAGTAGCTAACATCCTAAGTATAATATTTAGCCAAATGGACTGCATTATAAACTCCTTTGACACTTTGAGTTTCAGGATCAACGAGAATATACACATTAGCATATTTTATTCCTCCAATTCGATATGGTCCATCATATAATAAATCAAATTTCTTAGTTTTATTTCGACTAGAATCCGATTTATTAAGCCTCCTTAATTTTACCAAATCACCAACTTGAAAATCTATCAACTTATGAGTTCTATTGAATCTATCCTGCCGCTTCTGACTCGAAAGTCTAAGGTTTTCTCTAACTTCCTCTCTAATTTGGTCTAACGTTTTATTCGTGAGTGCCCGTGGTAGAAAACAGTCTACTTTAAGTTTCTCTGAATTTCCAAATAATATTTCATTAGGAGAAAATTTCGTACTCTCGTGGAACGTATTATTATACAATTCCTCAATCTCCAACAAGTAATGATCCCATCTAGTATGGTCATCATGACAATAAATTCTAAAGAATTTGTTTAATTCTTTATTCACTCGTTCTGTAGTGTTAGGTCGAGGATTACGAATAGTAGTATACAAAGTCTTAATTCTCAAGGCTCTGAGTCCAATTTTCCATTTGTGACTAATAAATTGTTTTCCGTTATCTGTCATAACAGCCTTAGGTTGTATTATTTCAGTGAACACTCTCATACAATAAAGCACTGAGTCTGCTGAAGCTCCACGAAGTCCGAAAAGTTTAATAAATTTACTAAAAGAATCCTGTATTACAAAATTGTAAATATAACCAGCCTCAGTTTTAGGTAGTGGTCCGAAGATATCAGCCATTACTAATTCACCCGGGTTTTCAGTTAAAATCGATTTACATTTCCCTACCCCTTTTATATAGTCAGGTCTAGAAAGCTGACAAACATGACACTTCTGAACACAAAATTTCACTGTCTTACCCATATTTATCCAATAACACCTTAATTGTAAATATTTCAAAGTTTTATATGCGCCAAGATGACCCATCTCTATATGTACCTGTTTACAAATCTCTTCTTGTAGTACCTTGGGCATAAACAAAACGTAATCTCCACGTACAGTTTTAAAATAAAGTAGATCATTATTGACAATACAACGCAAAGTTATACGCGTAAATCTATCTGTTCTTTCGGGAACTCTAGAAACATTTATTTTCTCCTTAATCCCACATATGACGTTGTCAAGCCGTTGATATTCCATCATACGTTGTAATTTATTTTTCAAGTCACGGTCAGTAGAAACACCTACATACATAACAGTTGGATACCACACCTTCTCTTCTTGCAAAACTCCCCCTGGCGGATATCTAGATAAAATATCTACCCCAATATTTTCTACACCTTTTACATGTTCGACTTCGAAGTCAAATTGTTCAAGAAATAAAATCCAACGTGTGACTCTACTATTGTATAATTTCATTTGTTTCATGAAAGTTAATGCCTTATGATCTGTACGAACAACAAATTTCGCTCCTCTTAAATAAGTCTCAAACTTTTTCACAGAATAAATAATAGCCCACAACTCTTGTTCAGTTACAGTCCAACGTAATTCAGAACCCCGTAGTGCACGACTACAGAATCCCAAAATTTTAACCTCACCATTATTTCCAATCTGAAACAATGATCCGGCTATTCCGATCCCTGAACTGTCGGTCTGTAAATAATATAATTTATCCTGATCTGGATGGCTCAATAGAATCGTTGTAATAAATTCTTCCTTTATATTATTGAAAGCTCGATCTAATTCTTCATCCCAAAACCATGCTTGGTTTTTCTTTAATAACCTAGTTAATGGAGCAGTCAAAATACTATAGTTTTTAATGAAACGTCTATAATAATTACAAAGTCCCAAAAATCCTCTTAACTGTTTTTGTTTCTTTGGAATAGGGAATTCCTTTATAGCTTTTATTTTATCTGAGTTAGGTTTAATTCCCGAAGTTGTAACTATATGCCCTAACATTTTTACTTCACTGCAGAAAAAGTTGCACTTTGCAAAATTACAAGTCATTCCAGCTGATTCTAAACGATCCAAAACTATATCAATATGTTCCAAATGGTCCTGCCAAGTCCCACTCGTTAGGATTGCAAGATCATCCAAATAATTGACACAAAACTCTCTAACACCAGGACCCAATATAATGTCCATTGCGCGACAAAAGGACCCTACTGACGTCTTAAGCCCTTGCGGAAGCACGTTGTATACGTAAGACTTTCCATTAACTGTAAATCCAGTATATTTTTTACTGTCCTCAGTCAACGGTATTTGAAAATAAGCGTTATTTAAATCAATCAGTGTTATAAATTTTACACCAAGGAAAGCATTAAGTATGTCAATCTGTAAAGGCGGTGCTTCTACTTCTGGAACCATATATTTATTGATTTCCCTAGCATCAAGTAATATTCTAACAGATCCATCAGGTTTTCCAGTGAAAGTTAGAGGACTACAAAAATTTGTAGTTTTTCTCGATATAATCCCTAATTCTTCCATCTCCCTCAACTTTTCTTCTACTTTTGCCCTATGTGCATATGGTATAGGATAGATTCGTTGTATCCTTGGAGTACCCTCAATCATTTTAATGTCATGAGTATAACAGTTTGCCCTTCCAAGTTTCTTTGTAAGAACTTGCATATGGGATCTCAAAACATTAAAAATTTGTTCCTTTTCCACATCAGACAAATCCATTCCCAACCGAATATTTTTAAACAAATCTAATAATTGCTTTTCTTCACCGCCTTCCTTTTCGTTTTGTTCCTCTACTCCAGTTATTAGATTTATTCGATTCTCTTCTAAAGACCCACTAGAAAGGTTTCGAAACGGAATAGTAATTTCTCCTTGTCCAACGATACCTAATTCTAATGTTTGTGGTTCTTTTAAATGCAAAACAGCGTTGTGCGCAACTAACCAATCTACCCCAAGGATAGCAGAACAAGTTAACTTAGCAATCACTAAAAATCCCGTATCAATATCAAATGAACCACACGTCAAAGGTATAGAGACTAATTTTTTTATTTGGAGACTCTTTTGTCCAACGGCTCCCCTCACACATATTGGTCTAACTGGTAACGCAGGGAATTCTAACTTTAATTCTCCTTGTAAACTCTCTAAGAATTCTTCCGAAATACAAGTTACTTCACTTCCAGTGTCTACCAAGAGAACTATAGATTGTCCCAAAATTTGTAACTCTATTTCTGATTTAAATTTGGGCCCCTCATTCTCAAAGCAAACCTCTTCATCATATAAAGAATTACCTTCATATTCTTTAATGAACTGATTATACATTGGTTGATTTTGTTTAATCACGGAAACGTCAAAAACTTTAATTAAATCTAAGACTGTTTGTTTATTATTATATTCTTCTGAAGAATATCCTAAACCTTCTCTATTACATTTCGTTCTAGTATTATTCGGGGAAACAGGATATAAGATCCCTTCTTGGTCACAACCCAATCCTACCCCTGGCTTCCAACCTTGTTTTATTAAATATTTTACAGGAAAAAGATAATTTTGTTTTTTGTTAATTGCAGCCACCTCCTGTTTATTGGAGATGGCCCCAACTAGTTTAAATCTTCTTCTTGAATTATTTCATCAGTGATCCTTCCCCTTGAAGTCTCCCCCTCGATGTGAGCCACCACTTTTGGTTTTTTATAAAATGGTTTGTCTTTATTTGATATGAATGGACTTTGACGCTTTGTTCCCCTATCAGCTCCAATAGAGGAGTCAAAGGAAGAAGATCCACATTGTTTATTTACGTCATCCAATTCACGAAGAAACTCTGTTGCCTCAATCAAAGTATTTCCTTTCTTCATCCGCCAAGCATATTGTACATCCTTCGGAAAGTGTCTCATCAAATCTTCCACTATTTGCCATTCAGGAATTGGTCTAGACATCATCTTTGCTTGCCCTGCTAAACTAACGAAATGTTCTAGCATTGTTCCACTTTCCTTAGACCAAGTGCCATTTACAATCATTCTTCTCAAGGTGTTTTGTTCAGCTTCTCCCCAATAAGCATCCAAAAAATCTCTTTTGAAATCCGACTGTGTAAACCATCTCTGTCTATAAATTCTGGCCCATTTTCGAACATCACCTTCTAAACAACTGATTATAGTTTCAATTGTAGCATCTTCATTAGGCATTCTCCGTAAATAATTCTGAAGATCCTCCAAAAACGACACTGGATGTACCCCAAATCTTCCAGGAAAACGTGGTTTTTCGACTCTTGTATCAATCACCGGGCAAATATTAATCGGTGCTTCATGCCTTTCAGACGAAGTTGATGCAGCGTTAGTTTCCCGTGCTTGCGACAGCTGATTCTCTAAGTTTGACACCTTCTGTGTCAGAATTCCCATGTTTCTTCGAAGTTGGCGAAACAAAATGGAGTTGCGTAAAGAAGGTCGTGGACGTTCTTCTTGCTGACCTGTCCTTTCTATTTCATCTTGTCCCTGAGATGTTCTAAGATTATAACGAGGAGGCATTTTTCTTTTCTTTGGATACTGAAAGTTTATTACAAATTATAGGTTGGAATTTTGTTTAAATTAAAGAATAGAAAGTTTATCTAATATTCTCTCCTTAATTTCCCAAAACTGTTGCTTTATGGAGCTAGTATTTTGATCTCCATCGATAATCTCTATCCTGTCAAAATCTTCCTTTATATTAGGGTTCAATAACCATTCCTCATGAATGTTGTGAATCCTCTCTATATAATCTAACGTTATCCCTGTCTCTTCAGGTCGACCACGACTTAGGGCTCTCTGATAAGAAACCATAGGGGAAGTCCTAAGATAAACTACTAAATTAATTCGAGTAACAACTTGTTCCTTGAAATAAGAATAAGTTTCATCTAAAACTGCAAACTCAGCCGGGTGCAACAACTCACTCTCTTGCAATTCCCTAATAAAACAGTTTTTGGCTGAATAGATGGAACGTTCCATAACTTTAATCTTAGCGTTAGATTCTTTCGTATGATTTTCTAACATTGTTAGAAGAACATAATTTTGAAAACAGAAACCCCACTTCTTAGGGTTTTCCTTAAATAACTGGAAGAGATTAACGCCAGATAAATTAGTCCATTTATCAATTGGTTCTGGTATTATCTCAAAATCAGAGTTGCCTCCCAAAGCCGCCAATAAAGTAGACTTCCCTGACCCTATGTTTCCTTCTATTGAGACTGTAAAATTTCCCATCTTTATTCTGAAACAAGGAATGCATCATATTTTCTATGGTTTCCAAAACAAATAACCCTAAGCTAAAACCAATTCTAACGTCCCGCTTAACAACTTTAACTTAGATAGACTTTACTCTCAAGTTTCTTCAGTTCAAAAACTCGAAATTAGTGTATTTTTCATTTTGTTTCTTTTTTTCACTCTTCAATACCCCTCTCGCTTGAAACCAGCATATCCTGGTCACGGCACCAGCTGTACAGATCTGAAGTCCCTTCATATAGGATCCTCAAATCAGATACGTGAAAGTTTTGGCCAAGGTTGATCGTCTAGAATAATATCCTTTAAGAATATTATATTTTTCCTGAATCCTACGTCATTCCGTTTTATATATTTATAATATCTTGTAATTTACAGATTCTGCTCGGTGGAGAGTGGCAATAGAAGAATGAAAAAGAAACACACTTGTTATTTTAATATTTATATTTGAATATAAACCTAATCTTTACATGTCCAATTTGAGTTATTTATTTTATTTTATATCACTATTTATTTGAATTTAGTCTCATATTGACTGGAGTAATTCATCGGAACTCATGTAGATTCATCAATTTAGGAGAGGGTTCATCTCTTTTTCAATGCAATATTATTATAGCCGTTAAGTTTCTGAAAAGAAACCTATGTTAATATAAATGAAGCAATAAAAATAATGTGGGGACAATCCCCAAGTTTGGAGCACCACCATCGCCCCAAACAGCTCGTCCTAGGCCTCCTCTACCCTAAGTCCTAGGTCCGAGGCATATCATCACCCAGCTCACGATGACATGACGCTAAACTACCCTAACAATCCAACTGGATCGTCAGGATTCTGATCATCCTCGCGGAGCTGGATATCCCATCGAAAACTTAAACTACAGTAAAGACTAGGGTTAATGTATGTGGAGTGCGGAACCAACTAACCACAGTACAACCCAGACGGTGATGATGTCTCCCCCCGGTATGTTCATGCCCCGCGTCAAACCCGACTTCCACGTGGCCCACCTTTAAGGGACGATCACTGACTCATCCAGGGTTCACAGGGTATTGACTATTTCTTTTAGTCACCCATACCAGAGCTGGTCACCGAGCCCGCCAGGCACACGAAGCATACAGTCTTCCTTTAGGAAAACAGGGCACTCTCCATCATGAGCTATAAGAGCTCTTCCTGTAATCCCTCCGGGCAGACAATGATCGACATCATCGAATCCCTTAGTTTGTTTTGAAATAAGTTAAACTGAAAATAATTAGCCAGCTCCACACGTCCAAGTGTGAAGTCTGTACTAGATACGGGTATAGTATTATTGCTTGCATGGCCAGCCTAGATCAATAACGATTTTATAACGAGAGACATAAAGAGTTTGAAGGGCAATTTCCCTCCCCCCTGTCACTGAGTGACTTTATTGCACCAACAAGGTCTCCATATATCCTTCATAGCTCTCACTTGTGATGCGTAGCTAAATCTCTTTTCCGTTACCAACCCACGCAAGACAAGGATTATGTAGAGTAACCCCAGTCTAAACACTCATTTAAATAAAATGAATTGCATCTAAACTATAATGGGATTACCCAGCATATTTCGAAGAAGAACATATAAGAAGTAAGTATGACAAAAGATTACTGAAGGTAATCCTTAAATAAAAATGAAGTATGATGACCAGAACCGAGAAGATACGGGATTGTAGTATCTAAGCTAGGTTGGGCCAAACATTTATGATTTAAGATCTTAAGGGAAAATCAAAAGCACCGAGTATTCAAAACCAAGAACACTGGGAGAATTTAGCGTAAACAACACTAGCTAAAACTCGATGTTCTTTTAAAAGAGGACTCAAAAGAAGTATAAAATGGGATTATTGTATATACTTAAATATTCGGAATTTATCTACAATGAAAGAAACTAAACATTATAATTTCTGTTCCATTATTGTTTTCAAGAATCTATTTAGTAATGTTAAAGGTGGTTTCACACTGAGTCAAAGTATAATTTTAAGTATGATAAATTATGACTAGTTTTATTAAGAAAAAATAAAACTTAGAATCTTATAAGGTTTAGATTCCTGTATGATTCAATGAAGATTAAGTAGATTATTTAACTACTTTAGGATGACACACATAAAGTTCAGAGGTCCCCCAAGGTCAGAGTGTCGTACAGCCGTCGCAGCCTTATGGGCGAACGTCGTCAACACACTTTACAAGAAGCAACCCACGAACGAACGTAATGTCTCCATCAAGAATATTCTTCCTATTGATTCAGGACAATTCTAATTTATTCCTTATAAACAATTTAATGTCATTAGACTAAACTAGAATGTCCCTTCACATAAGAAGAAAGTTTTAAGTTGTCTAACTACTCTACATTTGGTAATCTAACGCTAAGATCAGGAGGTCCTCCCGCGGTATATGCCACTCAAACGACGCAACCAATAGTGGGCAAGCGTTGTCAGCACATAACACAAGAAACATTATTTCCAAAATCCAACGTTAAAACACCTTGCTAATATCCCTCCATTTGTATCGGAATAACACCAATTCATCCCACACATACAGAAGAGGGAAATCAGGATGAATCAGCGAAACCTCACACAAATAGAAAGAGAAGAACTTTAGTATCAGACCCTTTTAGGCTTGAGGGCTCCGGCCCAAGAATGATTAAAATAAATAAATCCGAAGGTTGATATTATCAGATAGACTTAGACAGATACTCCAGCGACACGCGACATACATTTGCCACATCCAATATAGTGGACATCGGGGACACATGTCACGAGGGCATCCATCCACGCTTGGTTGAACTAAATAAACCTGAGAGCAGGTATTTCTTAATCTCAAAATCTGGGACTCCTATAGAATGAAAGTAAAAGGAAAGATAAGCACCTCCTATGAACTTGAGTACTGAAATGTAGTAATGTTCTCAGCATGTTCCAATTTTGGGAAATTGAGGCAAAAGATTCAAAATCACTATCAAAGCAATTTATTATTATTTGAAATAATATTATTTATAATATTCACTCTACTTAAACTTACCCTTTATTTCACAATAAAATGTCACAAACTATATCCAAGTTTTAGTTTTCAGATATATTATTTTAAGATTTTGAATTGACGTTCTAATTCTTTTGATCTGACGGAATATTTTTCTTAAATTTTATCATATGAAGACATTAGTATATTAAAAAACTGGAATTTTGATTTAGGGCCAAAGATTTTATATTATTTTCTAAAAAAAGGTAATTATTTAATGTATTAATATTTTCTTCCATTTTGATTTTGGGTTTTGATTTATTTTTTTGTTAAAGAGATAAAAAATTTATAAAGATTTCAAAATAGCGTCTAGCTTTGAGTAAAACTAAATCAAAAATGATTTATTTGTTGACTATTTGACAATAATGTCAAATAGACAATTCTACCTAAAAAAGTATAAAAATATACATCGTTTAAAGTCTCCTTGAAATGATGATAATAATATACATCGTCCAAAGTCACTTTGAAATGTTGACAAAACATACAACATCCAAAGCCACCCCGAAACGATGACAAAATATACATCAGAGTCCAGCCTCTATGATTCACCAAGGACTATTTTAATCAATTTCTCTGTAAAGGAAAGAATTAAACACAATGAAATTTACATTACCTTTACAATCCAAGCAATACCTTTTTTAGCCTTCACGTTTTATCATTTGTGGTTTGCTTTTCCATGTCTATAATGTTCCTTGTAATTTCCTGTACCTGTTTAGAAATAGAACATTATCCTGCCTAGCTATACGCGAACAAAGACACTTGTAGAACTAGTTTATACTTAATTATGGGAAAAGAAAATCTTTATTACTATCTACAAATAACGTCTCAGATTAGAAACACAGTATGTTATAATTTCCGCAGAGTTATTAATGTTTACAAAAGAAAATCATTAAGAGGGAATAACAATTTACTTAAAGTATCACACAGTACAAGCCTCTTATGACCCCGCAGGTAGATCTGTAAAGCTGCAAATATTCTCCAATCAACTCTTCCTCTTTTGACATTGAAATCTGATTTTCTCAACGTTATTTAGCTCACATAACCTGGAAGAAACTATAAATTTCATTAAGTCACATTTCACCTTAACTCAAATACACACAACAACTTTGAACCGAAAATAAATAAAAGATGGAAAACCACAAAATTGAATACTTACATAACATTAGTTTCACTCCACTTATTCTTTACACTTTGGAATCAAACCCTGAATGTTAGCATCTTGAATTTATGCGCAAATAAACCTTCCTATACTATATCCTACACGAAGCAATCCCTATCTTTATCTCAATTAAAGGAACCCACAATCCAGGATCATAGCCTCCTTCAAAAGATTCGTCTCATCAGCTGTATGAATTCTATTTTTTCGCGAGCTACAATAAAAAAATTATTATAACTCACAGAAATCCAGCTTACTATCGACTTTTCTTTCACAGACGTTTCAAAGTAACAACAAGGATATTTGGAGCGTTTACCGATTCCATTCTTCCATTTTTCTCCGTTTTTTTCCAAATTTTCCTTGTTTGACGGCCCAAATTCTCTCTCACCTGAAACTTTCAAACACGTTAAAATTCTATTTGAGCTCCATTGCCCTCACTATTCAACAAAACCTGATTCTTAGTTTTCTTCTGTTGCTTTCGTTCATAAAAATTTTAGCAACTATTCCTTTTATTCAGGAAAAATGCTTTTTTCCTTCATTTCCCTTTTTCGACTCTTTCCCGACCCTGTCTCGACTGTCACACCTTGTCATATTTTTCTACTCCCCGTTTCCCGTTACACTTCTTGACACTTCCTCTAAATAGTATTTTATGCATTTAAAAATTTTTTAGGGTTCCGCAAGTGCACAGTACCCACTAAAACATATGACATCAACACAATAAAAAAGGCTCAAAACGCTTTTTATTCACTACACAATATAATATTCCAATTGGTTATTTCATGTCCATGTCAAAAATTAAAAAAAAACACTTGTTAAGCCTCTTAATAATCTCTTGATAGGAGTAATAACATCTTCCGGCATAATGTCATTATTTTGTAAATCCTCCATAACACTGAATTTTTATACTTAGGTCAGTTTGCCTCTTACTATAATGTTAGCATTTTCTTACTTCATATACTGTACCTAACAAATTTCAGTGTTCATCACAATGAGAGTTTTACCTTTGCAATCGAAATAGTTTTCCATACTTGTAAAATACTAGATAAACGTTACTTAGTTTAAGGTTCTTGATGTATATTGAAGGCAGAATTATAAACATATTTGAACAATTTGACGTTAAAACGTATTCTTGTTGATATTTTGTAATATCAATCATTAGCCAGGATTGCTTAGTATAAATTAACTGGCATCATCATAAGTCCTTTAGATGAGCAGTATCATCAAAACTACAAATAATTTATTATTTTCGAGTTGGGTAGGTATTTGCAAAAATCGGCACCAGTTCGCTGTTTATCGTAACAACGAAATAAAAAGAAAAAAATCACAAAAGTAGGTAGTACTTTAAAAAAAGTTCAACAAAAACAGTGGTTATATTTTAGGGTTCCGTAATTCAAAAGGAAAATAAACTGAACCCATAAAGGATCTCTTTGTCCTCAGTCTGTCAATCATTGTTCTCACGGATATAGAGATGCGATTTTTTTTTTTAGTTTCACGTCGTCAACACAATCAAAAGGTACGGCCACAAATTATGTACCCATCTTCATACATTTATGAACCAAACTAAAACCTATGGGGTATTTTCCATTGATCCAAAATCATGAAAGGCAAGAAAAACTAGCACCATAAAAATCGAATATTCATCAAATATTGCAAGTATTCTCACAAGCAAATTTAACCAATTTCAAGTAGGCTATCATTTATTTCAAGTACATTTACATTAGAGACGGGACAGCCTTACTACAGCTGCTGTAGTGGTCCTGGACAGGTATGGAACCCTTAGTACGCGAGTCCGACTCACACTTTTAAGGCCGCACGGTTGTTTAGATTTAATGAACGACGGTATATATATTTTTAAGTATTCATCGATAAAGAAGTAAACTTCAAATTTTTTTGTATGCACAAAGTTAATATAAAAAAAAATTGATTTAAATTCATAAGACGGTCAAACTGAGCAAAATACAGTGTTGCAATTGCAAAGCCTTTAGGCTTATTGTGAAAAGACAAATATAGTTGTCGCAAAATAACTAGAAGTCTGATCTACCCACCCAAAATTTTCGGTTTTCGGGTAGTGCGAGGAAATATTGTGTGAACTTTTAGTGTCGAATACATTCATTATTGAATATATGTGTATTTATGGCATAAATTGACCAAGTTTTATTCGTTTCTTACGTTACTTTTAAACAAAAATTAAATGCAAATACAGGACATGCCACTGTGACCGATGTTTTGTAGCCCAAAATTTGAGAGTTGGAGAGAGAATTTAGTTATCTACAAAACCGTATCTGAGTTAGGGAACCAGACAAACAACATTTAAAGAAACGTAAGTAGACAGGTATAGTCCAGATTTTGAAGAAGTTAGGTCATTGATCTTACATTACAACACCCACGATAAGATATTGATGAAAGATAGAAAACAAAAATTTTATGTAGGTACACTAAATTAACCGAATAGAATTCGGTTTCTGCACAAGTTTTTAACTAGATCAAACAGGTTACATGTAGGTCGTAAAAAAAAAGAAAAGGGTGACTAGTAAATTTTATCAATCGTCACAGTCAAAATTTTCTTTAACTTTTTACTTTAAAATGACGGTTTAAATACATTTAATATTTGAAAGACCACTTTTAGCTATTTGAGCTTGCAAAAATGTTAGGTAAGAACGCTGAATATTGTTTTGAATCAGAAATTTTAGGTACACGAAATATTTCTTACTTCTAGATATAAATTCAGTTTTAAATTATCAGGTTTTTAACTAAAGTTAAGCAGGCCTTGTTGGGGCCTTACCTGTCTTAGCAACAATAACGATGCTGCTCCAAATGATTTTCTGATGTGCCTCGATGTTGGTGGACCAGTAGTTACTCTGCGCAGCAGTTGCTTGTAGTTGGATCATCTTTCCCCTGGCCGGACATCAGGCGCAGCATCGTTGATCGCTTTGAAGAGGTCGCTAGGCAGCCGCATCCATCCTAGAATTGTTTACAGAAAAATATTTTTACTGCAGTGCTGGGTAGGATCGCACTTCTGATGTTAGAATTTTAAGGATAGAAACATGTGCAGTTACAAATAAAAGTTTTTTAATATGAGTTTTCTATTAAAGGAATACTAGGTCTTGAGTTATTTACCTATTGTGCTCTAAAATACGAGGATACAGCCAAGCTGTCTTGTACTACCTACCTAAATTAACCACGGCTTTTCGTGGATTATAGCTACATAGGAAGGGAATTTTAGAACAAATGATAAACGAAATAAATGGTAGTTATAAATGTACTTGATTATTCAAAGAAACAGCAGTAAAACAGTTACTAATCTAAGCAGAGTTGAAAATACAGTTATCTACATTTAAAGACAAGAAAATAACACGTTTACAATGAGATTTACTTCTATTACAACAACATATTTTAAATATTAAAGAAAATTACTTAACTCAGGACTAGGGATACTTCCAGTTTCGCCGACACTAATATAAGAGAGATTTAATGCTCTGATGGAGCTTTTTATCATACAATATGAAATGAAGTTTGTACAGGTAGTGAGCAATACAATTATCCACTCAGGAACGAGGTGAGTGATATTAGCCACATATTAACCAATAGAAATCATTCTAGTTACATTAGTCAATGAGCTACATTGAACAGCATCAAAATTACTACTTTTACATACGATTTGGTATATTTTACTAGATTAATCGATAACAATATTAATACAATATTTTGAACACATTATAAACCTTGCAACACATGTCATTTTTATGATTTTACTTCATACAATACTTTAGTTAATTACATTCTACAACTTCCGTTAGGAAAGAGATGAAATCAATACTATTACAATAAAATTTATTACTCCTAACTATCTATTATCTCTGAAATACAATTTAGCCATTTAGCAATATTTTTAGACATATTTTCAGGTATTATAATCTATCACGCGCCTCTCTCCCAGCATGGTCAGTTTTCTGGTATGGGAACAACCACTCGCTGTGGTGGGCATTAAAGTCCCCCAGAAAATGAAGCTGCGCTGTTGGGTACCGTTGTTGGGCATAATCCGCCTTCTCTAACAGGTGCTCAAAGAGCCTGGTAGTCTCCTGGTCACCACTGTGCGACCGGTAGACACCGACGTAGAGAGATTTCTCTATGCCGGTGTCCACCAGAATCCACAGTGTTGATGACCCTGAATCTTCAAAGCAACGGAGACGCCGATAGCAAATGTCATCGCGGACGTACACACAGACCCCGGCTCGTTTTTAGGGTTCCGATACCAAAATGGTAAAAAAAAGGAACCCTTATGGTGCCGCTCTGTCTGTCCGTCTGTCTGTCACACCTCTATATCTCAGCAACCACTTATGCTATCAACCTGAAATTTGGAATAGTTTTAGAATATAGTTGCCCAACTTAATTGCACAAGAAAAAATTTTGAAAAAAGTATGATTATTAATATAAAGGGGGCCAAAATAGGGGGGGCCAAATTTCAAATTGTCGCTACTAGGTCGAGTGGGGTATCATATGAAAGGGCTTTACTTGTACATTTTAAAATATATTTTTGTATTTTTTTAAATTTCTTAGTTTTAAAGTTATGATGAAAAATGTCAAGAAAAATACCATTCCCCCCCCTTATCTCCGAAGTTTGAGTAAGGAAAAATCTGAATTAATTACAGTTGACAGAAGTTTATATAAACTTTACAGCAAAAATAAAACGATCTTTCTAAGTTGCACAGTTTTTCAGAAATCTGCAAAAAACCTTTACAAACAAATTTAGTTTTGCGGTCCTGAAAATGGACTTTATTGCTTCCAAAAATACTATAGGTATATCGGAACCCTCGGCGCGCGAGTCCGACTCGCACTTGACCGGTTTTTTTAAACTTGTGTTCCAACAAGTAACCCGGGTAGTTGAGGTACGCCACGTCTGACGGCGTTGCTATCTGCGTCTCCGTTAAAAAGAATAGGTGCGGCTTCTCGGTCTCAAGGTGGAAGTGGACCGGATCGAGATTGGAGTGCAACCCCCGGATGTTAATGAGGTGCACTTTTAGTGGGAGGAAGTGCCGCCGTTTGTATACCTTTTTCTTTTTAGACTTTTTCATTGGGGAGTTTGTTGTTGTGGGGAAACGGAAACTGGTCGAAACGCGGCTTGGTTATCAAATGAAACTCTTCGGCTCATCTGACCAGTGTGGAACTCACCTGGAGACTGCGGGGACGCCCGAGCCCCCCTGAAATGGCCGTCGGGTCCTCCCGTCCAGTCGCCAGCTGGCACCACGGAGCATTCCAGGATTTTTCGCTAGTTGGCGGGGCAGCCTTTCCCACGTCGGCTTTCGTGGTACTTGGGCCCCCATCTACCTGTGGTCGGCCAACGGCAGAGACCGCGCCTCGGATCCCGCTACCCTCCAGTATGAGTTACCCGGAACAGACTTGCTTAGAGACCAAGACCGATCCTAAGCCACGCAACTGACCACCTCCGATCCCTCAGTGGCACTGGCACTCCCGCACACTGACGGAACACAGATAAGCTATTTGGCGTCGGGCTCCGGCGGGAGGGTGGTCGCGAGCCAGGCGGCCGAAGCCTACCACCGCTGAGAGAGACCTTCAGCCGTCACCACAGAACGTGATGTCCCGCAGCGCCGTTGCCCGGGGTGGACCGCGGAGGATCTCCACCACCCCAAAATCACCCTCTTATCTCCGAAGTTTGTGGCAGGAAAAGTCTGAATTAATTACAGTCGACAGAAGTTTATGTATATATATATATATATTACAGCAAAAATAAAACGATCTTTAGAAATCTGCAAAAAACCTTTATAAATAAATTAAGTTTTGCGGTCCTAAAAATGGACTTTTCTTCCAAAAATACTATAGGTAAAATAGGTCTTTACCTATGAAATTGCCGAAATTTTCTTACAGATTAATGAGATCATAATTCCTATAATTGTAATGCTATTTTTTTCATTTGTCTCACATTTGAAAGTTGACTTCAAGGTTATAAATTTACGCATAAAATTAAGTTTTTATTTTTATTTTGATATATAAAATTAAAGGTTTGAAAATTGTTCGAATTAAATGTCGTCCGATTTCATTATTAGATTTGTTAATTTTTTTTACAGATAATATTTTTCGAAAATTAAATTTAAGCTTCTGTTAGCTTAATGTCTTCTCAATAATTCTTAAAAAAAATTATAAAAAATTGGATTTATAATTCCTAAGAAAAATGCAAAAATGTTAGTACTGAAAATTGAGTTCACCTAAAATTCGCCATACAAAACGGCAACTTCATAGGTAAAGACCTATTATATCGGAAACCACGGCGCACGAGTCCGACTCGCACTTGACTGTTTTATTTTTTTGGTGTGACTGATACGTAAGATATATTGCGCTCTAAATCCGTCTCTCTCTCTACGACAAAAACATGAAATTATTGACGTAAGTAGGAAAAATTTATATTTATGACGTCATAAACTAATACCAAAAATTTTAAAGTAAAATTTTAACTATGATATTTTTAAGACCCTGTCACGTTGCTATTACTTCATACGAAACTGTCGCTACCTTGTTAGTAGAGCTCTACTTGCGGCGAAGTGTTATGACCTCAGGGGTCAGGCTTTAATGGTTGTAACCGGAATATTAACACGGGAATACAACGAACAATAACTTTATTATATAGCATGTAACAAACGTTGTGTATTTTTTTGAGCTTATTAAATTTAAAAGCTTGCATTTGTAATATGAACGAATTTGATACAAGTAAATAAGCTTGATTATTGGAGATTTGGCAAAATATATACAAATTATTATGACGCCGGCAATTTTTATTATTCGCCATTTACACAATGCCTCGGTAAAACAATGAAAAGTAAAAAAAAGAGGTCCCCATACAAGAAACATAGTTTTTTGTTTTGGCTTCATCGTAAAAAAAATGTAATAAACTGGTCAAATACACTTATGCGCGACTGCGACTCAGTGACTAAGACGGTATTTTTACCTTAGTGGTACGGAACCCTAGATACACGAATCCGAATTGCACTTGGCCGGTTTTTGTCTACTTATTAGTTATAGCAATTCTGGTTAAAGCACTACTTTCAGCATTTGCTAATTTACAGGACTTTAAGGCTCCGGTTTCGTAAAAGGCCCATGTTCAGGTGCTGGCGTTTTTCCAAAGACTACGCGCGCTGAATTGTTTTTGGCAGCGCCGTAGTTCCGTTTTCAGTGCAAAGCGGTACAAAAATCAAATTTAAAAAGCAACCATCTCAGATCGGAACCTAATTAAAGTCTATGTTAAAGTCAGAAACATGGTTAATTTAAATTTCCTAAATAAAAAGTACTCGTACCGTCTAGCGTCTACTAAAATTGTATTTACATCTCTCATATTCGGTAAGTAGGTCCTTATTACCCCCAAATGGGGCTTGTAGGTGACCAATTAGCGCTCTAGGGTAATAATGTAGCTAGAAAAGGACCTACTTACCTCACAATCGAGATGTAGAGCAGTAGTAGTAGCTCGGGTGTAAGCATCAATTGCACCCCCGAACTATAGGCGCCCTCGCTGCGCTTGTGCGCCTAAATATCTCGGGCTGCAATTGATGCCTTACAGCCCTTGGCTACTAATCTACTATTATTAGCGTTGCGGCTGGCACGACGCGGTGGTTCGTGCCCGCAGTACGTATACCGGAGTTTAGGAAACAATCAGATGTTTTGTAAACAAAATCATTCACTCAAATTCATGTAAAATATGTTTTCTGACTTTCCGTATGTCAAAGGAAAGACTAAAGGTTTTCCAGTGTGTGTATTGTATCGTGTACCTACCTCGTGTAACTAAAGATAAATCTTTTCTTAACTCAGTAAAAATTATTTACAAAACATAACGTGACTCTTTGGATAATACTAAAGGGTGTGAATCTGTTCATAGAACTGAACAAATTTCCCCAAGGATAATAGATCGAAAAATGACCTATAGAAACTGCATCAGCTGATTAATAGCGAATTTTGTATGTGAGCTCAAATTTGTTTTTTCATATTTCGACCTAAGTTCTTTCAGAATGTTGTTCAATTTCATGGACAGACACACATCCTTTGAACTAGAGTTATGCTAATTATGATTTCATTAATCTGTTAGAAAATTTTGCCAATTTCATAGCCAAAACTTACTTTTTTTGCTTTCAAGTTCCGCGTCATTATATTGACAGAAATTTAGATTTATCCTTGTAACAGCTCCTTCTTGATCAGGGGGTTAAAGGCTTGACGTAATGGTCACAAAAATAATGAGGAGTTTGTTGGAAAAACTCGTTTGTGCTAGGTTTCGGGCAAAATTGTATGAACTAGGGATTTTGAATTTTTATGAACCCCAACAACGCTGAGTATTGATCTACGCTGCAGTGTATGTACCTATATGTTACGGTAAAAGTAATTAAATTAAATTATTATAATAACCAAGATTTTATAAATATTAGGTTCGGCTAGGTTTGGTAAGGTTAGGTTGTGATCAAAATTGAAAATTTATCACTTTTAAAATTATGGTATTTATTTTATAATTACAGATAAACATTAATAATTTTCAATAATCTGGGGACACGGCTAACTTGGGTTAGGATTATTATTATTAACATTTATTAAATCAGAACACAAAATCCATTTATGTTAGTAAATACTTAGCCTATGTTAGTGAACATTGTCATAAATTTATTTAATTATAAGTCCCACCCAGTGTTTGAGAATGGGACAGTCCATTTTATCAGCAATGACCGACAGGACACAGTTGGGTCTAGCCCGCACCCTGCTTAGCAGTGATGATATCCTTTTACGCCTGATGGCGTAAAACAAACATTTGCGATGCGCTACAAAATCGGGGCAGCCCCAACAGCATCCTGAAGACATTGTTATACTGAACCTGGAGAGCATGTTGTCTACAAATAAAGTTTCAGTTGCATAGCTCTTATAATTTAGATTACAAAATCTAAATTATGAGATCTATGATAGATTCAGATTCAGATAATTTTATTCAATGTAGATTCTTTACAGAATACTTATTGAATGTCATGCAGAATACAATGCAAATAGAGCGAGTCTACGCCGTTTCGGATCGTGCTATGGCAGCGTAAAAGAAACGGCAAGAAACCACTGCAGCACGGCCTACTTTAAGAGTCGGCTTTTTACAATGTGTTTCTTGTGTTTCGCTGGAATATCAGAGCACCATACCTCTTTGTCATTCATATAGTCATCCAATCTATAGTAAGCTTTTTTACATAACGTTTGCTTTACACATTCTTTAAACTTTCTCTCAGGTAATTGCACTATATTGTCAGGTATTTTGTTGTAGTATCGTATACACAGACCAACGAAAGAGGTATTGACTTTAGTTAATCTAGTATATGGTTGATCAATTTTATGCTTATTTCTAGTATTAAAAGTATGCCTGTCACAAATTTTTGGTAATTGATGGATGTTCTTTCTAGCATACATTATATTTTCATAGATATACTGGCATGGCACTGTCATAATGTTGATTTCCTTGAACAGTTCTCTCAGGGAATCACGAGTCTTCAGGCAATAAATTGCTCTTATAGCCCTCTTTTGTAAAACGAATATTGAATGTATATCAGCTGCTCGGCCCCAAAGCAGTATGCCATAAGACATAATGCTATGGAAGTAGCTAAAGTAAACCAGCCTTGCAGTAGCTACATCAGTAAGTTGTCTGATTTTTCTAACAGCATATGCAGCCGAGCTCAATCGACCAGAAAGAGCCGTTATATGAGGGCCCCATTGAAGTTTAGAGTCTAGTGTTAACCCTAAGAAAACTGTACTATTTACAAAATCTAATGGCTCATTATTCAATACTATGTTATGTGAAGTAGACCTTACATTTGGTAGTGCAAATTTAATACATTTAGTTTTTTTGGCGTTTAGGACTAGATTGTTAACAGTAAACCATGCATGAATCTGTCCAAGTGCATCGTTGACTTCGTTATAATTTTGTGATTTCCTACTTACATTGAATATTAATGAAGTATCATCAGCAAATAACACAATCTTTGACAGATTCTTCACCACAGAAGGAAGGTCATTAATATAAATAAGGAATAAAAATGGCCCTAATATGGACCCTTGAGGTACGCCAATTTTGACAACAGATCCCAGTGATTTCGTCCTGTTTACTTGTACCTTTTGAATCCTGTTTTCCAAATATGACCTAAGTAGTTTAAGTGAATTATTCTTAACACCGTAATGTTCAAGTTTTAGCAACAATGTGCTATGATCTACGCAATCAAATGCCTTGGATAGATCACAGAAGATACCAATAGCATCTTCAGATTTTTCCCACGCGCAAAAGATGTATTTTAAAAGTGCAGTCCCGGCATCCGTTGTACTGCGCCCTTTCGTGAAACCAAATTGATGGTCATGTAGTAAGTTATTTCTATTGAAGTGTGAAAGCATTTGATTGAGTATGACCTTCTCATAAATTTTACTAAGTACAGGTAAGACTGATATTGGTCTAAAATTACTGGGATCCTTTTTGTCACCAGCTTTGAATAATGGAACTACTTTACTTTTTTTCATTAAGTCAGGAAATGTACCATGATCGACACAATCATTGAATATAACAGCTAAATATGGAGATATAGTATCAATGATCGCACTACAGACTTTTACTGACATTCCCCATAGGTCCTCAGTAGTTTTCATTTTAATACTTTTAAAGGCTTTAATAATTTCGTTAGGGGTGACATGATTGAACCCAAATTCAGTTTCGCAGGCGTCCACATTCTTTTGAAGTAAATCGCTAGCAAGTGAAGATGAAGAATTGAGTGACTCTGTTGTTTTCAAAGGAATATTAGTAAAAAAGGTTTCGAATTCTTGAGCCACTTCTACGTTTGAACTAATAGTTCCGCGATTTGTATGAAGTGTGATTTGATTGTCACGCGGTTTCACTTTTCCAGTTTCACTGTTTATAACATTCCATACAGCCTTAATTTTGTTATCAGCAGACTGTATTTTTTTCCGAAGAAAAAATGACTTTGCTTTTGAACAAACTAATTTAAACAATTTTGAATATTTTTTGACATATTCAATGAAATTGTCGTCATTTGAATAATTTCTTAGCTCATATAATTCAAAAAGTCTCTCTCTACTTTTGCGAATACCAGCGGTAGCCCAGTCACTGAATTTGAATTTTACAATAATTTGCTTTTTTCTAATAGTGAAAATTTTACTGAATTCAGTATTAATCAATGTGAATAAATCTTCATATGAGTTATTAGGGTTGTTAGTATTATAATTGTGACAGGGCAGTTTTTCTAGTAACGTGTTTTTGTACTTTTCTAACCTACCGCTCGTTAGGCTCCTGGTTTCTATATCTATCTTCTGGGTTACTCGAGAATAATTAAAAGTAACACTTTGACCAGAGTGGTCAGACTGAATCGAGTTTATGATACTTTTCTCAAAATAATCGCAATTACAAAAGACGTTATCAATACAGGATATCAATAATGATATCTAAAAAAACCCCGATTTCTTCACTGACTCAATCACTGCTGGTCATCAAAGTTCTAAGGGTACTTCCTGAAGTCCCAGTACGCTGAAGTTTGATATGTAAGCTACTATTACTCGTAGTATATAAACAACAAAAAAATCCTAAAACTTGAAACTTTTACCCCCCAACTACATATCCTGGGAATGGAAGTTTGTATGGGATTTCCGCAAATTTTATATTACAGACTAAAGAAAAACACCGGCCAAGTGCGAGTTGGACTCGCGCACATATTTTTACTAAGGTGTAGATTTTGTGCAGTTAGGGCTTATAAAGTTAAGGCGTATAGAGTTAGAAACTTGGCTTTACATGAGATCTGATAACTTTTCGAAAATGTGAGCTATATTGTGTCGTCTTGGCAACATTTTTAGTGGGATCACATTTACCGTAACATACATATAATCATTTTTGTATGGAGAAAAAAAAATCGTATATTTCATAAGCCGTGAAATTAAAGCTGTTGCATAATGCCTCTTTTTAGACGAATTTACAAAATTTCTGTTTATAACGTAGAACATTATGATTCGTAAGCCATCCCAAAGATATCGGTATAATTAAGGGAGAAGCAATTTTCCTTTATACCACAATAGGTTTATTAGTAGGTATGTCAATGAACCATGATGGCTGTCTCCATAGAATACATGAAACGCTGTCTCAAAGTGGTAGCTGACAAAAATAGCAGCCAATCCCAATATTTGTATAATATAAGGGGACTAATATTCCTTTTTACAAAAGTTAGATAGGATTTTATATAATTATAACGATGTTAAAAAACCATAATCTTCATCCCAGTGGTAGCTTGATGAAATGGCAACCAATACAAGATGTAAAATGCAGAATTTTATAAAATTAAATAAATCTCAAGAACTATTATTTTATGTCATTCAATTCAATTAATCTTAGATTAGTCTGTGTGTGCAAAAACCCGCTCATTATGATACTCGTATAGTCTTTTTCACAAATAAACTATTTTATTTTATATTTATTTATTCTTTTCTTCTTCTTTTATTATTTTCTTCTTCTTTTACATGCACATACTCGTAATTCGGGATCGTTAAACTAAAATAATTACAAGCTGTACAATAGTTGTACAGTCAAGAGCACATCAAGCTTGACACATTGGTCTTTGTAGCGTTCTTATTTCAATAGACGTACGGGCTAAAGTCGCGCTAAAACTTAAAAACTTTTCCTAAACTTGTTAACTACTTAACCGGGCTCTGAAAAATCGAGTGAAACCCTTTAAAGGCTTATTCTTGAGGCCAAATGCAACGAATTTTTATCTACAACTCTTCGAAATAAGCATTTAAAAATCGTCTTTTTATACAAAATTTACGTGTTTTTTTTATTTCAGAAAGTCTTGGGAAAAGGTCTTATAACGTTTTAAGTATACCACTTTTTAAATTTATTTTATTTATTATTATTTATTTAATTCAAGATGACAGAGATCCATAAAATGATTAATAGAAACATTGTTTTTCTAGCTTCTCATAGAAACAAGTAGATAGAGCATTATGTATGGGAGGTCAAGGTTTTCATATTTCAACCTACCATACAAAAAAATAATATATTCACAGGCAGATTCACATTAGTTAGGATTGTTATGCCCTCTTTTGTTACACGTTATACAAGGTTATTTTTTTGGACCTGATTTCCTTTTGCCCACTTATTAGTGAGGTCAAAAGCAACGACTTTTGTTCTACGACTTTGCTAACAACGCACAAAAATTTTTCGACTCCCTACTAAAGTGGTCACGTGACCGACCCATTTTGTATAAATAAAATAAATAAAAATAAATAATTAATAAGTTTTTATTTAAAGCATAAAGTGGAAAGTTTTTATGGGAAGTTGAAAATTTTTCGTGCGTTGTTAGCAAAGTCGTAGAACAAAAGTTGTTGCTTTTGACCTCACTAATAAGTCGGCAAAAGGAAATCAGGTCCAAAAAATAACCTAGTATAGCAGAAAGCTTAACTTAAATTGTTCGGACGATAAAGGCACATCTGCTCACGTACTCGATGTCGTGATAATCATGATTTACAGCTGCTTCCACACGTGACATAGGTCACTGATAAAAGACGACCAAGTTTTGGTCGGTGTAGAGAATTTTCTTTATTTTTAGAATCATATGTACAGCCAAGAGCATGTCAAGACTAACACCTGCAGTGTGAATGTAGTGCGTAAAGCGTTTGAAATAAGCACTGTTAAGTCCAATGTCCAAGCTTGATGTGCTCTTCAGTGTACTATCATCATTATATCGAGTGGGTTGTGAGGTCGGTCATCGAACTTAGAAATTCTGTACGAGTTTTTGAGCCAACAAAGGTCTGTGATTTAGCTCTTGAGTTTCCTTATAGTAGGATAAGTAAGAAGGCGAACCTTGCAACTTCTTCTTCTTCTTTTCGTATCAATGGCAAATAATTTTATAGTAAGTTAGCCCAAAATGTGGCTACAGCAATAGCTCTTTGGTTGCCTTCAAAAAGGTCCTCCCTGGTGCAAGAAACTGAGGAGGTAGGGCACGAAAGCAAGTGTGTCATGGATTGCAAAATGCCGCATTCACACTCGTCATTATCAGAGAAGCCCCACCTCTTCTTCAGTTCTCCGCACCTGCCTGCGCCCGATCGCAGTCTATTAAGTGACTTCCATATGGGCCAGGGAAGATCATGTCCTGGTGGAAGATTTTCGGCAATGGGGATATATGGGCTATCAGGGGGTACCTTTTTGACCACAGTTCTATCCTAGCCTTTGATGGATCTGATTCGAGGGGTACGGTGTTTCTTATAAAACTGTGGCGGCTTTTGAGGCGTACGGGAGGTGGAGTATGTCCGTGTAGTGGGTGTCTGCTATCTAGTTCCTGTTTATGTTTTTCAATGGAGCAGGCCACTCGACGCCGAACGTCTGGAGGGGCTATATAGCTCAATGGTGTTGGCTTCAGGGTACCCGTAACTATGCGACAGGTTTCGTTGAGGGCAGTATCCACATCCTTCGAGTGTGCTGATCGCGCCCACACTGGGCATGCGTGCTCGCCAGCCGAGTAACAGAGTGCCAGGCAGCTTGTGCGAAGGACATGAGGTACTGCACCCCAACGAGTACTTTACAGTTTGCTTTAAAGGTTAAAGACCTATCCAAAGCAACACCCAGGTATTTTGGATTGTCATTATGTGCAATTTCCACCCCACGCCAAGTAATGCGCAGTTTTTTATTACTGTCTCGGTTTCGGAGATGGAATGCACAGGACTCGGTCTTGCCTGGGTTAGGTAGCAATGAATTGGTCTCGTAGTAAGTGTGTAGCTGATCAAGAGCAGTAGATAAATGGTGTTCTAGTTCGGAAAAAGTTTTTGCTTGACAGGTGAGGGCAAGATCATCTGCATACAGGTACCGTGAGGTGTTTGGGCAAATAGGTTGGTCGTCTGTGTAAATGTTAAATAATATGGGTGCCAGAACACTTCCCTGAGGCAAGCCGTTCTTCTGGTTACGCCATCTGCTTTTTCCGTGGTTCACCTAAACCTGCTGGGATTAAACTTAGCAGGAGTCAAGTACATACCCATAGGTAACATATGAGAAGTGGTGCTCTCCAGCAGGACGCGACTGAGATGCACAGTGGGGCATAATGTCGAAAATGTGTAGTTTTTTACTAGGTTTCAAATTGTATCTGTTGAACCGACATAGGTAGCTGGTTGAAAATTTCACAGAATATGTATTTTCAAAACAAATATATCACCTTAAGATAAAAAAAATAAAATTTTAATAAATAAGGGGTCGCCATAAAAGAAACGTATTTTTTTGTTTTTGCTCTATCGTCAGAACGGTTAGTAATTCGAGTGTCAAACTTGCTATGAGTATAGTTCACTAAGATGTTAATAAAATAATATGTCCTGATTGACTGACTAACTGACTGACAGACTGAATGACTGACGTCTATCCGTAACCGCTTTAGCTATACGTGTGAAATTTAGTATGCTAATTTATTGCATGCCACAAACACCACTCAAGAAAGGATTTTCTAAAACTCATACCTCAAGGGGGTGAAATAAGGGATGGAAGATTCTCAAAATTGTTTACTTAGCTTTAACTTTCATCCCTTATTTCACCCTCTTGTGGGGATTAGTTTTGGAAAATCCTTTCTGGGGTGGTGTTTGTGGCATGCAATAAATTAACATACTAAATTTCACACGTATAGCTAAAGCGGTTACGCATAGAAGTCAGTCAGTCAGTCTGTCAGTCAGTTAGTCAGCCAGTCAGGACATATAATTTTATGGGCATTTTAGTAACTATACTCATACCAAATTTGACACTCGAATTACTAACCATTCTGACGATAGAGCAAAAACAAAAAAAATACGTTTCTTGTATGGCGACCCCCCTTATTTTGTAAGATTTAATTTTTTTTATTTTAAGGTGATATTTGTTTAAAAAACTGGCCAAGTGCGAGTCGGACTCGCGCACTGAGGGTTCCGTACCACCACATAAACATAATTGTATTAGTTGAAATTTCAGTAAGTTAAGGTGCTAGATTTTTTGAGTCCGACACGCGCTTGACCAAATTTTATTATTTGTTGTTATTTTATAGCCTATGTCCTATAAACATACCAATTTTCAAGTTTGTAAGTGTTCCCGTTTTTAAATAGAACTAAAACAAAAATCACCTCAACAACCATCCAACTTGACCCCTCTCTTATATGAATGTTCTTGAAACGGGAGCTCACCACAATTGGTTACCATTAGTTGTGAGAAAAGTTGTAATATTTAATGATTTCAGACTTTTTCCATTATTTGTACTGTGAGACCTAGCTTCTTGCCAAATTTCATAATTTTAGGCCAACGGGAAGTACCCTGTAGGTTTTTCATTTTTGAATAAATGTATGGAGATGAGGACATAAAATGCCATATCTTTTGATTGCGTCGTTGTAAAAAATTGAAATTTTCAGATCTTGTGTGGTTCATGGATCCTAATATATGGTATTAATTTCAACCTGATACCTTTACCCGTTCGTGAGATAAAGGGTCTTGACAGACAGACAGACAGACAGACAGACAGACGGACAACAAAGTGATCCTATAAGGGTTCCGTTTTTTTCTTTTGAGGTACGGAACCCTAAAAACACATATTCTGTGTAATTTTCAACCAGCTACCTACGAGTATGTCGGTTAAACATACACAATACATGATACAATTTTCAACCTAGTAAAAAACTACACATTTTCGACATTATGCCCCACTGTGCATCTCAGTCGCGTCCTGCTGGGGAGCACCACTTCTAATATGTTACCTATGGGTATGTACTTGACTCCTGCCAAGTTTCATCCCAGCAGATTTAGGTGCAAGGTACCCCATACAAGCTCAGCCTTAGTGATCCTACTATGAATTGAAAGTGCAGTCAACGTGACTGAACAACTTTTAGTGAATAAAACTTCAAAAAACAAATTGGCCTCTACATAAAATTTTCATAGAGAGGCCATTTTTAGGGTTCCGTAGCCAAATGGCAAAAAACGGAACTCTTATAGATTCGTCATGTCTGTCTGTCCGTCCGTATGTCACAGCCGCTTTTTTCCAAACTATAAGAACGTTACTGTTGAAACTTGGTAAGTAGATGTATTCTGTGAAAAAAAGAAGAAAGAAAAAAAAACAAAACAATAAATTTTAGGGTTCCCCCATACATAGAACTGAAACTAATTTTTTTTTCACCCAACTCATACGTGTGGGGTATCTATGGATAGGTCTTCAAAAATGATATTGAGGTTTTTAATATAATTTTTCTCTATACTGAGTAGTTTGCGCGAGAGACACTTCCAAAGTGGTAAAATGTGTGTCCCCCCCCTCCCCGTAACTTCTAAAATAAGGGAATGAAAAAAAAAATTATGTACATTACCATGCAAACTTCCACCGAAAATTAGTTTGAATGAGATCGAGTAAGTAGTTTTTTTTTAATACGTCATAAATCGTAACCGATTAAGGTGAGCTCCCGTTTCAAGAACTTTTCTATAAAAGAGGGGTCAAGTTGGATGGCCGCGGAGTTTTTAAAGTCAAAGAGCTTAATATTTTAGTATATCATATGGTAAATAGGTACGGAACCCTCAGTGCGCGAGTCCAAATCGCACTTGGCCGATTTTTTAATTTTTACAACGCTCTACGAAGTACGTGGTAGAATTTAAGTTGGTGCGCGTGTAATAACATTCTACGAAGCGTCCACTGCAGCCTGCTTAGCACGCTCCCCAAGAGAAAATATATCTTGGAGAAATGTCACTTTAATTGGGGAATTATGTCATCTAATCTATCACTTCCAAGCGCGAAGAAATGTCAATGGAGGAAAATGTTTAGCAAATTTACAAATTACGTTTTTGATATTTT
Organism: Athrips mouffetella; assembly: GCA_947532105.1. Taxonomy (NCBI): domain Eukaryota; kingdom Metazoa; phylum Arthropoda; class Insecta; order Lepidoptera; family Gelechiidae; genus Athrips; species Athrips mouffetella. The sequence goes on from OX383965.1 coordinate 26,627,390, forward strand.
AGACAGAGATAGCTTTATACACTAATATGTAGCCGGCTTTGTCTTTCAAAATGTGTCGCACTGCTCGGCTGTCAAAAAAACGTGACCATGCTTAAAGTCTTTAGTCTATGGGCCTAGATAAACTGACAACTGGAGCGTGCTAAGTCGGCAGGACAGGGAAGGGATATAAATATACAAGTAACCGTCAAGTGATCTGTGTAAATGAGGCGTCAGTAGATATTTCCACACCTTGATTAGGTGACGTCATCATAAAATTACCCCTCCTCAGAAGAGGGATCATAAAAGAGGATGTAATAATTATTACCTTAAAAATACAAAATATAATCATCTGAGTACTTTTCACCGATTCTAAGAGAAAAGTACAGTTGTCTTAAAACAACATATTCTCATAAGCTTACTTTCAAAAAATTTCCATATAAAATGCGACCAAATACCTTCACACTTTCTTCATTTCAAAAAGTTTTCTACGAAATAAAGAGAGAACGAGTTTTTCGAAGAAAATACATTCCTTTCACCGCTAAAACTTCACGAGATATGAGTTCTTTTACTTTATACTTAAATGTCATTTAAATATTAAGAAATTCTTATTTCAAGATGGCGGTGTTTCACTGCACTTTCGCAGTAAAGTTGAAAAGTGGTTCAAGACTTAAAATTGCAAAAGTTAGTTTCGCAGGCAATAAGCACGAAAGGGTTGTGGTCAGTACAAAGGGTTAAGGGGTATCAACATTTATTATGCTTAAAATAATGTTGAATTACAAACACCGACAATTGGTACAGTCGCGGCCTTTAATTTGACACGTATGTAAAGGCAAAAATGCTTCACCAAAATTTATGTCGTATGGGCACCTTGAAAGTCTGTCGCTTAAAAATTAACACACCGAATCGTCTAGAAAAAGATAGATAATGGCTATCAATTATTTTTAAGAAAATAATAAGTATTAAATTTCCAAAGCAACGGCATTAGGTAGGTACCTACAATTTTATTCGCGGGTCAACTGGTCCTTGTTACCCTTTATGTAAGTATTTTTTTATATAGAAGAGGGAGGCAGACGAGCAGACGAGTCACCTGGTAGTAAGTGATCGATCACCGATGCCTATAGACCAGCACCAGGGGGGTCACAGGTGCGCTGCCAGCCTTTAAGATATTTGTAGGCTGTTTTCTTAAAAGCTGCCTTGTTTTACCCTTCCGGAAATACCTGCGCAGGAAGCTGATGTAACATATTACTATGCACTTACAATATCTATAAAGCTGTAAAGTACGGTCAACCGCTTGTCGGTAGAAACTTTTTCAACTCTATTACCACGCCATAAGGTCCAAAAGTGTTTCTACCGATGTGCGGCCGTGTGTACGTATCGAGTTATTCATACTTGGAAGTATATCTGGTACGACATAATGTAATACAGCATAACACACTAAATACATATTTGGTAAAATTCAAAATGAACCTTCCGTTATAATAACTGAACCTTTATAGTAAAATTTTATTGCTGTGTAGATTATAATTAATATTTTGTACCACTGTTATTTGATTTGCAACTGTGTCCTAGCACGAGATCACTCTAAATAATTTTGTATGAAATGGGTATGTGATTAAAATCCTCGACTGTACAATTTCTTGAAAACGAAGATACACAATAAAGAATTCTGTTAAATCCTCTACATTCTCTGTTCAGTGAGAGCAATATTTCTTTAAAGCAAAAAACGCGTAAAACTAAACTAACATTCTCTGCAGTAAATCAGTGCATCCTACTAAAATGTTATTTTTGTTTTGCACGTGCACTTGGCGCAACATATCGTTTAAAATTAAGAAATAATTAGAACTGTAAAATTTAACAAAAATAGCAGATCTTAGTAACATTTTTTATTTTCTAGCTGTACCCACTATTTTATCATCGTGGTGTCGGCTAAAAAGTACTCGGAGAAGAATTGATAGTACCACTCCATTTTTTCCTATGGGTGTTGTAAAAGACGACTAAGGAACCATGAGCCTTAGGATAAGCAGCAACGTCCTTTTGCGTATCGTACACACGGCCGCACGTCGGTGGTAACACTTTGACCTTGAGCGGGTCTGTGGTTTCGAGTGTTTGTAGCGTAGCGCTGGTTTGTTTCTACGTGCTTGCTGCCGTGCGTATGATAGACAGAAAGCCCTTAGTCGCCTCTTATGACACCCACGGGTAGAGATGGGTTGGAACTATTCTTTGCCGGCTCCACACGGGCTATCGTCGTCATAATTCGGTACGCTAACAAAGCGTGGTGACTATTGGTACTTACTTCCCCTTCAGAATACAGGGTGTAAGGGACAGGTTGGCAAAAAATAAAAGGGCATCAGTCGCTGAAACTGAACAACTTTCTCCAAGAAACAAATTTTATGGGACAGTTTGTATGGAGAGGCTGATTCTTTTACGTTCTCTTTTTTTTTTTTTTTTTTATAGAAGAGGGAGGCAGACGAGCAGGCGGGTCACCTGGGTGTCTACTCTCAAAGTCCGATATATCGAAACGATACTACTCGAAACATGCAAATGCAAAACTTCGTCCCTTGAGAATAGAGTAGAATATTGGTAGGATGAATTTTCAAACTGCATCCAACCAATATTCTACTCTATTGTCAAGGGACGAAGTTTTGCATTTGCATGTTTCGAGTAGTATCGTTTCGATATATCGGATTTTGAGAGTAGACACCCAGATGGTAAGTGATCACCGACGCCCATAGACACCTGCAACACCAGGGGGATCACAGGTGCGCTGCCGGCCTTTGAGTTATTTGTAATTATGCCCTCCCCAGAATACGTAGGGCAGCCTGAGCGAGAGTGATGACGTTTCATGGTAAAAATTGTTCAGTTTTATCAACTTATCATGCCCTTTCAATTTTTGTCAACCCGTCCACCCTGTACAAGATATGAGCGCGATCGATTTTCGACCTTATTTTTATTTCCAAATTTTTTTTTTCTGGCCATGACTATCCCACTGTAGGGTCAAAGCCTCCCCTTTATTTCCTTATAATATGTATATACATTCAAATCCTTACAGCCGTTTTCAAGAATGCGATTATGTAAAAAAGTAAGAGTATAGGACTTGTTTATTTTAGTCAATGTTTACGTGGGACACTCAGAAATATTTGCGACACTAAAAAAAATTGTTCTACAGGTACATATATTTTTATTAAATCTTTTCAAAGTACTCTCCACCAGCCTCTATACAAAGATTCATGCGTCTGAACCAGTTTTCAAAACACTTTTTCCAGTCCGCCGTAGACACCTCGTTTACAGCCTGCTCGAACGCAGCCAGCGCATCTTCCGGCGACGAAAATTGTATCCCCTTGAGCTGATTTTTTATTTTTGGAAATAAAAAGAAGTCACACGGTGCTAGATCAGGGCTGTAAGGAGGGTGACCCAGGAGTTTGACTGGTGTGCTGTCCAGGAAGTCCCTCGTTTTGAGCGCGGTGTGTGCAGGCGCATTGTCGTGGTGGAGCAGTAGTCCGCGGAGCCCTGTGTTTGGTCGCTTGTTGCTCACAACAGAAAAAACTTCTGGTAAACATTTGGTAGTATACCATTCGGCGTTGATGCTTCTTTGATCTCGTAAGGGAATTGAGGCCAAGTGGCCAGTCAAATTAAAAAAGCTGGCGATCAAAATCTTCCCCCCGCTTCGAGATCGCTTCACTTTGGTAGGCGTTGGTTCATTTTGAAACACCCAAACTGTCGACTGGCGCTTGGTTTCTGGATCGTATTGATAAATCCAGGACTCATCACCTATTACGATGTCGTAAACACGCCGAGACGAGCCTGCTTCAAATTTGTTCAGCATATCACGGCACCATTCCACCCGGGCCTGCTTCTGAGCGTCGGTGAGGTAGTGCGGCACCCAGCGCGATACTATCCTCCTCACGCGAAGATGCCCGTGTAGAATCTCGTGAACGCTTCCCGATCCAATCTTTAATATGTGCTGAATCTCCTGATATGTAATTCGCCTATTATCTTGGATTAAATTTTTCACTGCTAGCACGTTTTCTTCCGTAATAGCCGTCAAAGGGCGACCGCTTCTTTCTTCATCCCCCAAGGTTGGTCGACCGCGCCTAAATTCGTTATACCAACGATACACGGTTGCCTTGGAGGGGCCTTCATCCATAAATGCCATTTGAAGTCTATCGAACGATTCATCCGGTTTCAGGCGACACTTGAAATCGTAAAAAATCATAGCTCTAAAATGTTCCCGGCGCAGATCCATTTTTCAGTAAGACACGATACTTTGAATTGGCTCGCAAAAAATGTGGAGGGAAATTTTGAAAATGGAACACACATATTTTTACTTACAAGTAATCATATTTTCGAAAAAGATTCTGACCGGCCAGTCTCCCATATATAAAAACTATTTTTCGCAATACTTTCTGAGTGGCCTGGTATTTTACAGGAGAGAAGCTAATACAAGACTAGGGTTTGCACTATTCGTTTAATTTTACTATTCGAATAAAATGAATACTTTGTGAGCTAAATATTAGAATATTCGGATATTCGAATATTTTTTAACATTTATTAAAAATAATACAATTTCAGTTCAACATAAAGAAGAGTAGCTAGACCGGGATTTGGTTTGATTCCAGCATTATTCTATTCAAATAAAATCAAGTATTTTAATTAGTTTTATTGTTGAATGGTCAATAAAACCACAATTACCGTTTTACAAAGTAAACTTAGGTTAGTGTTCTCACAGACTGTAATGTTTCTTTTTGTTACAAATTTAAGTATTTGCGAAAAATCATACAGAAATACGTATTTAAGCGTTTCTTGAAATTATCCTCCAAGCTTCATCATTAGTACCGGAGTTCTATACAGTTTTTCATCTTTCATTTCATCCCATTTGTGTAGCGACACACTTTATAATCCTGCGTCTGAACGATCCACGATGGATCTTTCCGTAGCGGATTATTCGGCGGCGGAAACTCCATGTCCAAACTTATCCCAAAATCTTGTCACTTGATTAAGCAATGGATTATGAAAAAAAATATGAATACATTGTTTAATATACTGCTTTCACTTGACGGAAAGAGGATATGAATTTCTGAAAATATTTTCAATTTTTTCACAACATGAAAAATATACATACATACATACATAACATCACGCCTCTTTCCCGTCGGGGTAGGCAGAGACCACTGTCCTCCACTTGCTACGATCTTGACATACTTCCCTTGCTTCCTGGACTTTCATCAATCCTTTCATACATGCTCGTCGGTTTAGGGTACTTTTATCCTGGCCTTTATTCAGAACGTCCTGAATTTGGTCCTGGTAGGTTCGCCTAGGCCTTCTCCTTCCAACGTTTCCATTCACTCTCGCCTGGTAGATCTCTTTCGTCAGTCTTCGTTCATTCATCCTCTCTACATGACCAAACCATTTCAGCATCCCTTTCTCGATTTTGGTCACTACGTCTTCTTTTACGCCACACCGTTCTCTTATCACACTATTTCTAATCCTGTCACTCAATTTAACACCAATCATACTCCTTAGCGCTCTCATTTCCACTGCATTAATTCTACTTTCATGCTTCTTCTGCCATACCCAGCTTTCACTGCCATACATCAATGTTGGTACTAAATGAAAAATATACCCACCAAATTTTACATTTTCAGCATTAGCAGGTTCAGAGTTCCGTACAAATTCTCATCCTTAATTTTATCCCCTTTAAGGATAAAATTCCAAAAAACTTAGACATATACTTTTTTACTTTGTGCGAAAAGCTTAAATTTATATAATTATATACCTGTAACTTCAAAAATGAAGGACTTTCAGACTAACTAATTGACAAAAACTCATCTCTAATTTTACCCCATTTGCGGACAATTTTTAAGAAAGGCTTAAACATGTTTGTTTCTTTATCTTTTACCATGAGCTTAAATTCCAATTTGTATAAATCTTACTACAAAAGCAAGGAGTTTTATGCAGTTAAATTTCTTAAAATTATTTCTAATCGCGAACCTTTGACAGTAACATGAAAAATACATACTCAAAATTTCATGTATTTAACATCAGCACTTTCAGAATGCCACATAAAGTTCATACTTTAATTTAATCTCCTTTAGGGATGAATTCCTAAAAAAGCTTCGAGAAAAAAACAAGGTAGAGCGAATAAACTCAACCTTAAGTCATGTCTCCGAGAGGGGTAACAAAAATCTGGTGAGTTTCAAGGCCACGAAAACAGAGGCGTGTCTGTTCACCGCCAAAAGAAGTCCGTTCAATCTGGCTCTTACTTTTCAAGGTACACCTGTACAGCTTGACCAACTTTTCTGTAGAATGGCCAAAAGCGGAACTACTTACGTCATTTTGAAAACTTCATTTTGGTTTTGACAGTCCTCAGAGTAAAAACTGTAGAGTCCGTCCTAAACATAGTCGTGTAAAGCGTCTCCTAGTCGACTATGACAAGTCGGTCAAAAATTTAGGTTACGATTTACAAATATAAAAAAAATCTATAAAAAAATCTAATGTTTCATCCAAACTTTATATGCGAAAGTGAAAATATATCCTTTTTACTTGTGAATTGATCATCTATTCTATACATCTAATAACTCACCGATTCTGTTCGTTGAAAATTATCGGAAAAAAATGATCTGGGGGTCACAAAAAAGGTAATAAAAACCATTCGGTTCATTTATGGAATTTTAGTCTGTTTGTCTGGTTGTGTATTCGCGATAAACTCGCAAACCACTGAACCGATTGGACCCAGTTTTCGATAGGTAATGTATTAAGCTTATTTCCGTGCAACACATAAGCTTAGTGTCATTGCAATCGGTGCACTCAAACAGAATACAATCGAAGTTTCAAGCGGCGGCGCCAATAACTCACAGACCACTCAAACGCTTGAAATAAGGTTAACAATAACACATTTGGCTTAATTTTATTTCATTGCCCAGATTATTTTGTTTCATTGCGAACGGTCAACTGAAACAGAAGATACGTGCAGTTTCAAGCGGTGGCGCCAGTAACTCGAAAACTACTGAACTCATTTACTTATTTTTAGATCATTTACTCAGCTTTAGATCATTGCAATCGGTTCACTCAAAAAGAAACAACTTAACTGATACAAACGGGGTTTTCAATAATGTGTTTGGCGTTCTTTCTTGCAATATAGAAGCGGTAATCGGTTCACTCGAACAGAAGATACGCAACTCATAAAAAAATATACGTATGAAACTTCTAGAGTTTTGAAAACTTTGGTAAAAAAAAATAGATAAATAAAATACTATAAGAACTAAAGAGAGATGTGAACCTTCATGTTTTAGTAATCATCTTTTAAAGGGGGAAATAAGTGTTCAAACAAAGTTTGTATAGAAATACTACGAGTACAGTTTTGTGTTCAGGTAAATATGTATCTTGACACGGGCCTTTGTACCGCTCTTTTTTCAGTAGCTACAGAAGCTAAAGTGACTGAGCCTCAGATTTAGTTACGGGTTTTGTTTTGTATATGAAATAAAGAAACCCGTATGACACTTCGTCCGCATTTTACACTTACGAGGATAGTGGGCGACCTAACAGTCCATACGTGAACAAGTGTACATACATTTTAGTATCGAGGTCCCTCGCAAGAAATGGATACGATTATGGCTCCCTCCTTAGCCAAAAGACCTGCTACTTAAACCTCCTTGTATCAGTCAGTGTTGTCTGTGTTGTTCTTGTTTTTCTGCATATTTCCAAGTATTTTATGAAAAAATCGTTCCAAAAACGATGGAAAGTGGTGTGCGAGAAATGATTCTCATAATTAAATCATTAATCCATTCGGCAGGTACTTTCTACCTGGAATCAATTGCGAATTTAATGTAATTTTGTGATGTTGTTTTAGGATAGTGTGGGGTATAGAACCTAAGTTGTTGACCTCGAGGAGCCTGTGGAAACTTGGTGGGGGGCCAAAAACCTCAAAAATGATTCCGAGGGCAATTTGCCTAAAAACCCTTACCGTTTAGGCAAGGCCGTTGTCTTTATCATCGATCTTTGTATTTACTTATACAGGGTGTGAAAAACCGGCCAAGTGCGAGTCGGCCTCGCGCCCTAAGGGTTCCGTACCTATCATATGATATTATTATGCTAAAAGCTTTTGCTCTTTGATATTAAAAAACTCCGCGACCATCCAACTTGAACTTCCTTCCTATTTATAATAAGTGCTGCTGTTGTTGTCCCAAATAAACAATAAATAAAATAAAATAAATTATAGAAAAGTTCTTGAAACGGGAGCTCACCTTAATTGGTTACTATTAGTTGTGAGAAAAACTGAAATATTTAATGATTTTAGACTTTTCCCTTTATTTGTACTGTGAGACCTAGCTTCTTGCCGAATTTCATAATTTTAGGTCAACGGGAAGTACCCTGTAGGTTTTGCTTTTTTGCATTAATGTATGGAGATGAGGACATAAAGAGTCATATCTTTTGATTGCGTCGTTGTAAAAAATTGAAATTTTCAGATATTGTGTGGTTTATAGACCTTAATATTCTTTATCAATTTCAACCTGATACCTTTTCTCGTTCGTGAGAAAAAGGGTCTTGACAGACAGACAGACAGGCAGTAAGACAGACAGACAAACAGACAGACGGACAACAAAGTGATCCTATAAGGGTTCCGTTTTTTTTTATTTTGAGGTACGGAACCCTAAAAAGTACGATGATCCTTCTAAGGCGTGATTCTACATCATTAATAGATTGTACAAAAAATATTAAAAACACTTTTTCTTAAAAAAAGTAGTTTTAGCTCAAGTAGAAGTGAAGCGCCCGGAGAATTATTAAATTATTACGAGTAGGAAGGATCATCGTACTTTTTTTACACCCTGTATAGGTATCATTTATCTGTGATAGCGAGCAAGGAGGCAAACAGTAAAAAGTAATGTCATATTTCATCATGTATGTAGTTAAGAGTATTAAAAAAGTCTTAATTTGTTTATTTTTGTAATAGGCGGCAACCCTTTTCGATCGTAGCGCCATCACAAAATTCTCCAGATAAGTTGGTCAAGCTGTACCAGTTACTGACAGCCTAGAGCTTCTTGGCATGAAGTTGTGTGCAAACCTGAACTTCGGCGCCAACGAGTAAAAACCCAAACTGCGGCAAAAAATCTGACTCAATAAAGTTAAGCGATAATTCACTCCTGGACAGCTTCTAGTTTTATATAAAGCACAAGTCCGATCTTGCATGAAGAATTGCTGTCACCTTTGGGATGGCTCAGCTAAATACCAACTTGACGCACTTGACTCGATACACGACAGAACCAAGAAGCTCGTTGATGATGAGATGGTGGTGAAAACCATATTTCACAGTCTGGCCTACCGTCGCAAAATTTCATATCTCTGTCGGTCTTTTACAGATTGTACTTCGGAGAGTGTAGAATTCTCTGCCTGCGTCTGTGTTCCCGAAAATCTATTCAAGTCGCGAATGATTGGCTTCTTCTGGGCAAGCTCGTCCCATTGTCGATCTCATCTCTTTCCTCGAGACTGGATCGAGGTCAAGAGTAAACTCATTGACAATAAATAACAAAAAGCTGAGACATGTACTTTTTAATTTTTACAGAACTCAAATCCAAATATGTATACCTGTTTCACCTCCTTGGAAGATGACTTTCAAGAAACGCTCAAACACGTATTTCTTTATTTTTATCAAAATTTTATATGCATATTTGTATGAATCTCACTTTACAAAACAATGGATATTCATTATTCATACAAAACACTGTACCTCATTTCATTTTCCTCTTTCTTAAAATAATTTCTAGTCGCAATACCAAATACCAATACACAAAGATATTTGAACCTCGCTGCGCTCCCAATTCATAATAAGTGCTTCTAGATTCATCTATAGTTTTGGCTGTGCTTTGATGAGTCAATCAATCAATCAAGAATTTCCTTTTTATTATATTCTAGGAAAATTTAAGTACCTTTTATTACTTTTGTAACTATTCGAATATTCGGATAACTTTAATATTAATAGTATAATTCGAATAGTTCACGAATTTGAAATTGGAGCGGATATTCGAATAAAATGAATATTCGAATTGCAAACCCTATGCAAGACCCACTGAAAGATCAGTCAACGTAGCTAAACATTTTTCAGTGAAAAAAAAATCATCCTCCACATACAAACTGTTCAACCAAGTTTGCCATTTTATATGAATAGGTTAATTTTTCTTTTCATTTCATTAAAGTTTTACTTACTGAAAGTGGTTCAGTTATGTTGACTCATGCCCTTTCAGTTTTTAGGACTGTAATTAATTCAGATTTTCCCTTTGCAAACTTCGGAGACAAGGGGAGGATGTTTTTTTTTAACATTTCACAACAATGAAAAATCATTCATAATTTGAAAACTTAGCCTTACCTTACTTACCACACTAGATCTAGTAATGACAATTTAAAATTGTATTCCCCCTATTTGGGCCCTCTTTTAAATATTAGTTTTTTTTTTACTAGCCTATACTGTCCCACTGCTGGGCAAAGGCCTCCCCCATACGTTCCCATTCCTCCCTATTTATTGCGACTATGGGCCAATAATAGTAATAATATTTTTTAATTCTTTTGTTTGCAAAATATTTAGCAATTATATTCTAAAACCATTCCAAATTTCTAGCATGAGTGCTTGCTGAGATATACAGGTGTGACAGACAGACGATTCGCACCATAAGGGTTCCGTTTTTGCCATTTGGGTTCGGAACCCTTAAAACAGAATGAAACAGTTAATTTTCCAGAAAGCTGACATGGGAATCATTAAACTAAGTCTAGAGCAGTAAACCCTCCATCCCCCCTTTTAGAGCCTCTTGGTATGTTAAGACGAACATAACAAGATTCCCATTAACTATTGGTCATCTCCCTAATACCCCAACATTTCTAATTTGACCTAACTAATTATCTACTCCGTCCGTGTTCGTCAGGTAGGCAGTAAACCTGCTGGTCGTAAAATTGGAAGTAATTCGTAAAAAGCCCTCTTCCCGCTTCAGCTGTAAATCTCAAGTTAATTCGACAGAGATCCACCCGGCCACTGAAAAGGTGGCTTAAGTATTAAGTGAGGTTTTAGGATAAGAAGAACAAATTATGCGACTTCACACTCTTAGCTTAAAGGTTTTAAGACTGAGGTATGCATCATTTCGTTGTCCGAATAAGTGTAGAAATTATTTATTACAAACATCAAGGGGGTGATCGTGGTAACTTTAACGATATTAAAAAAACAAAACGTTTCCCTAAATTATAAGTTAGGCCTTAACTAAACGTTTCAACAAAGGTTTTTGTTTTGGTAATACCGTTGAATTTACTACGATCACCCCCCAATTCAAATGAAAATAAAAATATAGCGTCTAAGGTGCCAGGCCAGCCGCAACGCTAACAAGCGTGGTAACTATGGTACTTTCGCTCCAAAATAAACTACGCATTGTTGCTCTAAACTTCAGAGGGGGCTCCTGTCCAGCAATGGACTTATTGAATGTTTTGATGATGATGTATTGTCAAAGAAAGCCTTCAATCATCTGAAAAAAAAGCTGAACTTTTTGTCGTCAAACAACGAATAGGGATCTAAGCACCACCGGACACTACATACATCGAGCGCGCATATTCAGTACAAAAGACCCTCAGAAGTACCACGAGAATCTTGCGGACGGGTTCGCGCGGGGGTGTGGGGTAGATTGCAAGGGGTGCGGAGAGTGTGTGTTCTGAATGAGAGTAAACACTTTGTTCTGTGCTCTAAGGTAACAGTTATTACAAAAGAGAAACCAGATCTGGCCAATCATTTCTTACCCTCAAGACCAAAAACAACATCTTCCAATAATCTCAATCCTTGTTTCCTTTGAAACGTCTTTGTATAAAACGTGTCAAATTAGTTCCACAGCCTTGAAAGAAAGTTGAAGGCGCAATACAAATGTAAATAGAAAGGAACGGCGCCCTCCATGACTTTGCACATTTGCATAAAACGCTTATCTTCACGTTTTATCTTTGGAAGAGGACGGGAAACATTTTAAGTAACTAGATCTCTGGCCTGCGGATTTGGTTGGACATTTGAACTGTTGTTTAGGTTTTTAAGTTTATGCTAAAGTCAAATAGCTCGAAACGCAGTTAAGAACAGTACCCTCATGGCACATAATGTCACGTTTGCATAATGTCACACTAAGGTTTACCAAAGCACAATGTCACCTTCGTAGAATGTCACTCGTTATCGTGTCATCGTTGGTTCGGTCCGCTATGGTTGCCTGTGTGATACGCATTATACAAAATTTACAAGAGCTACTTATTAGTTTTTTTTAGATCGAACACTTATCTAAACGGGCCTTTATCAATCTGTTCTAACGAAATGCAAAACGCAGACTGATTCACACGTAGTACGAACAGTAGCGACTTAAGTGCCCATTTCTTGAACTTAAACTTTCTTAGGCAATTTTTTTTTAGGGTGTGTTCAAACGCCTTTTAAAAGTTGTATCATAAATAATATCTATCATGGTCATCATCATCACCATAGCATCCCATGAAATGTCCACTACAGGACAGGGAGCTCTCTCCAGAATTCTAGCTTTCGCTGAAAAATGTAGAGAGGAAGTACCATAGTCATCTCGCTTGTCAGCACTACAGCTGGCACTATGGACCGCGGTTGTAGGTGACCGCAGTTAGTAAGATGGTATGATACACAGGAGGATGGTGCTGCCCATCCTCCACTTTATAACCCTTAATCGCCTCTTACGACACCCACGGGTATGTATGGAATGGTACTATTTTTTGACGGCACCTCACGGGACCATGTTGCCACCTTGTAATGAATATGCAAAGAATTTGTATGAACCTCCTTCGTCGGTCCTTTTATTTTGAAAATTATTATGTCAGTCCCCCCCCGTATAATTATTTTATTTGTCATTTTTTAAGGACGACAGGAGAACCATAGTTCTGCCCAATGTCCTCTAAAAATCACATATTTTTAGGGTTCCGTACCTCAAAAGAAAAAAACGGAACCCTTATAGGATCACTTTGTTGTCCGTCTGTCTGTCTGTCTGTCTGTCTGTCTGTCTGTCTGTCTGTCTGTCTGTCTGTCTGTCTGTCAAGACCCTTTATCTCACGAACGGGTAAAGGTATCAGGTTGAAATTAATACCATATATTAGGATCCATGGACCACACAAGGTCTGAAAATTTCAATTTTTTACAACGACGCAATAAAAAGATATGGCATTTTATGTTCTCATCTCCATACATTTATTCAAAAATGCAAAACCTACAGGGTAGTTCCCGTTGACCTAAAATTATGAAATTTGGCAAGAAGCTAGGTCTTACAGTACAAATAATGGGAAAAGTCTGAAATCATTAAATATTACAACTTTTCTCACAACTAATGGTAACCAATTGTGGTGAGCTCCCGTTTCAAGAACATTCATATAAGAGAGGGGTCAAGTTGGATGGTCACTGAGTTTTTAAAGTCAAAGAGCAAAAGCTTTTAGTATATAATAATTATGGTAGGTAGTACTGGGTAGTATGGGTCATACTGTGCCTGGACGGTGGTGGTATTGCTTATTAAATTTTTAAAAATTTTTGCTTTTTTACTTTTGAAATGTTTTTGATATTTTTAGACGCTTACCTTACAGGTTTCGCCGTCAATATTTAAATAAAATAAAGATAAGAAAATAGTTAATGTTTTTTTTACTTTTATAATAGAATTATACTTACTAAACAAAGTTTATTTAATACGTGACAAAGTGTGGAACCATAATCTGATATCAGCGCCATCTTTAGGTACACGGTACAGACTTTTTAACCTAACTTCCTCTGAGACATCCAAAGCTCAAGATAATACCAATTATGGCCGCTAGGATTGCCACTAGGACGACACAGGTAAAAAATAATTAGAACCGTTTGATTGTATGCTATAGGTACTCAAAAAAATTTTCCTGCTTATAATAAATAAATTATATCACGGATTGCTTTGAAAATTAGAAATATGCAACATAAGCGTAAATTGGGTTAGGATGGAGGTAGGATACGCCATCTATACCGTTTAATATAGCTGGTAGGTAGGTATACTGCGTGCAAAATAACTTTGTCTGTGACCGTTAATGCGCAGAAGTCAAAAAATTAGTCGCGGGGGTGAGCGCGGCTCCCCCCAGGGGGCGAGCGAATCGCTCATTGGCTCTCCGCCTGTCACCCATGCGCGGAAAATAAAGACTTGTTCTGAACGCGCTGTACCTATTCCAACCTATAGCGTGAGCTGAGGTTGGTCTTAGGTACACTTAACAGCACATCAGGAGAAACACTTTTGCACCTTATGGCATGGTAATAGAGTTGAAAAAGTTTCTACCGACGTGCGGTTGACCGTACGTACACACGGCCGCACATCGGTAGAAACACTTTTGGACCTTATGGCGTGGTAATAGAGTTGAAAAAGTTTCTACCGACAAGCGGTTGACCGTACGTTGACCGACCGTACGTAGCCATGATCACACCTAGCTGTATTCAAAGACTAATTCAGCGTACATTGCTCGTTGAAGTAAGGATATTGCAATTAACATAACCAAGCCTCCCAGCAATGTATGCCGAATTAAGTCTTGGAATTTAGGTAGGTGTGATCGTGGCTTAAACTGTCAAGCTTGATGTGCTAAGCAGGTAATTTAGTTTTATACTATGGTTTTATTGTACACCTTTTGAGATGTACCTACGTCAGCAATCAACTGTAACAAAACGTAAGATGAACATGTTATCTTCAATTATAGGTATAGGTTTTATCAATGAAAAACCTACAGGGTACTTCCCGGTGACCTAAAAATATGAAATTTGGCAAGAAGCTAGGTCTCACGGTACAAATAATGGGAAAAGTCTGAAATCATTAAATATTACAACTTTTCTCACAACTAATGGTAACCAATTGTGGTGAGCTCCCGTTTCAAGAACATTCATATAAGAGAGGGGTCAAGTTGGATGGTTGCTAAGGCGATTTTTGTTTTAGTTCTATTTAAAAACGGGAACACTTACAAACTTGAAAATTGGTATGTTTATAGGGCATAGGCTATAAAATAATAACAAATAATAAAATTTGGTCAAGCGCGTGTCGGACTCAAAAAATCTAGCACATTAACTTACTGAAATTTCAACTAATACAATTATGTTTATGTGGTGGTACGGAACCCTCAGTGCGCGAGTCCGACTCGCACTTGGCCGGTTTTTTTTTTGTAATTGATCATTCCTTCAAAAACATTTTTTCGTTAGCCCGACGAATCGAACCCGGTACTCAAATCTTACTGCGTAGTCTCTACGAACTACACACATATCAATGACCAAGTTGACGAGCAAATTAACATAAACTAGTAAAAAAGTTGTTAGTCCATCTAAGAGCCAATACTTCTTTAAGAGTTTAAGGGGGGGGGGGGGGCTAAGGGAGGAGTTAAAGTGGGAGATTAAGGCTTTAGGGCCTCGTCAGATGTCATGGTAATCTTTTCCAGTTTTTTTTGGTAATAAAGGGTGTAACCTATGGTCCGCTGTAACAAATGTATGGAAAGTATATTTTTTTTATATTAAAAAAAGAATATTAAGAGATTTCGATTTTCTGTATTTATTTAACAAAATATTTATTTATACCATTCGTTGTGGGTACGTCAGGGTATTTTTAACAGAAGGCAAGATAAAATCATGTATTAAAAGTGTCTAAATATTTTTTACAAAAAACTATAGTACCCACACCAGGCACAGCCTGTATCGTGGTTACTGCTGCTTACATATAGTTAAACAGGACACTTAATTTAGAAAATAAAAACTAAAAACAATGGTACCTACTACCATTACACTTTTCTACTACAGAATACGAGCGTTACAAAAACAATAGATTTAGAATTATTTATGATTAGTCTTTAGTTCTCAAAATTGCGATAAAATTAGCCTAAAACAAAACAAGCGACTAAACTTTTTAACATACCAAAGCATAAGACAAGTTCATTTAAGGGTAGTTTCATTTAAGGGTAGTTTCAAGTACGCTGCGGCAAAAATATGGAACGATCTGCCTCCACCCCTTCGTAAGCTTCTTACTGTCCGGAATTTTTCTGTAAAACTAAAAAAGTACTGCTTTCAGTTACAATGCGATGAGGTGACAGAGCATCTTATTGTGTGATAATTTTTACACCCTTTTTAAAAGTTCATTAAAAGTTTATTTGTTAAAATGTTCTTCATTGTATTCGATCGATAATTTTGGCCTAAATGTAAGTTTTAAACGTTAGAACAGGTCTTGTCAATGTTGTATTTGCATGCTTTCAGGGCCTGGCTGAAAATCAGCGCTGCGGTCTTGGCCTGCAGCATTTTGCTGAGCCAGGTCCATTTTTCGGTGCTTGTAATTGTATTTATGTGTTAAATTTTAAGATTGAATGTACCTAAGCACTGAATAAAAATATTTTTCTTTCTTTCTTTCAAAGGAACATGCATTCTGTGTGTGTGTGTGTGTGTGTGTGAATATGTATATGTGGGTGTGCTTGCTTTAAACCTGGTGAGCTTAAGTAAGCAGAAAAAGATGGGCGGTGTTTCTACAATTACTTAAGGCGATTCGTTTTCCATACTAAATTCAAATGACCCGCATTCTTATGTCGGGAACGTGCCTTCGGAAGCACAGAAATGAATTTTCGGACAATCGTGTGATTCATACTGCAATGTCCTAACCATACTGTGGGAAGTTGCACAAAGAGATTTTTGTTGGACAGTGTCCCCACCGGGGATCGAACCCAGAACCTCCGGATCAAGAGCCAAGTGCTCTAACCACTTGACCAAGGAGGCTGTTAAAAAAGAATATGTCTTGCTAGGAAAAAAATATATGTTTAATTGTTGGAAAACAACTAATAATTTTCATAATGTGCCTTATTGTAGCGGTCGGCTATAAGTATATTTCGGTCACTTATGTATTGTTTTTGAGGTAACCTATTATTAAAGAGAAAGAGCCATGAAAAACATCGAGATCTATTTTATATCCATTCTATTGGTATGACGCTAACGTCATACTAATAGAATAGAATAGACATAAAAATTTAAATTATATTATAATTATAATAAATTTAGTCTACCACGAAGACGCAGCAATTTTAATTTTTGTAGTCGCTGTTGATATGGCTGTTTCTAAAGATGTAAAAAACTAGTGGAATAATTAGCGAGGTGCCACAATAGTGAATGAATGATTGATTTATTGGACAGTGTCCCCACTGGGAATAGGACCCAGAGCTTCCGGACCGAGAGCCGATGGCTCTAAATACTAGACCACAGAGGTACTGCAATAAAGTTTTTAATACCCCGTATTAGTGGCACCAAAGTGTAAACATTTTATACGGCGTGAATTTTCATTGGTTTTGCTCCCGAAGCCCAGTGATTCTACTTATGATAACAAGCAACTTTCCCTAAGAAAAAAAAATTATTTAAAAAAATATTGTCTCTCCATAGTCACGTGATAAACTCATTTTGTATTCTTCTTCAAATTTAAGAGCAGGGCTCTTGTCTGTGGAGTAATCGCCACTTTGTGCGGTTTTGTGTCAGGTCCTTGACTTCCCGGTACGACACGACCTCAGCTTTTTCCTTGACTTGGTCAATGTAGGCTCGTCTTGGTCTTCCCCGTCCTCTCTTGCCCTCTATCTTCCCCTCCAAGATGGTTTTAAAGAAGTTGTCATGTCGCACCAGGTGTCCAATCATCTTTCCTCTTCGGTTGGTGATAGTTCCCTACAAGGTTCACTTCTCTCCAACCATACTCAGCACTTCTTCGTTGGTCTTCTTTTCGGTCCAGCTTTACCCATTTTGTATGGGGAGGCGAAAAAAATTTTTTTTGAGGAAAAACTTTTTTTACTTGAATGTTGCTTGTTTTCATGAGTAGAATCGCTGGGCTTCGGGAACAAAACCTATAGAAATTCTAGCTGTAGAGTCCGTCATAAACATAGACTGTATGAGGTAGTGAAGTGTAAAACGTCTCCTAGTCGACTATGACCAGTCGGTCAAAAAGCTCGGTTACGTAATATAAATATAAAAAAAATCTTTAGAAAATCTAATGTTTCATCCAAACTTTATATTTCTCAAAGAGAAAGATAAAAATTTTGCGTTTTTAATACGCTTTTATTAGCTTCACCTGTAACTTCACCTGTAATTTATTACTTTATAATTTACAAATCTGACCTGTTAAAATATAATTTTTACCAAATAAAATGATATGATGTAACTAACTAACCATGTAAGAAAATCTTGGAAGTTATATTTGACCCACTTCCTGGTTGGCAAATGAGCTGAAATTTTGCATACACGTTTTTTTTTATTTTTTAGTGCGTGAACAAAGAGTACTTTAATTTTTTTTAAACTATGATTAGGATTTGATAAATATCCCTCGTAAGAAATGGATACGCTTATGGCTCCCTCCTGAGCAGAAACTGCTGCTATTTAAACCTCCTTGCCTGGCACCGCATTCCATTAACGTTTCAAATCGCCTACGTGGGTTTCCAAAATCTATGCCGCTTTTGTGGTATTCAATTTATATCTTTTTCTTTGGTCACTCTGTATAACAAAATATCACTTGGGCTAGTTTCGTATCTGTCACAGCAAAATGCGTCGATAGATCAACCTCGGCACGAGGCTTTTTTGAAACAAAATGTGAGGAGTTAACATTAGAATATTGAATTTTTGTCTGTTATAGCAATGCCATCGCTATTGTAAAGTGTATTTTTGGCGTTGTACTCTGAAAGCCGAGTGATTTTTCTAAAGAAAACAAGCAACATTTTTGAAGAAAAAAATTGCACACTACACTTTCTACACTAAGTTTGATGTTTTCAGTTTTAACGCTAGCTATAATTTCTTGGTTTCAATGAGCTACTCAAACTCAATATATTTTTTTTCGCCGATAGAGTGCTTCATTACTTCTGCGTTAATCACTCGAAAAAAATATGGATCCGTATTGAAACTTCAATAATCAAACCCAAGGTGTAAAAAAAAATTGCCATTACATGTTTCAACGCATGCGCTACGGAAACTTTTAATGATAAAACAAAAAAAAAATACAATATTAAAAGAATACTTCAATACCTACAAAAATATTTGCGATACCATATTATGCCCAATTATTGTAGTTTTGTCACTATAACTACTTTTTTACATTTTAGAAGTTGATAGAAATGCCGACCAAAATCAGACCATGTTATCCATACATTCCACTCAAAAGATATAATGAATTTAAAAATGACAGTCTGAACAAAATAATTCCTAATAGAAAAATAATGTTTTGGCATTTCTAGATGAACATCCCCCAAAACTAAGTGCTACCCAAAACTAAGTGCTCGCGGGCCAAATAAATTAATATGATCATTGTCCCCGCGAAAGCCAGCATTTTCCCGTTTAATGTATGAATCTATTCAAGTTGTCAGTAAGTAGGCTTCTTCTGGGCAAGCTTGTTCAATCGTGGACCTCATCTTCGTCCATAGGGCTCTATTCAAGTCAAGGTCAAGGATAAGTTCATTGACAATAATAGTACGTAATAAAAAAAAAACAAATACCTATTTAACTTCATTAGTCTCATGTCAAAAACAAGCACTCATGGCAGTGGCATAAACTACTATTTGTCCTAGAAAATACCGTGTCGAACTGCTTAAATAATCGGTTTTATAAATAGCCTTGCAGTTTCCTTCTTATATTAGGTAAGTGCTGTCATTTCTATCAAAAATAAATTTCAAGTTCTGTTCCGCAGCGTGGATGAAACAAAGAGGGCATTTCCGATGATCTATCAAAACCCACTAAAGGATCTGTCTGGGAAGCCAAACGGTAATGACGTCACTTTTTACAGAATCAGTCGAGATGACACTTCTAATAAAAGGGGACGAAATGTGACGCGAGAGTCGAGAGTCCGGGGCTCGGGAGCCACTTTGGGAGCGAAAATTAATCGCGTTTCTTTATTGCATTGTTTTCTTTCAAACTGACAGGCAAATTTTTGTTGTACTTAATCTTTGGAAAATATTATTCGAACAGAAATGGTTAAGATAAAATAATATTTTATCCTGAGATGAAATGTCGCTCCTTTTACAATCCAATGGAGGGTCACACACAACAAACATAAGATGTTTTAAATTACTTGATGAAATATTTAGACCGTACGTACAAAAAAATTGTAGAGTAAAAAAATTTACAAACTTGCTCTCTAATAATTTAAACTTTCCAATAATATTATGCATTTTGCAGGCACAAGCCTGCAATGTAGGGGGTGAAACCAAAAATTTTGAATCCTCGCTCTGCTTTGTGTGGGTTTGTTGTGCCGCTGCACTGGGTTAGTCGCAACTGCATCCACTTGCAACTCCCCCCAGTTCAACTGCTCCCTCTGACATCTGTTTTATTTTTTTATTTTTATGGCATATGTAATTTTGAATAGTTTAGTTAACGGAGATTCTTTTTAATATTCTTTTTAACGGAGACGCAGATAGCAACACCGTCAGACGTGGCGTACCTCAACTACCCGGGTTACTCGTTGGAACACAAGTTCAAGAAACGAGCCGGGGTCTGTGTGTACGTCCGCGATGACATTTGCTATCGGCGTCTCCGTTGCTTTGAAGATTCAGGGTCATCAACAATATGGATTCTGGTGGACACCGGCATAGAGAAATCTCTCTACGTCGGTGTCTACCGGTCGCACAGCGGTGACCAGGAGACGACCAGGCTCTTTGAGCACCTGTTAGAGAAGGCGGATTGTGCCGTACAACGGTACCCAACAGCGCAGCTTCATTTTCTGGGGGACTTTAATGCCCACCACAGCGAGTGGTTGTTCCCATACCAGAAAACTGACCATGCTGGGAGAGAGGCGCGCAGGTTTGCATTGTCGCTAGATCTCACCCAGCTGGTGAATGTAGCTACGCGGGTGCCTGATGTAGACGGACACACGCCCAATTGCTTGGACTTACTGCTGACTACAGATCCGGACAGGCACTCGGTGTCGGTATCAGCCCCGCTGGGAACTTCCGACCACTGTCTGGTGAAGTCCGTGTCGATCAGCTCTCCTCCGGATGATAGCCCAAGAGGCACGAGGCGAGTTTGGCGATACGAGTCAGCAGATTTGGATGAGATGCGGCACTTCTTTGCGTCCTACCCATTGCAGCCAGTGTGGTTTTCTTCAGGCTATCCCTCCTGTTCAGCTGAAGCAGTTGCGGATGTGATACGGCAGGGGATGGAATACTATATTCCATTCTCCGACATACCGCTCGGTCACAAAGCCCGACCTTGGTTCAATGCGGACTGCGCTCGCGCTGCAGCTCGAATGCAGTCCGCATACCAAGCCTGGGTTTTAGCCCGTGATCGCAAAGTTCGAGCTCGTCGGGTTCGCGCGAAGAAAAAGGCATTCAATTATGCTGCAAAGTTCTGCAAGAGGGTGATCCGAAAGGCACGTTACGACCACGTCAGTCGCATAGGGACCAAACTTGCATCCTACCCCTCTGGTAGCAAACAATTTTGGTCCCTATCCAAATCGGTCGAAACAAACTTCTGCCGTCCGACATTACCTCCCCTGCTGAAACCTGACGGGTCGCTGGGTCACTCTGCAACAGAGAAAGCAAATTTATTTGCGTCTCTATTTGCAAACAATTCTCGTTTAGATGCCGGCTCTTAACAACCACCAACGATACCTCGCTGTGACTCTTCGATGTCGGAGATCACAATACAAGCAAAAGAGGTTCGTAGAGTACTCCGAAGCCTAGACGTGAACAAAGCAAGCGGTCCTGATGGAATACCAGCAAAAGTCTTGAGAAACTGTGCGCCTGAGTTGTCTTCTGTTCTAACACGTCTGTATCGCCTCTCTCTAAAAACAAGAACGGTGCCAAAATCTTGGAAGGTTGCCAACGTACCTACAGCCAGTGCCCAAGAAGGGTAGTCGTGCCGACCCCAGCAACTATCGGCCAATCGCCATCACCTCCATACTCTGCAAAGTTACCTAGTTAAGTTAAGTTAACTAATGGAAAACTGCTAACATACCTTGAAGCTAACGACCTACTCAGTGACAGTCAGTATGGCTTTCGCCGGGGACGATCAACTGGGGATCTTCTAGTGTATGTCACGCATTGCTGTAATACGGCGAAGCCCTTGCCGTTTCACTGGACATCTCGAAGGCCTTCGACAGGGTGTGGCACGCAAGTCTGCTGAGCAAACTTCCTGCATACGGCATTCCCGCTGACTTTTGCTCTTGGATTTCTGACTTCCTGAGTGAACGGTCGATCCGAGTGGTCCTTGATGGCTGCTCCTCTGACCTCATGGCTATTGATGCTGGGGTTCTTCAGGGGTCTGTTCTCTCTGCGACTCTTTTCCTGCTGCACATCAACGACCTACTTGGTCCTAGTATTGTTGGGTACGCAGATGACAGTACTGTCGTCGAGAGATATATGTCAAGCGCAAAAGCCAGCAGTGACGAGATACGTTCTTCGAGAGAAGCCATGGTAGAGCGAATAAACTCAACCTTAAGTCGTGTCTCCGAGTGGGGTGACAAAAATCTGGTGAGTTTCAACGCCACCAAAACGCAGGCGTGTCTGTTCACCGCTAAAAGGAGTCCGTTCAATCTGGCTCCTACTTTTCGAGGTACAACTGTACCAGTTACCGACAGCCTCGAGCTACTTGGCATGAAGCTGTGTGCAAACCTGAACTTCGGCGCTAACATTGAGTCAAAAGCCCAAACTGCGGCAAAAAAGTTGGGTATCCTCAATAAGGTGAGGCATTACTTCACTCCTGGACAGCTTCTAGTTTTATATAAAGCCCAAGTCCGATCGTGCATGGAGAATTGCTGTCACCTTTGGGATGGCTCAGCCAAATACCAACTAGCCGCACTTGACTCGATAGATCGCAGAGCCAAGAAGCTCGTTGGTGATGAGATGCTGGTGAAAACCAAGTTTCACAGTCTGGCCCACCGTCGCAAAGTTGCATGTCTGTCGGTCTTCTACAGATTGTACTTCGGAGAGTGTGCTCTAGAGCTCCACGAGCTTATTCCACCATCTCCCTTCTACCATCGGGAGTCCAGACGCACCGCAGGATATCACCCATACTTGGTTGATATTCCGCACATTCGCACAAAGCGCTTTGAAACATCTTTTATAATGCGCACGGCTAAAGAGTGGAATTCTCTGCCTGCGTCTGTGTTCCCGAGTTCATATAACCCGAATCTATTCAAGTCGCGAGTGAATAGGCTTCTTCTGGGCAAGCTCGCTCCATCGTAGACCTCATCTCTGTCTTCAAGACTAGCTCGAGGTCAAGAGTAAGCCCATTTTCTATAAAAAAAAAAGTTATTATAATGTAGAAAAAGATCCAAAATAGTCATAAAAATAGTCGTTAATGTACTAGGTTTTTTTTTGGACCTGATATGCGTATGCCCACCTTATTACAGAGGTCAAAAGCAACAACTTTTGTTCTACGACTTTGCTAACAACGCACGAAAAATTATCAACTTCCCATACAAAATGGGTCGGTCACGTGACCACTTTAGTATGGGGAGTCGAAATTTTTTTGTGCGTTTTTGAAGTCGTAGAACAAAAGTTGTTGCTTTTGACCTCTGTAATAAGGTGGGCGTACGCATATCAGGTACAAAAAAATAACCTTGTATGAGGCAAGTATTCCAAATTTCTGCTGACTAATATACTTTTAGGCTAGGGTTTCAAAAAAAACCCTGTATTATTATCTAGTACTACAAAAAGACGCCTGCAAAGAATGACCCTCTCTGGCAAGTATCACTTACTCCGAAAAATCACAGTTGAAAGCAAGCTTGAACGTAGAAAAGAAATATTTGTGGTATCTACGTAAAAAATGTGGTTGAACCATTGATATCAGTAACAAAATTTGATGAATAATCTCTGGACAAAAGTAATTGTTACAAGCTTAAGCTAAGTTGAATTTGTTCCTTCTAGAAGTTGTCGCCGTTCTAGCAGGCTCATTCAAATTGACTTATATTTATTGTATCAACCCTACGTTGTATCCATTCACATGTGTTTAAAAGAACGCGTGTGTTTTTACTTGTCACTTTTTTCCCACATAGTACCACTTTGTTTGTGAAGTGATGTTGCTTCTAGTTTAACTGACATCATAAAGAAATAAAAGATTTCTCATATAAATAAAGTATACTTTGACTTTGTCACTTCTACAAAAAAACAGGATTCAAGTACAAAAAAAAACCTGACCTCCTGCACCACTATGCTACGAATTAACTCCACAGAAGTGTTATGAGTGTAAGTGACAGCCGTGACAGGTGGGCAAAAACTGAAAAGGCATAATCAGTCGACGTAATTGAACGACTTTCAGTGAATAAAACTTTCAGGAAATGAAAAACAATCGGCCTTATCATTCAAAATTCCTATCCTGTCCCTTATATCCTGTATAGTTATATCGATTATTGCTTTAGAAATGTATTCATTCATTAAAAAAGCTCAATGCGATTCAGTAAATCCTTCAACAGCGTCATCTATTGGTCCATTTTAGTACCCATTAGATTATTTGGAGATTGGCTTGACAAGGTACTTTTATTACCAAGAGCGACGTAAAAAACAAATTTTACAAAGATTTTTATAGATTTAAGGTAAATTATGTATTAGATATTTCTAAGTATGGAGATTAAAAGAATAACCAGAAAAAACTGAGCGGAATATCTTACAGGTGGAACTTTTAGATTTTTTTGAAGAAGGTTTTATTGTATATCCATGGACTGTCGAGAACGTTTCCTTTACCGAGAAGGATGGGTGGGGGGGGGGATGTCGGTTTCTGAACAAATATTACTTGAATTCGAAGGACGTCACAGACTCACTCACAGATATCTTGCAAATATTTAGATGAAACTTTAGGAAGAATGGAATTTCAATACGAAGGTAATTGTTTAATATTATATACATAGCTTAACTTTAGGTATATATTATATGTCGCAGGCAAATTATATAATTCGTCGTTTTAGACAATGCCTTGGTATTTTACAAAATTCTAACAAACTTTTAATTTGACGGTTAACGTAATGCTTCGGCATTGTATGAAACAGCGCGAAATTTATTTCTAGCACTCGCCGGCCACGACGCCTATCATGCACCAGTAATCGAAATAATCTGCCGAAACCATTTTACAATTTCCTGACCGTTTACAATTTGCCCGCCGTTTGTATACGGCGAATTGTATGTTTTTCTTGAACATATGCAATTCGAATTTTGATTGGTTTTAATTATCATAAACAAAGCAACTTTCTCAAAAAAAAGTTCATGAAAATGTTTTTGACTTTCCGTATTAAATCGGTCACGTAATCGACTCATCGTAAGAGAGGACAGTGGACGTTTCATGGAAGTTTATGATAATAAAAAGAGGACATGGTGATTAATATTGATAAAGAAATGCTGAGATGGTTTGGTCATGTAGAGAGAATCAACGAACCAATATCAAGTTCCGTACCACTAAGGTAAAAATACAGTCTTAGTTTTAGACGCAAGGTCACGCAGAAGTGTATTAAATGCGCACGAGTCCAACACGCACTTGATAGTTTTTATTATATATTCTTATTCTATAGCTTATGCACTATATACCTACATAACAATTTTCATGTTTATTTCATTGTCTCTACTAACACTAGTATGTAAGATTTTATGACATGTAACATGCAATCATGAATAAATTGTTATTATAATGAGACAGGATAATACTTGGTTATTACCAATTTTACTAGGAGAACTTAAAAATAACAACATTTAATTTAAATCTATTGTTATTATTATATTTGATACACTAGCATCACTGCACTTGTTTCAAATGTTTATCCAGTCTGAATTTATAGCCATTAACTGAGGGGGCACTGATCACTGTCTGTGGTAGTCTGTTCTACGTGTTTTTTTTCTAATGTGAAAGTGAGCAAACGAGCATGTGGGCCACCTGATGGAAAGTGATCACCACCGCCCATGGAGCCTGCTGTCTTATTAGTGACGTAACCTAACACTAATAAGACAGCAAAGCACGTCACCCACCCGTCAATGTGAATTTAGATCTCATTTGCACGTCAATAACGTTCACATAAGCGTGCCTTGCAACGTGGCTGTTACGATCACGATGAACCCGAAATTTTGTGAATTTTGGGGTCACCGTTACCCCGAAATTCATAAAATGAGAGATAAATATTTTTTTCTATGTTCTTTCAAAAATATCAATAATTTTGTTTTGTCTAAAATATTGTAAATTTTCATATATTTTTGATAAAACATGTAGCATAGAATGGTTACAAATGGAAAAAAAAACGAAATAGGATCACTTTAGAATTTCTTTTCTGCAGTTATACAAATTAAATTAAAATTCTATCTCGACCACATCACATCTCATATCTTGTTTGTTACTACGTTTTTAGGGTTCCGTACCTCAAAAGAAAAAAACGGCACCCTTATAGGATCACTTTGTTGTCCGTCTGTCTGTCTGTCTGTCTGTCTGTCAAGACTCTTTATCTCACGAACTGGTAAACGTATCAGGTTGAAATTAATACCATATATTAGGATCCATGAACCACACAAGATCTGAAAATTTAAATTTTTTACAACGACGCTATGAAAAGATATGGCATTTTATGTTCTCATCTCCATACATTTATTCAAAAATGAAAAACCTACAGGGTACTTCCCGTTGACCTAAAATTATGAAATTTGGCAAGAAGCTAGGTCTCACAGTACAAATAATGGGAAAAGTCTGAAATCATTAAATATTACAACTTTTCTCACAACTAATGGTAACCAATTGTGGTGAGCTCCCGTTTCAAGAACATTCATATAAGAGAGGGGTCAAGTTGGATGGTTGCTGAGGCGATTTTTATTTTAGTTCTATTTGAAAACGGGAACACTTACAAACTTGAAAATTGGTTTGTTTATAGTGCATAGGCTATAAAATAACAACAAATAATAATATTTGGGCAAGCGCGTGTCGGACTCAGAAAATCTAGCACATTAATTTACTGAAATTTCAACTAATACAATTATGTTTATGTGGTGGTACGGAACCCTCAGTGCGCGAGTCCGACTCGCACTTGGCCGGTTTTTTTTATGTTAGGATAAATGCCACGTTTAATGTAAAAGGTGGTTACAAAGCTATTCAGTCGCAAGGTTATTCAAGAAGGATTACCCTTAAAATGTTCCACACCAATGCAGTTCAATTTCAGAATTTGCGGAACACTTGAAAGTTGTTCAAATCTGAACAGCCAAACGGTGAAGTTTACACGAGGGCCTTTGGGACTCAACTATCCTAAACTACTCAATCAGTTTACTAAGTTCTATAGTCAGATAATCTGAATATAAAAAACCGGCCAAGTGCGAGTCAGACTCGGGCACGATGAGTTCCGTACCTCATCGTTTTCTTCTTTCCGTCCTTTGACTGATGCTCCACCCTCATCCACTCTAACCTGACCCTCTTTAATATGAATGCATTTGAAATGGTAGCTTATCTTGTAACATTTATATTAAATTTTTTACTTTTTACTGTATTTGTGTTATAAGATCTAAAATTTTGTTTGAAGATAGATAGATAACAAAAATTAATGCGACAAGTACAATAACAACAGTTGGAGCAATAGAAAATACATGTAAGTAAGTACCCGCTTGGGGAATGTATTTGTGCTGCAGCAGTTCAAAAAATGTCGTAGCTCAATGCCGTTACTTGCTGTGCAACAAGTCACTGATTTTCAGCTACCACCTTGAAAAAAAAAAGCGTTAGCGGTAAACACAAAGACAAAAACAGCCGTGTATTGTAAAATAATAAATTAGAAATACAATGTAGGATATAAGTGAGAACACTGGTTAAATATATTGTAATAAACTGAATAACTGAGTAAATGCCTAATTGAATGAATAATATATAAAAACCGGCCAAGTGCGAGTCGGACTCGCGCACTGAGGGTTCCCTACCACCACATAAACATAATTGTATTAGTTGAAATTTCAGTAAGTTAATGTGCTAGATTTTTTGAGTCCGACACGCGCTTGACCAAATTTTATTATTTGTTGTTATTTTATAGCTTATGCACTATAAACATACCAATTTTCAAGTTTGTAAGTGTTCCCGTTTTTAAATAGAACTAAAACAAAAATCGCCTCAGCGACCATCCAACTTGACCCCTCTCTTATATGAATGTTCTTGAAACGGGAGCTCACCACAATTGGTTACCATTAGTTGTGAGAAAAGTTGTAATATTTAATGATTTCAGACTTTTCCCATTATTTGTACTGAGAGACCTAGCTTCTTGCCAAATTTCATAATTTTAGGTCAACGGGAAGTACCCTGTAGGTTTTGCATTTTTAGGGTTCCGATACCAAAATGGTAAAAAAAAGGAACCTTTATGGTGCCGCTCTGTCTGTCTGTCTGTCTGTCTGTCCGTCTGTCTATCACACCTCTATATCTCAGCAACCACTTACGCTATCGAGCTGAAATTTGGAATAGTTTTAGAATATAGTTGCCCAACTTAATTGCACATGAAACATTTTTGAAAAAAGTATGATTATTAATGTAAAGGGGGCCAAAATAGGGGGGGCCAAATTTCAAATTGTCGCTACTAGGTCGAGTGGGGTATCACATGAAAGGGCTTTACTTGTACATTTTAAAATATATTTTTGTATTTTTTTAAGTTTCTTAGTTTTCAAGTTATGATGAAAAATGTCAAAAAAAATACCATTCCCCCCCCCTTATCTCCGAAGTTTGAGTAAGGGAAAATCTGAATTAATTACAGTTGACAGAGGTTTATGTAAACTTTACAGCAAAAATAAAACGATCTTTCTAAGTTGCACAGTTTTTCAGAAATCTGCAAAAAACCTTTACAAACAAATTTAGTTTTGCGGTCCTGAAAATGGACTTTATTGCTTCCAAAAATACTATAGGTATATCGGAACCCTCGGCGCGCGAGTCCGACTCGCACTTGACCGGTTTTTTTTGAATAAATGTATGGAGATGGGGACATAAAATGCCATATCTTTTGATTGCGTCGTTGTAAAAAATTGAAATTTTCAGATCTTGTGTGGTTCATGGATCCTAATATATGATATTAATTTCAACCTGATACCTTTACCCGTTTGAGAGATAAAGGGTCTTGACAGACAGACAGACAGACAGACGGACAACAAAGTGATCCTATAAGGGTTCCGTTTTTTTCTTTTGAGGTACGGAACCCTAAAAATAAATATATAATGATATTGATTACAAAAAATATTTACATGTAGACAGATAAAACATTATTTTTTCCATAAACTACGCAACAAAATGCCTTGGAATTCCTAGCTCTTTTTTGTCAAGGAGGAATATTTTAAATTTCCTCTTAAGTGTTGATTTAGATTTAAGGTCTCTAACAGGTGGTGGAATAATGTTCCAACATTTTATGGCGTGGTAGCGGAGACTGCCAGTGAATGCCAGTTTGGTGTTTTTTGTAGCCATGACTTCAGTAAACTATATCTATACATATAATAAAAGAGTAGAAACCGCGTGTCTGTACTTTTGATAAATTTATAAAAAAAATAGTGTGGGCGATAAGAAACGACTAATAGAACTCAAAAATATGTTTTCTGAACTTTTTGTCTGTCTGTCTGTCTGTATGTTTTCGATAAACTCCGAAACTACTGAACGGATTTTCTCGCGGTTTTCGCAGATAGATTAAGCTTAGCTCTGAGCAACATATAGGCTATGTTTCATTCAAATCGGTTCACTCAATCAGAAGCTACACTAATGTAAAGTATCAAATTGCCTGTACGATAATAACTCACAAACCGATTCAAACTGAGTTTTCAATTACGAGTTTGGCTTACTTTTGAGCAACATAAAAGTTAAGTTTCATTGCAAACGGTTCACTCAGACAGAAGGTACGCTAAGTTTCATGCGGCGGCGCAAATAACTCACAAACTATTGAACGGATTCAAACGAGGTTATCAATAAACTGTCAAGCTTACTTCTTTGCAACATATTGGCTTACTTTCATTGAAAACGGCTCACTCAGACAGGTGCGCGAAATTTCCAGCGGAGGCGCCAATATCTCACAAACAACTGAACCGGTTAAAACGAGGTTTTCAGTAACGTGTTCGGCTTACTCCATGCAACATGTATTTTTATTTTATTTTATTTATTTGTATGGATAGCCAACATAATACATATTAGTTTAAAGATTTAAAAATATAGGTCTATAGGTTACAAGCGAATATGCATCACACTTAAAGGCTACCACATCATGCTAGAAGTTTAAAATTACATAATAATTATAATATTATATCATTATAAGAACTAAAATATCATGCATGTCATGTCAATTTACCGTTAAAACTTACATACCTAATTATAATATCACTAAAATAACTAAAATATCATGCATGTCAATTCAATTTTCATTCAATTCAAATATCATTTACGAAAAGTATAATTTTATCTTAAACAGATCAGATTACCTAAAAGCATATTACATTATTGTTTCTCATACAAATATCTTTTAATTTTATTTTTGTACATAGGTAAGGTATCGTTGAATATATCCAAACCGCAATCCTTGTACATAGAATTATAAGTTTTTATCATTCTGTTAATAGGGGCTGAAGCACCAAGATTTGTTCTATATCCAAGAGCTCTAAAGGGAACATAGTTTGTAGGCCTTGCATTAGGTCTAGGAACAGTGTGCTTTATCTTACTTAATAGTGATGGAGAATCTACTGAATTATTGATAATTCTGTGTAAAAAACACAGATCAAGCATTATCCTACGGTTAGCCAAAGTTAATGCCTTGTATTTTGAGAGATGCTTAGCATAAGATCTATAGTTATTTAGAAGCCCTTCCATGAAACATATGTGTCTAAAGAATTTACTTTGGACGCGTTCCAATCTATTAGAATGCACCTGATATTGTGGATTCCATGCAACAGAACAGTACTCAAGCCTGCTACGAGATAGGGAGTTAAATAGGATAATGTATGCTTATTTTCATTGCAAACGGTTTACTGAGACATAAAATTCACTAAGTTTCAAGCGGAGGCACCAGTAACTCACAAACTACTAAACGACTTTAAACGGGGTTTTTTAATAACGTGTTTGGCTTAATTCTTTACAATGTATTAGCTTACTTTAATTGAAAACGGTTCACTCAGACACAAAATACCCGAAGTTTCAAAAGGCGGCGCCAATAGCTCACCAACTACTGTAGCGACTCCAACCGGCATTTCCATGACGTGCTTGGATAAGGTACTTCCGTGCAACATATAAGCTTAGGTTAGTTGAAAACGGTTCACTCAGATAGAAGTTACGCAAAGTTTCAAGCGAAGGCGCGAATAATTCAAAAACTTTTGAGCAGATTCAAACGTGACTTTCAATAACGCGTTTGGCTTACTCCTGTGCAATAAATAAGCTTAGTTTCATTGCGATAGGTAGGTTTACTCTGACAGAAGATACGCAAAGTTTCAAGCTGCAGAACCAAGAACTCACCTACTAAACAGGTTCAAAGTCAAATGAGATTTTCAATGACGCGTCGGGCTTCTTTCTGTGCAACATATAAGCTTCATTGCAAATGGTTCACTCAGACAGAAAGTTCGCGAAATTTTAAGCGGCCGCGCCAATACCTCACAAACTACTTGAATGACTGAAACGGGGTTCTCAATTACGTATTTGGGTTGCTTTCGTGCAATATTTGAACTTTTTTTATTGCAATAATAATAATAAAAAAATTCCTGTTTCGGCATGGCGGTGCAACAAATGTAAAAAAAATTATGAAAGTTCTAAAGTTTTGAAAACTTAGGAATTAGGTACTTATAAACGAAATACTTCAAAAAACAAAGAAGAGAAGTGAATCATTGTTTTTTAGGAATTGTCTTTTAAGGGGAGAGATGTTGCAAAGATTGTACGGAAGTGAAGTCCAACAGTTTTGTATGTAGGTCATTGTAGGTACATGAAGAGTTAAAAGCATGTGAAGCTAGACACGTTGGACTTTGTACCGCTCTTTTTTCAGTAGCCACAGAAGCTAAAGTGACTGAGCCTGAGATTTAGTTAGGCTTTGTTTTGTATAAGAAATAACGGAACCCGTATCATAGTTACTCCGCGTGGAATTCGACTATGATTTTACACTTACGAGGATAGTGGGCGACCTAACAGTCCACACGTAAACAAGAGGTGTTTAATTTACAAAAATCCGTATTATCGGTAATCTGTATACCTAATAATATAAAGGCGAGAACTGCACGTCTGTCTGTCTGTCTGTTACGCTTTTATGACTAATCCGATAAACCGATTGTGATAAAAACTTGGTTTGAAGATAGTTCGAACCATGGGAAAAGTCATTAGCTACTTTTTCTGAACCCCACGCGGACGAAGTCGCGGGCAACAGCTAGTTAAGAATAAAAAAATCTTACTGGACCACACAGTCCCTACACTTCACTTTTAAAAATCCATAGTATTGATAAATTATGAACTGAGTGACTAGGTAATATGTTTTCACTGATTAGCGCACCAAAGTGTGAAAAGTGATATTAACAAAGCTTAGCAGAATATAAGATTATAACTAGTGTCCCTAACTTAACTCTAGTTTAACCAGCAAGATCACATTAGCCGGCGATCATTAAAATTTAACGACTTGGTGTTAAATTAAACTCTGTAGTAAAATGAAGAGGAGAGAAAATTATAACACCTTAGCTAGTTATCGTAATATTGTTATAAGAATATTACTACACAATTTTAAGCTGTAGGTGTCATAAAAGGTGACTAAGAGATTTGAACCGTAGAATGGTCAGCAACGTTCTTTATTGTTTTTTCGTATTTCAACCTATTTTCCTAGCAAAAGTTATAAATATTCATTGTCGGATACAATTTTTTTTGTACTAAGGGCAACGTACGCTATTTATGCTTTTATCTACAATTAGTGATGGAGTAGCGTCCCATAAAATACCCCATTATGTACAACTGCCAAAATTAATATAACCTTAAATATTTGTCTGTTTGAAGGGAAAACGAAAAATCTATTATAAAGAATAGAATTAAACATTGCTTATCCTGATGGACACTCCTCAATTTTATGTCTTTTTTTTAAGATATCTGCCATAATAACAAATATTCTGTGTAAAACTCATCCAGCTTCCGGTCATAGAAGAAATTGACGAGAAGTGAAGTGCGGAGAGACCGGCACACTGAAAGTCCCTTTGATACCCAAAGCAAGGAACCCTAAAAATACCACTCGTAATTTATACTCTAGATCATTGCCCGTCTACCAGCCTACATGATACGATTTGTATAGCAACCAATGGGCAGAACATAGCCTAGCTTTTCATACTACTAGGTTATTTGCGACTTAAAACTTCTATAATTCCAAAAACACGCCACTTTTCAACATAACCCAAATGAACAATATTTTCCATTCATAAAACCCTAAAACCCAAAACACAAAATAAGTACGTAAGCATCTAAAAGTTCCTATCAGCACAGGCGGTCTGACTAATTAAATAAAATGCGTTTCATAATAATTTATTAGCGCGTAGCGGGTCTACGGTCTACGGCGTAGCAACTGCGAGAGCTACGCGGGATAAAACCCTTGATTCTGAGACTGCGCGCCTGTCAGTGCTACGCAGGCCCTTGTTACGGACGCACGCACCTAACGTCTAAGCTTACCCGCGAGTTTTAAAAAAAGAACCCTTCGTTCGAAATCTGAACTGAAAAAAAGCAATTAATTCGGTCAATAAGTTTGTTCGTTTTTCGAATGTTTCTGTAAAGTTTCGTGAGTGAAGTGTTTTAAGTTGGTACAGTTTGTGGAAGAAATTGTAAACAGTTGGTTTCATAAGGAAATGTTTCCATACAATATCGGAAGGAAGCTCGTCGGTATATGATACATTTCATTGCCTTTGATAACATCGGTAAGCGTTATTTTATACCGTATAACATGAGATAATTTTTGTTTTGTTATTTTATGGTAAATTTTAAACCGATTAAACCTGAAATTTATAATAAGTGTTTTGATAAAAGGTGGTTATGCATGTATGTGCCTATTAATAGTAATTTTGAGACAAGTATGTGTATTAAGGAGAGGAGAAATATGGAAGATCAAAGTACATTTTTTAATATTTTTGGTATTGGTTTGGAACTTTTTTTGGATTTGACGTGCTTTTTGGAGCATGGAAACGATTGCCTTCGCCTAGGATTATGGGATATATTTTGATCTAAAAGCAAGAGCGCCACCAAACTTCGGTTTGCCTATCAATACAGGATTACTGGACCCCATAGCTGAATTATAAAATATTTTTGAGAACATACCTAAAATTGAACAACATAAAAGTTACACAATAATATGGGAAAGCTTAAAATAAACTTTTTTTTATCACAAGTGAGCAAACCTGATCACATGCAGAAAGTGGTCAACAGCGCCCACATCACCTACTATCTTATTTATGGTTTACTTTTGCACTAATTCGACAGCAAAGCGCGTTGCTCAGCCTGGGATCTAAAATGGTATGACTTTCGTGCTGGTGATGTCACTGGCTCTAGCCTTCGATCCAATGAATAGCAACACATTTGCTCTCAGCATCTTTAAGACAGAAAAATGCCTTCCATTTTCCACGGTTCTGAAAAAACCTTTTGTTTTTCATAATTTTATATGTATTAGAACTTGGATGTAAGACTTCACCTACAAATAAAAATGGCCGAATAATACATTCTCGGTACAACAAAAAGCTCTTGAGGATAAATAATATCGTATTTCATCACATCAATCACTTTACGAATTAATTAATAAAAGTAATTGGATATCCTGGTATCATCGAAAAAGCTTTCAGCGGTGATCTGAAAAAGAAAAAAATAAAAATTCTTTTGGACTCGAGTCTTTTGTAGTTCTTTCCTTTTTATGACGGCTCTTTGTATTTTTCTTTGTTTATTTGTTGCACAAAGAGAACGTTAGTGGACGTTCGGTTTATATCTGGGCCAATTAGGTTATTTTTAGGGTTCCGTACCTCAAAATAAAAAAAAACCGGCCAAGTGCGAGTCGGACTCGCGCACTGAGGGTTCCGTACCACCACATAAACATTTCAGTAAGTTAATGTGCTAGATTTTTTGAGTCCGACACGCGCTTGACCAAATTTTATTATTTGTTGTTATTTTATAGCTTATGGACTATAAACATACTAATTTTCAAGTTTGTAAGTGTTCCCGTTTTTAAATAGAACTGAAACAAAAATCGCCTCAGCGACCATCCAACTTGACCCCTCTCTTGTACTCGTATGAATGTTCTTGAAACGGGAGCTCACCACAATTGGTTACCATTAAATGTGAGAAAAGTTGTAATATTTAATGATTTCAGACTTTTCCCATTATTTGTACTGTGAGACCTAGCTTCTTGCCAAATTTCATAATAATTGTATAATGTTTAAGTCAACGGGAAGTACCCTGTAGGTTTTGCTTTTTTACATAAATGTATGGAGATGAGGACATAAAATGCCATATCTTTTGATTGCGTCGTTATAAAAAATTGAAATTTTCAGATCCACTTACCATCAGGTGGGCCACCTGATGGTAAGTGGTCACCACCGCCCATAACACCCACTGCCTTATTAATGGCATATTTTGACAATAATAAAACAGCTAAGCGCGTTGCTCACTTTGAGAACTAAGATGATACTCGTATGTCTCATGAGCCGGTAACTTCGCTGGCTCCCTAGCCCCTCAAACCGAAACACAGCAATGCAAAAACTGCTGCTTCATGGTAGAAAAAAGCAAAGGGGTGGTACTTCCCCATACGGACTTTCCACATAAGCCCTACCACTTTCCTATCATAACAGTGTCGCAAGTTTTTACCTTCAACCACTTATTATAGTACTCTTTGCCTGCAACATTCTGAGTCAGCACCTTTTCTCAGAAAGTAAATCGGACCAAAATTAATTCATGTCAAATTGGTTGCTAAGATAACATAACTGTTAAAAAATTATCAAATCCTTAACCAATAGCCAATTCTACAAGGCCTTACTCTATAAGCTTTAACTCTACGAAACCTAAATTTTGGTTTTCAAGTTTGACCTGGCCGCTTCTCTATTGTTGCATAAACACAAGGGCTTAATTCAATGGTAATTCATGTTTTGTCATGCAATATTTCCGTGAGACGCCATCCAAAATGTAGGTTTTGTAGAGTTAAGGCTTGTAGAGTTAGGCCTTGTAGAGTAAAGGAATTGGCTCTACATAGGACTTGATAACTTTTTAACAGTGAAAGCTATGTCAGCCAATATTGTCTAGACAACCACTTTCACATGTTTTGGTGGGATTTCCTTTCTTTTTGTAAAGTACCCTGTTTTTTTTTGGGCTGTTTATCTTGGGTTTTAGCTATTCCTTTTTTCTAACTCTCTAACTTCGCGTCTCTTCCTTGTTGACTTATTATTTGCAATAATTGATATATCTGAGAGGTATTTATATCTACTGTATTATAAATATTTATGTGATACTTTGACACCCAATATTACTGAAGTGCAGAATCATTGCTGTTTTACGACAGAAATATACAAAATAGTAGTACTTTCAAGAGCACTTTTTAGATTAATGCTTTTTATACACCTGTTGCACAAAGGATCTTTCAAGTTAAAGCTCCTTTAAAACTATTGCTGACTTTCTGTTTTGTTGACAAATAAAGTGTCAGTAATAAATTTGGACTTAGCTTGTTTTTTTTATAGCCTGTTGCCCAAAGGGTCCTTGAAGTTAAAGCGCATTTACGAATATTGCTGACACAACCCAAACTATGTCTTAGATAGGTCTGAAAATAAGACGAAACGCTCTACCCTCCTCCCCAAAGTCGCAGATTTATTGCTTTTTCTGTAGTTTGTGTGCAAAACCCAGGCAGCATACAAATTTTCAGGTTTCTAGGACTTCAGGAATTATACAAAATAATCCTGAACAACTTTTCCTAATTTTGTATGGGAGTTCGAAATTTTTTTTCGTATTTCGTTCTATGTTCCTTGAGAAAAGTTGTTCAGTTTAATGGCCACTACCACCTTTTAAAATGTCCGTGATGTTAAAAAATTAACGCTGTATAGTGATGAAATTAAAAAGAAAACTTTAACAGCTAAGGAGGCTTTACAAGTTAACGAGTTTCTACTAGTGGAAAAAGAAATCGACCTACATACATACATACATACGTACATACATACATACATACATACATACATACATACATACATACATACATACATACATACATACATACATACATACATACATACATACATACATACATACATACATACATACACACACTCGAAAAAGGTAACCCTCCTGTTTTGGGGCAGTCGGGCAAAAACTGTAGATAATGGAAATATCAATAGCAATCAGGCGCTCGACGTCGCTGCTGGTCGTTAGGAATGAAAAGCCTTAAAAAAACATACATTGCATAACGCGCGTGGCCCGACACGCACTTAGCCGATTTTTTATCCTTACAAGATCTAAGGGCTTAACATCTTCATAAAAGTCGGTCTCTCCATACAATGTATTTCTGGATATGTTTTTTATTCATTACCTGAAAGTTTCAAATCCATTTTGTAAATAAGAATTACAAGTATTTTAGAATAAAATTCTCTAAAGCATCGCCAAGTCTCCTACAATATCTTTAATAACGAAATTGATTTCACGGGTCGTCGAGAGTCGACTTTAAATTGTAGTTAAGGCCCCGCTAGGTATGAAACGGGCCTTCGTTTTGAGTATTTGATAGCTTAAGTTATTTAACAAGCCAATTTGGTATTTCGTGTATTTTTTGTGTCGGTGTGTACTTTATGCCTTCAATGACATAATACCTCATTTTTGAATTTCGTTAAAAAGTCACCTCAGGCCAAGGAATTTGAATTTGTAGTTCTTGCCTCAGGCCAACAAGTTGATTTTTTTGTTTTTTGCTGCCATCTTGAAATTTATTACAATGTTATTTATGAAAGATGCATATATGAATTTAGCAGGGTCGTATTGGTCAAAAAACACCTTAAAATAACAGATGTTCATTATGCTTCCCTTTGGCCTTTATCTCAAAAATGTCCTTGTCCATAACGCATAAACTTAAAAAGCAACTTACTAAAACTTTTGGTTCTGTTTTAAAAAAAAATTCAGCAAAACTAGATCGGCCCAGCTGTTAATCAAATAAATTGTACCTTCTACACTTTATTTCCCTAAATAGATCTGACGTCGTCGGTTTAAAGTGTCCACTCCTTTTTTATTAGGCCCTGGGAACCATTAAATTACTTGGACAGAAAAAATGAGGAGCTCAACCCTTGCATTATACTGATAAATAGTTCTGTGTAGTCGCTGAGTTTCTACTTTACCGTAGAATTATTACTAATTTTTATTTAGCTCTAGGACTAATGGATATAAGTCGGACTAATATATTTATTATTTTTTTTAGTCTGTAAGCTAGAAAATGTTTATACAAGGTGTAACAGAAAGGGTGTGTCAACCCTGAAGGATTTGATTCTGCCCATGAAACTGAACAACTTTCCCTAAGGAACATAGGTCGAAATACGAAAAAAAAAATTTTGACCTCCCATACAAAATGCGCGATCAGCTGATTCAGTTTCTATGGGAGGTCAATTTTTTTTTCGTATTTCGACCTATGTTCCTTAGTAAAAGTTGTTCAGTTTCATGGGCAGAATCACATCCTTCGGGGTTGATATACCCTTTCTGTTTCACCTTGTTTAGCACCCAGATATAGAACAAACACACGTGTTCATCACAAAAATGTTTGCACTAGGCGGGGGTCGAACCCGCGGCCTGCGGCGTAGAAGGCAAGCTCACCAAACACACCAACAGACCTGTCGCTCTTGTCATAATTCAGTTTCATTTGCATCTTCACATCACTTATTATTGAACTCTTTTTTTAACTACTTGTATTAGGGAAAAGAATGTCGAAAAAAACAAATTTAATACATCGAATCGTGTCAGGTTTAAATTAAAACCTTCGTACGGCTTTTTTTTTTTTTTAAATATAAACCACTTTTGTGGTTACGTTTTGCATAAGTTAGTGGTGATAAACTTTTATTGGGATCGATTACATCCAAATCGTTTTCAGATGAGGCATCAGTTTAAGAATCCCAATCTATTTATTTATTTATTTATTGAAAAATTACAAAAGAATTTACATAAGGTTTTTTTTTTTACAGTGTTGCATAAACCTAGTTAGGTTTTTCCGTACACTGTTAGATACATTCATTGCGCGACAATAGGCAGCGATCATAACTACAAAACTAACTTAAATATTATACGTTATCTATCTGTTGCGATTTATTGGCTGGCAGTGCTCGAGTATACGTAGCTCAGTTAGACTGTGCAGTAAACCGGTTACACGACACGACAACAGGGTGTGTCGAAGTAACATCTAGGAGTTATATATAAAACTGATGAGTTAGAGTTTGCTTAAGTAATACGTTTTTAATTTTTGTTTAATGTTTTTATAGTTTATATCATTTCTTGTACTAGACGGTAGGTTATTTATTAATTTAGGTACTATGTATTGAAGCATTTGTGCTCCATACAAGTTATTAAATTTTGGAACCATGAGTTTAGCATCAGACACACTACGTGTCACTCTTTGGTGATTTAAAGGTGTTTGGAGATCGTTGTTGAAGAAATTTTCTATTAATATTGTATACTTTACTTTCTCGTGTATAGGTAAGATTTTGCAAAACTCGAAAAGTCCAAAGTAGTGTTCGTTTTTAAATTTAGCTTTTATCTTGTATGGTACTATCGTTTTAATTATTCTTAACTGTAGTTGATAGATTGAATCTAAAAGTGATTTACTTGTACGTCCGTAACTGCTTAGTCCGTACGATATAATTGATTCCCCTAAAGCTATATAAAAGGTAAGTAAAACTCTGAATGGTATTTTGTTTTTAACTATTGAAAATTTGGCAAGGATTGCGCGTAGTCTATCACATACATAATTTATGTGATTGGTCCACTTAAGACGATCATCAATAATAAGACCTAAATACTTTTGTTTGTTGACAAGCTCGACAGGTTCACAATTGCATGATCGCATGTCCGCGTGTAGGCACGAGTGACTGTGGGCAATGAGGTTTATAGGGTGGTCTTTCCTATTTTTACTCGAGCTGATATACATCAGCTTAGTTTTACTAGCATTAAGTACCAGGCCTGAGTCGTGGGACCATTTGGTAAGCATTGTGAAGTCCATCTGCAAGCGGCGTAGGGCTACGTGTATGTTGGTATCTGCTGCCAGCAGGCAGGTGTCGTCCGCGAACATATAGACCTCACATTCCTTAATTACGTGAATCAAGTCGTTAACATATGTAATGTAATGTAATGGCCCCAAGACTATAGATGTAAGGCCGGTTTAAAACCAATTAAACCAATCCGTTTAAAACGAAAAAAACCGTTTAAAAACGAAATAAACAATTTTTTTCGGTTTAAAACGGTGTTGATGAATGTCTATGTTTTCCTTTATTATAACTACATTTTCTGGATATTACCGAAGTAGGGATATAACGGAGTACCTACCTATCAACTGTGTAAAGATTTTTTATAAGTGTGATATTCTGATATTGATATACTTAGCGGGTTTGGTCCGTCCGACCAAGAAGCGCAACACACAAGTAATAAAAACTCGTGTGTTGGTAAATAAATATGTTTTTCATTGTTTTCAAACGATGTAAATAATCAATTTCATTCGGTTAAAAGTAAAACGGACGGCATTATGTTAATGATGTCTTCAAATCTAGTATGTGTAATATAATAAATAAGTATTGTATGTTATACCGTATACCTACATACTTAAGTGTTCGTTTTGGTAGTTGGTAGGTATTTTCTATTAATTTTCTAAACACTAATTAAACGAAACATGACGTCAGGTGACCAAAACTTCCCCATAACGACGTGTAAAACACAGTTCTTTTAACATTTCATTTCAAATTAATTATTAAAAATATTTATGCCACAATATTTTTTTTTTAATTTTTAACTCTTTTGTAGGCGAGTTTTCAACCGTTTAAAACGGTTTTTTTGAGGTTTAAAACCGCAACATTTTGTTTAAAACGTTTTAAATCCGTTGTTTTACATCTATACCCAAGACCGATCCTTGCGCCGTACCCTAATTGACCATTATTTTGTCACTGCGTTCTTCTCCTACCTTCACTGTGTAGGAACGATCTGAAAGATAGCTCTGACATCACTTATTTAGTGGCCCTCTTATGCCACAGTCGTCCAGTTTTTCCAGTAGCAGGTCATGTTGTAGAGTGTCAAACGCTTTACTATAGTCTATGAACACTATAAGGATATGCTTTTTGTCATTAAGATGTTTGTAAATGACATCAGTGAATTTAGAAAGCAGTTGTGTAGTGCTCTTGCCTGGTTGAAAGCCAAATTGATGTTCTGTAAGTATTTTATTGTTTTCATAAAAGCTATATATTTGTTTACTAATGAATTTTTCGATAATCTTGTCAACAGTTGGTAGTATCGTAATCGGTCTGTAATTATCATATTCTTTAAAGCTTCCTTTTTTGTGTATAGGTCTTACAATTCCTTCTTTCAGCTCACAGGGATACTCTCCAGTTTTAATTGAACTGTTGACAAGATTAGCTATTACCGGTGCCAAATCTTCTTTAATTAACTGAATGTCTTTTGCTCTTATACCATCTACGCCCGGAGCTTTCTCGCTACTTAGAGAATTTATTACTTTAAGAATCGCCTCTGGTGTAGCATTTTTATATCTAATAGATACATTAGAAGGTTTGGAGTAATCACATTTATTTACGAGTTTTATTTTGCATTTAGGTATGATATTCTTAACACTGTTTCTAAATTTTGTTGCGAAGTTATTGACAATATCCGTAAGTTTAGTTTTGACAGTATTAAAAGCGTTCGTTATGACACTATCTATAGAGTTTTGAATTCTACCCGTGATTTCATTAAGGATACGCCATAGGCTTTTAGGATTGTCTATATTTCTTATTATATCGTTTTTGGTTTGTTTATTTTTACCTTTTTGGATTAATTTACTAGCGAAATTTCTGGCTCTGTTATATTTCTGTTTAAGGATTTTATTATTAGCATCCTTAATCCAACTCATAAAAAGACGGTCTCTAAAATCACAAGCATTTTGGATCCTTCGTGAGATCCACCTATTGTTTGCTTGTTTGGGGTTTCCTGAAATTTTTATTTTTGTTTCTGATTTTTTATAACAAGTTTTCATATTATTTTGTATATATTTATATATCTTTTGTGGACAGACAAATTTTTTAGTACTCTGCCAATCAATTCCTCGCAAAGATGTAGATAGCAACTTATTATTATATATAGTTTTAGTTATTTATTTAGATATGAAATTTGCTGAAATTCCCGACTTTGAGACTATAAACAATCTTAACTGGACCGATATGAGTAAAATGCAATATGGACTATTGAGTGGCCGTTGAACAGCCCTAAGCGATTAGGATGTTAAATTTGCTGATAGTAAAAACAGTAAATTGAAGTAAAATATTCTCGATTTTGAGCGTTATTAAAACCTACACTGAACCGATTTAATAAAAATTACCAATAGCCTCGGTGTTATCAGAAGAACCTTAAGCAATCTAGATAGGTAATATACTGATAGTCTAAACAGGAAAATGATGGACACAGGCTTGACTGCTAATAATAGGTCTTTGAAAATGAAATTGCCGAAATTTTTAATTATCATAATTCCTATAATTCTAATGCAATTTTTTTAATTTGTCTTATATTTGAAAGTTTACTTCAAGATTATCAATTTACGCATAAAATAAAGTTTTTAATTTTAGTTTGATATATAAAATTAAAAGTTCGAAAATTGTTCGTCTTAAATGTCGTCCGATTTCATCATTAGATTTGTTATATTTTTTTACAGATAATGTTTTACGAAAATTATATTTAAGCTTCTGTTAGCTTAATGTCTTCCCAATAATGCTGAAAAAAAAAATGGATTTATAATTCCTAAGAAAAATGCAAAAATGTTAGTACTGAAAATTTTGTTTACCTAAAATTCGCCATACAAAACGGCAATTTCATAGGTAAAGACCTAATATAACCAAGACGTCACCAAGCCTGGTATATCACGACCACGATCTTCTGACTTTATTGCCGCATTCTTTCTTTATTGCCCAGTAAAATAGCTATGTTTATGCGTGGCACTTATTCAATTATTATTACTATTATCGTATGGCGTTTCTAGTTTCTTAGGAATAAGTTTAATGTCAGTGTCAGAAAGCCACGTCTCGTCTTATAAGTAATCAATCATCATTACAACATCCAATGCATTGTTCTCTGCAGGAGACCCACCAGATTCCCAGCAAAAGAGCTTGGTAAAATTTAGAAGGGTAGTACCATAGTGATCATCATCACGCTAGTTAGCGCTGTAGCTGGCATCATGAACCGCGTTTTTATGTGATCTCAGCATGTAAGATGGTACGATACACAAAAGGACGATGCTGCGGTTCATATTCCCATAGTTGCCTCTTACTATTCGCACGGGTAGAGAGGAGTTGGTAACTTGGTACACAGGGCTAATCGACAGTAGAAACACACTTTGACCTTGAGCGGGTCTCTGGTTTCGGGCTTTTGTAGCGTACCTCTGGTTCAGCTTATACTGGTTTTGTTTCTACGTGCTTGATGCCGTACGTACTATTCTTTTTTTATTTGTCAATGGGCTTACTCTTGACCTCGATCTAGTCTTGAGCACAGAGATGATGTCAACGATGGAACAAACTTGCCCAGAAGAAGCCTACTCACTCGCGACTTGAATAGATTCAGGTTACATGAAGAACTCGGAAACACAGATGCAGGCACAGAATTCCACTCTTTGCTGGCACTATACGTACAATTTAATATACAGGTTGTGAAGTTTCCGAAAAATGAAATTTTTGATCCACAAGATGAAACTAAACAATTTTTCTTAAAGAGTAAGTAACTGAGAATAGAAGTCCGATTTTAGAAAGAATATTCATGTAACACAAAAAACGCAGAACCTTTTGATCACACATATTCAGAGTGTATGGAACGGTAGTGTATGGAACGGTTTACCTAAAACTGGAACAAGTTGCTCAGTAGACTAAACAGAACAACTTCTCTCTGTTGGGAAATTATGAAAATTTTCGACCATAGAAATTCCAGCTCATGCACCTTGCATGAACAATTCGAAAATCATCGTTTCCCAACACATGTAATTTTGGAAAAGTTTTGTCTACTGAGTAATCCCTCTCAGTTTTCGGTACACCGTCTATGGACCTTATGTTTTCCTGTACACTCCTATATACGGCAACATCCTTGATGATCTGCCAGAAATGTACGTACAAAGCACTTAAGTGGTTGAGGTACAGCTGTAGACAATGTAAGGAAACTAATATCGTATTTCCAAAGATTATCCAGCTTTGTTAACTTGACCTCATTAATGATGGCACGAGTACAATGTTTTGTTTAGTCTGTATTTGACAAAGCGAATAAACATTACTATATCCTATACTATTAAAAGAATAATATTTGTAAATATATTTGTATTTATATTTGTAATCGGTTTCTCGCAAACGGCTCTAACGATTTCGATGAAATTTACCATACGGCAAAAAATCGATCTATCTAGATCTCATGTCTGGGAAAATTAGTTTTTCCCGTGTTTTTAAGCATTTTATTAAAATACCGCGTTTTAGATAGAAACCAACAGCGCCATCTGTTGGCGGGTAGCATAGCTTGTTCACCTGATGGTATTTTAATGTTGAGGCAGCTATTATAGAGCGAAGCTCGGTCGCCCAGGTACTTACTTTACTAATCTTAAATTTCAGTAACATTTACGGAGACCGTGTGTTACAGCTCAGTATTCTACCTGCGGATGATATAAA
The DNA here is from genome assembly GCA_947532105.1 of Athrips mouffetella. Lineage (NCBI taxonomy): Eukaryota > Metazoa > Arthropoda > Insecta > Lepidoptera > Gelechiidae > Athrips > Athrips mouffetella. Next base: position 26,672,126 of record OX383965.1, read on the forward strand.
AAACCGCCCAAGTGCGAGTCGGACTCGCGCATCTAGGGTTCCGTAATATACTAAGTTAACAATACTGCCTTAGTGAGCTAAGAAACTCTTTATTTGAAGGTAAGCTAATTTATACATGTGATTTTTTTTGCGATTGTTCCTAGGGTAGAAATTGTTCGTGATCATAAAACTGAACAACTGTTTTTTTTACAGTGCCTTTAATTTGTCTGGTTTCAACTAGCCAGTCAGCGCTTTTGTTACCTCCTTCATCTATCGTTACAAAATAGTAGATTTTTTACTGTCATCTATCACCAAACGATGGACGCCAGATGTCCCGATACATTCAGTAACAGTAGATGAACTAGTACAATTTATTGCCAACTACGTCGATTTATCATCCGCTGGCATTTAGGGGCGTGCGAAATGTGCCAATAATGGCACAGCGATAGTTAATATGATATACTGAGGTTGGGGACAACATTTTAATGGACCCTGTGGTCAGTCGGATACGTATTTGTTATGTTGATTTTGGCCCTTGAGCACAGATGAAATAATAAAGTAAGCTTAAGTTTTCAGATTCGTCATTCTTAGGCAGGGTGCTGAAAATATAAGGTCGATAAATTTCAATTTACCGCTGAAAACACGTTTTCAAGCCGCCGTAAAGCAGGACAGGTTGTCAATTTACGAGATAATGACCTAGACTTCATAGTGTGTATGCAATATTGTTCAATCAAACATAAAATTTCTTAAAAACACTTTTGGGAAGTCCGTTAAAATAAAATATAATCGAAGTTTTTAGTTTCCTAACAGAAAAGTCTTATTGTTAAATAGAGGAAGATCTGAGGAATAATGAAAAACGAGCCATGCTAGCCGCTATTTAAAAAATTCTCTCTGATATAGAAATTCGCCTACACAAAATAGCACTGAGATACTAGAATCAGTTGTGGTTCATAAACTGGCCGTTTTAATCAAATCAAATCAAAATCGTTTATTCATTGTTGGATATTAAAATCTCTTAATGACGTCAGCTAAACTACATCGCTTCACAAACAATGTGGCGCCATTGTGGGAAAAAAAAGAAGCGACAATAAAAACCCACGCGCTCTTTTAAATATGTTTGAATGAATCAAATACAAACACTCTTTTGAATGCCTACGTGAAATTTTGTACCGCAGTTTCTTATATCGTTGCATTCCATATTCTTCTATCTCATTTTTGTCCGTTCCTCGAAACAAACACATTTTTATCATTAAACTTATGTTAGTAATTTATACGGACTTTTTGAAAGTTAGATACACAAACAACAATAAAGAAGATTACATTACTTATTTACAAAACATCGTCAAAAGATTGAAATTGGTTGGTCTTACCAAACTAGTCAAGAAAATACAAGCTTTTACTCTTGAGCAACAGTAAGCACTAAATCACGATTTTGTGAATTCATAGAGAATGGATGGAAAATTGTTTAGAACTTCGGTTACACAAATAAGCACTTAGTAAGGTAGTCAGCCAGGTTAATTGAATCACCATATATTCTAAAAGGAAGATGGATCTTTGCTATGGAGGGCACAAATCATTTAAGATACCGGAAGTATGTTTGAAATCTCCGAAACGTTACCAATAGGTTTCTCTTGTAAAACTGTATAGCTTCTTTAACCTAACCAACCCAAAATGCTATTGATCATAAAACTTTGTGGATATAAGGTCGATAACCAAGCTCACGAATGTAATGTCAGAAATTTTGAGCCGCAAAACACCTCTGACTAGTATTCGGAAACAACAGCCAATGAAAACCAACGATCAATTTTATTTATCTTAGACATCGGGATTTTATATATTCTGTGATCGAGATCAAAAGATTAAATCTATGATTCTGCCCAAGTTTTGATATCCAAAATAAAGATTTATCTTCATCATAACATCCCTCAAAACGTCCACTGTAGGACAGGGAGCTCCCTCCAGAACTCAAGCAAAAACGGGGGTTATTTTGGAGGGGATTTACCATTAGTCACCACCCTTGTAAGCCTTGCGGCTGGCGACCGTTGTTGTTGGTGACCGCAGTATGTAAGATGGTACGACACACAGAAAGATGCTGCTGCCCATGCTCCGGTTCATAAGCCCTTAGTCGCCTCTAAAGACACCCACGTGTAGAGATAGGTTGGTACTATTCTTTGCCGGCACCACACGGACAAAGATTGATTAGGACAAAATGGTAAAGCTAGGCCTTAAAACGTAAGTACCAACGCATTAAGTGTCTGGTTAGTTTAGGGATGTGCCCTGTTGGTGGCTTGAGATCCACCATTCCATTTATAAATACTGACCTTTATCTGACTGATAGATGTGATTTCGCTGAAATGGCTGGAGGGCCGAGAATCGACGTGGGCAATTTTTTATCTCCGGAAAACATCTCGTTGGCACAGGAGAATCTAAGGGAAGATTAATTTTGATGCGCTCGTTCAAGGTGTGGAGTTCCCTGCCTTCATTTGTCTTTCTGACTTTATGCAACCCATACGTATTTGTAATGTGAGGTCGTTTCATCGTCGAACGCATCCTTGTTCCTAGGGCAATCAGGTCTATTTCTATCTAATCTTTTATTCTACGCAGGCCTACGAACTGTAACGGCGGCGTTCTTTGAACAGCATTAAAAAATCGATTTGTCCGTCAAGAAATAGTATTTTCACCTCCAAAGCTCGGAAACATTTGTTTTGTCGGTTAAATTCTGCGGCCAAAAGCGATTTTTGGCCCCTAGCGGGCAAAAGGTTTTTCTGCGGCCAAAAGCGATTTTTGGCCGTTAGCGGGCAAAAGGTTTTTGAAATTCGAACGTGATGCAGTATGGCAGACCTCCACGCTGCGGTACAGGAGTGCTATTCCCAATTTATCAAATGTCGCCCATAACCTCCCGAACGAATACGCCCTCACTTCCCGTACGCATCAGATCACGCACGCAAAATTTTTGGTATTCTGTCGCATTAGCACAAGCGGGTCGAGATGACATAGGGATGATCACCCATTTGCGTACATAAGAATCGAGAAATCGATTGAACATTATCAGCGTAATAATAAGTTTTTAACTATGTTATTGTTAGTATTTCACTAATTAATATAAGAGTCGAATCTTTTGCGTAATCATTGCTTGAAAAATCCTTCGTTTTCAAAAAAGAGTACAAATAATAAAGTGGCATTGATGTTTTTAAAAAAGCACCGCTTCGGCGTTTTTATCGTGATTGAACTCTGCCAAAAGTAATGCAAGCCGAGTAGGATGTGAAATGGGATGTAGGAAATTTTCTAATAGGGTGACCACAATATTATGTTTGTTGAGTGGGACAAGTATTGTGACGATTTGTTTAAAAACAGAAATAAGGAAAACTACCTGTAAAGAAAGCTTCATACAACGCGTTTTTATAAGTTTGTGAGACACCAGAGCAACATTCAATCGCTTTTGTTTATTTTTTTCGTTCTTCTGAAAACTGTTACCTACATGAATATTACTATGTTAGAATTAAGCATTTATTAGAACATTACAATTTGCAGACTTAACAAATGAAAAACCGATTGCACTGGAAAACCTTTCAAAATGAACAGTCATTCCAAATGCACAATCTTTCATTTTATAACCACTTTCACTATAAACGAGTTTTCAATAACACATTTGGCGTATTGCCATGCAACATAGTAACTTTGTTTTATTGCAATTAGTTTACTCAAACAACAGCAAAGCCGCTTGAAATTTTGACTACTTTTGTGAAAAATATAACGAGTTCTGAAAAAAACTGGCGCTGCCAGGGCGGCGTGGGGAGGTACAAAACCTACAGCTGTGGTTTTAGTACTTTTTTATGATTAGATTTTTTACCTACAGCTTTGAAATATTGTGCGATGCCTAGGACATTGAAGAATGTATTACTCAGTGAATAACATATATCTTCGGATGCAGCGTCAAATATAGTTATGGTCAAAAATCAATTTTTACGGCAAACATGCAGATAAATGAACGAAGAAGAACAACTTTCATGTTAAATAATCTTTCAAAGTGAAAAAGATTTATACAGGGTTTAAAGAAAAGTACCGATTTCCTTTTAACCACATGTTCAATAAGTAGATAGATAGATAGATAGATAAAACCTTTATTCAATAAACATAACACATAAAACAGATCACAGGAGTTTACAAATATTAACATACACAACAAGTAGAATATAGAACAATAAGCATGTTTAAACAACAAAAAACCGGCCAAGTGCGAGTCGGACTCGCGCACCGAGGGTTCCGTACCACCACATAATCATAATTGTATTAGTTGGAATTTCAGTAAGTTAATGTTGTTAATGTAAGTTAATCATAAAGTAGCATTTAAAATATTTCACAACTCAAAATATAGTAAAAAACACAAAAATAGTAATCGTAAAGGTTAACATCAAAATTCGAGAGTGAGCGCGGAATGCGTTACGGAATACCAATTTAAACGTCAACCCATACAAAAATGTCAAAAAGGCCGCTCAGCGGTTCACGCAGTGATCTCACCGTCGTGATAACTTGGTTGCAGAATACCAATTTGACACACACCTGCGGATCACCTGCGGATCCGTGTGCGGACGTCAAAATTGTTGTTTTGGGAATAGCACTCCTGGCTGCTTCCTCGCTTTAGTGAGGTGAAAAATTTTGTGTTTCGCTCGGCAGCAAAGTTATTTTGCGTTTCGTGCCTTGAAACCTTCGCTACGCTCAGGATTCTTCTTTTGAACCACTCGTTTCGCTCGTGGTTCAATTCTAGAATCCTTCGCTTGCTCAGGTTTCAATACAAGGCACTCACGCCAAATAACGCTTTTGCTGCCTTGCATAACAAATAACTACTTTATGCCAATTTTTGACCAATCCAATTTGACGTGTTGATGAACTGAAATGTTCAAAATTATCAATCGTAATTTCGACAAGGTAGAGAAAACTGCAGTCACTTAGTACTAGAGTACTAGTTTTGTGAGCAAGCACTTCAAGCTCACAAAAACTCTGAAGGTACTTGGTAGTAGGTACTAAGAGTTGATAAGCCACGTCAGAGGCAAATTTACCACTTTATTTATAATTTAGTCGTAAAATTTTTGCATGCCGAATGTGGGCACATCATGTTGTACTTACAAAGTTTGTAACATCTTATTTTACCGTGTATGCTGCAAATAAAAACATTTGATTTGAAACATCCTAGGATCGTGTTTGATTTGGCCTGAGTGTCGCTCTGTGTAAAAACCAGTCTTTCCTAAGTTAGGTAGATCCTTTGATAAAAACGGAAAAGGGCTAGGTAGTACATAACATAAGGCAACGAAGGCATTGTCAACTGATAATTCCAATGATGGAGCTAAATGCTTGAAATAAACATTTGTTGACCTATGACGTTTTTGTGAGCGTTCATACTTACAACATTCATTATTGCTATGTCAAAAAGTATTCCAATATGCGACGAAAGTTGCAAAAATATCGCCATGTGTTCGAAAAGGAACTTTTTCTGACATAGATTGATTTCGATTTGAGAGTCGCGTTTGCAATTCGGCGTAATGCTACTATTGTTCAAGCTTTTGTGAAGTCCGCAATTCGCTAGGACCTTTCTGCACACTACATTTGGCTTTGGTACATGTTAAAAAGGTTTTAGTGAATAAAGTGGTGTTTGATTTATTTTCCGAGCCTGTGTAGTTTTATGTGGGTTAGTTAAATGTTAGGGTATTATGTAACTGATTAAAATGTTTGGTTCAATCGGTTTACGAATAATACAGGTTGGCAAACTCAAAGTACACTGTATGTTCACACTATGACGTCCGTCCTTCACAAAGTAGCGCCATGTGTAAAAACATTATAAGAAAAAGCCCTCGCACTCTTTTAAACTTTTCCCAAGGAACATAGAAAAAACCGAAAAAAAAGAGAACTAGAGAACAGGAACCACCTCATAAAATGTCCAGGCTAATATTAAAATAAGGGTAAAGAAATAATGTAAGTTTTATTTTTCAAAATTGCTAGGTTAGATTCCCGAACTGAGCAACTACCTACGAGTTTTTAGGGTTCCGTACCCAAAGGGTGAAAAACGGGGCCCTGTTGATGTATCTCCAATGTCTGTCTATCCGTCTGTCAGCAGGCTGTATCTCATGAAAAATAATAGGTAGAAATTGAAACAACAACAAATAATAAAAATAAATTAATAATTAAGGTGGGCTCCCAACAGCCAATGGGGGCGGCAAAAAAAATGTGGCTTACCGCATCGAGTGGAGTATCGTTGTTTAGAGCTCGTTGAGTAGATCAATACAGTATTTTTGTATTAAAAAAATTTAAAAAGTAAAGGTAGAAAATCGCAAAATTTCACAACCACAGGCAGGATTCGAACCTGCATCTTCTGCATAAGTACCGCAGACGCTTTACCAACTAGGCTACTGTGGTCCTGCCCGATGTTGTGAAATTTAGCGACCTCTTTACGCATTTCAACGTTGCGTTTGCGGTACTTGCGCAGAAGACGCAGGTTCGAATCCTGCCTGTGGATGTGAAATTTTGCGATTTTCTACTTTGTAGATTTATCGGAACACAGGAAGTGTTAAAATAAAAATCATTTTCAAAAAGTAAAGGAATAAGATTCCACCAAAGTCACATATTTTTTACATAATATTGTTTGGGCTCTATCTCATCTCATGCACAATAATAGGTAGACAGTTGAAAATTTCACAGATTATGTATTTTTGTTGCCGCTTTAACAACAATTACTAAAAATAGTGTGGTTTTCCCACTAAAACGTGTTTTTTTAGGCGATTTTTGCTCGATTTTTGTTTGAGCTCTATCGGAACTAATCTGTGAAAACAGGAACACTCACGAGCGTGAAAATTGGTATGTTTATAGTGCATAAGCTATTAAATAATGACAAATAATAAAAAATTATCAAGTGCGAGTCGGACTCAAAAAATCTAGGACATTACGTTACCGAAATTTCAACTAATACAATTAATAATTTGTGGTGGTACGGAACCTTCGTTGCGTGAGTCCGACTCGCACTTGGCCGGTTTTTTTTATCTATGAATGCAGTTTTTATTGCCAATAAAATCGATGACATGGTTCCTAAGAACAGATCTTTGTGTGTCTTATTCTTGCGTGACTGTGCGTCCATAACTAAGACGGTATTTTTAACTTAGTGGTACGGTACCCTCGGTGCGCGAGTCCAACTCGCATTCGGCCGGTTTTTTAAGCTTAAGTGGTTCACTTCTCCCGTCGAAGTATGCTATATACAAGGTGTAACAGAAAGGGTATATCAACCCTGAAGGATGTGATTCTGCCCATGAAACTGAACAACTTTCCCTAAGGAACATAGGTCGAAATACGAAAAAAATTTTTTTACCTCCCATACAAAATGCGCGATCAGCTGATTCAGTTTCTATGGGAGGTCAAAAGTTTTTTTTTGTATTTCGACCTATGTTCCTTAGGGAAAGTTGTTCAGTTTCATGGGCAAAATCACATCCTTCAGGGTTGATATACCCTTTCTGTTACACCTTGTATATATAGGGTGACTTTTAATTAGTTCTTGATAGCAAAAGATATGCATGTACTCATGATACTGAACAACTTTTCCCAAGGAACATAGGTCGAAATACGAAAACCCAAATTTGACCTCTCATACAAAATGCGCTATCAGCTGATACAGTTTCTATGGGAGGTCAAAACTTGATTTTCGTATTTCGACCTATGTTCCTTGGGGAAAGATGTTCAGTATCATGAGTACATTCATACATTTCTCTATAAAGAACTAATTAAAAGTCACCCTATATATCGGTAGGATGCACAGCATAAAAAATTAAGGCGCCTTATAGACGAGCAGCACTTTGCTGTCGACAAAGTCAACTTTAGCTGTCAGCATTGTTCGGCGGTTTTGTAGTAGCTGGCATCGATGGGCTGCAGCCGTCGACGTCTCGGCAGCAAGCGCCAACCAATGCTGACAGCTAAAGTTGACTCTGTCGACAGCAAAGTGCTGCTCTTCTGTAAGGCGCCTAATAGGTTCCTTATGGTTAGTTGGTTACTCATAAGTAGGTACGCACGTCAGCAAGCCTATGGAAACTAAACCAGTATAAGCTGAGCCGGCGCTACGCTTTAAACACCCGAATCCAGAGACCCACTCGACTTACCGCGAAACTAAAGGCCGTGTGTACTACGCGCAAAATAAGTAAAGCCGGCAGGCGACAATCTGGTAGACAAGGGTCCGATCGTTCGATCCCTGTCTCACAGCAATCTTTTTATCGTTCTATCTATTCCTTTTACTCGTACATGCTCCTTTTCTTCTCCAGTCTCACATTTATCACAAAGAGACTGGCTTGTAGCCGCGGTTGTTATGACCCTGCTTTTTGCATTATAGGTTGTTAAGTAAACACTTGTGTAATAAACATAGCATACTAGTGTCAGTTCAGTTAGATATTTACTAAGCAACTAGCTGTTGCCCGCGACTCCGTCCGCGTGTGGTTAAAAAAAAGTAGGTAAGTAATGACTTTTCCCATAGTTCAAAGTATCTTCGTACCAAGTTTTTATCACAATGGGTTTATCGGATTAGTCATAAAAGCGTAACAGACAGACAGTGCAGTTCTCGCTTTTATATTATTGGGTATATACAGAGTACAGATAGTACGGATTTTTTGTAAATTAAACACCTGTTACTGACTGGACTGTTAGGTCGCCCACTATCCTCGTAAGTGTAAAATTATAGTCGAATTACACGCGGACGAACTGTGATACGGGTTTCGTTATTTCTTATACAAAACAAAGCCATACTAAATCTGAGGCTCAGTCACTTTAGCTTCTGTGGCTACTGAAAAAATACCGGTACAAAGTCCAACGTGTCTTGCTTCACATGCTTTTAACGGTACATGTACCTACATACAAAACTGTTGGACTTTACTTCTGTACAATCTTTGTAACTTATTTCTCCCCATAGAAGACAACTCCTAAAAAACAATGATTCACATCTCTCTTTATTTTTTGAAGTATTTTGTTTATAAGTACCTACTTATATAAGTATTCAAAACTCTAGAACTTTCATACATTTTTTTACATTTGTTGCACCGCCATGCCGAAACAGATAGGATTTTTTAATTTAAATTTTTATCATAAAACTAAATCTAGATTTTACCAATCTTTAGCTGTACCCCACGACTTTTAGATAAACAATTAACTGGACCGGATCAAACGGAATTTTCAACAACGCTTTCTTCCTTTTAAAATTATAAGCTTTGTTTGATTTCGGCTTGGCTTCAACGCTTGAAACTTTGAACTCGTCTATTTGCTCTTTGAGTGAACCGATTTCAGTAAAATAACTTCAAATATTGCACGATAGCAACCCAAATTCGTTATTGAAAACCCCGTTTGAGTCGTTCAAGAAGTTTGTGAGGTATTGGTGCGGCTGCTTAAAATTTCGCGAACCTTCTGTCAGAGTGAACCTTTCGCAATGAGTAAGCGAAACGCCACGTTTATTGAAAGCCACGTTTCTCAAAAGTTTGTGAGCCTTCGCTTGAAACTTTGCGTAACTTCTGTCTGAGTGAACCGTTTTCAACTAACTAACCTAAGCTTATATGTTGCACGGAAGTACCTAATCCAAGCACGTCATGGAAATGCCAGTTGGAACCGGTACAGTTGTTTGTGAGCTATTGGCGCCGCCACGCCGCTTGAAACTTCGCGCACTTTCTGTCTGAGTGAACCGTTTTCAATGAAAGTCAGCTAATACATTGCGAAGAATTAAGCAAAAGACGTTATTGAAAACCGCGTTAAAATCCGTTAAGTAGTTTGTGAGTTATTGAAGCCGCCGCTTGAAATTTAGTGAATCTTCTGTCTGAGTGAACCGTTTGCAACGAAACTAAGCTTACATGTTGCACGGGGTAATTAAAATACGTTACTGAAAATTTCGTTTTAATCGGTTCAGTTGTTTGAGAGTTATTGGCGCCGCCGCTTCGCTTTTTGTGTTTTGTTAGTCCTATTTTGTTTCTTATCGCCTACACTCATTTTTTCATAAATTTCTCAAAAGTACAGACACACGGTTTTTTACTCTTTTATTATATGTATAGATGAGATTTTCAAGTTGCCAGACTGAATGGAACCTATTTCTTTCCTTTAATTAGTTACTTATTTCTTACCTTTCTTGTTTACCTTTTTTCATATTTGTAGTTTTCTAATTTAATTTGTTTGCTTTGCTGCTACTTACCAAGAGTTCTAAAACGAATAGAAATGTTTACCATGAGTGAAATCCTTTAATTAGTTGAATGTTATGTATTTAGACTACTGATGTTTTTCCGAAAAAAAAAAAATGTGCTTCCTAGTAGTAAGGGTGATGAAGGACAAATTTCTATATGATTTGCTCATGTCTGCCTCTTTGACTGATGATAAGGAGCATCCTCTAGAAGATACAAAAATATTGGCGGACATACACACCCCTGCGTTTTTGAGGAATTAAGTTTTAACTATTTTGAAATTTGACAATGAAACGTACACCTGGCAGACTATGACTATCTGATTAAATACAATGTATAGAACGCCAGAAAAATGGTCTGCCACCATAATAGCCCTGCGTCGTAAAGTTACAGCGCTTCAAAATGCATAAATTCACTACTTCGTCCCGTGATAATGCAGAGCCCTGCATGTCTGCCTCTTCGATTTTCTACATCTTCAGAAGTATTTTAAACAGAAGCCACAAAGGCAGACAAAAAACATTATTTAATATCTTATTTTATTTTTTTTTGCTTTTACTCAAAAACGCAGCGACGCACAGAAAAACTTGTAAGGACCAAATCGATTCGTATTGAGCTGATCTATCATCCCTATTAATATGAATCATGAGCAAATCATATACCCAAATTGCAGCCAGCACCCTAACTATAGGGGTCTGTGTGGTGCCGGCAAAGAAAATTATCAACCCAACTCTACCCGTAGGTGTCGTGAGAGGCAACTAAGGAATTGGGCTGCAGCATCTTTTGTGTATCGTACCAACTGATACCCATAGTACAGGCCTTACCTGTGGGCCTTACTAGATAACTTTGCGTGAAATGTCTTTCATTGTTTTTTGTGAGCAATGTTATTAGTTGGTATGTTTTAACGTTGCATGTACTTCGTAGGCATGTACCTTATCACATTTTAAATACTATTTCATAAACGCTTGCGAACATAGCTGCACTAAATAAAAAAAATAAAAAAATCTTTTCTAGCACCACATTTCTCACAAAGAAACATTTAACAGTAAAATACATGGGCTATTAGAAAATAACCTCTTTCTGGCGCTGGATTCTAGAGCAACTACTTCCTTTTATTTCATCGTGAAAGTGCACTTTAGGCTTGAGAACGCTTGAGAGTCGAGACCAGTAAAGTAAAGAGAACTATACATATTGAGGTCACTGAACTTCGTAGGCTTATTTTTCTACTTGGCGCTTTCCAGTAAAAAAAAAATCAATTTCAATGAAGATCCTTTACGGTCGTTGGAATATTATTTAGTCAGGGAAGAATGAAAATATTTGTGGAACAAACTTATTCGATACCAAAAGTTTTAACTTTGTGTAGTCGTTGACCCTCTTTACAACCTCTAATAAATTCCTCTCAATTATTCATTCATTCATTATTTATTTATTTCAAGTAACCATGACTCATTACAATTACATTAAAATATAAAATAACTAAAATTTAAATTAAATTAAAATTAAATCAATCAGAAGAAATTTAATTAAATTAAAAATCGAATTAAAATAAAATAAGAATACACAATAAATCATTTAAAAAGTCATAATATGCAAATTAAATGTCAAATGTCAAAATATGCAGTTATGATTGTCATTATCTTTCTTGGATTCTACGTGAAACACTGCTACTTAGTAGCCCATGGGAAACCAAGCAACAGTGCCTCACGTATGAAAGATCTAACCTTTCCGCCATCATCTGCAGAATACTGTTGGAGCTGGCCCGCACGCGGTGCACCATGGAAGCGCATCTTTTACGCATTATTGTAAAGAAACAATCCACTCGTGCTTCTGCAAACATACCGGAGGCACTGCAGCAACGAGACAGCCCCAACAGCATTCTGTAGGCATTATTGTACTGGACACGAAGGGCACTGTAAGATTTTTGAGTGTAGTCAGCCCACAGGCTGCACGTGTAGAAAGTCGTGCAATAGGCTCTGAATAAGGTAATTTTTACTTCCCTTGAGCAACGTACAAACCTGCGGGCTATCATATTAGCTCTCACTGACAGTGCCCTTCGCTCCCTTTCAATGTCATCATTATTATTGTCAGGGCTACCCGCAGGAGAGATCGAGAAAGGTCCTTTCGCTTCGCTTACGACTTCGCTTGTGTGAAGTGTTGATTGCGGCTGCGTCGCTTTTAACTTCATAATCGCATATTTTCTGTTACAGTTATCCGATTGCAATGAAACAAAAGTTATATGATGCACCAACGTAAGTTTCATACATTATTGAAAAATTCATTTGAATCGGTACAGTAGTTAGAGAGTAAATGGCGGACAGCCGCTTGAAATTTAAAATTCGAATATTTCATGTTATAGTGAACCGATTTCATTGAAAGAAATTTCATGCATTGCAAAAACTTACGATTGACACATTATTGAAAACCCTGTTTAAATCTGATCAGTAGTTTGCGAGTGAATCGAATCTGTGTGTTAGTCTGTTTTTCTATCTGTACGCGGAGAAGGCTCCAGTACCACTGCCTGATAGTCCAGAGTCACACTGCCGATCTACGAAGAGTCGTAGACCTATTTGGTGGCAATAGTTTGAAATTTTATATACGTTTTTGTTTTCCCATACAAAAAGCGCTCCCGCAGCTGGTCGAATGAGTGATGGCCTTAATAATGAAATATTCTCAATAAGGTAAAAGTGTCCTAGAAAAAAATGTTAATTAAGCCTACATTAACATAATAAATGATTCTGATTTTTACTGCCTTTTGTTACAAGTACAATTAATTAGGTATATGAAATTCTTCCTATAAGAGATTTCTCCGTAATACGGCCTTGTATTTTTCTGTCTTGTAATTTTAGCTTGAACACATTTTTATTTTTTAAGGGTTCCGAACCAAAATGGTAAAAAAAGGAATCCTTATGGTACATCTTCGTCTGTCTGTCACACCTGTTAACTGAGCAACTACTCACGCAATCGACTTGAAATTTGAAATAGTTTTAAAATATGCTTGCCCAACTTTAACTTTTTAGGGTTCCGTAGTAAAAAAGAAACCATTATAGTTTCGTCATGTCTGTCTGTCTGCCTGTCCGCGGTTTAGCTCAGAGACCCTGAAATCTGAAATTTTGTACGGATATACATTTCATCTACGTCGACAAATTCGTAGAATAAAATTTTGAAAAATATTTTTTTTAGGGTACCTCCCATACAAGTAAAGTGGGGATGATTTTTTTTTTCTTGTCTACACCATAGTGTGGGGTGTCGTAAGATAGGCCTTTCAAAAAGAATATGAGTTTGCTAAGAAGTTTGTTTAGGGATCCGTTTGCGATTGAAAGCGCAATTTTTTGTTGGAGTCGAGTGTCCCCCCCCCCCCCCCTGCCGGCTAAACGGTTGTAATTAGAAATGTTAAAAAATTCACAGTAGTAGCATATATGATGAAATTAAAAGGAAAACTATCACAGCTAAGTAAGCTTAGCAGGTTAATGAGCTATAGCCAAAAAAACTAAAAATAATAAAAACAGCAATAGCAATCAGGCGCTAGGACCTCGCTGAGCATTAGGAGGTAAAAAGTTTATGTTATAAACATTATGAAATACTTACTCAAAACCCGCCTTGCAATAAAAAAATGTTATAAAAACTACGGAACCCTATACTGCGCGTGGTCCGACACGCACTTGGCCGGTTTTTCTTTTTAATATTATTGTGAATGGGGCCGAAATATATTGGGGCAAATTTTAAATTGTCGTTACTATGAAAGAACTTTACTTGAACTTTACTCTACGACACTGTTTAAGTTATGATGAAAAACGTCTAGTAAAATACCATTCTCCCCCTTATCTCAAGTTTGCTAAACGAAAAATCTAAATTAATTTTAGTTAAGAGAGGTTTATTTAAATATAACAAGAAAAACGTAACGATTAGTTTTTAGTAAACTGCAACAAAAACCCGGAGCCCTCGGCGCGCGAGTACGACTTGCACTTGACCGTTTCATTTTTTATCTTAATGGGGCCCCAATTTATAGTGGTTGGGCAATTGTGCACGAAGTCCGTAGGGGAAGTATCACCTTTTCCCCTATTTGACCTTATAGTAGGAGATCTAAGGCCGAGCTTGTATGGGGTACCTTGCACCTAAACCTTCTGGGATGAAACTTAGCACGATTCAAGTACATAATCTATAGGTAACGTATTAGAAGTGGCGCTCTCCGGCAGGACGCGACTGAGAAGCACAGTGGGGCATAATGTTAAAAATATGTAGTTTTTTACTAGGTTGAAAGATATAGATACAATTTGGAAGTTTTTAAAAATTTTTTACTTAGCTTAACTTCCATCCCTTATTTCACCCCCTTGGGGGATGAAATTTGGAAAATCTTTGCTTGGGTGGTGTTTGTGCCATGCAATAAATTAGCATACTAAATTTCACTCGTATAGCTAAAGCGGTTACGGATAGACGTTAGTCAGTCAGTCTGTCAGACAGTTAGTCAGGACATATTATTTTATTGACATTTTAGTGAACTATACTCATACCAAGTTTGACACTCGAATTACTAACCGTTCTGACGATAGAGCATAAACAAAAAAAATACGTTTCTTGTATGGCGACCCCCTTTATTTTTTTTATGTTTATTATAAGGTGATATATTTGATTAAAAAATACATATTCTGTGAAATTTTTAACCAGCTACCTATGTCGGTTCAACAGATACAATTTTCAACCTACTAAAAAACTTCATATTTTTGACATTATGCCCCACTGTGCATCTCAGTCGCGTCCTGCTGGGGAGCACCACTTCTAATATGTTACCTATGGGTATGTACTTGACTCCTGCAAAGTTTCATCCCAGCAGGTTTAGGTGCAAGGTTCGCCTTGTTGGATCTCCTACTATTAGCAGCATTCCGTCGGCCGTTTTTTTTTAAGAGTCTAGTTTTCCTTTTTTTGATAGACAGCGTCGTTGTAGGGAGACAGGTAGGGAAATTTTACTCTCAACTTCTTTTATCCTATTTTAGAAGTGTTTGTGTTGTGAGCAAGAAGCTTACTACAGGTGAGACAATACAACTATACAAAAAGAACTAATTCCAAATTCCTTGGTTGTAAGTGTTGCCTCAGGAGCTAAGACTCAGGAGGTCTATTTTCTTCGCGCTTCTATGAAAGATTTATTTTAAGTTCTTCAGCAACTGTCTTCAATCTGTCTTCTGTCTGCAATCTATCGACACTTTTCAATACTCAGTTGACATTTACCATGACTGCATATTTCATTTTTACAAAAAAACTGTACTGTAGTTAACTGTAAGTACAGGTAAGTATGTATTTCCATATTATTTGTATGGAATTACAAACTTAAGTTTGCAGTTGATACTTATTACTCTTAATAAAAATCGACATATACGTCATGTCGAACAGCCTCTGTGGTCTCGTGGTTAGAGCGTTCTTGGTTTTGGGTTCGTCTCCCTTTAGGGATACTACGTTTATACGTTAGTATTATAATACTCTAAGAGGGACAATTTCAGACAAATATCACTTTGTGTGACTTCAGCAAATATCACTTTGTGTGACTTCTACAGTCTAGTTAGGATATTGCAGCATGAAAATCAGATTGTCCGAAAAGTAAGATACGGAATCAATTCTCGAAAGGTACATTAACCTTTGGTTCCGGCTAGACGTAAGATGAATCATGCATGTCAGAGGGCTTGGGCTGCTCAACAACTCTGACACCCAGGGTTTGTGAGGTCGGTCATCGATCTGACAACCCACACGATATGATGATGATGACTCTCGCAAGTCACGGGAAAGTAAGTGCAGTGCTGCTGTACCCTTTGTTAGAAATAGTTTTTAGCCCTTCTGGTGTAAACTTCGACTTTTGGGATACGACAAAATCAATTTCTAGGTTACGCTATAGCTATAATAATAACAATTCCTGTCCAGCGCCAATGAAAAAAAAGTATTTTTAGTACGTTATAATTTTTATTCTTAGACATAGATTAGGGACTAAACGTTTTAAAGGTTAGACGAGACGTGGGGTAGAGGTCAGCGGATAAAGGAGGCGGAAGGAAACCGAGCGCCTGAAGCGTGGCATCTACCGCTCGCACCAGTGGCGCCCGCCACCGCCACAGCGCTGTGTCACGCACCGGATCCACACGCAGCTCCGGCCACTTCTTTGAGCAGTCTGCGCGGTAGTGCTGCAGCTGTGCCAACTCAGAGGGCAGCGCAAACGACGAGCATGCGGGGCCGAGGCACGCCAGCGGGAAGTGGTTATGGACCGCGAGCACGCGGTCAGTCTCATGGAATGATTTCACGAACTGGCCAGGTTTGGTGAAGTTGCGCGTGCGGTACACGTGTTGTAGCATGTGCATGTAGCGTGGCACCTCCTGTTCCCAGCTGTGGTTAGGCTGTAGCGAGTCTAGGTAGTACAGCATGGAGGCGTGATAAGAGGAACGCGGCGGCGTCGAGGCGGCTGGCACTGACAGGGGAAGCATGCGCGCCATTAGCCCCGACCAGTTTGCGTCCTTGAGCGGCACGATCACCTCATCGATATCGAGCAGTGCGAGCCACCGGTACTGGTACATGTGCCGGTACAGACAGTCGTTGTAAGGGATCAGCTCCATTTGACGCTTGTGAAGCTTCTTCTTTAGAAGGTACATGTGCTGCAAACCTGGAAGATTTGGCTGGCCTCCAGGCAGCGAGATTGGCGTGACGGTTACTATGCCAAGCGTCTCGTAATGGTGGAGCACTTTCGTAATGTTTGGGTGCAACTGCAGCTTGTAAAAGAATATCTTGTCGGTGCCGAGCAGCCGGAGGAGTTCAATCCACTCAACGAGGCGTACGGATAGGTCTTCATGCAGGAAATCAAGTGCCTTTACACAAACAGCAAACTCCTTGCGGTCACTGAGCGCGATCTTTGCCGTAGAAGATTTCGTCGCGGGCGGACTGTCATAGTGCACTCGAAGGTTATTAGTGGCGCGGTTACAAGGCGCCTCCACAAGGCTGACAGATGCAGGCACGAGATTGCTCACCTCAGGGGGAAGCACGCAAGATAGCAAATAAGGTTGCAGCACGCCTTCGCGGTAGTTGCCCCACTTTTTGAACCACATGTACTTGTACTCGAGGTTGCGTACCACAACGGGAGCAGCAAGCTCCTCAAACCACAGCTGGCAGTGCGTGGTGAGCTTCGGTTTAATGCGGTCGTGCACGGCAAGGATGCGCACTGCGGGCCCGATGAGCGACGTGCTACGTGCGTCCAGATATGCTCCGTACAGGTGGAACGTGCCGTTAAAGGCCGTGTGCAAGGACTGCCAGTATGTGTTGTGGAACTCGAGCTCAAATATAGATGGGAACGGTGCGCAGTTTTTTGTTTTGAAGAATTTGTTCTTATCATTTTTGTGTTTTTGAAAATAAGTGAGCGGTAGTGATGGCAGTTGGTGTTCCACCTCCTTGCGTAGTTCATCGTCCGACAAGACGCGCCTGTCTAAAAAGAATAAAATACTCGTGAATGTACATAAACAAACAATAAAACCGGTTTTTAAATTCCGGAATTGCCAAACAAGCAGCAGCTCATACGTGGCACTGTCGCCTATGATACTTGAATTTATTAAAGCGCTTTTTATAAGTTCTCCCGTTTTATCCCATTCCCATCGTTCGCAGCGCCAATTGTCTCCTGCAGCATGTGGTACGGTAGTGGAACTGTGCCGCAGGCACCAAACTAAGCAGTTTAGATAAGTGAGTTACCTATAGCGGGGAGCGGGAACGAGGGTATGGAGCTCGCCGGCTTGGACTGCAGCAGTAGAAGGGCAGAGGTTAATGGGCCCACGGAGGTTGCGAGGGGGGCAGCGGGAGTGGGGGGAGTAGACAACTGCAGGTGATGGACAGCCAGCACAAGTAGCGCACTCCAAATGAGCAGCGCGGCAAGCCAGCGCACGCCACGCAGACCCCTCATCGTTCCTCCTCACATACACCCCTCCTCCTGAAGCACAATATACACACAAAAATTCATGACATCACACCCTCTTCTGTAAAGGGCCAGGCACAAGCTACAGCCCTCCATTTCCTCTCCCTCGTTACCTCTACTCTCACCAATCCTCGCGTTTAGAGTACTTTTGGCCTGATTTTGGTCTTAAAAACGTAAGCCAAAATATTCTCCCTCCAATGTTTTTACCCTTGCTTTGTAGATCTCTTTCGTCAATCTTCATTCATTTATCTTCTTTACATGACTAAACTATTTCAGCATTCTTTTCTCAATTTTAGTGACTAAATCTTATTTTACGCCAAAACTCAATGGTCTTTTAAGACACAATTCTAACCCTGTAACTCACGTTCCCATTACAATTATACTCTTTAACGCACACAGCTCTGCTTGTGGGACCTGTGGTAGTCAAGAATGGTTTGACTCTCGGCCAAACAGACCTTGTTGCTTAATGCTCGGCCATGTTACACGCCCAAGAGAAGCGCTCGTGGCCGAGTGGTAGTTAATAGTAGCGCTTGTGACCGAGTGGTAGTTGCTCTTTCTTTCCTATCAGGAAAGTTAAGATCACGGATGGTGACTGCTAGGGGCACAAGAACTAGAGCATTTCCGTGCTTCGGAACGCACGTTAAGCCGTTGGTCCCGGTTATTGTCAATGATAGTCGTCGTTAAGTCAAGTCAGAGGCCATTTGGCGGCTTGAAAACTCTGACAGCCAGGTTGGCCACACTAAATTGGCAAAGCCTAATCTAGTATGGGGTCTGGTATCCCCCCTGGGTTGCGGAGGTCAGATGGCAGTCGCTCTATGTAAAAACAAGTGCCCTCGTAAAATCCCCTACGTTAGGTAGCTGACTCAGTAAAAGCAATTTAACGGAATAAGGCTAGGGAAATATAAGAATCGAATCTATCGGCCTCTGAGTGCCATTTATTTATATTGGTGGGAGGGTCTACGTTCACTGGTTGCGTGCTCAACCGCTAAGAATACTCGTATATGTTAAGGAAGACTAAAGAAAATGGCATCAGATCTTAATGGTTTCCGATAATACATCGGTATTATTTATCTGTTTATGGAGATAGGTAGAAGATTGCTGGTACCAGATGATAGGTGATAGATTGCTGGTGATAGTTAGGTGATCGGTGGTGTGTCGGTGGTTGATGATGGGCGCCACAAAGCGCGCGGCAAGGAGGTTTTACTACGCAATAGATGACAGGTGACAGGTTACAAGATATTGTATTCTATGGTTACAAGTGGCAAGATAGTGATTGGCAGTCCGCGGCATTGAATTCTGATAGTTATGTTGGTGCGGCTGTTTGGGTTCCTAAATATAACGTAGTTTTAAGTTTGAAATGCCCTTCCGATGCCTCAGTGTTTACTGGGGAAGCATCTGCTATTTTTGAGGCTGTTTGCTATGCGGTTTCTCATGATTTTTCAAAAACTATAATTTTTACTGATTCAAAAAGCTGTCTTCAATCAATTATTGGCAATCCTTTTAAGTCTAAATTGAAATTTCCTCTGATTTATAAAATTAAAGACATGTTGCATAAATCATTTAAAAAGAACCAAGAAATTTGTTTGGCTTGGATTCCAGGTCATTGCGGTGTTGAGGGCAATGAATGGGCTGATACTTGGGCTAAGGCTGCAGTTCAGTCTGGAATCGAAATTGATCAAAAGCTTTTTTCCATCGATCTTTTGTCTATTGCTCGAGCTGACATGGAAAAATCTTGGCAACAACATTGGGATTCTTCCAGATTAATTAAGGCTCGTTACTATGGAAGCATTCAACCACTTATTCCGCACAAGCCTTGGTTTTTTCGTGTCAGATCGGGCAATAAACGAGCCACTTCAACTATTTGTCGCCTCCGTCTCGGTCATGCTTGTACACCTGTCTTTCTCTCTAAAATTAGGGTACGAGATCCTCCGTGGTCTAGTGGTTAGAGGGTTCGGCTCTCCATCCGGAGGTTCTGGGTTCGATTCCCGGTGGGGGGGAAGTTCGACACTGTCAAAACAAAAAAATCTCTTTGTGCGACCTCCCCAGTTTGGTTAGGGCATTGCAGGATGAATCACCTGATTGCCCGAAAAGTTAGATGATTCCGTGCTTCGGAAGGCACGTAAAGCCGTTGGTCCCGACTACTATCTACGGATGTAGTCGTTAATGAGCCATGTCAGAGGCCTTTGGCGGCTCAACAACTCTGATACCAGGGTTTGTGAGGTCGGTCATCGACCTTGCAACCCACACGATATGATGATGATGAATGTGGTTTAGACGACGGCTCTCCTGATCAAATTTTTTTCAATTGCCAATTGAACTCTTTTTCTTTATACGATATTCTTCCTAGTTGTATTCCGCGTCCTATTAATTTTCATTCTTTACTTTCATATGTATTCACTCCCTTCGTCAAAATTATTTTAAAATATATCGATTATCATGACATATAATTGTTCTTTACAACATTCTTAGTATTTTTTGCCTTTTCTTTTCTTCATCTTCTTTTTTCCACTCACTTTGTCTGCTTTGAACATCAAAATTTCTATACCATTCCTCTAACGTGTGTGTCGAGTCTATATTTACTATGAATTTGGCCAAATACGTCTTGATAAAAGATGTGAAAGCCATATTGGAAAAAGAAAAAAAAAATTTTGGATCTGCATTCCGAGATTGTTCAGTGATCTAAATGAAAACAGAAATAACTTGAAAATATGTGATAATTGTTATAAATGACAAAACATTGTTCAAAATAGAGGATTGGTCACAATCCTAGGCAATGATATTATATATGTTACTAGCGTAACATCCTAGGTCACAATATTGGTATGATCGGTGCGCACTTACCTGATTGGAGGGGAAATTCCTAAGATTTTGGAAACTACGCGGGAAATTCAGACAGATCATGAGCCCAATTACACACGACGGGTAATTAAAATATGTATAACGCGAGCAGCTCGTTCTTTATTGACAAAAAGTCATAACCAACATGGACCGCAGCTGCAGCCGCAGCGGTAAAGATAATGAATAACAAGAACATATTACACTACCGTACTTCCGAAACACTATACTCACCAAGCAATATTGTTCGAGATGTAGGTAATGGCCTTCCACATCTATGTGGCGAGAAAATAGCGTAAAAAAGTGGGCGGTGGCGGGAACGAAACTTATTTGTTTCAGTTTGTCAACATTATACAAGGTGTAACAAAAATGGTGTAAAAGTTACTAAGCAAAGGATCGTAAAAATTACGATAGAAACAAATTGAAGCGTAGCAAAGGGGGCGTTATGGAGTTGGGACTGAAACTTTCAGAAAAACAAATATTTTTATTTCAATGATTTTTATTGATTGTTTTAAATAGATTGAATAAAAATAATCATATTTTTCCCCTACGGCTGTTAGTTATTGAGATAATTGACTGTAAAAGTAAAATAAACTGGACGGACCACCAAAAGTAGACTTCTAATGAATTCTGATGATATACGAGTAATTTACTTGACGCCAGACAAGATGCAGACTTATTTAGTGTTGCCATATGTGGTGTCATTCCAGTGCGTCCAGTGGGTAGAGGAAACATAATCCATTTTCAGGTAATTTTATTAGGTACAAAACTGATTATTATAGAACCGACTTGTTTACTTTAGAATATGATAGGTTAGGTTCAAAAGTGGTTACAGAACTGAACTGGCCAAACTCAATTTTATCATTAGGCCAAGGCGCAGAAAATGTAAAAAGAAAAACTTATTAAGCTAAATTATAGACATTATGCCTGATGGAGTGACGAATTGTATAAAGGTGGTTTTAAAATATTATGTGATAGTATTCTACGTTTCTACAACGATTCCCTTAAGAAACATGCGTCAAAAATGAAATTTTTTTTAGACTCTCCATACCACAACATTTAGTTTCTCACTTACGTTACTTCAATATGGATAAGTCCAATTTTTGACTGTTTTCGACCCATTTTACTTTGAGAAAGTTGTGGATATGCAATTTTATCTCCCATTGCAGCCATGGCAGATATTTTTAAAGGAGTTCTTTTTTATTAAAAAGAAGAAACTTTTTACACCCTGTATATGTATGTAAATTTATTTAATGGCATCACATCTCATTACAAAACGTATTTCGCCAATGTCAAAGTAAAGGAATTGTTACAAAAATATGGCGACACGCCAATGTCCAGTGAAAGAATGATTTACACAGGAATCCGCATCTCGAAGATCGACGACGAGGAAAGCCTGTGCACCACGATGACTCCGATAAGTTGATAGGGGATATTATAGAAGTCTCGAAGAAAGCCGCTTCTCACCATCCAAAAACTTTAGTAGACGAATATATTTCCATTTTCCATTAAATTTTCACTTTATAAGACGTTTATTGGATAATATCCTATCAAAATTATGCTTTAAACTCTCAAATGAACAAATAAAATCAAAATTGAAACAAATTCGCGTCTGCCATCTTCAAATGCTGACAAACGACCCCCACCCTGTATATACCTACATGGTTCACTTCGCGCGCCTTGGTCTACTTGACAGAAAGTGAAAAAAAAAAACAGTTTTGCTCTTTGGTTTATTCCACAGAGTAAAGTAGAGTTCGTCATATACACAGTCATAAAACGTCTCGTAATCCACTATGACTAGCCGGCCAAAAAACTCGGTTAAGTTATACAAAAATCAAGAAATCTTTAAAAATCTAATGTTCAGCTAAACGTTGTTCGCGAAAGTGAAAGTATAGGTATCTTTTGTTACTTGTGAATTGATCGTAATACTAAGGGCTCCCGCACACGACCGAGAATCGGTGACCGATTTTTTGTCGACATCCCGCTCTGACGTGTTATCATCACCTGCATCTTCCCTCCTTGTTCTGGCCGATAATCGCCCACCGATTCTCGGTCGTGTGCGGGAGCCCTAAGAACGGAAGCGAAAATGATCCGTAATAGCCATTTTATGCGTGATTTTTATACCGTTTTTTTCGTGAATCGTAAGTATTTTAACCAGAAAAACTGTGGTTAGAACATTTATTACTCCCAAGTCACACATTTCTCAGAGAGAAAGATATTTTTTTTACGTTTTTAGAATTTAATAAAAATTCATACATTTTAGTATGGAGGTCCCTCGTAAGAAATGGATTCGCTTATGGCTCCATCAGTCGCGCCAACGTCGCAAAAAAACATAAAAAAACTCCTTTTTGGAATTTTATACAAGAGGCAAGGAGTTTTTATTTCTAAAATATTGATAAAAAAAATCTGGATACTACGATGAATAAAATTTTAAGGCTGTTTGGCAAGGTTTAGTTTGTACTTGCTAAAAAAACATGCACATTCATATTATTCACAGGTGTTATTGTACAATCAAGATCACGTCATCCTTGACACATTGGACTTTGTATGAACCGCCCTTATCTTAGTCAGCGCAGACCTGTTTTTAACTGTACTATACTCGTACCTATAGTTAGAAGATAAAACAAAATTATACTTTAATCGACGATTAATTTGAATTATTCATGTGTATAGTTTTCAACCCGTGTGGTGCCGTCAAAGAACAGTACCAACTCTTCCAACCCGTGGGTGTCCTACGAGGCGACAAAATAATTATGAACTAGGTCCTATTTTACATATTGCGGTCACCAGCAACCGCGGTCCATGATGCCAGCCGCAACGCTAACAAGTCTGTACTTAAGTTGGAATTCTGGAGTGAGTTCCTTGTCCTGCAGTGGATGTTTCATTGTTTTTTATTTAATAAGATTTGAAAGTAGTCTGTAACAAACACATTTTATATACAGTGCCTCGCATGCGGTCATTGCTAGGGACCTCCGTGGTCTACTGGTTAGAGGGCTCGGCTCTCGATCCGGAGGTTCTGAGTTCAATTCCCGGTGAGGACACTGTCAAACAAAGATCCCTTTGTGCGACCTCCCCAGTTTGGTTACGACATTGCAGGATGAATCACCTGATTGTCTTTGTAAAGTTAGATGATTCGTAAGTTAGTTGGTCCCGACTACTATCTACGGATGTAGTCGTTAATGAGCCATGTCAGAGGCTCTTTTGTGGCTCAACGACTCTGACACCAGGGTTTGTGAGGTCGGTCATCGACCTTGCAACCAACACTAATGATGTTGATGATTACGAGCTGGCGAGAGCGCGCATACGAGGACACTGTCAGTCAGAAACATTCTATTCTATTCAGTACTTTCTATTTTTTATTTTACACAAAAACATTAACATGACAAGCACACGCGAAAACATATAACAATAGCAAGCCTTCCAAGTGATTCTTAAGAATAGACTAGAACAGATAGCTAAAAACCACTTATTCAGCAGTTGTGGAGATTTTACTCTATGAAGGTTTCGAGGTGCGACATAGGCCTTCCCCGAACTTGAAAGCGTTTTCTTGGATATATTGAAAAAGTCACAAGTATCTGAACGACCGAGTTTTGCTCTGTTACAACCAAAGTTCTTTTTATATTGTACTCTGCCGATATAACTAAACACATAAAGCACTGCAATTATCATCTTTACGCTGATGATGTCCAATTATATATTCATACAAAACCAGAAGACTTGGTGACTTCTCTAGCTAACCTCAACTCTGATCTTAACTCTATTGCTCAATGGTCCAGTCAAAATGCCTTGATACTAAATCCAACAAAATCTAAATTTATGGTGCTTGGGTCAAAAAAACAAGTTTTAAATGTTGTATCGCAAAATCCCCAGGTCAGCATTCTTGGATCATCAATAGAACGGGCTAGTCAGGTTAGAAATCTAGGTATTGTAATGGATAGTCGGTTGCGGTTTGAAAGTCATATTGAAAACATTGCTAAGAGTTGTCTTTTCCGACTTAAAGTACTTTATAAGATCCGTAACTTGCTTAGTGAAGATGTGAGACTAAAATTAGTGGAATCACTAATTCTGTCTAGACTAAACTATTGTGATGTAGTTATCGGGCCGTGCCTGCTTTCGACTTCTAAACGGGCGATTCAAAGAGTACAAAACGCCTGCACTAGGTTTTGCTACAAGGTTCCCCCTAGAACTCATATAACACCAATTCTAAACCAACATGGTATCCTCAATATGGAGTCTAGGAGAAATTTGCATTTTTCAAACCTAATGCACACTATTATCAAGTTTAAAAACCCACCGTACCTCTACACAAAACTAAAATGGGCTACATTCTCATACAACTCGCGTAGGGCATATAGTTGTGAGCTGGTCACTCCTTTTCATAGGACAAGGGCATTTGAGGGAAGTTTCCGGTATCAGTCATCCAAATGCTGGAATAATCTCCCACCTCCCCTCAGACAAGCTATCTCGAAGACTGCTTTCAAAAAGCATGTTAAAAACATTTTACTTGAGAAGCAGCGGATGTACTGATACTGGAAATTTTCAATTCACTTTCCTTATTCTCTGTATATGTCTATTATTTACTTAATAGTGTAAAACTATGTACCTTATGCCTACAGCTATACACATGTAAATACCTATTTTAAATTATTCCTATACTTATTAATTATTATTAAATATTAATTATTATTATTTAATTTGCATAATAATATGTAGATATTATATAAAAAAAAATAACTCTAATATTTTATCTCTATAGTTTTTTTGAACTTGTTGCAACTTTGTATTCTCACTGTCACATGATCCCTCTTCTTGGGATCCAGATAACGTTAAGGTGCGGCTGAAAATCAGCGTTTGTCTCTCCTGAGGCAGACATTATGCTGAGCCGTGTCTTTTTCCTTGTTGTGCCACGTTGCACACTAGAGTGTTTTTCACATAGAATACATGAACAGAGTTAGAAAGGCGAAGTAGGCGGGCCCCGCGTGCCACGGATAGGTCCGTACACAGAAAAATAAGGGTACTTAGAAGGAGGATTAAAGAAATAATTCGTCACAAGGTAGCGAAGGCGTCGTTCTATGGATTTGACAGGTTATTTTGAATATTTCCTAGTGATCATTGATAATTTGACATAAAAAATTGGGACATG
Organism: Athrips mouffetella; assembly: GCA_947532105.1. Lineage (NCBI taxonomy): Eukaryota > Metazoa > Arthropoda > Insecta > Lepidoptera > Gelechiidae > Athrips > Athrips mouffetella. The sequence goes on from OX383965.1 coordinate 26,698,182, forward strand.
TTGGCAGATGTCATCCCATAGTAAAATAAATTAGCAAGGTATCTATTCCGAGCGAAGCAAGGAGGTCCGAAATCTTTGGGTCCGTACATTTACTTATATATAAGTACTAGCCCATCGGCACGTTACAATGTCCCCAATTCGTTGGTCCGAAATCTGACGTTTAGGACCAACAAATGTCAGTCGTTGTCAGTCATATTGTCAACATTGGATGCAAATAAACTTACCAACAAAGTGTTGTTCTTCGTTGAAGAAACAATATACTCTTATTATTATTATTGTTGTTTCTTATTATTGTTTTTGACTATAATCCAATTAATGAAACTGAAAAACCAGGCCAAAATCACATATAAACAGTAAAAAGTTTGTTTTGTTTTTTCCCGCCATATTATTTCCGTTCCGTGTATTTAGTACCGACCGAAGTACTACACAACGTAGTTCACGCGATTTTTCACAGATGGCGCTATTTTTACTTGTATGGGGAAATTTTGAACCGCTTGTTCCCAAGACCCTATCTTGACTATATAAATCTATGGGTCCGTAGGACAAACAAACGTCAAAACCTCAAAATGACCCCTTCAGTCATTTGCCCGACTCAATGGCGTAAAGAGCAGCGACGTATTTTTTAAGAAAATGCCGTTTTGTGCGATATTATCACGTCGAGCTCACAGCAAAGATAAAAATTAGCAAAATGGAGGCCTATTGTACCACCGATAACCATTTTGAATACCTTTTTATCCACTATATTTGTTAAAACAAAAATATTTTTTAGCCGGTCGAAACCAGAGCAAAAGTGCTTCCAAAAATACAACGATATCGATAAATTTCTGTATACTGGAATTATTCCTGTAATGTTGAATACTTACTTGTATATATTTTTTAGCTTTGAAGTTAACCAATAATTTTTTAATAATTAAAAAATTAAAAATTGTTTGCACTCATACTAAATCCCAACTTTAGAAAGAGATTTTTGGCAGCTACCCAGGTGATCCAAAAGAAAAGCAAAGATGGATCGATGCCACAGGGCAAAAAGATTGGTTAGCCACCAAAACAAGTTCTACTTGCTCCAAACACTTTTTGGAGAGTGACATCATCTTTTCGGCACAAAGAAGACATTTAAAGCCTCTTGTTATACGCTATACCTGTTAGAAACCGAAATCACTTCCCGGAGGGACACCAACTTTACCACACACGTCTTTACTGGTATTTTAATTTAATTTGTTGGTTCTTCTTATTGCTGACTAGCAGTTGCCCACGACTTACAAAGAGTAGATATTTTGCTTTTCTAGGTCTAAGTCCATATTCCTGCCAAATTTAATCAAATTCTGTTTAGTGGCTGGGTCGTGAAAGAGTAACAAACATCCAAACATATAAAAATTCTAACTAAAATAAATTATCTTTATAATATTAGTGAGATAAAAATAAGAAAAATGTAAATATCATGTAAATAATAAAACAAGAAAATGCTTCATGATCTATTTTATTGTTAAAGAATATTTACACGCAGGGATCTTCTAATAAAAAACCGGCCAAGAGCGAGTCGGACTCGCGCACCGAGGGATCCGTACCACCACATAATCACGATTGTATTAGAAATTTCAGTATGTTCCTGTGCAATTTTCTTGTTTTTAAGTGTTCCCGTTTTTAAGATAGAGCATAAACAAAAATCGCCCTAAAAAGGTCTTTAGTATCGGAGCCACACTTAATTTATATATTTATTACTGTTCAAGAGATACAGCTCAAACAAAATTTTGTTGTTGTAGCGGCAACAGATATACACAATTTGTGAAAATTTCAAATTTCTACCTATTACGGTTCATGAGATACAGCCCACTGACAGTCAGACGGACATCGGAGGCATATCAATAGGTCCTGTTTTTCACCCTTTCGGTACGAAACCCTAATAAAGAATGAGTATAAAACTAAAACTCGTATACAAAGTGTAAGTAAATACTTGGCTTCTCAAACAAAAGTTATTATGATGCGTTTCCAGGCAATACACAACACAATAAAACTAGTTAAGAACGCATCCTTTCCTTCCCTCTCTTCCCCCCCCCCCCGTACCTGCCTGAAACATCAATGAAAAAGGAATGGCCGCGCGCGCAATTCTGTTCTCATGAAAATAATATCTAAAACGACAAAAACACCTGTGTATAATATGGAAAGTGTGAAAGTGATATTGAAAGAAGAGAGAATGCTGGAAACATGGTGAATGGTGCCCTGCACGCCTTTATGAAGAGTCAGAAGGTTTCTCACAAGGCTCGTTTGGCTGTTCATGGGGGAGTTTTGGTACCAACACTGATGTATGGCAGTGAAAGCTGGGTATGGCAGAAGAAGCATGAAAGTAGAATTAATGCAGTAGAAATGAGAGCGCTAAGGAGTATGATTGGTGTTAAATTGAGTGACAGGATAAGAAATAGTGTGATAAGAGAACGGTGTGGCGTAAAAGAAGACGTAGTGACCAAAATCGAGAAAGGGATGCTGAGATGGTTTGGTCATGTAGAGAGGATGAATGAACGAAGATTGACGAAAGAGATCTACCAGGCGAGAGTGAATGGAAATGTTGGAAGGGGAAGGCCTAGGCGAACGTACCAGGACCAAATTCAGGACGTTCTGAATAAAGGCCAGGTTAAAAGTACCCTAAACCGACGAGCATGTATGAAAGGATTGATGAAAGTACAGGAAGCAAGGGAAGTATGTCAAGATCGTAGCAGGTGGAGGACTGTGGTCTCTGCCTACCCCAACGGGAAAGAGGCGTGATGTTATGTATGTATGTATGTATAATACAAAGTGACTTTGAATTTACAATTTGTGTAAAGATTGATTGATGCAGTGTGACCTCTAATAAGGACCAGCGCCTGGATTCCCTATCATCAGGTACGTCCTTCTTCACCCCGCCGCCTGAGAATCGGATCTGTAAACGTTAGTTTAGTATTATTTAAACTGTGATTTTAGTGAGATATAAAAAATAAAACAGCTTGCACAACCTAACATTGGCGTGACGATTAGTTTCTGCGCATGGTGTCACGCGGAGAGCCAATGAACGCTTCGCAGTCCTTCCCCCACCATACCCCGCGCACCCCCGCGACTCGTTTTTTGTGTTCTGCGCATTAACCGCCATCGCTAGAGTTAGTAATTGCAAGCTGTACGAATCTAAAACAAACCTATGTTTCGTGGAAAAGTTGTAATCCAGAGTACAATAATCCATTTTTTCGATAATTTGCCCAATGAAACATACATCCCTAGCATTTGCACAATAATGATACCAGTATAACACAACAATTTAATATTTCAAAATCGCTAACTTTCTATTTTCAGTAAAGAAAAATCTAAATTATTTTTTTAAGTATTATGCATAATGTTGCACACATTTATAAATATATTGTTAGGGAAATATTTAAAAGGAAAGTTAAAACAAAGAAAGATCCAATGGATACTTTTTGAACCGTTTTGTGCAAACTTTATTAGTATGGCCACATTTTATCTTTGTCTCTTTCTCACCCAAAAACGTCAGATTTTGACGTTTTTGAAAATAATGTTATAACGTAATGTAATACGGTAAATTTTTGATTGCTTGGATTTGGCTCTTTTGACTTTTTCGATTCACCAGTAGACGACAAATAGCTAGCGGTTTTTTTATGTAGTGAAAATATAATTTGTCGTGTAAATGTGTGCAAACTGGCGACACCGGTTCCCGTACAAAATTGTCAGCATTGCCTTTCTAACTCTGTTTCATGTATTCTATGGTTTTTCAATTTATTTGTGATGGTAATTTGTAAGTTCATATATGTATATACAACATTTTAGTGTGAAATGTGTCACAATGTTTATGGAATAAACGTTTTTCTCTCTTCTCTCTCTCTCAAAGCCCAATAATAATAACACAATCTTGATGTAGGGTATCTTAAACGCGCTATTTTCAAGTAATACTATAAAACGGAGAAAATGAATTTTCCCACAGCTAGGTTTCAAACTAGCTAGATCGATTTATGACATGTATCTTTCATCAAATTGTTAGAGCCGTTTTCGAGAAACCAAATAACCACACAATAGGTCTTTACCTATGAAATTGCCAAAATTTTCTTACAGATTAATGAGATCATTGTTCTACAAAGTAGAAAATCGCAAAATTTCACAACCACAGGCAGGATTCGAACCTGCGTCTTCTGCGTAAGTACCGCAGACGCTTTACCAACTAGGCTACTGTGGTCCTGCCCGATGTTGTGAAATTTAGCAACCTCTATACGCATTCCAATGCTCGAACTTTTTAGTGACATCATGATTGTAAATAGTATACTTTTCCGTGCGAATAGAAACCTTGCAAAACTTTGAAGGAGGTGTGTAGTTTTTGTTAAAACTATTTTTACTTTACAAGTTTTAGTGTTAAGCAAACACCGTAAGTTACAGGAACCAAAGGTGGTTGGTAACCCTGACTGAAACCATGACCTGATGATCACTCCTTAAGAGTGGACAGGACAAACTACTTAAAAGGCAATTCGAAGCACAAATGACGTGGTGTTGTCATATCACTACTTACAATCATGATGTCACTAAAAACTTCGAGAATTTCACGGATAAAATCTCTAAAATTGATGGTTAGTAATAAGTAACCAACTTATAGATAGGTTGGTCCGCAAGTCGTCGGTGGAAACAATTTGACCTTGAGGGTGTCTCTGGTTTTAGGCGTTTGTAACGTAGCTATAGATACATAATAGTAAATAAGTTCAGCGCAGCGCTGGTTCGGCTGGCTTCAGCTTACACTAGTTTAGTCTCTACGTGCACGCTGCATCTCCAAGATGTTCAATTTCATGTGTAGAGCTTTCACCTGAGAGGTTTTGCGTTATTTTCCTAAACCGTTGTTTTTGAAACACGCAGGTAATACGTGCCTATAAAATTTTTGCAAAAATTAACAATTTCTTTATAGATTTCGTCTAATTTTGCTACTTTGGACTCACCTTGCTTAACTTATGAAGTTATGATCGGTACAATACATCAATCGGCCGCCGCCAGGTCACTTGTGAAAAAAATATTGAGATATATGGAACTAGGACAAGGAAGTTTTCGAACAATCTGAATAAAGGTAGATTCACACGTATAAATTATACTAAAACAACGGGTTGTCTGCGAGTTCGTGGAACTGGAAATGTGACGAGAAATAAATGGAATTACTTTTAAAATGTTATTTCTTGAATTTAACCGAGTGATAAAAAACCGGCCAAGTGCGAGTCAGACTTGCGCACTGAGAGTTCCGTATCACATCTTATTAATTGTATTAGTTGAAATTTTAATAACTTGAGTCCGACTCGCACTTAACCAGTTTTCATTATTTTTAGAGTTCCGATACAAAAATGGTAAAAAAAAGGAACCCTTATGGTGCCAATCTGTCTGTCTGTCCGTCTGTCTGTCACACCTCTATATCTCAGCAACCACTCATGCTATTGACCTGAAATTTGAAATAGTTTTAGAATATAGTTGCCCAACTTAATTACATATGAAATTTTTTTGAAAAAAGTATGATTATTAATGTAAAGGGGGCCAAAATAGGGGGGGGGCAAATTTCAAATTGTCGCTACTAGGTCGAGTGGGGATACATATGAAAGGACTTTACTTGTAGATTTTAAAATATATTTTTGTATTTTTTAAGATTCTTAGTTTTCAAGTTATGATGAAAAATGTCAAAAAAAAAAAATACCCTTCCTCCCCCCCCCCTTATCTCCGAAGCTTGTTTAAGGAAAAATCTGAATTAATTACAGTTGACAGAAGTTTATGTAAACTTTACAGCAAAAATAAAACGATCTTTCTAAGTTCCACTCTTTTTTAGAAATCTACAAAAAACCTTTACAAACAAATTTAGTTTTGCGGTTCTGAAAATGGACTTTATTGCTTCCAAACATACTAAAGGTATATCGGAACCCTCGGCGCGCGAGTCCGACTCGCACTTGACCGGTTTATTATTATTTTATAACTTATGCACTAACTCCAACAAAATATTGCTCTTTCAAGCTGAATGTTTCGCAAATGGATCCCTAAATCGAAGCTCACCCCACACGATGGGGTAAACAAGAAAAAAAAATCACCCCCACTTTACTTGTAGCCATTAATAATTTTAATATAAGTAATAATAATAATTTGTTTATTTCTCCAACTTTGCAAAAAAGCCTTATAATTAACACCTTCAATGTACAGCTAGTAGTCTAGTTGTAGTATTTGTAAAAATCGTTCACATTTAAAGGGTTTTTACACTAACCAAGTGGCGATATCTACAGCGTATCAACTTTTCCCAAGGAGCATAGATCGAAATACGAAAAACCAAATTTTACCTCCCATACAAAATGCGCTATCAGCTGATGCAGTTACTCTACAAAGTAGAAAATCGCAAAATTTCACAACCCAATTTCCGAATATAGCAAGTGTTAAAATAAAAATCATTTTCGATGCAGTTACTATTCTTATCTTCTTATCTTATCTTATCTAGCCTATAGTGTCCCACTGCTGGGCAAAGGCCTCTTTCTCTTCCCTCCATTGGTCTCAATCTAAAGCCCTTACTTGCCAGGGCTTGCAAAATGCGTCAAGTTAATCGCGCCATCGATTTGTTATTACTATTGCACTATTGCAGGTCAAAAATTTATTTTGTTCTATGACCTATGTTACGTGGGAAAAGTTGTTCTGTTTCATATTCACACCCTTAAGTATTATCCAAAGATTTCATATACCTTGCTAATTTATTTTAGCAGGGGATGACATCTGCCAATATGTCAGAACCCCATCAATATTCAAAATAACCTGTCAAATCCATAGAAAAACGCCTACACCACCTAGTGACGAATTATTTCTTTAATTCCCCTTCTAATAGACAGTAAGGGCACTGCATGTTATCCTACGTCATCTAGTACACGAAATTTGCAACTTTGTAGCGATAGTACTGGCCTACTAGGTCCACAAAACGTTGGTCTGCCAATCCGAAACCTGGCAGGTTTTGTACAGTCGAAGCGCAAAGCGGTTAAGTGACAGATTACATGAATGAAATCTATTCGTAGAAATAGAAGGTATCTATACAAGTAAAAAAAACCGGCCAAGTGCGAGTCGGACTCGCGCACTGAGGGTTCCGTACCACCACATAAACATAATTGTATTAGTTGAAATTTCAGTAAGTTAATGTGCTAGATTTTTTGAGTCTGACACGCGCTTGACCAAATTTTATTATTTGTTGTGTAAGGTTCGCTTTTGTTCAGTAGTTGTTCATTGCTTCAATATTCGCCGAGGTTCGCTGTATTAATTTTAAATGGCAACACAGTCGAGACATCTGTCAATGTATTCAACCAATCAGCAACGACCGCGTGTATTTCATTGAACCAATATAATGAGTTTGTGAGAAAATGTAGTAAGTGGGGATTTTGAGAGGAAAGGGAAAAGTAGAGGTAGGACAGTCAGTCTAGGACGGAGAGCGGAAGCGTTAAGAAGTGTAAAGAGTTACCGTACTTGTAATTGTTGTGAAAATATAAGTGTCTATAGAAAAGTGCTACCTAGTTTCAATTATATTCCTGGAGTTTATAAAACTGCAGAAGCGGGATGCAGAACTTCAGCCCACAGGAGTGGCAAAATAAGGTGAAGTAAACTTTTTTTTAATTATATTCTTTTGTGTGCAAATTTTAAGCACTAAGGTTAAGCCATGTTATAATTTTATTTAGTTTCGAATTTGATCTTCTTTTGGTGTTTCTTATATCATAGATAATTTTAGAATGAATCCACGGGTAATGAATATTAATAAAAAGAACCGAAATCCAACCAGTGCAAGTACCGTTGGATCGATCGATATCTAAATAAAAGTAGATAATTTTGTATCACAATAATTTCTCGTAATATAAAGTGCGGTGTAGGTGGAATATTTTTGAAATAATGGTTAGATTTTATGTAAATTGTTTATCCCTTTCACTTAACGGTAATTTATCGACCCAGCGATTTCGTTGGGGACTATTATCGCACAATATTTTTGCACCTACACTTAGTCTCGTCCTAATGACCAATTCCACGTATCTTATAAGAGCAATTAAATTTGGCGTACTTTCTTTTGTTGAAACCTACGTACTACCTACACTTGGTAAGTTTATTTAATTTCTGCTACAAAATGTGATATTGATACAAAAAAGTTTATCCTAGGATAACACAGATTAATACATACTATTATAATAGTTTTATATAAATCTTATGTATTACATTATGTACTTTATATGATACATTATATACTTAACATAATATGTTATGTACTTCATTAAATACACTAGTTATCTCGTTTCATTCATGAATTGATAGGAAGATTCTTAATAATATACTTGAAATTTACCTTTCGATAATATTATACATTGTTATGTTACATTAGAGTGGTGTTTTATATTCTAAACCTTTCGTACAAAATTTATAGTATAAACTTATTTTTACACGCTGTTTTTCTGCAAGTTCCAGGAGCAATGGATGATGAGACCAGGGGTCGGCACCGGATTATGACGCCATCACGGGACAGTGACCGTCGTGGTTCAAGGGCTCGGAACTCCAGGAGCCGCAGTCCACAGCAGCATGCTGACCAAGACCGCAGCCACAGTCGACGCGAAACTGTGTATGTTGAGCTTCGGCGAGCAAGGGATTTGGTTTACCAGAAGGAACTGGAACTCCTGCGCACACGAGAATTGCTGCGCGAGTGCGAGCGTGAGCGCAGTCGTCGTGTCTCAGCGCCAAGGCAGAGTTCAGTGGCTGAGAGCAAAGAGGCTGCTGGTAACAGTCAGCATCCCGCCGAGAGGTACAGCAGCAAGGCAGAACGCAGACGCAGCGCCGAACGAGGGAAGAACAGGTCACGTAGTCCTTCTTTTTCTTCTAGAGAAGTAGCTAAGATTATTGATATGGTGAAACGTGGTCTCGATTCCCAACCATCAGGGTACAAATAACTTGAATTAAAATATTGATCATAAAAACATCCTTCCAAATTTGGATCCACCCGCGAAACATATATTCAATGAACATATCGAAACTTACTATTATGAGAAGTTAGCCCCTATTAATCAGTGTGATATAGTTGGGAAACGCGCTGTCGATTGTATCATTCACGGGTTTACTGACAGGACAATGAAATCAAGTGCGTTGGCGTTTCGCTGTTCGCAGCCAGAACAACTGTTGGAATTTTTGATGAGTGATTTATTTATTTATTTTATATATAATTGTAACGTAACAGAAAATCCAAAGCGCTACAATAAACTCTTAACTACTTTATAAATCAATTACTAATTGTGCTCACAGGCATCAATATTTCAAAACATTTTGTACACGCATTCATCAAACAATTTATGTTACTATGGAATAAATCACATTGTGGTACATAATTGATTGCAGAATTAAGAAGCGTGATGGCATGAAAAACTGGTGTATTTTTATGCGCATCTGTGCTGGAACTTGGAAGAGCTAGTAGATCCTAACGCCTTCCCCTCTGATACGAGTTATGCACAGACACACAGAAAACGCTGCAATAAGTCGACACAATAGGGAGTATTCATCTATTTTTTTTATTTGTTTAATTTACTTCTTACATCGTTATACCATGGTAAAATATAGAAATACTGTTGGAAATGTTTAAATAATTTCATAAAGTAATATTTGAAAAATCGATTAAATTTGACATGGATAAACGCCGCCATTTTTCGCGCGTTTTGGATGACGTCACATGCCGCGTACTGTATTGCTCACTATAGGCTTGTAAAGGTAAAACCTGAAGATCTTCAGTTTTAATCGCTATTAGATGATAGAAAATGCTAAAAATACATTTTATAGGGTATTTTGTCTTATGCCAAAGTGCCCAAATACTATGAGAAGTTTACAGATAATGTGGTTTTTGCGGATCCGAGAGAAATGGTATAAGGTGATGAGAAGAAAATGGTATAAGGTGATGAGAAGAACTGAATTATTTTCAATATCGTATTTAAATTGTTGTGAAGATCACTTTAATGTAAGTTTATCATGTTTGTATAGTTAACATGCGTGTCGAGCCACGCGCATAGGGTTCCATAGTTATCTTAGAAATGATTATTGTTAAGCAGGTTCCTAACGAACAGCGAGATTCAGCGCCTGATCGCAATTTCCATTGTTTTCAGTATTTTGACTATTTCTCGTTAACCTGTAAAGCTAACTTAGCTGTTTTTCTTTTAAATTCTTCATATTCATGTGGTGGTAAGCACTGTATATTTTTCCACGTTTCTATATTAACCGTTTAGCTGGCAGGGGGACACGACCTTGACAATAAATTGCCCTTCTGAGCAAATTTTTTCGCAAACGAATCCCTTATTCATAAAACCGGCCATGTGCATATCGGGCCACGCGCAGTATAGGGTTCTGTAGTTTTTTTTTACGATTTTTTATCGCAGAGCAGGTTTTGCTTAAGTATTTCATAACGTTTATAACATAAACTTTTTACCTCCTAATATGCTCAGCGAGGTCCTAGCGCCTGACTGATATTACAATTTTTATTATTTCCGCTATAGCTACCTTCTTTTCCTGTAAAGCCTACTTAACTGTCTCTGATAGTTGTCCTTTCAATTTCATCATATATAGGGTGACTTTTAATTAGTTCTTGATAGCAAAAGATATGCTTTTACTCATGATACTGAACACGGAACATAGGTTGAAATACGAAAAACCAAATTTGACCTCCCATACAAAATGCGCTATCAGCTGATGCAGTTTTATATGGGAGGTCAAAACTTGATTTTCGTATTTCGACCTATGTTCCTTGGGGATAGTTGTTCAGTATCATGAGTACATTCATACTTTTTTCTATCAAGAACTAATTAAAGGTCACCCTATATACTACTACTGTGAATTTTTATACATTTCCAATAACAACAGTTTATCTGGCAGGAAAGGCGCGGGGTGATTCCAACAAACAATTTCGCTTTCAAGCTAAATATTACGCAAACGGATCCCTTAACCGAAAAATTATCTTCGCAAACTCACATTATTTTTAAAAGACCTATCTAACGACACTCCACACAATGGGGTGAACAAAAAAAAAATTCACCCCCACTTTACTTGTAGGGGAGATACCCTAAAAAAATATTTTGTTAGATTTTATTTTACCACTTTCTTGTACGAAGGGTCTCTGAGCTAAGCCGAATTTTCCTTCCAAATACAACAGCACAGTATGAATATCGACACTATAACATGGCGCGTGACGTCACGTTTCGATTCGACCAATGGCGAGGCTTTTTGCAAATTCGAACTTCCCTCGCTTATTTATCACTTTTTACTTAATATTTTGTGCATTTAAATCCACACTAAACAAGAAAATAATGGTTTAGGAGTAATGTCAGGGCAATAAAGTATCGGAAATAAAAAAATCAAGTTAATTTATATGACATGCATACTCCCTATTGATATTATTCCTCATAATATTTATAACAAATTTTGCTAGTGCCAAGTATCTACGTAATTGTAGTGAGTCGAAGCCTAAATTTCCTTGTAAAAAAAGAGATGTTTTGTATGTATGCCTCAGGAATCCTTTTTGGACTTTCTCCAACATCAGGTTATATTTTTCTCATATGGGCTCCAAACTACTGAGTTGGTTTCCAAAATACTGCGAACGAGAGCCACATACAGCATGCGAACCGCTTGCTCTGTAAGAGGGGCGCTGTTACGCAATACAAACCCAAGCCGGCGGTAAGCAGAAACTGTTAGCTGTTCCACATGGGCCTAAAAGTTAAATTTCTGTACGAACAATATTCCCAGATCCCGTACCTGTATTGCTCTCGATACTAGTTCTCCACCAAGAGTGTAAGAACGCTCTCTTGGAGAGTGTGAGCGGGTAAAACTAATTACTTCACATTTAGTGGGATTCAAGAAAAGCCTATTATTAAGACTCCATTGATAGACACGATCTATATCCTCTTGCAGCATCATGCAGTCATGTTCACTTGTAATAGACTTAGCTGATTTGACGTCGTCAGCGAACAATAGAACCATCGAATTTTGAACTATACCCGGTAGGTCATTAATCAATTATACAAAAAGTAAAGCTCCAAGATTTGACCCAAATCCATAAAGAAGCCATGACTGTCAACCACACAAACCAGTTAAAAACCCGAAATACCACTAACGCTTCATCTTCTAATAATCAGTCTGGTGGTTATAAATTGGGTAACAGGGTTAATCAGGGGTTTCACTGTTTAAATTGTAAAGCAAAAGACAATGCGTTTTCCGAATGTACTAAACCTTTGATAAAATTGCAACAAATGTAATAGGATTGGGCATAAGGATGAACATCCGAAACATCAGAAAGTGTAAGCTCTCAGATTCAGATTCAGGAACGGTCTGGTAAGGGCTTTAAGAAGCGTCAATTTGGATTTATTCGTTGGTGATGTTAGGGGGATCCGTACCCTGCAGAGTTGTAAACGATCATTTACTAAATAAACCAATTTTGAATGGTTCTTATACGGAACAACTGCACTTCATGGTTGTCAAAAATGCTACTAAATTGCAATTCCTGGACATAGGGTGGAGTTGCCATCGTCAGCTGCATGCTCTGATGAATCCCAAACGCTACGTGTCAGGTTTGCAGGTCATGTTAGTTTACAAGGGGCAGGAAGTCTTCGAGCCGACACGGAGCCGATTTAGTGATGTTTTGTTGGAGACTAAAATTGTAGGTAAACCGAACGACTAATATTTGATCTGTGGTGGCGTTTATAGGATCAAAAATAGATTGCTTCATGTATTGATTGCTCCTTCTTCTACCTCGTGTTTTCTGCGAGAAAATGATGTATTCTGTCGAGCTGAAAAGGTAGAGGAAGTTAAACGAGTCATGGCAGTCACACCTGCAGTTCCTAAAGTAGAAACGGCTGATAAGGGAAGCGGGTTGAACGAGAACAATATAAAAATTTGTGCTTCAGTGACTCAGGACGACAGACGAAGGCTTCTTGATTTGTTTAAAACTATCCAGAGAGTGTTTTGCAACAACAATGAAGGATTTAGGAAATACGAATGTCACATGTGGACGCTCTTTCACGTAATCCAGCCGAATGTAGTGAGCAGCAACCAGATGAGCAATACCCGTCTGTAATGAATATTTCCAACGACGATTGGCTGCTCACTTCGCGGTTGGGTGACACTGAGCTTAATAGGATTTGCAACGTCCTTTGCAGTAATTTGGACGAGAAAGGACTACATACGTGATAATTATACTATTCGCGACAACAAGCTTTTTTTGGTATGAAGGGGGAGATAAGATGGGTGGTTGCCAATGGAGCGCTGTGGCAAGTGTGTAAGATGTGTCATGATGACTTGGGTCACGTAAGGATTGAAAAGACGTTGGACAGACTCAGACGAAACTATTGGTTTTCAAAGATAATTATTCATAATTCATTTATTCATAAAAAAAAAATAACATGACAGTCCAGGACCAAAGCTGTCTCGTTTCGTGAAGAAATACGTTGGAGCTTGTATGGGATGTGCCTATGCAGAGAAAACTAGTGGCGCGGCTCGAGAAGGATTACTTCTTCCCATTTCACACTCTTCACCTCGACCACAGTTCGTTCACACCCACATTTTAGTAGTGATTGACCAAGTTTGTGTTTATCAAGTCTGTATTAGAGGATATATTTTTCACGTTTAGGACTCCTGATCGAATTATTAGTGATCGTGGAAGTTGTTTTACGTCACACGCATTTAAAAGGTTCTGTCTTGATAAAGGTATCAAACACGTGCTGAACGCTGTGGCTAGTCCTCAGTCAAATGGACAGGTTGAGCGGTACAACCGTACCATTCTAAACTGTTTGACAGCTGAAAATATTAATCAAGATGAAAGAGGGTGGGACAGCAAGTTGCGTAAAATCCAATGTGGTCTCAACAATACGCTGCAGAAGACTACTGGCAGGACGCCATCTGAAGTGATGTTTGGCACACAAATTAACAGCGAAGTTAATTCCGTTTTCAATGAAATAACAAACACAACTCGAGTTAATGATGATTTGACTATTATACGCGGTGAAGTTAAGGATAAAATTGACGAAGAACAAATTAAACAAAAAGAATACTACGATAGAAACAGAAAGCCAGCTCGTATATATACCAAAGGTGATTTAGTTAAAGCTGCCAAAGCATTCTTCCGTAATGAGTGACGGCAAGAGTACTAATTATGAGGGTCCCTTTAGAATATCAAGATTCTAGGGAATGACCGATACAAGTTAGCCCCCTTTCCTGGTTATGAGGGTATGAAAAAATAAATAGAAAACAGTTGTTTCCGCATCTCATATGCAATTATGGATACATGTCAAGTTTTTGGATGTGAACAGTGACTACGATGATGATGTTGGGGAATCTGAGAGGGATGCAAACGATGAAAGTAGTTCTGAATAACTGTGTTTGATCTACCATTTCATTGTGTTTATAATTTCATTTATTTAGCACTATCAATTATTCCTTACTTCATATATAAATTATATAGTTTTATTTATACCTATATACTCGTAATACCAATTATATACATGAGAAAATATCTTTGTTGCAGGTCAAGAGTAAGAACAGACAAGACTGCTTCGTGCCTTGACCGGATCTTGATTCATCGCAATGGGATTATGCGAAAAGTTTGCGTGCCCTGTACTCGAAAAGTTCGAGTTGATTATTCTTGTTCGAAACGTTCGAACTACTTAACGATCGTGGTTCTCGAAAAGTTCGAGTTACCTGATAGTTATTTTACTCGAAAAGTTCGAGTTGATTCCTCTTGTTCGAAACGTTCGAACTACTTAACGATTGTGGTTCTCGAAAAGTTCGAGTTACCTAATTGTTTTACTCGAAAAGTTCGAGTTGATTCTTCTTGTTCGAAACGTTCGGACTACTTAACGATTGTGGTTCTCGAAAAGTTCGAGTTACCTAATTGTTGTTTTACTCGAAAAGTTCGAGTTGATTCTTCTTGTTCGAAACGTTCGAACTATGATTGTGGTTCTCGAAAAGTTCGAGTTACCTGATAGTTATTTTACTCGAAAAGTTCGAGTTACTCGAAAAGTTCGAGTTACCTGTTGATTATTTTACTCGAAAAGTTCGAGTTAATTGTTCATAATTTTCTCGAAAAGTTCGAGAAGTTATGATTTATTTTACTGAATTTGCTCGAAAAGTTTGAGCCACGTTCTTGATTTGTCCTTACACTCGAAAAGTTCGAGTTATTTTTAGAAAGATTCTATTATCATAACACAATTATAAAAAAAAAAATCCCTTTGAAATACGCTACTTAGCTCTCATAAATTTTATTAGTTATTATTCTGACTGCTGTCCACAAATTAGCATTTATTTTGTCTTCACTGAAACAATGTATTTTATTTAACTATGAATTTAGTTCTATTGCCGAATGTAAGGTTATCACCTGATGTCGTGTATGGGGTCATACACGGCGTCAGGATGGTCGAATGTAAGGTTCGCTTTTGTTCAGTAGTTGTTCATTGCTTCAATATTCGCCGAGGTTCGCTGTATTAATTTTAAATGGCAACACAGTCGAGACATCTGTCAATGTATTCAACCAATCAGCAACGACCGCGTGTATTTCATTGAACCAATAGAATGAGTTTGTGAGAAAATGTAGTAAGTGGGGATTTTGAGAGGAAAGGGAAAAGTAGAGGTAGGACAGTCAGTCTAGGACGGAGAGCGGAAGCGTTAAGAAGTGTAAAGAGTTACCGTACTTGTAATTGTTGTGAAAATATAAGTGTCTATAGAAAAGTGCTACCTAGTTTCAATTATATTCCTGGAGTTTATAAAAGTTGTTATTTTATAGCCTATGTCCTATAAACATACCAATTTTCAATTTTGTAAGTGTTCCCGTTTTTAAATAGAACTAAAACAAAAATCGCCTCAGCAACCATCCAACTTGACTCCTCTCTTATATGAATGTTCTTGAAACGGGAGCTCACCACAATTGGTTACCAGTAGTTGTGAGAAAAGTTGTAATATTTAATGATTTCAGACTTTTCCCATTATTTGTACTGTGTGACCTAGCTTCTTGCCAAATTTCATAATTTTAGGTCAACGGGAAGTACCCTGTAGGTTTTTCATTTTTGAATAAATGTATGGAGATAAGGACATAAAATGCCATATCTTTTGATTGCGTCGTTGTAAAAAATTGAAATTTTCAGATCTTGTGTGGTTCATGGATCCTAATATATGGTATTAATTTCAACCTGATACCTTTACCCGTTCGTGAGATAAAGGGTCTTGACAGACAGACAGACAGACAGACAGACGGACCACAAAGTGATCCTATAAGGGTTCCGTTTTTTTCTTTTGAGGTACGGAACCCTAAAAACAACAGGTCTGCCTTGCTTCTTATTGGCAGTTTCGCTAGTCGGACCACAAATGTGGTCAGATGTGATTGGACTACAAATTTGGTCGGACTGGCGAAACTGCCAAGAGGATGCAAGGCAGACCTGTTGTTTTTTACTTATATAGGTACCTTCTATTTCTACGAAAAGATTTCATTCGTGTAATCTGTCATTTAACTTCTTTGCGCTCCGACTGTACAAAACCTGCCAGGTTTCTGATTGGCAGGCCAACGTTTTGTGGACCTTTTGTGGACAAAGTTGCAAATTTCGTGTACTAGATGACGTAGGATAACATGCAGTGCCCTTAAAATCTATAAGTACCTTTATTTTTCTTTGGTATTATCACACCTTTCCGATTCACGCGGTATATATCTTTTCGAACAATAAAGTTAAACAAGAATCGGTCTCAGTCCAATCCCAGAGATACGAGTATAGCAATTGGAACGTTTCCTAGCACTTCGGAAGGCACTTTAACGAGTTGATCCCGGGTTACTATCTGTTTTAGTTTATAGTCCAAGTTAGATATTTTGGCGATGGCTGACAGTACTGGAGCTAATGGCAATAGCAAACTGTTCCTTGAAGACACACAGGGTAAAAAAAACCAAATTCAATAGTGAGTGTTCTGAGGAACTATTCATTCTGGTGCCAGCGGCTCAGTTCCACCACCGCACCACACGCCGTAGGGAGAAAATCCACGCGTTCTACCACAACACGTTATTCGCGCTCATTCTTCTTGCGCACTCATTAAAGATGGGACGAGCTTCCCTCAGCTGTTTTCCCTGTAACTTACGACATGGGAGAAAGTCCTGAAAGGCCGGCAGCGCACAATTAACACCCCTGGTGTTGCAGGTGTCCATGGGCGGCAGTGACACTTACCATCAGGTGTGCTGTCTGCTCGTTTGCCAGTTATCACATAAAAAAAAACCAGCCAAGTGCGAGTCGGACTCGCGCACCGAGGGGTCCGTACCACCACATAATCATAATTGTATTAGTTGAAATTTCAGTAAGTTAATGTGCTAGATTTTTTGAGTTCAACACGCGCTTGACCAAATTTTATTATTTGTTGTTATTTTATAGCTTATGCACTATAAACATACCAATTTTCAAGTTTGTAAGTGTTCCCGTTTTTAAAATAGAACTAAAACAAAAATCGCCTCCGCGACTATCCAACTTGACCCCTCTCTCACCACAATTGGTTACCATTAGTTGTGAGAAAAGTTTTAATATTTAATGATTTCAGACTTTTCCCTTTATTTGTACTGTGAGACCTAGCTTCTTGCCAAATTTCATAATTTTATGTCAACGGGAAGTACCCTATAGGTTTTGCTTTAGTGCATAAATGTATGGGGATGAGGACATAAAATGCCATATCTTTTGATTGCGTCGTTGTAAAAAAAATAAATTTTCAGATCTTGTGTGGTTCATGGACCCTAATATATGGTATTAATTTCAACCTGACACCTCTACCCGTACGTGAGATAAAGGGTCTTGACAGACAGACAGACGGACAACAAAGTGATCCTATAAGAGTTCCGTTTTTTTCTTTTGAGGTACGGAACCCTAAAAATGAATAGTTTTAACTATTTCACTGATTAGCACCTCCTTAAGGTGATCTGTGACGGCCAGCTTAGCCCCAAACGCAACTTGATGGAGCCACTGCTGCAAATATAAGGTTTTATTTTTTAATGCATTAAGTACCAACTATATATGTGTAAAAAGTTGATTCGCGTAAATTTCATCGTACAACTTCAACGCCTAACAACAATTTCGATGAGAAAAATATCTCCATATGTCCACTAAAGTCAATTACTCTTGTCAGTCCGTGTTTACATGAGTATGATCACTCACACATGCACACAAAGCACAGCCGTAAAGTTTTGACCGCACGCCCACAATCGTAATATTGAACCAAAAATTGCTAACAAAAATAGTACTTTCAGTACATTAACTGTATTTTTGTATTAATTAGCGAAAAATTTAATTAAAAATAGCAGTATTCGTTCGTTTTTCAACAGAATTTTATGTCCCGCGTAAGAATGCAAGTCATTTGAATTTTTGTATGGAAAACGGATCACCTTAAAGCAGATTTTCTTTATAAAAAATCTTTTTTAAAAACAAGCTTTTGTACTAAAACGAAAAAAATAATTTTATTCAAGGGTCGTGCTGATTAATGTTAGTTATGTAGATGAATATAATAAACCATATCGATCAAAATCATGCATAAAACTTTAATATTATATGACACTAGCTGTGCCCGCGGCTTCGCCCGCGTGATATTCAGACAATGTGCAGTCTCTCTCTCTCCCCCTTCCTCTCCCCCTCCCTCTCCCTCTCTCCTACTCCCTTTCTGTCTACCTCCATCCCACTCCCTCTCCTTCTCCCTATCCCTGCCCCTACCCCTACTCCTATCCCTATCCTTAACGCCGTCTTAACCGCTATCCCTATCCTTATATAAACATAGAAACGACACCCATATTGATTTTTAGACACTTTAACCCTATCGCACCCCAACCCCATCCCCAGGGGATGATGGTATTTCACGTCCACCACCTTAGATTTCAAAATTGTTGTAGTTTTCGTAATCAGCGATCCGATAAACCATACAAACGACACCCATATTCACATTTCAACCCTATCGCACCCCAACCCCATCCATACGTTGGATTTCAAAATTGTTGTAGTTTTCGTAATCAGCGACCCGATAAACCATACAAACGATACCCATATTGGATTTTAGACTTTTTCACCCCATTTCCCTTTTTTAGGGGTTGAATTTGGGGTGGAATTTCAATAATAGTGATGAACGCTGCATAGAATTACATCATTAATGCCTAAATAATAAATTATGTGGATTTTACTTTAAAAATAAAGAATTTTCAACTTCATCCCCCTTTTCACCCTTAAGGGTGTCGAATTTTCAAAAACCCTGAGATACGTAAATATTAATTTTTAGTCGTCAGTCTAAATAAAAATTTTGAAGATCCTAACTTTAAAACTGACAGACTTTCATACAAACTTTCATCCCTTATTTCACCCCCTTAGGGAATGAATTTTGGAAAATTCTAAAACACTTACTTTTTTATTTTTGACCAAAAACTTAAATACAAATTTCTATAATTCTACCTTTAAGAATGAAAGACTTATAGACCAACATACGGAAAAAAATCATCCCCTTTTTCACCCCTTGAAGGGTGATTTTTAAGAAATGCTTTAACATGTGTTTCTTTATTTTTTACCAGAAGCTTAAATTCAAATTTGAGTGAATCTAGCTCAAGAAACAAAGGACTTTCATACAAACTTTCATCCCTTATTTCACCCCTTTGGGAGATGAATTTTCCAAAATCCTTTCTTAGTGGGTGGTTTTGACGCACATAAAACCTGTGTACAAAATTTCAGATCTGTATCTATAGCGGTTACGGCTCGGCGTTGATGAATCAGTCAGTCAGTCAGGACATGCTCTTTTATATATTTAGAATAAACGATTTGAAAGCTTTAAGCGCAAATAAAAGAAGAGGAACTGAAACTACAGTGCGTGACATAGGAGTTAAATGAAAGCCGATCTATCATATAAGGATCATATTACTAAAATCTGCAAGAAAGCGTATAGGAATTTAGGTTTTGTGCTTCGCCAATCCAAGGACCTCTGCAGTTTTGTGGCCATTAAGTCCCTATACGAGTATAACGCGTTAGTTCGAAGCCAATTAGAGACTTGATCCATTGTGTGGAACCCTCATGAGGAATGACCGAGAAAATACAAAACAAATCCCTAAGATGCTTAAATAAAAAACTGTTCGGGATCTATCCATCTTATCCAATAATATGTATATCCTACAAAGTTCTTACTCGGAATGGTAGCATACTATGAAATAGTAGTGAGGAGAAAATTTGATCTCTCCACATATGTTTTTAAGGTTTTTAGTGGCTACGTGCATAACCCTAAAATTCTGTACCACGTACCCTAAAATTCTGGACCACGTCACGGAAATTTGGCCGTACCACATGCTTATGCAGAACTAATCTAATAAAATACGCTTCGCTGACAGTCGCTATTCGTTTACTAAATGAGATATGTAGAAACGGTATCGGCTTGTTTAATTGCAAACTGACGGAATTCACAGAGGACATATGCTACGTTATTCGACTATGTAAGTATAATAATTGAAAATAAATTTAGTTGTACTCGTATGTTTCTTTTTTAACCGACGAAAAAAAACGGAGGAGGTTATTTATTTTTTTATTATTTATTTATTAAATTATTACACTTAATAAATATTAAAAATACAATAAAACAATGCCCCGCAAAACTGTTTCAACAGTTTGACTGCGGGAAAGAAGATATAAGAAATAAAAGTCAAAGATACAACTGATAGGTTACGTAACTAGTTACTGTAAGTATTATACAGGGAGTTTATCTAACAGATACTTCTTTAGACGGCTCTTAAATTTTTTCTTACGTGGCTCGAGGCGGATGTCCTCGGGCAAACGGTTTAAAAAATATGGTATACGTTTTTTCAGGGTTCTGTCAGCATAGTAATTATGAACTCTTTGCACCTCGAATTTTCCCGTGGACATCGATCTCGTGCCATGGCTATGACATAACTGTTTTAACTGCTGTAGGTTACGCTCTTGATTGCTTACAGCTAAAAGATATTTATGTTTTAAGCTTACCGGTAAGATTTTACAAATTTTAAACAATTTTCGATAGTCGCCTTTACATTGATTTTTAGTTTTGTTACTAACTAGTAGTTTTAGGAATCTTACTTGCAGTGACTCAAGTTTCTCTATGTACGTTTTAAAGGTAAGGCCGTAACAATCAAGAGCGTAACCCAGTATTGAATCTACTAATGAGAAGTATAAACACTTAAGTGTACTAATGGGGACCTTAAAGCTTAAATGGTAGAATTTCCCAAGCAATATTCTTAACTTATTACAAATATAATCATTATTTCTGTCTAGTATGTAAATTGGTGTTTTAATGTTTATATTGAATCTCAATTGTAATTCATGACTACATCATTATTTGAAATTATTAATATTTAAATTTTAATAGTCTATGGTCTTTTCTTATGTTTTATTTTTAATTTGCATGATTTTGTCAAATCTAAATGTAAGGACTGTCTATAACTTAAGAAACTTTTGACTACATTTATCGCAAATAAATATCTTTTATCTTTATCTTTTCTGACTACCTAAATTATGTTATTGGTTATAGACTATTCTTCTTGTAGTTGTATTTACTTGGCGTGTTTTTACTTTCGAGCGTAGCGAGAAAGGTATTGTATTCGTGAAAAAATAAGTTTTTCTAATTTTCTCAAAAATTTGTTCTATATCACTTATACATCATAAAAAGCAAGTCTCCCAAAAAAGTCCGTCCGTCGGTCGGTCGGTCGGTCGGTCGTTCCGTCGGTCGGTCTGCCCGTCACGCTTTGGCCTAGCGGCTAAACGAATTTATAGTCCGATTGACACCATATTTTAAATTTAGGATTTTCTTGTAAATTCATTGAAGGATTCATTCATTCATTCATTCATTCATTCATTCACTCATTCACATTTTTACATAAATAGTATAGGTAAGTTTGTATTTCCATATTATTTGTATGGAATTACAAACTTAAGTTTGCACTTGGTCCTTATTTACTCTTTGCTATCCGCAACCCTTTATAATCTAGTAGTTATAGCATTCGGCTCTTGATCCGGAAGTTTTGGGTTCGATTGCCGGTGGGGACACTGTCGAATGATGACTCTCGTTTATCGCGAGAAAGTAAGTGCAGTGCTGCTGTACCATTTATTTTATTATAGAATTGTTTTTAATTTTAATATTGGGATATGCCTGTAGACATTTTCTTTAGTAAATTTTAGTTTAAATAAAATAAATTGAAATTTAAATTGAAACTTGTATGGAAAAGTCAAAATATTTTTTTATTTTTTTTTAAGAAAATTGGCTTTAATTTTTTTTTGTTACAGCAGGTTTTTTACAGCCTGTATACTTTGCCACTTGCCTGAGCTGATTATGTTGCGTTTTTGTCAATAAAAAGGAGAAAATACTCTAACTTTGATCTTTAATTTTCTATAGTAGAATATCCAAGGCCTAGCTTGTATGGGGTACATTGCACAAAACCTGCTGGGATGTAACTTGGTACAATTCAAGTAAACACTTATAGGTAACATATATGAAGTGGTTTCTCGGCGTAATGTCGTAAATATGTCGTGTTTTACTAGGTTCAAGGTGGATATTTGTATCTTTTAAACCGACATAGGCAGCTGTTTTAATGGACGTATATATGCATGTACTTGAATCGTGCCAAGTTTCATCCCAGCAGGTTTTACGCAACGTTCGTTTTGTTGGACCTCCTACTACTAAGCCTAAATTTCAGTCCAACCAAAAATGAGCTTTATGTCGGTCAGATAGACTCCCTGTGATAGTTAATTCATTAAAAATTCTGCGAAAAATTCGATGCGCCGGTATTCCTAGCATTTTCTAAAACTAGTTTTACCCCGTGTTCCTAAAAGTTTATGGGTCAAAAGCGGTGGCCTGGTGCTATTAAACTGAATATTTATGGTATTGGCTGGCTATACTGCGGGAAGCTGCGGTATTGTGTGCCACTGGTGCTGTTTTGAACGGTAGATTTATTTAGGAAGCTTTAAAAGTTTTACAACTATTCTTATAATACTATCCGACTATGTGGTCTTGTGGTTAGAAGGCTCGGCTCTCGATCCGGAGGTTCTGGGTTCGATTCCTGGTGGGGAACACGTGTCAAACAGCGATCCTTAGTATCGAAAGTCGAATGTGTCATGGACGAATATAATCATCTAATAAGTTAGTGTAGCAACACACCTATGCGTCAGTTCCGCGACGAATCATAGCGAATCTTTCTGTCGAGTATGATACACTATAGCAGAATTTCCGCGTCGGAACGACTCGCAACCACAAAGCAAATCTCACAAATGAAAAGTGCGCTAAGTTCCGATTTGACGGAACTTCAGAGTTCAGACATGACGGAAAGATCCGTCGCGGATCTAACCGACTCGAAATTCTGGCTAGCGTGTCACTATACCTTAATGCTAATATAAGTTGGCAATTACAAAATTTCGTCTCCGCCAATAAACTCTTCTGCATTTTTACGTATTTTTCACATGGTAATGACTATATTTCAAATTCAAAATACTTTATTTCAGACTAATGTCCATAATAGGTGTTAGTAAACAGAAAGAAACTTAATTGGTAGTGTTAGTAAAGGATATACTTAACTATCTAATGTCGATATGGAGCTGCACCCATCGTCGCAGGAGTGGGGAGTCCCACCGATCTATAAACACGCGCATGATACTGTTGGTGCTGCCGCGAAGACGGGTCATTGCGGATGCACATCGTATTTTCATGATTGCAGCGAAGCCTTCAATTTGCGCATCCGCGAACATTCCTGACGCACTACATCTCCACGGCAGCTCCAACAGCACCCTGAATGCGTTATTGTATTGAACGCGTAGTAATACTATAAAAAATAATTGCAGTACCGGCCACACTGGCAGACTTTCACAACAAAAAGTCTGCCGTCTGCTGTGTCTCTAGGAAGCAGCATACGATAAAGATATAACATACGCTGACCTAAGCTGACCATAGAACTAAAATACCTACAAAGACGCCGTGTTATGAAAACTGTCTTACTTTGACAGTTATAAGATAGCAAAAGCAACTTTTACGTTTCAATTACTTTAAGGCAGACTATTAAGCAATTCTATCGGACTTGTGTCAGATCAACTGGGATGAGATATTTAGTGGCAGTGGTGATGTCAATGTCATGTTGTCTTCTTTTTACAATAGACTAAATAATCTCTCAAAGCTACATGTACCTACCCGCAACTGCAATAGTCATGTATGGGAATACTTGGTTTAATAAAAGACTTCTACGTCACCTTGCTGAGAAGGATAAGCTAAGGATAAAATACCGTAAATTTAAAAACCCTCGCGATGACTTTGTATTCGGTTTGTTGCGAATATATGTGCAGGATGGAGGAAAATATTGTTGATAATCCTAAAGCATTTTGGAGATATGTTGGAGATAAAAGGGGTAAGCGTTCGGGATTTCTTTCGACTATGAACATAGGTGATAGGGTGGCCAGATCTAGCAGCGAAATTGCTAACCTCTTTGCAGATAAATTCTCTAATGTATTTGTACCAGGTGGCGGTAGTGTTGACCAACTTCCGGGCTTAGTATCCTCATCCATAAATACTCTGAACTTGGTGAATATAACGGAGCGACAGGTTTCCAACGCAATAAGACGCCTGAAGACTACTCAGGGCCCCGGTCCTGATGGCATTCCTCCTGTATTTGTTAAGCGCTGTGGTCGTTATCTCTCATACCCTCTTGCCGCTATTATGAATAGATCCTTATCGGACGGTACTTTCCCCGATGAATGGAAGAAGGCTGTCATTCTTCCTTTGCATAAAAAGGGTGACGTGGTCGAGGTGGATAACTACCGCCCTATCTAGGTTCTTTCTTGTTTCTCGAAACTCTTCGAGTCAATTGTCTGCCCTTTAATTAGTCATCATGTTGATCAGCTTCTTTCTATTCATCAGCATGGATTCAAGAAGGGTTGCTCGACTGAAACGAACTTAGTCGCCTTCGTGTCGGATTTAGCTTCGTGGGTTGATAAAGGTCACGAGATATATGCAGTTTATACTGATATAAGTAGCGCTTTCGATAAAGTGAGTCACTCGTTGCTTCTGTTTAGACTGCGCGAGATGGGTATCGATGGCACCTTGTTGAAATGATTTTGGTCTTATTTGAGAGAAAGACCTCTTGTGGTTTCAGTCAACAACTTTAGTTCTGCTGTATATGTTGCGCAGTCTGGCGTTCCCCAAGAATCACACCTGGGCCCGATAATATTTTCAATATTCATCAATGACATTTCTAATCACGTTCACTTCAGCAATGTTTCCCTATTTGCTGATGACCTCAAGGTATACCGGGTTGTGAATTCGCATGCAGACATGGTCCTTTTGCAGAGAGACGTCACCAATGTTTTTCAGTGGTGTACGGATAACCAAATGGTGTTGAACACAAGTAAATGCTTCTACATCAATTATACTCGCAAGAAGCAGCCTTATAACTCCAAGTACAACTTAGGTGGGTCCACTATTCAGGAAGTCAGTGAAATCCGTGATTTAGGTGTCCTAATCGACGGCAAGCTTTCCTTCAAATCGCATATCAGTGTTATTGTTAGTAAGGGTGCTCAGATGCTGGGCTTCCTTAGACGCCATACCCGTCAGTTTCGTTCTATAAAAGTCAAACTGGCATTATATATCGCCTTGGTGCGCACAGGTCTCGAATACTCGTCGACTGCATGGTGCCCTTTCTATGCGATTCAATCTCAGTGCTTGGAACGCATTCAAAGGTCCTTTACCCGATCGCTGGCTTTTACATCACATGGCATTTCTCATCGCTGGCCTTATGAGATTCGTCTGACTTTCTTTGAATTAAAATCACTCTGTTTTTGTACAAGCTTGTTAATAACCTCATTGACGCTCCCTCCATCCTAAGCTCTATAGGTCTCGCTGTGCCTTTTCGCTATCCCAGAGGTGTTGTGCGCCGAGTATTCTCTCAACCGATTTGTAAAACTAATTTGGGTCTCAACTCGCCTACTACTCGCATTGTAACTCTGTACAATGACCTTAATGGACTTAACCCTGAACTCGATATATTTTGTGATCCTCTAAATACATTCAAAAATAAACTAAATTTAATGTTAACTTAACTTATTTCAAATCTTGCTCGTAGATATTGTTTATAATATTTAAATAACTATTATTCTGTTTTGTATTTCGTTCTTCATTTTTGTAGTGTAACAAAACGTAACCTACCTAAATGGATATTGTGACTGGAATTTAATTATTTTAATTCTGTTATAATTTTGGCCATGAATGCGTGATCGTCTAACTTCAACATCTAAAAGACCCGTACATTGTGGATTGATAATAAAATTTATTAAATAAAAATAAGTTGATTTGTGGTAATAACTTAAAAGAAACTGAAATAAAAAGTGAAAATAATTATAATATAATAAAATTATTTAAAATAAAACATACCAATTCAGCCCGCTAGCTTGTGTGTGATGTCAAACGGAGCACTACAGATTCGTCTCCTAATTATTCGTGACCTAAGTTTCCTAGATCTAGACCTTATAGTGGGAAGTAAAATTAAATTAAGCACGTGGTCTCTTCGTCTCGCGTTGCTGGAATGAAAGTGACTCAAAACCAGGGATAGGGTTTGGATGAAGACTTGAAAGTCTAGAATTAGGTTTCCTATAGATTTTTAGATTATCTGGTACTCCCATCCAACCTAGCATCCCAGGCCTACCTACAAAACCTAGAACAATCCTACACCCGAAGTCTGAGCTAGGTTACCTAGCAAACCATCTCGCGCATCATTCTGATTGTCTCAAAATAACATCCATCTCCTCCTGCCTATTTATCTACGATTAGTAAATTGTTTTATATCCATTTGATCCAAACGGAACAAGATTTGACACTCAATTTTAACGTGTAAGAGTGCTAAATATTGTCCCTTTATAATACAGGCTAGGCGACTTAGGAAATCTAACCAGTACTACATTCGTGGAACATAAGATTAAACCAATTTACTAAAATAATATTGTCTTATAAATGCATGACTGTGTTATACCGATTAATTTTATTGTGTATTCATCGATATAACATTAGAATACCTACATCACATTTTAGTGTTATACATCCATCACCACCTAAGTGCCCTAATAACCTAGCATCAAGTGAACCCAACCTAATTCTCACGCAGGCTCCAAAAAACACAGTATTCAGCTGCACCTAGATTTAACTCAGAAAACTCGTCGTTGATCACCCCAGCACCTTCTCAGATGACCTATCATTTCAAGAGACCTAGTTAGCACTTTTAAATGAATAGTAGGAAATCTGAAATAAACTCACCAACAACGAAGCCATAAATTCCCGGCGGGAAAGACACAAACACGAAGCCCTCTCGTACAATACCTGTAGCATGTTCGTTCACTGCACTAAATTGAAAAATATTTTGAATATTAAACTACGCAATTTGTAAAAAAAAAGGTATGGGTTTCCTATTGCAACGCCTGACGCTTCATTATCAAATCGAAACCCTCAAATCACTAATGTGCTTTAATTGGGCGGCCGCCGCAAAAATAATTCGTGCACGTAATTACTATTGTAAAACCAGGCATTGACTGCCTCAAACCCTAATGTTTAACACTAAAGTACTAGGTATAATCTGGCGCTCGACGAAAAAAAAAAATTGAAAATGAATTATTAATTTGTGCACGTAATCCCTATTGTAAAGCCAGGCGTTGACTGCCCCCTGCATCTCCCTCTTTCAAAATTCCAAATAATCCTTACAATTTTTTACCTCCTGCAACCTCTACTGAAATGAATCTTATCTTAATACAAAACAGTACAAAATACTATAAGCGCAATGCAATTTGGCTGCAGTGTGTAGTTGTGTCACTATGCCCTTTGTCAAATTTCTAGGAAGAATTGGTCTTACAATCATACGTAAACTGCGTCTTTTTACCAAAATGAATCTAATTACAAGGCATTACAGTCCACTACGAGTGCAATGCTATTTTGTAAGCGAGAGGTCTATTTAGATGTACAGTCAAGAGAACGTTCAGCTTGACACGTTGGACTTCGTACTATAACTATTTCAATCTCCGCAAGAGCTAAAGACATACTGCGAGTGTCAAGCTTTACCTGTCGTTGACCGTACCTGTTGTAAATTGAATAGTGGTGAAATATTATAGGGTCTTATTTGTTTTAACTTAGTAAGTCTATATCATTTTATACGTTTATTATTAAATTCCTAAACAGTGACGAGTATTATCGTTACAGTAGGTAATATCATTTAATTTAAGCACTTACTGTATTGCCCGATCTCAATTTTGGCGATAGTTGTGTACGCCTGTCATTGGTTTTGGTATCAGTTCCTAGACTTAATATAGCATAAGTTGCAAATGTGTTAATACCATTACTGTTGGTGTACCTATTGTACCACTTTTTTCTATCAAGAACTAATTAAAAGTCACCCTATATACTCATTGCACCTAGATGAATTAATTCGGGTGAATTAATTATACTCTGCTTCATGTACGAGGTTTTATACCCGAGGATTATACAGGTTTTTTACCCATCGAACCGACTTGTTCTTTTCTGCCTAATGTTAGAGAAAATTGTGCGGTGGGCTTTGCAAGGAAAGTCAGTGAGCAAAAAATGCTTTATTCACCGTAGACCAAATCAAAATTCACTCACCGGCAAAACAGATGTTGCGCGGCTTTCAGCGAATTAAAAGGTGCTAAAGTGAGAATAAAATGTTGCTGTTTTCACTGCAAGCTAAGTAATTTAATATTTATAGGTAAGAATAGCCTTGTGTTCAAGAGCTAGAGCGTTTCCGTGCTTTGGAAGGTACGTTAAGCCGTTGGTGCGGGCTACTGTCAATGATAGTCGTCGTTAAGCCGAGTCAGAGACCATTTGGCAGCTTGAAAAATCTGACAGCCAGGTTGGCCTCTAACCTGGCAAAGCCTTATCTAGGCTTGCAAAGCTTATACTTTTTTTATACTTTTCTATCTCTTTTCTGTAGTAATATTTTTTTCGTGCGTGAACTTTTTTTCAATTATTTCTTTGTCTTTTGTAGTTTTACTGTACCGATTTTAATGAAACTCGCACTGTAGCATGTACCCTCTAGAAAACAATAATGTGTTTGGCCCACTAGTGTCGTGTCTTTTTTTTATTTTGTGTCGTTTTTTACAGGGTGTATCAAATGGCGTCCTGCAAACTTTAAGAGCTTGCTGAGTAGACAGAACTGGAGAACGTTACTCAAGAAAGAAAGAAACACAGAAAGAAAGAAAGAAGGAAAGAAAGAAAGAAAGAAAGAAAGAAAAAAGAAAGGAAGAAAGAAAGAAAGAAAGAAAGAAAGAAAGAAAGAAAGAAAGAAAGAAAGAACGAAAGAAAGAAAGAAAGAATGACATGTTTAGTAAAAAAAGGTAGCCACTCAGTTTATGATACAGCATCTCGCGCTGTTTGTAGCGCTGGTCTTCCGTTACCCCTGAGTATGTGTAGCAACCGCTGACGTGTCAACAAACTCATGCATACATGAAAATAGTACTTTTTGGTTACATTGAGTAAATTTAGTACATACAAAACTTTTCAATAACCATCGGATTGCAAGGACAACAGCGCAAGTTTTGCATCAGAAACAAGTATTACGAAATTATAAAAATTTTAGCCTCTCCATACAAAATTACTCAACTCATTCATATTCCTTACTGAAAGTAGCTCAGTTCTATCTCTGTGAAGCCCTTACAGTTTTTGGTTCACCATTGCAACCTGTTATAGCTATAATTTATGAAATTAAACTAACTCCAAAAAAAATAAAAAATGTATAGTATATAAAAGTTGTTAACAGTTTTTTAGCACCTATCTAGAAATTAATTAAAGTATTTTTTTATTTTATTATTTGAATTAAAGGGTTCCGATATTTGGGCCACCTGTTTATGTGTATTTGTGGTTAAAAATAGATTTTCCGGTAATCGTTTTTCGGAAGTAATTTACCGAAATTATCTGAAACGTGCTTCATCCCGTCTTTTCCGGGTTAGGTAGGTTTTATAATTTGATTGAAAGAATTTGTAATAGATATTTTGTATATTTTTTTTATTTATTTATCAAAACTGATTTTGAACTTCAAGATGAAATGAACTTCAAGATGAAGTTTGGAGGTCAGCAGTCGGTATTTCTCGAGGCGTTGACCAAACCACCCCCTTTCTTTGGCTCATGGTACTGTTGTCTGTAAGGTGCCGGCAAAAAACTGTACCAACCCATCTCTACCCGCGAGTGTCGTAAGAAGCGACTAAAGGCTTATATACCGGAGGATGGGTAACAGTATCTTTCCATGTATCGTACTATCTTTCAAACTGCGGTCACCAACGACAGCGGTCACCAGCCGCAACGCTTTTTTTTGGAGTTCTGAAAGTGGACGTTTCAAGGGTTGTTATGACTAAAGTTCGGACCAGTCCTTTATGTCATAAATTTTTTTTCGTCGCGGCCTTCCTAGTGGCCTTTTACCTGGCAATTTGTGTTTAAGTATTGTCCTTTGCATGTGCCCGAAGAAGGCCACTTTCTTTCATGTTTAATTTGAATTTTCTTTTATCCTTGTGATGTGTCAACAGATGAGGTATATCAATGCCATACCCCGACCACTACATACATCGAGCGCCAATTTAAAATTGGAAGCGGCCGTAGGCTCGCATATTCAGTACAAAAGACCCTCATGAGGACCACGTGAATCGCGCGGACGGGCGCGTGCGGGGGTGTGGGGGAGGTTGCAAAGGGGGTGGAGAGTGTACTTAATCCTGTGGCAATATCGAAGTATGTCAATCTGCTAATGAAACTAAACAAATTTTCCTTTGTAGGTCGAAACATGAAATCGAGTTCAAGATCAGTTTTGAACCAATTGGCTGATGCAGTTTCTATTGGAACTATTCTTTATGTAGATATGTCTATGTTTTTGTTTGGGGGGTCATTTTGTGCAAAGTGGATATAGGCCCTCTGGCGGCTACGTAGAGTTTTGGATGAGTCAGAGGGTGAGAGGAGGGGGGGGGGTGAGGGAAAGATTAGATTAGATTAGATTTAATTATCACACAATTAAAATTACATTATAAATTACATTCATGTCAAATATAAGAATTCACAATGTGATCGTCAAAAAAAATATTATATAAAATATAGAAAATATAAAATGTCAAGTACAAAGATGTACATAAAATATAAATCTATAATCCAAAATGTCAAATACTAATATTAACAATAATGTATCTACCTACAGAAATTACAATGTCAAATTTGCATTCAAAAATTCTTTTACAGAATAAAAGGATTTTTCCAATAATAGGTTTTTCAGCCGGGACCTAAACGTATCGTCAGAACATTCGCCTTTTAAATCAGGCGGTAGTTTTTCATAAAACTTTGGACCGATTACGCGTGGGTTCTTTTCAGCGAGTGCTGTTCGACGTAACAGGCTGAAGGCTTCCAGTACGACGTAGTGTTCGCCCTGGTAGGTCCAAACGTTCAAATTTTGACAAATTTAATCTAGTGTACGTTATAATATCAAAAATGTAAAGCGAATAGTGTGTTATAATACCGTATTCTGGAAAAAGTTCCTTGCATGAATGCCTCGGACCTACGCTAGCTAAGACTCGTAACGCTCGCTTTTGCATCTTCAGAACCCTCGACGAGTCCGTCGAGTTGCCCCAAAGGATTGTGCCATATGACATTAGTGAGTGAAAGTAAGCGAAATATGCTTGTCTCAGAGCGTCATCTGATATTAACGGCTTCAGCTTACGCAGGGCAAACACAGCACTACTCAACTTATCACAGAGCATATCAACGTGTTGTTTCCAGTTCAAGTGAGCATCGAGAGTGAATCCTAGAAATTTGGACTGCTCACACAGTGGTATTTATTTTTTATTTTATTTTATTTATTGGGAATAGTTAACAATTGTGTACATAGCTTAAAATTAACAGTTCATACTTGAAAACGGATTAAAATTTATACACAATCCACAGCACTATTCACAGATTATTTTTCATAATGTTGGTAGTAGCGATACATATGAACTAATAGAAAAATCTTACGTTTTGTGCATGTGACTTCGTTTAAATTAAATTATAAGTTAAGTGGCGCAAACTATCCTTAATTTACATAGAGAAGCCTTAGTTCTAAAAAAGAAAAAAATATATAACATCTATTGTTGTTTTAGTTCTTTTATAAGCAAACTCCTAAATCGGTGATAAGAATGCGCATAAATGTCCAAATGAGCGAAGTTATCATTGTAAGTTGCAATTAAGCGCCTCAAAGGAGAGCGTACTCCGGCATTAGTATTGCAAAAAATTGTGCTAAACAGCTTGTGCGGGTGTGTTTTACGTTGTGGTCGAAAGGGGACACGATAAGCTAGTTGTGCAGCAAGATTAGGACAGTCTACCATATTATTGCAAATTTTATAGAAAAACATAGTATCTAACTGGGTTCGTCTTGATTGAAGTGAAGTAATAGAATATTTAGTTTTCAGACAATTATATGACAGCTTTTTACGGTAACATCTATAATACGTGGAGCGAAAGAACTTTCTTTGAACGAGATCGATTTTGTCAACATATTTATTATACAAAGGATTCCAAATCTGACATGCATGTTCAAGATGAGGACGGATTAGAGAATTATAAAGATGTATATAAGTTGTAGGACGTTTAAAATCACGGCATGTCCTCATAACGAAGCCGAACATTCTGTAGGCTTTATTTACAATCATATCGATATGGGTATCAAGATGGAGCTGACTATCTAAAAGTACACCCAGGTCTCGTATAACCGGTACAGTGGACAGAACTATGTTGGAGAGTTTGTATGGAAAGCTAATAACATTGTTTTTTTTTGTAAAGGTTATTTTGTTACATTTAGGGAGACTTAAACTTAGTTTATTTTGATCGCAGTAGTCAGATAACCTATTTAGATCAGTCTGGAAGTTAAGACAGTCGGTAACAGATCGTATACCTAGGTATACTTTTAGATCATCAGCGTAAAGAAGAAAGTTACAGTGTTGGAAGCATTTACCTATATCGTTAATGAATAAGACAAATAGTAAAGGCCCAAGAATAGAGCCTTGAGGGACGCCAGAAGAGACATTGACAGTATCAGAATGGAATCCGTTAATCACGACTTTTTGAGTCCTACAAGTAATATATGAAGTAAACCAGCGCAGTAAATTGCCTTTAATCCCATTATAGGCGATTTTATTCAAAAGTAACTCGTGATCCACCTTGTCGAAGGCCTTTTTGAAATCTGTATAAACAGCGTCTACTTGCACACGAGCATCCATGTTTTCGAAAAGGTAAGTTGAAAAAAGCATTAAATTGGTAACCGTAGAACGAGATTTTACGAACCCATGTTGTTCAGGCAGGATGATATTGTGTAACAGGGGATATATCGCGTTATGAACTAGCCTTTCAAAAAGTTTCGACAAGGTGGATAGTATAGAGATGGGGCGGTAGTTTTCTACACAATTCTTTGGTCCACTCTTGTAGACTGGTGTAATGTTCGCTAACTTCCATACTTGGGGGAAGGTACCCTCAAGCAAACATTTATTATATATAAGATATAGAGGATCAACTACACTGGACGCGGTAGATTTCAAAAAAGATGGTGGAATACCATCGGGGCCTGCTCCTTTTGTGCAGTCTAAAGCTTTGAGTTCTTGAAGTATAGTTTCACGAGAGAAATATATATTACTAATATGTACGTCATGATCTAAGTTGTCGTTAGGAGGCTTCCATGTGTTGGCGTCTAGTGAGGAATCATTATATACAGAGTGGAAGAATTTACAAAACATGTTACAAATAGTTTCTGGATCAGAACTGGTGCTACCATCATATTGCATCGAAGGAGGTATTTTCTGCTTTGCTTTACGATACTCAACGAAGTTCCAAAAGCATTTCATATTATTACTAAATATCCCATCTTCAATGGAGGTAATATAATTTTCAAAACAATTTTTACATTCGTTTTTAAATCTGTCACGATACAGAGAAAATTGTTCGTAATCATAGATATTGCCAAACTTTTTCCATCTAATCCAAGACTTGTTTTTAGAATTGAAAATACGTACTAAAGCACGCGAAAACCAAATAGGGAAATCACTATCTTTGACTAAAACTGAGGGCACACGAGATTTTATTATGGCATAAACGCGTTCATAAAATACGTTAACAGCTTCCTCCGCAGTCAAATTTGACATTAACGCCGTCCAGTCAATACGTGCGATTTCATTATTAACTAAATTATAGTCAGTTTTATAAAAACAATACTTAGTACGTTTTTGTTTAGCCATAAGACTAGCGTCAATGTCCAAAAAAGTACATACAAGAAGCGGCGGATGGTGACAGTTTTCCGGAACTAAGGGGTCAGGAGATACAATGCAAGAACATTCATTGTCTGATAGAAACAGGTCTAAGATGCGATCTTTACTAGTATTTTTATTTAAGTTAAATTGTGTAGAATTTGTCAAAGATATAAAATTTTGTAAGATTTTACTAGCGGGCGACTGAACAGATTCAGTCACTAAATAGTTTATAGCATCTTTGCTCCAGTTGAGCTCAGGCAAATTGAAGTCACTGTAACGACCCTACCCTACTCCTGACTTCACATCATGACTCACGGCACCAGACTGTAACGCTCCTACCTACCTAACTTGATCCTACCTAACTCCCCTCTTACTATAACTAACTTGACTTACTTGCTAAACGAACACGGCCTAACCTGTTTTTTTTTTGTTTTAACTTATTAATTTAAATCAAACGCATAGAATAAGAAAATAGCAATACCTAAAAATTGTTCCCTACTATTCAACCCTGTTATAATAAATAATTTGGCTTGTGATCGAACTAGTGGCTTAAGACCTAACGCTATGTCTGAAGATATTGCAACAATGACCAAAAGTAAAAATAACACGGGAAAAGTACACACAACAGGTTAAAGATTACAAGGTTAAGTTAAATAGGTATATGAGACGATAAGTGGAAAAGGGTAAATTAAACAATTACGTAATAAAAGGGAAAGTAAGTCAAGAGGCTAGTATTATATTGTTAGTCTATGTGGCCCTGTTCAGGGGGAGGGCCCCCCTCCTCCGGACCCTCCAGTAGGTCTCATACCACTTGCGGACGACCTCCCTCCGAGACTGCCCCCAGGTATGCCTGAGTTTTTACTCTATTCACATACATACCTTTATAACATTAATATTTTATAATGATAGTAAGGGAACTTTTATTTCCAAGTCAAATTCAGTTTGTAAGTAGGTTAGTAAATTGTACAGTCATAACTAAAGGGAAGGAGGAGACAAATTCCGGACTCATCCTGCAATCCAGAATATAAGGATATATACATAGATACAGGATATCGTTTTTCTTACAGCAAAACAAACTCGATGGACGGGGCCTTAGGATGATCGACTACTTACTTAGACAATTTACATTTAATTTTAAGTCGGGATAGTAAGTCAGGAGTCGCCTTAACTGCTAATCAACGGTCAGCATTATTAATCTTAGCCCAATCTGAACAATGAAGGAATCGGTAAAATATAAGTGATTTAGTTCTTGTTTCGAACCCGAGAAACATTATTTTAGGATCTCGCTAGGATCAAGGAATGTTACTTATCTTTCCCGTCCTCTCAGCTCAATTGCATTTTATTGAGATATCATTATTTCAGTACGTCCATACGCACATCTGACTATACATTTAGTTCGAAAGCTTAATGATAATTCGATCTGCTCAATGTGGACATTTTGCCTTTACTAGTACAAAAGTGGACCACAGGCTTGCTTTTGCTTCACCTTGCAGAACCAAATATTATCAAGCATTAATTTCACTTGTAGGAAATCCTTTTTAAATTTAAGAAAAGTATGATTTAATATGTCATACTCCATCACACAGCAATTTTAGCCAAGGTAGGTAGGTACTAAAACAAGACACATTCCTATCTCATTCATTTATCAAAATTAGATGAATTTATAAAGGTAGATGAAGGTAGGTAAGAATATTTTCCCCGATATATCATAATATTAGATCAGAGACGTCCGCTACACAACAAAGGGACCCTTCGAAATGTCATTTGAACAAGTAAAATACTAGATTTCATTTAATCTAGATTACGAAGCTACTTTTTTTACACTAAAATATAGCGTTCAACACCCGACTATGCATATCAGCCAAGGAAAATACTTTATTTAGGCAAACTATATCATAAAGCTAGATTTTGCGCTAAACATGGCCACAGAATTTATGAACAATTTCTTGGGATCTTTAAGCATTTTGTACGGTCTATCTCGCATCAAAAGGAACCTTCTCAGCTTTATTACCGAGACATTAGGTCCAAAGTGCTCCCACACAACGTATATATGGGAGTACAGGTTTCCGTAAAATATACCGGAATATCACATTTTAATAGGTAATCTAGCGTGATGTTTGTATTATAAATCTTTTAATAAAGTCACTGGATTTAGGACGATTTCTACAGCTTTTATAAGCATTTTAAACACATCGCATAAATTTTATGAATAGCACAAAATATTATCGCATTATCAAAACACGACAAGGAAGATTTTGAATTACTCACGGTTTTTCTTCGATCAAACCTTGACGTGACCTGGCCGGTGAACGTCCACTGCTGGACCAGGACCCTTCCAGACAGCCAGAGCAGAACGAACGGTCTCGAACCGTCCGCTTAGGCACAGGCCTGCGCCCGGCTGGAGGAGTGCCCACTGCTGGACAAAGCCTTCGCTCAGGACGCCGGTACAGGACGACAGGCCATGAGTCGTCCCTCCAGCATCCCGCGCCTTGTTGATGATTGCCCACAACTGGACATGGTGGCCTTCCCTACAGTCGCGCTGACCGAAACGTTCCTCGAGGAATCGTGGGACGCCCGAAACCGTAAGATTCTGTGCTCGCGGGCAATCTGGACGCACACGTGTTTAGCCGCCGAAATCACGAAAACCGAACGTACCGAAAGATTGAACGAATTTAAATTTACGCACCGCGCAATATATTAAAAAAAAGCTTAAAGAGAAAGATCGCTCCGCATTCGGGCAGAGTAACGTTGTCGCGATGAAATTCAAATAAAAAGGTGGGGCCTCAGGGCAGCGTTCTTGCTTTTATACACTCGAAGTCCCCCCGCCGATGACGCAATATCGCATTCAACCTAGCTGATAACGCAATAACGAATTCGGTTCGGCATACATTGATGGTTTACTAGCAAATTGAATGTCGCCACCCGCGCGCTGGCACGCAATAGTACGCTACCTCCTCAGTCGGCCGGCGCCAGCCAGTCTGGGTTTTTGAAACGAAGTATCTTTTCACCTGAAAACGAATCCTATGCATTCTTCTGAATATGAAAACGTGTTAATTAAGCTCAAATTCATAGAACTAAATGTCTAAATTAAGTTTGAAATGGGTTTTAGTATGTCTTTTTCGATCCGAAACTACGATTCTAATCCATCCAGCTGATTTTAAGTTCTAAACGAATCTTTCCTTTTTATTAGAATGCCTTATCATAGTTTGACTTTACAACAAGTTATTTGGGTATTTTTAAATTCAATTTAATCGGAAATGTGTTTGATCAAAAATTTATCTAGACACGCGGTAGCGTGTCAAAGCCAAGTTCAAAGAGAATATTAGTTACATTAACCTAAACTTGAATATTTCGGAATCGCTGACGGCCAAACCGTCACAGCCAACCCCCAAAATTTGTGCAGAAGCTATGTGCCGCCCGGAGCAAATTTTCACCGTCTCATTCCGCAAATATTCACTCTTAAAAAGTCTAAACTAAACTCAAACTAAATTTATTAACTTTTAACCCATACCTGTAACGTTGATATGAGGTGTAAGTTTTAAACCAAAGGACAAATGTCTTCAACCTGAATTCAAGAGTCAGACCACTGACATATTGCTCATCTTCCAGTCCATACCGAGTACAAACGAACTCCACTCAATACAAGGAGCTTGGGTTGTGAATCCAGCCTGCCCTAATGACAACATAAAGTCATTTCACCTGCTGAGCAAATCGTTATTTTTGTATTTCAACTCCAGGATAGACATATATGTCCCTGTTAGAGTAAAGTCAATTCTAGTGGCTGCAAGGTAGAACCGTTCTTTGACCAATATTCCCAATCTAAAACTTGATTCTATATTGCTTTCCTTCATCCTTTGGAGCATGTGCAGTGTAGGGTTTTGCATTTGAGCTGTGCCCACTGGTAGAGTAAAAGTAATTTACAGGCTGTATAAACACTCCTTCTGGACACCAGAATAAACATCGCTTCCAATGTCCTCCAAGAAACCTAACACCTAAGATCCCATAAATTACTTTTTGTAAGTGTATTGTGTACAGGTCAACCGTCAATAAATTTTGCTCCACTGGTTGAGTATCCATTGGTTCATTGCAACCCTCCATACTATTAGTCTTTTTATACATCAATCTCATATTCATCCGTCATAGTCATAGTCATCCAACCCAAAACAAATTTTCTTTCATCATCTTCATACTACCTTTCTCACCTTACTCTCCGTCCTCCTTTACGCTGTTACTACGAACCACTGGGGACCAATGAAGCGCAAGAGAATAAATTATATTTCGTCGCTTCATTCGAAGATATAGTTTGTTTACAAGTAGGAATATAATAACGATCGAACTTCACTCCTGGAGTTCGTTTGATCATCTAATATTTGATTATGCTACTGAGTAAAAACCGCCAAGGCAAACGCACAGGCGCTGCGCAAAATTAGTTTAAATTTCCCAAAACTAGTTGATTATATTAGTCTATTTTAATGTCTACTGATGCAATAATTCACAAGAGAGAAACACAACACCAATTGTAAATTTACCCCATCAACCCTCGATTTACACCGTACAAAATTTATTTAAAATGGAAGAAGTATTTTGCCAGGAAAGTTGGGAATACGGCTATAAGTCCATCCACAAAGCAAAATGATTCCTAAGAAAACATATTTCTTTCCAAGGACCTACGAGTCGGTCCCTCAAAGATCCCTTCAAATAAAACTCCTCGTCAACTTGTCGCAACGGATTACTCACGTGTAAACAAGTCGTCTTGCACAATACTTTAAAGGTGAATCATCGAACTCTCTCTCAAAACCTTCATATTGAGCTCTATTTACGCAATCAAAATTGTTTAATGACACTTCAAACGTGATGGATTTTCTCATTTTTCACATTGGGCAACTGAATCTCCAACACAATCTAGGTGTCTACATTGGTAAATTATATAACTGACCGAGAATTTGACTATGATTTACGAAATT
Source organism: Athrips mouffetella (assembly GCA_947532105.1). Taxonomy (NCBI): domain Eukaryota; kingdom Metazoa; phylum Arthropoda; class Insecta; order Lepidoptera; family Gelechiidae; genus Athrips; species Athrips mouffetella. The sequence continues at coordinate 26,737,429 of OX383965.1, forward strand.
TTTACTATTTAATTGAAATTCACTGTTTACCTGAGCCATCATTACCTGCCCACAGCGGAGCTTACTCGTACCTAAACAGCACAATCCAAAAAAAATTTCAAAAGCCTCTACACAAAGCTAAAATTTATCACAAAATATAATAAGAGAAGAAAAAAATTAAAAATATTTACCTAATAAAATTCAGAAATGTGTATGCTCTAGATGAGCTGTCCTCCGAGTAAAATAAAAACAAGACCCTAAAATGAAGAATTTGAATAATACAGCTAATGTTTCCCGAATCACGAAAGGTATACAAAATCCCTCGCCCCATCTAAGAAAAGGTACGCTTAAGATTACCTAAGAACTTCCGGTGACATTATAACTCCAGCTCCTGTACTAATAAAATTTATAATTACGCATACGTGCCAATGTGTCTTGCGCATCGTAACTAACGCATAGTCTTACACACACCAATACCTTACTCCTTACACCCTACGCTACGTATGCCGAAGGGAGATACTTATCATTTAGAGAAATTGGAACGAATTATTCCCGTTAGTTTTCCTTAAATCTATTTAAAGTACTATTTGATAACTACAAATGCCTGCTATCAATACGCTGCTTCGAAAATGATTTAACTTTTTGAAATCTCTGAAATTTTTAAAAATTCGGAACTTAAAAAATTAGGAACTTTTTGAAAATTAGAAACTTTTTGAAAATTAGAAACTTTTTGAAAATTAGAAACTTTTTGAAAATTAGAAACTTTTTGAAAATTAGAAACTTTTTGAAAATTAGAAACTTTTTGAAAATTAGAAACTTTTTGAAAATTAGAAACTGAAAATTAGAAACTTTTTGAAAATTATAAACTTTTTGAAAATTAGAAACTTTTTGAAAATTAGAAACTTTTTGAAAATTAGAAACTTTTTGAAAATTAGAAACTTTTTGAAAATTAGAAACTTTTTGAAAATTAGGAACCTTTTGAAAATTAGGAACCTTTTGAAAAGGAACTTTGAAAATTAGGAACTTTGAAAATTAGGAACTTTTTGAAAATTAGGAACTGAAAATTAGGAACTGAAAATTAGGAACTGAAAATTAGGAACTGAAAATTAGGAACTGAAAATTAGGAACTGAAAATTAGGAACTTTGAAAATTAGGAACTTTGAAAATTAGGAACTTTGAAAATTAGGAACTTTGAAAATTAGGAACTGAAAATTAGGAACTTCGAAAATTAGGAACTTTTTGAAAATTAGGAACTTTTTGAAAATTAGGAACTTTTTGAAAATTAGGAACTGAAAATTAGGAACTTTGAAAATTAGGAACTGAAAATTAGGAACTTTGAAAATTAGGAACTTTTTGAAAATTAGGAACTTTTTGAAAATCAGGAACTTTTTGAAAATCAGGAACTTTTTAAAATCAGGAACTTTTTGAAAATCAGGAACTTTTTGAAAATCAGGAACTTTTTGAAAATCAGGAACTTTTTGAAAATTAGAAACTTTCTGAAAATGTATTTTGGAAATTTAATTTAAATTCGGATCTTTTTGTAAATTCGGATCTTTTTGGAAATTCGGATCTTTTTGGAAATTCGGAACTTTTTTGAAAAACAACCTTTTTTTTTTTTTTTAACAACTTTTTTTTTTTGAAAACTGAATTTTTTTTTTTTTTTTTAAACAAATTTTTTTTTTTTGAAAACTGAATTTTTTTTTTTTGGAAAACAAACCACTTTTTTTTTTAAAGGGCGGGATCTTTAAAATTATGTGCACTTATTTATTCATTTAAGTAATCTTACCCGCGAAAATATATGCAACGTTTGATCTTGAAATGTGGCAATAATGATCACTTATTAATAAAAGGAAATTCCTTCCTACAGACCTAAGGTTATGCACATTGAAAATTAGAAATTAGTGCATTATGCGTAGAGACCATTCTAAGGTCCTTAACCTATTTCATCATTAAAACAAAATGCCTTATGCCCACAAAATAGCAGACCGTATAAGTCAAAGAAGGTTTTAATCTAACCAATAAGTAAATATGAGAAAGAACTAACTGTATAATTCCATATTCCTACAACCGAACGACGTTATGTTACGAAATTACTAACCTAAAAATTTAAAACACAAGTGACGAATGTATGACAGTGGTTATGTACGTATGATGTATGATAATGATCTACGTTTACTCCGTTAATTATCCGTTTAGCATGATACCTAAAATGTTTTATGTAAGCTATTAAATTGTGTATCGTGTAATCGTGCCGTATGTATGTATTTATGCTTACTTACAATTAGCTAAAACAAAACTTTCACACCCTTTCTCGGAAAATGCAGCGAAATGCCTAAGATTATCTATTAACCCAGCTCAAATATGCCCATCTATTAACGAACCGAAAAACAAAACACATTCTCATTGTTAATATACGATGTAGGTGAATGGATTATGACAACGTGATAAAAATATTATATGAAGACATGTAAAAATAAAGTTGTTTTGTTTTGTTATGTTTTATAACCTAAGTCAACCCCCAGACCTCACTACGTCTCTTATTCTACAGTAATATGGTGACGTCACAATTGTACACTCGGCAGCAAGTAAGGATAACCAAAGCAGTAAAAGTAAGTTAAAGTAAAAATGAAAAATATCTACATTGTAAGCGCTAACAAGATACGCAGTCGAACGCACAACAATACCAAGAAAAAGAATTCTAACACCAGGCTAGTCAGGTCGGTCGATGACCTTACCTCTCATACGTAAGAAGAACGGGTATAATTTAAGCATAGTTAATCTTCGAACCCCAGCATTAGACTAGCCACTTTTATTTAGTAAATCACTCAACGCAAAATATTTTTTTATGCTAATAAATCAACGGATACTTTAGTTAAAGAGGATAAGACTTAAAATATAGAATTCCCTACTGTATCTCGAAGGAAAGGAAACTTTCAGTCACCCAACCACAACTGAGTTCACGAAAGACCGTGGCGATTCGTAAATTTAACAAGAATTGATTAACTTTTGGATGTGTTATGATTTTTTTCTTCTTAAACTAACCTATAACCTAAGCATTCACTTCAGTATTGTATGTGGTTTCCACCGCGCACCTCACGTTATTGAAAACCAACTGTAACCGCAAACATGACTATAAAACCTGGTATTGTTTCGTGAACTCACAATATCGTTCCACCGCTCCTAGTATAGTAACCTCACGAAAAAGTACACAAAGTGTTTTAATTCTTACCCACTATAGTTTTAAACTGGATGTTCATAAAATTATAGGCCCTATTAAAGCAGATTACGTCTACTGTCCTATTATCGTAGAGAGCTTAACCCACTTCCTTAAGCGCGACAACCCTTCATCTTACTCGTATTAGAACATACCATATTATCAAGGTTACAATACCCACATACTAATCTCCTAGTAAGCTTATAATAATAGTGTATTCCCTAAACCCAATCACAGTCTTCCCCCCAACCCCCCGTAACGAGTAGTGTCCTAACATTTAACAACTATAGAGGTATCTATGACCTACTAGGAATGAAATGTAAACAAACGAACCTATTCAAACCACGAAAGCAAATGTAAATAGCTACTGTAATGTAAATAGCTAGTGAATATAATGTTTTCACAATTCAGTTAACAAGAGTATTTTTCACCTAAATAGCATGTTTGGATTCATCGCATCCCCACAGTGTGTATGACCACATCACCTTAGCGAATTGAAATAATTTGTTAACCTACAATATGGTATTTAGATAAAGTTTGCATAAAGAGGAAATAAATCACTATAGTTTATACCTACCTCACACCTACCTCAGAAGACACAAATGAAAAAGTTACAACGAATAAATAATTTAAATAAATAAATAAATAAATATGAGAGAGAAAATTATGTCACGAAATATTCAAGAAATATTTCAGTTCGATTTAATTGTTTGTTGTTTCGCGAAATAGCCCAATGACCTAACATTGATATGGGTTTTCCTTTCTTGCTCGGACCCGTATGGAGGAAGTTATGTTAAGTATGGGGTGTCAGGTATGACCACGAAAGGTAAAATAACACTAAACCTACCTTAAAATTATTAACCATGATAATATTGTACGAAACCAAGGCATATATCACATGAAAGTTGGTTTCAAAATCCTAACCAGGTACTAAAATAAAAGTGTGATATGGAAACTTACATTCGTAAAAATTTTGTGGAATGGTTGATAAAATTAGTGAAAATTTCACTTAACACACTTTATTGCAGCCGCAACATGCAGTGATGTGTTTTTGTTCACAAAATTATGCATACAATCACCAAATAAATTTAAAAGTTTGAAGTAAATTGGAATGGTTCTGTTAGTCTAGAAAATTCGTAAAACTTTCATAAAACTTAACAAAAAATGCAATATGTCTTTGGAAAAACTCATCCTATACTAAAATTAACCAAAACTTAGCTAATATTACGAGTAATTATCTAAAAATAAACTAAAAACGTAACCGCAAACTCTTTGTTTACTTTTTAATGTTGACGTTTATAGTGTTGTCCCGGGAAGACCGAACTTCATCCGAATATCCGAACGGAATGTCTTATGTCAACACGATGACTTGAGTCAGTTCCGTATAACCAACGAAGGAACGGCACTACGTGGATTGTTCCTAATAGTACCACTATTCGACGGAAGATGGCGTTCGGTGTACCTTGACGAGACGACCTTCTTGAAATTTAAAACCACCACCGAATCTTCTGTATGTATGATGATGAAAATATTTTACACAATACCACCCATTTTCAAAGTAAGTTTGGACCTCTAAAATATACGTCAAATCGATTCTTGGCATACCTTACTAGATTCCTAGGTGCGCGTACAACTCACTTTAACTGCAATCCTAATTACAAAAGTGCTAGGCAACAGGCTGTATGGCGAAAGGCTTCAGCCTGCCCAAAAGAACGGAACGCATATAAAATAACCCAAGGAGGTTTAAGTAGTAGCTCTTTCAGCTAAGGAGGGAGCTATAAGCGTATCACTTTCTTGCGAGGGACCTCTATACTAAAATGTATGGATTTTTATCAAATCCTAACTTTTATCCTTCTCTCTGAGAAACATGTGACTTGGGACTAACCAATGTTACTACCACAGTTCCTCTGGCGAAAACACCCACCATTCAGAAAAAAAAACGGTGCTAAAAATCACGCAGAAAATGGCTATTACTTACGGATCATTTACGCTTCCGTTCTTAGTACTAATGATCAATTCACAAGTAAAAAAGATATATTTTCACTTTCGCAAACAAAGTTTAAAATATAGATTTTTAAAGATTTCTTGATTTTTGTAAAACTTCACTGAGTTTTTTTTTGACCGACTAGTATGGGCGACAGTGAGACGCTTTACACTTCACTAGTTCATACAGAATATGTATATGACGGACTCTATAGTTTTTTTTTTACTCTGAGAAATAACCGGTTCATTCATTCATTCACCCGTCATCCGCGCCCCGACCGTTCAGTATTTTTAGGGTTCCGACACAGTTGCCAAATAATGAAAAACCCTCACAGTGCGACCTCGTCCGCCCGACCCGCTCGTCACAATCGATTATCTCAGCAACCACTCACGCGATCGACTTGAAACTTGGAACAATTTCGGAACATAATTACCCGACTTAAAAATAGAAGGTAACCTTACCACTATTATCATAATTGGTAGCCAAACAAGGGGTCAAAACTTGAAGTCTTTGCTAAAAGATACGAAGGTGCCCCACTAATTATACAATCCAAATAGCTGTACTATTTTACCACTCTTTAGACTTAAGTTACTACCGGAAAAACGTCAAAAAACAAGATAACATCCCCTTACTTCCGAAGATTGGAAAACGGAAAATCCAAACTAATCACTGTCCCTAGAGCTTCATGTTTAATCTTACGGGCAAAATAAAGTTACCAAATAGCACAGTTTCCCTTTTTTTTCTCCTTGGAAATATGCAAATCTCCTGCCAGAAACCAACCCAGCTCCGCGGTCCCAAAAATGTACCCAACTGTCTTAAAAATAAATATCCCAGGTATACGGAACCCTCGGCGCACGAGTCAGACTCGCAGCTTGACAGCTTTTATGTTCCTTCACGCGTGAGTGAGTGAATGACTCCCTGACCAACGAATGACCCGGGACGAACGAACGAACGAGCCGCTCGCGATTTTTTGCCTGTCAGGCGACAAGTGACGGATGAAGTCATATCGAAAAAATAACCTCTGAAACTATGACTTTTAATGAGATGCTATTTGGAAGCTTGTAATGGTAAGTCCTATATAAATACGTAGCAATATCCATAACTTACATAAGTAATAACGCAAGTATACCTAACTGATATTCGGACTTGATACGTAAATTGAAAATGATCAGTTTTGTTTTCAAGAAGTCATGGGTACCCAAAATGGATCCTAGATCATAGGTTTATTTAAATTGGAAAACTTTAGGCTATGTGGTCCTTGTAATAACCCTCAAATTTTGTTTGTTTTACAGAATGACTACACCGGAGGAACAGTCTACCTACTGGTACAAAGAGCAATGTTCCTGTTGTCAACTAAGCATACCTGTAGAAGAACAAGGACCCTGAAGTGCCCTGATTCTCAACGCATACCTAGTTTTAGGCCTAAAGAAGCTTAAACCTGCGACCCCCCGTTTCAAATTAACTTGCTACAGTGTTAAGTGAAAATATGCCAATCAAATCAAATCAAATCAAAATCGTTTATTCATTGTTGGATATTAAAATCTCTTAATGACGTCAGCTAAACAATAAAACAGTGATATAACCTTTGCGCAAAAATAAGTGAGAATAAAATTAGAATATGTATAACTGTCTATTATGAAGAGTGAATAAGATACACAACATAATTATAAAGTTAAGCGTGTGTCAGTACAGAAAAAGTCAGAGTGTCTCCCGAACGGATAGTCGGCTCGCCTATGGCGTGCGCCCGTTCAAGCTACAAGCAAGGACTTAGCCTGATGTGGCCAGCTCCTCAGGTATTCCCCGAAGGAGGTATCGCCGTAAAGTCTGTAACCATCACTAAATTGATCGGCCCTTGAAATGAATTCCAAGTTTAACCCGAACAACTAGTAACGGCTATGAGTGTCCGTGTCCAGACACATGTCAAGTGTAACTGTAACCTAAATGTAAAGGCAGCTATTGTGTTATGTCATGTATAGTATTTTGTAAGTATACTGTTAGTGTGTTGTGTTTGGTTATACATAAAAGGTTTAAATATTTTATAAATTGTGTGAGACCCTTATTTCTTGAAATTTTACCTATGCATAGTAACAGAAACTTAAGTAACAGTACTAATATATCAATAAATATTTAAAATAGAAAAATAAGAGGCTGCTGTTAACAATAATATCCATAGTAACCTAGAAATTCGAATCCGTGGTTCACGGCAACAGATTGTAACGACCCTACCCTACTCCTGACTTCACATCATGACTCACGGCACCAGACTGTAACGCTCCTACCTACCTAACTTGATCCTACCTAACTCCCCTCTTACTATAACTAACTTGACTTACTTGCTAAACGAACACGGCCTAACCTGTTTTTTTTTTGTTTTAACTTATTAATTTAAATCAAACGCATAGAATAAGAAAATAGCAATACCTAAAAATTGTTCCCTACTATTCAACCCTGTTATAATAAATAATTTGGCTTGTGATCGAACTAGTGGCTTAAGACCTAACGCTATGTCTGAAGATATTGCAACAATGACCAAAAGTAAAAATAACACGGGAAAAGTACACACAACAGGTTAAAGATTACAAGGTTAAGTTAAATAGGTATATGAGACGATAAGTGGAAAAGGGTAAATTAAACAATTACGTAATAAAAGGGAAAGTAAGTCAAGAGGCTAGTATTATATTGTTAGTCTATGTGGCCCTGTTCAGGGGGAGGGCCCCCCTCCTCCGGACCCTCCAGTAGGTCTCATACCACTTGCGGACGACCTCCCTCCGAGACTGCCCCCAGGTATGCCTGAGTTTTTACTCTATTCACATACATACCTTTATAACATTAATATTTTATAATGATAGTAAGGGAACTTTTATTTCCAAGTCAAATTCAGTTTGTAAGTAGGTTAGTAAATTGTACAGTCATAACTAAAGGGAAGGAGGAGACAAATTCCGGACTCATCCTGCAATCCAGAATATAAGGATATATACATAGATATAGGATATCGTTTTTCTTACAGCAAAACAAACTCGATGGACGGGGCCTTAGGATGATCGACTACTTACTTAGACAATTTACATTTAATTTTAAGTCGGGATAGTAAGTCAGGAGTCGCCTTAACTGCTAATCAACGGTCAGCATTATTAATCTTAGCCCAATCTGAACAATGAAGGAATCGGTAAAATATAAGTGATTTAGTTCTTGTTTCGAACCCGAGAAACATTATTTTAGGATCTCGCTAGGATCAAGGAATGTTACTTATCTTTCCCGTCCTCTCAGCTCAATTGCATTTTATTGAGATATCATTATTTCAGTACGTCCATACGCACATCTGACTATACATTTAGTTCGAAAGCTTAATGATAATTCGATCTGCTCAATGTGGACATTTTGCCTTTACTAGTACAAAAGTGGACCACAGGCTTGCTTTTGCTTCACCTTGCAGAACCAAATATTATCAAGCATTAATTTCACTTGTAGGAAATCCTTTTTAAATTTAAGAAAAGTATGATTTAATATGTCATACTCCATCACACAGCAATTTTAGCCAAGGTAGGTAGGTACTAAAACAAGACACATTCCTATCTCATTCATTTATCAAAATTAGATGAATTTATAAAGGTAGATGAAGGTAGGTAAGAATATTTTCCCCGATATATCATAATATTAGATCAGAGACGTCCGCTACACAACAAAGGGACCCTTCGAAATGTCATTTGAACAAGTAAAATACTAGATTTCATTTAATCTAGATTACGAAGCTACTTTTTTTACACTAAAATATAGCGTTCAACACCCGACTATGCATATCAGCCAAGGAAAATACTTTATTTAGGCAAACTATATCATAAAGCTAGATTTTGCGCTAAACATGGCCACAGAATTTATGAACAATTTCTTGGGATCTTTAAGCATTTTGTACGGTCTATCTCGCATCAAAAGGAACCTTCTCAGCTTTATTACCGAGACATTAGGTCCAAAGTGCTCCCACACAACGTATATATGGGAGTACAGGTTTCCGTAAAATATACCGGAATATCACATTTTAATAGGTAATCTAGCGTGATGTTTGTATTATAAATCTTTTAATAAAGTCACTGGATTTAGGACGATTTCTACAGCTTTTATAAGCATTTTAAACACATCGCATAAATTTTATGAATAGCACAAAATATTATCGCATTATCAAAACACGACAAGGAAGATTTTGAATTACTCACGGTTTTTCTTCGATCAAACCTTGACGTGACCTGGCCGGTGAACGTCCACTGCTGGACCAGGACCCTTCCAGACAGCCAGAGCAGAACGAACGGTCTCGAACCGTCCGCTTAGGCACAGGCCTGCGCCCGGCTGGAGGAGTGCCCACTGCTGGACAAAGCCTTCGCTCAGGACGCCGGTACAGGACGACAGGCCATGAGTCGTCCCTCCAGCATCCCGCGCCTTGTTGATGATTGCCCACAACTGGACATGGTGGCCTTCCCTACAGTCGCGCTGACCGAAACGTTCCTCGAGGAATCGTGGGACGCCCGAAACCGTAAGATTCTGTGCTCGCGGGCAATCTGGACGCACACGTGTTTAGCCGCCGAAATCACGAAAACCGAACGTACCGAAAGATTGAACGAATTTAAATTTACGCACCGCGCAATATATTAAAAAAAAGCTTAAAGAGAAAGATCGCTCCGCATTCGGGCAGAGTAACGTTGTCGCGATGAAATTCAAATAAAAAGGTGGGGCCTCAGGGCAGCGTTCTTGCTTTTATACACTCGAAGTCCCCCCGCCGATGACGCAATATCGCATTCAACCTAGCTGATAACGCAATAACGAATTCGGTTCGGCATACATTGATGGTTTACTAGCAAATTGAATGTCGCCACCCGCGCGCTGGCACGCAATAGTACGCTACCTCCTCAGTCGGCCGGCGCCAGCCAGTCTGGGTTTTTGAAACGAAGTATCTTTTCACCTGAAAACGAATCCTATGCATTCTTCTGAATATGAAAACGTGTTAATTAAGCTCAAATTCATAGAACTAAATGTCTAAATTAAGTTTGAAATGGGTTTTAGTATGTCTTTTTCGATCCGAAACTACGATTCTAATCCATCCAGCTGATTTTAAGTTCTAAACGAATCTTTCCTTTTTATTAGAATGCCTTATCATAGTTTGACTTTACAACAAGTTATTTGGGTATTTTTAAATTCAATTTAATCGGAAATGTGTTTGATCAAAAATTTATCTAGACACGCGGTAGCGTGTCAAAGCCAAGTTCAAAGAGAATATTAGTTACATTAACCTAAACTTGAATATTTCGGAATCGCTGACGGCCAAACCGTCACATCACCCACTATAAAATAATGTTCATAACATTCGGAAAAAAGTTGTTCGGATATAGCATCCAGATATGCTGAGTAACTGTCACACGGTTGTGCCGGCGGTATGTAAACCGCACTAATTAAGATTTGTGCTATACTGCCTTTATTCGACAAGGCTGTAAACTGCACTAGGACGTGGTCAAGCGCGGCGGGAAGGGGGGCAGCGGCCGAGAGCAGGCACTGTACCGGCCGCAGTTCTCGGCGGACCGCAACCAGCACCCCGCCACCGTCCCTCTTGCCGCTCGCGACTCGATCCCGGTCGCTACGAAATACTGTATACCTATTATCGATAAATTCGTTATCACCTATACTGGATACGAGCCAAGTTTCACTTAAAATAATTATGTCGTATGAGTGCGATAAAATATTCATAAATAACATGTTAAGTTTTGTACGTATACCTCCACAGTTTTGATAGTAAACTACTAACTGATTGCACTTACCTATAGACATAACTATAACTAAAACACTTTTTAAAGTGATAAAGTGAAGAATAATAATTTGAAAAAGCAGCATATAGGCGAATGGACGGCAAACCCCATTGCACCACACTACAGCTGCAAATGCATCCGCTCATGTGGGGCTGACCGTACTTATTTGATGGCGGATGGTTACGACAAAATGCATTAACAAAACAGAATAACAGTTTTCTGACCAATACCAAGCAACTAATAATTATTGTAAACAAGATAAGTGACATATAATGCGAATATTTGGTGTAGAATAATTTTACTTTTTGTTTAAGTGAATAATTGTAAATGAATATTATTGAACTGTAATGAGATATTGAGGATATACGTTCTAGAGAGAGGCAAACCACAAAAAGTCGTAAAGTTATAGTGATATTATTTCTAAAATGGTTTTTAATATGATGATAAATTTTATTACTGTACAATAATATAAATTCAAGTCGAAGTAATAATACAAATATTGCATGTGGGTAGCTGGGAATAATTGAATTGCTCGTAATTTCCATAATATTTCGTTTCAATTGAATCTGTAATTTAACAAACAAAGTGAATTGAAGCAGAAATAAAATCATAACAAATGTAACAAAGTATTGCATGTAGGTAGCTGTAGGTAGAAAAATTTATCATGGTTTCTATAATAATTCGTGTCAATTGACGCTTCAATTTACATACTGTATTATTAAAATAGAAAATTAAAGCAGCATAATAAAAGTGAGGGTTTAAATATGACGCTTCGGACCTTTTAGAATAACAATAACACATGGCGCAAATACGTGTAGCAACTTCAATACGCACAGAGTAATGAAAAGAACCGAGTAAAAGTTCACACATAGATGTAGGAGTTTGCTTTGAGTCAGTTGACAAGTGTGACATACAAAGAACCAAAAATAAGCACGTTAATAAATGGATTTGATAAATTAACCTTTTACAGTAGTTTAAAGAACATGGATCACACATTATTTTAATGTTTAGTGGTATACGTTGTAACGCAAAAGTCGCAGCATTAAACCAATTATTATTCAGATGACAATGAATTCTCAATTTTGGACAGGTCACTGGCAGACCGAATAGCGATGACCTTGGATGTCTCGTTTTTGCGAGCAAGCACAGAGCCGTGTTTAATCCACACAAAGCGGTAATCATGTTTCTTCCCAAGCTCTCGAGCTTCACGAAACAGCTTTTTGTTGTCAAGTGTGAGGTGCTCATTCGCGTACACTTTCCTGGGGTCGCCATTAATATTTAATTGGGCAGTCGTGATACCTTTTGCTAATCGAAACGCCGCGAGGACATTGTCACGTTGAATACGAGAGTGAAATTTTACAATAATATTCTTCGGGTGTGAACTGGCGGCATTTGCGTGAGGCACACGGTGTATAGCAGCAATGTCGGTACGAGAGATGGGATATTGGATTGCAGTACCTAGATGTTCCATGATTGTGACCAAGTTTTCACCACGCCTATCAGGAATATTGCCTATTTCAATATTGTTTTGACGGGCTTGTTGCTCCAGTGACTGGATTTTCGATTCAAGCACTATAATGTTGGCCACATTGTTCTCGATGGCGGAGACCTTGTGTTGTAATTGGCTCACTTCTTTTTTGGTGTCATCAACTGCAATTTTCATGTCATCAAATTTATGGCTTACGAATTCGACAGATTTTCTTAGCTCTGAGAAGTCACTTACGATTCTGTTGAATTTTTCGTCTTGCTTCATACACCAGCCTTCTAGTAAACGCAGTATTTTTCCTTCGAATTGCAAAAAATCGTTTCGATACGTGTCAGGAAAACTATAGGTACAATTGGGGTCATTCTCTCGGGCAAGATGTGCTTGACCTTCAGTGTGTGGTTTCCTCGACTTCAAGCGCTGCTGATTTACGTAATTTAGAGGAGGCGATTCGCTTTCCTTGAGAGGACTATCTTGAGAAGGAATTACAGGTGAATAGTACTTTTCTTTCGGTGAAGAAAACTCGTCTGATGAATTGGCACCGTCTATAGACATGTCGCCGTCAGTGAGATTCGAAGTCATTACACAAATCACTATGTTTACTCTGTATCACAAACTACTCTGCGCGCAACGCGGTGACGTATCGTATCGGGCGAACGACAAGTTGTAGTGCTAGTGAGAACTGCGATAAGCACACTGCGTACGAGCGCTCTCAACGCTGGCGCGAGACGGAATGTATTGGGCTTCGTATCAATGGATAGGGAACGTTTCTGCCCGAGAACAACATGACGTTTGACTTGAAGAGAGTGAAGGAAGGGGCAGTGAGGCTAAAGGGGGGTGCGTGGCCGTGAGTCGGAGCTTGTCGTGCTCGTGACTGTAGCTACCTACATACACGTTATACATCCATTCAGGGACTCTTTCGTAACGGATCGTTGATCCATGGAAAAACTTGTTCAGATTCATGAAGGAAATTTAGGATTATTAAACCATTTTTATACAGTTTCATTTATTAATTTATTTATTTCATTTAAGTACAATACACATTGTGTTGAAAATATGGATAAAATTAATTAAAATTATACTTACATAACAATACAAGGTGTAAGGAAAAGTACCGATTTTCTTTTGACCATATGTTGTGTAAGTAGAATAAAGGACATAAAACATATTAATAATAATAGAATTGCATACAATTAAAATACATCCTATGAAAAAAAAGTCAAGTTGCCAACCCTATTCCAAGAATCGTAACGCGCACCCGCCGCCATGAACTAAAGAACTTCATATTCACTAGCGTGCAACAGAGATAAGAGATAGGAAAATACGTAAGGACGACACTTGAGGCAAATACTCACGCTTTCATGATGCCCACGGCACAGGGTAACCTAGTGTGGATGTCAAAACACATTACTCAGCATAATTTTATACAGTAAGCATATGGTGCCTATAATAAATATGTTTGTAATAACCTTGTTTGTAAACTTTTAATAAATATATGTCGTAGAGCGAATCTCATTTCGAATTTCCCGCGGTATTTTCAAAGACAAACGTTCGTGCCAGCAGCACCCATGCAGTGGCCCAAGCACAACGAAGCTACGCCAAACGTCAAATTAGTACTGAATTTCCGTACCAGTGTAGATTCTCGATGTTGGACGATGATGTTGGCAATGATGGCTTTATTTAGATCGTGAGGTTGGTACTACTACAACGAATAGCGCGTAAAGGGGCGTGGTTTGTGTCAGTTTAGCCAACACGTAGCAAAGTGAAGACGAGGCCGCCATTTTCAACAGCTCATTCTTGTTCGAGATTTTACCACGTCAAGTTCTAAAGTCATAGTTGGCCGCGAGATGAAGCCTGCAGCCGCTGGCGGATGAGCCGTGGCAATTCTGCGATGACAGGAGCGACCCTTTAACGACAGCTAAGTGTTTATAGTCTTGTCTGCTTCTAAACTGTGATATTTTAGGTTATGATACGCGAATACCTTTTGTGATAGTAAAACACGGTGCACTGTGAGTTTGCTGCAGTAGAACATGTGAATAGAATCTTAGAATAAGCCTCCAACGTTTGGAGTTTGCAGGATTGTGGCACTTAGTTAATCTTAAAATAAAACAACAGGTGGGACGACGAAACCTGCATACCGCTGTGGTTACCGACGACGTGATAGAAGAGAATACCGTATGAGAGGTCAATGGCAAGTCAGGATGAATGATCGTTATGCAAGTAAGTCACACTCGATTGAATTAGGCGATTGTCAAAGATGTTATCGATGTCCACTACCAATAGTTCGGCCAATATCGTGTTCTCTGCTATTCCTGATGTCTATCCCTTGCCCACATAGTGCCATCCCTCTTCCGCCCCAGTTCGTGTCTTCGACATATATTTGATTTGATTTGATTATCGGTGCGATAGTCTTGAGTCTGGTGAGGGTTGATACCATTAAATTTTAATATAAATTTTTCAAATCTGTTTTTTTTATTTATTTTTACTAATTAAAGATGCTTTTTGTTCTTTATTCTACTTATAGAACATATGGTTTAAACGAAATTGGTACTTTTCCTTACACCCTGTATAACTAAATAGCCTAAAACTATAAATAAAATACCCATCTTATATGAAAAATTCAAAACGAAAATTTCAAGCATTATTGATTAAGATTATAAAACATGTTAAAATTTCATTTTCTTACAAACACTTAAATAATAAACATTAACAAATGTTTATGTTACACGTTGTACAAAAATTTAACTTCTTATTACTCATTAAAATCTTTAACTGCGTAGTACACGCTATAACCTTAATAACCCGTGTAAAATACCCTAATCTTTTACCAAGGCTCGCATGGTTCTACCCCATAACATTGGTCTCTGCTATTACAACTCATATGTGAGCTCTATATAAATTAGAATTTCCGTACCATTCTGCTTAGGGTTGTCAAATGAAAGATATAGGGTTGATCGGGTCTGTTCCTGGACGCTATTCCAAGCTCGACTCAAAATTTTTCGTTATCAATTATAGTTAGGTTCATTAGAAATGATTTACATAGTAAACAATCAGTGCGGTGGCCTTTAGAATGACACCGCTACTCATCTTGTGATTTAGGTCTTTTTACTAACTTAAGTCTTCTTCTTCGTGAGAAGGGAACTTCACAAACTTAGTAACGCGGTCCTAAAAATATACATTATTGATTCTAAAAGTACTATAATATAACTCGCACTTGACCGGATTTTACTCAATATTTTTTTTTTGCAAAATTTGCTTGTTATCATGATTATAATTATTGGGCTCCGGCAGCAAAATCAATGGAAATTCACGCTGTGTGCAAAAAACAAGAACGTGTTAAGGGTTTGAGTGTCAAAAACGCGTTGTACAACTGCGAATCAACTTCCTGGTACCAATAGTCACATGTATTTGACATTAATCAAGAGGACTATTATGGTCTTTAACGTGTCATATGAGGTCAAGTAGTGCAGTCAGAATAAGGAATTGTCTAAACAGTCACTAGAAGAAGTGTGGCTCATGTTACAATCGCCATAGCTACCATGGCTACCACGCTTGTCATCTCTCAATTTTGTAGCACTCACACTATATCTTTGATGAGTTAAGATAAATTTTTATCGTTCTGAAGTTTTACTCACTGTTAGTTGAAAAAAGATATACTTAAGTGTTTTTATTGACACCGAAATTAACAACAAATTATTTTAAAGGAGTATTTTTTTATGTAACCTAACTGGCAGTTAGTACACTTAATTTTTAAGTTAAACATTTATTTTTGTACTACTTAAGTAGCAACCCTACGTGTGCCACGTAGGTAACCAAGTATAGTGCGATGTGGTGGTCAAATGGCTCAGCGTGACGTCACACAAATTTACGGTAGCCACATGTAAGTACTTCCTGTCATATGGCCTCTGTTATACAGAGCCTTACTTTATGGTTTCTGTTACACCCAGATAGCCTTACTTAGCCTTTGTTATTTAGACACACGAGAGTGTGCCAGCCAAGTTCCAAAAGGAAAAGAGCGACGCAAAAGCCATGACAAAAAAATGGACCACTGATGTCTAATTTGATTTAGAACAATAGGTATAGTAATGATGAAAGTAAAAAAGGCATTTCCATACTCTAACATACTCTATTTCCATACTTTAAAAACATCTTATTTTTTGTTTTCTTTAACAAATATTGACAAGGCATATGAATAAAAGCGTCAAACTTAGAGTGATTGTGGTGCAAGAAAAACAAATTATCCTGGTTACAAGCGAGTTGAACTCTACGCAATTTGGAATAGGGGAACACTTTAACATAATTTTTAAGGAAATAGTTATTTGTTATGCTAGGCAGCAAAAGGGTTATTTGGCGCGAGTGCCTTGTATTGAAACCTGAGCAAGCGAAGGATTCTAGGATTGAACCACGAGCGAAGCAAGTGGTTCAAAAGAAGAATCCTGAGCGTGGCGAAGGTTTAAAGGCACGAAACGTAAAATAACTTTGCTGCCGAGCGAAACACAAAATTTTTCACCTCATTAAAGCGAGGAAATGTTAACATAATGCAAGAAAATGCAATTCAATAATAAAAAATAAGCGTTTAATTATGTACTCATACGTTTTTACGTAAGGGCATAACATGTTGGTACTGACGGCAGCAAGCAAGTGGAAACATAACCAGTATAAGCTGAACCAGCGCTTCGCCACAAACCTCCGAAACCAGAGACCCGCTCAAGGACAAACACTTTTCTTAGATTAAGAATATTAGACATTTAAAATGAAATCACTACAATTAAATTATTATTATGTTTGGGACTGTTGTGCTTATGTTCGTGACTCTACCTATAAACTACTTGATAAATTTGCAGAACAAGGTTCAATTTCAATGGATTTCAATGTGGAGACAGAGGATAGAAAGTGGCAGGCGAATCTAATTTGTGTTGCGTTGATTTGGAAGTCAAAGGGCGAGTCTATTAATCTGGGCAGGAGAACAAAAAAAAAACAAAAGCCGATCGAATTTTAAATTTACTTTTCATTATTAGCCAGTACCTTACCCACCAGGCATTCACTATTCATAATACTATTTGTTTCTTTCCTATAGCTGCATCCGGCTCATCTTGAAAACGATAGTGCGTGACTGTTTTACTAGTGGCCAGTACTACAGCATGGCCAGTACTACAAAATGATAAGTACATCGAGTTCTAATTTCAAAAACCTTTTGCCCGCTAGGGGCCAAAAATTGCTTTTGGCCGCAGAATTTAACCGACAAAACAAATGTTTCCGAGCTTTGGAGGTGAAAACGTTTTTGTTTTGGTAATGTCGTTGAAATTACCACGATCACCCCCAGTAATTTAAAACTACCACTGAAATATCTTCTAATACCTGTTCGCGAGTCCGATCCGCACTTAGCTAGTTTTTATCTACAAAGAATTATAGCCAAATTTACACGAGACGAATTTCCAGTCCCCAAGCAAAACTGATATCACTTTGACACAGTATCTTTTCCTCCCGAACCGACCGGTACCCCATCATATTATCGTCGTTGTAAATTCAGATCATATCTGCAAATGGCACGATGTAGCCCCTACTAAGTGCTGCCTATCGCCACTAGAATTTACGATGGGAGCGTAAGTGCTTCCTGTCAAATATCATCGTAGGAGATACGAGTTTGGGATCAGTCCCTTTGCCGGGTCAATTTAGAGTATTGCTATGACGTGGTGACAAGTTAGCTACTGTAGGTAATTGTTACGAAAGCTAAGCGAATTTGGCAGTAATCAGACCCCGGAAGATTGGTCCCTAGTGGCATAAGAACTGCGTTTCTGTGCTTCGTATTTTACGTTAAGGTGTTTGTTCCGGCTCATGCCGTTATTAAGCTCAATTTAGCGGTCTAAAGACTCAAAAAACAGATTCAGATTATTTATTCATAACGAGCGTTGCACGTCAAGTATTAAATTGTATACTTAGGTATACAATACAAATAATTAAACATTTTTACATATTAAATTAATATGACAACATAACAATTTTCATAATTAATTACTTAAGGGTAGACCCATAAACTCTAATAGGCTATAAAACCTGTTGGCCAGGAGCCATACTTTTTGACAGAAACAGAATTATTGATCACCATCCTGTAGGGACCAATGAATTAACGTGCTTTCTGAAGCACAAGCTTCAAAGCTAACCACTGCCTTTACTAAATAAAATCACAAAATCATTTAATTGCTAAAGATAGCAAAAAATTCATTTTTTAATTAAGATTAATTAGAAAGTGTAGTAAAACTAAGTAGGTAGAATATACATTATTATTCCAAGTTTGTAATCAATTTAAAAATAATAATATATCGAGAATTTCTTGTGCTGTTGTTGTTGTGAATACCTTTTCTTCGCTAAGCTGTACCGTCGTCTTTTAAGTTAGAACAAATGGAGTTATCGTAAACTTTAACTTGATATTCGCTTCGACTTCACAACTTCTGTCGTAGTTTACACTTTGGGGCCATGACCAGGATTGCTTTATACATGGTGTTTTCACGTGGAATCTCATCAAACTCATTTGATACAACTTCAGGTATGGTATGAAGGACTCGATACTAGTATACTGTTATCATAACAACAGATTCGGAATTATATATAAATATAATGTAATGTCTGAATTTATCTAGTAATGTAAGTTAAATAATTTTTTTTTGTGGATTTAGAAGTACCAGCGTTACAGCTACTTAAAAAAAAACGGTATTAGCCGTAGCACTGTACAACATAATCTTGATCTTATTATACCAATTACCGGATACGGATGGTTGACCGCTTGTGTTATTCTTTTACAAATATGTAAGATATAGACTTTACAAACCTGTCGATTTGATAATGAATAGATAGATAAACTTTAAAAAAGGTCAAAGTAAGGCATATCAAAGCCAAGCCTAGGATTTACAAAAACTACCTAAAGTATGTTTATAGATAAACCGCCTAAATGAGTCCTCACCCGCGGGGTACAGGGGCGCGGGGGTAAGACGACAAAGGGGGAACGAAAGAGGTGCGGGCGGCGGCGGGCGGCGGGGCATTCTCATTCTCTACGCGCATCCGCCCCCCGCACCTGCCCTTGTACCCCGCGGGCGAGGACTCATTTAGGCGGTTTTACTATAGCTGTGACTATAGTAACAGACATCCCGAGGCAAAGCCTTACGTAAGCGTATTAAGATATATGACATAAACTGTAAATAGAACTAAGATTATAATCAACTCGTTCTTGATTGAAAACAATAACAAACTTTGAACGCCCTGATTGGCTGCAAGAAAACCGTCTCTGTTGAGTTGACTTCAAACTCTCGTAAAACTCGTCTCAGCCGAAGTCCCGAATTACACAAGTCACAATCTTGACAAGAATATTGATGTGATATAAACAAGCTGTACAATGTATAAGCCTAACAATCACCTAATAATATTGGGTTATTTTCTGTATAATACTCAAAACATTTTCCCCAAAGGGACATGTCGACTTTTTTTGTTACTAACCTTGCTCCAGCAATACAAGCATATATGTCCTGCCGATTTGGCGAAAAGTACCAGAAACGCTATTTACCTGATACGCAGAACGACCAGTTGTAATGGATGACCAAATATTTTGTCGTGTTTTGATGTGTAAATTGTTCAGATTTAAAGGCTAGGGGTTAGAAAGTATCCCCTTCATAAGTACAAGGAAATAGTTATGAAATCCCCCAGAAAAGTAAAACTGTGGGTTTGGAATAGGTCAAGCGCAGATTTATATACGATTTTTTTAGTTATCGAAACTGCATCACGTGCTCGTCCATTTTTAAATAATATATTAATAAAATAATGATTTCGTATGCCAAAGAACTGCTTCAGAATTTTAATTAAAAAATATTAATTTATTTTTAAAGGAAATACTTTTGTTCTGCTGGTCTACTTTTGCGAAATTCGCAAACAAAATCATCATTTTGTGTAGGTGGCAAAGTCGATAACCGACCTCAAAACCCTAGAGCCAGAGTTAATGAGTATTGAGCCGTCTAAGGCCTTTGACATGGCTTTTTTATCGACGAGATTTCGTAGATAGCAGGCGGGAACAATCAACAGTGCTTTCCGAAGCACGAAATCATCTTACTTTTCATACAATCAGGAAATTTACGTTCTAGTCACTAAAATTTTTTTTGAGATTCAAACCCAGACAGAACCTTCGAGAGCCATTCTCTCTTACCACTTGACCACGCAGGCTGTTGGCGGCTGTGTAAGGAACAATATTATTTTTTCAAATAGTCTCTGAACCCGTCCACGGTTATAACATTTTATATGAATTTTACATGAACTCCGAGCTATTTTGCCAAAATTACTTTTTATTGCTTAGTCAAAGCACGACTCACGTTCTTTCCTTATTACTTGAGATTATATTGAATGTGAGAAGGCTTTTGATTTCTATATTATAAAGAGCTTGCGGCTTAATCGAGTTCTGCACTCAATCCTCTCTGAAATCGGCTTCACCTGATTTGTAAGCAAGTTTTGCGTGGCTTATGTTGGCGGGCGTAAGCTGGGACGCGGATGGCGCAGGGCAGCACAGAGCAGTATTTCTATCTTTCAGTTTTCCTCTTAATCCTATACTATTAAACGAGAAATATTTGTATATATATTTGTAATCGGTTTCTCGAAAACGGCTCTAACGATTTCGATGAAATTTACCATACGGGGGTTTTCGGGGGCGAAAAATCGATCTAGGTCTCATGTCTAGGAAAATTCGTTTTCTCCGTGTTTTCAAACATTTGCGTTTTAGACAAAAACCTACAGCGCCATCTGTTCACGGGTAGCATAGCTTGCTCACCCGATGATATTTCAATGTTGAGGCAGCTATTATAGAGCGAAGCTCGGTCGACCAGGTACTCATAATAAATCGAGAGTTAATACGCGGTCTGCCCTTCCCGGCGCCATCTACGTCTCTGCTTACGCTCACTATTTATTCTTCTTTCTTAGTAAATTAAAATTAATTTCGCCAAGTTTTGCGTGACTTATTTATGGTGGGTGTAAGCTGGGACGCGGATGGTGCTGGGCAGCACAGAACAGTATTTCAATCTGTCAGTTTTCTTCGTAATAAAGCGAGAGGGAAGACACCTTCTGCTCTGCCCTACGCTACCTGGATCTCATAATCATAATTATTTATTGCGTTCGAGTGATTGTACAGATATTAATCAAATTATAATAAGTATCACACACGAAACCCTATAAATAGGGCACTGCAAGTTATACCTATGTTCATACAATAATACACTTTAAATTAACATTATTACTTTTCTAATGAAATGAAATGAAATTTTATTTTGTGGATCATAGGTCATTGAGGTGTTACAATAAAATTTTAAATAGTTCCAGCTATGTCCCGCCATTAAGGCATACAAAAATTACTAAAAGATTAAAGTTATGTCATGTAAAATATATGTCTCCAAATAATTTATATGTCAAGTACTTAAAAAATATTATTACTACAATTATTTAAAACAAAGTATTATCATTAAAATATTCATTAAGGCTATAATAGCATTTGTCCACCAAAATGTCATGTAGCTTTACCTTAAACACACTAAGCTTATCACAGTCTCGCAGTGACTTCGGCAATCTATTAAAAATGTTTGGAGTTCTACAGTACACACTTTTGTGCACAAGTGCTGTGTTACATTTTTGAAGCCTCATTCTGTCCCTAATCCGTTCTCGATCATGAAATTCAAATAATCCTAGATTTGATTTAGCAAATACACAGCATTCATAAATGTACATACAACTTAGAGTTAGAATTTTCATTTCTTGAAAAAATGGTTTACAGGATTCGATTTTTCTCAAGTTACAAATTGACCTTATACAGCGCTTCTGTGCTCTAAATACAGACAAAACGTCAGTGGCGTTTCCCCAAAAGATCAGACCGTATCTAAGGATAGAGGCTACATATCCATGATATGCTGATAGAACGCTTTTCCTATCAACAACTTTACTTAATTTGCGCAAAGCATAAGAAGACTGACTAACTTTTTTGATAACCTCTTCAATGTGAGCTTTCCAGTTTACTTTATTGTCAATATAGAGACCTAAAAATTTAGTGACTTCAATTTCACTAATTTGAGTACCTGCATAACATATGTTCAATTTGTTAGTGAGTCGTCTTTGCTTAAAATTCATTATTTTTGTCTTGTCAAGGTTTATTTTAAGATTGTTTATACTAAGCCAGTCTATGATACAAGTCAGTGTTTGGTTTATACTAGTCTCTACAACATTTACATTTTCACCAATGAAAAGTAAAGTACTATCGTCAGCAAATAGCGTTATATGGTGATTCGTTATGGAAGGCAGGTCATTAATATAAATCAAAAAAAGTAAAGGTCCCAGCACACTGCCTTACGGAACTCCAAATTTGACTAGTTTAGTTTTAGACGAATATGTTACTTCACATTTTGTAAACGGACATATTTTATTAATTTCAGTGACATGTTTGCGATCGGTAAGGTATGACTTTAGTAGGTTATAGACATTGCCTCTTACACCATATGAGTACAATTTTTGCAGTAAAATATTATGATCGACGCAGTCAAAAGCTTTGGACATATCCATATATAAAGCTATCGTAGTCAGTCGATTATCCATACCATAAAATACAGTCTTTAAAAAATCAAAAATAGCCAAGTTTATGTTTTTGTCTTTCCTGAAACCATACTGTCTTGGAGTTAATATTTTATTTGCCTCAAAAAAACCATACAAAGACCCATAAATATATTTTTCGAAGATTTTGGCAAATATAGAAATAATGTCAATAGGTCTATAGCAATTCATATCCGACTTTTTACCTTTTTTAAAAATAGGTTTAATTATAGAAAGCTTTAATGCTGTCGGGAATTTACCTTGCTCAATACACAGATTAAATATATGAATAAGTACAGGAGAAATAACTTCCGACACTTCTTTAACTATCCCAGTTGCTATACCGTCATTACCTGTGCTATTTGTGTTCTTTAGTAATCTTATTATTTTATTTATATCTTGAGATGAAGTAGGCGGCATGAATATTGAATTGCATTGATAGTTTTGTGTAGTTATATTATTATGTTCGGTATGGTTCGTACTCGAATCAACTACTTGAGAAAAGAAAGAATTAAAGCTTTCAGCTATGAGTTGAGGATCATTTATTAGAGTTTCATTCACTTCAATCTGACTAAAGTCATCTTTTGGAAAGTTTTTTTTTGAATTGTTAATAACTTGCCAAGTGGCCCTGGATTTATTTTCTGAATTTCTAATGAAATTATTATTTTGAGATTTTCGTGTTAAGTTTATGATTGACTTATACCGTTTTGTATAATCTGTAAGGGCCTTTTTATTACTTCTCGTTGGTGCTCTACGAAATTTCCATAGAAAGTCTCTTCTTTTACGGCTGCACAGTTTAATTCCCCGAGTAACCCACTTCGGCCTTTTTGTCGACGAGACTTTAACCCTAACTTTAGGAAAACACAGACCATAAAATGACCCAAAAATTTCTAAGAAGGAGTCATAAGCATGATTTGCATCCGTTTCACTGTAAACATTTTCAAAACTTAACTGCCTCAAACATTGAACAAACTTATCTCTATTGTCTCTACAATAATCTATTTTAAACCTAAACCAGTGTTTCATAGAACATGTTTTCTTAGTAGGACATGTGAGGAGCTGAGCTGAATGATCAGATAGTGCATAATCTATTAGTTCTCCGTTGCAACCTCGAACATTATGGGCTATGTTGTCTAAACACGTTCCACTTGCTAAGCGTGTAGGTTTTTTAAAATTAAGTCTGAGGTTATAAGAGGAGAGCAAATCTATGAAGTCTATAGAGTACTGTGTCTTTTGCAGTATATCGATATTAAAGTCTCCACATAGGACGATTTTATGTTTTTTGTATCCATAAGTGTTCAATATTTGACCTAAAACATTTTTAAAAATTTCAAAATATTGCCATTTATTTTTGTTTTTTGGGATCCTGTAAACACAGAATATGAAAAAATTATGTTCGATAAGTTCTATTCCAGAGCATTCAACAACACCTGGTATTGACATTTTGGAAACAGTAGGCAAATCTCGATATTTGTGATGTGCTTTTACTAGTATACAAGAACCTCCTGCTCTATTATCCCTACAAAACGATGACACCAGCTTAAAAGAAGGAATACACAATAAACTTTCATCACCCTTAATCATATTATGTTCCGTGATACATAAGACATCAATATTCTTGTTATCGATCATTAACTCATCTAAGAACACGGTTAATATTTCCGACTTGTTTAGTAGTCCATTAATATTTTGATGCAGCACGTTAATTTTTTGATAGACGACAGAACTTTTTAATGGAAAATTATTTTCAATAATTGGTTTATTTATGTTCATATGATGAGTAAATGATGGACAAAGATCGTTTTCTTGCATTTTTTCATTACTTCGAACGAAAAAACTCCAAGTCTGTTTGAGTTTGTTTGCTAATCACTGGAGGTTCACCTTGAATTTTGCTCCGATTCATATTCTTACAGCTAAGTTTAATTACATCCATGGTTAGCATTCTACTTGAGTTATACCTATGTAATGTTTGTTTACTACGAGTAATGAACTGTAAATCAGAGAAATGTAGACAATCCACATTTTTACTTATTATTTGTACCAACTCGTTAAGCTTTTTGACATTAAAATATCGGCTGTTGTTGATCTTTCCAAATAGTATATTCGTATTTTTAAGTACGTTTAAACAGTGATATAGGGCAGATTGAAAATTAATTAAATTCCTATCATGAGCCCCTGCCAATATAATGACATAGTCTGACTTTGTAAAGTTTTTACAGCTAGATATATTTCCTTCTAACACTTGCTCTAGGTTTCCATATGGTTTCAGAGAGGAAGTTACTTGATAGTCGGGCCCAAGACATTTTGATAGCACACAACGAAGGTCTGTTTCATCAGCAAGTAAGAGCACTCTGTGCTTAACAGAGTCCGTACCGCTGGTAGACCCTTGAGTATTCGTGTAAATACTATCTTCCAAATGTGGTGAAAGAGTCACGTCTTTATTTTTCTTGAATGATGGCGAAATTTGTCGTTCGAGAAAAATCTCGTAGTCGCCTCTTCCTCGAAGCTGTTTCCTGGCTTATTAAACTGAGTGAATTCTAATTTTTTTGAGACTCCCGGGGTTTTCTGATTGCATTTATGTTTTCTGATAAGATAAGATAAGATAAGATAATTCTTTATTGTTATACTGTGTTAACAGATGTTACAGTTCAATGTAGTACCAACAGTTTGCCCATTTCGGACGTACAATATTAATCTTACAAAATAAAAATTTACTAACATAAGTTTAGTCATTCATTACGTATTACATGCAAAATATTCGGTAAGACTGTAAAATCCCTTACTTATGAGCCACTTTTTAAGTTCATTTTTGAAGCTATTGCCATCTAATTGTTTTATTGAAATTGGTAAGTGGTTAAAAATTTTAATGCCTGTAACTAAAGAACTTCTATACATTATATTACTAGTTGCCGTGACTGTACATATGTCATACTTATATCTAGATCTCAAATTATTTTTAATGTCAGATTTAATAATAAAATTTTCAGTGTCATTTTTTATAAACAAACTTATCTCTAATATAAAAATACATGTCAAAGTTAAATAATTCTCATCAATAAAAACTGTTCGCAACGAATCAGTGGTCTGCATTTTATATATCATTCTTAAACATCTTTTTTGTAGTAAGAATGTGGATTGAACATTTACAGAATTACCCCAAAATATTACACCGTAAGTCAACAAAGGATATACATAACCATAATATGCATTTCTAGCTACATCAGTTGAAGTAATGTTTGTCAAAATGGATAAAGCATAACAGCTGCTTGATATTCTTTTATTAATCTTATCAATATGCGCTTTCCAGTTGAGGTGAGTGTCTATTGTAACTCCCAAAAAATTAATTTCATTTACTTCTTCAATTTTTCTGTTCTTGTTGACGACATTCAGGGTGACGGGATTTTTTTTATAATTTCTAAATTGCACAATCTTCGTTTTATCTATGTTTGCTTTTAAATTTATAGTTGCTAACCACTCTACTACACGATCAACTGTGAAATTAATTTTATGGTTGTATTCTGAATCACTTAAATTATCTTTAGATATAAAAATTGTTGCGTCGTCAGCAAACATAACACATAAATCATTAATTATAATTGGCAATTCATTAACATAAATCAAAAATAACAAAGGTCCCAAAACACTTCCTTGGGGAACTCCTAACATTACATTTTCATATTCAGATTGCACACGTTCAATTGTCTTACTTTCTTTATCAAATACATCTATAGTTGTAGCCTGAACTCTATTACTGAGGTAGGACGTCATCAATTTCAGAACATTTCCTCGGATACCTAAATGGTCTAACTGATTTAAAAGTATTTTATGTACAACGCAGTCAAATGCTTTTGACAGGTCTAGGTACAATCCAATGCATGTATATTTGTCATTAATTGCTGTCCATACTTGTTTTAATACTTTAAAAATTGCTTGAGTAGTATTTTTCTGCTTCTGAAAGCCAAACTGGTTGGGACTTAATATATTGTATTTGTTTAAGAAAGACGTTACTCTAATACAAATTAGTTTTTCGAAAATTTTGGAGAAATTTGGAAGAAGCGCTATCGGTCTGTAGTTATTTATGTCTGTTTTAGACCCTTTTTTATGTAATGGCTTAATCAAAGCTTTCTTTAGATCCTCTGGAAAATTACCAGTCTCCAATGCAACATTGATTATGTAAACAAGTGGATCAGCTATGTAATCAATACTAACTTTTATCGCCTGTATTGGTATATTATCGTGACCTACACTTGTTTTGTTTTTTAATTCCTTCACCACTTTTTTCAGTTCCAAGGCGTTAACTGGAGTCAAGAACATGCTTTTACAATTTGTCTTACATAAGGGAATATAAGAAGTATTACCAGATTGAAAACTATTCAGAGTAATAAAATGTTTATTTAGAGATTCTGTAATCAAATTTGGTTCAGTAATAGAAATGTCATTTATTTTTATGCTTTGTACAGTCTCTCTTATAGTATTTGTTGCCGTTGTGTTTTGTTTAATTACTGACCAGGTAGCTTTGTTTTTGTTACAGCTTCGATTAATATATCTTATATTTGATAAAGATTTTGATTTTTTTGTTACTAATTTCATAATTTTACAATATTTTTTATAGGTATGTTTTAGTTGAGGACACTTATTTCTTTGCGGATTGAGATGTAACATCCGTTTATTTTTACTGGCTATTAAAATACCCTTAGTTTTCCAGTTTTGATATTTTTTATAATTTACTTTTACTTTCTTTATAGGAATGCAAAGGTCATATATTAAACGAAACAATTCTATGAATTTTATATAAGCTAAATTGGCATCTCCTTCAGCGTATACGTGTTCAAAGTTTATTTGTGAAATATACTTTAAGAATATTTCCATACAGGCATAATCTCTCTTGTAAACATACCAGTACCGTTCTTTATAATGAATGTCGGTTGGAATTGAAATTATCTGACCAGTATGATCAGACAGACCCAAGTTTAATACCTCTACCTTGTATTGCTTAACGTTTGTTATTATGTTGTCAATACATGTTTTTGAGTGAATCGTGATTCTTGTGGGCTCATTAATCGTTACGTGCAGCTTAAAAGTTCTCAGTAAATTTAAAAACACATCGGTTTTACTATTTTTAACCAGTAAATCGACATTAAAGTCTCCTGCTACGAAAATTCTCTTGAAATAATTTCTTTTTTTGAATACTAATTTACGTAGAAGGTATTCAAAATTTACCATGAATAAATCAAAATTACTATTTGGCGTTCTATAAACACATAATATTAATAAATTTAAGTCACTTATTACTGTACCACAACATTCAAAATGCTTTTCAATAGACATTTCAGAAATCCAATGCAGCTCTTTGTATTTAATCGAATTTTTGACATATATTGCAACTCCCCCTCGATTTTGTCTCTTTCTACAGAAGTGAGCAGCCTGATTATAGTTATCAATTTTAAGTACAGTGTTGTTACAATCTTTTAGAAATGTTTCACTAAAACAACATACATCAATATTTCTTTGGCCAGTTAGTATTTCTATTTCATCTACTTTAGATCTGATGCTCTGAACATTTAAGTGAAAGACCGAAAAATATGAGATTGGATTGTTAGGAACGAAAAAATTGTTCTTCATCTTGTGTAGATGACTCTAGCTGTACTTCTTGTTCTGTAATTTTAGATATGTCATTAAGTAGCTCTTTCAGATCCCCTAATATCGTTCTCATACCATTATTATTTACCGTACCCTTATATTTATGGAACATAGACCAGTCGCATTTCAAATTTAGGTTGGAGTCTAGAATGTAAGCATATTGATGAGCAGCATTATCTGCCCACAATAACTTATTAAAGTTTTCTATACCCTCATTATAGCAACTAACATTATACCCACGTTTATAAGTAGGCAAGCAAATAACAACGTTTGTAAACGTAATCTTTGCAAAAGTAGCCCTCAAGCGATCTATTAACACAAAATATTCATTGGTGGTGCTAAAAGTTTCCTCTCCAATAATTAATATGCAGTAGTCCTGCATGGTATAACCCTCTATTTTCTTTTCAATTTCGTTCATGAGATAAATTGTATCACATCTAGGGGTCAGATAATGACAGAAGGAGTATTTTTCAGAGAGCACTGAATCCGCTATTCCCAATATTTTGTTTCTGTTATTAGAGCTGATTATGCACAGTTTTGGTTTTTTAATTTCATTCCCTGTTGAATTCATATTTTTTTCAGATTCATTGTTTTCCTCTAAATCAAGGCTCTCGTTCAAGTCTTTATCGTCTGACGTGTTAAGTGTCTTCTGTTTGAAATCAGGTTGTTCAATAACTTGCTTAGTAATGTTGCATCTTCGCTGAGCATTCTTTGGTTTTTTTGCAGTTGACTTGCAAATGCGAGTTAGTCTATCTATTTTGTTTTCGTACTCTATAATTTTCTTTTTTAAATCCCCGTTTTTAAATAATAAGTCTGTATACATTTTATCTAAAGTTTCTTGATTTGTTTCTAATTCAATGATCCTTGCTTTTAAATCTTCCATATCTGTACCTTGCGTCATTTCAGGACAACTTCGGTTCAAATTGTTTGTATTACTATCCAGCACAGATGACCCACTATCCTCTTCATGATCCTCTTCTTCATGTTCCTCCTCTTCATCATCGGTTGGTAAAGATTCGTAGGAGTTTGATGTGGCAACATTTATGTGGTATCGATCTTTACTTCCTGTTACATTGTCCTCTGTACTGGGGGTATTGCCACCCGTTTCATTTGCAGCTGAAGTTGGAGTCGAAACAAGTAATGGTGCTGCTATAGTCTTTAAGGTGGTACGAGTAGGTTTTGTTTTTTGGTTTAGTAGGCATTGTTTGCATTTAAATTTATTTTTGTCACTTATTCTGTAAAGTTTTTCTGAATATCCCGCGCAGTAGAAATGATAACTGCATGTACATTGAGTGCATGTAATAGTATCTGGTTGTTTTGCCGATGACTTGCATTTTTTACACCATACTACTTCAACCTTCTTGCGAAGGGGTCGCATGTTTTCGTAATTACGAGCTGATACTTAAAACTTTTCCAATCTGATTTAGAATCACTTGCGTTGAAAGGAACGCTCACTCATAAATCTTTAATTTTATGCGTGAACGCAGCCTTTAACGGTTTGCTTATGTTGGCAGCACTGTGACGTTGACAGATACACACATACATCAATGCGATATTTGTCCAATCAGCTGATAAATTTTTGTACAACTTTCTGTGATTAGTTGTTTTTGTGCTATTTATAATTCAAATTGCAACTTTTAACTGAAATTTTTAGTCGTACCTTGGTGTAAAAGTGAGTTACTTTTGTTTTTTGTGGAGAACTTAATGCTTCAATCTTCAAAACCAAAGACGATCTTCATCACTATCACAACAAAGGTCAGAAATTAGTTGTATTTTTCACAAAATTAATATTAAAAACAGCAGCAAGTTGTTAGCGATTCAGTGGTACGTTCCGTTCCTGAACACCAACACGTTTTAAATTTGTCCTGTCAGTGGTTTATGATGAAATAGCTATAAAAACACAGTCAACGGCTGGGGTACATAAAACCCTCTATAAATCTTCTTTAGGAGCAGAATATTTTCACCAACGTTATCACTCGTTAATTGATAGAAGATAAATATATTTAAATAGTCACTTTGTTAATTGATGGTACGTAAAAACATTTTATCGAAATTTAAATACAGATCCACTGTTTACATGCGGACAGTAGCGCCCTCTCCAGCGCCCAATCCTAGATAGGTATTATCTTAATATCTTATCTTAATATAGATAAGAGAACGTTGTGGCGTAAAAGAAGACGTAGTGACTAAAATTGAGAAAGGGATGCTGAGATGGTTTGGTCATGTAGAGAGGATGAATGAAGGAAGATTGACGAAAGAGATCCACAAGGCGAGAGTGAATGGAAACGTTGGAAGGGGAAGACCTCAGCGAACGTACCAGGACCAAATTCAGGACGTTCTGAATAAAGGCCAGGTTAAAAGTACCCTAAACCGACGAGCATGTATGAAAGGATTGATGAAGGTTCAGGAAGCAAGGGAAGTATGTCAAGATCGTAGCAGGTGGAGAACTGTGGTCTCTGCCTACCCCGACGGGAACAAGGCGTGATGTTATGTATGTATGTATGTAATATAAGCATCACATTTAAAATGCTTCTTCGGAAAATGCTTGTAATGTGTAACAACATTTAATGGGTAAAAATCTTTTTAACTTCTTAATAAATGCTGTCGGTTTGCTTTCGTTTTTAGGGTTCCGATACCAAAATGGTAAAAAAAGGAACCCTTATGGTGCCGCTCTGTCTGTCTGTCTGTCCGTCTGTCTGTCACACCTCTATATCTTAGCAACCACTTATGCTATCGACCTGAAATTTGGAATAGTTTTAGAATATATTTGCTTAACTAAATTGCACATGAAAAAAGTTTGAAAAAAGTATGATTATTAATGTAAAGGGTGCCAAAATAGGGGGGGGCCAAATTTCAAATTGTCGCTACTAGGTCGAAAAGGGGTATCATATAAAAGGGCTTTACTTGTACATTTTAAAATATATTTTTTGATATTTTAAAGTTTCTTAGTTTTCAAGTTATGATGACAAATGTCAAAAAAAATACCATTCCCCCCCCCCCCCCTTATCTCCAAAGTTTGAGTAAGGAAAAATCTGAATTAATTACAGTTGACAGAGGTTTTACATAAACCTAGAGTGAAGTTAAAGTTGCACTTTCCTGTTCTACAAAATGAGGTCTGCATTTTTCTGTCTGTTGGATGGTAACCAAGATTCTAATATATTTTTTTTTGTTATAAATTAAGTCACCTACATTAGTGCTATTGCCCCACAGAATTACCTCATACTGCTACCCGGCCTGTGCATAAGTACCCTAATAATTCGACATGTCCATAACTCCACAAACTTTTAGTACCTACAGGGAATAGCTTACTGAGTCAACTTTGACTCCGAGTTAGTTAACAGGCCTGCGGTTAACCTGAGTTTCCTCGTCATTAGAGTTTTCAAGTCATCAAAGTGTCCTGGCATAGTCTAATAATTATAACTAGGATCAAAGTTAAATGTTTTAGATTTCCCGTTATTTTGAGACTGGGCTCTTTGCTCTTTGATATCCTCCTCCCTCTTATCACCAACATTTTTTGTCATATCTATCTTGCTTTTTTTAGGGTTCCGATACTAAAATGGTAAAAAAAGGAACACTTATGGTGCGACTTTGTCTGTCTGTCTATCCTTCTGTCTGTCCATCTGTTTGTCCGTCTGTCTGTCCGTCTGTCTGCTTGTCACACCTCTATATCTCAGCAACCACTCATACTATCGACCTGAAATTTGGAATAGTTTTAGAATGACCAAGATTGACCATCCAGTGCAGAAGACCTATGCCAGCGTCATACCAGGAGGCATGCCTAAGTCATCATCGCCACCGTTGCCAGTTATCACCAAGATCGTTCCTTCAGCGGAAAATCCTCTATGCGCTGCTCCTCCGCGCCCCGTTAGTCTCCATTTATTTAACTTTAGCACAAAAACCACTGTAGCCGACATCATTAAACATGTTGAAAAGCACGTCCAGGTGGGCGATGTTACTTGCGAACAGCTTACGACCCGAGGTGATTATGCGTCATTCAAGCTCGATATTCCTCTCACTTCCTTGAAGACTATTCGTGACTCAAATATTTGGCCACAAGGGGTATCCATACGCAAATTCAACATCGTCACGCCAAAAAACACGACACGACACGTAAGAAAACCACGGAAATAGTTTCTGATCGTAAACACTCTAATGTAATTATTTTGCACCAGAATGTACGTTCTATCACAGGGAAAATCAGCTTACTAGATATTATTTCAAACAAGCACGATCCCGATGTACTCGTGTGTTCTGAAACATGGTGCAAAACAAATGAGATAAACAGAGTGAAGTTATGCAATTATGAGTTAGCAAACGCGTATTGTCGTCCGAACATCGCTCATGGTGGTGTTGCACTGTTTGTCCGGGAAGGAATATCATATAAAAAACGACCGGATTTACAGAACCTAGTGGATGAATACAATTGTGAATTTAGCGTGATTGAATTGTATTTAACGAAATTAATTATAATTGGTATGTACAGAACTGGAAACGGAGATTATAAAAAGTTTTTATCTGTGTTAGAAGAATTATTATGTAAAATAACTGACGAAAATAAAAGGTTCATTTTAGTTGGCGATATAAACGTGGATTACCTTAGTGACAATATCGAACGACGTCATTTAATAGACCTTCTAAGTAGCTACAACTCCCAAAATATCGTCAATTTCCCTACGCGAGTAACGGACCACTGCAGTACGTCATTAGATTGTGGGATAGTGGCCAGCGACGACTGCGATGTAACCGTAAAACCGGTTGACACCCCGATTAGTGACCACAGCGCACAGATATTTGCAATATCGACTACACAAAAAGAATTCGTGAATAGGTACATTGAAAGACGGTTCTTTACTAATGAATCTATACAACAATTTTACATTGACATTGCTAATTATGACTGGAATTTTATTGAAATGAATATTTCTATTGATGATAAATTTTGTAAACTAATTACTATTCTGACAAACTATTTAGACATTCACTTCCCAATAAAAAAAGTATTAATAAAAAAAAAGTGCCGAACTCCGTGGTTAAGTGACGAGTTATCTGACTACATAAGTAAATTCGATAATTTTTGTTCAATAAAACGTCAATACCCTAATGACAGTAAAATCGAAAAATGTATTCAATATTACTCTAAACTAATTAAATCAACAGCTTTGCGGGACCGATGCAACCACATAGATCGAACAATAACAATGTCTAAAAACCCTTCTAGGGAGATCTGGCGAATCGTTAATAACGAGATATCTTCAAAAAGCCGATCACAGCCTGCACGCCTAGTAGAACACGGTAAATGCTTAGAAACTGACCACGTACCTGACAACTTTAATGATTACTTCTTGAACATCACGTCAAACCTAAATTTACAACCTAACAAACAAAAAGCAATCACGTACTTGAACCAATACCTAAATGATTTGAATCCACCAATGTTTGAACTGCCGATTGTAACAAATCCCATGTTAAGTAAAATATTAAAAGACTTGCTTCATACTGGTAATACCCTAGATATTTATGATATTTCAGTCAACATCTTATTGTCAATATGGCCAGTTTTAGCAGATATACTTGTTGTATTAATAAATGACATGTTCACAAATGGAGTTTTCCCTAACGCCTTGAAAAGCACTAGGGTTTGTCCAGTTTTTAAAGGCAGAGGTGATCCTACCCAAGTTGAGAATCATAGACCGATAACTATAGTACCAACTATCTCAAAAATTATTGAGTCTATTGTATCAAAAAGTCTTATGATACACTTAGAGACACATGAGTTATTAACAGAAAGGCAATTCGCATATAGGAAGAATAAATCAACTACCGGAGCAGCTCATAGAATTGTTGACTCAATCATTACGAGTATTGATGACAAGTACAAAACTGCAGGTATATTTTGTGATCTAACAAAAGCGTTTGACGTGATACAAAGAGACTTGCTGTTAGCAAAATTATCTTGTTACGGAATCACAAATATGACTCTTAAACTGGTACAATCTTTCTTAGAAGAAAGAAAACAAACTGTTCAGGTAACTGCAGATGGTAAAAAAATTCGATCAAAAACTGGTAATGTAACGATTGGCATTCCTCAAGGGTCAGCCTTGGGAAATACATTGTTTTTAATTATTATTAATGATTTGGCAAAGTTTATAACTGACGGCTTAGCTGTGTTATTTGCTGACGACACAACTGTGATCATATGCGCACGAACTTATGATCAGCTGAATTTAAAGTTAAATAAAACGTATGAGCAGCTACGTGAGTGGTTTACGGTAAATGGATTAATCCTGAATCCCGCGAAATCAAACCTACAACTATTTAGTGCTCGGCCATTACAAACACCGCCCGCTTTAAGCTGTCCAGTACCGCTTCACAAGGAGTGCCGATTCCTAGGTCTCACGCTAGACTCCAACATCAACTGGAAGTCTCACCTGCAGACACTGAGTGGAAAGCTAAGTAGTGCCGCATATGCATTACGTAAATTACGTCCTTTAGTCTCTGAGGCCGTGATACTGCAGGTTTACTACGCACATTTCCACTCAGTGATGTCATACGGTGTCATGTTGTGGGGAAATTCGACCGACCAACAGCGAATTTTTATCCTCCAAAAACGAGCGTTGAGGACAATTGCAGGAACAAAACCAAGAACAACATGTAGGTCAGTCTTCAAAAAATACAATATTCTAACATTGAGTTCATTGTACTTATTTGAAATTATTAAATATGTCAGGGTGAATATTGAAAAGTTTGGTCGTCGTTCATTCGATGGGCGAAATCTTCGGAGCGCGGGAAAACTTGAATCAGTTCCAATACAAACAGAACTTGCGAACAAAAACCCACGCGTAATCGGTCCGAAGTTTTACGAGCACCTACCCGAACACCTAAAAAACGAGACAAATGACGAAACGTTTTGTCGCCAACTGAAAAACCTTTTGTTGGAAAAAGAATTTTATAATGTAAATGAATATTTAATGTTAAAATTTGAATGATTCTATAATATAATTGATATTGACATATTTTTAAATTATTTTTTTGTAAATTTGACATTTCACATTTTATTTTGACATTAAATACTCAAATATTCAATACCTTGACATGTTTTTAAAATCCGATTTTTATTATTGTACTAGATATTTTCAATACTTTTAAGTATTGTTGTTATATTTTTATTAGACATTTTAGTTTATTTTTGACATTTGTAAAATTCGTATATTTTTACATTATTTTCTATCTTTGACATTTTTTGAATTTTCCTTTTTCATTGTGTAATGTATTTTTGACGATCACGTTATGCTCGGACATATAGACAATTTTTGTAAATTTGAAATTGATAATGTGAGATAATAAAATCTAATCTAATCTAATATAGTAGCTTAACTTAATTGCACATGAAAGAATTTTGAAAAAAAAAATTGATTATTAATGTAAAGGGGGCCAAAATAGGGGGGGGGGGGGAGGGCAAATTTCAAATTGTCGCTACTAGGTCGAGTGGGGTATCATATGAAAGGGCTTTACTTTTACATTCTTAAATATATATTTGTATTTTTTTACGTTTGTTAGTTTTTAAG
The DNA here is from genome assembly GCA_947532105.1 of Athrips mouffetella. Taxonomy (NCBI): domain Eukaryota; kingdom Metazoa; phylum Arthropoda; class Insecta; order Lepidoptera; family Gelechiidae; genus Athrips; species Athrips mouffetella. Next base: position 26,773,682 of record OX383965.1, read on the forward strand.
TTATGATGAAAAATGACAAAAAAATACCATCCCCCTTATCTCCGAAGTTTGTGAAAGGAAAAATCTGAATTAATTACAGTTGACAGAAGTTTGTGTAAACATTACAGCAAAAATAAAACGATCTTTCTAAGTTTCACAGTTTTTAGAAATCTGCAAATAACCTTTACAAACAAATTTAGTTTTTACTTTATTGCTTCCAAAAATACAAAAAGTTTATCGGAACCCTCGGCACGCGAGTCCGACTCGCACTTGACGTATGTATTACCGTTCTTTCAAAGCCATGCAAAGTTGAACTTTAAGTTTAGTTTTACAATTTGTAAGTTAATAAAAAAAGAACTAGACGGAAATTGCCCGTAAATTTGGATTTATTTACAAAAGTGTACAATAAAATTAAAATTTAAAATTGGGGGCTAGACCCAACACTTTCTTTGTGAGTTTTAATACAGTAATTAGGTTCATTGGTAAAAATAAGAATCTAAAATTAACCGTTTTGTAAAGAAGGGGTTGTAGGGGCTTAAGAGATAACAAATAGTAACATTCAATTCATTTTGGCATACGATGCACCAAACATCCTGTATATATTTGTAAACGCTTTCTCGAAACCGATTCAAACGATTTCGATGAAATGTACTATACGGGGTTTTCGAGGGCGAAAAATCGATGTATGTTATATCTGGGAAAATGCGTTTTTTATAGCATTTCATCAAAAATAGCGCGTTTTAGAAACCATACAGCGCCATCTGTTGGTAAACTTTGGTTTATATTGTACAGTAATATAATAAGCTCGGTCGGTAAGGTACTATTAATTACTATACTTATCAAAGGCTTGTTCTTTGAGTTCGTTCCATATTCAATCTCGATGTCTGTTTCAGTCGATAGCTTGCCTCATTGGACTTTTTACCGTTCTTATCTCCAACAATCTACGTGCTAGATTTAAACTACAGGTATCAAGCTTGACTTGCTCTTGACTGTTCAATCAAAAGATATTTTCAATGCCAATTTATACGTATATGTGTCCTTCGTCTAAGTTGATAACAACGTAGCCATGTTTGAAATGTATCAGTAAAACTTATTGGGCCATTTGTACCCCGAGTGTAAGACTAATAGGTTAGGAAGTTGGATCCACTATCCTCTAAGCCAAGCTAAGCTAGCCAGCTTAAGCATAAGCCGTCTTACGAGCTACGCTACTATGGCGTACAAACAAACAGAACGCATGATTTACTACATATAATTTTACATTATTTTAACTTAGTGTTTAGGAAAAACCTTATTATGAATTTTGATACATTCAAAGTAATTTTTTAGTTCTCGCCCAAAAACAAATCGGGATCAAAATTGATTTCTATTGCTCCTAATATTGCGTATTTAAAATCAGTCGAAAGCAGTGTTGCTATTAAATTAAATTATTTATAAAATAAATCCATTAAATTAAAAACCGAACCGAACGTGCAGAAACCCGAATTCAGTTGTATATGTTACTGTAATGTGCGAAAATCTGCTTATCTGCAGATTACCTAGTACGAAAAATTGTTTCAGTTCGCACATTAACTAGGTAATCTGCAGATTAACGACCTAGGATACGGTAAAGTGCTTAATTAGGTTATAAATCGGTTAGGTTAAAGGAGGTACCCGTGGGTGTCGTAAGAGGCGACTAAGGGTGATAAACTGGAGGATGGGCAGCAGCATCCTCATTTGTATCTAACATCTTACTTACTGCGGTCACCTACAACCGCGGTCCATGGTGCCAGCCGTAACGCTAACAAGCGAGGTGACTATGGTACTTCCCCTCTACATTTTTCCAGCAAAAGCTAGAATTCTAGAGGGAGCTCCCTGTCCTGTAGTGGACGTTTAATGAGATGTTTTGATGATGTTATGATGAAGTGAGGTTTGGTTTAGTTAGGTTAGAAAGCTGTCGCAATACATTGTTTTTATTTTATCCCGATATATTCTATTATATATCTGAATAAAGGCCAGGTTAAAAGTACCCTAAACCGACGAGCATGTATGAAAGGATTGATGAAAGTTCAGGAAGCAAGGGAAGTATGTCAAGATCGTAGCAGGTGGAGAACTGTAGTCTCTGCCTACCCCGACGGGAACAAGGCGTGATGTTATGTATATATGTATGTATATTCTATTTTATAAATTAGCAAACAAATCTTGTGATAACGTAAACGAATCAAAATCTGAAATACGTCCCATTTAAATTTTTCGATATTAAATGAGATTTTTGATCCCACGAACCCGTAAAACTGGTATCAAATTTCTTTTTCCGAATTCAAAGATCTCAAACTTATCTAGAATATCACTTTCGACCACACAAAATATTCAATTCCTTTTCCTTATCCGGAAAACACATTTAGAAATTCGTTACACAAATTGTGACAACACAATTTAGTAGGTAACACTGAACGGACTACATTTAATTATCATTTTGTCATCCGCATCGCACCGAAGCAGGCCAAAGAAATAGGTGAACAGGTAAACACACTGACAAGGATTCCGATTGTAGGGACCTTTTTAGGGTTCTGAAACAAAATGGTAAAAACGGAACCCTTATGGTGCGACTTCTTTCTGTCTGTCTGTCACACCTGTTTATCTCAGCAACCACTCATGCTATCGACTTGTAATTTGGAGTTGTTTTAGAATATAATTGCTTTTTTTGCAAACGAACGATTAAAAAAATATTTTTATTATTGTAAAGGGGGCTCAAATAGGTGGGCCAAAAATTTAAATTGTCCTTACTAGGTCGATTGGGGTATCATATGATAGGGCTAAAACAGATTTTTTATATTTTTTTCCGACTCTTAGTTTTAATTACAAAGAAAATATCATCTCCCACTTATCTCAGAAGCTTGCAAAAGGAAAAATCTGAATTAATTACAGTCGATACAAGTTTATGTAAATATTACACGAAAAATAAAACGATCTTTCTAAATAGAATAGTTTTTAAGGAATCTGCTAAAAACCATTACAAAAAATTTTGTTCTGCGGTCCTAAAAATGGACTTTATTGCTTCTAATTATTGAGTCTGAGTCACACTTGACCGGTTTTTCTGCATAAATCTGACATCTGAGTTAAACCCAAATAAAATATTATCACCCTATTTTATAAATCAAAAAGGCGCACACAAACATCCTTTGAGGCTTTCACGCACCCAAAAATTAATTAAAAGAAACAGCATTTCTGGTAGGGATTCCAAAGGGTTATTATTTAGGCGGGAATGAATTAGGCTCATTTGGACCTTTGCGGGACCGGGTTTCCCGTGTACACGACTTAGCTTTCAGTGTTGCCAGTAACACCTTCATTTATAAGCTGGGTAAGAAAGGATGTTATGCAAATTAGATTTCATGTTCTTAACAATTTTTACATACAAAAGCCACATCGGACATGCTGGACAGAAGCCAAAACGCAAAGACTTTGACATAAAAAACATTGTTTACTTTCGGGCAAACTTTTGGGCGAACTAACAAATAATATTGACTCAAGTAGTCTCTACTATGTGGTAAAGTAAGTAACTAGTATGTCACTACAGAGATTGAACGAATGAGTGAACTTAAATATATTCAATCACAGTTACCATATCATATCACCAAAATATCATGTCCAAACATACATAATATGCCTTCAACGATGCTACAAAAAGGAATGTTTTGTCAACAATTTCAATTCGTTATACCGGACAAAGTTTCAATTATCGAAAGTATGCGTTGAAAAAACAAAAGGATAACGAAATAGAATGGTGTTTTTATGATTAAGGCGACTTTTAACATGGGTAAATGTCGGAAATGTCTTTTCGGTCGCTCCAGTATAGACTCCGATTTCACGAAAAAGTGCGATCACCATAAATCTCGGAGAGTTGTGAAGATATGATATTCAAACATGCTCAAAAGACGCGTATCTACGAGAGTTGTAAGGTGCAAAAAAAATATTCGAGAAATTCAAAAACGAAAAAAGTAGTAAAAAAATTTTTTTTTTCCGAATTTTTGATTATGTTGCTCGATATGTTGGAAACGAAGAATGATATGAAAAATTTTAGAAAAACTCTTCTGGACCATTTAGTCAGCTACAATTTGAGCCTAAAAGAAAGACCATCGGGTTAAGGGTTTACTTAACCCGATGCTGCCTCCTTTCGTGATCCTGGCTCTATTGTCCTGGCCCAAAATTCCAAATTCCTATTTCAAATGTCTTCTATCTCTGTCTTTCGATGTCATTCGTGTCAAAAATAGTCAGTTTACCCTTGATTCTGGTCGTGCTCGGACGTGCCCGCGCGCAGCACGACCACCGCCTTGTATTTTGTACCTTCTTTATCATAATAAACTCGTAACTTTATGCTGGCGTTTTGGATCCCCTACCTACACCCTGTAGAGTCTCAACCTTCTCCCTGCCGCTGAGAAGCTTTCGGTGACACTGGCGCCCAACGTGGGGCAATATAAATATGAAAGAAACAATCACAAACACGGAACAGAGGTACAATTTATTATTTTTAATTCACTGAGATTGAACTGACGTCTACGCCATCGCCGTTGGTGAGGAGTGAATCCATTACAAGTATTCCAGATTGCTCTGTCTACTCCTCTCATATACATAGCCTGATCCCCAATTGCTGCGGACTGCTTCAAATTTTTGTGGTTGTATATTTGCTCACACTTCAATGGATTTTGTTTTTACTGTTCTGCTTTTTACGAGTGTTTGAGCGTGCTGCATTTGCAACTCTTCAGACGTTCTGCTCCGCCTTTCGTTTATTTTAAACAATTTTCATCGTGTTACAAATTTTAAGACATTATTTACAAAACATCGTCATTTTTACGGCTTGTCAAAAAATAGAATACGTATCCAGGACAACAAACGTCAGAACAAACAAGCGTCAGAATTTCTTTCATTTTGAAAGTTTTTATTACTATAGTCTAGTCAATTAAGATTTTTACCTAACAATAATTTTGTGTGTACCTTTTATAGCCCAGTGAATTAAGATTTTTTACCTAACAATAATTATTGTTTGAATATTTTTTTTTTTAATACAATTTTATTTGCCATCTTACATTCTACGTCACCAAACTACGCATATGCTTGATGTTGCTCGTGCGCGGAGCCTTAGCTCCTAAATTTTTACCATGTACGTAAACTGATTTGCTCAATTTTTTTTATTTTATTATTATCTCTTCCTGTTATTTGTCTCTACTTTTAATTATCATACACCTGATTTGTGTACGATTTATTTGTCCACACTTTGATTGACTACGACGTATTTTAGTGATTATTTTATCTTTTAATTTTATAATGGACGTGAACTTATTAAACAAACCGGAACTTATTTACGAAGTTAAAGCCCGCCTTGCAGAGCCGGCCGATACAGTCGCTGCGCTTCGGGAGCAACTTTCTTTGCTTTTGAAAACATCGGACTTCCCTTCGGAAAGCCCATTTGATATCAGTACTGACATTAACAACGTTAAGAATTTACTAGCTGATATTAAATCCAAAATAATTTTATTAGAAAACAAACCTAACACAGCAATAAAAAACAAAATTAATACATATTTACACCACATTTTAGATCGACTTTACAGACTGGATACCTCTGATTGTTTAGAGGAGCTTCTAAAATTATACAATGAAACCACTTATGAATATAACACTTTACAAAAACGTTTCAACTTGATTATTACACCACCCTCCTGCTCTGCTTCCGAGACTACGTTCTTCACTGCTCCAACGTCACACTCTCAACAAAACAACCCGTTTGATATGGACAAGTTTCTTCATGGAATTGCCCAGATTTCTAATAAAACATCGCCATCAGAACTTAAAAAGTTTAATTTTAAAGGTGATACCTGCCCTCGGGATTTTATTAAGAAAGTAGAAGAATTTGCCTCAGTTAGGAATATTGATGAAGCAACACTGCACAAACATATTTTTGACTTGCTTACTGGCCCTGCCCTAGAATGGTTTAGGGTTAGAGCCAGTTCTCTTTCTACGTGGGAGACCTTTAAATTGGAATTGGTTTCCGCTTTTGGAATAGTTTACTCCGATTTCTTACTCCTTAAGAAAATTGAAAACCGTTTTCAAAAACCAAATGAAAGAGTGGTCCTTTATTTTACAGATTTGGAATCTTTGTTTTCCAAATTACAAGATCCTCTTTCAGAGACCCACAAAATTAATATAATTAAAAGAAACCTTCTTCCTGAACTAAAAGGCAGGTTACAGCCACAAAACATTACGTCAGTTGACAATTTATTTAAAGCATGTAAATTTTATGAATCCCTTTCTACACCTACTACTTCACCCGAAACTCACCAACCTTTTTACCAAAATCCTCTACCAGGCCCTTCATATCGTCAACCAGTTTACGTTATAAATAATTCTAATATTAAATATTGTCCGCGATGTCGCAACAATTCTCATTATTTACGAGAATGCCAGAGCCGTGATCTGGTTTGTTTTAAATGTGGCAACAAAGGCTTTAAAGTTACAGATTGTCCTCAATGTAAAATAAGTCCAACCAATAGTAATAAAAAAAAACTAGTAGCGCAGGATTGTAGAGAGAAGAAATCCCCTAATAAAAACTTTTCTCAAGAAGAATGGGATGATTGGTTACTTAAGATTAAAACTTTTATGTCGTCATATAGAACCATCTCTACAATCCTCTTTAAAAATGAAAATGACTTTGAAAGACCCTATTTAAATATCAAAGTTAATGAACTTACCCTCTCTGGTCTATTAGATAGTGGCAGCCCCATTACTATTTTAGGCTGTGATGCGTTTAAACAATTAGAAAAATACGGCTTTACAGTAGACACAAACTACAAGATTACTGGTTCTGTTGCTAACGGATACCCTATTTCTTCCATGGGTACCATTAATCTACCAGTCTCTTGTAATAAGCTTGCGGCTATTATTACTGCTCATGTTATCCCTGCTATTAAGCAACCACTTATTTTAGGCATGGACTTTTGGAAAACTTTTTCTGTTGCTCCAGATATTTTGAGAAATGTACAATTTCGTACACCACCTTTACCTAACATTTTATCTATTCATTGTGAGCAAAACCAGGTCTCTCATTATGACACGCTTACTCCTGCTCAAAGGTTGGCAGCAGATAGCATGATTAATCAATTTCGTTGTATAAGCACGGAAGTTCGACCCTTAGGCAGAACTCATTTAGCGGAACATTGTATTGATACAGGGGACCATTCCCCTCTAAGGCAACGTACATACCGTCTCTCGCCTGAGAAGATTAAGGCACTGTCGCTAAAATGCTTGAACTCGATGTAATAGAGCCTTGTGAAAGCCCTTGGCTCAACCCGGTGGTCATCACACCTAAGAAAGATGGTGACTGGCGTTTTTGTGTTGATAGTAGGAAGCTTAATGCTATTACCAAGAAGGACGCTTATAAACTTCCTTTAATTAACGAAATTTTGGATAACATTCGTGATTCGCGTTATCTTTCTTCCATTGATATTGCTAAAGCGTTTTGGGAAATACCGCTTCAAAAAGAAGATCGACCCAAGACCGCTTTTCATGTACCCGGTCGGGGAATGTTTTGTTTCAAAGTGATGCCTTTTGGCCTTACTAATGCCCCGGCTACCCAACAAAGATTTATTGATAATTTACTTTCTGCTGATTTAGATAACAAGGTTTTTTGTTATTTAGATGACATAGTCATAGCTACGGAAACCTTTGATGAACATATATCTTTACTAACTAATGTTCTTTCTAAATTCGATAGTGCCAATATTACCGTTAATTTCAAGAAATGTGTTTTCTTTAGAAAATAATTAAAATACTTAGGCTATATTGTAGACGAACGTGGTCTTCGCACTGATCCAGATAAAGTTCAGGCTATCCTTGATATACCTGTGCCTACTTCACGTCGAGAACTCAGAAAATTTTTAGGCACTGCTAGCTGGTATCGGAGATTCATTCCTGATTTCAGTACAGTAGTTTCTCATTTAAATAAACTAACTTCATCCGGTAAAAAGGGCAGTAAACCTAAACCTTTCCTTTGGGATGCTGACGCTAATGCCGCTTTTAACAAACTTAAAACAGCTCTTACCTCTACACCCGTTTTAGCTCGTCCAGACTTCACCAAACCCTTTTCAGTGCACTGTGACGCTTCTAGTTTTGGAATTGGCGCTATGCTCACTCAAGAGTTCGTTAACGTTGAAAAACCTATTGCGTACATGAGCAAATCCCTCTCAGGTGCTCAAAAGAACTACTCTATTACTGAAAGAGAGTTACTCAGCGTCATTACCGCCTTGGAACATTGGCGTTGTTATTTAGATAATGGGCTAAAGTTTACTATTTATACAGACCATTCTGCGTTACAATGGTTTCTTAATTTGAATAACCCCACAGGCCGTTTAGCCCGATGGAGTATACGATTATCGGCTTTTAATTTTGAAATAAAAAATAAGAAAGGTAAGGATCATTTAGTCCCAGACACTTTGTCTCGCTCAGTTCCTATAGCTCTAATTGACTACAACCCGGCTCAGTCTTCAGATGAATGGTATAATAGTATGCTGGCAAAGTGCTCTGATAATCCTTCCTCTTGTCCTGACTACCTTATAAGAAATAATAAACTTTATCGCAAAGCGCGTTCTACCAATTTACTTACATCGGAATATGACTGGAAAGAGGTTATACCTTCCGAAATTACCGAAATGGTTATTGTTGATAATCATTCTACCCCTACTAATGCTCACTTTGGCGTTTTTAAGACATACATGAAAGTCAAGCGTAGGTATTTTTGAAAAGGCATGTATAGAGACGTTGCAAAATTTATTGCTAAGTGTGACACTTGTGCTGCTTATAAACACCAAACTCAGCAAACTATAGGCTTTATGGGCCATCCCAGAACAGTCTGTAGACCTTTTCAGACGATTTCGATAGACCTTGTTGGCCCTTTACCTATGACTAGAAAATTAAATAGATATATTTTCGTGGTTACTTGTTGCTTTAGCAAGTATTGTCTTCTTTTTCCAATTAAACGTGCTACAGCTTCTATAATATGCCACATAATGGAAAATCTGGTATTTATGACTTACGGAATTCCTCAAACGGTTATACTGGATAACGGACCTCAATTTGCTAGCAATGAACTTTTCGATCTTTTTAGGCAATACAACATTCCAGAAATTCACTATTCCCCTCTTTACTGTCCCCAAGTTAATCCTGTAGAACGCTATAACAAAACAATTATAACCGCTATTGCTTCCTTTGTTAATCAAGATCATAGGTCTTGGGACTTGAATTTATACAAAATTCAATTTGCGATTAACTCTTCGGTTAATGAGGTAACTAAGTTCACACCCGCCTTTCTAGTTTTTGGGCGTGAACTGGTACCATGCGGCTCTATTTATCAGAACACAGAATTATGTGACGACTTAATTTTTGCTCCACGTAGTATATTTGCGGACAATGTAGGTCTACTTTCACCACTATTTTCTGAGGTTCAAACGAGACTTTGGTTGTCTCATCAAGCTAATGCTTCCCGTTACGATCAGCATCGTCAAAGGTTGGAATTCAACATAGATGACGTGGTTTGGAAACGTAATTACACATTAAGTGCTGCTGGCAAATATTATTCTTCAAAACTTGCACCTAAATTTATAAAATGCAAGGTGACAAATAAAATATCTCCATTAGTATACGAGTTAGCGGATATGACGGGTCATCCTCTTGGACGATGGCACGTCAAGGATATTAAGCCTAAAGCTAGCTTTAATTGATTTATTGTTTTAATTAATTAAATAATTTATTGATCCTTCATATCACTTTAATCAATAATTGAATTTGTAATATTAGCTTATGTTACAATTTGTTTTTCTTACTTTTAATATGTTCTTTTCATTCACTTACTTGTGTGAATATTGTTTTGTTTTACATTGCTTTTTGCGCGATATCGCGATATTTATGCTATACCTGTCCATATCTACTTTAGTTTAGGTATGCTCATTGAACTTTTATGTACCTCTAAGGTTTTAGACATTTGCATGTGTAATGTTTATTGCATTAACTTATTCAAGTTTATTATGTTTGTTATTTATAATGCGTTCTTTACGGACTGCCCTTTGAGTTCCCTATTGTTTTAGTTATTAGGGCTACTTTTACTATATAGACCTGTGTCTTATGTAGGTTCGAACTGCTAAGACTTGACTGGTTGATGATGTATGTTTGGATTCATAATATTGCTTTGCTAGACGACGTGTGTCTGTTGATTTTGTTAGGTTAAGTTTGTTATTCTTTGTTCGTGTTTGGGCAGTTCCGTTATACCTAGTAACTATTAGTTTTATTATTTTAAGTCCTTACTTAGCTTTAGTTGTCTTTGTAAAATTCTTCGGATATTCCAGTAGGTACTCCTCGAATTTTTCACCGGAGCCCCGGGGTACTGTCACGGAGCGGGGCTGCATGCCTCGCATGCTGCCTCCTTTCGTGATCCTGGCTCTATTGTCCTGGCCCAAAATTCCAAATTCCTATTTCAAATGTCTTCTATCTCTGTCTTTCGATGTCATTCGTGTCAAAAATAGTCAGTTTACCCTTGATTCTGGTCGTGCTCGGACGTGCCCGCGCGCAGCACGACCACCGCCTTGTATTTTGTACCTTCTTTATCATAATAAACTCGTAACTTTATGCTGGCGTTTTGGATCCCCTACCTACACCCTGTAGAGTCTCAACCTTCTCCCTGCCGCTGAGAAGCTTTCGGTGACAGTGTGAGGAACGAAATCTATGATTTTTTAGAAGAGTAAACAAAATACATTCAAACAAACGATATTAGAAACAATATTTGTATTCATCATCATCATCAAATCAGCCGAAAGACGTCCACTGCTGGACATAGGCCTACCCTAAAGATCTCCATGACGACCGGTCCTGCGCTGCTCGCATCTAGTGGCTTCCCGCGACCTTGACCAGATCGTCGGTCCACCTTGTGGGAGGCCTGCGAACGTTTCGTCTTCCGATACGTGGTCGCCACTCTAGAACCTTTACGCCCCATTGGCAATCGGTTCGTCTTGCGATGTTCCCTGCCCACTGCCACTTTAGTTTAGCGATTCAGTTACTTTATTCTTATGCGGATCTCCTCATTTCTGATTCGATCCCCACAGAGAGACTCCGAGCATAGCCTTTTCCATAGCCCTTTGGGTGACTTCGAGCTTCCTGATAAGGCCTATCGTGAGCGGTCACGTCTCGTTGTATTAAATTCAAAGAATTATACACTACAAACACTTTGATTCTTCTATAGTTTTGGATGCGGGCTCTGGCAGCGTAAATGAACCGGCAATAAACCAAGGTCGGCCTTGTACAATGTGTTTCTCGTGTTTTTTTTTTCAAAATGTTTGTTTACGGACGTAAAACTCTTTCTTGAACTTTATTATAGACTCACGCACCGAGAGTTCTGTTCTGTACCAACACACAACATTTTATGATAGTCGTTTTAGTGGTAGGTTTAAACTGCTGGGAAAAATTTTGTTGAGTCCGTCTCGCACTTGGCCAATCTTTATTATCTGTTGTTTTTACTATTGATCAAGCACTACAATTATAAATTAAAGTATTTTCTTAGAACTTTCTGAGAACCTCGACGGTTTCTTTTTTCAGCAGCTTACTGGTTTATTTTATTAAAAAAATTTGCGGTACCAGATGTTATTTCACATAACCACAGGAATGATTTTAGCCCCAACCTAATTCTCGGATCCGTATCTGATTAAACTTGGAATGAAAAATTTATTCGTTTCAACAAAATTGTACTCAAGCGACGAATGAATGAATAATGGAGAGAGGTTTTCTGAAATAACATTTATAATGTTTGCTACACTCAGGCGTAAAAACATCGGGTCCGTCTTTTTTCTGCCATAATTTTTCATACATATTTATATGTATATGTACAGGGTGTAACAAAAAGGGCATACTATCCCTAAAGGATGTGAAATATGATTATTTTTGACATCCCATAGAAACAGATTCAGCTTATATGGCATTTTGTATTGGACTTAAAAAAAATTTTCGTATTACGACATGGGTTGTCCTCAGAGAAAGTTGTTCAGTTTCATGGGCTTCAGGTTTGTATATCAAAATTGAAGCTCTTTCTGTTACACCTTGTATACATTTCACACAAGATCATCCGATCCCAAAGTAGGCAAAGCCTAAACTGTGGGTATTAAAGACCGTTACACATACATAAATAGATAAATAACACCCAGATACAGAACAAACACTTCTGTTCATCACAAAAATGTTTGCCCTGGGCGGGGATCGAACCCGCGGCCCACGCACGGCACGCCGTGACCTTTCACGAAAGGCAGGCTCTCTACCAACCACAGTAACGGGCTTTTCGAAAGTAAGCAAGTAATTAAGTGTCAAAATTTTATCTAAATTGATCGATGACTAAATCTTTAGATTAGTCTAGCACTCATCTAAAACGTTCATAAAAACCCGTGTGTCACTTTGAAAATGAAACGTTGTTTTACAAACTTGTTTTTTCTGACAGCTTAGCCGATTGCTTTTGACATAGCCGCAAAGTGTAATGGTAAGCTTTGGAATAAACAAAAAAAATGGATCAACCTATTTTTTATGGTTAAGGGAAAATTAATGCTAAATGTTTAGTTTAGTCATCTGTGTGTCATTATGAAAAACCCGTTTTGACATTTCCTTAACGTTATCGCACACGGTTAATTTTTCTGCGCTGAACCTTGTTTTCTTTACCTTTGACAGCTGTCAAAACGGGTTTCATATGATGTCTTTAGTGTATACGACACATCTGGGGATCTTTCCGACGCGGAAAGTTCCGCTCATCACGCTAGCGACTGGCGGAAATTCCGCTGAGTTAAACTAGACAGATTTTTTGATAGCGGATCTTTCTGCGTCGGCATTTCCGCAGGTGAGTCTTTAGGTGACTTTGACCCCATTGTTGTATAAAAATCTTTGTCAGATAATCGACCGGCCCGTTATTATTGCAACTTGGTATATTTGGTTTTAGTAATTTATTTTATGTAAATGTATTTATATGATTTCGAGCAAACAAATGGACACACCACAGGATATAACAGCCTACGTGCGTAGCTTTGGGTTGTCGTTCCGGAGGTTCTGGGTTTGATTCCCGACATTACAAACAAAAATCACTTTGTGACTTTTTTTAGGACATTCAAAGTCAAAATCGTTGTAGGATGAATCACCAGATTGCTCGAAAAGTAAGATGTGTGCTTCGGAAGGCACATTGAGCCGTTGCTCCCGGCTACTACCTACGGAAATGTCAGAGACTTGGTATAGCTCAACAACTGAAACCAGAGTCTATGAGGTTGGTTATTGACCTTAAAACCTACACGATATGATGATAAAAAATCGAGATGATGTTACCCTAACTGATAATAGACCAGAAAAGGGTCATGTTCTACTATACGTACAGCCGTTTGTTGACTGAGCAAGAAGTTTTAGTTTTTAGTACACCCTGCACTATGTATTTCCTAAGTTTTAATTTCAATAACCTTCGTTCATTTTCAGTTCATATTGGAAATTACTGTGAACTAACCAGGCGTGTGCAAATCGAAAAAACCGAATCGGATTCGGAATATGTTCGATCACACTTTAATTAAATTTAAAAGCGATGAGAGACAACTTTTAATTCGTTTTTTTACGTATTAGAACAGAGAGCATGAAATTGATAGATTTTTGTGGTCACTTTGATATCCCTATAAAGCTGGTAAACGTAACTTGAATCAGAAGACGAGTAGCGGCGGCAAGAAATTGGAAAGTCGCGTAGGCTCGCATATACAAAAAGACCCTCAGAAGGATCCCGAAAATCGCGCGGGCAGGTGCGCGCGGGGGTGCGGGGTGGAATGCAAGGGGGGCGGTGAGTGTCCGTTCTGTATGATAGTACTTTTTCTTTATTCTGTGGTAGCGGCGTTCTTTAGTAAGTAGATACTACTAATAAACCTTGCTCGTAAGTGTAAATATCATACCTTGTTGTTTTTGCCTCGTTTTTGGTTTAATTAAGAAGCGTTATGTAAACAAAATGAGATCTCGTTAATTAATCCGGTCTTGTTTTCCTGCTACATACCTATTTTATCAAATTTTAATTGGTAAAAACGACATAAGAAAAGTTATCCCAAACAGCAAAGTAAAAATAATAATAATAATAGATTATAATTATTCCAAGAATAATAATAATCGTTATTTCAAAGAACATTCCAAGAAAATATAATTCAAGTCCTCAATGTTATTATTAATTTACTACAACAACAGTTATGTACAATTTAGAAGACTAGCTATTTTATAAAAAAAATAAATAGCTTTTTTATACTATTGCTTAAAAGGTAGCTCACGCAAAATAGGTGCATTGACGCCGAGTTGCAGAAAAAAGCCTAACGCACTGTTCTCACGACTTCATTTACGTAAAGTTTGGGTTTTACTAACCTCGGCTTCTGGACTACTTGTCTTTATTTTTAAATGAATTCTCTACCTGCGTCTGTGTTCCTATATAAGCCGAATCTATTCAAGTCGCGAGTGAATAGGCTTCTTCTGGGCAAGCTCGTTCCAACGTCGACCTCATTTCTGTCGCTGTCAAGGTCAAGCAAGAGCAAGCCTAGTGTAAAAAAAATACAATATTTAACTTCCGATACCTGAAGAAACAATGGCTTAAGCCACGATCACACCTAACTGAATTCAAAGACTAATTCGGCATACATTGCTCGTTGAAGTAAGGATATTGCAATTAACATAACCAAGCCTCCCAGCAATGTATGCCGAATTAGTCTTCGAATTCAGCTAGGTGTGATCGTGGCTTTACTATAACGTCGTAACATAGAAACACAGAGCTCTGAAGTCGCTCTGCATCTAGAGACGAATTCTTTCTTTCATTCAATACAAATCAGTGTCACCATTTACTAAAACTAACACGCTTTCCGCAACCACACTACTAGCGTCATTTGAGTGCGATAAACATAGTACTACCATTATTGCGAGAGAGTTAGATGCAAAAAACCAGTGACAGCGTCTCTATGGCAACGAATGTGTTTATGGTGTGCATTCAAAATAAGCGCTTACATAAATTAAATAGTATATTTTTTTTACTCTCTTCGCTTCTATAGGGGGGGCGCGCGCAGGCGGAGAAGCCCTATCGTTGTTCTGTACATAGAAAGTATAACAGCCGTGGAAAAAGAACACATCGATATACGAGAAATTTATCAAACCATAGAAACTGCATGCTTTATTTGCGCATATTATATGGGTGATAATTTTTTTTTCGTATTTCTACCTGTGTTCCTCACGAAACGTCGTTCATTTTGAAGAGAAGATTCACGCCATTCAGGCTTACTCTTACTTTTATCCCTTGTATACCTATACTGATGTAATTATGGTGTTGGTGGTATACAGGGTGGTTTCTGGACCCCTGACTTAAGTATGATGCTTAGATCTAAAAACTGAATAACTTTACCAAATAACATAGGTCGAAAAACATGATAAAAAAAGTTCTTTTCACACCAATTCCACAATTAGCGGTGCAAGCTAATATGACGAACATACAGGCGTTTGACCAGTTTGCTGGAAAAGTTTCTTATTGTTAGTTTCGTTGACATAGCTTGAAATAACTTTAAATTTTTCAAGTAGACCTTCATTTGAACGTACGGTCAACCGCTCGTCGGTAGAAACTTTTTCAACTCTATTACCAAGCCATAAGGTCCAAAAGTGTTTCTACTGATTGCTGTTGAGTGTACTATGAGTGTATGTAATCCGACGTAGTATAACCGTGTCTTTTCCGAATAAACTGGTTTCATCCGGTAACTCGATAAGGTAGGGTTTTGTGCGATCGTCTCCTGGGCTAACACGTTGTACATTACAATATCAGACGGGGTTGCGTCGGAAATACACGCTCGTGCCCTGACCTATTTAAACGCACCCTGTGGAGTCCTATTTTAATAATACCGGTTGTTTGATAGGATGTGATATCGTTTTGGGATGATCAGATCGTTAATGAAGCTATCAAACTGAAGGCTGAAGAGTGAGAACTCAGGATTGTCGGAACAATCTTCAGGGGCTTTTCGTGGCAAAACGAAAGAAAGAAATTGTCGTATACACCTAGTCTATGGTCCTATAGCTTTCTCTTTCTGATTGGCTGTGTGCGGGCACCCAATGGTACCCCCATCAGTGTAAAAACAACACGCTAAATATATTCTTTCGAAAAACTGTATGGAAAGATTTAAGTAAAGGAAGGTGCAGTCGGTACGTCAGTGGTAACACATTGACTTAGAGTAGGTCTTTGGTTTCGGGCATTTATGGCGTAGCGCTGATTCAGCTTATACTGGTTTTGTCACCACTTATCTTCTTGCTACTGTGCATACGTAAGGAAATTTGTTTTTCATGGGTCAATTCTTCAGGGTTGTTAAGTAAACCTTTTTTGTTGCACGTTTGCATTAGTAGAATAAGTAAGTAGATTTGAAGTGATCTACGGTAGGCTAATGGCTCATGCTATTCTATTTTGAATCGAGCATCAACGGATCCAAAGGTTCAGTGATGTTGCGGGTTAGAATAGGATCGGCATTCAGTCAAGTATGAAGCTACGCACAATTATAAGCTTGGTAGAAGCACAGTAGTAACTGTAGTACGTGCCTGCCGTTTTCAGATTAAATTTGACGAATAGTAACGTAGCAAAAGTTGTAGCATGAACACAGCATGAAGTAGAATTTTTCTTAATTTTTAGGATTCCGTACTACCTAGCCTACATGAAGGAAAGCCTACATGACCCTATTATTATGACTGCGTAGTCTGTCTATCCAATCTTTAAAGTGCTGTCAGTAACTATTGAACTTTAAAAAAAGAAAAATATTAAAAATTAAAATAATGGGGGTCTCCGAGAAACGTGTTTCATGAACTATTTTTGTTTTAGCTCTATCATAAAAACATGTTAAAGCTTAAAACTTGGTGCAATTAAAGGACTCAACAGTTCTTTTTGGGTGGGCTTAAAACCCTCTAGCCGTGCCCGTAACTTTTCATCGGATTTTGTTTATAATATTACATAATTAAGTATGCAGTTAACTTAAATGAATTGAGAAAAAAATGATTTTGTTTATGTTTTTTTATGAAAAATGGCAAAGCAGTTTACTGGCATTTCGAACAATAATAGAGTCTGACTTGCACTTTGCCGTCTTTTACTCGACCGAAGCCAGATCAACTTACTAGTTGATTCACGAAATAATTTCTGGAATTATGTGCCGCATTGCGCTGTCTGTTTTCATGTTCACATGAATCGCGCCTACGTGACATCGTAAATTTTGCATCGGCTATACCGGCAGACACGTTTAGTGTACACATATAGTATATCTAAGGCCTTAAATATACTTATAAGGCATACGGCAAGGGTAAGAGATAGGCGAGAAGAAGGCACGATGCCACTTTAAAACTTGTTCATACAAAATGTATGAAAGCGTTGCGTCGTAAATTATACATAAGCAACGTGGTGCAGGCATGCCACTTCGCCACCCGCGCTTTTTACGCTTTTTGAACCAAAATGGTAAAAACGGAACCCTTTTGGTGCGACTTCGTCTGTCTGTCTGTCACACCTATACAGGGTGTAAGGCCTTCCGAATACTGAAAGGGCATGACCAGTCAACGAAACTGAACAACTTTCTGCGAATAAAACTTTCAGGAAATGAAAAAAGAGCGGCCTCTCCATACGAAATTGCAAACATGATTGGACAGTTTGTATGGAGAGGCCGATTTTTTTTTTATTTCCTGAAAGTAATGATGATCCCGCTACTCCTGAATACCTTCGATCCCGGTTCGAACGCATGCCACCTGATCCCCGCCCTAGGCGTCCCTGTTCCTGTTCAATTCCTTTTCCGTGCGTGCTACTCTAATGTGGAACAAGCTTCCCAAATATATTCAAGACAGCCCATTCGTCACTTCTTTCAAGAAAAGGCTGAAAGAGCACTTCTTATCGAACTTATCTTGATAATATATGTATTATTATATTGTAGGTATATTAATATATGTAGTCTATAGTAGGTATATTATGTAGTTATTACTATGTATTATTATAATATTATACATGTACTTATTTCTTATTTCTTTCAGATATAACATAAAAACTATAAAAAGTCCCACAATTTCTTATTATTATTTGATGTGTACTTATTCTTGTCCCCGTCATATACTTTTTCACACTAAACTCTGGTTGGCTGGAAGAGATCTCTTCATAGAGATAAGCTCGCCATTGTGAACCTCTTCCATCACTACTGTTTTGTTTTATTGTGCAGAATAAAGAATATAAAGTTTTATTCGCTTAACGTTGTTCAGTTACATTGACTGATCATGCCCTTTCAGTATTCGGAAGGCTGTCCCTTACACCCTGTATAACTCAATGACTTTTGCTATCGACTTTAAATTTGGAATAGTTTTAGAATATGATTGCAAAACTTTATTGCAAATGAAAAAGACATGATAATATTATTATTATTATTATACTAAAGAGGTCCCAAATTGGGGGTAAAATTAAAAAAAATCTTTACTACGTAGAGTGGGGTATCATATTGCACATTCCAAAAAAATTTAAAAACTTAATTTACAACTCTTAGTTTACAATACATATATGATGAAAAATGTTTAACATCCGTCCCGTGCCTGCGCCTCGCCCGAACCTTGCTCTCACAATATGCCATTTATGTGTATTTTACCCCTTATGCACCATGTCTCACGCAAAGTTTACAAATAAACATACATGTGTGAGTAGTACATTGGAGAATGTTTCTTACTTTGTTCCATCAACCTTCTCTCTACATTTAAAGGCACAATTGAATATCAATCAAAAGCGTGCGTGGGTATGGGTATATTCTTGAAGGTGGTCTTTATTCCCAATCTGTAAGCTGGCGTAATAAAGCGATTATTTTTTTTATTAAAAATGTTTGCAATTTATTAATTTTTAGAAAATAATTTATTTTCAGGTCGTGAAATGGGCTTAAAAAATCCGTAAATTCTTGAAATATGTTTAAAACTACTATATGTAGGGTACTTCCTAATTAATTTCGTTTCTTTCAGTATGTACCCGGAGAGTATGTACACGACTTTAGATAGCTGAGGAACATAGGTAGAAATACGAAAAAAATATTGATCGCCCATGAAAAATGTGCTATTAACTGATGCAGTTTCTATGGCAGACCATTTAATAGTCCCATGTTTTAGGAAAGTTGTTCAGTTTTATGGGAGTAACAGATTGAAAAGAGCGCAGTTGATTAGGGAACAGTCTATATTAGGCTGCATGGTTTTTGGACTGCCCTCTTTTTATTGTGTTTGACCTTAGAGCAACGCGTGTCAAATCCGCGCAAGCCTTGTTACGCGGAAAAGTCTTGTAACTCTATGAGTTTTATGGGTTTGACTCTATCTTATCCATTGACTTTGACCTTTATTCGATAGTTATTAATTTAAACTCGACACTTCAAGTCGAATAAAGAGAAACTATTTATTAAACCGCAATCACACCTTGCCAAATTCAAAGACCAACTCGGCATACATTGTTGGGAGGCTTGGTTCTGTTAATTCCAATATCCATACTTCAACGAACAATGTGTGCCAAATTAGTTTCTGATTTGATGAAGGTATTATAGCGGCTTAACCTTCAAGATAAAAAAAAGAGAATACCGGCCAAGTGCGAGTCGGACTCGCGCACCGAGGGTTCCGTACCACCACATAATCATAATTAGTTGAAATTTCAGTGAGTTATAGTGCTAGATTTTTTGAGTCCGACACTCGCTTGACCGGATTTTATGATTTGTTTTTATTGTATAGCTAATTTTCACGTTTGTGAATCTTCCCATTTTTATGATAGAGCTAGAACAAAAATCGCCTAAAAAAACAGATCGTTAGTATGGGAACCCCCCTTAATTTGTTATTTTTATTTATTTTTAGTATTTTTTGTTGTAGCGGCAACAGATATATTGTGAAAATTTTAAATTTCTACCTATTACGGTTCACGAGATACAACCCGCTGACAGACAGACATCGGAGGCAAAATAATAGGGTCCCGTTTTTCACCCTTTGGGTACGGAAACCTAAAAACTACACACTAAATACCACATAACATAAAGATAGAAAAAAGATCTTACCCATGACTTTCGTTATTCCGTTCAACTCGAATATTTTCCTATTGGATCCTGTAGTTTTCGGCTGAAAGTTTGCGTGTGTCAGTTACCATTACATGATATTAGGTAACAAAATGGAGAACAGTATTTCGAACACTGACAGGTTCGCTTTGGGAAATCATTTAAATATTCATCTTCAGAGCGACAGATCTGAGTTAGCCTGCGACATGGCTGCGAACTAAGAAACCACCGCCGCTGCCTTGACAAATATAAATCGTCTATCGAGCAAAATAAATAATTACTAAAATGCCTGTAGCCGTAGTTTGACAGATATTCTGTTGCCATAAAATTGTACAAGTGTGTTTACTTAAATAAAATAAAAAGAAGAAGGAATTCCAATCAGTTCGAATTTTAATGTATTTTACGAAATTAATGTATTTTAATATAATTTTAATTTAGTTTTTTGGTTAATATTGATTGTTTTTAATAATTAAGAACGTATTGTAAAATTAGAACACAGCATGATGTTGCATAAATAATAATAATTATATATTGAAAAAACACATCCTATATCTACTTTTGGGATACCCATTCTAAGGCAAAAGCCCTCTTCTATCAGGTGGGCGTACGCTGAGACGGAGATGGCGCAGCACAGCACAGTATTTACATACTTCATTTTTCTACGTAAAAGCGAGAGTAAAAACATAGCCCTCCTGTTATGGGGCAGTCGGGTAAAAACATCTTCTGTCCTGTGTTGCGCTAGCTTTGCTATTCTATGCATCAGCAGAGCAATGCGAAAGTCAAAGAGCTATGGGTAAACAGGTTAAGACTTCTCTAAAATTCACTCGATCATAGTGCGTCAAAATATGGGCAACAAACAGCTAACCTCTTAAAAATTCCTAGTATCGTACTAAAGGCCTATCTGATAGTCGACTTAAAATGCCTCAATTAACATTATTAACTAAGAAGAAAGAACTTAAGTTATAACTTATTAGGTTTTCAGATTAATTCATGAATTGGAGTACAGGAAAGGAAAATTAAACAGTTGACACGACATTTTATTTTATGGTTACAATATCAAAATCTAACTAACTAATCAAGAAATTTGTAAAAGTTTTGTTTCCGAATGTACTAAAATCTCTATAAAAAAAGCGATGGGACGTATCGTGACTACAAAATTGAAATGTCCCATTACGCACCAACTTGGTGTGTAGGTACTGAGACGTATCGCGATTCACTCATGAAAACCACCCTTTCAAAATAATTCAGTTTTTCCTACCGTACTTATAATCCAACGCAAATAACGAGGTACCATAGTCCTACATCTTTAGCAGTACCAGAGGGACATTCACATTTATTTGGTTTATGACTCTGAGCAAGCGTTTCTAGGTGGGAAAAGGCAATATTCAGCGAAATATTCGACGAAATATTTTTATCTACGCGTGATATTGCTGCTACCTCAGAACCAAGTTGAGAAACCACTTTGTTGGATGATCCATTTTTTTGCATTTATGTAAAAAGCAATCAGCTAAAGCTGTCAGAAACAACAAGTTTGTAAAACAATGTTATTCTTTCCGTAAAATATACTGTGGTTTTAGTGTCATGGCTGCAAAATAGACTAGTAAGCTTTGGAATAAATGGATTAAATAATTTGAGCTCTTTCTCATATAGAAGTAGATATTTCCAGATTTTTTTAAATAATTCTCAGCCATTTAATATGAAATGTTTGGTGTTTCTCCAGGCGCCCAGTAATTCTACTATGAAAATACTCGAGCATATTTTTGACTCTCCTAACTAAAGCGGTCAAGTATCTAAGGATAAGATTTATCATTTAGCTTTTACAACGCCTTAGTTTTATTACTGTTATGTTGTCAAAATGTTTTGTATAATAAATAAAATAAATAAATATATTCTTATCTATGGCCAAGAGATCGAACTACTTAGCATGGGAAGTAGACTTTATTAAAATTCTTTATTACACACAAATTATATGCAATTGATATATTAAAGTTGTTTAAAGAGATCTTTTAACTTTAAAAATCTATTTAATCAGACCATTGTAGTTTTTACTGAGGTCGCTATTACACCTTCCTTAATTCAGAAACTAATTCGGCATTCATTGTTTGTTGAAGTAATTATATTGGAATAAACAGAACCAATCCTTCCAGCAATGTATGCCGAGATAGTTTTTGAACTAAGGAAGGTGTGATTGCGGCCTAAGGGTCTTTATTAAAATTTAAGGGTGGTGACGAGAAAATAGTATGCTTACTTAATATTAGGTGTGTACTATGAAATTGGCGAAACTTCTTGTAGATTAATGAGATCATAGTTCCTATAATTTAAAGGTTATCACTTTACGCATTAAATATTGTTTTTAGTTTTAGTTCGATATCTAAACTTAAAGGTTCGAAAATTTTTCGACTTAAATGTCGTCCGATTTCATCATTAGATTTGTTTAATTTTTTTACAGAAAACAATTTTCGAAAATTAGATTAAAGCTTCTGTAAGCTTAATGTCTTCCCGATCATGCTTAAAAAAATTAATTTGGATTTTAAATTCCTAAAAAAAATGCATAAATTACTATATTTTTTTAGTTATAAAATTGAGTTAACGTAAAATTCTCCATACAAAACGTCAATTTCATAGGTCATGACCTAATACTTTCTATTTTCGTATACTACACACTCTTCGTCAAGTTAAACAAAAAAATAAAACATGAGAGAAACGCAAAAAAGTTTCCCACATTTTGTCGAGATATTTCTCAGAAGCAAACAACATGGTTGACGTGTGCGGTCACCGTAAACTTCTACCCCTATTTTCTGAGCTTACGTCGTGTGGAAAGGGAGCTGCTAGGCATTTTTTGGCATAAAAATAACATACAACACACAACATCAGGCAGCACCACGGTAGCCTAGTTGGTAAAGCGTCTCTGGCACTGACGGAGTAGACGCAGGTTCGAATCCTGCCTGTGGTTGTGAAATTTTGAGATTTTCTACTTTGTATGAGCATAACAGATTATATTCTGTACTATATAATCAGCAATATTCATGTATAATAAATATATGTACTGAGGTCTCTGGCGACCGCAGAGCTGGTAGTTTTTTCGGGCAGCGCATTAGCCTCGCCATGCAGCGAGGTAACGCTGCCAGCCTGCTAGGTACGTTACCTCGTGGGGACCAATTATATTACAATAATTATACAGGGTGTCTCAGAACGATCCAACTATTACAATGCTATATAGTTAAAATAAAAACTTTTTGTAACTAATATTTATTAATACCATCAAACAGAAAAATAATGAAATTTTACTTTTTAAAAATGACATTGTTCAAATGGCGTCCGTTTAGTTGTCGGCATTCCTCGAATCTTTCACGAACATTACGGAAGATTTTTCTTAGAAGTTGTCGAGAAATCAAGCTTATCTTTTCTTCGATATTTCTTTTTAAATGTGCCAAATTTCGTGGATTGTCCTCGTAGACAACGCTCTTAAGATAACCCCATAAAAAAAAATCTGGTGGGGTCAGATCGGGGCTTCGAGGCGGCCACTCAATGTCACCCCTCCGTGAAATGACCTTTTCAGGGAAGATTTCGTGTAATGCTGCTAGTGAATTGTTAGTGGTATGTGCCGTCGCTCCATCTTGCTGGAACCATGTCAACTGATTGTAATGTTCACATTCTTGCAGTCGAGGAGCAAGAAAATTGCGTATCATGTCGATATAGCGTGGTGAATTTACTGTGACTGCTCTGCCTCTGTAGTCGTCAAAAAAATAAGGCCCAATGATGCAGTTTGCTGACATAGCGACCCACACGGTTACTTTGGGGCTATGCAACGGGCGTTGATGCAACATCATTGGGTTAGATTCTCCCCAAAAGCGACAATTCTGGCGGTTTACACAACCATCCAGGTGGAAATGCGCTTCGTCACTAAAGAAAATGTTGTCAAAATTGTTAAATCTCTCCAACATTACATTCACATAATTGAGTCTTGTAACGTAATCGTTTTCATTCAGAGCTTGCACAATTTGAATTTTGTATGCCTTAAGATGCAAATCAGATCGCATGATGCGGTGAATCGTCGCTCTAGATAGTCCTAATTGTGACTCGCGCTTCCTGACGCTGACCCGAGGCTGTTGCCTTACTGAATTTGCAACTAACTCTATGTTTTCCGGTGTTCTTGCAGTTCGTGGACGGCCATGGTGGGTGTCGCCAATAGTGTTTCCGGTAGTGTTAAAAGTCTGGATCCAAGCGAGTATTGTTGCATTGCTTGGTGCTTCCCCAATATTCCGCAATCCATAATGAAGTCGGAATAACCGTCGAACACGAATCAGAGATCGATTGTTTTCATAATAAGCACGAACACAAAACGAACGATGTTCTCCCGCGTAAATCATGGCGGCAATTAAAAATTTAAGAACGGATCAGGCACGGGACACTCACTACATACAGCCAATTCGCTTAATTTGCGTTTCGTTCACTCTCGAAATAGTCGGATCGTTCTGAGACACCCTGTATAACATCTTTGGTGGGGACACGCTAAATGATATTTTTTATTTATAATGACTTATTGACGAATTTGACTGATGATTATTTTGTATGAACTTGAAATTGGTTTTGTGGAAAACTACTCAAACAATGAAATTTTCTATACAGTAGTTTTCGGAAACGAAAAATCCAAAAGTTTGGTTTCATGTTTGGGAAAATTTGATTTCTCAGTTTCTTCTGAGGTTTTCTTGAAAATTGTGCGATTCAAAAATCCTACAGCGGCATCTGTTGGTAGGCTTTGCTTAAAATTATACAGAGCAAAGCTTGATCGCCCAAGTACAAACTACAACAACAAGAACAATGAAATATTTCTAAAACGGTCAAACGGTCTTTCAAATAACTTATATAACTTTGCGCAGAATATTGGAAATTAACAGTTGGTATGTTTGTGAAGAAAGGTGAATATTATGCTCTGAAGTATATTTTTTTATCTCCTTCCTGACATAGATCAACTTGAACCCCAAACAAATGGAACTGTCGCTTTTAGGGTTCCGAACCAAAATAAAAAAACGGAACCCTTATAGTGCGACTTCGTCTGTCTGTCTGTCGAACCAGTGTATCTCAACAAGCACACATTAATAGTAACTTGAAATTTAGAACAATTTTAGAATGTGATTGCTCAATTTTATTGCAAACGAAAGAGTGAAAATAATGTTACAGGGTCGAGTGGGGTAAAATATGAAAGGGAGTTACTTTTACATTCGAAAATAGATTAACATATTTTTTGCAACTGTTAGTTTTCAAGTTAGGATGAAAAATGTCTAAAAAAATACCATTCCTCTCCCTTATCTCCGAAACCTCTCTAGAGGAAAAACCTGAATTAATCATCGTAGATAGAGGTTATAACAATCTCTCTAAGTAGCATAGTTTTTTTTTTCTAAAAAACTGTGCTACGATTGCTGCTGCTGTGAACTGTGCTAGGATTTCTATCCTAAAAAAAACCAATAGGTATATCGGTATATCGGAACCCACGGCGCTCAAGGCAAACCCGCAGTTGACCCTATTTAAATTGAAACTCCACCGCATCTTTTATATTATTCTCCAAAGGAAACTACTCATCCGATTTCAAAAAATCTAAGTAATTAAATATTTAGATTAATTTTTACTGTTGACATTAGCTACTATTTATCGCAAAAACTTTTAGTTCTGGAACTACTGTACAATTTAGAACATTTTTTTTTCAATTCAGTTTTCAATTTCAAAGCAAGACTATTCTGATGTTGTTACTCAACACTGAATAAATTATTACTATTAACATTATAGGCTACTTTTCTGTGCAGAAATAGTACATTAAGATGCACGTGCGCTATTTTGGATATTACAGCCGAGGCTCAGAAATTGCAGCCCGAGCCGCAGGCGAGGGCGTAATGGAGCCGAGGGTGTAATCACCAAAGCGCACAAGCTTCTTACGACGTTTTTCAACACATTTGCGAATAAAAACGAATCAAATTCGCTTACCTTTTTTTCCTAAGGTAATTTCGTAGACGTTTTCCTCACATTTCTGCGTCACCCGATACAGCGGACTTGTGTTTTTTGTTCAAGTATTTTCGACGTTCTACACTTATCACCGTGTTTTTTTTATTTGTAGAAGTCATTTATTTCTTAATTACATTAAACACATTTCACAACAAGAAATATCTGTTAAAATGGCGCGCGTACATAGATTTATATAGTCAAGATAGGGTCTTGGGAACAAGCGGTTCAAAATTTCCCCATACAAGAAAAAATAGCGCCATCTGTGAGAAATCGCGTGAACTACGTTGTGTAGTACTTCGGTCGGTACTAAGTACACGGAACGGAAATAATATGGCGGGAAAAAACAAAATAAACTTTTTACTGTTTATATGTGATTTAGGCCTGGTTTTTCAGTTTCATTAATTGGATTAAAGTCAAAAACAATAATAAGAAATAACGATAATAATAATAAGAGTATATTGTTTCTTCAAATAAAAACATCCATTTTGTTGGTAAGTTTATTTGCATCCAATGTTGACAATATGACTGACAACGACTGACATTTGTTGGTCCTAAACGTCAGATTTCGGACCAACGAATTGGGGACATTGTAACGTGCCGATGGGCTAGTACTTATATATAAGTAAATGCGCGCGTATTACTTTTTTCGAAGACACTGATTAAACATGCGCGCGCAGGAGACAATGACTACGCTATCAAACAGACTACTTTTCAAATTATTTTAAAAAGATAAATTTGTACTTAGTTGATTAAAATCAATATTTTCGGTTAATTAACGTTTGTTTATCATATTATCGAACACAGATATTATAGATATAGAAACTTCTTGCACCTTGCCGCTATAAAAAACAAAACAAAAATAAAACACTAACCGGCAAATAAAACAGCTTACTCAGCAAGGAGGTCTTTGTTCTGAGGCTCATAACATTCTCTTGATTTATTTAATATTGAATATTTTGTTACTTTAAAGAAAAATTTGTAGTGAGTTGGTTGATTAATGTAAGTATTTCCATGTAATTAACAATTATTTATCATATTATCGAACATAGTTTACTTATTCATGAAAAAATTCTGAATGTTATAGATATAGAAACTCCTTGCATTTTGCCGATTTAAAAAAAAGACTAAAATTACAACACTAATGAAGTTATATTAATGAAAAAAGCACTTGTGTTTAATAAGCTGGATTATGGACCTTAATATAGTGCAAATAGAGCTGTTTTATGAGCAAATGTGTTGAAAAATAACTTATTTCCATTATAAACATTTCAAGGTAAACGATGTCGCAGGCTACTGCTAGGTTATGATAAACCACAAAAAATACAGTTACTCTCTGGCTACGCGAGAGTACCTATTACATTCCCGGGTTTGGTAAAATAAAAATGCTCCCAAAATATTCAAACTCGTCCGAACTTTTTATAGGTTTTATGAAGGCTAAAGCTTGTTTGCTGCCTTTTAGGTCGAAAATATGTTTTGTAAGTCATAATTTGGTGTTGGTAAATATTCGTGTAGGGGTCTTTATTGTATCTCGTAAGAAAATATAGGATAAGAAGGTCATCATCATAACATCTCATAAACCATATATAACGTCCACTGTAGGACAGGGAACCCTCTCTAGAATTCCAGCTATCCATGTAGAGGGATAAAGTACTAACTATTGTCACCACGCTTGTAAGCGATGAGGCTGGCACCACGGACCACGGTTGTAGGTGACCGTATGATAGACCGTACAAGTGTGTGTTGGGGCACGCGCTATGTAGGGTTGCCAAACTCACATTATTTTTTTATATATCTATCTAACGACATGTGGGAACACGAAAAAAAAATCATCCCCACTTTACGAGCAAAAGGGTGTTACCATAAAAAAATATTGTTTTCCAAAATTTTATTTCACTGCTTTGTCGGCGTGATTAATAATAGATCCAACCAATATTTCAGCATTCTAGTACTAAGGTTATTGAGCTAAGCAGTGTACAGACCGACAGAAAGACACGACGAAACTATAAAGGCTCCTTGTTGACTACGGAACCCTTAAAATATACCTTGTGTGCATCTCATCACCAACGAGCTTCTTGGCTCTATATTTAGGTATATTTGAACACAAAATGGCAAGACTTTATAAACCGTACAACTTTTAAAATAAATAACTACCTACACTAATTTAAAATATCTCTGAAGTCAGAAGTTACTTAACAACATAATGGACATATTCGCGTAATGCGACAGGGGAACCCCTAGACGAACTTTAACCCAGTTTTCAACAAAGTGATGTGGTGAATTCGGCCGTTACGCCAAAACAAAAACATCCTTTGGGTGGAAGTCAAATTAGGGATGGAAGGAAAACGTACAGTCACTAGCATGTCAGTGGAAAGATTTGTAACTTTATTTCGATGCCATAAAATCTAAGGTGTTGCTATTGAAGTATTGTTGGGTGTACACTCAACAGCACGTCAGTAGAAATACTTTTGGAACTTATGGCATGGCAATAGAGTCGAATAAGTTTCTACCGACGTGCGGTTGACCGTACATAGCGCGATGTGATAAATCACTGATAACATCGTTACCTGAGAGCATTATTAGGAAAAAATCGTCTTGTTTTCTTCATGTTTGTGTCATTTGTTATCCTAATGCCTTTTTTTACACACTTTTATCCATAACACAATCATTTGTAATGGTCCAAGGAAACAAACATGTAAAGCATTGAGTCAACTCATGCATACTTGACCAATCAACATTAGATGTCATAATTTGTGTCAGTTGTAAGACCTGTAAGTTAGCGCTTACACGGTGATTCTGACATCAGTCAGATTGATTGGAGACTGATCAAATTTAGATGAGAAATTTTCCATCAGTCGCTATGTTTTTGTTTTTGTGGACCATCAGTATACCATCAATTATGAATTCGCATCTTCCATCAGTCATGATGCCAGAATCACCATGTAACCGTTATCTAAGTTTGACCGACTTCCTTAGCTGTTGAGCATCCTTTTGACAACCTTAGCACCCGACCGGCACCAGACAAGTACCTAGTTTATGCTAAAAAGAGTAAACGGCTCGCGGTCCCGCGATTATTTTCACTTCTAAATTTAAAATGTACTGGGTGCCATATAACTTAAAGTCAGTTTTTCAATAGCTTAGTAACGAGGCGAGAGGTGCTGCCGTAGCTGGTCTACCGTTGGGGCGGTTAATGGATGCCAACCCTAAAGTGGCTCATTGACGATGGGATCAAGGGCTTAACGTGCTTTTAGAAGCAAGGAATCATTTTACTTTTCGGACAATCAGGTGATTAATTCTGCAATGTCCTTACCAAGAGGGAAGTCTCACAAAGTGATTGTTGTTTGAGTGTCTCGGGAATCGAACCCGGAACCTTTGGATCGAAAACCGAACGTTCTTACCACTAGAACATGAAGGCTGTTTTTCGAATTCTGTGTTTTTTTTTGTTTTTTACAAGAGTTTGCTCTTCTCTGACTCCAGACGCAAACTAATTTGCAAAAGTAATAGTTATTTATTAAACAAGGCAGTAAAATTGTTATTTGTCGCGTGTGCCTTGTATTGAAAGTTGAGCAAGCGAAGGATTCTTTTGCTCGTGGCTCAAAAGAAGTATCCTGGCCCAACGAGAGTTTCAAGACACGAGACAAGGAATAACTTTACTGCCGAGCAAAACACACAATTTTTACTTCACTTTTTACTGAAAATGCTAACAAATACCTTATGTTCCATAATTTATCATCACGTTCTAATTTCGAAAACCTTTTTCACGCTAGCGGCCAAAAATGACTTTTGCACGCATATTGGGAACTATAAAGCTAAGTTCTCTGACCTAGTGAAGTGAAAACGATATTTTTACCTTATAAGGGATACGATATTTTTAGCCTTGCAACTTTAAAAACAAAGCTCATATTTCAAAACTCTTGTGGAAGGGCTAACGTATAACACCAAAGAGCTCTTAAGCTTTAGTAATATAATACAACAGTTGCAGAAATTACGCAGTTCATTCCCAGGGCGCGGTAAACAGCTGAAAGTTCCCAAAATGTTTACGTTTCGGGCAGGGCCATATTCCAGCGAGTAGGTGCACAGAGCCCCTAAACCCATGGAGCCCCCTTGTTATTGACAGACACCAATCACTAAATTACGTTTTTTAGCAAATTTTCCTTCTCCTAACAATAATAAGTGTGGTGCCGGCAAAGAATAGTACCAACCCTGACATACCCGTGGGTGTCGTAAGAGGCGACTAAGGGTTATAAACTGGAGGAAAGGCAGCAGCATCCTCCTTTGTATCTAACATCTTACTTACTGCGGTCATCTACAACCGCGGTCCATAGTGCCAGCCGTAACGCTAACAAACGAAGTGACTATGGTACTTCCCCTCTACATTTTCTAGCAAAAGCTAGAATTCTAGAGGGAGCTCCCTGTCCTGTAGTGGACGTTTCATGGGATGTTATGATGAACCATAATAAGTAATTGAATTCCTTCTTAATGATATTGTAACTATGGGTAAATAATTAATTTAAGTTTTGTTTTCTTTATATTTATTGTAAAAAACTGACACCAGCTTAAAACTTTAAACGCTATGATGTAAGAGGTTCAGAAATATAGGGTTTACCTACTTAGTGTAGGTAAACCCTATATTTTCTACATACTTGTTCTATATCATCCGTCATAAATACCATCCCCTTTGAGTGCAAAGGGGTTAGAATTTTAGTGCTATTTGAAAATAGCAGTCCCCTTGAATAAAACATAAACAACTCAAGATAACTGACTCAAGAGAAACGTCCTTTGCAAATACGACATCTGATCTACATTTATTATAACTTTTTATTATTGTTACCAAGCAAAGAAGCAGCTGGGCCACCTGATACTTAGTGGTCACCACAACTCATCGTACCCATAGATTTGTTAATGACATAATTTGACACTCATGGTCCCATCAGAGTTGTGTTGCAAAGTGCGTTGCACACCTTGAGAACTAAGATAGTATGTCTCATTCATGTGCTGGTGATTTTACTGGCTCCCTTACCTTTTGAACCGAAACATAGCAGTATAAACCCTGCTGTTGTACGGTAAAAATAGGCTTGGGGAAAGTACTTCCTCAGACGGACTTTGTACAAAAGCCGTACTACCATAACATTCGTCTGGAAATCAAATCACTCAACATTGTACTTGCGACTAGTGAGATTCATTCGCATTTTGTATTCGACGATAGAAATTCTGCCTTTATTTTTAAGCCCCAAAATTAAGTGTGCCCGGGGCCACAGCTAACCAAGGACGGCCCTGGTTTCAGAGTAAAAGTGCGGGAACAGGGGCAAACTACAAGTGTCGTTTGTCGGTAACACTTTGCTCCTCGCAATATGATCTAAGAAACTTCTCACAAGACGCCGATGCCAAATCTTCGGAACAATGTTCGCAAGTTTCTTTTCTTACATGTTTTATCATTTGTTTTCTTTCGATCAAAGGTCTCATTAGGAAGTTTTAGGAGTTTTTTTTATCGGAAAGATTTGTTTTTTCTGTATTTTTTAAGGAAACTACAGTACCCTGTTCGGGTAGGCGTAGGCTAAGATTCAGATGAAGCAGCGCAGGGCAGGATGTGACTTCCCTCTTGTTGTAGGTACGAGTATTACGAAGAAAACTAAAGGATAGATCGTGGCACCATCTGGGTCTCAGTTTACGCCGATCCTAATTATTGAAAACCTCAGAGATCAGTAGCAACTTACATAATCTACTCATAATGCATTTTCTATCTTCGTGTAATCTAGTTTTAAGCTGGTCCTAGTTTAAGATCCATAACACCATGTTTCGTACTCATTCAAATCAACTTTTTTTTTGTGGATGATTTCTTTATCTTTATATTTTCAGTCAATCCATTTCAGCAGCACAAGAAAAGAAAATGGCTTTTTTGTTTCTTTGTAAATCAAAGAAATTTTTGCCTCCATAACAAGCTACTAAATAAATAAATAAAATAAAATAAAATCCATTTATTTCAGGTAAAAACCCATAAGTATCTTATGACTAAATTAAATTATATGATAGTGGTGGTGCAATACAATACAAAGCTTTATACAATTTTACTTACTATGCATCGATATCCTTTATTACCTAAAGTGAGCCATGATCATTTATTTTCTTTAGAGGATAAAGTTATTAGTAAAAATTAAAAATTAATATTGGGGTACCTTATTCACACGAGATCATCTCACCCCAAATTAAACAAAGGCTGTAGGTACTATGGGTATCAGAGATATACATACATAATAGATAAATAATACCCAGTTATGAGAAATCTGTGTCAAATTACCCGATAACATATAACATTTATAAATTTTCTTTGGCAGTAGATGCAGTCACATCAAACTCGGCCAGTTGGAATGTCCCAGTTCCTCGTGAATTTGGCTGTTGGCCGACAGGCATATTCCAAGCAAAATTCGTAAAAATTATAGGAACAGCCGGAATAATATAGCTTGATCGGAATGACAGCAGCCGGCTTAGCACGCTGCAGTTGTCAGTTTATCTAGGCCCATAGACTAAATACTTTAAGCATGTTCACGTTTTTTTGACATCCGAGCAGTGCGACACATTTTGAAAGACAAGGACGGCTACATGTATTGGTGTATAAAGCTATCTCTGTCTCAAATATCAAAAACGTAATTTGTGGGTTTGCTAAACATTTTCCTTCACTGACATTTCTTCGCGCTTGGAGGTTATAGATTAAATGACATAATTCCTCAAATAAAGTGATATTTCTCCTAGATATATTTTCTCTCGGGCAGCGTGCTAAGCCGGCAGGACAGATCTATGCGTGAGAGCAGTACGAAGCTTTATGAGTACTGAAATATGTTCATCACGCTCCATCCTACTATTTATCATATCATCATCATCTTATCATCCCATGAAACGTCCACTGCAGGACAGGTAGCTCCCTCCAGAACTCCAGCTAAAACGCATGGTACTTTAGAGGGGGATTTACTATTTAGTATATATTTTTACCCTACACACACTCATACTCACTCACGCACTCAACACACAAAACATACACACACACACACACACATTCTCATTGTTTTTTGTTTTTTAACTTAATTGCTAATTGTTTTTCGAACTTCACGACATTGTACGCTCTTGCAAGTATCATTGGAACCTCACATAAGTTTTTAAATGAAATATGTGGATAGCTGTAATTGGCCTTTCTATCTTAAGTTTTGTTTTGTTATTCTAAATACTATATCTAAGGCTGTAAAATAAAAATAAATAAATAAATAGTCACCATGCTTGTAAGCGTTGCGGCTGATGACCGCTGTTGTTGGTGACCGCAGTATGTAAGATGACACGATACACAGAAAGATGCTACTGCCCATCCTCCAGTTCACGAGCTCTTGGTCGCCTTTTACGACACCCACAAGCAGAGATGGGTTAGTACTATTCTTTGCCGGCACCACACATTCTGCTGTTATACATCCTGTTGTAATACAAAATCAAACTACATTATGATGGGCCCACTCTTGAACTCGATCTAGCCCTGAGGGCGGAGATCAGGTCGACGATGGAACGAGCTGCTCAGAAAAGGCCTATTCACCCGCGACTTGAATAGACTTCGACTGTAATAACAAAATATAGGTTGAACTTGATGTCGAATCCAAAAAGCCTAAAACAAAAACAATAGATCGCCATTCAAGTTGTTATTTAATAGGGAGTATAATTCCTTGACGCTTGTCACCTACGTTTTTTTAAGTGTCAATGGGTGGTGCCCTGATCACTGCTGGTAAGATCTTTTTTAAGGCCCAATAAAATTAATGAAATCTTTTTAGAAGAAAATTTAGGACTTTGACAGCATCAATCAAACCGACTTAACAATTTTCATACTGGGTGAAGGTTCAGTATCAGTGCTTCCATTTTCTATTTTCCTAGTGCTAACTAACAGCGCTATCTATTTGAACTTCCAAAAGCTTTTTAAAAACACCTTATTGATTTGGGAGAAGATTATCAAGGAACTCAGTTTTTCAAACGATAAAAGTCAAATTTATGTGACCGAAACAATTGACACATCCTTCGAAAATTGAAATTCGGTCCATAAAACTGTACCACTTTCTCCAAGGAACATTTATAGGTCGAAATTGGAAAATATATTTAGACTTTTGATGCATTCAGCTTTTATTTGAAAACGCGTAACCAACTTTATTCATATTTGATTGAAGTAATTATAAAAGCTGAAGAATGTAGAAAACGACACAAATGGCAGAAATGTCCCCAAATATGGGTTGACGAATGCAAAATAAAAAAATATATTTTCAAATTTTGATCTGCGTTCCAAAGAAAAAGTTGTTTAGTTTCCAGCAAGTTTCCAGTTTCATCGTGCCCCGCCAAGTCGAGCAAACAAAGGGACGCCGTACCATGCCTTTCTCGAATTTAGCTTTTCGGGTCGTAGCAAGTATCGAGTCATGGGTTCCATTGGCACTTTTTAGGTACATAACCCTAAAAACATATTCAAAGGTTCAAAGCTGACTAAAAACATAAAATACAAACACAGAACATACCTACTCGTACAAAACACATAATACACGGTGTATAGAATAGGTTGGCAAATACTGAAAAAGTATGATCACTCTATAAAACTGAACCAATTTTACCAAGAAACATATTACCGGTAATGTAAAAAAATCTACCTCTCCATACAAACTGTTCAATAAAATTTGATATTTTATATGGAGCGGTCGATTTTCTTCTTTTTATTGTCGATGAAGTGTTCCTTGGAGAAAGTTCTTCAGTTTCATCGACTGATCATTATTTATTTATCGTATGGCATATTATCTCTACTTAAAAATTTAAGGTACGCTACTGCATCCGTTGATAGCAACAGTAGGTCGGCCTTCGTGCCATCAAACCTTGCAAGAGGGCAGTCAAACACATGTTGCACGGTCTGCTCAGGGCACTCGCACTGGCACGCCATCATTGCCTTTCAGTTTTTGCCAACATATCACTTACACTCTGTATAACAAGAAGTCTTAAGTTTACCTTACACGTGCCCCGTCGCAACAGTTTTGTTTGAATACCTATCGATAGCAAAATATTTACCACAAGATTCGCTCGTAATCACAAAATTTTACGGAATTCCATTACTTTGTGTGGTTTCAACCGCTAGAACATTCTCGGCACGCGCGGAAATTTCCAAGCTTATATATTGATTTTCTCAATAGAAAATTACATCTTCTGACATTAAAAGATTTATTTAACGGTACTCTGCGGCAATTTTAATAAAGTCTGTATTGTCAGATATTTCTAGCAATTCCGATATAAAATTGTATTTCTCTCGGTTAAGAGGAACATTAAATTGAAATTACGTGATGCTTTTATGCAGACAACCTTTTCTTGAAGCGGTTAGTCTTCTAGTTTGTGACCATAAACTTGCCTCCAGTTTCAAAAATGCTTTAAATTAACCTCTCATGAATATTTAACTGACAATCTCTATATTTCGGCAAAGAAAGTATCAAAATTGAACGGCTTGAAAACCTTTTGCAAAAGGGACCTTCTGCGAACGGGACCTTTTGCAAACGGGACCATTTAAGAAAGGAACTATTTTTGAGTACAGAAACGTTTTGCTAGCAATGTACTAGTGGGACCTTTTGCGTCTAAATGAAAAATAAAAACGCGTTGAAATGTGATTCGATAAATTATAATACACTAATGTTGTGATTCAGACATTTTTGACACTTGACTTTTTACAAAAGATATATTACCAAATCATTTATGTGAACCTCCTTCGTCGGATGAGGATTTCCTTTTGATCCGAGCTTTCCTTTATATGTATGTAAGGTGTGTATGGATTGAAATTGATTTAATTTATATTCTGATCGATATACTTAAATTTTGTTAGGGCTCTTTAAACAGTCACAAAATTATAAGTAGGTAGGTTCACTATGTTTGTATTTGAAGCACAGTACTAAATCAATTCAGTTGGACCATTCCTGACGTGAACCTAACCCCTCGGAGGCTCGTAACAAATTTACCAATTGTAGCACATGTGACTTAGCGAGTTCTCAAACTTATTATACGGTCAGCGCGATAGTTTCGTTGTACAATCAGTGGATATGAGACAAAACCAAAATGAGTTAAACGGCTATGTTTTTAGAAGTTTACAGTGTGTACAAAAATTTGTAAGCACTATTTCTTTAGCTTGTTACTTAGACCATAAAACTAAAAAACTTTCTCTTAGGTCCAATTACAACGAAATACGATTACATGATACGATACGAAGGCATGATACAGTACAGCCCCCAACTTGCGTTCAATTTATTTGGCATCGCCACAACATGTTGATCGCTTCCATCTCTCTTTATCGACCGTCATCTCAACATTAATTCTATCTTTCTTATTTCACACAGTCGATTCATATTTTCTTCGGCCTACCTTACTCTCTCACTCCCTCCAAGTTCTTTCTCATCACACTTTTTGTCACATACTGGTCTTCCTCTCCTCACAATATGTCCATACCACAAACAAGACAAGCCCGTTGGTGTGGTTGGTAGTGAGCCTGCCTCTCACGCCGGGGGCCGCGGGTTCGATCCCCGCCCAGGGCAAACATTTGTGTGATGAACACAAGTGTTTGTTCTGTGTCAGGGTGTTATTTATCTATTTATGTATGTATATCAGTCTCTGGTACCCATAGTACAGGTTTTGCCTAGTTTGGGATCAGATGACCTTATGTGAAATGTCCCCCAATATAAAAAAAAAATACCATGCCAAAGCATACTGCTCTTACATACTTCTGTCGCCAGCCGCTACACTTGCAAGCGTGGTGACTATGGTAAATCCCCTCCAATGTACCACGCGTTTTTGATGGGGTTCTTAAGGGAGCTCCTTGTCCTGCAGTGTTATAGTAATGATGACGCAAAGACTTCTCTTAGATTTTTTTTTCAGTTTTGTAGCGACTCACCTGAGGAACGATCGGAACGATCCGCAACCACAACGCAAATGTCACAAGTGACAAGACTTTGCGGTAAGTTCCGAAGGAGGAATTCCGCTCCAGTATCTCGGACTTTTTCCGTGAGGTGCCGGCAAAGAATAGTACCAACCCATCTTTACCCGTGGGTGTCGTCGTAGGCGACTAAGGGCTTATGAACCGGAAGATGGGCAGCAGCTTCTTTCTGAGTATTGTACCATCTTACATAATGTGGTCATTAACAACAGCAGCCGCCAGCCACAACACATACAAGCGTGGTAGCGTGGTGACTATGGTTAATCCCCTCCAAGGTACCACAAGTTTTTGATGTAGTTCTGTAGGGAGCTCCCTGACGTTTTATGGGATGTTAAAAAAAGATCTCAGACTTGACGAAAAGGTCCGTCGCGGATAGATACGATGCGGAAATTTCTCAGGGATGTCGCTACACTTATAGGCGCCATTTTTAAGTTCTTTTAAACACCAACACAACCATCTGCGAGACTGTATTATAACAAGTAACTAGGCAACGAGTCACCCTTGAACACAATTTGATAACCAACGTTCTACTAAACAACTCAAAATAATTCGCCAACATTTTGGTGCTTTGCCAAAATATTAATACTGGTTTAACGCCCAACTTCGGAATTAATTATTTTATACTTAAGAAACCCTTGTGTTAAACCTTATTAAATTATAATCTGAACTGCCTCTTTGGCTCAGTTGTGATGGATGTCTCTAGGTGGCTGCTTCGATTCCCGTAATGGGTTCACGAAGTAGTTAAAATATCACTTTTTACGGGTGTTTGGTTAGGATTATTCAAATTCAAATTATTTATTGCATTCCATGTGTGTTTACAAGTTCTTAAACAATAAATAAGTACAAAACATGGACCCTGTCGGGCACAGCAATATAGGAGAGAGGAAGACAGTTTATTATTCAAGCTGATACCCTAAAAAATATTTCTGAGATTCCCGATTGTTTTATACAGATCATGTCATGATGAAGTAGATGGAAAACTTAAAGAATCTGTAAAGCAAACGTTATGTAAAAAGGCTTACTATAGATTAGATGACCATATCAATGATAAAGAGGTATGATGTTCTGATATTCCAGCGAAACACAAGTAACAAATTGTTAAAAGCCGACTCTTAAGCAGTGGTTTCTTGCCATTCCTTTACCGCTGCCATAGTACGATCTGAAACGGTGTAGACTCGCTCTATTTGCATTGTATTCTGAATCTACATTGAATCTACATTGAATAAAAATATATGAATCTGAAGAAGCAAGGGAAGTACTCTGTAAAGTCAAGGGCTGGTAGACTCTAGCCCATACGGTATTGAAATAAGAACGGTAAAAGTTACTAGCTTGATGTGATCTTGACTGTAAAATAAGATCGAAGCAGTCTACTCAATTTCCGATATGTCGATACGACACTATTCGAAACATGCAAATTCAAAACTTCGTCGCCCTTGACGATAGAGTAGGATATTGATTGAATGCTAATCAACACCCATTTGACAATTCATCCAACCATAATTCTACTCTATTTTCAATGAACGAAGTTATGAATTAGACTATATCGAAGTAGTATCGTATTGATGTATCGGAAATTTTATTGAGAGAAGACACCCTGGCCTATGTCTAAAAAGCCCCAATTTTATACTATAACTAGCGGCCCGCCCCGGCTTCGCACGGGTACTAATCTTCGGGTAGAAGAGGTGGTTTCTTTTATTGCAATATATGACGTAGCCTTCAACTTGCTACACAATTTATAAAACATTCTACTTATAATATTTCGTTGTACCTCAGGACGACAAACACAAAAGAATATACCTAAAATTTTAAAAATCAGGCTTCGGACGATCAGTCGCAACGACGTGTGCCCTCTGTGTGGGCCCCGTCGGGTGCCTGGCTCGCTGATATTAACTTCAGAAACTCTGGGCTACGTTCGGCTTTCAACGGAAATACGCATCGAGTTTGAAGCTCATTCTAGGACACTAATTAGAGTGATTTTAATATTGTGATATCTTCCAAGATATTCATTTAAATAACATGGTGTAAAGGACAATTTTGATCTTTGTTCATTGGTTATTATTACTAATCTTTTAAATTAGATAAGGATCCATACCTTGAGGGCAAAAATACGTTCTATAAAATACCTTATTTTGAAAATCTACTTTTTTGCTATAAAGAGTTGGTTAGTGTGGGTTTTCTTTAAAAGATAGACAAATACTATCGTGGACTTTTCTTTAGAACTATTAGAGATCAACAATTCTTTCATACATAACTTTCATATAAATGAAACCCTTTACGCAGCGCACGCCCAGAAAGCTCTCTAGAGGCACTTTTTTTTCCGACTCGATCGACAAACATGTTCACAGTTCAGTTAATTTGCACTCAATATTTATAAATTATAGCTTTAAACCTTTCTATTGAATTAATCTATCTATTTGTGAAAACCGAATCGAAATCGATGTAGTACTTCCTGAGTTTAGCAATCACAGACAGACATGACGGATGACGACAGAAAAACGTTTCGGGGGACTTTCTTTTATAATATGTAGTGATAATAATCATTGTTTATTTTCCGAAAAAACATGCTTTTAAGTGAACATTTGCTATGAACTATGATACATTTTTTCGTTTACCAATCTATTTTGCAGTCTTGACACTAAAACCATAGTATATTTGACGGAAACAATAACTTTGTTATACAAACTTGTTTTTTCTGACAGCTTTAGCCGATTGCTTTTGACATAGCAACATGAGTTGGTAAGCGTTGGAATAAACTAAATAAATGAATATTATTGTAGTCTATTCTCCTCGAAAAATTTTGTGACCCAACAGCACGTCAGTAGAAAAACTTTGGACTTTATGACATGGTAATAAAGATGCAAATATTTCCACTGACGTGCAGTTATACCATACAATTTCATGGGAAAATATCTTTACACTAGGTTATTTTTTTGGACCTGATATGCGTATGCCCACCTTATTACAGAGGTCAAAAGCAACAACTTTTTTGTTCTACGACTTTGCTAACAACGCACGAAAATTTGTCAAACTCCCATACAAAATTGGTCGGTCACGTGACCACTTTAGATTCGAATTTTTTTTTGTGCGTTGTTAGCAAAGTCTTAGAACAAAAGTTGTTGCTTTTGACCTCTGTAATAAGGTGGGCGTACGCAAATCAGGTCCTAAAAATAACCTTGACGCACGTTGTTGAATCCTTACGAAAATAGGAAAATTAATAATCTTGGGTTATAAGACCTTGTATTGTTGTCACAAGCTTAGTTCGTTGTGATAACTTGGCAGTTATTAATATTCTTGTCTCAAGTAGGTATGAAGTTGTGTTTTCATTATAATGGCGACATATCCTCGTCATTATATTATAGACTTATTCATCATCTACTTAGACTGTACAACTAAACTTTCATTACGAACTCTCTGCCTGCGTCTGCGTGCTAGCGTAACCAACCCACTTATATTAGAAGTTGAGTTCATCTCTTCGAAATGTGACCTATATTCTTTGGGAAAAGATTTTATATGCAAATCAAAGTTAAGGGCAACTGGCAACCAACAATGCTTCCCAAGTGCCAACACATTGCGCCACAAGAATAGGCAAATTTACGTCTATATCTTTTAGGCTAGAAAGCAAATTGTAACACCCTATGTATTAATCCACCCTTTTCTTTAACCGAATGGCATTTTCCTCCAGTATCGCCCGAGCCAGAACTCTTCATTTCTCCTGGAATGCAATTACTCAGGACTCGCTGACCGCAGTTGGTATCTGACTGGCGGAATGTACTTGCTGACCACTTTCTATCAAATGCCGACCGAACTATATACGGACGGGCTGAATTCTAGCAAATTCTTGTCGAATAAATTGTATGTGATCTATATTCTCCACCGAATCCCTATAAGAAAATGGGGATCGTCTTAAAATAATGCAAATAATAAGTACCCAGAATAATATGAAACGTACCACTATTTTAATTTTTCGGAAAAGTTGATCAGATTTCGATATTCATGACATCATTATCACATCCTATGAAACTTCCACTGCAGGACAGGGAGCTCTCTCCTGAACTCCAGTAAAAACGCGTGGATTTACCATAGTCACTACGCTTGTAAGCGTTGCGGCTGGCGACCGCTGTTGTTGGTGACCGCAGTATGTAAGATGGTACGATACAAAAAAAAGATGCTGCTGCCCATCCTCCGGTTCATAAGCCTTTAGTCACCTCTTACGACATCCACGGGTAGAGAAGGACGATGTTTTTGTTTATGTATGACTTACAATAGTTATTTATGCAACTGTTGCGTAATGAGAGTAATTTTAACACGAGATCTGGTTTTTGATACGAGGCGCAGCCGAGTATCAAAATAGTATAGATCGAGTGTTAAAATGACTAATTACGTATAGTTGCATACAAAACTTTATCTACGACCGACGAAATATTTTTTTTTTAAGAGTAGTGATCACTTTATTGAACTAAGAGGACAGTTAGTACAGTTAATTAAAGTTATTCCCGAAGTTATTCCAGATCCAGAGTTTGTGGATGGCGTTGCTTTAACATTAATTTCATGTATATGGTTACTGACAGCCTCTTGTAGAATCATGTTCTCCTGGTACATACTTTCCATTTTGTTCAAATCACTTCTTTTGTTGCCAATGTCACTTTATATAGAAGCGAGCCAACTGTCAGCTTCTTGTCGATTTATGTACTCCTAGTCACGCCTGGTACTCTCCGTTTTCTTTTAAATATAGGTAGGCAGTCGTCATCCCAGTAAAAAGTATTTTTACAAAATTACTTTAAAATACGCTGTATGTAGTACTGTGGTAGTATTGCCTTAGCCTATGCAGATTGAAAATTATGTATTATAACAGTTGCGGAATGAAAATCCATACTCCATTTCCGTACTGCTCGTAGTATGGAACAGTGTGGAAATGAAAATGATAGCGGACAATGACCTCAATTTCGAATCTGTCATTGGTTTCGAATTCGGAATATTCCGGTACGGGAGTAGATAAAACCTATTTAAAGAATGATAAGCTGAATTACAATGAATTTGATTTCAATTAACATGAGATTGAGTTTTTCAAAGAAAATCTATGCGTTTACACAATTTCTGAAAATTCGCTGCATGGATTACTTGTTGAGAATCTGAAAGTTGAAAAAAAAAAATATTTTATTGAGACTTCAGAAACACCCATACACGACCATCGGAAAAGAGCTTTGATCATGGCTTTGACACATAAGAAAGAGAATTTTGTTTTTTAAGGGATTCTAGTTCTAAAACCTACATAATTATTATTAGCAGTCATCGTCATCAAAACTGTGGCTTGTAACATCGATGAATTGTTATTAGCAGTCATCGTCATCAAAACTGTGGCTTGTAACATCGACGAATTGTTATTAGCAGTCA
Organism: Athrips mouffetella; assembly: GCA_947532105.1. Taxonomy (NCBI): domain Eukaryota; kingdom Metazoa; phylum Arthropoda; class Insecta; order Lepidoptera; family Gelechiidae; genus Athrips; species Athrips mouffetella. The sequence continues at coordinate 26,816,111 of OX383965.1, forward strand.
TCGTCTTCAAAACTGTGGCTTGTAACATCGATGAATTGTTATTAGCAGTCATCGTCTTCAAAACTGTGGCTTGTAACATCGAAGAATTGTTATTAGCAGTCATCGTCATCAAAACTATGGCTTGTAACATCGATAACCGACTTCACAAAACGGGTGTCAGAGTTGTTGAGCCCCCAAGGCCTCTAACATGGCTTATTAGATGACTACTATTAGATAAGTAGGTCCCGTGTGGTGCCGGCAAAGAATAGTACCAACCCATACATACCCGTGGGTGTCGTAAGAGGCGACTAAGGGTTATAAACTGGAGGATGGGCAGCAGCATCCTCCTTTGTATCTTACATCTTACTTACTGCGGTCACCTACAACCGCGGTCCATGGTGCCAGCCGTAACGCTAACAAGCGAGGTGACTATGGTACTCGTACTTCCCCTCTACATTTTTCCAGCAAAAGCTAGAATTCTGGAGGGAGCTCCCTGTCCTGTAGTGGACGTTTCATGGGATGTTATGATGAGATAAGTAGGATTAAAGTAATAATTCCTCACAAGTTAGGGATGTGCGATGTACAGTCACAACAAATTACATAATACTATTATCTTTGTAAATGCAATGAAGGCGTCCTTTTATTAATTTGGTAGGGTTATTAATTTGGTTAAATATTTTGTAATATCTCGCTTGCTTACAACATTAAAAAAATCCAGTATTCCAGGTGTAGGCAGTTTCTGTGAGGCAGTTATGTAAGAAAAACCGGAAGAAATGGGGCTTTTTGTATAAAATTAAGTGCAGCTGCGGTAACATACAGTCGATTGAGCATTTGCTCTCGTGTTCCAACTGTACTGTTTCCTGCAACGTGGACGACCTAAACTTGGCAAATCAAAATTTTTTTATGTCACAAGTGTGCAAAAAAGCAAATGGGCCACCTGATGGTAAGTGGTAATCTCGTTTGGAGATAAGCCCGCCTTTGTGTATGTCCTTTAGTTATAGTCTTTTCTGTAAAATTTTGTGCAATAAAGAATATATATAAGTGGTCATTACCGCAAATAGCACCCACTAACTGTCTTATTAGTGCCATAATTAAACACCGATAAGAGAGCGAAGCGTGTTGCTCACCCTGAGAACTAAGATGATATGTCTCGTGTGCCAGTAATTTCACTGCCTTCGAACCGAAACACAGCAGTGCAAACACTGCTGCTTTACGGCAGAAGCAGGTAAGAGGGTGGTACTTCCCAGACGGGCTTTGCACAAAAGCCCTACCACCTTTAAAGTCTGTCGATTTGGCAAATTACTGGACTGGTCTGGTGTAGTCGTCACAAACGAAGAAGGTAGTAGCAACAAAATTCTCATAAAATATATAATCATAAATACTCTTTGTGAAATAACATGTTTCATACATAAGCAAAAACACAATACCCTTTTTACAAAAAAAAAGGTACGAAGCTGAGAAATACCGAAGAAGTAAAATCCACTGAATATTAAAGATTTCAACCGCTTCTCCCAAAGGAGCAATAACAGAACAGATTCAAACTCAAACTGGAAGTGGCTTCCCTTAAGGACCCTTTGAAGGTAAAGTGTACAAAGGCCTGCTCAAAAACTTTATTGTTGGAAAAATATTAAACGGGTATTAAGAAGGGATAGGAAGAAAACATTTAAGGTTATTCGATGGACCTCTAAAAACTTAGGTAGACCAGCAGTGGCAAAATGAAAATGTCATGACGTGATAATTCATGTTAATCCCATTTGTGATAAGCCACTTGTTTATGATAAAAGAAAGCCATTTGACTCCAGCCTTTGGATGATATTTAAGAGACTATTCGCTCAGCACGGGGTCCAAACCAGGAAAGCAAAATCCTGGTCTAACAATATCACTGGTTTATAGCCTCCTTTAATAGCCTCTTTGGTCTAGTGGTTAGAGCGCTCGGCTCTCTATCCGGAGGTTCTGGGGTCTATTCCCGGTTGGGTCACTGTCAAACAACAATCTCTTTATGCGAACTTCCCAGTTTGGATAGGCCATTGAATCACTTGATTGTTCTTAAAGTTAGATGATTCCGAGCTTCGGAAGGTACATTAATCCTTTGGTCCCAACAACTATCTACGGATGTAGTCGTTAATGAGACGTGTCAGAGGCCTTTGGCGGCTCAACAACTCTGACAGCAGGGGTTGTGAGATCAGTCATCGACCTTGCAAGCCACACGATGTGATGACGGTGATGGCCGGTTACAATTACTACCAAAAACCTTACTCTCTGAATGTAATTTTTGCTATCATTGGTATAAAACAAGGGCTGTAGTTAGGTCTAGGTCCATAAATATCCAATATAATATATATCTTGAAGTCACAACATTCCAGCAGGACAGGGAAGTCCCTCCAGAATTCCAGCAAAAACACGTGGCAGTTTAGAGGGGAATTACCGTAGTCACCATGCTTTTAAGCCTTGGGCTTGGCGACCGCTGTTGTTGCTGACCACAATAAGTAAATGGTACGATACACAGAAGATGCTGCTGCCCATACTACGACTACGGTTCATAATCCCTTTGTCGCCTTTTACGACACCCACGGGTAGAGATGGGTTACTACTATTCATCGCCAGCACCAGACGGTACCGTAGTAATAATAACTTATTACTAATTAACGGGCTAGAAAAATGTCTGTAGACACCTTCAAGTTTATCTTTGAGCATTTAAAAGGCAAATGAGGATGACGCATCGCTACGATAGTACTTCGAATATTGAGTCGAATTTGTTCAAATTGAATGACTTGTCAAACCAATCTTTTGATCAAATGCTTGACTTGCAAATAAAATATTTCAATTTATTGTCATTGGAATTGCGCCGAAATAAGGCCCAGGTAGGGTTTTTTTAAAGCGTTGTGGCTATTCTGTTTCATGTAGGGTTATCCTGTAAAAAGGCTTCACGTGTAGTGCGGTCGATTAGTTGTTTCAAGTAGACACGCCTTACAATTTCATCAAATTTTTTCCAGGTACTATTTAGGTACATAGCTCTCAATTTTTGATAGGAGCCAATTCTTGAATTTCAAAAATAATCCATAGAAAATTCAAGAATTGGCTCCTATCAAAAATTGAGAGCTACTATATGTACCTAACTAGTACCTGGAAAAAATTTGCCGCAATTTGGTGAATTTGGCAATATAAGACGTTCAGCGACTGGACTAGTGTATAGGTACTCGTATTATTGTCATCAATCTTTGACCTCCCATAGAAACTGCATCAGCGCGCATTTAGTATGGGAACTCAAACTTGTTTTTTCGAATTTTGACCCATATTCCTTGGAAAAAGTTGTTCAGTTTCATGAGCAGATTTACACCCTTTAGTATTATAACACTTTTCCGTTACAGGCTATAATATTGATGCGACTGGAAGTAGGCCTTGAAAAGTGTTATCTTCATGAGTTTCTCGAAAAGACGACTCGCTAACATGTTACTTTTCATGGCCATACTTCGTCTTTGTCTTTCAAGATCGATCGTCATCATTTAAGGTTTCACTAAGCGTGTAACCTAGGTATTTAAATCTTTTTACAAAGTTCAACGATGCCCCAAAAAACTCAATAAGAAAAATAAGTAAAAGACTACTCAACGAAAACATCGGCTTCAGTTCGGCACAAACAAGATTGTAATAGCCCTTAGCAAATAGTAGGCTATGACAACAACGCCAGGAAAACTAATTTGATGGAAAAGTAAGGTAACCAATTTATTAAGAAAACAACTCTACCTACTTTCAGCTTAACTAACAAGAGAAACAATAGTCTTTTGCCAATTAAAGACTTCCATTTTCATCAAAGATTTCGGACTTCTTGCATCGCTCAGCATAGATACCTTGCTAATTTATTTTGGTAGGGGATGACATCTGCCAACATGTCACAACCCCATCATCGAAGATCCATAGAAAATATTCAAAATAACCTGTCAAATCCATAGAAAAACGCCTACACCACCTAGTCACGAATTATTTGTTTAATCCTCCTTCTAAGTTTCTTTATTTTTCTGTGATTTCCATTTATTTTGTAGCAATACTGGTCGGTATTTCACTGGGACACCATGGCAGCGCAACCAGTCGCCGCTACCAATAAAATGTATACAGCTCTATAGAGAGTTACTCACCTGGTGTTCGTTTGGTTGCGCATCCAATTTGGCGGCGCAACCAGTTCGGATGCTGGTCGCGCTACCACTCCCAGTGAACTTTAATACTGTGGCCGCAGGGTGTGGCGACTCTGGTATCTTTACTGGTGTCTAGTTACGGATACCAGTGGCGCGACCAGTCGCGCAACCGTGGTGTCCCAGTGAACTATCGGCCGCTATAGAAGTAACAAAGAGGTTGTAACATCCCTTGGAGGATGTGAATTTGGCCGTGGGAATTAACAACTTTCCCAAGGACATGGGCACAAAACCCATACAAAATGTGGCATCAGCTGATGCATTTTTATATTTCAAAGATTTTAGTGCGTCACTGTAGAGAAATCTTGCTATATCTATTTACTAAACGTACTTCTTTTGTGGTTAAAACAGTTTTTTCTATGACCTAGGAAACATCCGTAAAATTGTCTTTGATTGAAACTCGAAGATTTTTTACTACAGCTGTGAAATATCAGTGTTATACTTACTAACGGAAATGTATTAAGAAATTCAATATGAAAAACTGTACAAAACCTGCCAGGTTGCGGATTGGTAGACCAACGTTTTGTGGACCTAGTGGACCACTACTATCGCTACAAAGTTGCAAATTTCTTTTACTCGATGACGTAGGATAACATGCAGTGCCCTTAAAGTCTGTCTGAAGACAACTTTGTGTTGAGGGTAAAGTTGGCGTGCTCTGGCCTTCTTGACAAATAACCTGCTAAGTGCGAGTCGGACTCGCGCGCCGAGAGTTTCGGTAAACCTACTTATAGTATTTCAGAAGCATTAAAGTCTAAGTTTGTTTGTAACGGTTATTTGAAGATTAAAAAAAAACTGTGCTACTAAGAAAGATTGTTATTTACAGTAACATACTTATACGTAAACCTCTATCGACTATAGTTAATTTCGATTTTTCTTTTAGCAAACTTTGGAGATAAGGAATGGTATTCTCATACACATTTCTCGTCTTAAAAACTAAGAGTCGTAATAAAATACATATATTTTGGAATATACAAGTAAAGCCATTTCATATGATACCACATAATTGTTAATGAAATTACTGGAATACCCGGGTAATTAACATATAATTAGATATAAGTATATTGTGACATTCAGGTTATATTAGTTAATTGTTTTTGTATGCTTTCGAACACAATTTTTTTTTGTTACCGAATAAATTGAATTGAATTGAATTGAATTTCACCTAGTGACGACAATTTAAAATTGAACCCCCATTCTCCCCTTGTAATTTACAATTAGGCCCCATTTACAAAAATGATAAAAACATTTTTTTTAATTATATCTAAGAGCCAGCAAGCGCCCACGCCAAGTTCCTGCCAGAAACTTTCATTTTCGGATATAATTGGAAATTATTTGGTTAATGATTGATGGCCATATTGATTAATTGTTACTAATTTAGGCTTAATCTACTGAGAGTCTAATTAAAGGATTTAAATTTCTATAAAGTTACTGAAAATTAATTGAAATATTGGGTACAGTTCTTGAGTTATACACCGTAAAAAATATTTTTGCTGAACGAAAAGAAAACTGTGTTAAATTTGTTTTTCACTTCTCATGATCTGAAAGTGCTTCTTTGTGCAGGATATAGGCTGCACAAAGTCGAATTTTGGGCACTAGGGCAAAAAAGTAATCGCGGTGGTGTAGGTACGCCATGCGCGCGGGCCTGCTGCTCAACATATTCTTCACTAAAGCAGAACAACTCATTTTGCAGTTACATTTAGAGAGTACTTTAACGTTTTATTTCCTCGCAATCAAAGTGAAAAGCAGAGTTTATAACTCGTCCACAAAACCATTTTATCCTCGACATTACCATCAGCCCTCGCCTTCGGCTCGGTCTGCTAAAAGTCTCGGAAGAATGGTTCGTTTTGTGCACTTGTTGTAAAATCTACTATTGCCTAATGTAACGCCAAATGCTACAAACCTTTTCGTGAAAAATAAAAGATTGAGTCTTGTGTCCATACCAGAAAAATGGTAACAATACCAGTATAGGGTACTGGAAACCCTAGATTCACTCAAGTTCTCACACTGACGTGTGACCGACTGTAACTTTAGAGTGTTTAAAGATATTTTTTGTTTCAGATTTGGAGTGCTACTTAACTACGAGTATTCTGCGGAAAAGATCCCCTCTGTTGCATGGATTGAAAGGTAGGTACTTTATATTTACTTTTATGTTAAAATCAATTCGCACTCTTTGTGAATTCAGTCTCCTCCGCTGCAAATCAAAAATTTTTAAAACTAAAGCAGCAAAGGTTCGTTCAGTGTAACCTACCATTTTTCGATATTGCAGCTTTACAATGAACCATGCATTTAGTAAAAACAAACAACCTCTACCTAAATGTATTTAAGTATAAAAAAATGCAACGTGAGTTCTTTTTGGAAATGCAAATCTATAAAATCTTAATTGATTTTCCGTACAAATTGTAAACCTGATCGGGTCAATTTGTATGGAGACACAACATTTTTAAGGGTGTTCAAACATTTTAGTATGAAGACTGGCATTGTTCCGGCCGTCGTCATCTTGGATTTTGTCAGAAATTTGTGGCGCAGGAACTAATCTTTTAAACTCGATATAAAGAAGCTCAACTTATAAAAAAAAATTATAATATAGTTTCAAATGTCATGTTACTGAGTTGTAGGGCGACAAAAGTCTGTTTTGTATTTCTCTTTTTATCTTTATTGAAAAAGGCTGTGGTTGCTGAGCCGCTATGTCAGACTAAATAGTTTTGCATAATATTAACAATTCTTTTTAATTAAAGTTTAACAAATTTGTTATTAACTTTCATATCATAGAATATAATTCGTCTCAAATTTATCAACCAAAATCTAGAAATCCGCTTTTCGGTAATTTGTACGTGCGCATTTGGTGGCAAAAAGTTTTAAAGCAGCGGTTGCTCATTTAACAAAACTCATTATAATTTAAGCTAATTTAGCGCAGTAGTTATATTAGTTACAAAGTTGGTTCATTCATATCCTAGTAAGTGAAAGTGACCCAAAGTTGACAACGTTATGCAATTAACTGACAGAAAATTTAAAGACTGTGTACAGCAAACTTTAAAAAAAGATGTTTAAAACATCAATGACAAAGAGGTGCAAAACACAAGCATAAACATTGTACAAAACCAGCTCAAAGTACACAGCTTTCTTGCCGATTTTTTTACGCTGCCATAACACGATCTGAAACGGTAGTAGACTCACTCTTTTTGCGTTGCATTTTGCATGTTACGTATACTGCGAGAAAAATAACTCTGTCTGTGACCGTTAATGCGCAGAAGTCAAAAAATGAGTCGCGGGGGTGAGCGCGGCATCCCCCCACAAGGCGATCGAATCGTACATTGGCTCTTCGCCTGTCACCAATGCGCAGAATATCATAGACCGACTTGTCCTGAACGCGCTGTATAACGTTCACAGTATTCTGCAAAGAATCTACGTTGAATAAATAATTTTCAGTCTTAATCTCAGTCTGCTGTTGATGGTAATATTTTCTGTTCAGTTCTTACTTCTATTTTTAAACGCACATCCACAAAAATAAAACTACATGTTGCTCTTGAACGACACATCAAAATGATAAAATATTCGAAACAAGCTAATGCTATTCGTATTGAGTTGCATCACTAAGAGTGTAGCCTTTAGAGAGGCCGAAATACGGGTTGTAAAGGAGAGCTTTCCGAAAACTGTAACTGAACAACTTTCAGTGATTGAAACTTACAGGAAATAAAGAAAACGGTATCAGTACAAACTGCTGATTGATGATGATTTAACTACAAGTATCGCGCTAAGACCCGGAATAAAATAAACATGCTGAATGAAATTTTCAATGTTGTTTTTTTGTTCAATTTCCGGAAACTTACTTTCACCAAAAATTTTTAGTTGCTTTGACCGATCCTTTTCTGTTTTCGTAAGGATGTTTCTTACATCCTATAAGCCTATGTCTTCCAATGCACATGTCCGTAGCCCAATCATAAGATTCAGTCAAACCATGAAGCGTCCAGAAATACTATGAAATTCACAAACAAATCTTATCAAACCTGACCATTTCATGAAATGGCCGGGCGTTTCATAAAATGCACAATTCTACAATCGAAACAAAAAAAAATGTATCATCTCGTATTTTTAAAGGAAAACAACGTACGACATGGCCGGAAATCGAATTCGTGACTCCTACTGGTATAATAAATAGATAATTTTAAGCCGTCATTAGTCCCGATCTAGTCTAACTGAGCTCACATGATAATACCTATAAATAAATGGTACAGCAGCACTGCACTTACTTTCTCGCAATACTCAAGGAAAAACTATCAACCGCAAACTCAAATTTGTAATGCCATACACATAGTATGGAAATGGAAACTTTTATGAACGTTTTTCCAAAAAAATATTCGAATGAAATATACAGATCAATTCAGAATTCAAATTGTGAAACATTAAAACAAACAAACCTCAAACGATTTCGAGTAAATCACATATTTAACTTTTGGTAGCACTGGAACACCTTTTATATGAATTTTCACAGATCAATGGATACTTCCGTAGGATACTTGCATGGAGATTTTTTTAATTTCCCTACACATGTTCCGGATAATTGTTCAGTTTAGTCTACTGAGCAAGCCCTTTCAGTGTTTGGTACACCCTGTGTACTCAATTTTATTTAAAAAAATCATAAATATCCAGTCAGGTAGACAACCAATCCAGGATTAATATTATAGAAAATTTTAATAAACTCAATGGAACCAATTTTGGGTAAATCACATATTTACGATTTGGTGGTACAGGAACATCCCTTATATGAAATTACACAGATCAAATGATACTGCCGCAAGATATCTTACATGGCCGCATGCTTGGTCATGCAAAGTTTCATCAAGATTCTAAAAGCCGTTTTTGAGAAAATTTCAATTTTTCATTTTCGTTGTATGACAGCTACCCTCAAAATGAGAGCCAGCAAGAAACCACTAAGAACCCTTCAATGGATTTGCATAAAACTCTTAAATTCAAAATATCGTGTCAATGGGACCATTCGTTGAGCCGCTAGGCCAAAGCGTGACGGACAGACCGACCGACGGATCGACCGACCGACCGACGGACATTTTTGGGAGACTTGTTTTTTATGATGTATAAGTGATATAGAACACATTTTTGACAAAATTAGAAAAACCTTTTTTTTTCACGAATACAATACCTTTCTCGCTCCGCTCGAAAGTAAAAAAGTACAAGTTTCGTTCAAAATCAAGAAACTCACAGATATTTTTACGAAGTGTAATTCTAAATACGCAAAACCTCTCGAGTGGTAGTTATCTGAACAACGTTTTTCCAAAAAACTTTTGGGAAGAAAAATGAATCTTCTGACAAATAGAAAATCTGATACCAATTTTTTTTTATATTTATTTCCAAAAGTTTTAGAACAAAAGTTCGGTTATATGGCTGCCCATAGCTACCCACCGAGCTAGAAATAAAGAGGAAGGTCCATTTAATTAGTAAATAAAACACCGACATTGTCAACTGCAACATAATACACTGCACAAACTAAAACATTCCTGATAACTGAAACTTCCCTCAAGAAACATAGGTCGCAAAAAAAAAACATCATGACAAAAGAACATCATGTAAAAAGACATGTCAAGACTATTCAAGTCGCGAGTTAATAGGCTTCTTCTGGACAAGCTCGTTCCATCATCGACCTCATCTCTGTCCTCAGGTCTAAATCGAGGTCAAAAGTAAGCCTATCGATCATACAAAAAAATGTATGTCCGTCAACGCTTCGTTTGAAACAAATACATGTTTCATCTCTACATGTTACATGCTCGGAGTGTTACACCAATAACATACATATTCCCATTTCTGTTTCGCACATACAGGAAAACACAAACAGAACGGCTAGAAAAGCGAGCGTAATAAAATAGGAAATAACATTGGCATTTCTTTAACAAAAAAACCTCTTGCTAGTTTTTGTTTTTCAGACACAATATAACTGTTATTTTATCCGATGGCTTCCTGAGAGTAGGAAACAATACAAATGTGAATGTTAACCTTTAGTGTAGCGACATACCTCCGGAAAGATCCGTCGCGTTTCGTTCCTTCGCGGATTGTTCCGACGTGGAAATTCCGCACGTGTGTCATTAACGTTTCATGGGAGGTTATGATGAGACTATGATTTTTTCATAAAAATTTTAATGTAAACTGCTGGACAAAAATACTTTAAAACTGAGCAACTTTTCTTACGACATAAAATATTAAAAACTAATAAAGTAGGGTTCCGTAGTAAAGTTGCGCCTGATTGCTATTTAGATTTCTATAATTTTCAGTTTTTCAGATTTTCTGTTTTTCTCTTTAACCTGCAAAGCTTACTTAGCTGTGAAAGTTTTTTTTTTAAATTCCATCATAATATAATACTATTACTTACTATGATTTTTTTCATATTTCACATAACAACCGTTTAGCTGGCAGGGGGGCGGACACTTGACTCTAACAAAAATTTGTGCTTCTAGGCCAAATATTTCGCGAACGGATCCCTAAATCGAAAAGAAGTCGTTCCATACTCCCAATATTTTTGAAAGACCTATCCAACGACACCCTACCCTATGGGGTCAACGAGAAAAAAAACATCCCCACTTTACGTGTAGAGGTACACCGAATTTGTTTTTAAAGATTTTATTTCATCAAATTACTATTATTATACAGCTTTCTAGTACTGAGGGGTCACTGAGCTAAGCCGCGGACAGATAGACACACCGAAAGACAGACAGACTGAAGGACATCACGAAACTATAAGGGTTACTTGTTGACTACGGAACCCTAAAAATGTACCTACGATCAAACATACCATGTAAAGAAAGTAAACACGAACAAATTTTTTACGCTTTTCGACATAATGTTTATTAATAAAAAATATTCAATATCAATAAATTTTCGTGTGAACCACCACTTCGAACCACTTTTTATCGGTTTTTTATTTAACAAGAACATCAGAGAAAGTTCTTTCTGATATTTCAATGCAATTATCATCCATCGCTTCCCTTCATAAACTCGCCACAGGAATTTTGATCAAGTTCCAAGTCTTCGTACTCTCAGTGATAAATATGTTAACTAGAGAGTCGCTTCGAGTTTGTTAGTTGGGAGCTTCTCTTGTCATAGTATGCTAAGTTGCCACTCCTTTGTTGATCTTTTAGTTCTATGTCTGAGATACTTACCACGGTTTTTAAAAGGATTGTTTATACAATCATTTGTTACTAGCATTTTTCCCTGCAGCTTCGCATGCATAGAATTTATTTTCTAGGGGATGATTTTGAAAAAATGCATACATTAGTGCTTCTTTACTTTTTGCTCATACTCTAAATCCGAATTTTCAGGCATATAAAGATCCATACCTCATTTCACCCCTTTGGGCGATGATTTTGCAAAACTGCTCAAAAAGTTTTTCTTTTTCTTTTCGTTAGATCAATTCAATATTTTTATTCGTGTTATGTCAAAACTGTAGATATTCCATACTAATTTTCATCCCAAATTTACCCCTTTAGGAGATGATTTTGCAAAAATGCTAAAACACAAGTTTCTTGCCATCTTTGTATTAGCTCAAATCCATTTTCTATGCATCTTGGGAAATTTTTCATACAAACTTTCATATCTTAATTCACCCCTTCGGGGGTTTATTTATCTAAAATGCTCAAACACGCGTTTTTTATTTTCTTTTCTTCAAATATCTAAGATGTTCAAGTCTAAACTGTAGGACTTTTATACAAACCCTCATCCCTTTATTCACCCCCTTGGGGGATGATATTGCAAAAATTCTGAAACACGTGTTTCATCATTTCTGCATAGTACCTTAAATCTAAATTTTAATGCTTCTCATGTCAAAACTGTAAAATTTTCATATAAACTTTCATCCCTCATTTCATGCCCTTGGGGGATAATTAACAAATATGCTGATACGCGTATTTATTTTTGTCTTTCTATTAGCTTAACTTCAAAATTACATATATGTCGTGTCAAAAATGTAGAAATTTCCCTTTTTTTACCCCCTTTGGGATGAATTTCTGAAAATCCTTTCCTAATAGATAGTTCTGACATGCAAAAAACCTCTGTACAGAATCACAGCTTTAGCGGTTACAGCTCGGCGTTGATGAATCAGTCAGTCAGGACAAGCTCTTATATTTAGATTAAGTTACAAATTGTATAAAATGCTTTAATAGGTACTGCAACAAAATAACAACAGTGAAACTCAAATATCAAAGACTATGGATAGGGTATAAAAATTTCTTACAAATCTGAATCTAAGAACCATAGAGCTGAACAGATTTTCCACATAAACTTATAAGTCAAAATACAATTTTATTTACTTCAAAGTACTGCATGTAATGGGAAGTATGTTTTTTGTATTTCAACGTACGTCCTTCTGAGAAAGCTGTAAGGATTTAGTTTATGTCTTCGTAGTCCTTGTTTAGGAATAAAATATTGTTTAGCATATTTATTGGCTGCTACAAGCCCGTCTGGTTTAAAATAATTATACATACATACATACATAACATCACGCCTCTTTCCCGTTGGGGAAGGCAGAGACCACAGTCTTCCACCTGCTACGATATTGACATACTTCCCTTGCTTCCTGTACTTTCATCAATCCTTTCATACCTTTCATCCTTTCATTAAATTATTCAGAGCATGTTGTGCTCTTCTTTAAGTGATATGACACTTAGATTTAAGTAATGTTTGTCTTCTTGTATTTATACAGTGTACATATTGTTGAAGAGCCAAATAAATAAAAAAAAAAATAAATACATGCTCGTCGGTTAAGGGTACTTTAAAAAAAAATATCAATGTTTGAAATTCCAAAAGATACAATAAAACTAATTGTCTATGCAAAACTGAAAGCAAAAATATGGAGAGAAACAGGATTAAAATTTTGAAATCGCTTTGTGTGTTCAAAATAAAAAAACATGTCTTTTAAAAGCTTCATATAAATTGGAAAATAACAGAAGCAATCGAGTGTTTCGCTTACTGTTTTTTTGAATGTATGGTGGATCTCACAGTGGACTCTTAAGACGCGCAAAATTCACAGCCACTTGTGGGTTTTATTCATTTATGACGGTCATGTACAGTCGGGCAAGAAAGTGGTCTTTCAGTTTATTTAAAACTTCACACATAAACAAAATATTGCTAAGATTAATCATTAGAAATTTTCAAAAGGGAAAATTATCCTACTTCATCATCAAGATTTTGGAGGAGCTACGCATCAAGATGATGAAAAATAAATTACAAACTTATATCTCAGTTTTTGGTCGACTTCAAAATTAAAAAGGTTTTAATAAAAACTAATATAATTTAAGCACACGAGAGGTTTTAAGTAAGGATAAAGCCACCGGAACGAAAGTTTATTTAACTATGTTCTTGTATTTAATTACAAAGGTAATTTATAATTAAATACACAGAAAAACATTTGTCTATCAATTAATATCGTCTGTATCCCCAAAAACTTTTTCTAAGAATATTACAGTATTTTTATACAGATGCATAGGAAAAACTCTTTTAGGTATCGTTAACGAATATCATGTAAATGTATGGGATGAGAGAGAAATGTAACGTTTATCTAATAGACCACCACTCTCATTACAATATTGCAAACTTGTACTCAAACACGTAGGATAATACCTATTAATAGCTTTCTTTTGATTTTACTTAAGTTACTACACCTTGTATAAATGCTGTTGGTGTTCTGAATAAAGTTAAATTAAATTAAATAACTTGCGGAGCCCTCATGCTTTATGTCCAGCCCATACACTTTCATTAACGCTTACAACCAAGTTCTATACTATTCGGACAGTTTGTGTTCTAAACCCAGAACGAAACGTAACGCAACGCAAAGCGTAAAGCATTCCAGTATAAGAGCTGTATAAAGCCAATAGATTCGCGACCCAAATAGTCTCGTCCCAGTCCATTGTTCTAAACAATGGTTTTGTTAAGATTTTGCGCGGCACTTCGGGAGTTAAGTGGTTTTTAGATCCCATCACATTTATTACAGTATCAAGCTGATGGGGGGAAGGGGGGGGGACGTTTACAGCGGGGTGTTCAAGCCCTTTTGTTTATCACAGAGTCGGCTTTTGTTGATTTTCCGTGGAAGGATTAACTGTGATGAAGTACGTCTGAATGGCTGAACAAATACCTCTATATTCCGTCGTGCTGGTCGTGCAGATGAAGTGTTAAGTACATTTGATAAATCGATTTTGTTTTTGATGTGTTTTATAACACTTCACTGTCTATGTACAAGAAGTAAGCATATTTTGGCTGTAACGGGAGAGATGGTGGATGGACCAATCTAGAGACGAAGCAATAAATCCTAAGTGTAGCGACACAATTGCGAAAATTCCGCGTCGGAACGATCCGCAACCACATTGGTGATAGGGCTTTTGTGAAAAATCCGTGTGGGGAAGTAACATGCCCTAACCTTTTTCTGCCGTTAAGCATTAGTGCTGTATTTCGGTTTGAAGGCTAGGGGAGCCAGTGACATTACCGGCACATGAGACATACCATTTAGTTCTCAGAGAGGGTAACGCGCTTTGCTTCCTTATTAGTATCAAATTATTTTACTGATAAGACGGTTGGTGTCATGGGTGATGGCGACCACTTACAGTGGTGGAGACCACTTTCAAGTGGCCCACTGCTCGTTCAGTCACTTATGACATAAAAAAGTCACAAGTGACAAGACCTTGCGGTACAATAAGTTCCGACGCGGAAATTCCGCCCTAGTATGTCAGACTTGATGGAAAGATCCGTTGCGAATAGTTCCGCCGCGGAATTGCAGAAGGTGTGCCGGTTCACTAATGAGATAAACTAATAAGACAAAGCCATAAGTTGTTGCGGTTAAGAGTGCGAGTTGACCCGTGCGAGTAGACCCCTTGTGATTTTTGAAATTTTGTAACGATGACCCTTCATGATATAAGTAAAGTGTTAAATGGCACTCATACTAGGAATTCTGCGCATCAGTTTCATGAAACGAAATAAATATGCCGCCATACACATCGTCGTGTCTATGACCATCATTGTTTACTAAGAAAAAATGTAATATCTTTTTGAATAAAGGCATTAAAAATATTAAGAAAAGGGAACAATATTTAAGTTAGATTGGCTCAGCATACGTAGAATTGAAAATGGGGTCAAAGCATAAGATTGTACCTGTCTTACTGAAAATCAAATATTCCGTTTTGAAGGAGTCGTATAAAGTACGTTGAGCGTAATTTGTATGCGTATTGGGCCTCTTTTCAGATCATTGCGCCTAATCTTGATAACATCCTTAGGGCGTGAGAGCTCCTATCTGTCTCACACACGAACATCTTTAACAGAAGCATTAGCTTTTGAAATACGGGGTGTTTGGCGCAACGTTGGAAAAAATAAAACGATGGACGTTGAAACTGAACAACTTTTACGAAAAAATATTTTTACCTCCTATACAAAATATGATATCAGAAGCTTATAATGAGAACCTGATTTTTTTTCTTATGTTCCTTAGCGAAAGTTGTTTAGTTTTATGGTTTGAATTCACCGCTATAGTTTGGCCAACGTTGCGCCGATTACCCCATATTTACCGAAAATTGCACTGATAATATTATGTTATTTTAAAAATTAAAGCTATAAATAGTGTAACAGAAATACGTGAATCTGCCCATGAAACTGAACCACTATTTAATTCCAAGTCTAAAAATAAAAAAAATGCGCCATCAGCTGATGCAGTATTAATGAGAAGTGATATTAATATTTCATAATTGGACATGTTGCTTGGAAAAGGGTATTTATTATCATGAGCAGTTTTTTATCAGTCGAGCTTGGTATATCCTTTTTAACACATCCTGCATTAAATAAGTTGATAATCTGTTGAAAAATGGTAAACTGGTACAACCAGTGGGAATGGGATTGGTAAGGTTGTGATCCAAAATGGGATCGGTTAGGTAAGGTTAGGTTTTAAATTTTCTCTACCTATTTTTTAAGCCTTCATACTGTATTAACCGCAGGCCAATATGGCCAAACTTAAGGTATGCATGACGTATGTATCTTAATGTCCTTTTTCGAACCCCTCCTATTCGTTCCAGTATTTTACCTTTTATCTTTTTATTTCCATTTGTTGAAAATTGTTCAGTTTGGTTACTGACTTTGTCATTTAAGTGATTCTGACCTGTTTCTTACATCCTGTATTATTTAAGTTATTGTTATCATCCACTGTCAGTTGGACCCAACATTTGCTATAATAATGTGGTTATAGTGATGGGGAGCTTCAAATAGAAATGAATTTGTTATGTCTTAAACTGAACTCAAAATATTTTATTCACTGTTGGATGTTAAAATATCTTAATGACGTCAGCTAATTATCATCGCTTCACAAACAAAATGGCTCTTTGGTGGGAAAAAAAGAAGCGACAATAAAAACCCACGAGCTCTTGTAAATTTGTTTAACTGTACAGGGTTGATACAATAAACATAAATCAATTTGAATTTTTAATTAGCCTGTTAGAACTCTAGCTTAATCCCATGGATTTTTCTCTTCTAGGTAATCTGATATTTTAAAATATTTAACCTTTCTCGTACAATTTTTGCTTGATAGCAGCTTTGAATTTATTTAACGGCAAACTTTCAATGTCAGTGGGTACCTTATTATAGAAGCGTGTTCATTGACCTTTATAAAAGTTTTACAAATTTTGTGAACACGGCTAACATGAGAAGCAAGTTGTTTATCATGTTGACACTGTGCCTGTCACTATTTTTCTCGAAAATATGTATGTATCGCGAGCAAAATAATTGAATCACTTGTTATTACAACCAAGGCGCCGCCAACCGCCAACTAAGGCATCATGTAAATCTCTGTGTTCTAGTCAGGGACTAGATAAGTACTATACGTACAACGTTCTAGTGGATAGAACGTCTTTGACTTCCAATCCGGGTATTCTAAGTACAACTCCCGGTGGTGGGAATGGGGCCATTGTTAAAACAAAAATCATTTTATTATTCACTCCCCCAGTCTCGTCAGTATCTACACAGAAGTAGACGTACTCTGACACCAGAGTTTGTGTTGTCGGTCATCAATCTTATAATCCCTAAATTATAATGATAAATCTTTGTGGTTTACCCTCAAACATCAGAATATGATTTGTTCATCTCTGAGATGCCTAAAAAGAAGAATGGGATGTCACATTCCTATTTAGACGGTACTCATACTTCTGTGGATGTTGTCTCTTGTAAAATTGATAATACTCTACTAGCATTTTTGTTTCATAATCATAAATCTTTATTGCTTACACATATGAAAAACAAAACGATTAACAAAAAATTTCGGAAATAAATCACGATCATTCTTATTCTTATTCAACAATTTTGTAAGCAAAAGGCAAGAAACTCAGTTCTTGCACTGGTTTTCAGTTCTTACCCTTCTCTTGAACCTTTATAAATAACCATTTTATACTCGAGGGTGACAAAAATGATAAAATGATTAACAAAAAATAAATGATAAATTAATTAATTAACAAAAGCCGATACCAATTAATCACACAAAAAACAGAGAAAAAAAAAAGACAAGCGGTTCTATCAAACATATATAAATGTATAGCAAAAATTTGAGTGTGTGTGAGTGTGTGTATGTCAGGGTGTTTTTGTGTGTGTGTGTGTGTGTGTGTGTGTGTATGTGTGTTTCATGTATTCTATGATTTTTTCACACAAATTAAATAGATTCATTCCGCAAATGCCTGCAGAAGCAAGGAGTTTGAATTCTTTGCTACTGTCAAATCATGTTAGCAATGTGACAGCAGAACGGAGCAATGCGTAAGATATAGAAGCGACAGAGTGGTTATCATTAGTAGAATCATTAGCTTCCGGAAGCAAAAAAAAATACTCAGTGTGAGTGAATAAGCTCAGTTGAAGACTTGGCATCACTAGGTACGTTACATAATCTGTCGTAAGGGCGAGCCCGCACGGGCTATGTTCCAGTCCTTACTCACTAAAATGAGGAGGTAAAGGGCCCCTTGGAGACCCGCAACCCGCAATATACCGGCCTAACGTAACCTTCGCTAACTAATTTAGTTTTGGCTTTCTCATGAAGAAAACTAGAAACCGTCTCATTTGTCGCTATATTATGATACGTTTAGTTAGTTTAGTAGAAATACTACGATGCATTTCGTGATATCATCATCATCATAACATCCCATGAAACGTCCACTACGAGCTCCCTCCAGAATTCTGGCTTTTTCTGGAAAAATGTAGACGGAAGTACCATAATCACCTCGCTTGTTAGCGTTACGGCTGGCACCATGGACCGCGGTTGTAGGTGACCGCAGTAAGTAAGATGTAAGATACAAAGGAGGATGCTACTGACCATCCTCCAGCTTATAACCCTTAGTCTCCTCTTACGACACCCACAGGTATGTATGGGTTGGTACCATTCTTTGCCGGCACGACACAGGACTATCAATAGGTATTTTTCCACCACCATTTAAAAGGTAATCTAAAAGGCGCTTCTACTCAGCATTAGAAAAGTGGCTACTCTGATACTAAACGGTCACGGATATGTCACGGACATGTCACGGACATGACCGGAACTGCGGGCTCAGCACGTTGCCCGAGAGAAAATATATATTTCAGAGAACTGTCACTATATTTGAGGAATGATGTCATCTATCACCTCTAAAAGAGAAGAAATGTCAGTGGAAGAAAATGTTTAGCAACTACAAATTACATATTTGATATTTAAGACAGAGAAAGCTTTAGACATGAATACATGTAGCCGTCATTGTCATTCAAAATGCGTTGCACTGCTTAGCTGTCATAAAATAAGTAATATAATCTATGGGTCTAGATAAGCTGACAAAGCCAACGTTTTGAGCCAGCTGTATGCTAGAGTCTGGCCAACCGCGGGAAATTTAAAAATAACAAGTTTTAAACCCTGATTGATCCTGTTACATACTAAATAAATAAAAAATGTTTATTATTAATCTTTATTTATTTTTTTATTTTTACATAACCATGTTAGATAACCAGTAATCTAAAAGGAAAAAGATTTACCATTACATAACCCGGTTATTTGGCAGAAACATGTCCTTCCACTTAGAAAACTGATCATTCTTATTAGATAACCTAGTTATCTAAAAATATTTTGATATTTCTGTTACAATATTAATATTATTACACTTGGCTTTTGAATTCAAAATATTATTTTTATGTACGAGTATGTCTATTAAACTGACAACTAGTTAAAGCAACAGGGAATTTTCAACCACCTTGTCAAAGTTCAACTGGAGGGCGCTGCAGATCAGGAAAAATACCTACATACAGCAAAGAAAAATCAGGTTAGCAAGTCGTGAGTTTGGCTCCATTACGCTCTCGCCTGCGGCTCAGGAGTGTAATTACCATAATAGTATTGCGCATAGGTTTCCCGCAGGTGTCCGGATTTAGGCCCTATTTACACTGCGACTTTTTGCAAACGCCGTTAGAGATACAAACGCGCGTTTGCATCAAACGAAACAGTCGCGATGCTTCATCGATACAGCGTTGCCAGTACCAACGTCACTTTGGTAAGTCGAGTCGTTATCATCCTCATCATCATTAAACTCATCTGAGGTCGATGATGAGGTTAGTGATGAGGTTGATGATGATGTGGATGATAATAATGTTGATGATGAGGATTAGGATAACGACTCTACTTACAAAGGATAAATGCAGCATCGCGACTGAATCGCGCAAGTATCGATGCAGTCGCGATGCAAACGCGCCTTTGTATCGCTACACTCGACTGTATCGACGCAAAATGTCGCAGTGTAAATAGGGTCTCAGTCCAGACACCTGGCAACCCTATGCGCAATAGTACATTGAGATGCAAGTATGCTATTTTGGTAGTTGCACTCGAGGCTCAGGAATTGCTTCTTATGACTAGCTTACCTGATATTCCTTTGTTTCATGTAGGTATTTTTCCTGTGATCATTAAGACTACATTAGACACTGAAGACAGACGTAGCAAGACTAGCAAGGTTCTACCTTCGGGCTTCAGCTTGTTTCTGCCTGTACACTTTTACATCACGAAATACTATTTCAGCGTACATATTTAATTTTATGGGGTGAGACGGACATGAAGTTTCCGTCAGAAGAGAGAATGCTTCATGTATTAGAAGTAATTATTATAGATATTTTGTTGTTTTAATTGGTAAAAAGCTAGAAATTCCCATAAGAAAACTAAGTTTTCTATCAGTAATTTTTGATTCCCTATAAAATACTAGTTATCTAACTTGGTTACGAGTATGTACGAGGAATAAAGTTTTCCATTAGAAAACCAAGATATTTAAGAGGAATATTTTTCCTCTTAGAATACTGGTTATCCAATATACTCGTAGTTATGTAACAGGATCAAGCCTGAAGTATTGCAAAACAACAATTTGATACTTTTAGTTTGTTTTCGGGTAGTAACTAGTAGTCTTGAAATTGAAAAATTGTTCAAAAAATTGTTCAAAAAATTGTTATTTTGTAGTATTTTTAGGGTTTGTTATTTTTAAATTTCCCGCAGTTTTGTATGGACAGTTTTCTCTGGCCAGACTCTAGGTTGATTGCTGCTGTCAGCTGTCTGTTATTAGGGTTCCGAACCAAAATGGTAAAAACGGAACCCTTATGGTACGATTTAATTTGTCTGTCTGTCTGTCTGTCACACCTGTTTATTTCAGAAACTACTTGCGCTAACGACTACTTATGAAATATGTTTGCAAAACTTTATTGCAAACAAAAGAATTAAATACATATTTTATTATTATTTAAATTACTAATTATTCTTATAGTAAGGGGGCCAAAATTTCAAATTGGCGTTACTAGTTCAAATCGTATGAAGAAACTTTACATGTACATTTTAAAATAGGTTTTTACATTTTTTACGACTCTTACAGGTGAGTAATATATGTTCCTTGCTCTTACTTTTCAATTTAACGGGTCACCAGATGGTAAGTGATCGATCACCGATGCCCATAGACACTCGCAAACCAGGTACACTGCCGGACTTTAAGATATTTGTATTTGAGTGTCTATAAATTCCATTTCAAGTATTGTCTCAAAAAACTTACACCTTTACAAACATTGTTAACAAACGTCACGACACGAAATTTATTTTAATGGTCTGTCTTGAGGGAATTCCGTTTAATTGTTTCTGGGCTCGTTTTTTTTACATGTTTTTTTACACACGGCATTGATTTTTCTTGAAAAACAGACAGACAAACAGACGGACAACAAAGTGATGCTATAAGAGTTCCGTTTTTTCCTTTTCAGGTACGGAATTATTCATGTTTCTAACTAATTTTGCTACAAAGGAAAATAAAGCACCCAACTACGAAACCTTCTTTTGAAAAAATAATTCCGCCGTACCATTTTCATGTGATTCCCGAGAATATTACGTGTAAATAAGATAATATTATTTTCTCTGGAACGCTGGGCTAGAGAAGTAAATTAAGTTTGGAGTTTTTCTTGCAAGTTCTTTTTGTGTTCGTGTTTAGGACATATTTACTCAATGCCCTTTTTTGAAAAAAGTATTTACACAACAAAACAGTGATTCTTGGGATTATTTACTATAGTCACCACGTTTGTAAGCGGTAGCATGCGACTGCAGTGTCTGTTGACTACCGCAGCTTCACATCCCGGAGGCAAAGAGTGGTCTCTTCCCACACTTTAAGGGGCTGATAAGAGCTAAATACGCTTCACTTGAGCAGGTTTTTAACGAAAAGTGATGAATATACGGCAGTGAAAAAAAAATTATGTGATAATTAAGCATATTTCCAAGAATATGGCCGACTCCAAAACGAGATTAAATATATTTTGTACGCCATAAAAAAAATCCAAAGTTACCTCTGCTTTTTGCTTTTAAACTGTTTTTCTTAAGTACCCATTAATCTATGATGCCAAAACTTTTACACATTATTCAATGCATTATGCATGATAATATAGCTATTTGATAATTAATATTATGAGTACAGATTTAGAGAAAAATGCAAAAATGAGCGAAAACCGTAAAACAGCGCGAATCCGCTCCGTTCTAGCACGCGCATTCTGCCCTTTGTTAGAAAGGGAGGTAATTCAGCTCTTATCAGCCTCTTAAATTACAAAAAAAACTGTAAGATATAATTTTTGTTCTGTGCTGCGCGGCGCCGTCGGCGTCTCGGCTTACTCCCACCCAAATTCCTCTCGTGTATGAATTTGCTCTCAAGATATATACAACGTGTAACGGAAAGGTGTGATAATACTGAAAGGTGTGAATCTGCCCATGAAACTGAACAACTTTTTCCAAGGAACATAGATCAAAATACGAAAAACCAAATTTGACTTCCAGCGAGCTTCCAGATATTACTCAAAGCGAGAGGGAAGACGCATTCTTTCCTACTTTTTAGGGTTCCGTACCTCAAAAGAAAAAAAACGGAACCCTTATAGGATCACTTTGTTGTCCGTCTGTCTGTCTATCTGTCTGTCTGTCAAGACCCTTTATCTAACGAACGGGTAAAGGTATCAGATTGAAATTAATACCATATATTAGAATCTATGAACCACACAAGATCTGAAAATTTAATTTAAAGATATGGCGTTTTATGTCCTCATCTCCATACATTTATTCAAAAATGCAAAACCTACAGGGTACTTCCCGTTGACCTAAAATTATGAAATTTGGCAAGAAGCTAGGTCTCACAGTACAAATAATGGGAAAAGTCTGAAATCATTAAATATTACAACTTTTCTCACAACTAATGGTAACCAATTGTGGTGAGCTCCCGTTTCAAGAACATTCATATAAGAGAGGGGTCAAGTTGGATGGTCCTTGAGGCGATTTTTGTTTTAGTTCTATTTAAAAACGGGAACACTTACAAACTTGAAAATTGGTATATTTATAGTGCATAAGCTATAAAATAACAACAAATAATAAAATTTGGTCAAGCACGTGTCGGACTCAAAAAATGTAGCACATTAACTTACTGAAATTTCAACTAATACAATTATGATTATGTGGTGGTACGGAACCCTCAGTGCGCGAGTCCGACTCGCACTTGGCCGGTTTTTGTTTTAACTCTGTCATAAAAAAATACTTAAAAGCGTGAGAATTTGTTTATAGGTACTACAAGAGTTATAGAATTATTTCTTCTTAGTCGCTCTCTCAGTTCTGAGGATCGTGACCCAAAATGACAAGTGCCGTCCTAGCTAAAACTGTTGATCGTCAGGTACTTACACAGAATAACAACAACAATAAAAACAACAACAACAAATAATAAAAACCAGACAAATGCGAGTTAGACTCCCGCGTCTTTCACTTCTGCAACGGTATTTTTTCCTTGGTTGTACGGAACCCTCGGTGTGTGAGTCTGACTGGCACTTGGCTGGTTTTTTAGCTGGCCCTACACGGACTACTGAATACTACTATTTTCCAAAGACCTTGAAGGGTGCAGGTGTGCGGAGTTATCCAGGCCTAACTATAGTACTAGAATTGGTTATCCCTAGTTAATGAAAAACCCTCGGGCCTAAGCCAGGTTTCGTAATTTAGTGCGTGGGAACAAAACATTTTTCTTTTTTAACAGAATAATCTTTTTTGAGACGCAATTTAGTCTAGGCAACGAAGCGGATCGTTGTATGAAGACCCCCGCATTAAATCCTCAGTCGATGAAACTTTGCTGGGGTTATTACACTACATAAGACAAACCTTGTAAAAAAAAAATCCAAACAAAATCCAATTCCAATTTTTCCATACAAAAATTACAAAAAATGTATGAATTTTTTTTTTATTTTGTTTTTCTGATAATTTACATTTATTTCGTGATTCTTTATCAAATAAAATCTGCCTGAGAAATTTATGTTGGGGTCAACAGCTTCGTTGCCTACACTAATTTGTAAAGATTTATAAGGGCTCCCGCACACGACCGAGAATCGGTGGCCGATTTTTTGTCGGCGTCCCGCTCTTACGTGTTATCACCTGGATCTTCCGTCCTTGTCCTGGGCGATAATCGGCCACCGATTCTCGGTCGTGTGCGGGAGCCCTAAGTGTAACAGAAATACTACATCAAGCCATGTTGTAGGATGTTTATCCGCCCATGAAAATGATCATCTTTCCCTAAGGAAGAAAGGTCTAAATTAAAAAAAATATTTTTTAACCTTATACAACGTGATAAATGAATTTGGCAAAACCTCTCGGGTGGAAAATCTGGCCATAAAACTGAACAACTTTTGTTCTACGACTTTAAGAAGTTTGCAAAGTTTGTATGAAAAAGCAATTTTCTTTGCGAATTATATGAACAAAAGTTGTTCAGTTTCAGGTTCATAGCTACCACCTGAGAGGTTTTGAGCAATTTACTTAACACTTTGTCTCTCTGTATACAAAATGGTGAACTTCCTATGGGAAGTCATTGAACTAATACTGTTGGGAAGTTGATAATTTTTTATCAATAGATGAAGTTTAGCTGACGTTATCATAACATCCCATGAAACGTCCACTACAGGACAGGGAGCTCCCTCCAGAATTCTAGCTTTCGCTGGAAAAATGTGGACGGGAAGTTAAGTACCATAGTCACGTTATGGCTGGCACCATGGACCGCGGTTGTAGGTGACCGAAGTAAGTAAAATGGTATGATATACAGGAGGATGCTGCTGCCCATCCTCCAGTTTATAACCCTTAGTCGCCTCTTACGACACCCACGTGTATGTATATGATGGTACTATTCTTTGCCAGCACCAAACGGGACACCTGACGTCATAATGATACATATATAGCTAAGATAATTAAGATTTTTGCTTTGACTTGAATACGAAAAAGACCGGGCCCTATTTTCCCCTTTAAAAGATTTTTGAATAACGATTGCAAATGTTGTTCCAGTCTGTATGCAAAAAAAACTACAATCAAGGTTGAGTAAATACTTAACAAAAGAACTTGAAATAGACCGCAAGTTTTTTTCTTTCTACCCTACTTTACTTAACCCTACACGAGTACAGTTTCAGTGGGTAAAGATCGGGCTCTTATTCAAATATTAGCTATCCGGTCCAAAAATAAACCCGCGATCAAATATTCATGGCATCCGTACCGTAACACATCTACATATTGATTACTTTTCGTCTGAACAACTTGATTACGATAATACCAAAATACTAAGAGTGTGCAGTTGACAACCCGCCTTTATCGCGTACCAAATATCGACCCATCTTGGGCTAAACAAAGTTGCCTGGGCGCAACCTGTCATGTTTTGTATAGTCGGTCAAACTCTATTTTTTACCTCATCAAGTACCAAGTAATAAAACATAATATTTCGATTATAAATCGATAATGAAGTAACAAAATCATGGATAGTCTTGCCTAAACCTTGTGCTTTGTGCGTTGACATATCCAAAAAAAAACATCGCGACTCATTATAGTACTAGGTTTGACAAGGCAACCCTGGGTGTCTACTCTCAAAGTCCGATATATCGAAACGATACTATTCGAAACATGCAAATGCAAAACTTCGTCCCTTGACAATACAGTAGAATATTGGTTGGACGAATTTCGAACTGCCAGTAATTAGCATCCAACCAATATTCTACTCTATTGTCAAGAGACGAAGTTTTGAATTTGCTTGTTTCGAATAGTATAGTTTCTATATATCCGACTTTGAGAGTAGACAGACACCCTGTTTATTTTTAGTACGGTCAACCGCCTGTTGGTAGAAACTTTTTCAACTCTATAACCACGTCATAAGGTCCAAAAGTGTTTCTACCGATATGCGGCCATGTGTACGTGTACAGATTGGTACTACTAGTACATACATGTAAAGGGTGTAACTGACAGGTCTCCGAAAAATTAAAGGGCCTGATCAGTCAACGTAACTGAACAACTTTCAGTGAAAAAACTTTCAGGAAATGAAAAAAAGAAACTCGGCCTTACCTTTTCCTTTGTATAGAGAGGCAAAGTTTTTTTTTCCTTTTCTGAAAGTTTTATTCACTGAAAGTAGTTCAATTATGTTGACTGATTCATTTTCAGTTTTCGAAAATCTGTTCTTTATGATGTACTTATTACTTGTAACACGAAGAGGTAAAAATTCAAAAGAATTTTTGCTGAAAGTATAAAAAGTTTCAGGTGCAACCGTTGAAAAGTAATGAGTAAAATGACATCTTAATAACTTTTTAGAATTAAAACGAGAAATATCTGAAATTTTTACATCAGACACTCCCATACATTTAGTATGAGATTAGTAGAAAGGTTTTAGTTTCCTTATTTGCTACCCTATGAGAACCCCTTAGAAGTGAAGTCCGGGTGAATATTTTTATAGTCAATAGATAGGTCATCTAAAAATAAAAAATCATTTGTCTATTTGGGAATCCTTTTGCGAAATATTAAGCTTGCACGCACGTCGGTGGAAAGACTTTGTCCTTGAGCGGGTCTCTGGTTTCGGGCGTGTGAAGCTGGTTCAGGTTGTACTCATTTTTAGGGTTCCGTAGCCAAATGGCAAAAAACGGAACCCTTACGGATTCGTCATGTCTGTCTATCTGTCTGTTCGTCCGTCCGTCCGTATGCCACAGCCACTTTTTTCCGAAACTAAGAACTACTAGCTGTTGCCCGCGGCTTCGCTCGCGTGGATTTCGTATTTTATGTTGTTACCGGTTTTCCGTAGCTCATACCTGTATGAGATGCGCAAGTCCATGAGTACAATTCAAGATCCAGCTGAATTTTATGTAACTTACAGACGTTACTCTAAATTACTGAAAACAGAGGATCTTAACAGTATTATTATGCCTTTAACCTAACTAATGTAGAGAGTGAGATGAGAGACTCCTTTATGTTATTTCAAAACAGAGCTAATTTGTAGAAGTAATTGAGAAAAACTAAAACTATTGTCTAGGATGGAAGTACTATGGCTGATAAAAAAAAAACTATATGTGATAGCTTTAGAGAGGTCAGTATTATTAGTAACAATTATTGTGATTTCTTAACAGATAAACCAAATTCAGTTTACTTCATACAAAAATTCTACTCTTTGCCAACCCCATCCTACCCCTATATCCCTACCCTTATACCTACCTCTATCCCTACTCTTACCCCATCCCTACCCCTCTTTCTACCTCTATCCCTATCCCTACCCCTATCCCTACTCCTTTCCCTACCCCTACCCCTACTCCTATTCCTACCCCTATCCCTACCCCTTCCCTTACCCCACCCCTACCCTAAGCCGTCCCTTATTCCTACTCCTATCCCCGTTCGATTCCCCGTCCGCCTCCCCGTCCGCCTCCCTGTCCGCATCCCCGTTCGCATTCCCGTCCCTGTCCTATTCCTTTCCCTATAACCTATCCCTATCCTGACCATCACGTTAGAGTTCAAAATCGTTGTTGTTTTCGTAATCAGCGACCCGAAAAACCATACAAACGATACCCATATTGATTTTTAGAATTTCAACCTTATCGCACGCCAACCTCATCCCCAGAGGATGATGGTGTTTCACGTCTACGACGTTGGATTTTAAAATTGTTGTAGTTTTCGTAATCAGCGACCCGATAAACCATACAAACGACACCCATGTTGACTTTTAGACATTTCAACCCTATCGCACCCCAACCCCATCCCCAGGGGATGATGGTATTTCACGTCCACCACGTTGGATTTTAAAATTGTTGTAATTTTTGTAATCAGCGACCCGATAAACCGTACAAACGATACCCATATCGGTTTTTAGAATTTTTCACTCCATTTTCCTCTTTTAGGGGATGAATTTGGGATGGAGTTTGGGGTTTAATTTCAATAACAGTGATATACGTTCCACAGAATTACAACCGTAATGCCTAAATAGTAAATTTAGTGAATTTTACTTTAAAAATGAAGGATTATCAACTTCACCCCTCTTTTCACCCCTTAGGGTGTAGAATTTTCAAAAACCCTGAGACATGTATTACTTAATTTTTAATCATCAGCCTAAATACAAATTTTGAAGATCCTTACTTCAAAACTGACGGACTTTCATACAAACTTTCATCCCCTATTTTATCCCCTTAGGGGTGGAATTTCGCAAAATCCTTCCTTAGTGGATGCCTACACTATGTAAGGTATCTACGTGCAAAATTTCAAGTCTCTTGGTCCAGCCATTGGCCAGCCAATGCGTTTTCCCGTGGGAAACTTGAAACTTGGTAAGTACAAAGATGTATTTTGTGTAGATTTATCCGAACACAGGAAGTGTTAAAATAAAAATCATGTATTTCGTGAACCGCAATAAGATTTTCACACGAAAATAGAAAAAAAAAGACAATAAATTTTTGAGGTTCCCCATACTTAGAACAGAAACTCAAAAAAATGTTTTTCATTAAACCCATACGTGTGGGGTATCTATGGATAGGTCTTCAAAAATTATACTGAGGTTTCTAATATCATTTTTTTCTTAGCTGAAAAGTTTGCGCAAGAGACACTCCCAAAGTGGTAAATTGTGTGTAACTTCTAAAATAAGAGAATGTTAAAACTAAAAAAAATGTCATCATCATAACATCCCATGAAACGTCCACTAAAAGGCAGGGAGCTCCCTCCAGAATTCTAGATTTTGCTGGAAAAATGTGGTAGGGAAATACCATGGACCGCGGTTGTAGGTGACCGTAGTAAGTAAGATGTAAGATACAAAAAGGGATGCTGCTGCCCATCCTCCAGTTAACCCTTAGTCGCCTCTTACGACACCCGCAGGTATGTATGGGTTGATACTATTCTTTGCCGGCACCACACGGGTAAAAAAAATTATATGATATAATAAATCGTAAGACACAAACCTCCTGACGACCAGGAAGCCTAAAGTTTAAGTATTTTCGTGAAACTTTTATGAGTTATTATTTAAGGCATAAGTATTTTGGGAAAAATAGTGAAAAAAATCCTGGTCCGGAAAATCCAGCTTTTTGTTATGTTCTTTATAAAGTACAGTTGCAGCAAATTTAGATGTACTTAAAACAGCTAGACTTTCGTAATGTTGCGTCTTAAAATAAAAAAATAAAACGTATTTCGATTGTTAAAGTACAAATGTTTAATAAATCGTTCAAAAACTTAACGTTTTGTTCATACACTCTCTTAAACACAAAAAAGACATTACAAAATAGTATTCTTAAATATATTCATATAAACTAAGTATATTTGAGAGCTCAATGTTAACAACTTAAAAGTTATACCTATTTTAATAAATAATCAGCCTCATAATAAGAGATCTTAATCAAGTGAAAAAAAAAACTTCTAAAAATCAACTAGAATAAAATTAAAAATCATTCCTCAACCATCTCATGAAAATTTGCAAAGCAGTTTCTGTTAGGCACGAAACATAGGTACACTTCACACCTTTTGCAGAAGACTGTGGTCTTTTTGTCGCAAGATTTATTTCTGCATCTTGATTGCTTTGGTCCATAATCAGGCATATGGAATGCTTTCTGAAGGCGTCTTTGCCTGGATGAAACTGGTTTGACCTTTTCGCTTTTTATGTTTAAGTTCCAACTCATCCACTTGGTCTGGATCACTCTAGCATCACTCTCCGTGTCATTGTCTTCAATCAGCTTGGTACCCAAGTTAAGCTTAGAATCTCGAAATTTCCATATATGGGACCCTGTTTGTGTTTTTCCCTAACTTTGTACATCGATATTGAAAAAATGAATTGACAACCGCCAAATCAAAGAGATGTGATATCACTCTTATATTCCATTTGATGGTCCTGCTTTGTGAGGGGCCCACAGACAGCATACGTTCGGCGATGTCTAGGTGGAGTGGAGGGGTCTCCCATATTTTGAAGTGAACGTTCCCTGTCTCGACTACTTGACCCACGACTTCTGCTTGGTCGTCTGCTTTATGCTCTTCCTCGTGACATTGGAGCCCTGGAGTCAGTAGATAACGTAGGTGAGGGTTCAGAGTAATCTAATTCAGTAGTACTATCTGAATCATCCGAGTCTGTACTGTCCGTAATGGTATCAGTTCAGGAGGTTTGAGGGTCGGATCACAGTCTGAATCATCGCCCGAATAGTCAGATTCAGATTTATTTAGTGCGTCAGCGATATCTTCATCATCCATGGCTGAAATAGAAGTGAATAACCATCAATATTCCCAAAAGTTAAGCAATGTACTTTGTACAGTACATGGGTAGTTAGTAAAGCAAAACTTAAATAAGCGACCCTTGTACTTTGCAGAGGACATAAAAATGTTTGAGGTTATAGTGTTCTGAATTTAGCAAGTATCCAATAAATATCGGTGTAAATCAAACAAATAATGTTATTTTAGGTAAATTATACAAAAACAGTGCATAATATCAAATTCACAATAAAGATTAACATGGATAAACTTACGTCTGCGTGAGCGCGCTCCTAGTCCACTTGCTTTGGACGGCATTTTTAATGAAATAACAGATGTGACTGATTGCACTATGGATTAAAGTTACTCAATAAGAACTAACAGATGGCGTTGCAACATTGAAAAAGGGTTACCATTTCAAATATTTCTGGCGGAATTTTTTTAATTTCTATGTACTACATGAAGTACGGTGGTCGTCAGGAGGCTTTCATTCAATCAACTCAAATCAGCTAATTTAATTTATAGTACCTGGGCGACCGAGCTTCGCTCTATAATAGCTGCCTCAACATTAAAATATCATCGGGTGAGCAAGCTATGCTACTCAACAACAGATGGCGCTGTAAGTTTCTTGAACGTAGTAAAACGCGCTCAGAAATATTAAAAAAGACGGTGAAAACGAATTTTTAGATCATTTTTTGCCCCCAAAAACCCCTGTATACTATATTTCATCGAAATCGTAAGAGCTATTTTCGAGAAACCGATTACAAATATATACAAATATTGCTCGTTTAATAGTATAGGATAATGTGGTGGTACGGAACCCTTAGTGCGCGAGTCCGACTCGCACTTGGCCAGTTTTATTTTTCTACGTGCTTACTTCTGTGCCTACCAGAAAGCTGTAAATTGGTCACACCGACAAAGAAGTAAAACATTATCCCGAAAAAAAAATGGTTATATATACTGAAAAATATACATTGAATAAATTGAATCTGAATGTGAAACATGATAATCCAAATATACATAAAAGTCCGTTCGTTTAGACAAAAAGCATAAATGTAACCCGATTAACCCGTAGCTCCACACAAATCACCTTTATGGCTAAATCTGAACCGAGGATAAAATCCTGCATAATCACACGCAAACATATCGCCATATTTGGAATATCTTTGACCTATAAATGTTCGTATCGTTAAATCATAAAAATATAAAAAACCAAAAACTGAAGTCTACTTAGCTGTGATACGTTTTCTTTTACTACTACTGTGATTTTTTTACTTTTCCTATAAAAACCGTTTAGGGGGGGTGGGGACACTCGACTCCAACAAAAACATGCGCTTTCAAGCTAGATATTTCGCAAACCGTTCCCTAAATCAAAAATATGTTAACGATGGGGTACACGAGAAAAAAAAAATCACCCACACTTTACTTGTGGGGGAGGTACTAAAAAAAAAATCTTTTTAAGATTTTATTTTACCATTTTGTCGACGTGCATAAATTATTATATCCGTACAAAATTACAGATTTCTAGTACTAAGGGTCTCTGAGCTAAGCCGCGGACAGACACACAGACATACATACATACAGACAGACGGACATGACTAAACTATAGGGGTTCCTTATTGAGTATGGAACACAAAAATTTACTCTTTGTAACTTTGGTCCACAATACAAGTTGACAGTTGACAAACAATCACAATTTTTTTTAACTTATTTTATTTGGGCCAAGACTTTTTTACTGGTAAACATATAAAGCTCTTTAATAAGATAAAATAAATATTAAAGGATCTCATAGTTAAATCTGAAAATAAACCAATGAGTTAACAGTTTCAACACTACCTACTAATTAGTCCATTGGAACGAATCCAACCCGTTCCTTTTCACACATCAATTTATTTACTTTCAATACAAGAGGTTAACAAACTCACGCAACACAAACTCCCTTTGAAGCCTCTATTGAAACGTGAAGCGAGTCTTGCTTTCAAGCATCAAGACTATTCAAGAAGCCTATTAAGAGTGAATAGCCCACTCTAATTCATTGCAATATACTTATTCACTCGTTTGGTTAAGAGCAAACATGGCAAACCTCCATTAAACCTCTCAATCCAGTAATAGTAAGCCTTTGACGGGAATAAATTAAACGCAGGTAAAATAAGCGGGGATGAAGAGACAGGGTGGATGTACGTGCTAATGTGAAAAGGCTTATTACAATGTAAATTTTTATTCATTTAAATCGTAACTTAACTGTGTTCCTTCTGTGGTTTTGTGGGCTTATTACAATGTGAATTTTTATTCATTTAAATCGTAACTTAACTGTGTTCCTTCTGTGGTTTTGTGGGCTTATTACAATGTAAATTTTTATTCATTTAAATCGTAACTTAACTGTGTTCCTTCTGTGGTTTTGTGGGCTTATTACAATGTGAATTTTTATTCATTTAAATCGAAACTTAACTGTGTTTCTTCTGTAGTATTTACCCGAATGTTTTGGCTGGAACTCGGCGTGGAAGTTTGACAGCACGATTGAAATTTTTATTTTTTGTGCATTTAGTGGATAATAAAGATAGTGAATTAAATAGTAGATTGGCTACTTAGTGCACATCTGATGAAGATTATAAGTGATCTTGTGTATTAAGCCCCATTCGTGTTGTCTCAAAAAGACACGGTCATTTTTATTCGTAAAGTCGACTATCGCTTTTCAAGGGGAGCATTGTGTAATTCTTTCACTCGGCACTGGCATTTTTAACTTCTAATAACAGTAAAGAATGTTCTACAAAATAACACTGGCAGAAATGTCCCCAATTATGTGTTGACAATTGCCAAATTATACAAAAAATATTTACCTGAAAATAAAAACGGTCAGTGCGAGCCGGACTCGCGCGCCTGGGTTCCGTACCACGTAGGTACCACTAAAGTAAAAATACCGTGTTAGTTATGGACGCGCAGTCACGCAGAAGTGTATTAAAAACGAGTTAGTCCGACACGCAATTGACCAGTTTTTATTAATTGTGGTTATTCTTTAGCTTATGTACTATAAACTTTTAAGCATGCCATGTTTACGATGGAGATAAAACAAAAATCAAGCAAATATCGCCTAAAAAAACACGTTACCCTTATGTTAAATATTTATTTTTAGTATATTTTGTTACAGGTGCAACATTATTGCGTAATCTGTGATAATTTCAACTCTCTACCTATGACGGTTCATTAGATGCAGCCCGCTGACGGACAGACAGACATGGAGGCATATTGATAGGGTCCCATTTTTCACCCTTTAGGTACTGGACCCTAAAAATACACTGGGCGTCAAAAATAAGTAGTACAGTTTTAAAATAGGAATATCTCGTAAACTATAGAAGCTAAAACATTGAAATAAAAAAATTTAAAAAGAGAATTTAATTTCATATAATAAAAATTTCATGCATAACATCTGTAACAGATTGACTGTACAAAAGTGAATAAACAAAAACACTCTTTTTTTAAACTGTTGTCTTACTTTTGATTTTTACATTTATTGCTGATAAATCAATTGCAATTCAAAATCAAAGGCGTCTACAGCGAGTAAACTTTACTAACCATGCCTCTTTCACCTAAAGAATGTGCAAGAATCTTAGCTTTTCTCGAAGTAGGCATCAGTATGCGTGGTACTGCAAGAACGATAGGTGTAACTCTACGAACGGTCCAGCAAGTAAAGCTAATGTATGAAGAGACTGGAAATCATCTAAGGAGACCAGGTATAGGCAGACCCAGGTGCACTGGTACCCGAGAAGACCGCTTTATTGTTTCTACTGTGTTAAGAAATCGTCACCTTAATGCAGTTGAGGTCTAGCAACAACTTCTTCAGACCCGAGCTGATTACATTAGTGAGAGTACAGTGAGAAAAAGACTTGCTGAAGCTAACCTGAAGTCCGATAGGCCATTAAATGGCCCCAAACTTGAGACAGGGCATCGAGTAGCGAGACTACGCTACGCCCGTCAACACGTACAATAGGGCGAAGAAGAATGGACAAGAGTTTTGTTCACAGATGAGTCTCGTTTCTCTTTATACACTTCCGATGGAAGGCGGAGAGTCTACAGGCGACCTGGTGATCGATACCTTTAAGCTTGCATTTCGGAAAGAGTCCAATACGGCGGGGGCTCTGTACACGTATAGGCTGGCATCTCTTGAGAGGGTCGCACAGAACTAGTAGTCATAGAAAATGGCACTCTGACTGGTGAAAGATATGCTTTAGAGATCCTTAACGAGTATGCAGGGCCATATTTAGTAAATATGGGTGAAGGAGCGATACTAATGCATGATAACGCCCGGCCACACACCGCTGGCCTCGTACAAGAGTACATTCAGGAGGTTGGCATCAGCATCAAGAAGCCCAGATCTTAACCCGATCGAACACGCCTGGGATGAGCTTGGAAGGCTAGTCAGAAGGCGCACACCACCCCCCGCCACCCTCAGGGCTCTAAAACAGGCCCTGATAGAAGAATGGGAAAATTTTCCCCAACACCGCCTCCGAAACTTAGTGTTCAGCATGCCAAACCGGCTCCAAGCTGTTATCAGAGCCCGATAGTCCAGTAAAATTACGAGAGCATTGTATGGC
Source organism: Athrips mouffetella (assembly GCA_947532105.1). Classification (NCBI taxonomy): domain Eukaryota; kingdom Metazoa; phylum Arthropoda; class Insecta; order Lepidoptera; family Gelechiidae; genus Athrips; species Athrips mouffetella. Next base: position 26,850,847 of record OX383965.1, read on the forward strand.
GAAACGGAAATAATTGATAATAGCCGTGATTCTTTTTCAGATCGATAGATTATATTTCTGTGTAAAGCTTTTTAATGGAATCCACCTAAATTTACTTCATTTATTTATTTATTTTGCCGTCCAAACATTAAAAAAATATGGAATTTCAGAAAAAAATGTTAATAGATTTTTTTTTTATTTACGGCTTGCTATATATTCAGAATTTCATATTATACTTGAATCCACCTAAAAATATTAGCTTTTTTGTATTATTTAACTTTTATAGCACGAAATTTAAATAAAGCTTATCTTCGCAACCAAAAATAGTAATAGATCCGTTTTGCTTTCTAATAATTTAAATAGTGCTATATAATCACATTTTTTGGCAAATCCAACATAAATGTTTACAAAATCATTGTAAACCAGCGATTAGAAAAAAAATTTTTTTATTTAGTATGGCATTTTTGTGAATATATATAAAAATCACTTACATTTAAAAAGGTTGAGTTTAGCTCAGTTTATTTCTATTATTTTACCTCGAATTTATTGGACCTAATATGTAAAAATAAGTGGAGATTTTATATTTTGAAATAAATTGATATTTTTAAATATATTTGTGGTGGATTTTGATGCCTATATGTAAAGTATACGTTTATCTATGATATAAAGTATATAATTGTCTATTACTATTTTTGCCTTAGCTGTTATTCGAAAAAAATATTCCGCTTTAAATTTTAGGTGGATTCGTAAATATTGCGTCTTAACATCATATTTAAATACGATATACACAAAAAAGTAGCTATTAACATTTAATGTTTTGCAAAACCGTATTTTTACTGGAGTTTTTTACGAGGCGGTAACACAAGTTACTAAAGTGTGAACCAGGTCCAAAACATAAAAATGAAGTTCTTGACAGTACGTTCAGAATGAATAACTTTTTAGTTTTTTCTTAATTTTAAGTGTAAAACTTGACTATTGCTAAAAAAATATTACTTAGGAAAGTTACTTAAATGTGCTATAAAATGATTTTTATTTCAAAGCTCTAACTTCTATAGTTTTGGAGTAATTGCAATTTGAAAAGTGTACTGCTTCATTTTGACGCCCAGTGTATAAGAAAACGTGTGCGTTGCGGATTGCCGAATCTGGAGCTATGTGTGTTTGCCCTCAGAGACAGATTTCCCAAAAAGGCAAAAATGCGTACAACTTAATAAAATTTGAATTAAATGTTTAATGAACTGGTTTTATCACCGTATGGCAGGGTAAATTAAATCAATTGAATTATGTAACTGTTGAAAAAAGAGTCTAGCTTCTGAAAAAAAATATCCACAACCCCTGTAACGGCTCGTAGTCCAACTAATTGGGAAGAGCAGGTGGGCCACAGCCCCGCACTGAAAAAAAATTTGACTTCTATAACTTGTTGACAAGCCCGTACGGGTGGTAGGTAGTGGGTCTGCCTTTCAAGCCGCGGGTTCAATCTTCGCCTAGGGAAAACTTTCGTGTGATGAACACAAGTGTTTGTTCCTCAGAGTAAAAAAACTATAGAGTCCGCCATATACATATTCTGTATGAGCTAGTGAAGTGTAAAGCGTCTCACTGTCGCCTATGCTAGTTGGTCAAAAATATAAGTTAAGTTTTACAAAAATCAAGATACCTTTAAAAATCTAATGTTTTAGTATAAACTTTGTTTGCGAAAGTGAAAATATATCGTTTTTTACTTGTGAATTGATCATTAATACTAAGAACGGAAGCGCAAATAATCCGTAATAGCTATTTTATGCGTGATTTTTGACACCGTTTTTTTTCCTGAATGGTAAGTGTTTTCACCAGAATAACTGTGGTAGTAGCATTTATTAGTCCCATGTCACATAATTCTCAAAGAGAAAGATAAAAATTTTACGTTTTTAGGATTTGAAAAAAATCCATACATTTTAGTATTGAGGTCCCTCGCAAGAAAGTGATACGCTTATGGCTCCCTCCTTAGCAGAAAGAGCTGCTACTTAAATCTATTTGTGTATGTTTACCAGTCTCTGATACCCATAGGACAGGCTTTGCCTAGTTTAGGATCAGATGACCTTGTGTGAAATGTCCTCTATACATGCCACCTCTTTGGATCGGCTCTGGCGTCTCCTGGGGTTTATCACTCAAGTGGTAGTTTAGGTTCGGCATACGGGCAACTTGAACGGGCCAATCCCATTTGATATAAGCGAGTTTTGACCAACATAAATTGTATAAGAAGTTATTTTGTATGAGAGTGAACTCGTTTGTACGCACACGGCAGTAAGTATAACTTTACCCAGCGAACGTCAGGCCGCTTATAGACCCTCTCAAGGCCAAGCAAAGCAAGTCTGTCGCAAAGCTGAAAAATAAAAACTCACTTAAGAATCCTTGAATGTCTAAATAATACCTGAACGTATACTTTAAATACGTATTTGTTACAGATACGCGTCTGCTAGCAGAATGGTTTTTATTCTCGTGAGGCCCAACGTTCATGAATACAAAATAAGGAAATCGGCCGAAAATTTACTGAGAACCAAGTTTATGTAATTTTAACTGTTTCTTCTTTAAATAATATTCTGAGAATGCAGCCAACCTAATTTGATCGCCGAAACAATTGACAACATTTGTTCATTCTACATAATTACTTATATAAGGTGTAACAGAAGGGAAATACCTAAATCAACTCTGAAGGATGTGATTTTACCCATGTAATTGAACAACTTTCCTTAAGGAAGACAGGTAATACGAAAAGAAAAAATATATCGACCTATGTTCCTTAGGGAAAGTTGTTCAGTTTCGTGGGCAGATTCACATACTTCAGGGTTGGTATACCCTTTTTGTTACAACCTGTATTATTTCGCGGTACACTTCAGCCACCAGAGTCGATGGTTAAAATCTGTCGCGTTACTCGAGCCCATGGTGTTTACGTCTATTCTACGCCTAAGAACCAACTGATCTTTGGATATGTGAATAAAAGTGACATAAAGGACGCTGCTGTCTTATACAGGATGTAAAAAAAAAACATCTGCAAACAATTGAAACCGTATATTCAAACAGAATGAATTTCTGAAGAATTTCAGAATGAATGAAGAGTTATATTTATTGGGTTCATAAGTTCTAGAATGTTAAAGATCTGTTGTCAGTTGCCAAATGTTTCTTCTTCTTTGCAAATCAACGTAAAAAAGCCTAAGCCTAGCCTTTTGATTGCCTTAAAAAAGTTTGTACATGCGTAACGGTGATAAGGAGGCGCCAAGTGCTAATTATAATGTACTATGTTGCTCGCAAAATGTTCGTTCAATTTACGACACAGCGATGTCAGTCGTAAACCAACAGATTTATATAAAAAAACCGGTCAAGTGCGAGTTGGACTCGCGCGTCGAAAGTTCCAATATACTTTTTGTATTTTTGGAAGCAAAAAAGTAAATTTTTAGGACCGCAAAACTAAATTTGTTTGTAAAGGTTATTTGCAGGTTTCTAAAAAACTGTGCAACTTAGAAAGATCGTTTTATTTTTGCTGTAATGTAATGTGTTACATAAACTTCTATCAACTGTAATTAATCCAGATTTTTCCTTTCACAAACTTCGGAGATAAGGGGGGGGGGGGGGGAATGGTATCTTTTTTGACATTTTTCATCATAACTTGAAAACTAAGAAACTTAAAAAAATACAAGAATATATTTTAGAATGTACAAGTAAAGCCCTTTCATATGATATCCCATTCGACCTAGTAACGACTATTTGAAATTTGGCCCCCCCTATTTCAGCCCCCTTTACATTAATAATTATATTTTGGTATCGGAACCCTAAAAAGTATCAAGTCGTTATAACTTAAAAACGGGAAAAAATATTTTCCCGGAAAAAAATAATTATTCTCTGATACGAGTTTTAACGACAATTTTCTTAGACCACTGAAAAGCCACCCTCAGCCACACGTCTGTGTGGTACCGGGAAAGAATAGTATCAACCCATCTCTACCCGTGGGTGTCGTAAGAGGCGACTAAGGGCTTTTGAACCGGAGGTTGGACAGCAGCATATTTCTGTACCATATTACATACTGCGGTCATCAAAGACAACGGCCACCAGCCGCGGCGCTTACAAGCGTGGTGATTAGGATTAGTCCCCTCCAAAGTACCACGCGTTTTCGCTAGAGTCTTGGAGGTAGCTCCCTGTCCTGCAGTAGATGTTCATGGGATGATATGATAAAGCCACCCTGTATAAAAAAATCGGTCAAGTGCGAGTCAGACTCGCGCGCCGAGGGTTCCGATACACCTATAGTATTTTTGGAAGTAATAAAGTCCGTTTTTAGGACCGCAAAACTAAATTTGTTTGTAAAGGTTTTTTGCAGATTTTTACAAAACTGTGCAACTTAGAAAGATCGTTTTATTTTTGCTGTAATATATACACAAACTTCTATCGACTGTAATTAATTCTGATTTTTTCTTTCATAAGCTTTGTAGATAAGGACTTTGGACATTTTTCATCATAACTTAAAAACTAAGAGTTATAAAAAAAATACAAAAATATAGTTTAGAATGTACAAGTAAAGCCCTTTCTTAAACACGTAAACACACTTACAAGTAAAACCCCACTCGACCTAGTAACGACTATTTGAAATTTTGCCCCCCTATTTGGGCGCCCTCTACATTAATAATTATACTGTTTTTTAATTCTTTCATGTGCAATTAAGTTGGGCAACCATATGGCATGAGTGGTTGCTGAGATATTTAGGTGTTACAGACAGACACACAAAGTCACACCATAAGGGTTCCTTTTTTTACCATTTTGGTATCGGTACCCTAAAAAGAGAATAAACGTTATAATGTCAACCATTTTTGCGAGTCGTTTAGAAGGCTAATAGGCAATTAGAACAGGTAATGTAGGATGACGGCCTAAATTGCGTTCCTTGATGTGATTTTGTGGATGTTCTCGCGCACAGAATAAAATGTTATTATATTTTCGTCTTGTAAGTTAAATAAGTGTCGTTTTGAAAAACCTACGTCCGAATATACTTATTCGTTTTTCCTTCGATGTTCAGAGATTTTAATGATGAAAACATTACAAAAAAAAAATTAAAAATAAACTATATGACAAGATTGGGAAGTTTGATGTACAGTCTCATTTAAAATTTGAATAAAAAAGTGTATTTTTTTATATGTTAAGTTTTTGTTTTATACAACATGATTTTGTAATGCCTGTCTATACTTGAATATGGTATTAGTACATGAATTTGAACAACTTTCCCCAAGAAACGTAGGTTGGTAAATGAAAAAAAAAGAATTTTGGCTTCCCCATACACACCTTGCGTCATCAATACTGGAATTTGTATGGGACGGCCAAAAAAAATCTCATCTTTCAACCTATGTTTCTTGGGAAAATTTGTCCAGTTTCATTTTCTAAGTACGATACTTAAGTGTAGTCAGACATTTCAAAATCACGTATTATCATTAGACCATAAAGCGACTGTGAGCCATTTTTTACGGTGTCATTTTTTGAGCGGCAAATAATCATGCATCCAGCGAAATATATGATCGAAGGGGAAGTAAAATATGTTTTTAAGATAAAAAAAATCATTTATTCGAGAATATTGCTTATTTTTATTACACGAATGACTGGGTTTCAGAATTAAAAAGAAACAGCATTATTTCTGGATATTACGTGCAATTTTCCCTTTATTAAGAGACCATCTGTTAACTAAGCTTATTAAAGTCAAAATATACTCTATTTATGTTAAGAAACGTTACGTCACTCAACAACGTGCGAAAAAAAAAAACAAGAAAAATCCCACGCGCTCTTATTCACACTCTAATCATTCAATTCATCCATTTACCATGATAGTCTAGGCAACGAAGCGGATCGTTGTATGAAGACCCCCGCATTAAATCCTCAGTCGATGAAACTTTACTGGAGTGTTACACTATATGAGACAAACCTTCTTTAAGTTTTTTTTTTTATAGAAGGATTGTCTCATATAATGTAATATCCCAGCAAAGTTTCATCGACTGAGGAATTAATGCGGGGGTCAACTGCTTCGTTGCCTACACTAATGTTATCTTATGATATGACAGTCATGAATCTTATGAAACGTTTTGTTCAGAAAGTTTTGTTAAAACCATTAAAATTTTACTAACTATATAATTTACTCTATAACTTTATCATGTGCATAGTAAATCGAGATTTTCACCCTCAGAGAGCCACAAATATTCCAAATACGCAACAATTAAACTTACGAGAAAGGCTTAAACAGAATTTACATTCGCTTGCAAGCGGAATAGCCCCTCGGGCATACGTTACGACTCGCCACCTCTTTTTGTATTATTTTTTATTATATCGTATGCCAATGACACAAAAGAAGAATTTGTAATAAAGAAAGAAATATTTCATTTATTTAAATGGTTAATACGTACAAACTGCAATGAGTAAACACATCTCCAGCAAACTTTAACTAAACCATAGCCCAAGTCCGATCCTGCACGGAGAATCGCTGTCACCTTTGGGATGGATCAGCTAAATACCAACAAGCCGCACTTGACTCGATAGATCGCAGAGCCAAGAAGCTCGTTGGTGATGAGATGCTGGTGAAAACCAAGTTTCACAGTCTGGCTCACCGTCGCAAAGTTGCATGTCTGTCGGTCTTCTACAAATTGTACTTCGGAAAGTGTGCTCAAGAGCTCCACGAGCTTATTCCACCATCTTTCTTCTACCATCGGGAGTCTAGGCGCATCGCAGGAGATATCCTGGGTGATAACCCATACTTGGTTGATATTCCGCACATTCGCACAAAGCGCTTTGAAACATCTTTTATTATGCACACGGCCAAAAAGTGGAATTCTCTGCCTGCGTCTGTGTTCTCGAGTTCATACAACCCGAATCTATTCAAGGCGCGAGTGAATAGGCTTGTTCTGGGCAAGCTCGTTCCATCGTCGACCTCATCTCTGTCTTTAAGACTAGATCGAGGTCAAGAGTAAGCTCATTGACAATAAAAAAAAAACAAAATTTTCTTTATTATTCATAGTAGGATATTAAAAATCTCTTCTTACATTTACGTCGCTTCACAAAAAAAGAGGCGCCATGTGGGAAAAAAGTGAAACAACAATAAAAAATCCACGCGCTCTTTTAAATATGTTTGATGTACAGGGTTGATACAATTATTATAAGTCAATTTGAATAAGCCTGTTAGAACCGAGGTCTTATCCCATGAATTTTTCTCTTCTAAGTAATCTGATATTTTAGTAATCTGAGATATCAAAAAAAAAAACCCTCTATAGTTAAAACACAAGTAAATTTTGATTGTTGTGCAAACCCGTTTATCAGGATTCCTTTACCCCTGGGAGCACCCTTTGGTTTCGTTTAAACGATTATAAACGTCTGACAAAACTTATGGTACAATAAGTTACAAAAGTCGATGATGAAAAACAGATTTTCAAATTTTATATTGTAGTATAGAAACCTGAATTTCCTCATTGAGTTTCAACGCTGACGCTACTGTAAGAAAAGAAAAAGACGTTTAAAAAATAAACAAGCATCGCTTTAGGAATTATTACTATTAAGGATGTTTTGATTTTTATAAACTTTATTTCTAAAATCGCAATCCAAAGCAGGGACAGAATAACCGCTAAATTGTGATATTTTAATAAAATGGTATATTTTTTATCGATATTGTTATTGCCGTACAGATACTTTTAATTATTTCGGTATTATTATTATTCCGATACAGAAATCAAGTGGTAGCGAAATATTGTAGTATCTACTAAAAAAATATTTATCAATTAAATAACGGTACCATTATTAGGAAAATATCGGTAAAAGAGCTAAAAGACAGCTGAAATAAATAAACGTTAAATAAAGGTATATGTGAAAAGGGTTGAGAAAACGATACCGCAATACTATAAAGGCTATATAAAATAAAGGTTTAGTAAAACGGAACGATATGGTTCATTTAACCCTTAATTTCAGTCCCTGATCCAAAGTCACTATATGAGAAGACTAAAGTGATTCGAAGGAAATAGTGGAAGATGCTTTTCTACTCGACTGTATGTGATGGAAACAAATACATAGTTCAAACATTTGTTTAGAAGTTTTTATCGAAGTTGATCCGTTGTTTGCTTCAAAGTTTTATCTTTGCTTTTAGATATTTTTGCGCTGTACTTTTTTTCGATCTAGCAGTGATATGGGTTGCGTAAAATCACTATACACGTAATTATCGTGTACAGTAATTATTTAAATCTGGATCTGGTCATAGCCTTTTAATAGGTCTTTACCAATGAAATTGCTGAAACTTTCTTACAGATTAATGAGATCATTATTCTTATAATTCGATTGCAATTTTTTCCATTTGTCTTATATTTGAAAGTTGACTTCAAGGTTATCAATTTACGCACATAATAAAGTTATTATTTTTAGGTTGATATACAAAACAAAATGTTGTCCGATTTCATCATTAGATTTGTTATACTATTTACTGTTACCTTAATGTCTTCCCAATCATGCTTAAAAAATAAAAAGGTTGGATATTGAATTTATAAAAAATGCTAAAATGTTAGTACAGAAAATTGAGTTTACCTGAAATTCGCTATACAAAACGACAATTTCAAAGGTAAAGACCTATTATTTCTGGCCGTACCACTGATCTCTAAATTTTATATCTTTCTAGTATCGGATTGATGGCTGTCAAGTTACACTCGTGCCTATTTTGATTAACGCCATTAAAATTACAGAATACTCGTATAATCACTTAGACAACCTTGATAGTGTAATTTTCTGCAGGCTTTTCAATTTGGCACAAAAAAATAATTTATTTTTTGTACTACTGCTGGGAAAAGGCCTTCCTTCTATTGTACCATTCCTCCCTGTTTTGAGCTTTGAGCCTCAAACTACCAGTCTGTCAGATAGCTGTCTAGATCATCGCGCCATCGTCTACGGGTTTGGCCTCGACGACGGTGGCGACCATCCTCTGGCACCCATTCCGTGGCTACTCTAGCTCACCTACCGGGTGCATACGGCAACTATGACCCGTCCAATCTCACTTTAACATATAGGACGACAACGTCTACCCAGTTTTGGAGCGCAGAGTGGTTTTTTTAGTCTATCCTTTTGACACCTAGAATACTGCGCTTAATGACGCGCTGGCAAGTCTTGAGTTTGGACTTCTGCGCTTCTGTCAAAGACCACATTTGTACACCGTGGGTTAGGATGGGCAGGACTCACTAGTCGATTTTTTTTTGTTTAAACGACAATAAGGTCTTCCTTCAATAGCTCTACAAAATTTGTTACCGTTTGTAAAAAAAGCAAATATAGAGTGTATTAAAAATCAATACGTTTCTTAGTCCCTTACAACTATTTCTTTATTTCACGTGATTTTGTTCTGCGTCAAAAGTGCTTTACCTTGTTTGAATTATGCTAAACAGATAATAATATTCTTATAGAGAGGGTTTGGTAATATAATATTGATACAATACGCATAAACCTCGTATATCTTTTTACCAAGAAATGGATTTTTTCAACCAGAATATCGCTGTAACTAGTTACGGTTGAGCCGCTTCGATAGGATTACGTCTACACAGTCGCTTTTGAAATTATCCTAAGTCGATCGGTGCTGAATTTACGAGGTATTTACGTAAAATATTGCCTATAAAAGAAAAAAATATGAGGATTTGATAGTGTGTTTGTGCTACTTACATTGAAATTTAAATATATTGTGTATTGAGAGCGTTATTACTAACTGGGTGTCTATATATTATTTAATTTCATTTCTGATACTGGTCGATCTTACGAATTATAAAATATATAGCCGATTTTGCAGTAATGATAAATACATAGCAAAAGGTATTAAAAATAATTCAATAAGTATAATATTCTAATAAGGCGTGATGGCGTAAGGCGTGAGGCGTGTGGCACACACACTCCCACACAAACTAACACACGCTTACACACACACACACACATGCATAGTTTCTTATAATATGATTATATTATAATTATTTTATTAATTATTAATGTATATTTACATATATAAACGTATCTACTTTATATAATTTCTCCTTCCTTTTTAAATTTGCCCATATATGATAATGGTTTGTTGACGTCCCACGACTGCACGTCAGACAATCACCGATCCCTAAGTTACAGGTTTTTACCTAGTTTAGGAATTAGGATTCCACCATCTTATATTCAGGTACAGCATGCCTATTTTTCGATTATTGTTAATGTAAGATAACATAAGTCCTTTTGATTAATAAAGAAATTTTGTATTTTTTTTTTATGTATGTTATAGCCCACCAAAAACATAACTGTTAAAAAGGGGGCCAAGTTCCTATCGGCTAATTGTTTGCCTAAAAAAGGGTTGAAATCCAATCCAATGCCAAGTTTAGATGCACTTTAATATCGATCATAATCGTCTTCATCAGCAGCCACGCAGGTACGTTGAAAATAATATCTAAAATGAAATACTTCTAAATTTGAACTTGGCAGGTTTTTGTCCTGTAAGTAACACTTGATTAATTGTGTAATTAGATTTATTATTTATATAATTAAATGAACCTGCCAAGTTCAAATTCAAAAGTATTTCATTTTAGATATTATTTTCAACGTACCTGCGTGGCTGCTGATGAAGACGATTATGATCGATATTAAAGTGCTTCTATACTTGGCATTGGATCGGATTTCAACCCTTTTTTAGGCAAACAATTAGCCGATAGGAACTTGGCCCCCTTTTTAACGGTTATGTTTTTGGTGGGATTTCATTCCTTTTTATTCAGTTTGCTATATCAATTATATTTATAGTAACTAACGCAACGTTGTTTGTATTTTCATAGTTTCGTTAAAACATAGGTACTTGTTTTCATGCATGACTAAGTCTGACCTTCTAGAAATACTACAATTCAATTCAATTCAATTCAATCGTTTATTCATAAATATAAATTTACACGTCATCTTTTTAAATAATATAAATCAATTTACATTATAGTAAATTTTAGATTAATTAATGATAAGTAGTTAACATAGAATATCTAAGTTAAATGTCATTTATATAGCATACCATCATCACTTCACATAATTTTTTTCTTCCCTCAACACTATTACACTTATTTTGTATTTATCATCTGCTTCTTAGACACATTTTAAGTTTGTATGTATGTACCTGTATGATGTATGTTTATTTTATGCACACTAGCGTCCGTGCCTCACTCAGCGCAGGGTCCACTGAAAACCAGCGTCGCAGCATGCGTGCTGCGGCTTTTGCTGAGTGAGGCCCTTTTATCACTGCCGATGTCACAGCACTGATTTTATTTTTTATTTTTTTTTCTACTTTTGTATTCTACCCTTACGATAATATTTATTTGATAATGCTACATATTTATTGTATTTTTTATAGAATTGTGTTGTGATGTCTTAGTGTTAATAAAAATTTCTGATTTCTGATTTCTGATTTAACTGAGACAGTTTGCAGCAAAAACTCATCCACCGAGTAATAAGCTTCTGTTAGTAAATATGTTTTTAGTTTATCTAAGAAACAAGTGTCGCTCTTCGAGTTTTTTATTTCCGTGGAGATTTTATTGTATACTTTAGGCCCTATCGTGTGAAGACATTTATTAGACTTGACTAGTCTCGTTGGTGGTGCTAGTAGTTCATGACGTCTCCGCAAGTTTCCCGAATGAACGTTAGCACGAGTCGAGAACTCACCTAAGTTGCATCTGACATATTTAGCCACTTCATAAATGTATATGCAGGGTAGCGTCAATACTCTGAGCTGCCTGAATAAGTCCCTTGCAGGGTGATCCCAAACCACACCACACAGTATCCGTATAGCGCGTTTCTGCTTTCGGAATACTCTCTCCCGGTCGGCGGCAGTCGCCCACAGTACAGAGCCGTATGTGAGTATAGAATGAAAATAGCCATAGTAGGCTTTCAGCATGTTATCCTGACTGAGAGTCGGCCGCAGCCGACCGAGAGCAAAGCATGCAGCAGACAGGCGCGAACATGTCATATCAATGTGGGGGGCCCATGTTAGTCCAGAGTCAATAATTAACCCTAGATATTTTACCTGCTGGACCTGAGGGACTGCTTGACCTTTACACTGGACATTCATATCCATGGTGCCGTTTCTTTTTAGTTTGAAATGGATGATGTTTGTCTTTTCGACATTTAGTAACATGCCATTAGCATCAAACCACTCGGATAACTGTGCCATTACGGAATTAAGTTTTGATAATAAATTATGTTGGTTATCACTAGCGACAATTACGCAACCGTCATCAGCGAACATTACGAATTCAGCATCTTCAGATGCGGTGCTGAAGTCATTCATCAGGAGCAAAAACAGGTTGTTACCCATGATCGATCCCTGTGGGACCATACGGTCACTCAGATCCTTCAATGCAGAGTGCTCGCCGCGGACTGTAGTAAGTTGCTTCCGGTCTTTTAAAAAGGATTCGATCAAGGAGTACGCATTTCCTGACACTCCGTAGCGAAGCAATTTACTCAGCAAAAGTGGGTGGCTAACGAGTTCGAAAGCGCGCGACAGGTCACAGAATATAGCCGCAACCTGCCGCCCGCCCTCAAGATGGTTCATCACCTTGAATATGACATCCCGCGCTGCATCGATTGTAGATCTACCCGTCTGATAGGCGTACTGTTGACGGTTAAGAAACTCATTCCTGTTGATATATGCCATTAATTTGTCACTAATTATCCTTTCAAATATTTTAGATATAATCGGGATTAGAGAAATAGGCCTAAAGTTCTTTAGTTCACTTTGCTCGCCCTTGCCCTTATAGATTGGCTGAACTTTTACATTCTTTAGAGTTTTCGGGTAAATACCCAGTTCTAAACATTCATTAAATAACAAACAAAGTACGGAAATAATTACCGGCGGAAAGTAGTCAAAAAGTTTTGTACTCATGTCATTAATGTCACTTGAATTCTTACGCTTGATATGTTTTATGGCCTTAATAATCTCAGCTAACATGATCGGTCTAAGTTCAAATGACGTTGTAGCGCTACTCGATAAATATTTGTTTAGATATGACATCGCATTGTGTAAAACCGGTTTTGCGTTTGAATTGGAGTTCGCTTCTACGTAGTACTGGTTAAGTGCATTGGCGGCAGCGGACGCGCGCTCTTGGTCACAGTTCCCAACGCACTTGCTCACGAGAATGTCAAGTGCACTTTTTGCGTTGTCGTTTCGCCCAGTTACCGATGCAATTACACGCCAAACATTACGGCACATGTTTCCTTTACTATTACCTAGCTGGTCATTAATATAGTCACGTCGCGTATGGCTTAAATAATTTGTATAGATTATTTCGGCATCTAAAAGTTGGCTGTGTAACGCGACGTCGTCGTTCGGATTTGTTGATAATAAATGTTTTATTGTCATTATGTCATACCGCATTTTCCGTAAGTCAGGATTGATCCATTTGTGTACAAGGTTGCGCGCGGGGTATTTTTTTAGTGGAAAGTGTATGTTATAAAAGTGTACAATAACGTTCAGAACTAAGTCGAGTGCAGTACTCGGGCACAAAGACTTGCTTAGCAAACTGTCCCAGTCATACAAATACAGGGTGTCAGTAAATAAATTTATCTTATTTTCAGAAAATAGTCGTTTACAAATAGTCTTATTTTTTATTTTATCCCTTGGGATAATAATAATGATGTCAACACCATAATGGTCAGAAACACCCATATCATTTTTTGAGACGGATATTATGTTTGACTTCACGATGTTGGAGTAGGCGTGATCGAGACATGTACTTGTATTGTTTGTGACCCGCGTCGGGAAATCAACCAACGATTTCATGCCATATTGTTTTAAGTTTTCGTATAATAATTTAGTGTTGGGACATTTTACCAGTAAATCTATGTTTATATCGCCCACTAGAATTATATTATAGTTATTGATAATATGTAAGTTGAAAAGTTGGTTAATTTTGTGAATAAAAATATCAATGTTACCAGTGATATTACTTTTAGGCGGTCTGTAAACACATATCACGATCACGTCTAATCCAACACACTCGATTGCACACGCTTCAAAGTGCAATTCTACTGATAGTTCCGTTACTTCCTTTCGTTCAATCGTCACCATGGGTTCTTTCACATAAATACAGGCGCCTCCTCCGCCACTGCCAGATCTACTGAAGTGGGCGGCAAGTCTATAATTCATTATACGGATATTTTTGACTTCATCAGAACTTAGGAAGGTCTCAGTGATACACAGAACGTCTGTTTCGATATCTTGAATTTGAAGTTCACACTCTAATTTGAAGGTTTTATTTTTTAGCCTGTTGATGTTTTGGTGAGTGATCTTGAGAGTAGATGTTTCGTCTCTGTCTACTTGATGCACCGCCGCCGGGCGGGCGGGGGTGGAGAAAGGGCAGCCATTCGGAAACGCTAATGTTTATTGGCCACGCACTTGTTGACAGGAAGAAATCTATTAGCGCTTCAGGGATACCCACCTTGAATGAGTTGTATGTGTCATTTCGTGATTTTATTTGTTCTACACTGTAGTTGTAGCCTTGTTGAGTTTGCTTTAGGTAGTTGATGACATCCTTAGCAGTCGTTTCTTTAGTGAAAAAGCAAGTGTGTAGGTATCTAAGTCTGTCTATGCCTTTCAGACTCGAATTTGGCACTGCACCTCTGATAGTAGTCTTCTTACTTTTCGATTTCCGTTCAACCTTTTTCCATGCAGAATTTGGTTTTGAGTCCGTCACATCATCGTCGCGATCATCATCAAATACAACAACTGTTGGTATGGGGTTGGTTTTAGGTGGAGCTTGTATTTTTGGGGTACTACAGCTAGTAGAAATAATATCAATTGTATGATCGGCCAACTTTTTTGTAGTATTGGTCGTCGATAGCTCATTTACAATTTTTGTTGTTTTTTTTTGGTTAGGATGACGATCAACATGACAATCAGCATAGTTTTTATCATCACATCTGTCTACCCCAATTTTGCCACTTAAGACCTCAGCATAAAACTGAGAACTTTTGGGGGTTGGCTGTTTGGTGATAGTAGGAGACTGCTTAGGAGGAACCGTAATGGGTGGCAGGTTGGTTGAATTAGATTGGAGCAGTGTGTTATTGTTATATTTTAACAATATGGTCTCGATGGTTCTTAGATTCTCTTGAAGCTCTGTTACCTGACACTTAAGTTTAATAAGAGGGTCATTTACCTTCAGTTCAGTTTGTTCGGCGATCACTTCTCTGACAATGCTTTTCAAACGGTGACTTTGCAGTTCTTCTCCTTTTTAATATTTGGTACATTAATTATAGTCTGACTCGCACTTGACCATTTCCAAATTTTTCCTTTACTTTAAAGCTAACGACTACCCCGATGACAAATTTCAAATTTGTAGGTCTCACAGAAGTATGACCAACAATTTTATGCATAGTAATGACTATATCCTGACTCGTACTTGACCAATTTCCAATTTTCAAATTTTTGCTATACTTTTTTTAATGCTAACGACTATCCCCATGCCAAATTTCAGATTTTCAGGTCTTAGAGAAGTATTACCAACACTTTATACATAATTTTGACTAAAACCCGACTCGCACTTGACCAATTTCCAATATTCGAATTTCCCCTTTACTTTTACCCTGATAACTAGCTAAATGCCAAATTTCAGATTTGTAGGTCTTCTAGAAGTGGTCAAACATTTTGATGAGCTGTCAGTGACCAAATTTACAATTTTCTCGAGGCAATACCTTTTTTTCTGTAATAGCTACAATATTGAAACTTTTTATTCAAAGTATATTAAATGGTGTTATTATGTTTGTAAAGTTTCATCCAGATCTATTAATCAGGTAAGAAGATACAGGGGGGTCAAAAGTGGCTCGAAGCGGTTCGGGTAAATAGTGCACGGTGTGCGCGCGGCCTGTGCTTAGAACTTGGCCGGCGCACGACCGTGCACTTTGATATGTATAAACTCAAGCATA
Source organism: Athrips mouffetella (assembly GCA_947532105.1). NCBI lineage: Eukaryota > Metazoa > Arthropoda > Insecta > Lepidoptera > Gelechiidae > Athrips > Athrips mouffetella. The sequence continues at coordinate 26,866,759 of OX383965.1, forward strand.
AAAGCCGGTCCTTGTAATTTTATACTCTTCGAGCTAACATCGAATGGTAGTAAATAAACACATACTCTTGGTTATACGGTACCTTCCAACAAACATCCCATGAGACGCCCACTACAGGACAGGGAGCTCCCTCCAAAGCACCAGCAATGACGCGTGGTATTTAGGAGGGGATTTACCACAGTCATCACGCTTGTAAGCGTTGCGGCTGGCGACCGCTGTTGTTGGTGACCGCAGTATGTAAGATGTTACAGTACACAAAAAGATGCTGCTGCCCATCCTCCAGTTCATAAGCCCTTAGTCGCCTCTTACAACACCCAAGGGTTATTCAGTACTTTCCAACAAAAGTTAGGTAGGTATCCTGCACTACCTAATAGGTAACCTTGTAGGTTTTGATTTTGATATGAAACAATAATTAATATGAAAAGTTAGGGAGTTACCTACATTGCACATTTTCTTTTGAGGTTGAACGGTGATAGATAACTGTACGAATTTTTATAGTATGTACACCTTTCAAATCAGGTTCAGATTGTGGCTAGCATTTCGTTCATGCAAAGCACGAACTTGCGTTCGCTCACGTACACACTATTGCTGACATTGTTCAAGCCTTGGAACGTAAACCGAATGACTAGTGCAATACCTGTTACTACGTGTTATCCTATCACATAATAGGCACCGATAACTGTTGTTTTAATCTCATAGTCAAGCGAATCATATAGCGATGATCTAATCGTTTATTCACAATAGGATTTGTTAAGTATCAGATGTAAATAAGTCATCATAACATGCCCGTCGGTTTAATATCATTGACCATGCCTTGAAAATGTTTTACGTATATTAATTGCATAATTGTTTTTAAGAGATAAAAAAGTTTAAGGAGGAGGTAGGTCATCACTACATACTCGTATTATAAAAGAAAGTCCCCGAAACGTTTTTCTGTCGTCATCCATCATGTCTGTCTGTGATCTCTAAACTCAGGAAGTACTTTATCGATTTCGATTCGGTTTCTATTAATAGATAGATTAATTCAATAAAAAGGTTTAAAACTATAATTTATAAATATTGAGAGCAAATTAACTGAACTGTGAAAATGTTTGTCGATCGAGTCGGAAAAAAACGTGCCTCTAGAGAGCTTAGTGGGCGTGCGCTGTGTAAATGGTTTCATTTATATGAAAGTTATGTATGAAATAATTGTTGCTCTCTAAGAGTTCTAAAGAAAAGTCCACGATAGTATTTGTCTATCTTTTAAAGAAAAACCACACTAACCAAATATTTATAGCAAAAAAGTAGTTTTTCAAAATAAGGTACTTTAGAACGTATTTTTGTCCTCAAGATATGGATCCTTATCTAATTTAAAAGGTTAGTAATAATAATCAATGAACATAGATCAAAATTGTCCTTTACACCATGTTATTTAAATGAATATCTTAGAAGATATCACAATATTCAAATCACTCTAATTAAAGTCCTAGAATGAGCTTCAAACTCGATGCGTATTTCCGTTGATAGCCGAACGTAGCAGAGTTTCCGAAGTTAATATCAAAGAATACTATACTCTCTCTGACGAGGTTAATATCAGCGAGCCAGGAACCCGACGGGGCCCACACAGAGGGCACACGTCGTTGCGACTGATCGTCCGAAGCCTGATTAAAAAAAAAATTAGGTATATTCTTTTGTGTTTGTCGTCCTGAGGTACAGCGAAATATTATAGAATGTTTTATAAATTGTGTAGGAAGTTGAAGGCTACGTCATATATCGCAATAAAAGATACCACATCTACCCGTAGATTAGTACCCGTGCGAAGCCGGGGCGGGCCGCTAGTAGAAATATAAAGATGACATAAAGATATATCTACTTATAAATCATTATACCAATGGAAAACATTTTCAGGGAAAAATGTGCCAATAAAATAAAATATTGTATGTGTTTAAGAAACCAAGTTATGGCTGAAAAAATAAACCTAATGAAATACAATTGAGAGACACCCCTTCACAAGAACAATAATAAATCTGTAAGTATTCTTACTTATACATTTTCGAGATTTTAGTAGGAGACTCTTAAATCAATTGGCTCAAAATCATTTAAACATCTAATTGCTATACTTCCAAAAAGTTGTCAAATAACGATCCAGGGCTTTGCAATCAATAGAATCGACTAAAAAACAGTATCTAGCTCTTCCTGAGATAGACACATACTGAGTCGTGACCTTTTCACTGTTGTGCCCCACTGCATACTTTTATGTAGGTTAAATAACGCAATATTAATTAATGCGAAAGTTATATACTATTTTGTTCTTTTTCTTTACATTTTAGTATATATTTGGTTACAACAGGACGAATGAATGTGTTCTCTTTCTTTCTTTCAATCATTGCAGAGCAAGCAAGGTCCCATCTCGATTTGGTCTCATATTAATTAAATTTTCTTTAGGAAAGTTCTTCAGCTTCATTTTCTTAACCACCCTACGTACTTCCTTACACTCTAATATAAGCTTATCGCGCCAATGCAGACTAAAACCTGTAGCAATAACTCAGATGGTAGCGTAAAAGTTATAGTAAAAATTATAGCACGGTATATTTTACGCTTTACGGTTTACTGCATAATATTAGGAAGGCTTCTTAAAAATTTCATGTCTCTGACGTCAAGATCTGATAAATAATTTTCGTCAACGACTGCGACGTGACAGATAAAAAATTGTTTAGCAGGAAAAGCTGGCCCATAGTACCGCCATTAATGGCATATTTTGACACTAATAAGACAGCAAAGCGCGTTACTCACTTTGAGAACTAAGATGGTAAGTAGGTTAGTTAAGGGATGGTAGGTAAGTTAAGGGATGAAAAAATTCATAACCTTCCCTTTTGGTTCGCCACAGTCGTGTGATTACCAGCACATGAGACATCAAATCTAGTAAGTTATAAAAAATATAAAAAATCGGCCAAGTGCGAGTCAGACTCCTTACCGTGGGTTCCGTACTGCTAAGGCAAACATACCGTCTTAGTTATGGAACTGAGTCACGCAGAAGTGTATTAAAAACGCGCTAGTCCAACATGCACTTAACAAGTTTTTATTATTTGTCGTTATTCTATAGCTTATGCGCTATAAACATACCGATTTTCACATTTGTAAGTATTCCCATTTTTACGATACAGCTAAAACAAAAATCGAGCAAAAATCGTTCGAGCACGTTTTTAGTAGGAGAGCCACCCTTTATTTATAAATTATTTTTTTATTTTTAGTATTTGTTGTTATATCGGCAACAAAAATACATATTCTGGGCAAATTTCAACTATCTACCTATTATGGTTCATAAGATACAGCCCGCTGACTGACAGACGTTGGAGGCATATTAATAGAGTACCGTTTTTCACCCTTTGGGTACGGAACCCTAAAAATTAATAAGGGTAGTCGTTCAAACAAGAGTCGCGTTTTTTTCTACTTTTTGTTTTAATTCCATCTTCAAAGATGGTGAGTGCAATAAAAGAACCTATAATAAAAAAAATTACCATTAGACTAAAAAGTTTGTTTGAAATCATGTTGAAATTTAGTATAGAACTTCGCCGTTTTTTTTTTTGCCAATGTCAATCGTATTCCCAAAGTTGCCTTAATCTCCGAGGGCCAGCCGTAATGGTGTGGCTTACCAAATCATAAATTATTCAAATAACCGCTGAAAACTGGGTTCACTTCGTAGGGTGACCATTGTTATTCAAAGTTTGGAGACGACACTAATGAGATTGAATTGTATACTATTAGACAAGCAATATTTGTATATATATTTGTAATCGGTTTCTCGAAAACGGCTCCTACGATTTTGACGAAATTAACTATACTCGGGTTTTCGGGGACGATAAATCGACCTAGTTAGGTCAAATGCCCGGGATAATTAGTTTTCCCCGTGTCTTTCAGCATTTTTTTAAATGCCGCGTTTTAGAAAGAAACCTACAGCGCCATCTGTTTGCGGGTAGCATAGCTTGCTCACCCGATGATATATTAATGTTAAGGCGGCTATTATAGAGCAAATCTTGATCGCCCAGGTACTACTAATTGTTTATACATACGCGGTGACCACGTTATTGATGTAATCGTGGAAGAAATTTTATGTGTGTCTTGGACATTATTCTACTTAAGTAGAAAATCGCAAAATGTCACAACCACAGGCAGAATTCGAACCTGCCTCTTCTGCGTCAGTACCACAGACGCATTACCAACTAGGCTATAGTGGTCCTGCCTGATGTTGTGAAACTTGCGACCTCTATACGCATTGCATCGTTGCGTTTGTGCTGCCACCTAGTAAGCATTTGCTGTACTAACTCAACTAGTCCATTGGTGCAGATAGATTATAAATCAAAAATTGGTAACACTACGTATAATTGGAAATTATTTTTATTTACTAGGCAGCACAAACGCAACGTTGAAATGTTCGTAAGTTTCACAACATCAGGCAGGACCATGTTGGTAAAGCCTAGCCTAGTTGGTAAAGCTTCGGCGGTACTGACGCAGAAGACGCAGGTTCGAATCCTGCCTGTGGTTGTGAAATTTTGCGATTTTCTACTCTGTAGATTTATTTATCTAAACACAGGAAGTGTTAAAAAAATTCATTTTCAATTATTCTCCTTAGAATCCTAGTAAAAATTTGGATTTCTAACTTTCCCAGACAATAGTTGACTGTGCAAAGATTTTTCAATTTATTTCCTAATCAAGAAAAAGCAAAGCTAGCTGAAAATGCGTTTTTGGAATAAACAAAATGTCGTGGGTTTGAATCCCGCCAAAAATTCATTTCCACATTTGTTAAGTTTTTTTTTTACAATTTCCTTATGAGCACCTTCTTCTTCTTCTTCTTTTCGTATCAATGGCAAATGATTTTATAGTAACTTAGCCCAAAAAGTGGCTACAGCAATAGTTCTTTGGTTGCCTTCAAAAATGTCCTCCCTGGTGCAAGAAACTGAGGAGGTAGGGCACGAAAGCAAGTGTGTCATGGATTGCAAAATGCCGCATTCACACTCGTCATTATCAGAGAAGCCCCACCTCTTCTTCAGTTCTCCGCACCTGCCTGCACCCGATCGCAGTCTATTAAGTGACTTCCATATGGGCCAGGGAGGATCATGTACTGGTGGAAGATTTTCAGCAATGGGGATATATGGGCTATCAGGGGGGTACCTTTTTGACCACAGTTCTATCCTAGCCTTTGATGGATCTGATTCGAGGGGTACGGTGTTTCTTATAAAACTGTGGCGGCTTTTGAGGCGTACGGGAGGTGGAGTATGTCCGTGTAGTGGGTGTCAGCTCCTGACAGTGACAGAGTTGATGAGCTGCCAAAAACCTCTGACATATGGCTACGTAAATATATGCCGGGTTTAACGAATCGTTTTATTTAATAACATTACTCTCAATTGTATTAATCTCAGCCACAACTCTCAGCGTTATTATCTAGCTATATGGGCTATACTCTAGTCTGGTACGCACTACATGAACCTTAAAAAAAATCCCCAAGAAACATAGGTCGAAAAAAAAAATTCCCTATGCCTACTTGATACGAAATGACTTCGACCTTCTTCTTGATTTGGTCGAAGTAAAGAACAAATTGGTGGAAGTTGCTTTACCGAAAAGAGCATAGCTAGTAAGTTGACGAAGAAGAAAATGCAAACCTTGCGTCATCAATACTCAGGGAATTTTAAGGGACGGTCAAACACTTTTTTCACTTTCGACCTACGTTTCTTAGTGAAAGTTGTCCAGTTTCATGTACTGTTTATCATAATCGATTATAGCTATATGTTTTGTTATCAGTTATCACGACAGAGAAAGACTAATTATCACAGAAGAGAATGTCATTCACACGGAACATTTTTCATTTTAAATCGAATTTTACGCAGACAAAACCAGAAGCGGAAACTAATAACAAATAACTCTACACAACCCATTTGCTTTTATTGTGGTGAGTTTATTGTCGCAATAAACGGTTATATTTTCTTAGCACAAAAGAAATGCCTCTTGGGCATCGTTTGAGTCGGCCCAGACAAGACAGAGAATTTCGGAGAATTCAATTATTATACCCAAGAGAATATCGTAAGGGCTGCGAAGAGGCTGAGCTTGGGAATGAAAAGAAAGACAACTACCACAAAAATGTCCACGGGATTGTAGACCAAAAAAATATGACATTACAGCGAATTTTTCATACGAAGTCTTTGGTAGTTGGTAATTGTGAGGTTTGTGAGTAATTAAATATCATCTTGTTCATGTGGTGACGGCTATAAATCTATCCCGTCTCTACCCGTGAGTTGTACCCCCAGATTTGTTGTGCAACATTCATGTTGTTTTTTTTTAAAATTTTTATTCATATATTACCATAACGTAAAAATTTTATTGAGCCCGCAAATAGATAAAAACAAGTCTCGATGCGGCCGTACCATTACTGGAACGCTTTTTTCAGTAACGCCTATTCTATTGGTCAATTCAAAATGAAGTGTCATGCGCCCCACGTTGGATTCCAATGTTGCCTGGGGTGTATTTAAAAGTGGGAGGGATGCAGCCAACTATTTTAAAAATAAAATTAAGGCATGCTTAAGAATGCCCTGAGAACTAAGATAGAATGTCTCACGTGCCGATTATTTCACTGTCTCCCTTACGCTTCAAACCGAAACACAGCAGTACAAATACTGCTGCTTTACGGCAGAAAAAGGCGATTGGCGGTACTTCCGCAGACGGACTCACTAAAGCCCTACCACCAACAAAGGTTAAGCATAATTATATTAATGATGATCAAATTATATGTTCATTGAATAAATGTAACCTGATATCGACTTATACGACAGCAAAACTTCCAACTTACTCCTGAAGAAATCGGAGAGTTATTTATGATTGACGGTAAGTAGCACAAAAAAGTCGTAGAACGTTAGGCTTAGTTTCCGAAAATCAGCTTAGTTCAAATATAAGTTAAAACGAAAAATAAAAACCAGTCAAGTGCGATTTGGACTTGCCGGCTGGGGTTCCAATATGATAGAGCACAACATTTAACTAACAAAAACCACGACCTTTTTAGCACCTCCCATAGCCTTCCGTGCTGAACTACGATATTGCGACGAAAGCGTAGCAGTTGTAGCGATTGTAGCGAAACGCTACGAAATGGCTACGATCTTGTAGGACGGCTTTATTAGTGTAAAAATGGGTAAAATGAGCCTGCCTATGAAACTGAATGACTTTTTATAAAGTAGATGCTATGGGGGTGGTCTGATGTACACTAATAACATAGAAAAATACCTAAGGAAAGGTTTTCTCCCTCGGATAGTCTTCGTCGTTAAACGTTTAGACCGTTCAGCTTTCGATCTGCAGGTTCTGTACTCGAATCCAACTTGTTCATATTCAAAACAATAAACACTTTGTGAGACTGTCTTTAATTTGGCTTGGTCATTGCAGGTTGAATGGTTGTCTTTAGAAAAGTTATTCAGTGCTTTGGACACCGTAAACCTGACGACGGTACTCATAATACATGAAACGTTCACCGCAGGACAGAGAGTTCCTTCCGGAACTCCAGCAAAAATGCGTAGTACCAGGCCTGTGACGCTCCGCACTCTAGGTATGCAACGCGGCGCTAGAAGTCTACTGGGTAAGGCAGTTAATTTTACTTTCCTTTATGTCATCTTAAGCTTATGGCGGCAAAATAGGTAAGTAAGTATTTGTATGTTTGATTGATCAATATCACACACCTACTTGCATCTCGCTCAGTATCTCATAAAGTGACAAAATCATCTCCTTAGCCCACCCGTCCGCGATCAACCGCGATTTAAAAACGTGTCCTAAGCGGTGCACTGCAAGTATCGACTTTATGCTTAGACCGTAAGGTTGAAATTTGTCGGCACCCCGCCCGGAAGTGACGGATCTGTAAACGTTATTACTATTATTTAATCTGTAGTAGTACTTTGGAGGAGATTTACTATAGTCATCACGCTCGTAAGTCTTGCGGCTGTTGACCTCTGCAGTTGCTGACCGTAGTGTGTAAGATGGTACGATACACATAAACATGCTGTTGGTTCTTCGGTTGATAATCCCTTATTCACCTCTTTGTACACCTACGGGTAGAGATGGGTCTTCGCCGGCACCACAAGACGACTTCTACTCGGACTACGGTAGTAGTTATCGTTCAATGAGCCATATCAAAGCCCTTTGGCGGTTCAACAACTCTGACAGCAGGGTTTGCAAGGTCGGTCATCGCCCTTGACACTTTTGTTAATTTAATTCGTATCATAGTTATCCTATACCATTTACGAGCAATATTTATCTTATACTATCGAGCAACGCCTTGTGTATCAGCAGTTTCGATAAAATTAACAATATAAGAATTAAAATATAAGGATTTGCTAAGTGGCGCATCGCACTCATAAACCACACGATAAGATAATGAATTTCCAATTAATATTTAACCTATTTTTGATTTTGATATACCTATTCGTAACATAATGATGGTCTGGTCACCTAGTCCAAACAAACAGGTAACTCGCAGTTCGGATAACAAAACTAATTATTCAGAATCAAAATGTCCTCGGGACGAACCTTTACTGATGTAAATAGTTATAGATTGATAACGCGTGTAAGGACGTTGTAGCCCATCGTACTATGTAAATATTAATACATTATTTTGAGCTTACGAGTACCATAAGTATTTAAAAGGTTAAGAATTAAAATTAAAAAAAATATTGAACACTATATTTTTCTTAGTTTACCGAGAATCGCAAATATACAAATATCAGAACTAATAACTATAGGTCTTTACCTATGAAATTGCCGTTTTGTATGGCGAATTTTAGGTAAACTCAATTTTCAGTATTATAAATCCAATTCTTTTTATTAATTTTTTGCATTATTGAGAAGATATTAGGCTAACAGAAGCTTAAATTAAATTTTCGAAAAATATTATTTGTAAAAAAATATAACAAATCTAATGATGAAATCGGACGACATTTAAGACGAACAATTTTCGAACCTTCAATTTTATATATCAAACTAAAAATAAAAACTTTATTTTATACGTTAATTGATAACCTTGAAAACAACTTTTAAATATAGGACAAATGAAAAAAATAGCATTAGAATTAGAGGAATTATGATCTCATTAATCTATAAGAAAATTTCGGCAATTTCATAGGTAAAGACCTATTATGTTCAACGTGGTAATACCACGAGTATTATGGGCACTTTTGCACCAGGAACGTCGAGGGGCGGTTCGTTTGACTAATAAATACATTTTTGTATTTTAATTATAACTTGTATAAGATGACTACTGTATATTTGATTAATAAATTATTAATTATATATATTGTTGTCGGATAAACTCACGTTTTATATTAACGGCATAGGACCGACACGTGATTTTATACGTCAAAATTAACACTCACGAGTCGTTCACTGATAAAACATCAGAACGCAATACGAAATATGTATTTAGATTTAGCATCCTCTTTAATCTAATGGCAAATAATTCAAAATGATTTTTTATTGGTTTTGCTCCTGAAGCCCAGTGATTCTACCCTTGAAATCAATCAACTTTCCCAAAGAAAAAGATTTGAACTCGATAAGTCTTTTTTTTACTTTCCTTACAAAACAAGTTCATCATGTGACCACTTTAGTATGGAAAGATGAAAAAAAAATTTGGAGTAATAAATTTTTAATTTTTTTTCTTGTTTTCACGAAAAGAATCACTGGGCTTTGGGAGCAAAACCATAAAAAAATCATGGTGTATAATACTATTACGCCTAAGACTATTTTGGCTCTCAATCCGGAAGTTCGCTTCGCAGTTGGGACACTGCCAGTCAAAAATCTATTTTTTCTGACTTCCCCAGTTTCCCCAGCAAAATAGCGTGGTACATTTAGAAGGTACCATAGTCACCACGCTTGTTAGTTGTCGTTGACCGCGATTGTTGTTGACGGCAGTATGTGTGATTGCCGATTGGACGATACACAGAGAGACGGTGTTGCCCATCCTCAGGTTCACAATCCTTTAGTCGCCTTTTAAGACATCCACGTTTAGAGTTGGGATGGTACTATTCTTGTCTGCAGCACTCGGATATAGATTCTTTACAGAGTACTTTCTGTTGACATAAGGATTGCTCGTTAATAGTTTTGGATGACTGTGGTAGAAATTAAACAAATTTGGAGGGTGATCGTAGTAATTTGAACGACATTACCGAACCAAAAACGTTTGCTTCAAAGGTTATATTAAGCTTACTGTGTTTTAGGCAATGTTTTTGTTTTAGTAATATTGTTGAAATTACCAGGACCACTAAGGGCTTGTTCACACTTAGACGAATTGTGATTTTTCACGATTCGTTGTTTTTTTTTGACGGAAGCTATGCTTTTAAATACCCATGTTCACACGCATCACGAATCGTGAAAAATAACGAATACGTCAAAAAAAAAGTATGCGTGTGAACACGGGTATTTAAAAAGCATTGATACCGTCAATAAATATAACGAATCGTGAAAAAAGAAACGATTCGTAAAAAATCACGATGTCTAAGTGTGAACAAGCTCTTACTGGTGAAACTCTCAATTAGTTATTGAATTTCGGAATTGGGATCCTTTGTTTTGATAACTGTTTACATTGGTTTGGACAAATTTATTAATTATTCAGATTGAATATTAAGTTAGTTTTGAATTCAAACTTATTTACTTTAGCTCTGCGACAACGATTGTAGTATAAATCAGCTTTGCTCCATATGATTTTTGGTTTTTGGTTTCTGAATAGCGCTAACATCAAGAAATACAAAAAAAAATGGAGACAACGAATTCTCACGAATTTTTTCCAGACACGAGACCTAATAGATACATTTTTCGACCTGAAAATGACGTTAATCTCGTTTTTAATCAGTTTTACTTGAAAAGTTATCCAAAAATCAATCAATCAATCAAAAATTTTTCATTCATTGTTGGATATTAAAATCTCTTTATGACGTCACTTCGCTTCACAAACAAGTTGGCGCCATAGTGGGAAAAAAACCGGTCAAGTGCGAGTCGGACTCGCGCGCCGAGGGTTCCGATATACTTTTTGTATTTTTGGAAGCAATAAAGTCCATTTTGTCCAAAGCTGTGTTGTGGTAGTAAGCCTGCCTTCTACGTCGCGGACCGCGGGTTCGATCCCCGCCCAGGGCAATATTTGTGTGATGGACACAAGTATTTGTTTTGCATCTGGGTGTTATTTACCTATTTACGTATATCAGCTTCTGATACCCACAGACTTTGTGTGAATCGTCCTCCATATTTTTGAATTTAAATATTGGACTAAATTAAGAATCTCTTGATTTAATCCTAAGAGAATGGGGATTTATAAATAAAATACATCAAATATTTGTTCTGCATCTGGATGTTATTTATACATACATACATACATAACATCACGCCTCTTTCCCGTTGGGGTAGGCAGAGACCACAGTCCTCCACCTGCTACGATCTTGACATACTTCCCTTGCTTCCTGTACTTTCATCAATCCTTTCATACATGCTCGTCGGTTTAGGGTACTTTTAACCTGGCCTTTATTCAGAACGTCCTGAATTTGGTCCTGGTACGTTCGCCTAGGCCTTCCCCTTCCAACGTTTCCATTCACTCTCGCCTGGTAGATCTCTTTCGTCAATCTTCGTTCATTCATCCTCTCTACATGACCAAACCATTTACGTATATCATCCTCTGATACCCATAATACAGGCTTTGCCTAGTTTTGGATCAGATGACTTTGTGTGAATTGTCCCCCAGATTTTTGAAGAAAAATATTGGACTAAATTAAGAATCTCTTGATTTAATTTTATGAGAATGGGGATTTATAAATAAAATACATCAAGTATTTGTTCTGCATCTGGATGTTATTTATCTATTTACGTATATAAAGCCTCTGATATCCATAATACAGGCTTTGCTAGTTTTGGATCAGATGACTTTGTGTGAATTGTCCCCCAGATTTTTGAAGAAAAATATTGGACTAAATTAAGAATCTCTTGATTTAATTTTATGAGAATGGGGATTTATAAATAAAATACATCAAGTATTTGTTCTGCATCTGGATGTTATTTATCTATTTACGTATATTAAGCCTCTGATATCCATAACACAGGCTTTACTAGTTTTGGATCAGATGACTTTGTGTGAATTGTCCCCCAGATTTTTGATAGAAAATATTGGACTAAATTAAGAATCTCTTGATTTAATTTTATAAGAATGGGGAATTATAAATAAAATACATAACAAGGTGTAAGGGATAGGTTACAGAAAACTGAAAGGGTGTAAAGAGTCAAGTTAGTTAAGTTAAGTTAGTCAAATTATCAGAAAATTAAAAAGAAATCAGCCTCCCCATACCGATTGTCCAATCAAGTTTGCAATTTTGAATGGAGAGGCTGATTTAATTGTTAATTTTGTGAAAGTTTTATTTAATGGCAGTTGTTTATTTACGTTTAATGATCACGCCAATATGCACGATTTTTTTTGTATTTAAAAAAATATTCTCATTCATGTAATAAACAGTCTAGTAAAATAATATTTCGAATAACTATAATCTTAAAAAACATATAAGCCATCGGAGATTTGTTTCTGTCTCTTTCTAGCAAAACGAAATTTAATATGGAGTTTATATGGCCTAGGCGAACGTACCAGGACCAAATTAAAATGTTAAAAAAAGGTTAAAAACCAAATTAAAAGGTTAAAAAAGGCCAGGTTAAAAGTACCCTTAACCGACGAGCAAGTATGAAAGGATTGATGAAAGTACAGGAAGCAAGGGAAGTATGTCAAGATCGTAGCAGGTGGAGGACTGTGGTCTCTGCCTACCCCGACGGGAAAGAGGCGTGATGTTATGTATGCATGTATATGGCCGTAGTTCATTGTGTCGTCACTATTCATGACGGATCTCTTTGTCTAATCGGCGTGTAATTAGTTGTTTTAAATGCATATATCGGCCGTATTTCTTAGCCGATTTAAATTTAACTTTTTGTCATCTCTACTACGGTATTTTCATATTTTGTTAATAAATGCCACTAAAAAAAGGGTTTCGGAAACCAGTCCCTTACACCCAGTATTTTATTTATAAATCCCCTTTCTCATAAAATAAAGTCATTCTTAATTTAGTCCAATATTTAAGGCACATGAATGGTGCATCTTTGGCCTGCTTTTGGGCATAATTCTTTAATACTTTGTAACGTTGCACTTACATATTCTCCATAATACAATTTTAAATTAAATTAAATCAATAAAATCTCAGTATTCTAAAACTTATTATTCAATTTATTTACAATTTTAATAAATTTTACAGTAACTTACTATTTAATATGATAGTAGTTTTTACAACTTACTATTATACATAATAAGCTTTAAAGAATATTATATCTACAATCTAATTAAATAATCTAATCTTAATAAATACAAAATTTACATAAAACATTTTACAAATTCCTAGCATTAAAAAATTTATGCATACTTTCAAATTGTATTTTAACGTGCGGACAGTACTTCGAGTTGATTCGATTGTTCGTGCGTACGAGTATGCGCCGGTCGCAGGCCTCGCGTTGACCGTTTTGACCTACACTCAGACAGGCGACGGCAGTGAGTTCGAGTGCCCGCGTCATTTACTTTGTATTTAAAATCTAGCCTGTCTACTTCGGAACACTATTTTTTTCCGTATTTAAAATATTTAAATACGATTAACTAGTTTACAGTTTCAATCTTTTACGTTCTACACGGATTTTCTGACCCCGATTGGGTAAGTGGTGAACTTTGTAAATTTTATATGAGTGTTTTTTTTTGAGAAGTGTAATTGTTACCAATTGTTATTTAAATCATATAGTCCCTGCTAATTGATTTGTAATTTGCTACGTCATCTTAGACATTACGAATTTAGCTAAGATTCGTTATCGCATCAGCCAATCTCATACGCAGCTACCTACATATTTTTTTTGTTTTCAATTAAAGTAATCAATTTGCAGATTTTATTTAATATTTAATTTTGTATCGCTGTTTTAAATTCATTGTAATCGATTTGCTATTTTGCTTACTCATTCTAACTCCGTTCTGATTTGGAACCACCACGACATACCTACTTAACCGAAGGTCCCTATTGTCGTTGGTGGTGCCGTATTATTTCGGAGGCTTACTGACCCGTCCCATCAGTGGCCTTCCAGGGTACTACGCTGGGGAACAGTCAGCCATTCCTGCTGCTGGTTGAATGCCAAACAGACTCTCGTCTCGGCTATCCGCTCGTTCCCACTGGAAAGCCCCACGCCCACGGAAACGATAGACAGCGGCCGTCGCCACCGTCTACGGCATATACAGGGAAGTGCGGTAGAAAGGTAGAATCAGACTTATTAGGTACGATTATTGTAATAAATATTATAATTGGACACCCCCTCGTTTATTTTAATCATCCCCTACCATTATTAGGGATATGATAGGCAAGGAGGTACGTCACACTGGCGCCCAACGTGGGGCCTGCGACCGGCGCATACGCACGAACAATCGAATCAACTCGAAGTACTGTCCGCACGTTAAAATACAATATGAAAGTATGCATTAATTTTTTTATGCTAGGAATTTGTAAAATGTTTTTTGTAAATTTTGTATTTATTAAGATTAGATTATTTAATTAGATTGTAGATATAATATTCTTTAAAGCTTATTATGTATAATATTAAGTTGTAAAAACTACTATCATATTAAATAGTAAGTTACTGTAAAATTAATTAAAATTGTAAATAAATTGAATAATAAGTTTTAGAATACTGAGATTTTATTGATTTAATTTAATTTTAAATTGTATTATTGAGAATATGTAAGTGCAACGTTACAACTTATGTATGAACAATTTATCTTTCTTATTTATTTGTAGAATAAATAACTACATACCGGATGTAAGGGATAGTGTACAGAAAACTGAAAGGACGTGCTCAGTCAACGAAACTGAGCAACTTTCCCAAATAAAAATGTTTGGCCTGTACATACAAACCTGTTTGACCAGAGTGAGCAATTTGTAAGAAGAGAACAATTTTGTCAATTTCTCAGAATTGTTTCTTTGGGAATGTTGTTCAGTTTCGTTGACTGAACAAGCCCTTTCGGTTTTAGTTATGTACACCTTGTATACAAATGCTGCTCGCTTAAAAGCAAAAAAACAAATACGACTTGAAAACAACACGAGTAGGTTAAATTAACAAAAAGCTTATTTAGGGCGAACGTGACAAACTGCGGAGAGTTTATCGTCATAAAGATGACAAAACGTTGACAAGTATCGCGACAGCGGGACACTTCATTCCCGTTATTTACCGCCATTAATCCCGGGACTATGGAGATCCCGCAAATCCCGCTCTAAATCATAAAATGTTTATGGAACAGTTAAAGCTGTGGTCGCAGTTAAACTTTTATCTATACATCAATTGCGTATTTGTTGTGTGAGAGAACAATTTAGTTAAAAACTATGTTTTACAGCTGATATCGTATTTTCAACAAGAAGTTTTGTAATATTAAAGGGTGTCCCAGAAGTAAAGAGACTTTTCTCAAAATTAAACTGGCCACGGAAAAAGTTTTCAAATATGAATTAATGGTTGTCATAGTAACCATAGATAACATATATGTCAAAATAGGCGGGTTTTCAAAATGATATTGTATTTTTTTTTTCAAAATAAAGCGAGCTGAACACAAACATGTTTTAGGAAAGATAAGTTACCTTCATACTATGCAGCCTAAAATATTGCGTCGCTTTGACACATACCAGGCCACTCAGAAAGTATTGCGAAAAATAGTTTTTATATATGGGAGACTGGCCGGTCAGAATCTTTTTCGAAAATATGATTACTTGTAAGTAAAAATATGTGTGTTCCATTTTCAAAATTTCCCTCCACATTTTTTGCGAGCCAATTCAAAGTATCGTGTCTTACTGAAAAATGGATCTGCGCCGGGAACATTTTAGAGCTATGATTTTTTACGATTTCAAGTGTCGCCTGAAACCGGATGAATCGTTCAATAGACTTCAAATGGCATTTATGGATGAAGGCCCCTCCAAGGCAACCGTGTATCGTTGGTATAACGAATTTAGGCGCGGTCGACCAACCTTGGGGGATGAAGAAAGAAGCGGTCGCCCTTTGACGGCTATTACGGAAGAAAACGTGCTAGCAGTGAAAAATTTAATCCAAGATAATAGGCGAATTACATATCAGGAGATTCAGCACATATTAAAGATTGGATCGGGAAGCGTTCACGAGATTCTACACGGGCATCTTCGCGTGAGGAGGATAGTATCGCGCTGGGTGCCGCACTACCTCACCGACGCTCAGAAGCAGGCCCGGGTGGAATGGTGCCGTGATATGCTGAACAAATTTGAAGCAGGCTCGTCTCGGCGTGTTTACGACATCGTAACAGGTGATGAGTCCTGGATTTATCAATACGATCCAGAAACCAAGCGCCAGTCGACAGTTTGGGTGTTTCAAAATGAACCAACGCCTACCAAAGTGAAGCGATCTCGAAGCGGGGGGAAGATTTTGATCGCCAGCTTTTTTAATTTGACTGGCCACTTGGCCTCAATTCCCTTACGAGATCAAAGAAGCATCAACGCCGAATGGTATACTACCAAATGTTTACCAGAAGTTTTTTCTGTTGTGAGCAACAAGCGACCAAACACAGGGCTCCGCGGACTACTGCTCCACCACGACAATGCGCCTGCACACACCGCGCTCAAAACGAGGGACTTCCTGGACAGCACACCAGTCAAACTCCTGGGTCACCCTCCTTACAGCCCTGATCTAGCACCGTGTGACTTCTTTTTATTTCCAAAAATAAAAAATCAGCTCAAGGGGATACAATTTTCGTCGCCGGAAGATGCGCTGGCTGCGTTCGAGCAGGCTGTAAACGAGGTGTCTACGGCGGACTGGAAAAAGTGTTTTGAAAACTGGTTCAGACGCATGAATCTTTGTATAGAGGCTGGTGGAGAGTACTTTGAAAAGATTTAATAAAAATATATGTACCTGTAGAACAATTTTTTTTAGTGTCGCAAATATTTCTGAGTGTCCCACGTATATACTAAACTTCAATATGACTGACTTAACATAGATTAACCATGCAATAAGCAGAAGAGACATTAAATACCTAAAACATATTTTCATGACCTAAACTACCTTACGTCTTATAGAACACACCATTTTAATTTGGCATTGGGGAAAAAAAATACCTGGGAAAGATGAATTGGTTGTTGTACGTAAATTTAAACTTTTTTATTTTCAATGCGCTTTCACTCGACCTCAGTCCACGCCTAAGGACAAAGAAGGTTGACATTGCAATGAGCTCACTCCGGACAACCCTATTTATTTGCGACTCGGATAGATTCGGGGTAGTTATATGAACTAGAAATACACAAGCAGGGAAGGCATTAGTTGAGTTGTGCGCACTATACAACGTGTTAACGGAACAAGCAAAACTGAGAAAATTGTTTGTTCTGAATCGATAGTAGAATCAGTTTCACGGGTTTTTGATGTGGGTATTTTTTTATTTTTATTATTTAAATTCTAGCCGCTTCTAATATAAATATTTCTGTGGATACGCGCGCTGGCGGCCGGGCGCCTTGCGGTTAATGAGCGGTGAGGAGGGGAGGGAAGTGTGCGTAGCGTGCGCGTAGTGCTCGGACTAGAACAACGATGAAACTTGAACAGTGATAAAACTTTAAAGTAACAATATCTAGATAAAAAAGACTTTTTTCAAGATTTTTCTTACAGGAATGAATGGATTTATTTTAATAAAAATCTGTTGGGGTGTATGAGGGTGTCGCTTATTCCATTAACACGTTGTTTAAGATGTTGGCACTCTGATTTTACGCAACACAAAAAAATCCAAAAAACATCTAGGTTTATATCGAGAATATTCGGAATCCATATTTTACGTTATCTTTCTGTTATGTATCTTAAAAAATAAAACCTTTTCTTGGAATCAACGTTTCATTGTTTAATTACTGTCTTAAATAAACAAACCTAAGCCCAGTGACTGTTCGCATGAAAGAAGCAACATTTCCGAAAAAACAATCCAAAACGTGTTTCAGCTTCCCTTAGGCACAAAAGTGTTTCGAAATGAATGAGAATGGCGCTTCTGAATGTTGATCTATGTTCACGTTTTATGTCCCTACCACTCCAGTTTCGAAAGGAATATGTTTATCTTTTTCTTTCATGTTACCACTACTACGTCATTATGGCGTCATATTTTTTGTAATAAAATAATAAACTGAATAAAATGTAATAATTTTGTCTAACTTACCTGTGATTTGTGATCCCGTCGACTTTTTTCTTTTTTGCCCAACTATTTTTACATTTATGCACTACACACGTTGGCATTTTGTATTAATGATACAAAAAGTAAACAAGGTCTCAAATATGACAGGACGTGCACATAGTCTCCTTGTTCGAGAGCGACTGAAGCGGGTTGCGCCATGTGGCGCAACTTTTGAGCTTCATTTTTGAAGCACTAGTAACGTATCTACGTCGGTTATATAATTGTAATATCATTGGCTGAACAAGAATTGTTTTTAAAGAGAGTTATTCAATACTAATTGTGTCTAAAATCTGAGACAGCACGTCGTTTTATTCAAGAGAAAGCAAGAAGAACTAGTCTGTACAGAATAATAAACGTTATGAAGAAACGGAATAGACTTATTTTAAAAATATTCCAGGAAGATCACATATAGTATCTACATCTAAAAATATAAACCATGTAAAAAAGATTTTTGAACAGCCATCTTCAACATCGGTGAGAGTTGTGGCGGATAAATTAAAAATTTCAAAGTCCTGTCAATTAATAATAAAATGTAATGATATATATAGGCTTGAAAGCTTTTGTAAAATTTTGCTGCCCCCAAATATGTCAAAGACCAGAAGGCGCTTGCCAAGCGAGGGTGCCGTTAAGTTTATGATAAAACATTGAAAAAAAATTCTCATTTTTCAAATAATGCCCCGAATGTTCCTCAAGCTCGAGGTATCGAAATGTTTTGGGCCCTGTGTAAAAAAGAGTTTAAAAAGTACACAGATGTACCCAAAGAGATTTGAACCTCGCTGCTGAGGATGTACCACTAGCTTTGACATCTTTTTTTAAGCAGCAGTTAGTGTGTAGCAGCTACATCCGGAAAAGCAGTCATGAAGCGTGCTGCTATTAATATGAGAAAAATTGGATACAAAGGTATCGCTGGAGCAAATTTGATATAGACATTAAAAATAAATTAGATTTACAAACATTTGCATACCAAATTCATATGGTATCGGATTATTTTTAATTAAATATTGTTAATATTATTTTGTCTCTTTACTTCAGGGACACCTCAGTATCAGTACAAAAAGTAGATATATATAAAACACTAGCTTTTGCCAGCGATATAGTCCACACGTTAAAAAAACAGTGTTTAAGTCAAACTATGAGCTATCAAAGAAAAAAGTTTCATTAAAATCGGTTTCGTAATTTTTGCGCGATGCTTGAATAAATAAACAATCAACTTTACGTTTGTCGAAAAAACTGTTATTTGGATTCAGGAGCATCAAAATAGTATAACGTGACATATATATTGTTAAATATCTTCAATGTACGGACAAAATTAATTTACAACTTTATAATAGTGGAGATAAAGCAGTCGGCCACTCGGCCATGAGATGAAGTCATTCCTTTTACTTTCCTTTGGACTGTGTCGTAAGTATTGTACTGGCCTTTACAACTTTTATGAAATGTAAAAGGACGCTGCTGCTAATAATCCAGTTGAGAATTCCTCAATCGCCTTTTACGACACCTACCGTAAGAAATGGTGTGGTACTGTTCTTAGCCGATACCTGATGTACGAAAGAAGGTGACTACGAATACAAAGTTGAGCATGCGTAAGACGTGAGTAAATTGCATTGTCTTAGACAAAAGTAACTTTCTGCGTATCAAACCACCACCGTAATGTATTCTTCAAAAAGACTCGGACTCGCGCCCTAAGGGTTCCATACCTATCTACCATATGATATACTAAAAGCTTTTGCTTCTTGATTTTAAAAACTCCGCGACCATCCAACTTGACCCCTCATTTATAGAAAAGTTCTTGAAACGGGAGCTCACCTTAATTGGTGACTATTAGTTGTGAGAAAAAATTAAATATTTAATGATTTTAGACGTTTCCCTTTATTTGTACTGTGAGACCTAGCTTCTTGCCAAATTTCATAATTTTAGGTCAACGGGAATTACCCTCTAGGTTTTGCTTTTTAGCATAAATGTATGCAGATGAGGACATAAAACGCCATATCTTTTGATTGCATCGTTGTAAAAAATTTAAATTTTCAGAACTTGTGTGGTTTATAGACCTTAATATTAGTTATCAATTTCAACCCGATACTCGTACATCATCTCGTTCGTGAGAAAAAGGGTCTTGACAGACAGACAGACGGACAACAAAGTGATCCTATAAGGGTTACTTTTTTATTTTGAGGTACGGAACCCTAAAAAACTAAGTTTTATTTTTTATTTTATCTTGAATGAACTCTTGAAATGGGCGGTGGTGACCACTTACCATCAGGTGGCCCACTTGCTCGTTTGCTCACTTGTAACATAAAAAAAAAACTCACAAAAAGGGCAGCGACAAACCTGCAATTCTGCGTCGGAGATCCGTGACGGATTGATCCGTCAAATATGATACACTAGCGCGGAATCTCTACGTCAGGACAAATTGGGAATAAGAAGAAATTAATTGACAAGACCTTGCGGTAAGTTTCGAAGCGGAATTTCCGCAGGTGTCTCACTACACTTAACATAAATTCTTTAATATACCGGGTGTAAGGGATGGTGTACTGAAAACTGAAAGGGCGTACTCAGTCAAAGAAACTGAACAACTTTCCCAAAGAAACATTTTTGGGAAATGAAAATAATTTTTACCTCTGCATACAAATTGCTCACTTTGATCGAAAAGTTGATATGAAGAAGCCAAATTTATTTTCATTTCCCACACATGATTCCTTGGGTAAATTGTTCAGTTTCGTTGACTGAACACGTCCTTACAATTTTCGGTTGACCGTCCCTTACATTTATTTATTTACTGTGTAGGCCTACAAGATTTCAGAAAATATAATATTTAATTGTCCCTGCCTTATTTTATGTAGGGAGTCAACTAGGTCTAACTCTAGGGATTTACCGAGGTCACTAGTTTTACATAATGTGGTCCGTCTGACCTCTACAATCCAGAGGGAAAACCAGACCCAATCCTAGATTAGACTTTTGATAGCTACCAAATGTTTCACATAGAAAGAAAAACTTATTTCTTTTGGAAACAAGGCATTTTATTAATTAGCGAAAAACTAATAATAGCGGTATAGACTCGTTTTTCAACAGCATGTTATATCCCGCATAAGAATGCAAGTCAATTGAATTTAGTATGGTCTTTGGACCCTTAAAAGTATGAACATTTCAAGTTTCTACAACAATTCAATCAAAGGTTACAGCCATTTACGAGTATATCCCCATCTGAACCATACATTTATGAACCAAACCAAAATTTATAGGCTACTTCCAATTGACCTAGA
The DNA here is from genome assembly GCA_947532105.1 of Athrips mouffetella. NCBI lineage: Eukaryota > Metazoa > Arthropoda > Insecta > Lepidoptera > Gelechiidae > Athrips > Athrips mouffetella. The sequence continues at coordinate 26,888,275 of OX383965.1, forward strand.
ATAATGAAACCAATTAACGTCAGCTCCCGTTTCATGTACTTTCATATTAAACAAGGGTCAGGATTGAATGGACGCAGAGTTTTTAAAATCAAAAGGCAAACACTTGAATACTTGTCATACTGTGGACACTCGCACTTGACCGGTTTTTTTCTATATAACGCGGCTAAGTGTGATTACCTTTCTTATGTTGGAAAACATAGTTATGTTGTAGACGGATGGATTTGGTATTTTATTTCAACAAAATCTTACTCAAAAACACCAGCTTAAAATTAATATCCAACCCAATAAAATAGTCCTGTAAAACCGAACTCCGTTGTTCAATGTTCAACCCTCTTGATTCCCGTTGGGTTCAATAAATCAAACCTCATTTTCTGTCACTGATAAAACATCCGGCCATTACAGAGTGTATTAATATAATTAAAATTTAAGCGATAGCTGTAGCGATGGAGATTCCGCCTTGCAATTAGGTAGTGAGATAGGAACAGTGACAAATGTGGAGGCACGGGTCTGTATAATTTAAAAGGGGTTCTTGTAGTACTTTAGTTAAACCACCAGTTTCATCTCGCAACTTTGAACTCATTTTTAACTCACAATATATTTACCAAAATAATGAATAAACAACAACAACACAACAACTTCAACTATATATAAGTTAAAATAAACATTAAAACTGTATACCTAAAACCACAGAATAAAGTAATTAGTACTAATCATACAGAACGGACACTCTCCGCCCCCCTTGCAATCTACCCTGCACCGTCAGTCAGTGGTCCTTCTGAGGGTCTTTTGTACTGAATATGTGGGCCTACATGACCTTCCAATTCCAAATTTCAAATTCGCACTCGATTAGTGTCCTGGGTGTACTAAAATTAAACATAATCTAACAAGCCATCCTGTATTGTGTTGTAGCTATGGCCATATTGGCCATCCTTAGCGCAAGAAACGACCCGGAGCGAGGATCACGGGTCCTATCTCGCAGACGTCGGCCTATTTCCGCGACAAACGCTTTGGCGTCGGATCCCCATCATCCGGCGATCTCAACGGCAAAAGGCACAAATAAGTAATTTGCCTCTAATGCGGTATATTTCAACCGTTTTTTGAGGGCTGCTTGCGACAAAGTTGTGCGGTTGAGATGACTAGCTGCAAAGGTACTTACGCACGTGGCGTCCCATAGGAGGATCTTTGGCTTTTTTTTAACTTACTAGTACTCACTAGTTCTCCCGTCGGCATTGTAATTGTAGCCCGTGGACATAAAAAGGTTACCGTTTGTCTTTGTGAAATTGTCATAGATTTCACCATTTCACATACTAATAGCGAGGTCTGTGGCGAGGTTTTAAAGATTGTAACCCGCCACAACAAGACAAACAGTAACCTTTTTCGTATGTCCACGGGCTACCAGTACTATAAGGCAAGTGGTGAGCTATTCTTACACACTTTAACGACTGGTATGGTGTATTGGTAGTACTTGGTAGTGACCTTGCTTGCTAAGTGAAGGATCCCAGGTTTGAATCCCAGGTTGGAGTAAACGTTTTGAATGATGAATATTAATCATTTATATATATATATATGTTTTTATTTCATATAAATCCGAGTCATAGATATATGAAGGTTGACCTAAACTTTGGGACGTGGTAATTTAGGGAAGTGGATGACTCGGTAATGGTCATACCGGGAAATGAATGGCTCGAGACTTAACTACGATAAATTTTAAGAGGATGTCTCTGCGGCAGTGAGAAAATAAATATTCCTTGATGCAATGATAAAAAGCACAAACCAGAAAATATCCGAGTTGGAAAATTGTCGGCTGGAGAGACATGATGTGGCATTAGAATTCAACCAGCGTAGAGATTGTGATTGCCTCTGTGACGTCACAGGTGCGCTTCTGATGCCCGATCTTTTTTAGAATTGTGGCCTTTAGGAGACGTACAATCGGTACCAAAAGTAGCTAAACATTTCAAGTGTCAATCATGGATGATTTTGAAGACATTGGAAAAATTTTAAGAGTGAGTTCTGTTATCGATATACTATAGATCAAATTTGTATAGGTCTAAGGAAATTTAGAGATGTCGAAATTTTTTTTATAGGTACTGAGTTAAATATTTTTGAAACTGATAAACAAACACAAACGTGCTTACCTTAAAATAATATAAAATAAGAATAAATGATGCAATATTGACTTTTTACCTACAAATTATGCTTATTTTATTATTATTGTTTTCGTGCAAGTACTTTTGTGTATCGATTTCAAGTATGTTTAACTTAATAACTTAAAAAAAATTACTCCTCCAAAGATTCTTAGACTTATACAAATTTGATCTATATCGATAACAGAATTTACCCTCAAAATTTGTCGAATGTCTTCAAACTCACCCTGCAGATCCACACATTTAAAGTGACCATTATTATCTTACTATCCAACACCTACCTATTATTAGGGGCACACTCTAGATATTCAGCCCTCAAAAACAAAAACATAGCGACTGATGGAAAATTTCTCATCTAAATTTGATCTAAGTCTCCCATATAAAATCTAAATTTCTCATCTAAATTTGATCTAAGTCTCCCAGACAATATAGTGCAATTACCTGAGAGAAAGTTTAAAGAATGTGTAAAGCAAACGTTATGTAAAAAAGCTTACTATAGATTAGATGACTATATGAATGACAAAGAGGTATGGTGCTCTGATATTCCAGCGAAACACAAGAAACATTGTAAAAAGCCGACTCTTAAAGTAGGCCGTGCTGCAGTGGTTTCTTGCCGTTTCTTTTACGCTGCCACAGCACGATCCAAAACGGCGTAGACTCGCTCTATTTGAATTGTATTCTGCATGACATACAATAAGTATTCTGTAAAGAATCTACATTGAATAAATATTCTGAATCTGAATCCATCAATCTGACTGATGTCAGAATCACCGTGTAACCGCTAACTTATTTTATGACAGTCCGCCAGTAAAAACAATGCACCGCTTCTGTGCACATGGTTTCCAAAATCTTTGGTATGGAAGGAAAACAGCTTGAATAGTTGATCAGTTTAAAGGGTTATTAAGTTGAAAATGTTGTTCAGATTGATTGTTATTTAGTTAAAAGCGTAGACCAATTTTGAAAAAATTATAAGTTTGAATTTTATTCTGATAAAAACTAATATTTTTGACAATACCGGCCACCCTAGCCTGAAAGTCTGCTGTGCCTGTTCTATATGGATACTTGAAATGCTTAGGTATAGCATGTTTCTTAGTTAGTTGTTTGTTTGTCTTACTGTCTGTCTGTCTGTTTTACTGTCTGTCTGTCTTACTCTATATCTTACTGTCTGTCTGTCTAACTGTCTATCTGTCTTACTGCCTGTCTGTCCAACTTTTGAAGGACTGTATCTTTTGAACAGAAAGAGATTCCACACACAAAATGAAAATATATTATCCGCTAGTGTGGCCTGGATTGCAAATTATGATAATATCTTGTTTGATGTTGTACGTACATAAAATTTGAAAAAAAAAAAAAACCGCTTGAATGATAGACGTTTAAAAGGTCTTACGAAAAAAAGTAAAAATAATTCTAGTATTTTACTCAGACCATGAAACTGAACAACTTTCCCCCAAGAACATAAGGTCGTAATACGAAAATCAAATTTTGACTTCCCATGGAATCTGCACCAGCTGATAACGCATTTTGTATGAGACGTTTCATGAATGTTATGATGATGACCTCTAATTTCTTTAATATTTAATTTATAATTTTCAAAAGAGCCGTCTATATTTACAGCTTATCAAAAATTTTTTTCGAAGGTAAGGAATTCCTTCTGAAAACAAAGAATTTTCGAGATAAAATGCAAATCGTATAAAAGTCACTTCAGAAAACCAGGTCACGCGGTAACATATTCCTATGTCTACTACTCTTACATACATTTGACTAGCAAATGAAAAAATGTTGAATTTTCAGTCATATGTAAATCTTAATGGCTACTTAATTCAAGCCTGGTACGCTTACAAAAAAAAATATTCTGTAGATTTAAGTGTTATACACGGTGAAGATTTTATAGTACTATTTGCTAGTATAGATGCAAAAATTTTAAGAGCAAGCAGTGATAAGAATAGGGTGTGCATTTGGTTAACATATTTGACATTTGTAGTTGCGATGTGGATCACATCCTGTCCTATCCTACTAATATTATAAACGCGAAAGTTTGTAAGTATGGATGGATGGATGGATGTTTGTTACTCTTTCACGTAAAAACTACAGAATGGATTTTAATGAAACTTAGCACACATATAGATTAGGTCCTGGAATAGCACAAAGGCTACTTTTACCGCGGGAAAACACTTTATTCCCACGGGAAAACGCATTTAATGTTAATGAAGAAGGCGTCTGACTCTTTGACTGACATATCAACGCACAGCCTAAACCGCTGTGTCTAGAAATTTCAAATTTAGCATGTAGGATCCTTATAAAGTCTAGGGGTGCAACAAGAAAGGGTTTTTTAAAATTCAACCCCTAAGGGGGTAAAATAGGGGATGAAAGTTTGTATGAAAGTCCGTCACTTTTCAAGTTAGGATCATCAAATTTTGTATTTAGGCTTACAATAAAAAATTAATATTCGTGTGTTTCAGGGTTTTTGAAAATTCGACACGCTAAAGGGTGAAAAGGGGGATGAAGTTGAAAATCCTTTATTTTTAAAGTAAAATCCACATATTTAGGCATTAGGGTTGTATTTCTATGCAACGTTCATCACTGTTCTTGAAATTCCACTTCAGATTCAACCCCTAAAAAGGGAAATGGGGTGATTAAGTCTAAAAACCAATATGGGTATCGTTTGTATGGTTTATTGGGTCGCTGATTACGAAACCTACAACAATTTTGAAATCCAACGTGGCGGATGTGAAATACCATCATCTCCTGGGGATGGGAATGGGGTGCGATGGGGTTCAAATGTCTAAAAATCAATATGAGTTTCGTTTGTATGGTTTATCGGGTCGCTGATTAAGAAAACTACAACAACTTTGAAATCCAACGTGATGGACGTGAAATACCATCATCCCCTGGGGATGGGGTTGGGGTGCGATAGGGCTGAAATGTCTAAAAATCAATATGGGTGTCGTTTTTATGTTTATATGAGGATAGGGATAGTGGCAAAGATGGCGTTAGGGGTAGGGTTAGGGAGGGGTAGGGTTAGAGAGAGGGACAGGGAGTAGGAGAGGAAGACGGAAGGAGAGAGGGAGGGGGGGAGGAGAGGGGGCGGGAGAGGGAGGGCGAAGGATGGGGAAGGGGAAAGGGGCAGGGACAGGGATGGTTGGACGGGCGGACGGACGACAGATAGACGAAAGGGTGGATGGATGGATGGTCAGATAGATAGATAGAATCCCTCGCGGATGAAGTCTCGGGCAACAGCTAGTTTTCATATATTTATGGGTTTATTATGGTTTCTGATCATAATAAGGACAACACGATTAAAGAAATTTATCTCTATAGATTTATCTTTTTAAACAAGGTCCTTAAGGTGAACTTATTATGTAAGTTAATTTTGGGATAATGGGTGAAATGGATCCATCTGAGTTATCCGATCACCCGTCTGCGCGTGTGGCGGCTTCCATTATAAGGTCAGTTTTTACCGAATTTTGCCTGGTATTCAGAAATACCAATAGATTTATAAATTATTTTTATGGCGAATTTGATACACTTTAAGCATAATTAAATTCTCCTTTAAGAGTTTCAAATATAATCATCTAGTTTTTGATTTAAACGACTAAAAATTTGTTAAGAAAATAGAACCCGACTACTGAAAAATCTTGCTACAAAAAGTATGAAACAAGAATATTTTATCGTTGTGGGGTAAAACAGATATTGAGACACACCTAAGTAACAACATAATATTAACTACGAGTATATTAGGTATTTTCTGTACTGTAATCAATGGGCTTACTCTTGACCTCAATCTAGTCTTGAGGGCAGAGATGAGGTCGATGATGGAACGAACTTGCCCATAGAAAAAGCCTATACACTCGCAATTTGAATAGATTCGGGTTATAATGAACTCGGGAACACAGACGAAGGCAGAGGATTCCACTCTTTAGCCGTGCGCATTATAAAAGATGTTTCAAAGCGCTTTGTGCGAATGTGCGGAATATCAACCAAGTATGGGTGATATCCTGCGGTGTGTCTGGACTCCCGATGGTAGAAGAGAGATGGTGGATTAAGCTCGTGGAGCTCTGTACAGATATATCATTAATTTGGTTGTCACTAGGGCTCATAATATATGTAATCTCCCGGTATTTTTATAATTAAATATTTCTTCTAAATCTTCTCTTTTTCTAAATCTTTGATATGAACTTATTTAAGCTAGGTTTCTTAGGATTATTTAATTTTTAGAGTTGCCGTCATTTTTTTAAGTATTACGCATAAAGAAAGTAAAACTTCATACTTTTTAAAATCACGGACATCTTGGTGAATTAGGGGCTGTATTTTTGGGGCAACAAATATTTCAAGCAAGCCTTTGTTTCATTAGGGTGTGAAACAAAACTGAAAAGTTAACTGGAAGGTACGCGGCACCCTTCCTTTTGTTACATTTATTTATTAACCTACTCCCCAGTTTTAACTTGAATAATTATTTCTTGGAAAGAAAAAAACTGTCTGAAACGTGAGCTCCGCATGCTCTCACGCATATTTCTGTTCTGCTATCATTCTAATTTAGCTATATTATTTAGACTATAAGTTTAATGGCAGTGCAGTGCAGTCTATATTAAGGTAACCACTGACATTGAAAGTTTACCGTTATTTAATTCTAAACTATTATCAAGCAAAAATTGTACGAAAAGGTTATTGTAAAATATCAGATTACTTAGAAGAGAAAAATCCATGGGATTAGACTACGGTTCTAACAGGCTAATTCAAATTGACTTATGTTAATTATATCAACCATGTACAGTCAACGACAGGTCAAGCTTGACACTCACAGTGCGACTTTAGCCCGTACGTCTATTGAAATAAGAACGGTGGAAAGTTCATTGTGTCAAGCTAGATGTGCTCTTGACTATACATACAAACATATTTAAAAGAGCGCGTGGGTTTTATATTGTTACTTCTTTTTTTCCACATGGCGCCACATTGTTTGTGAAGCGACGTTAATGTAAAGGTTTTTTTAAATATAACAATGAATAAAGAACATTTTGATTTTTTGTTGATAAGTTTAATGGCAATGGAAGCAGGATATAGATAGCATGAGCAGCATGAGGGCTTAATCAATGCACATGAAATAAGACTATTGAGGAGTTTGAAAGGTGTAAAAGTGAGTGACAAGATTACAATATAGATGATGCATGCAAAAACTGAGTAAGGAATGCTGAGACAGTTTATAAAGAGAATGAATGAACGGATTCTAACAAAAGATATTCACAAAGGAGAATGGAAAATTTGGCCTTACGTAACGGACCTATGGATCTACGAATTTCCTACAAGTTCATTATTTTTTGAAAGTTGATCAACTTAAGATTGTTATTATTTTCCAGAAACATTTACATTTGCTTGTAACCCACACACAATAAATACGAATAAAAATGCAAATTTTTAACATACATACCTACTATGATTCTAGTTGCTATTCAAATAATTGCTCGTCATTACAAGAAACGTAGTCATAAACCGGAAGTATACACGACATGCGTATTATAGTACATTATTGTATGAGTAAGGATATTTATATAATGTATGTAGAATAAGCATTTTATGTATATAATATTTTTATGTAGGTTTTCGTATACATAGCCACCAACCCGCATTGCACTCTTCACCGTACAGATTTCAACACCTGAAAGGTTGCCTGGTAGAGATTGCTACCTTAGCAATAAGGCCGCCTTTTGTACATTCTTTTGTATTAATGTTTCTTGTTTTGTAAATTTCTGTCCTGTGGTGTGCAATAAAGTATAATTGTATTGTATTGATTCTAGAAGTTCATATAAATGACGCTTGTATTACTATGTTTTATTCATTCATTCATTCTCTTTGGCTCAGTGAACTAAAGTGGTTCTTGGCCTCCGACATTAAAATACGCCACGCTTCCCTGTTCTGTGCCAATTCCGTCCAGTCGGGCACTCCCAGCTCTTTAAGATCCTTGGCGACTTCAACCTTCCATCGGTATCTTGGCCTGCCAACAGGCCGGCGTCCCGATGGTTTACCTTGATACGCCCTCTTTGCGGCTCGATCCCCTGCCACTCTCAGTTTACCAAGTTACTTATAGTTGAATGAATGAATGAATGAATAAATGAACATAAGAACACACAAAGAATAACACTCAAGGTTAAAGTGGGCAAAGGCGGTCTTATCGCTGAGAGCGATCTCTACCAGATTATAGTTATTTAAACATTACAATTTATTCAGACAGACTTTATCTAAAAGTTAACAAAAATGACTGAAAATAATTCGAACTCCGAACCAATCAACTATAACTATTAAAAATATTCTATAAATACTCTTTTCATCAAATATTCTCAACTTGTTAACTTTTGTTAACTTTTCCAAGCAAGTAGTCCAGTCTATCGAAGTTGATACTCAAATTAAATTACTTAGTACAAATTTTATTCTGATCAATGTTTTGAGAGTTCTAAAACAAGTTGTAATTGATTTAGAAGAAACTTTTGGAAGCAATTTATTCATTTTCTCTTTTTTTGTTTATGATATTCTAATGAAAAAGCACCATCTCCAATTACTAAGTAGTCAATAAAATATCTCTCATTCTAACAAAAGGCAGTATGCGCGTGTTAACAAAGCAAGCCAATCTCTTTACTGTGACAAAGCGGATTGACGCAGTATTAAATTTTTTTTCAAAACCTGTACCCATAAATTATGAAACAGCACGTATTTTTTGGCATATAAAATATCGTATTTCAGAGTCAGCCATCTTCTTGGAAAAGTGCTTAATTATCACGCATAATTTTTTCACGGCCATTTTATATATTCAACACATTTCGTAGAAAACTGTTATTAAAAATCGTATTTAGCTCTATGATAATGTTTCAGATAATTTAAAAAATACTGATAGAGCCTTGAGGATTATGAAAGTGAGTGACAGGATTATAAAGTCTATAATAATATAATAAGAGAACGATATTGCGTAAAACCACGCACGAATCCAACAGGGTGGTGTCCCTTCACGGAGAGACAGTGTACCGAAAACTGAAAGGGTGTGCTAAGTCAACGAAACTGAACAACTTTCCCAAACAAAATTTTTTGGGAAATGAAAGAAAATTTGGGCCTCCCTATAAACTGTTTGATCTGAGTGAGCAATTTGTATGGAGAGGTCAATTTTTTTTTACATTTCACATAAATGTTTCTTTGGGAAAGTGCTTCAGTTTCATTGACTGAGCACGCCCTTTCAGTTTTCAGTACACCGTCCCTTACACCCTGTTGAAATACAGGACAAGGTAGAGTGTGAAGTCTCACTATATTTTCTTCTTTCACAAAAAAGGGCGACTTTATAATTTCATCCCCTCGAACGTCAGCAATCACAGCCTCTTAAATTTTCAAAATGATGGTACTTAAAAACATTTATGTGTTAATGTGTTTAAACTGCGCCCTTCGGTCCGCCAGAGAGGGATCAAGTCTACGTATAATTAATCGTAATTAAACCCATTCGCCTATGAATATCTAATTAAGCTTGCGTTGGCTATAAAATTAAATCCGCTCCCTTAATTTGAGGTTCAAGTGGACTAAGCTGAGCCTCTGATTGTGGTCCTGTACTAATCTTATATTCAAATTATCGAGTAGTTTACAGAATACATATAAACGTCATACCGTTTAAGAATTAATGTAATAATAAGTACCTGGGCGACCGAGCTTCCCTCTATAATAGCCGCCGCAACATAAAATATCATCGGTTGAGCAAGCTATGCTACCCACCAACAGATTGCGCTGTAGGTTTTTATCAAAATTACAATCAAACTGAGGAATGGGTAGTTGCTAAGCCAGGGACTTCACTTTTTAAACAAATTATTTCAAATTATATTAAATTGCCCTGAAACCTGATCTGCCCAACGAATAATTTGTATAATTTTTGCTATTATATTGATCCAAAGAATAGGTTTTCGCAGAGGATAGATACTACTCGTATTAGGTAGTACTATAAAAAAATTTGTGTGAACAGATGATAAAACAAGTACTCCAATATATGCTGCTAAGTATAATTACAAATGATTTACCTGTTTGCGTTTCGTATAATATGGAAAATAAATATGAATGCAAATATCGGACTTGCGGTCGACTTGACTCATTAGCAGTGCCACTTGCATTGTAATGATTGTTCGATGATTGAAATTCTATCTTTGCATTACTCGCAAGTGCGATTTGTGATGTTGATTTGAGCTACCTGCATAAAATTGTTGTTTCGTTTGTGAATTTAGATAACTAAAATTAAGCACGTTGGTTTAAATTTATCATCAAATTTGTTAGTTGCTGGATAGGAAGACCTGGTTACCCACCACCTGGGTATCCTAGTTTGGGAACCAGGCACTGGTTGTTTCGTTTGTGAATTTAGATAACTAAAATTAAGCACGTTGGTTTAAATGTATCATCAAAATTGTTAGGTGCTGTATAGGAAGACCTGGTTACCCACCACCTGGGTATCCTAGTTTGGGAACCAGGCACTTTACACTTCAACAAAATAACCTATATTTTGACATTGGAAATGTATTTTCGTTCGCCGCAGTGTAGGCTCCGATTTCACGAAAGAGTGCGATCTATCTCTGAGAGTTGTGAAGATATGATATTCAAAGATTTCACGAGAGCTGTAAGGTGCAAAAAGAATTATTCGAGAGAGACAAAAATTAAAAAAATTATGGCCGAAATAGTAAACAAAATTTTTTTATCCGAATTATGTTTTGGCGCTCGATATTTTGGAAACAAATAATCCTCTGGACAATTTAATCAGCTATAATTTGAGCCTTAAACAAAGACGATCGGGTTAAGGGTTTGCCCTATAGCCTCACCTTTTTGAAAAAAGTCAAACAGTCTATTTCCAATGGGCTCGATAGTCGTGTGAGGCACGAAATCTGTGATTTGTTTAAGTTAGACTTAAACTAATGCGTGTAACAATATTCTTGTTTCTTTTATAAAAATATTTTCATTTCCTCGTATGAAAAAATCATGAGCTGCAAAGAAAAATGCAAGGTGTATACACACGACAGAAAGAAAGTGGAAACGACACCAGTATAATAAGGCCATGTCTCCACTAGGCTCACAGTGAGCCGCTCACTGTCTGCCTCCAGTACGCCTCCCTATATATTTTAAACGGAGTGTCCATTCAGCGCTTACTACGCAGTTACGCTTGCGGATTAATTCAGTAAGCAGCTGAGTCGCCGCGAACTATGCTCCCGGTCGGCGGCTCAGTCAGCTCACTACACAGACGGAACGAATTGAGTGAGCTACCGATACGCCGCTCAGAATCAGTCGGCTCACTGTGAGCCTAGTGGGGACATGGCCTGACCCGCTCAAGTTCAAACTACATGTGTGGCGTGATGTGCGTCCGTGTGTACTATCATGTACTATTTACAGGATGTAATGATGAAGTGCAGTATTTATATCAGAATGGCACATTTCAACTCAAAAGGTTCGTAGATTAAACATTACGTACTGAAACAAAATTAACATCCAGAAGTGTTTGCTTAATTGCCAATTTTGCTACAGCCTCCGGTTTGAAAACGATTGTTAATCAGAGTTCTATATAACACTTTGCAACTAAAAGCAAAAAGCAAATTAGCCAAGTCTCAAAAGCAATTCTCTTAAATACTTTAATTAAAAGACCCTTGGATTTGTTCGTAATATCCATTCTTAAGTATTTGTATTGTATAGATGCTTTTTCCGACTGCTTTGCCTGCAATTTGTGATTACGATCTGTCAAAAGAGGTTTTACTGATTGTTCTTTGGTTTTATTTGAATTTCTTACGTTTGTATTATTTTTTTGAAGTTTTGTAAGCTGCGACTTTTAATACTTCACGAGTTAATTCGATGATTTCAGAAGCCATTTGCCTGCCTTAAAACTTTGTGTTAATTAATATACAACGTGAACTATTTGTTATTTTGCTTCCGGATTATAATTATACCTACTCAAAAGCAAACAACTTTTCCGAAGAAAAAAATTTATATGAACATTGTTTCCTGCTATTAACATAAAAACTGAATTATTTACTTTTCGGACTTTTATTTTTGTTTTTACGATGACATAAAAATGTGTCGAATGCACCCGGATAGGTGGGCCAAAGGCGCCACAGAATGGGTGCCACACAATGGATTCCGGGGCAGAGGAAGGTCAAAAAAGCGATGGAGGGATGACCTGGTTGCTTTCGAAGAGGAGTGGCCGACGATGGAATTCGATAGGGAAGAGTGGAAACGTAGGGGGGAGGCCTTTGCCCAGCAGTGGGACAGCACAGGCTAAATAAAAAAATAAAATAAAAATACAGTTCACGTTTTTAATAGTTTGATATAAGCAACTAACGTTTAAGTTTATGCATCAAAGCTAGAATTTATATTTGAATAGAGTTGCACAGATTCGACTTAAACAATAAAATATAACTCTCTTCAATAAAAATACTAAAAGGTCGAGTTGCACTGATTTGACTTAAACAATAAAATATAACTCTCTTCAATAAAAATACTAAAAGGTCATTTTTAGGATGCCGTAGTCAACAAGGAACCCTTTTAAATTCGCCATTTTCGCCTGACTGTCTGCCCGCGGCTTAGCATAGCGACTCTTAGTACAAGGAAGCTGTAATTTTGTTATATTTAATTTTATTATAATTTTATTATACCTATTTGCTACACGGTAAAATAAAACCTTAAAAAAAAATTTTTTTTTTGGGTTACATCCCATATACATAAAGCGGAGTTTTCTTGTCGACCCCAGTGTGGCATGTAGTTAGAAAATTCACAGGGTTTGCAAAGACCACTTTTTGATTTAGGGACCCCCCCCCTGCATTTTTGAGGAATTTAGTTTAAATTATTTTGAAATTTGACAATGAAACGTACACCTGGCAGACTATGACCATCCGATTAAACACAATGTAAAGGGTCTGCCATCATAATAGCCCTGCGTTGTAAAGTTACAGCGCTTCAAAATGCAAAAAACTACGAATTCGTCCCGTGATAATGCAGAGACCAGCATGTCTGCCTCTTCGATTTTCTACATCTTCAGAAGTGTTTTAAACAGCAGCCACAAAGGTAGACAAAAAAAACATTATTTAATATATATTTTTTTGCTGTAACTGAAAAACGCAGCGACGCACAGAAAAACTTGTAAAGATAAAATCGATTCGTATTGAGCTAAGCATATGCCCAAGTGGCAGCCAGCAACCTAAGTATTAAAAGAACAATGCTACGAGTATCATTTGCCCCAATAGTCATTGACAAAAAAGAGACAATGAACCAACCGTAATAATTTTAATCTGTTGGAGCTAGCTAAACTGGCTTGCTTAGATAACACGTTATACTATATTTAAAACTGTATAAAAATTACTATTATGCTCTGTAAAGAAATGTACATTTTCAAACTATTAAATCAAAGTCAAATGATAGATACCCTACCAAGTGGAAAAAAAAATGAACTGATTTTCATCAGCAGTAAATATCTGTATTTCGTATTGTAAGTAGTCACTTTATATACATTTTATATAAAGATAGTCAAAATAAACCACATTTTGTTTTTCTTCTTTTCAAATAAATTTTATTGTTTTTCGCTAATTGGACAAAAGAAATTCATTCGTTTAATTTAGAACTGTAATTGAAAATACGCAGCTCCGGGAGTTCTTGTTTCCTTTTAGTTAATTCTTTGACATTTTCCTCGCATAAGTAGGTCACATTGCATTCGAGGTACAGGGATTCGATTCTTGAAAATCACCGGGTGATAAAATATCACCGGTGAAAATTTTTGTCACCGATGATTTCGAAATCAGCATTCACCAAAAGTCGTATTCTTGAATATCATACCCTGAGTACCAACATGCAGAAACTATGCGGATTTTGACGTTTAGTTGTGTTCCATTTCATGCAGAAAATATTTTTTATCGGTAATTACCGGTTTTTGTTTTCATACAAACTGCTGAAAAATATGATGTGACAGCAGTAGAGCGTGTAATGAAACGCATGTTTGTAAAAATTAAAAAAATAATAACCTAACCTCACCAACATTGTTTTGAAAATGGTTTGATTATAAATTATAGGAGCAATTAAGATTGAATTAAGATAAAAAAGCAAGCTGAAAGCTACAAGAGGAGGCACTTTTTAAAGATGGATATATGACAGGAGACACCGTGATTAAACCAAATAATTATAGATACCAAACCTTATTTATCATGTAAGTATATTTTGGAGGAATAAGTAATATTTATAGTAATATTTGGTATAAAATTAAGTTGCTGTTAAGTAGCAAGTATCTCAGTAAAGTATCTCTTGTGATTAATGAAGAGAGAGTGAGTAATAAGTAAATCTATTATTTACAGATACAAGAACAACTTGCTACCTGTTGCGTTTACCTACATGAAGAGAAGACTAAAAAGTTGCTATTCCCATGGATTAGCTGGGGCTCAAAGCACAGGAGTTGCTGTCTGTTCCTGGGATAAAGTGTGAAATAGTTCCGTACATGTGATTTTATCACCTGCCTGCGTGCGTCGCGGTGTCCCCAATAGAAATAATATTATAATTATGTAACGAGATTTTGTGATGTTCTGTAAAAATATGGCACAAAACTTTCTGCTCGTTGCAAAAACTGCTTGCACTGCCTGTTCATAACGCTGCAGGTTTTCAATGCAATAGCTATCCTTACCACAATCTTAGGTTAAAATACCCAACACTGTTTGTAATGGGATTGGATGGCTATGATAGGTTAGAAGTTAGAAGAAAGTTGACCCTAGTTATGTACTCGTATGTATTCAAGGTATTCTGTGGAAAACTAAGTAACGCGCAGATTTTAGAGCATATGGGGTTAGCTGTACCAAATCTGAGGTTGAGACGGGGACTTAGAGATGTGGTTTTTGTTCTCCCTGACTGTAGGATAAATATTTTGAGACATTTCCCACTTACTACTGTACTTAGAATCTTAAGTTGGACTTATTTAAATGTAGATTGATGAAATTCTCAGAATTAGCTTTCATATACATTAGTAATTCAAAAATTAACTAGTTTTACTCTTTTAATTGATTCTATTTAAATTATATTTAATTGTTACAGAATGAATGAAATGTTATGTAATTAATAATTTTCTTATGTCTAATGACGGAATGGATGTACGCATAAATGAAATATTGTAAAGTGATATTGTTAAGTGTAGGTAATGTTTTAAAAATAAATAAAAGATATTGATGATCCAAATAAAGAGTTTTACTCCAATATATTACACTGGTTACTAATAAGTCTATACTTTATTAGCTTATACAAAGCATTGTGTCCAGCGGACAAATCGCTAGTTGCTGGAGTTTTCAAGTTGCCGAAGGGCTTCTGACTTGGCTCTACATCTAGAACATGTTGAAAGTTGTTGTAGAACATGTTGGAATAATTCTATCACTAGCCGTCTTCTTCTAGGTTCTGACTACAGCCAATTATAGGAAAGAAAGACCCACCACCACTTGCTTCACAACATCATTGATCGGTCAAACTATCATGCTGCTTCTATCTCATAAACTAATGAAGGCTCCGCTTATTACCTGCATCTTGATTACAAGTATAGATATGGCATTGTACCCAACCTTTAGGTATATTATCTTTCCTGCAGTTGCTTGCTGTTTTTGCAGGAGAAATAAAAGAATGTCACTTTCTGAATAAAGTTTCAAGGTAGGTATGGTCCTTGATGTTTAGGTTTGCCGAGATGCTTCCGACGTTATCTGAAGGTCTTCTCTTCATAACTATCGCCAAACAAGCAATCTTAACAAACAAACATGTTCTCAATATTATTTCTTGGGCCTTGCCGCGTCTACTGCTGAGGCTACCGCAAACGGTTTCAAACAATCTTAAACACCTAGGTATTCTTGTATTCATCAAGACTTATTTAACACAGAACACACAATATTTATAACCTTTTATTTTTTAATGTCAAAACCACCGGTGACTTGAAATCGACTGGGGGGGGGCACTCGATTTCAAATATCATAGGTATGATATTTTATCACCGGGTGATATTCAAGAATGCGACTTTTGGGAAATGTATGATTTTCTCGTTTTTGAGTGATATTTTATCACCCGGTGATTTTCAAGAATCGAATCCCAGGTGCTTTAAATATCAAAATACTTGAAGCGGAATTCAAACATAAAACGGAGCTATTTTCAAGAAAATATAATAACGAAATGGTTTTCGTCTAACCGGCGATAACTTCCTTCACAATAAGATTAAAATATAACATTGAATAGCGGCGTCATAATACTTTGACAATTTACACGTGTATCACGTAAGCGATTCTCAACAAGTTCACACTTGAACACTTACGATGAATAGGTATATGAAAAGTGTTATTTCCTGTTCGAAATATCTTCTTAATGCTCAAATTTCTTTGTTGCAGGTAGAAGGTATGCGGGCTCGTAGGGTTCCCGCTACCTTGCTACTGTTGCTGTTTGCAATAGAAGCCCTAGACGCAAATCGAAGAAAACAAAAAGAAAAACCACTCCCAGTAGTTTTAAACATCTGTGACATCACTGACAGAGACTCGAAAGTACATTGTTATTGCGAGAATAGCCAAGAAATTAACGAAGCAGAGAAAACAGAATGTTGGGTTTTCAATGGTGGAATTAAAAAATCAGACCCACTTTGGTCAAGTTTCTCATCACAGTCGAATATTCAGATACTAGCATTCAATGTAAGAGCAGACGGTGGACTAGATTTCGTCCCGACGAGAGTTCTACAATATCTCAGACGATTAACAAACTTTAGCATAAAGCACAGCTCAATACCAAGAATAGACACGCACACATTTGCAAACCTAACAGGCATGCAAGAGATGACGCTCATAAAAAATAACATAAAAGAATTGAGCAAACATTCATTTTATAACTTGCCAAATTTAACAATACTCACTCTAGACGAGAACAGAATAACTGAACTTGTAACTGATACGTTTTACGATCTCCCTGCGCTACAGAAACTGTATTTCACCAGTAATAACATTACTGTAATACACGAGGGAGCATTCAGACATCTCGTCAACTTGCTAGAGTTAGAAATGGATAGAAATAACATTAGTGAATTGAAGAAGGAATGTTTCGATGGCCTCGCTAATCTGAAACGCTTAGACTTAAGAAGAAACAAATTAGCCACACTGAACTCCTTTACTTTCACAGAATTGTGGAATCTTCAAGAATTGTTGTTAGATTATAATGAAATCTTTGTTATAGCTCAGAGAGCATTTGATGGGCTATCGTTGTTGAAAAAATTAAGCATGAGTCACAACAAGTTAGTGAATCTCCCAAATGGATTATTTGAGGGAGTAAGAGGACTCTCAGCTTTAGATCTTAGATATAACAAACTTCGTAGATTTACAATAGAAAATCTTCGTCCAATTTACGATAACCTAAAGAATAAGAATAGTTACATCTATTTGGAAGGTACGTAATCTGATCATAATGATTCACTTGAAAATTCCTAATACCTACCCAATTTAAAGTATTTCTTTAAAAGTATAAACTAAACATTCCATAGGAATAGGTAAATATATATAAAACTGGAACAAAAACACCCTATGTGTTTTAATTAGCTTCGGGATTGATGACATCTATACATTAACAGTCCTACGCCAATTTAATTAAGTGCCTTCGCTACGTTGCGCTCAAGTTCATATCCGCTAAAATCCGTCACTCCAGATAGAATTCTTAAGTGAAATCAAAGAGCATTAACAGATGAGAGCGATCGTCAAAATAATCCAATTAGAGTGTTAATTAAAGTTCCGATTGTTTCAGGAAATGATTTTGACTGCGACTGCCATTTGGCGTGGATGCACAAACTAAGACATGAAGCAAAGAGCGTCAAAGTACGAACGTCACTCGAAAATTTCATTTGCAAATTCATCGTCGACCCTTCCTTGAATTCACAGTTCGCTTACTTCGAAAGAACCGTCATCAGTTCCAACAGTTTATACGAAGATAAGAGTGAAACAAAAGATTACAAAGACACTGACGACTTCTTTCAAGAAGGTGATGAGGTTTACGATGAGCCAAAATTAGTAAAGAAAGAAAATGATAAGACGTTGCTTCAAATTCCGGTTGAGTTTCTGCCTTGTCCTCAGGACACAAAGACAGTGACAGACAGGACTTATACGTATCCTTCTCAAAATGAAGCGAAGGATTACCGCAACCTAATCCAAACAGCCACATCCAGCACTATTCAAGTGGGTTTCTCTGTTTTCTTTCTTCCTGTACTAATAATATTAGGTTAAGTTTTCCTGTGTCTGTTCCATTAAGTTAATGTTTACTGAATTCGGTTTCAGCTGCTCTTTGTAACTTATTAATGTTGTTTCTATTTATTTAGAGAAAGTAAAACAAAATTATATGGTTAAACCTAACCTCGAGGTGCAGAAAAGTTTGAAGTTTAAGCCTTTATATATTTTTACTACCAATTGATAGAAAAAAAAAATGTAAGCAACAGATTTTTGTACCGGCAAAAAGTACAACACTTTCATCTAACTACTGAAGGAAAATATAGAGAGAATATATTACCTAAAGAAATGTATTACGTCACAGGATTATAATAAAAATATGAATGATGAAATCGAGGCGCCATTTTTAGGCTCATATCATACCGGCGACATATACTGAGCAAATATTACCTCTCTGCTTTTCTTCTAAGAATTATGCAGTTGTTACTATAAGTAATGGTCAGATGTACAGCATGTTTCGCTGTAGATGCTTTCGATGTAGATGTTCACAATTACTAGTTACAAAATAAAAAATGAACGGAACAATGCTCTTGCACTTATTTGAAATAAAAGGCAATTTTCTACCACCTTTAAAAGTTATTTGTGAGTATCAAAGAAAGCTCTGTTCTGCTCTGCTTTTGGTTCTAATTCAATGGAATTTTTTACTACCGAGTTGTTCATTTTCAGGGTTCCATACCTCAAAATAAAAAAACGGAACCCTTAGTGTTCCCGCACACGGGCCACCGGCCACAACCACAAACGTAGCCACAAGAAGCTAGAAGTGGCCACAAAGGTGGCTGAAGCGCGCGACAGCCACTTGTGGCCGATGGTCGACACTTGCGGTCGGTGGCTGCTACTTTTTTTAACTCATGCACTATGAAGATTATCGCCCTTGTTGCATAGGTTGGATGAGGTTAAAGGAGGGAGGGGTGGGGAATAGCGCGAGTGGCGTGTGGTGGCGTTTTGTATCGGCGTTTTGTGGCCGGTGTGGGCCACAAGAAGCGAGCAACGACGATTTGTAGCGTGTGGCGGCCACCGGCATCAATCGTGTGCGGCGAGTCCATATAAAATGTATGATAACTATAGGAAATATGCCAGTGGCGGCGTTTTGTGGTTGTGGCCGGTGGCCCGTGTGTGGGAACCCTCATCATCATCATCATATCGTGTGGGTTGCAAGGTCGATGACGAACGAGAAGAGGTATCAGGTTGAAATTGATAACGAATATTAAGGTCCATAAACCACACAAGACTGAAAATTTCAATTTTTTACTTCGACGCAATCAAAAGATATGGCTTTTATGTCCTCATCTCCATACATTAATGCAAAAAAGCAAAACCTACAGGGTATTTCCCGTTCACCTAAAACTATGAAATTTGGCAAGACACTAGGTCTCACAGTACAAATAAGGGGAAAAGTCTAAAATCATTAAATATTTCAATTTTTCTCACAACTAATAGTAACCAATTAAGGTAAGCTCCCGTTTCAAGAACTTTTCTATAAAAAAAGTGGTCAAGTTGGATGGTCACGGAGTTTTTGGAATCAAAGAGCAAAAGCTTTTAGTATATCATATGGTAGATAGGTACGGAACCCTTAGGGAGCCAGTCCGACTCGCTCTTGGCCGGTTTTTTTTATTATGAACAATTAAATCAGAGACATATTAAATTCATATTTTTTTGCAGTTGTAATGTTTGTAATTGAGCTTTTTTAATATTACCTACTTATCAAGTCACTGTAAAATATAATGCTAAATATTTTTGTCATCTTTATTGGAAATTTGTGAAATAATGGACCACTGTTTTGTATAAAAATAGAAATTTAAGTGTACCTACTAATTATGAACATTCTTTTACGCCTCGTTATCAGAATAATACAGATATTATTTTATTTTTTATTTAAAAAAAAGAGTAACTATAATATAATGTAAATAATATCACTTATGTAACTAACAACTTTTACAATTTAATGCAAAATAAAGATTAAACAAACATTATGTTAAAAATGTGATATAAATATAAGATTATATTTAAGTAACATAAAATATACTGTACAGAAAAATAATAATTCAAAACAAGTGCGTCATTAACATTCCCATTATCTATTTAATAATGTTAATTTTTCATTAAAATCTTTTCAAAAATATTCTAATTCATATTTTATTATTACTCTACAGTAAATTTATGGTCTTAGGAAGATAATTTGTAAATATGAAATATTATTATTCATATAAGAAATTAAATTAAGGTGAAATAGGGATAAGCTTTTAGTAATAAGATAATCGGCTTACTTTTGATAACTTAATTAGATATTCAATGTGAAAAATATTCAAATAAGTTTTTTTAATATTCTTAATATATAATAATTAATATGATCACTTACATACACAAGGTGTAAAATACATCGCGTGTTAATAAGAACCACTATGTTAGCCTGTTTATTAGACCACACTGAACGACTTTCCCTAGGTTGATAAAACATAGGTTCATAAAAGAAAAAAGTTTTTTACCTCCCACACAGAAGAGTCCACCACCACCATAGCATCCCATAAAATGTCCACTACAGGACAGGGAGCTCCGTCCAGATTTCTAGCTTTTGCTGGAAAAAATTGGAGGGGAAGTACCATAGTCACCTCGCTTGTAAGCGTTACGGCTGGCACCGTGGACTGCGGTTGTAGGTGACCGCAGTAAATAGGATGGTATGATACACAGGACGATGCTGCTGCCCATCCTCCAGTTTATAACCCTTAGTCGCCTCTTACGACACCCATGGGTATGTATGGGATGGCACTATTCTTTACCGGAACCACAAGGGACCGGGATGAGTAGGAAAGTTTAAATTTATTTTCATATTTCGACCACTATTCCATAGGAAAAGTTGTTCAGTTTTGAGTGACACGCTAAATAGTGCTTACAAACTTGTTAACACCTCGTATAATGCAAAAAAAAAATCATGTCTCAAAGGCCAAGAAACTGTTGAAGTAGAAATACGACAGTTCCTTCCACATTTTATAAGAAAGTCGATCTTGTCTGTACGTACAGTCTACCTAGAAAGATGAAATTGGACGAAATAAGACTTGTACAAGTTGGTATATTAAATACGATATGTTATAAAAAATATATGTAAATTTAAGTTATTTTTGTGAATAGGCGGTACCTCTGAGGATTAATTTACATTGTCATAAAAAACAAATTGTTTTCTTTATACAAAATTTAATTTATATTTTTCCCTACTTTTTTTTACGTGGTATTCAAAATAAGCAAAACCTCTCGGGTGGTAGTTCCACCCACGTTTCATTCTACAACTTTTGGAAAATGAAAATAAAAAAAGTCGTGTTTCAATACAAAATTATAATCTGATCCTGTCAATTTGTATGAAGACTCATTTTTTTCCAAAAGTTGCAGAACAAAAGTTGTTCAGCTACATGGGTAGAACTACCCCCACGAGGTTTTACGTAGGTATTTAGAATTACATGTCGCACTGGTGTAAATATTATTTAGCATTAACAAATAAATAAATTTTATTTAATTAAAATATCCAAGAAAGACAGATTAGACAAGAATACATTATACCTACGTCATGGTTGTGGTAACCCTAAGGTTCTTATATACTTTGTTCTTTCAAATAATCAACGACTTGAATCTCTTAAGGTGATCCGTTTTCCATACAAAAATTCAAATGACTTACATTCTTACACGGGACATAAAATTCTGTTGAAAAACGAACGAATACTGCTATTTTTAGTTAAATTTTTCGCCAATTAATACAAAAATACAGTTAATGTACTGAAAGTACTATTTTTGTTAGCAATTTTTTGTTCGATATTACGATTGTGGGCGTGCGGTCAAAACTGTACGGTTGTGCTTTGTGTGCATGTAAGAGTGATCGTACTCATGTAAACACGGACTGACGATAGTAATTGACTTTAGTGGACATATGGAGATATTTTTCTTATCGAAATTGTTGTTAGGCGTTGAAGTTGCACTATGAAATTTACGCGAAACAACTTTTTGCACATATATAGTTGGTACTTATTGCATTAAAAAAATAAAATCTTATATTTGCAGCAGTGGCTCCATCTAGTTGCGTTCGGGTCTAAGATGGCCGTGACAGATCACCTTAAGGTGATCCGTTTTCCATACAAAAATTACAATTGACTTGCATTCATACGCGGGACATAAAATTCTGTTGAAAAACGAACGAATGCTGCTATTTTTAGTTAAATTTTTCGCCAATTGATACAAAAATACAGTAAATGTACTGAAAATACTATTTTTGTTAGCAATTTTTGGTTCAATATTACGATTGTGGGCGTGCGGTCAAAACTGTACGGTTGTGCTTTGTGTGCATGTGTGTGTGATCGTACTCATGTAAACACGGACTGACAAGAGTAATTGACTTTAGTGGACATATGGAGATATTTTTCTTATCGAAATTGTTGTTAGGCGTTAAAGTTGCACGATGAAATTTACGCGAAACAACTTTTTGCACATATATAGTTGGTACTTATTGCATTAAAAAAATAAAATCTTATATTTGCAGCAGTGGCTCCATCTAGTTGCGTTCGGGTCTAAGATGGCCGTCACAGATCACCTTAAGGTGATCCGTTTTCCATACAAAAATTCAAATGACTTGCATTCTTACGCGGGACATAGAATTCTGCTGAAAAACGAACGAATACTGCTATTTTTAGTAAATTTTTTTGCCAAGTAATATAGAAATACAGTAAATGTACTGAAAATACTATTTTTGTTAGCAATTTTTGGTTCCATATTACGACTGTGGGCGTGCGGTCAAAACTGTACGGTTGTGCTTTGTGTGCATGTGTGAGTGATCGTACTCATGTAAACACGGACTGACGAGAGTAATTGACTTTAATGGACATATGGAGATATTTTTCCTATCGAAATTGTTGTTAGGCGTTGAAGTTGCACGATAAAATTTACGCGAAACAACTTTTTGCACATATATAGTTGGTACTTTTTGCATTAAAAAATAAAACCTTATATTTGTAGCAGTGGCTCCATCTAGTTGCCTTCGGGTCCAAGATGGCCGTCACAGATCACCTTAAGAGAACTAGCAGCTATAAATTAGTAAAGACAACTTCGTGATCAGAAAACATAAAGATACAAGAATGGATTAAAAATTAGTATAAAATTATTCTCATTATTTTTGTTATTTTTTTTATTTCTTTTGCTATTTTCTTTTCAAGTTTACATATTTCAATAAACGTCAAGTAATTATTTTAGTAGTATTTTTTTTTTCGCTGATACGAGGTGACTATGGTAGTTCCCCTCCACATTTTTTCAGCAAAAGCTAGAATTCTGGAGGGAGCTCCCTGTCATGTAGTGGACATTTCATGGGATGTTATGATGATGATGGATTACTTTAATAAGTTTTAGTGTCATTATATTGATAATTTCCTTTACAATTTTAGTAAATCACGCAATCAAAATATGCGGTTGAAATGCATTGAAATAACTCAACAAATTCTTAATTAATATAAAATAATGTCAACGCAATTCAAAGTAACACAATTATTTTGGAACATTTGATATACAGTTCGTAATTATTAATGTAACACATTGTTAGCTAAATTGTAAATACTTATTGTGTAAATGAAATTTTAATTAAATGTAAATTGAATGTAAATTATTTATTAATTTTAAAATAATTTTCATTAAAGGTTGATGTTGGTAACTGGTATTTTCTTATTAAGAAAGTCTTTCGCGGAGCTTTCGCCGTACAAAAGATTCCTCCTTTGTTTGGACTTTTTATCAATATTAAAAAGATCAAAATATTAACGACCGTACTTTTCACAAAGCAGACAAAAATTTAAAAAAACCTTAACATTATTCGATATTTTATACAACACCAACAATAAAGATAAAATAATAAAGATCAATATTTAAGCAACGACTAAATGTGATTTTTTTATTTATCTGAAAAGATGTGTCATTCTGCCTATGAATAAAAGTGAACTTTTCCATGGAATAAAGAACGGTATTTTAATTTAAATAAAATTTAAATTACGCGTTTTTCTTTTTTTTTGTTAATGGTATTAATAGGATTGCATGAACTAGTTTAAGATGGCTCTTTTTGTATTTTTTATTTCCCAACCTGTAGCTTAAATTCACTAATATTTTATGTCTTGGTGAGAATGTTAAGAAAGTAGTCTTGAAAATAAAATAAAAATTACTTAAAAAGAACAGTAATACGCAATCGGCTGCGTAGCTTCTATTGGGATATTGTGATTTTTTAATTTTGTGTTTTAACTCGTGTAAGTAACTTAGAAAAATTGTTCAGTTTCATTGGCAGAATGGAGCATTTTTTAATTATGCTAAATAAAAAATAACTGATGTGAGTTGTTTTGGTACAAAAAACCTTAATGTGTTCAATTACAAAGACAAGAACGTTTTTTTCTTTAGTATGGAAGGGACTCCGCAGACTTTTCTTTTAAACTCCTGAAATATTTAATTTATGAAAAGGGTCAAAATTAAATCAGTTCCCGAGGCAGGTAAGTATTAACTTTAAAGCTACCTACTGACAACACAGTCTTAAAGGTTAATCTTACTGAATTGGAATTTTCACAGACTTAGCCCAAACTTGTATTTTACAGGGTGAAAACTAAAAGGGCGTACTCAGTCAACAACACTAGGGGGTAACCGTGGTAATTTCAAAGATATTACCAAAACAAAAACGTTTGCCTAAAACGCTTAGTTAAGGCTTGACGTGTAATGTTTCAGGGAAACGTTTTTTTTTTTACAGTGAAGGAAATTTTTGAGATAAAGTCTTCCGTTTTTCGTCTAGACGCAAAACGAACATCTCTTATTTTTAAGGTGTTTTTAGACCAATACGACCCTGATGAATTCAAACATGCTTGTAACATAAATAACATACTAACAATTTTCAAGATGGCGGCCAAAAACTGTAAATCGACTTTTTTAGGGTTCCGTACCTCAAAATAAAAAAAAACGGAACCCTTATAGGATCACTTTGTTGTCCGTCTGTCTGTCTGTCAAGACCATTTTTCTCACGAACGAGAAGAGGTATTAGGTTGAAATTGATAACGAAAATTAAGATCCATGAACCACACAAGATCTGAAAATTTAATTTTTTTTTATAACGACGCAATCAAAAGATATGGCTTTTTATGTCTTCATCTCCATACATTTATGCAAAAATGCAAAACCTACAGGGTACTTCCCGTTGACCTAAAATTATGAAATTTGGCAAGAAGCTAGGTCTCACAGTACAAATAAAGGGAAAAGTCTAAAATCATTAAATATTTCCATTTTTCTCACAACTAACAATAACCAATTAAGGTGAGCTCCCGTTTCAAGAACTTTTCTATTAAAGAGGGGTCAAGTCGGATGGTCACGGAGTTTTTAAAATCAAAGAGCAAAAGCTTTTAATATATCATATGGTAGATATGTACGGAACCCTTAGGGCGCGAGTCCGACTCGCACTTGGCCGGTTTTTTTTGGCCTCAGGTGACTTTGCAACGAAATTTAAAAATGAGGTACGAGTAATATGTCTTTGAGGGCAAAAATTAAACACCGATGCAAAAAAATAACAATTGTCTTTGCCATCCGTCTGTACGCTTGTCTGACTGTCCTGCCTTAAAATGGCTGTATCTTTTGATCCCTAATAGAGAGCCTAAAGAAATTTTAGTAAAATACGTATTACTGTAGTGAATATACCTATCAATAATAAAAAATTGTAAAAAGAAAGAAACAAGCGTAACTCATTAAAAAAACGGGTTTATTTTATGTTTTTTTTTGTTTTGCTCTATCGCGGAACGGAGATACGTGCAAGCGTCTAACTTGGTGAGTTCATAGTGCATAATCTTAAGTAAAAAATAATTAAATAAAATTTGGCCAAGTATGGGTCGGAATCATGTTATGTGGTCCTTAAATGCGTAGGAACGTACGTACGTGCCTGTACCGGTAGGTATTATAAATTCGTCATCATACTAGTACAGTAAAGAGGTAACTCCTAATTGATTGAATGAATGACTGATTGATTGATTGACTGACACATTAACGCACAGCCGAAACTACTGAAGCTAGAAGCACAAAATTTGGAGAGTATGTGTATAATGTCATAAAAGTTTAACACAAAAAATATTTTGAGAAATTCGTCCCGTAAGGGGGTGAAATCGGAGAAAATGTTTGGAAATGAAAATGACCAATAACCCGACAAAAATAATTCGTCCCCTTTTTCGCCCCCTGGAGAATGATTTTTTAGAAACCCTCATACACTAATTTGTATAGATCTTACTTTAGAAACAAAGAATTTTCATACAAAACATTTTTCCCTATTTCACCCCCTTAGGGGATGAATTTTTCAAAATCATTTCTAATGTAAAATTTTCATAACATGAGACGCATACTCTCCAAATTTTGTGCTTCTAGCTTTAGTAGTTTCGGCTGTGCGTTAATGTGTCAGTCAATCAATCAATCAATCAGTCATTCATTCTATCAATCAATCAGGACTTACCTCTTTACTGTACTAGTATGATGACGAATTTAAAATACCTACCGGTACAGGCACGTACGTACGTTCCTACGCATTTAAGGACCACATAACATGATTCCGACTCACACTTGGCCAATTTTTATTTAATTATTTTTTACTTAAGATTATGCACTATGAAGTCAAAGTCAAAGTCAAAATCGTTTATTCATTGTTGGATATTAAAATCTCTTAATGACGTCAGCTAAACTACATCGCTTCACAAACAATGAACTCACCAAGTCAGACGCTTGCACGAATCTCCGTTTTTGCGATAGAGCAAAACAAAAAAAAACGTAAAATAAACACGTTTTTTTAATGGGTTACGCATGTTTCTTACTTTTTACAATTTTTTATTATTGATAGGTATATTTGCTACAGTAATACATATTTTACGAAAATTTCTATAGGCTGTCTAATAAGGGATCAAAATATACAGCCATTTTAAGGCAGGACAGTCAGACAGGCATACAGACGGATGGCAACAACGAATGTTATTTTTTTGTATCGGTGTGCATTTTGTGCCTTAAGAGACATATAATCTTTTTTTTTATTTCGTAAACAAGTCTGAAGAGGCCGAAAATACGTTGATTTCTGTCGATTTAGTTTTTGGCCGCCATCTTGAAATACTCGTATAATGTTATATACTCGTATGTCGTGATTAGACATGGGCGATAGTCCCATATGGCTGTAAAGGCTTACTCTTCGATCAAAATAACTCATCATCTTAGCCTTCACATCGCGTCTCATCTCACTGTAGTCAGACTTGCGTATTTCTCCTGATGGCTCATATCAGACACACAGTTTGATCAAATGTCTAGCACTAGTCAGTACCCAAGTAACTTGCTCGGCTGCCGCACGTCGACTGATCCAAAAATGGAAGCAGGGGAGGGGTGCGCTGTGGGGGCGCGCACTCCCAGTCTCACCACTCAGAAGTCAGTCGCTATTCAAATAATTGCTCGTCATTACAAGAACCGTACTCATGACCCGGAAGTATACACGACATATATATATCAAGCATGTATGAATTCGGCAGGGTCGTATTAGTCTAAAAACACCTTAAAAATAAGAGATGTTCGATTTGCGTCTAGAAATTTTTTAATTCCAAACTTGAAATGAAATTACCACGATTATGAAAAGCGTTGATCGCTCATAACAGCAGGACGGTGACCATGGAAGTCGGAATCCGCTAAGGAGTGTGGAACGACTCACCTGCCGAAGCAACCAGCCCTGAAAATGGATGGCGCTGAAGCGTTTAACAATTTTCACAAAAGAAACATCTTTAAAAAAAGGTGAAAAGACCTTTCCATACAAATTAATCGATCAGAGTGAGCGATATTATTATTATTATTATAGATATTTTGAGACTCGACTCGGTGGTTTTCAGTCAGGTACGGGCTTATGCCAAGTACACTGATTGGGGTGTGTTGTGTGTGTGTGATGTATGTGCTTGAGTGTTGTGTTGTGTGTCGCTAATAACTGTTTTTGAATTTTGCAGTGTCAGAGTGGTTGGGTTTAGGAAACGGCGGACTATGGAGCAGGTATCGATGACTATTGATTTTTGTAGTGGTATGTAGGTGTTTTTATGGAGATCCAGTTGTTTTAAAGCTGTAAATAGTGTCTTTGGTACGACACCAGTAGACGAGATAATAATTGGGATAATCCTGACACTTTGTTGGTGCCACATCTGTTTTATTTCATCTGCTAGTGGGATGTATTTCTGGACTTTTTCTACGTGTTTTTGTTTTAGGTTGTGTGTGTTAGGCACTGCAACGTCTATGAGGACTGTGGTTTTGGAGGCTTTCAAGGTAAGTGTGATGTCTGGTCTATTGCTAAGTATGGTTTGGTCGGTGATGATGTCTCGGTTCCAGTAAAGATTTGCTGAGTTGTTTTCTAGGACAGCCTTCGGTTTGTATTTATAGTACGGGGTGTGGGAGTCTAAAAGCTTATACTTGAGTGCTAGTTGTTGGTGTATGTGCTTGGCTACGTTGTCATGGCGGTGGGTGTATTCTTTGTTTGCTAGTATGCTGCATCCTCCTGTGATATGGTCAATAGTTTCAGTGGTTTGGTGGCATAGTCTACATTTATCAGTTTCAATATTTTCTTTTAGGATATATTTGGAATAGTTACGGGTTTTGATGATCTGGTCCTGTATTGCTATGAGGAAGCCTTCTGTTTCACCAAATATATTTCCTTTTGCAAGCCATGAGCAAGATGCAGTTTTGTCTACATGTTCTTGATCCAATTGGTGTGGGTATTTGCCGTGTAGTGCTTTGGTTTTCCAGATCTCTATTTTTTGTTCATCTTTAAGAATTTTGTGATTCGGGTTGAATTGTTTATTGTTTAGTTGTAGGGGTGTTGCAGAGTGCGAAAGGCTTGCTATGGCTTTATGTAGGTTACTATCTTTGGCTTTTGTAATGAAGTATGATCTTAGGTTATCGATTTGTGTGTAGTGTAGGTTTTTGATATCTATGAAACCGCGGCCTCCTAGCTTTCTCTTGAGTGTAAACCTTTGTATTGCTGAGTGGATGTGATGTATATTGTGTCTATTGCAAGCTGTCCTAGTTGCGGTGTTGAGGGCTTCTAACTCTGTGTCTGACCATTTGATGACCCCAAAGGAGTAAGTTAATACAGGTATAGCGTATGTGTTTATGGCTTTGGTTTTATTTCTGGCAGAAAGTTGGGTATTAAGTATTTTGTTGAGCCTTTGTATGTATTTAGTTTTTAGTGATTTTTTAATTTCGGAGTGATTTAGGGATATGGTTTGATGGTATCCTAGGTATTTATATGTCTCTTTTAGTTCCATGCTGTCTATTGTGCCCCCTTGCAGTTCTAGATTGAATTGTTCGGTTTCCTTGTGTTGGCCTCTAATAATGCTGTTGATTTTACATTTATTGGTTCCAAATGTCATTTTTATATCTGAGCTAAATTTTTCTGTTAATTTTAGAAGGTGATCTAATTGTTGTCTGTTGGAACTGTAGAGTTTGATGTCGTCCATATAGAGTAGGTGTGTGAGTTTTATGTCATTATCTCTGTCGATTGTATATCCGTAGCCTGTTTTATTGAGAATTTTGGATAAAGGATTTAAGGCCAAACAAAACCACAAAGGGCTGAGGGAGTCGCCTTGAAAAATGCCACGAGCAATTTTTATCGGTGGTGTAGTCAAAGTGTTGTTACTAGTTCGTAGGTTTAGTTATTATTATTATTATTATTAATCTTTATTATCAGGCATATGTATGGAGGGAGAGTTCAAAAAAACTGTTCATGTCCCATAAATGTTTCTTTAGGAAAGCTGTTCATTTTCCTTGACCAAACACGCTCTTTTAATTTCCGGGCATTTCTTGGCTGCCGTTGTTTTCAAGTCAAAAAAGGGCCTCCGATTGGGCTTAACTACTATATCATTGTAAGTAGCCGGGACCGAGAAGGGCGTTATTCCTTCCTTATACAATCCTTTGTAACTCGTTGTAGACTCATGAGTATAATTTTCTGACTGTCTCTCTGTAACGCTCTCGGATAAGCCGATTTGAAACCCGTGGCACCTTCACGTTCTTATTGCCCATACTTATTTAGCAGTCCGCGCTAGAAATAGATACCTACTAGAAAGAATAAAATAATTTTGGTTTGCCATTAATCGTGGTGAAAGCCACAAATGACGCAGTAAATTATAGCAACGTTCTAGGCTACAAAAATTTAAATATTTTTAATTGATCGACACGCTAAGTAGAAGAAGAGTGAAAGGGTGAGGTGGTCCCGTGTGGTGCCAGTACCATCCAATACATATTCGTGGTTGTCGTAAGAGGCGACTAAGGGTTATAAACTGGAGGATGGGCAGCAGCATCCTCCTGTGTATCATACCATCTTACACCTACAATCGCGGTCCATGGTGCTAGCCGTAACGCTGACAAGCGAGGTGACTATGGTACTTCCCTTCCACATTTTTCCAGCAAAAGCAAGAATTCTGCAGGGAGCTCCTTGTCCTGTAATGGACATTTAATGGGATGTTATGACAAGATAGGGTGTAAGGGATAGGTTTCCAAAAACTGAAAGGTCGTGTTCATTCAACGTAACTGAACAACTTTCAGTTACTAAAACTTTTAAGAAATGAAAAAAATCGGCCTGTTCACATAACTGCAAAATTGATTGAACAATGGAGAGGCCGATATTTTTTAATTTCCTGAAAGTTTTATTCATTGAAAATTGTTCAGTTACGTTGAGTGATCAACCGTTTTAGTGTTCGGAAATAATCATCCCTATAGTTTTATGAGTGTCTATTTCAATTAAACTTTATAGACTCTAAGGGCACCGCAAGTCATCCTACGACATCGAGTACTAGAAAGCAACTTTGTAGCGACAAATGTGGTCGGATGTTATCGGTCCACAAATTTGGTTGGACTGGCGAAACTACCAAGAGAATGTAAGGCAGACCTCTTAGATTGAGGCCTTCTTTAATCTAAGGCAGATCTGTTTTTTGTACTTTCTATTACTATCAAACACGTTTCATTCGTGTATTTTTTGACTTAACTACTTTTCGCTTGGATTATAACGAACTTTTCAGATGGCGCATTGGCAGACCAACGTTTTGTGAATCTAATAGGCCACTACTGTCGCTACAAAGTTGCACTAGTACTCGATGACGTAGGATAAATTGCAGTGCCCTCAGAGTCTATTGTAACGAGCTAGCGGTTCGGGATTGGAGTGAAACGCCAAAGTAGGTTTTCCGTTTATTAGGACTTATTTTACAACACGAGCTTTTGATAAACTCCTCACAGAGTTTGCTCTCCGAGCCTCCTCGTAGTGTTCTACTCCAAGACCTCTTGAGCGGAGTCCTCCCTCCAAGCACTCTTCCCTTTGGAACATCCTCTATTCCCCCGGGACGTATTCTACGGACTCTTACCTCTGAGTCCCTCTTCCCTCCAGGACCTATTCTACGGAGTCTTTTCTCCGAACACTCTTCTTTCTTCTTCTCAACTAAAAGTCTACAAAGTTAGCACTCGAGATTAGAGGTAATAAGGAGTTGATAGCCTCAATTTCGTGTTAGGGAGGATTCATCTGTGCACAAAAAAGATAATTTAACAATTTCATTGGTTATCAGCGGGTCGAGAGTGAATTAACGGGTGGTGCGTGCTCGGAGCCACAATGGCCGCATTATTCTCCTGTTGCCGATAGAGATGGAAACCGATTTAGATGAAACCGGAAATTACCGGTTTTCCGTTGGTGGATGTCTTTATTTACGGTAGAATAAATATGGCATTGATGATTTACATTCGTAAAATGTTGCTTGATTAGTGTGACAGCAGAGCGGAGTTAAGTTATGCATAAGAGCTGGTTGGAAAGATACCTGTCTCTGTCACGCCAATACTTAACGCATCGCTCCGTCCTGCTCTCGCACTGCTAACATACTAATCAAGTTACATCATTTTGAATAGTGTCAATCATAGTATAATGTTGTACAGCCAACAGCACGTTGCGTCAGACATAATAGTGAACTTTAATTGCATGGTAGAGGTACAGGCTATGCTCGGAGTCTCTCTGCGGGATCGTCACTACATAGTATCCAGCTGTCCCTATGTATGCTTAGATCTTTAAAACTACGCAACAGATTGTGATGCGATTTTTTTTTAATAGATAGAGGGATTCAAGAAGAAGGTTTAAATGTATAAAACATGCATAACATACTAGAGAAGTAATGATAATTTAGAGGTTTCTAATGTGACGTTGTTAATAAACACATTTTTTGCGCTTACGTTGCAAACGCTGGCTGAACCCAACGAGATAGATCAAAATAACGTACAACAGTATTGTACACCTGAAAAAGGTCTACAAAAAAATCTGCGATGATATATGTCTATCTCTTATAGTCCGGGCCTTTATAGTCTTATATCGCCAAATTGCACCAATGTTTTTCCAGGTATACTAGTTAGGTACTTAGCTCTCAATTTTTGATAGGAGCCAAGTCTTGAATTTTCTAAGGAATTTTTTTGAAATTCAAGAATAGGCTCCTATCAAAAATTGAGAGCTATGCACCTAACTATATAGTACCTGGAAAAATATTGGTGAAATTGTAAGGCGTGTCTACGTGAAACAGCTAACTGACCGCACTATTTAGTCCAGTAAAAATACGGTTTTGCATAACATTAAATGTTAATAGCTACTTTTTTGTGTATATCGTATTTAAATATGATGTTAAGAAGCAATATTTACGAATCCACCTAAAATTTAAAGCGGAACATTTTTTTCGAATAACAGCTAAGGCAAAAATAGTAATAGACAATTATATACTTTATGTCATAGATTAACGTATACTTTACATATAGGCATAAAAATCCACCATAAATATATTTAAAAATAGCAATTTGTTTCAAAATATACAATCTACACTTATATTTACATATAAGATCCAATAAAGTCGAGGTAAAATAATATAAATAAACTGAGTTAAACTCAACCTTTTCAAATGAAAGTGATTCTTATATAAATTCACCAAAATTCCATACTAAATAAATAAAAAGTTTTTTGTAATCGCTGGTTTACAATGATTTTGTAAACATTTATGTTGGATTTGCCAAAAATGTGATTACTTAGCACTATTTAAATTATTAGAAAGCAAAACGGATCTATTACTATTTTTGGTTGCGAAGATAACCTTTATTTAAATTTCGTGCTATAAAAGTTAAACAATACAAAAACGCTAATATTTTTAGGTGGATTCATGTAAAATATGAAATTATGAATATATAGCAAGCCGTAAATAAAATAAAAAAATCTATTAACATTTTTTTCCGAAATTCCATATTTTTTAATGTTTGGACGACAAAATAAATAAATAAATGAAGTAAATTTAGGTGGATTCCATTAAAAAGCTTTACACAGAAATATAATCTATCGATCTGAAAAAGAATCACGGCTATTATCAATTATTTCCGTTTCGCCATACAATCTCTCGTAATTTTACTGGAGTAATTAGGGATAACCGAAAGCATTTTTTATCCTTTACTTTTTACTAGAAATAATGGCTTATTTGCGATTGCGCAATACAGCATTAATAGTATACCTCTAAAGAAATCATTCTGTAGTATATTTAGTATCAGCATTGCACCCGAGCGAAGCCGGGGCGGGAAGCTAGTAAGAAATATTATATAGTGTTACTTTTATTTAGTTTTTGGTAGAAAAAGGTATGAATGTACGCATGATACTGAACAACTTTCCCCAAGGAACATAGGTCGAAATACGAAAATCAAGTTTTGACCTCTCATAGAAACTGCATCAGCTGATAGCGCATTTTGTAAAATTTGGTTTTTCGTATTTCGACCTATGTTCCTTGGGAAAAGTTGTTCAGTATCATGAGTACATGCATATCTTTTTCTATCAAGAACGAATTAAAGGTCAACCTATATACGAGTACTTACTCGAATCGACTTGAATAAGAACAAGAAAGGTGTTCTTATAAAACAATGGTTACAAAAACCATTATTAAGAAAATCGTCCATCCCTTCTTACTTTTGTGCGAAATTTGTGGCAATCCTCTGAAAAGATTGATGACTCAAGACGGACTCGGTATTTTATTGGCAATTTTTTATGTCGTTTTCTGTGCAGTCTGACTGTGAAATGAAGATTGTGGGATTTGGCTGTCACTGTTTTTTTTAGATACAGGGTCTTTAGTAAATGTTTGCAAACTGGTCTGGTTTTTCTCTCGACGAAACTGAACAAGTTTCTTCTTGTTTCTGTATATCTCAACAACCACTCATGCTATCGACTTGAAATTTGGAACGGTTTTAGAATATGATTGCCCAACTTAATTGCACATTAAAGAATTAGAAAAAATATATGATTAATAAATAATGTAAAGAGGGCCCAAATCGGTGGGGCAAAATTTCAAACTGTAGTCACTAGGTCGAGTGTGGTATCATATGATAGGCCTTTACTTGCACATTCTAAAATATATTTTTGTATTTTTTTAAAACTCCAACTCAATAAATTTTGTTTTGCGGTCCTAAAACTAGACTTTATTGCTTTCAAAAATAGTACAGGTATATCGGAACTCTCAGCGCGCTAGTCCGACTCGCACTTGGCCGGTTTTTTTTTTATCGTATTTTGAACTATGTTTTTTAAGGAAAGTTGTTCAGTTTCATGGGTAAAGCAAACACCTGAGAGTATAAATATACAGGGTGATTGGTAAACAGTGACAGAGTCAGCCACCCACCCAGCCTAGGAGATTTCACGAGGGCCTTGGCTTGCCAGAGCGGCTGCCATCTGACTTCCGCAACCCAGAGGGCCTCGCCGTAAGTGAGTAGATATGTTCCTTGCAGAGGGCAAACTAGAGCTAATCTAAATATATAAAAGAGCATGTCCTGACTGACTGACTGACTCATTCATCAACGCCGAGCCGTAACCGCTATAGATACAGATCTGAAATGTTGTACACAGGTTCTATGCACGTCAAAACTACCCATTAAGAAAGGATTTTGGAAAATTCATCTCCCAAGGGGGTGAAATAAGGGACGAAAGTTTCTATGAAAGTCCTTTGTTTCTTGAGCTAGATTCACACGAATTTGAATTTAAACTTCTGGTAAAAAATAAAGAAACACGTGTTTCAGCATTTCTTAAAAATCACCCTTCAAGGGGGTGAAAAAGGGGATGATTTTTTTTCCGCATGTTGGTCTATAAGTCTTTCATTTTTAAAGGTAGAATTATAAAAATTTGGTTTCGAGCTTATGGTAAAAAATAAAAAAGTACGTGTTTAAGAATTTTTCAACATTCATCCCCTAAAGGGATGAAATAAGGGATGAAAGTTTGTATGAAAGTCCTTTGTTTCTTGAGTTAGATTCACACAAATTTAACTTTAAGCTTTTGGTAAAAAATAAAAAAACACGTGTTTAAGCATTTCTTAAAAATCAACCTAAAATTGGGTGAAAAAGGGGATGATATTTTTCCGTATGTTGGCCTATAAGTCTTTTATTTTTAAAGGTAGAATTATAGAAATTTGTTTTTGAACTTTTGGTTAAAAATAAAAAGCACGTGTTTTAGAGAATTTTTCAAAATTCATCCCCTAAGGGGGTGAAATAAGGGATGAAAGTTTATATGAAAGTCCGTCAGTTTTGAAGTTAGGATCTTCAAAATTTGTATTTTGACTGACGACTAAAAATTAAGTTTTACGTATCTCAGGGCTTCAAGGTGAAAAGTGGAATGAAGTTGAAACTCCTTCATTTCAAAGTAATATCCACAAAATTTATTATTTAGGCTTTAGGGTTGTAATTCTGTGGAACAAACATCACTTTTATTGAAATTCCACACCAAATTCAACCCCTTAAAGAGGGAAATGGGGTGAAAAAGTCTTTAAACCAATATGGGTATCGTTTGTATGGTTTATCGGGTCGCTGATTACGAAAACTACAACAATTTTGAAAGCTAAGGTGGTGGACGTGAAATACCATAATTCCCTGGGGATGGGGTTGGGGTGCGATAGAGTTACAATGTCTAAAAATCAATATGGGTGTCGTTTTTATGTTTATATAAGGATAGGGATAGCGGTTAAGACGGCGTTAAGGATAGGGATAGGAGTAGGGTTAGGAGCAGGGATAGGGATAAGGAGAGGGAGTGGGATGGAGGTAGAGAGATAGGGAGTGGGAGAGGGTGAGAGAGAGGGAGAGACTGCAAATTGTCTGAATATCACGCGGGCGAAGCCGCGGGCACAGCTAGTACTTAATATTCCCCAACACCGCCTCCGAAACTTAGTGTTCAGCATGCCAAACGGGCTCCAAGCTGTTATCAGAGCCCGAGGCGGTAACACATGTTACTGAAGTATGAACCAGGTCCAAAACATAAAAATGGAGTTCTTGACAGTGCGTTTAAAATGAATAACTTTTTAGTTTTTTTCTTAATTTTAAGTGTAAAACTTGACTATTGCTAAAAAATATAATTTTTAGGAAATTTACTTAAATGTGCTATAAGATGATTTTTATTTCAAAGCTCTAACTTCTATAGTCTTGGTGTAATTGCAATTTGAAAAGTGTAGTACTTAATTTTGACGCCCAGTGTAGATTAAGTTTTAAGTGGCCAACTTGGCTGTCAGAGTTTTTGAACCGCCAAATATAATCTAATTTGCCTTAACGACTACTAATACCAGTAGCCACTGAAAACGCTGTAGTTGTTTTGCCACAACCGTTTGGGTTCTTACGGTCAAAGTTCCTTAACTTTTTTTACACTGAAAAAAAAAAATTACTGATTCAGTCAAGATATTGATAGTTTCAAACAAGCATCTTGGCTCCATTTGAGCTTGCAAAGACCTTATTGGATTGATTATTGAATTAAAGATCATAAATTTAAATTGACTAAGACGCTTTATTAAATCTATCAATATCTTTTTCGATTTAATCACAAAATGCTAAACAAGAGAAAACTGATCTTGGTTGCCTCTCCGTTTTTTCAGTGTATCGGGAAGAAAAAGTAATGCCACTTACATCAAAGGATAGATAGATAGATAGAAAGATAAATTGTTTATTTAGGAATACAGCACAAATCCACAACAAAATATTTAACAATATAAAATGCACATTAAATCTACGAGTAAATCTAGTTATAGAGTGTGCCGCACCCCCAAGTAGGCCCTAACTCAGCATAATGCTGCAGCGGCAAAGCACGCCACAGCGCTGATATTCTGCTCTACTCGAGTTTTACTTACCTCCGAGCCTCCGGAACGCACCGCACTTCACAGCATTGGACGTCTTTCGGCAAGTCGTGAATTTTCATCAGTTTTGCTTGAAGCCCAGTCATTGTACTCATGACAACAAGCAACTTTCCCGAAGAAAAAACTCTTTTACTCGCCTTCCCATACAAATAAGTTTATCTTTTGACCACTTTACTATGGAGAGTGGAAAATTGTTTTTTCGTGTATAATTTTTTGTTTCGGGAAAGTCGTTTGTTATTATGAGTAGAATATGGGCTTCGGAAGCAAAACCAGAAGAAATACAAGCTGTATTTCTTAATTGCTTACAAACAAAATTTTATAATGTTTCCCACTCTGCTCGATAAGAATTTAGAGCAACATAGAGCTGCCTTAAATAAGACGACCCAATTGTTTCTCGCCCTATTCAATTTCCAAATTACTTGTAATACAATTTAAGGCGGGAAACGCTGTGTTCGGTTCATTTTGTACTTGGTAATCGGGTTCACAAAATCTGATTTTCTTCAATTTATTTGGTCTGAGGACATAGATTTCGTTTATAGGCTAAGAGCGGACAGTAAGCACCCTTAACAAATGACCAATCTAGGGCGCTTTAAATATGGACAGTCTGAGCTGGCACTAACTAGCACGTTTTGTAAATTCGGAAAAAACACAAATTTTTTACATGTACTAATTGAGAAGTGACGTAATAAATTTGTGCGTTATTATGTTATGGTATGTTATTATTAATGTATTTTTAGGTAATGTTTTTAATATATTTGATTATTTATTATTATTGCATTTAGGAAATTACAATGGACGACACATACAAAATAACCGGCCAAGAGCGTGTCGGACCACCCGCGTGCGTTGGGTTTCGATTTTTAGGTACGTACGAGTAATGCTTTAATAATATTTGATTATTTATTATCGTTGCATTCAAGAAATTACGATGCACGACACATGCACAATAACCAGCCAAGTGCGTGTTGGGCCATCCGCGTGCGTTGGGTTTCGTAGTTGCCTAAGGAATTATTATTGTTATGTGATTTTTTCATAAACATTTTTCCTCCTGACGAACAGCGAGGTAGAGCGCCTGATTGTTATTTCTATTATTTTCAGTATTTTGACTATTGCTCGATAATTTGTATAGTCTACTTAGGTATAATAGTTCAACCGTTTAGCTGGCAGAGAGAGGGACACTTGACTCCAACAAAAAAATACGCTTTTAAATTATTTCTCTCATGGATCCCTAAATAAAAAACCGGTCAAGTGCGAGTCGGACTCGCGCGCCGAGGGTTCCGATATACCTATAGTATTTTTGGAAGCAATAAAGTCCATTTTCAGGATCGCAAAACTAAATTTGTTTGTAAAGGTTTTTTGCAGATTTCTGAAAAACTGTGCAACTTAGAAAGATCGTTTTATTTTTGCTGTAAAGTTTACATAAACCTCTGTCAACTGTAATTAATTCAGATTTTCCCTTACTCAAACTTCGGAGATAAGGGGGGGGGAATGGTATTTTTTTTGACATTTTTCATCATAACTTGAAAACTAAGAAACTTAAAAAAATACAAAAATATATTTTAAAATGTACAAGTAAAGCCCTTTCATATGATACCCCACTCGACCTAGTAGCGACAATTTGAAATTTGGCCCCCTTTACATTAATAATCATACTTTTTTCAAAAAATTTTCATGTGCAATTAAGTTGGGCAACTATATTCTAAAACTATTCCAAATTTCAGCTCGATAGCGTAAGTGGTTGCTGAGATATAGAGGTGTGACAGACAGACGGACAGACAGAGCGGCACCATAAGGGTTCCTTTTTTTTACCATTTTGGTATCGGAACCCTAAAAACGGTGGTAAAATACTCCCAATATTTTTAAACAACGCTCTTATGATCTCCTACACTTATGGGGCACAAGAGAAAACAATATTTGAGGAATCTTTCTAGTTTCCGGTATTAAAGGTCTCTGAGGCGCAGAGACCCTTACCCGAACTTAAGAGGCAGCTGGAGAGCCGCAGACAGACAGACGGAAAAACGAAGGTTCATTATGCAACTGCCTTAGGATCTTCACAGACGGGTCAAAGACGAGAACAGGTACTGGATCAGGCGTTTTCTCCGAAGACCTAAACATAAAAATAGCTACACCATTGGGCGCCTATAACACAGTTTTCCAGGCTGAATGTTTGGGGATATCAATGGCAGCTACAGCCATATTGTCTAGGAAGGTAAAAGAGAAATCAATACGAATCCTCTCGGACAGTATGGCGGTACTCCAAGCCCTGAGTAGCAACACCATGACTTCAGGGCTCATCTACCAATGCCATCAACTACTTGCTGAGGTATGTACTAGCAACCATCTGACCTTACAATGGATCAAAGGTCACAGTGGCTGCCGAGGTAACGACGCGGCGGACGAATTGGCTCGCAGGGGGTCGGACTCTAAGGCTATTGGACCTGAACCCATTATACCTATACCGGCGAGGCACATTCGCACGCTGCTTAGAACAAGGACTTATTGCTTACACGAAACGAACTGGACCAGTCAAGACACGTGCAGGCAGGCGAGGCGAGTCGTCTGTCCCGCAAGCTGTTACGTCTTAGTAAATCCCAACTTAGACTGGCAACCGGCGCTATTACTGGTCACGGATCTTTTAACAAACATCTTTT
Source organism: Athrips mouffetella (assembly GCA_947532105.1). NCBI lineage: Eukaryota > Metazoa > Arthropoda > Insecta > Lepidoptera > Gelechiidae > Athrips > Athrips mouffetella. Next base: position 26,928,486 of record OX383965.1, read on the forward strand.
TGTATTAGGTGTTACTGACAGTCCTCTTTGCAGAGCCTGCTTGAAGACAGATGAAACAGCTGCTCACGTCCTTCTGGAGTGCACGGAGTTAGCCACATACAGGGCTAAGTACCTTGGTGTTCCCGGGGGCCTTCCTGAAGTAGCGAGCAACGTCACCGGCTTGCTGGGCTTTCTTCAGGAAATCGGGTGGCTTGAGTAATCGCTGTTCTACCCACACGCAAAATAGGCGCATTGACGTCGAGTTGCGGAAAATAGCCCAACGCACAATTACAATTACAATTATGCAACTGCCCTGCCAGTTAGGCTGGGTCTCAGGAGGATAAGGGCTCCTTGTTGACAACGAAACCCCAAAAACGAGACAACAGTTACTACTTATTTTAACTATGTTACTTGTTACTTACTATGTACTTATTTTTTATGTTCGCGGACGCTCACGCTGACGGCTTCCATGCCACGCTCCGCAGACGGAGTACTGCTGAGTTGCAGAGAATTAGGGCCAGTTCCAATAGCGTTCTGAGGGTCATTGCTGACACATTTCATAGTAACTGTATATTGAGAAGCTGGATTAAGGCGCATACTAGTGCTCGTACTTATGTTGTAAATAATTGTAACATAGGTGAATAAGAATAAGAATAAATTTATTTGCCAAAAGAAATTGCTATTAACACACAATGTTTAAGCTGTAAACAGTCATAGTCATATACTTGTACAAAATATAAGTGTTACGTATACATATAATCAGCGGACCCTGCACTAAGCAAAGCTTGTGTCGCAGGGACCCGAACAACTTTTACCCGTCTACTATAATCGCGGACAATTTACCAGACTAATTTACGAATTGGCAATAAATACTACTAATACTCGTACAACAATAGAAACAGTTAAAAACAGGAATTATTAAAAGTAAACAACAGATATTTTATAAGATTAAAATTGCAATAAGTATCTCACACAAAAAATCCAAATTAAAACGTAGAATAAATAGGTTGAGTATGGTGTATGTGTGTTTATGTGTATGTGTGTGTGTTTTGTGTGTTCGTACATATCAAAAGGCGACGTAGGAGTCAGTAACCCGGTAATGGCAGTATTTCCTCTGTTTGCGTGTAGTTTATATTTAGCAACCAGCTTTCTACTATTGATTTAGATTCTCGCGTGATAGAAGTTAAGATGTGGGGAAGCTTGTAGCAAATTTTATTAAATAAATAGGGAAATAAGAATAACGGAAGGCGTTTGGCAAAGGTAGTGCGAATGGGCGGAACTGTTAATTTAAAAACCCTACGCTTAAGGAGTATCTCAAAATCTGCAGAATTGCGAGCTGTCTTGCACATCGAGACTACGGCTCTCAGAATGTATAGCTGTCGGACTCGCAGAACCTTTGCCTCACTATACAGACAGTCTGTAGAAAATCTAAAAGGCTTACATAACATGACCTTGAGAACGGCTCTTTGGGCCCGTTCGAGAGTAATCATCTTAGTCTTAGCCGCGCCACCCCAGACTCGGATACAATATGAGATGACTGATCTGCATAAGGTCTTGTACACCAAAATTAGAGTTTGCCGTGAGGCAGCAAGTCGAAGTGACTTCATGATATATATTAGCTTCCTAACACGAGAAGACAGTGCAGAGATATGGGGCCCGAAAGACAAATTCTTGTCTATGACTACACCCGAATATCTTATACACGCAGTTTGATTGATCGTGCTACAACTGCAGTTGGGAGCATTTAAAGTTGGTACGTGCGCCAACTGACAAGAACTGGAATGAAGTTTCAGAACCATATTTGCAGTGGGCTTTGAAGCACAGGTCTTGTGGAATGCTATATATTCAGTTTTTCTAACATTTAAAGTTAAGAGATTTCTGTCCAGCCATCCTGCGACAGTTTTAAGGCCAGCTTCAGCAGATTCGTAAACTTCCTTCCAGGAGTCGCCTTGAAAGATTATCGCTGTGTCATCCGCGTAGCAAATAATTTCTGCACTATTTAAGGAAATACCCAAAAGATCGTTGATATAGATAGTGAAGAGCGTGGGACCCAACACGCTGCCCTGGGGAACACCAAACTCTACCGGAAGCGCTTGACTAATGGTTTGACCAACTTTCACACATTGTTGCCTCCCAGTGAGGTAACTTTCAAACCAGTTGAGAGGCACACCCCGAATGCCAACAGCTTGTAATTTTTGCACCAAAATTGGAGTCGATACCGTGTCAAACGCCTTGGCAAGGTCAAGGAATACCCCAAGACAGCGCTTGTTGTGGTCCAACGCAGCTGAAACTGTATTGGTTAAGAGCAGTACCGCGTCTTCGGTGGACTTTCCGAACCTAAAGCCAAACTGCCTTTCTGAAATGATACCATTCTTATCAAGATACTTCATCAAACGTCTATTAACCAGTTTTTCAAGAAGCTTACCAAAGATACTAAGCAAGGAAATTGGCCGATAATTACCCGGATCACTTTTGTCGCCGCTTTTGTGTATAAGCGTTACTACTGCGGTTTTCCAACTTTGTGGGAAGGATCCAGTACTTAAACTAAGGTTGCAGATATGCGTCAATGGTTCCAGAATAATATCTTTACATTTTTTGATAATTATAGGCGTGTAACCATCTAGACCAGCAGCGCTTTCATTTTTTAATCAATTTATTAAAGTACTGATTTCACCAGTGTCTGTTGGAGTCATGAACATAGAGGTAATACTAGGGCGTTGTGGCTTAAATTCGTTCGCTAAGGTTGACTGCGTCGATGAAAGTCTAGTGAGAATGTTCTTAGCCAGGTTGTTTCCTACGTTCGTGAAGTAATCGTTACATTTATTTAAAGATGTCGTGGGATCATTAGCAATTCGACACAATTCTATAGGATCCGTACGTATATTTGATAGATGACATATATCTTTTATTGTGTGCCAAAACTTTTTGGGGTTATTTTCATTGATTTTCAATTCTTGGCTGTCATAGCTAGTTTTAAGTTGGCGCAAGAGGTTGTTAAGAAAGTTGCGATATCTTTTGTAAGTGGCAGTAATTATTTTATTATTTGGGTTCTGCTTGGCTTGTAAGTGCAGACGGTCACGATTTCTTTGACATTTAATTAATCCAGGAGTGATCCAGGGGCATATATTAAACTTGGTACGGCTTATGCGAATAGTTTTGGAATTTCTAGCAATCGCGTCGTCTAGGATAAGGTTGAACGCATCAGTCGCTTCATCTAAGTCATGGCAATCTAGAACAAGAGACCAGTCGGCATCACGAAGTTCTTTGAGGACGCCCTCAAAATCAATTTTAAGACGTGTCCTTTTTAAGGGAGGACGATTTATTTTCAAACTAGCACCCAAAATGCAGACGTCATGATCAGTTACGTCGAGGGGACAAACTATGCCTATTGCCAGAGATGGGCAGTTAAGGAATATATGGTCAAGACATGCTCTCTTCCTGGTCGGTTTGGTTATAGCAGGTAGCAATTTATGACTCGATAGAAGGCAGAGATAATCTGAACATTGATCAGACAGTGGTTCAGAAATAATGTCTATGTTTATGTCACCTGTCAATATTAGTTTTTTATTGTTTGTGGCTTGTAAGATGTTATCAAGAGATGACAAAAAACGTTCTGTCTGCTTAAAAGAGGGGGAGCGGTATATCGCTAAGATGGTCAAGTTGTCATCGATATTTATCTGTAGGCAGTTGCAGTCGTTGCAATCTGGCTCAGTGACTGTTGCGCTATATTTTTGGCTAACGTAGGCTACCACCCCACCACTCTTATTTATAAATTTATAAGTTCTATAAACATTATACCCTGGAATGATTGGAAGGACAGAATGTTCGGTAAGCCAACACTCCGTAAGAATAATAACGTCTAACTCAATGTTTAACCTTTTGTAGGCAACCATAAACGCGTCAAAGTTGTGATGGAGACTCCGGATATTCAGAGTCAAACATTTAAAATCGTGGGCAGCACTCAAGTGGTCACTGCAGGCTTCAAGGCTCTCAAGCAACACACAGTTAACCGATAATGATTTATCAATATCATTAGTAAGATCCACCATTTATATATGCAATAAAATGATTGAAGATATCATCACAGAGAGAAGTGTGTTACTCAAGATCCCAAAGCATTGTACTTTTGGATTTTTTTTGGATAGAGTAAGCGTGCTGCCAGCTTTTGAGTATGTAGAGAGAGTAAGTGAGTGAGTGTGGTTTTTGATTCGCAAGTGAGCGTAAGGAATGTGGTGTGTGAGGTGATAATATCAACAATTAGAAAACTGTGAGATTTTTCTTCATTAACACAAAAATTAATACACAGAATAAAGATAATTATCAAAGACCTGATACAAAGCAACAAATTATTTTTAAGCGAAGAGTTGGGCCCAATCTTCTCGTCAAGGTCTTGATTTGATACGATTCTAAAAGCCGGCTTTCCGTCAGATTTTCGCACAAATATGTGGCCATTCCGCACCCAGCAGTAACGAAAGCCATACTTTGATGCTCGATCTCGGGCTGAGCGAAATAACAGCCGATTAGTTTTGGTAAGTCGCTCGTTTATGTACAGCTTGGCAGTCTCACCCTCAGTAATACCTTCGGTAGATAGGTTGCGTCTCAACTTGGCAGCCTTAAGAAAATCGTCACGTTTACGACGTCTAAGAAGCCTGACCACTATTGGTCGAGGAGACCTGTTGGTGTGTGATTTTGGCCCAGCCCGATATACGTCGTCTATCTCATCTTCTTTTAATTCGAGACCGATTTTTTGAGACGTAACCATGACGATATGACACAAATTCTCATTTTCTTTTTTGGGAATACCACAAACCTCAAGCTCGTTCCTCAAATTTTCTTGGTCTCGGGCGTTAGAGACATGAAGAATTTGGTTAACTACTGAGTCGAGTTCAACTAAGTCATTTTAAATTTTTTTAAATTTTTCTGTATGCTCTTTAACAGTGGCATTGTATGAGGTTTGTAAATTCGATACAAGGGTATTTGTAGCCACATTTGACTTTTTTATGTCATTTACCTCCTTTCGCAAGAGCCGCACCTCTTCAATGAGCGTTGTTAACATGCCGAGCGTTGAGTCATCTTTGCCGGGCACTTTATGGTCGGACTTAGGCGTTTGTGAATTCGATCCTTTGTTGGTCGTACCACGATTACCGCGGACCATGTTAATGTTTTCATTTGAGAAGGTGCTGTTTAGCGTTCTAATAGGGGAGTTAACATCGCTTGTATAGGGGAGTTAACATCGCTTGTTTTGGGTTTGGCACATTTGCACCCGGGGCACAACCAGGTTTCTTTGTAATGCTCTTCAAGTGCATTGAAAATATCTTCCGAGTAATTTAGGCAATTAATATCGTAGAACTTGTTACATTCCAAGCATTTCATAAACAGACCTGACGCAATGTTCTCACCACACGCGTTGCAGCTCATAGACATCTTCAATAAAAATATTTAAAGTAAACAAAACTGACCGGTGCACGATGGATGTGTCAGCGGCGCAGATAGTTCGCGGGCGGAGATATGTCGAGCGCGCCGTGCAGGCAGCGATGACTCACGCAGCGACCGGTTTGCGAGTCGCAGGCAGGAACGTAGACGTTATAGCAAAATTTTGAATTTAATTTGCTTGATACTTTTAAACCCGAAGCAATATCGAAAAACGGTTTTCACCACCAAATAGCTCACGTTTTGAACTGTATGAGTAGATGTGTTTCAAATACTAATCGATAATTTTTGCACTGATTTTGAATATTATTGCCGGAACAAAGTAAAACGGGTCTGGTTAGTTCAAGTAACGTACGACGAATGCACTCATACACTGGTGGATGTCCTCTTAATTAGTTAATTTTGACTATGACAATGTTGCAATGCAATGTACTTAATAATAATTTAAATTTGATAATTTTGTTTGTGAATATATAAATAAAAGATTTATATTTTTTTTTTTTTACTAAGAAATTTCTTAGAAAAAAGAAATGTTGATGAGTATTGATTTAAAACTAAAATTGATTTAAAGTAAAACTGTATTTTGCTAACTGTCGAAACGTGCGAAATTTTGCCTAGACAATCATGTTTTTCCATTGATCCTTATTAGGTAGCTTTTTGGTGTGTGATAAAATCCGGTTGTCGACAACCAGCTCTCCAACTACTATAACCGTTCAGCCTTTATAATGGAAATTTGTAATTCAATCAAAATATAAGCTTTCATTTAATTCTCATCTTTTGTCACAAATATATAAAATAATTACGAGCATCAAGTAGAAATTTTTGAACTACTTAAAGTTATTGGTACAGATTTAACATAACAATTTTTTTTTGGATTTTACTCAGACCACGTAGGTAACTGAATAACTTTTTTTGATACAAAGGTGAAAATTAATTTTCTTTTTGCTAAATTCAACGTTTGGTTAGCCCATATGGTGCCGGCAAAGAATTGCACCAACCCATCTCCACTCGTGGGTGTCGTAAGAGTTGACTAAGGTATTAAAAAAAAAACAAAAAAAACTAAAACAAAAAAAACAGAAAAAAAACTGAAAAAACTGGTAAAACTGTAATATAACTGTAAACTGGAAAACTAACTAAATAATAATAACTTTCTGTGCATCGTACCACACTAAATACTGCGGTCACCAACAACCGTGGCCCATGGTGCCAGTCGTAACTCTAACAAGCGTGGTGACAATGGTATATACATCGCCTCCTTTGTACCACGTAATTAGCTGGAATTCTGGAGGGAGCTACCTGTCCTGCACGTTGTACGTTGTATGGGATTTTGTAATAATGATGAAATGACATTAAGTTTCCTGTATATTTCTCAAAGTTTTCATTTGAAAACCTCAGTCTTATACAACGTGTAACGGAAGGGTGTAATACTGAAGGGTGTGAATTTGCCCATTAAACTGAACAACTTTCCCCAAGGAACATAGGTCGAAATACGAAAAACCAAATTTGAACTCCCATACTGAAAGCGCTATCAGCTAATGCAGTTTCTATAGGAGGTAAAAGATTTGATTTTGTTCTATGACCTATGTTCCCTGGAAAAAATTATTCAGTTTGAAGGGAAAATTCACACCCTTTATCAGTTATCACACCTTTTAGTTACTAACTGTATATTACTAGCAATATTTTAGTAATATTATACTGGTCAAAGAGTACACAATAACTCAATCTTAATAGCGAGTACAATTAGCTCCTTACGCTATTAATTACACTACACTGTGTTATAATTTATATTTATTGAGGCAGTTTGTTAGCAGTCGGTTGTTACAATTATTAATAACATTCATTACTTCAAACCAATTAAAAGTGAGTTATAATAAAAAGATAGTCCACTTATTTAAAGTGGAGAAAATTCGTATGATGAAAATATGTTACGTGGGTCACTCATGCTACATCATGCACCTGGTGGCTTACGGCTTAAAGCGAAATCAACCTTATTGCCATAGGAATCAGACTATTTTCAAACAAAATATCTTAAACCAAAATACAATATATTTTTTTATTGCCAGTGATTCTAGTCATGACACCAAGCAACTTTCTCAAGCAAAAAAAAATACTCAATAAAAGGTTTTGACTTCCTATGCCTGACTCATCTGGCATTTTAATATGTAAAGTCAGAAAAGTTTTTCTTTCTTTGAGAAAGCTTTATTAATAATTTTTATTAGTTTTTCATAATCTATATTTAATTATCTACTGCTTCTGTCTTGCAAATTTTTATACAGAACCATAACAAGCAGTAAGAGGTCTTATAAAAGGCAATGTTTACACGAGCGGAGAGTATGGAGCCATCATGTTTTACTCAACCCTTGTTCGCTGTTTGTCGTTTTTACAGTTTTAATAAAATCCTCCTCGAAACGCTCGGGTGGCCATGAATGTTTTATAAAAAGAAAAGGCCAGAATAATTAGCATGTTTTGAGTGTTGCGCAGAAAATAAATACTGAATTGTGCCACCGTTTTTCTCACTTATACATAAATAAGGACTACAACCAGGCGAGAGTGAATGGGAACTTTGGAAGGGGAACAAATCCGTAGCGAATACTCCATGACCAAATTCGGGATGTTCTAATTATAGGCCAGGTTAAAAGTACCTCAAACTGACGAGTGTGTATAAAAGGGTTAATAAAAGTGGAGGAAGCGAGGGAAGTATGTCAAGATCGTAGCAGGTGGAGGGCTGTGGTCTTTGTCTACCCCAACGGGAAAGAGCCGTGATGTTGTGTATGTAAGAAGATACGTCTTGCTCACTTAGGTTGTAATTAAGACCTCTTAGACATTAAAACACCGTGATATATAGAAAAAATCTCCAAAATATTACGTAGAACAACTTTCTCCAAAGAATATTGGTAGAAATACAAAAAAGTGTTTATTCACTTTATGTTTTTGGAGAAAACTGATCAGTGTCATGGTCGTTTTTAAGACATAAGTTTTGAAAGTTTTATAAAACTCCTATTGATTTGTATTTTTTCGCCGTGGATGATATTTTCACTAGTTTCATGTTTATGTTCTATTTTAAAATTATAAATATATCCTCATTTTTCGCATCACCAGAGTCACCCTAAAACCAACCAAGGATAAGGGTATGACAGAAGAGGACAACTGGGAATTATGAGAAGCTCTCTCGACTCGAAAATGATTTAATAATTATATTAGTTACATCTCATGACATAAATAAAATTATTTTCACATTTTCGAAGGTTCACCTTTTTAACATAAATCATGAGCTTCCACTTTTCTTTTTTTGAAAATGGGCTTATTTTCGTGGATTGTATCCTGTTTTTTTCATCTGGGCTTTAATAAATTAAATAGTGTATTTGTGACCAAAAATGAAAAAAGAATAAAAAGAAGAAGAATAGAATAGAAAGAAATATATTAGTAAGTTGATCAACTTTCGAAATATCATAAACGACGTTGAAAATGTATTATTTTGCGTATGTTTTTCAGGTAATTGATAAATTTACGGAGCTTCACGGTAAAATGATCCTCAGTTCTCACACAAACATTCATCCCCAATTTCACCCCCTTTAACCTTCATGTTTTAAAAAACAAGTAGCATTTGTCCTTTTTCATGATTCATACTATCTTGTTGCCAAATTCAATTACAATCGGTTCAGTGGGCTACCTATGAAAGCAAAGCATTAGTTACTTAATTGACTTCAAGAACAAATATTCATCCCCAATTTCACCCCCTTTAACCTTCATGTTTAAAAAAACTAGTCGCATGTGTCCTTTTTCATGGTTCATACTATCTTGTTATAAAATTTTATTATTATTATTTAAATTTTTTTATTACTATGTCTGGGCTTACTCTTGACCTCGATCTAGCCTTGAGGACAGAGATGAGGCCGACGATGGAACGAGTTTGCCCAGAAGAAGCCTATTCACTCGCGACTTAAATAGATTCGGGTTATAAGAGCTCGGGAACACAGACGCAGGCAGAGAATTCCACTCCTTAGCTGTGCGCATTATAAAGGATGTTTCAAAGCGCTTTGTGCGAATGTGTGGAATATCAACAAGATATGGGTGATATCCTGCGGTGCGTCTGGATTCCCGATGGTAGAAGGGGGATGGCGGAATAAGCTCATGGAGCTCTTGGGCACACTCTCCGAAGCACTATCTGTAAAAAACCGACAGACATGCAATTTTGCGCCGGTGGGCTAGGCTGTGAAACTTGGTTTTCACTAGCATCTCATCACCAACGAGCTTCTTGGCTCTGCGATCGATCAAGTCTAGAGCGGCTAGTTGGTATTTGGCTGAGCCATCCCAAAGGTGGCAGAAATTCTCCATGCAAGATCGGACTTGTGCTTTGTATAAAACTAGCAACTGTCCAGGAGAGAAATACCGCTTAACCTTATTGAGGATACCCAACTTTTTGGCCGCAGTTTGAGCTTTTGACTCAATGTTGGCGCCGAAGTTCAGGTTTGCACACAGCTTCATGCCAAGAAGCTCGAGTTTGTCGGTGACCGGTACAGATGTACCTCGAAAAGTAGGAGCCAGATTGAATGGACTCCTTTTGGCAGTGAATAGACACGCTTGTGTTTTGGTAGCGTTGAAACTCACCAGATTTTTGTCAACCCAGTCGGAGACAAGACTTAAGGTTGAGTTTATACGCTATACCGTGGCCTCTCTCAAAGAACGTATTTCGTCACTGCTGGCTTTTGCGTTTGACATATATCTCTCGACGACAGTACTGTCATCTGCGTACCCGACAATATTAGGACCAAGTAGGTCATTGATGTGCAGCAGGAAAAGAGTCGCAGAGAGAACAGACCCCTGAAGAACCCCGGCGTCAATAGCTATGAGGTCAGAGGAGCAGCCATCAAGGACTACTCGGATCGACCGTACACTCAGGAAGTCAGAAATCCAAGAGAATTCAGCAGGAAAAGCCAGCGGGAATGCCGTATGCAGGAAGTTTGCTCAGCAGACTTGCGTGCCATACCCTGTCAAAGGCCTTCGAGATGTCCAGTGATACGGCAAGGACTTCGCCGTGTTTCTCGATGACCTCGCCCCAGAAATGCGTAACATACACTAGTCCCGGCGGAAGCCATACTGACGATCACTGAGTAGGTCGTTAGTTTCTAGGTATGTCAGCAATTTTCCATTTAGTTTCCTTTCTATAACTTTGCAGAGTATGGAGGTGATGGCGATCGGACGATAGTTGGTGGGGTCTCCTTGGGGTCTTCTTGGGTACCGGCTGTACATTGGCAACCTTCCAAGGTTTAGGCACCGTTCTTGTTTTAAGAGAGAGACGGTACAAACGCGTCAGCACAGGAGACAACTCAGGCGCACAGTTCCTCAAGACTCTTGCTGGTATTCCATCAGGATCGCTAGCTTTGTTCACGTCTAGACTTCGAAGTACTCTACGAACCTCTTTTGAGTGTATTGTGATCTCCGACATCGAAGAATCACTGCGAGGAATCGTCGGTGGCTGATTGGAGTCTGCATCTAGGCAACCTTGGGTACCTTTGTTTGGCACAATCCGCTTTCTCCATTAGCTGTTCAAAGAGCCTGGATGTCTCCTCGTCACTGCTGTGCGACCGATAGACACCGGCGTAGAGAGATTTCTCGACCCCGGTGTCCACCAGTAGCCAGATTGTAGAAAACCCGGAATCCTCAAAGCAACTGAGACGCCGATAGCAAATGTCATCTCGAACGTACACACAGACCCCAGCTCGTTTTTTGAACTTGTGTTCCAACGAGTATCCTGGGTAGTTGAGGTACGCCGCGTCCGACGGTGTTCCTATTTGCGTCTCCGTTAAAAAAAATAAATGCGGCTTCTCGGTCTCGTGATGATGGTGGACCGGGTCGATATTTGAGTGCAACCCCCTAATGTTTGTGAGGTGCACTTTAAGCGGGAGGAAGTGCCGCCGTTTGGTAATCTTAATTCTTTTCTTACTTTTTTTCATTTTGAGGAGTGTGTGGTGGGGAAACGGAAGAATGGTCGAGACGCCGCAATTGGCCGCTTCAGCTCATTTGACCTGTGGGGAACTCATCTGGAGACTGCGGGGATGCCCGAGCCTCCCCAAAATGGGTCCATCGGGTCCTCCCGTCCAGTCGCCAGCTGGCACGATGGAGCATTTCGGAATTTTTCGCTAGTTGGCGGGGCAACCTTTCCCACGTCGGCTTTCGTGGTACTTGGGCCCCCACTACCTGCGGTCGGCCAACGGCAGGGACCGTGCCTCAGATCCCGCTACCCTCCAGTATGAGTTACCCGGTACAAACTTGCTTAGAGACCAAGACCGAATCAGAGCCGCGCTACTGACCAACTCCCATCCCCCAATGGCACTGGCACTCCCACACTCCGACGGAACACAGCTAAGCTTTTTGGCGTCGGGCTCCGGCGGGAGGGTGGTCGCGAGCCAGGCGGCCATTGCCTACCACCGCTGTAAGGGACCTTCAGCCGCCGCCACAGAATATAGTGTCCCGCGGCGCCGTTGCCCGGGGTGGACCGCTAGGAGGTAGGCCCCTACCACCCCATACAATCGGTTCAGTGGATTACCTATGAAAGCGTAGCATTATATAGTAACTTTAATTTCACGAACAAATGTTTATCCCCTTTCAGTACTATTTCTGGAATCAAAGTGTCCGTGTCCTTTCTCATGGTTCAGACTATCTTCATACTAAATTTAGACAAAATTGTTTTAGCAGATTAGCCGTGAAAGCGTAACCAAAATTATTTAGTTCGTTTCCCATACAAACCTTCATTCGTATTTCACCCCCTTGCAGACAAATATTATATGTAGCCAATATTCTTTCCCCTAGTTAACTTAACCTATCTTTACATAAAATTTTATTTCAATCAGTTCAGCGGGTTAGCCATAAAAGCGTTATAAATTATTGAGTTCTCATACAAACTTTCATCCCCTATTTTACCCCGTTTTAGTTTTATTTTTTAAAAGTGTCCTTTCTCATGGTTTATAATGTCTTTGTTCCAAATGTTTTCAAAACCGGTTTAGTGGATTAGCCGTGTTCTATATTATTTAAATAGCCGAAATCTACATTTAGGCCGAGTCCTGAAGCTGTAATTTTTAATTGGCTGGACATAAATCGAAACCGTCAATTTACTATAAAGTTGCTATGTATTATAATAGGTGGTGGAACACTTATGTAAAAAATAATTTTTAATGAATTGGCTGGCTTTTAGATTCTCCAGAAAATATATTTTTCTGTATGTTTATGCATGTGAAGTCAAGCCAAAAATTGTAAATAATATCTGATGGGGTAAACTTTTGATGTGGGTTCCAAGGTACCTACTTCAATTAAAACTAAGCAAAAAATATTTGCGCATATTTTTTTATTAGCAAATTTGTATGTAAGTTACATAAAAGTCCAGGCAAAAATGGCAACCAAATTATTTTAAATTTGATAGACTTTCCAGGACAGTTTTTGAGCAAATTACCTAAAATTAAGCATATTAATCTAAAGTTAAATATTTTCGTGTTTAATGTTGAAGCAAAAATACCAACTGAAAAACTTTTGTTTAATTACAGGTTTCATTGTGTGTTCTTTCCTTTATTTAAAAAATTAAGCATAATTATAAAAAGATAAAAAAAGTTGATTTTTAATTCAATAGATCGCGTCAAGCGAGCGAGAACCGGCGTAATATTATATGTTCTTTGGAACCGGTATGGCGTGCCGTGCGCCCCGAGACTTTTTTCTTCTACGTAATGTCAAGAGTACGTCAAGCCTGACATAATATTAGACTTTTTAGTGTTCTTATTTCAACAGTCCAAGTAGCTAGAGTGGGCTGCAAGTGGCTCCTGCTTGTACAAACAACAACACTTCAAACAATCCATTGAAAGGAGAAAATATCATTGTGGGATACAGTGTTACAAAAAACCGGGCAAGTGCGAGTCGGACTAGCGTGCTAAGCTTTTGCTCTTGACCCCCCGATCTTGACTCCTCTTTAATAAGAATTTACTTGAAGTGGAAGCTAGCTAGCGTTAATTGGTTGTGAGAAAGGTTGTAAACTTTAATTATTTCAGACTTTATGGTTCCGTACCCATAAGGTGAAAAACGGGATCATACTAATATGCCTCCGATGTCTGTCTGACTGTCTGTCGGTGGGCTGTATCTCATGCTGCATAAGCTATAAAATATAAAAACTGATCAAGTGCGAGTCGGACTCAAAAAAGGACGAGTTGCACTCCGAGAGTGCCGGCAGAAGTGAAAACTTGAATTTTTGAATATGATGTTTTTGTAAGGGTCAATCGCGTCATGCTCGTGTACTTCTTCATCGAGAGCTAAAATTTGTCTCAGTACATGAGTAGTCTAGGGTCAGTAGTTTTCAAGTTATAGCGATTTTTACTTTGACAGCTGTCATCCGAAATGTAGATCTCATCAAGACCTATCATTTGACTCAGCACGCGAGTACACTAGAGTCAGTAGTTTCCAAGTTATGGGGTTTTTTTAGTTTGACAGCTGTCATCCGTAATGTAGATCTCATCGAGACCTATCATTTGTCTCAGCACATGAGTATTGTAGAGTCAGTAGTTTCCAAGTTATGGGGTTTTTTTAGTTTGACAGCTGTCATCCGAAATGTAGATCTTATCGAGACCTTTCATTTGTCTCAGCACATGAGTAGTCTAGGGTCAGTAGTTTTCAAGTTATAGCGATTTTTACTTTGACAGCTGTCATCCAAAATGTAGATCTCATCGAGACCTATCATTTGACTCAGCACACAAGTACTCTAGATTCAGTAGTTTCCAAGTTATGGGGTTTTTTAGTTTGACAGCTGTCATCCGAAATTTAGATCTCATCGAGACCTATCATTTGTCTCAGCACATGAGTAGTCTAGGGTCAGTAGTTTTCAAGTTATAGCGATTTTTACTTTGACAGCTGTCATCCAAAATGTAGATCTCATCGAGACCTATCATTTATCTCAGCACACGAGTAGTCTAGGGTCAGTAGTTTTCGAGGTATAGCGATTTTTAGTTTCACAATTGTCATCCGAAATGAAGATCTCATCGAGACCTATCATTTGTCTCAGCACACGAGTAGTCTAGGGTCAGTAGTTTTCGATTTATAGCGATTTTTAGTTTGACAGCTGTCATCCGAAATGAAGATCTCATCGAGACCTATCATTTGTCTCAGCACACGAGTAGTCTAGGGTCAGTAGTTTTCGAGGTATAGCGATTTTTAGTTTCACAATTGTCATCCGAAATAAAGATCTCATCGAGACCTATCATTTGTCTCAGCACACGAGTAGTCTAGGGTCAGTAGTTTTCGATTTATAGCGATTTTTAGTTTGACAGCTGTCATCCGAAATGAAGATCTCATCGAGACCTATCATTTGTCTCAGCACACGAGTAGTCTAGGGTCAGTAGTTTTCGAGTTATAGCGATGTTTAGTTTGACAGCTGTCATCCGAAATGTAGATCTCATATATTTAGGATTCGCTATTAAATAACGATCAAAACCAGTACGTCAAGTCTGTCGTGCACATATCACGTTGTGCACAACAAAAAAAGCCGAGACTATGACCACAGAATATATAATAGTAAACAAGTTTACAGGAGTTGCACTCCTTTGATCTTGGAAAAAGCTGCCTATTTCACAGACAGGCCTGCTATGACAAAGACAAAATGTTTTGGTCTTTATCACACTTTAGAAGTTTTGTATATATTGAGCCTGCTCTAACTTGGTATGATTATTTGCAAATCAATTTCTATACTTCATCCGAGATCTGACGCGACAAAGATAAAAAAGATGTTTTGATCTTTATCACACTTTAGAACTTTTGTATATATTGAGCCTGCTCTAACTTGGTATGCTTATTTTCAAATCCATTTCTATACTTCATCCGAGATCTGACGCGACTTCTGATGCGAGTTAATAATTTTTTCCCCATCTGAAAAAGTGCAAAGCGCCGCTGAAGAAGTTTTCACTTCAAAAATCGACCACAGTAAGTTACTGACATTTCAAATAATACAATTTATATCATGTGGTGGTACGGAACCCTCGGTGCGCGAGTCCGACTCGCACTTGTCCGGTTTTTCCCTTTCATTAGATCAAATCCACAATTATTTTGAGTCTCATGTCAAACCTGTAGAATATTCATACAAGCTTCCACCCCATTTTTCAACCCCTCAGGGGATGAATTTCAGAAAATCCTTTCTTAATGTGTAGTCTTGACGTACAAAAAAACTACTTACAAAATTTCACATCTGTAGCTTTATCGGTTACGGCTCGGCGTTGATGAATCAGTCAGTCAGTCAGTCAGTCAGTCGGTCAGGGCATGCTGTTTTATATATTTAGCAGAAGATCAAAAGTATTTTCAGCTTACTACAACCGATGTAAATTTTCATCTTTCATGTTTAACTTTAAATTCCGAAGCGCGTACCGAAAAAAAAACAGCGAAGCAATGCGACGTTGCCGTACCGTGCAATCACGAGCCGTGTACTATGTTAATGTCAATTATGAACTTTATTTCAACTTCTTTAGGGTCGATATAAAGCGCTACATAATGTAATTTTTATATAAAAAGATACGCTATTGCCTGAAATGTTTAATTTTCAAAGTAATCAAAGTAAGTACAGTTTTAGAGTATAATCAAACACTTTTCATTCAGTTAACTATTTTGGCCAAAGAAAAATCCCTCAATAATTATAACACTGTAAAGCTTTAACATATTGTGTTCACTTTTATGACTGTTTGATCAAGTACAACAAAATTTGGAAGTACAAAAAGTCACGAGATAGTTATGTATTTTGCCCGAGCAGACAAAAAGAAATAAAACTTTTAGTGGGATTTTTTTAATTTTAGGCTTTACCTAAGAACTTAGGTGCTTAATTAGTTTGTAAAATACTAAAAGTTTATCATTTAACGAGCCCAGAAAACATTTCGTTTAGTTGGCATTTTTGCCACAGTAACTATTTATATAATAGGGTTTTTTTAATCTGCCGCCTTGTCCCATTTGGTGATATGCTTAATTTTAAGTAATTATGTAATTACTTCCAAGACTTCATAAACCACAAAAAGAAAATCTTGGTTCCGATTTTTGTCTAGGCCAAAATCTAATTATCTTGGGGTAATTATTTAATTGATTTCCCAACTAACTTTCATCCCCTATTTCACCCCTTGCAGTTTAATTTTTGCAATAAAATTAAAAGTAGCAAATGTCCTTTAGTTAAATGTCATAACCATTTTCAACTTTTAATTTCCTGTGATTTGATACCTACCACACATGATTTTTTATAATGTTTATGTTTTTTAATTATATGGTTGAAGTTAAAATAAAAGCTAAGATTAAAGTTGTACGTAGGATTGAAAAGGAAGGGGCACTAGGTCTGAACACGGAGAGTCTCAAAGCAAAGAATGTGCAACAAGTATTCCAAATAGAGTTAGAAAACAGGTATCAGGTACTAGAGACAAATGGGAACATCGATTTGGACTGGGAAGATACAAGAAAGTAATAACAGAAGCAGGACAGAAAGTATTGGGAAGGAAGAAACGTGGTGGAATGAGGACTGTGAAAGAGCACTAGAAGAGAGGCGCAAGTACAAGTCAGAGTCAGAACAGGATATCAAGTGGGATTTCATGCACAAAGAGGCGCGCAATAGGTTAAGAAACCTCATACGACAAGCCAAGAGGGAGCACCTGGAAAATAGAGTTTGGGAGGTCGAAACGCTCATAAGAGCGGGAGAAAGTAGAAATTCTACCAGGAGCTTAGCTCTTTCAAAAAAGGTTACAAGCCTACCATGCAGATGCTCGAAGACCAAGCGGGAAACCTCATATCCGACACCGAGAGTTTGAAGACACATTGGCGTACATACTTCAAAGAGCTACTCAATTGCCCAGCTGTAGCAAACGGTATAAGAGAAGAGGAAGAGTGTAAAAACGTTGAAATGAGGGAACCTAGTTTTAAGGAGGTGAGGTCAGCCATAATGAGGTTAAAGAATAACAAATGCCCCGGAATCGACGGAATACCATGTGAACTGTGGAAATATGGTGGAGGCACAGCGCAATCAAAAATCTATGAGCTAATCCTTAAGATCTGGCGGGATGGAAAACAGCCGACTGAGTGGAATGTGGGAGTTTTATGCCCAATACACAAAAAAGGCTCCAGGAAAAAATGCTCGAACTATAGAGAGATTGCACTGCTACCGACGGCATATAAAATTCTTTCATATGTTATTCTGAGTCGGCTGGAAGCATATGCCGAGAACATACTAGGCGATTACCAGTGTGGTTTCAGGAGGAACCGCAGCACATCTGACCAAATCTTCCTATTGAAACAACTGATGGAAAAAAATGGGAGTACGCACAAACCATCCACATACTATTTGTTGATTTCACTAAGGCCTATGACAGCGTGGACAGAGAGACACTTTACTCAGTTTTGAAAGCTTTTAAAATACCTGAAAAACTTGTCGACATGGTTAAAGTAGCCACGGAAACCAGCAAAATGAGGGTCAGGGTAGGAAGCAGTCTTTCTGAGGAATTTGATGTTGTCACGGGTCTTAAGCAGGGAGACGCGCTATCACCATTGCTGTTCAACTTGGTACTCGAGCACATCATACGGAAAGTCATGGTATTAGATGGTGGAGTGGAGCTGAATGGCAAACACAGGGTGGTAGGATACGCCGACGACCTGGCGTTGCTGGGACAATAAGCAGAAGATATCGAGAAGATGGTGAACACCCTAGAACAGGAAGGACAGAAAATAGGTCTCACGATTAGCTGGGAAAAAACGGAGTATTTTATAATGAAGAGGTACAAAAACATCCTAGAAAAAAGGAAAGATCGTGTGACTGAAGCATGCACCTACAAAGGTGCTGATAAATTCAAATACTTGGGTTGCACTGTCACTGATACCAACCGGCGAGAAGAAGAAATAGATACCCGTATCCAAAATGCCCTAAAATGCTCAGCAGCTCTCCACAAAGTCCTAGTGTCTAAGATAATTAGCAGGAAAACCAAAATTCGAATCTACAAAACTGTTATTAGACCAATTTTGATGTACGGATGCGAATCATGAACACTGACTCAAAAAGAGGAAAGTAAGCAAAGAGGAAGATTTGCCGGAAGATCCTGGGACCAACTAGGCGTGATGATGGCACTTGGAGGTCACGAAAAAACCAGGAGATATAAGGCCTAGTGGCTGAACCCAATATAATTGGAGAGACTAAGTCAGCCTGACTTCGATAGCTCGGCCACGTAGAGAGGATGGAGGAAGATCGTGCAGTCAAAAGAGCGTACCTGGGACGACCGACGGGAAAACGGCCGGTCGGACGTCCCGGGTACCGCTGGAGTGACGAAGTGCAGAAGGACCTGAGCGTGAGGAGGTGCAGAAAAGGGCCGATTGGCGGCTTTTGGTGTAGGAGGCCAAGATCCTCTTTGGGCCCCTAAGCCAGCGAAAGTAAAAGTAAGTAAGTAATAAAAAAAGGACATATTTTTTTCGCTTAGATTTTTCTAGATTTTTAATGTGTCAAAAAGATACAAACAAAGAACTAACAAATTCTTTCTCTATGGTAATTATTATGACCCGAAAGTCTATATACTACTATTAAGTCGAAATTATTTATCTTGAAAAACTGCGTGAGAGCAGGTCGGACCGATAGTTGTCTCTGTCACTCCAATGTGTAGCGCACCGCTCCGTCCTGCTCTCACCCTGCTGTCATTCTAATTACTTTACATTATTTCAACTGTACCGTCCACCGTACGTCGGAAGAAACTTTTTCAACTCTATTACCGCGTCATGAGGTCCTAAAGCTTTTCTACTGACGTGTTGTTGACTGTACCACTTGTTTGCAGCAGTGTGTACAAAGAAGAGTTTTCTATTCAACATCGAACGATAAAAGTGGGAAGACGTACCGACTGTTTGTCTCGCGTATGAAAGTGCTCTCGACTGAATAATGTATTTTATTTCTTAGAATCTCGATAGGTATTAGGATCGAGTTGCTGCTACTATAAACATCCTTTGTTAGAAGCAAGCTAAGGGTATTGTGTTTCATTTTTTTTTGACTTCATTGAATATTTTTTAAATTTTTATTACTTTTTTTGACGATCATATTATTTATTCTCTGACATTTAGACAATTCTATGTTCATCTGAATATGAAATCTATACAATCATATAATAAAAGAGTAGAAACCGCGTGTCTGTACTTTTGATAAATTTATAAAAAAAAATAGTGTGAGCGATAAGAAACGACTAATAGAACTCAAAAATATGTTTTCTGATCTTTTTGTCTGTCTGTCTGTATGTTTTCGATAAACTCCGAAACTACTGAATGGATTTTCTTGCGGTTTTCGCAGATAGATTAGGCTTAGGTCTGAGCAACATATAAGCTATGTTTCATTCAAATCAGTTCACTTAATCAGAAGCTACACCAATGTAAAGTATTAAATTGCCTGTACGACAATAACTCGCCACCCGATTCAAACCAAATTTTTAATTACGAAATTGGCTTACTTTTGTGCAACATGAAAGTTTAGTTTTATTGCAAACGGTTCACTCAGACAGAAGGTAAGCTAAGTTTCATGTGGCGGCGCAAATAACTCACAAAGTATTAAACGGATTCAAACAGGGTTTTCAATAAACTGTCAAGCTTACTTCTTTGCAACATATTAGCTTACTTTCATTGAAAACGGCTCACTCAGACAGGTGCGCGAAATTTCCAGCGGAGGCGCCAATATCTCACAAACAACTGAACCGATTAAAACGAGGTTTTCAGTAACGTATTTGGCTACTCCATGCAACATGTATTCTTAGTTTCATTGAAAACGGTTCACTCAGACATAAAATTCACTAAGCTTCAAGCGGCGGCTCCAATAACTCACCAACTACTAAACGGATTTCAATAACGTGTTTAACTTAATTCTTTGCAATGTATTAGCTTACTTTCATTGAAAACGGTTCACTCAGATAGGAAATGCCAGAAGTTTCAATAGACGGCGCCAATAGCTCACAAACTACTGTACCGATTCCAACTGGCACTTCCATGACATGCTTGGATTAGGTACTTCCGTGCAACATATAAGCTTAGGTTTGTTGAAAACGGTTCACTCATATAGAAGTTACGCAAAGTTTCAAGCAAAGACGCGAATAACTCACAAACTTTTGAGCAGATTCAAACGTGGCTTTCAGTAACGCGTTTGGCAACATGTGTGTGTCACGCCAATGGCAGTCTAGGGTTTCGCCCAGAATAGCTTCGGCAGACTAGTATATACTTGAATGTAGGATTACTACCTATCATATGATATGTAATTCATCTTTGTATCAGATGACGTAGGTAGAGGGGTCCGGATCATTGTCTTTGAAACCGTCTGTCGAGCACTTACGGCCATACAGGAACTGGCAGACTAGGTGTTTCTGTCACTACAAATAAATTATTACTTATTAATTGTTACTATTGTTATATGACCGCCTCAGGTGAAAGCCGATAATCCCATTTGAAAATAACTAAAATGTTGAACGGTTGCTCCGTAAATAAGCGGGCCAGCATGTTTGGTTCGGCTTTTCTCATACAACGGACTACTCAAGTTCTAAGAAAAAGCCGAACCGAACATGCCGAACCGGACATGCCGAACCGAACATGCTGAATCGAACATGTGTGTGTCATGCCAATGGCATTCTAGCGATTTAAACTGCCAAGGAAGCAATTTGAGGACACATACACACAATGCCACAAGGGTTCCTAGGTATCATATTAGGTCTGCCACGGAGGGTTTCGGCCAGAATAGCTTCGGCAGATTAGTATATACTTGAATGTAGGATTACTACCTAACATCTGATATGTAATTCATCTTTGTATCAGATGACGTAGGTAGAGGGGTCCTTACTACGTTATTTTTATAATAGTTTCTTTCACTGACTCTACAAATTATTCGAAATCATACACCTTTTGTTTATGTTTCTAAGCTGACATATAGGTATGCCTCGGTTCAAAATACTTCAGGGTGATTGATTCTGCAGATATTAAACCACTGTTTATGATGTAGGTACCTACACAAAAAAGTAAACAATGATCAGTTTTTATTTTGTGACGAACAGTTTTCCATCCACAGGATAACATGTTTGAAGTCGCGTTTATGCATTAGGAAAGCTTGCATTATGGATATGATATCTTCAAGAAATAGCTTCAGTCCGCAGTGCTGCAAATTGGAGATTATCTTTTTTTATGGACCCTAACGGCACAAAACTTTAGTTAAATGTTATTATCCTGGAACAAAATATTGCTGCCTTAGCAATATTATTGAGAAATATTTCGTACTAATATCCTAGTCTTCAGAAAATTTCTTTTATATCTTCTTTATACATTTTCCGGGATTGTACATATTTAATTTTGTGGTTTTTGTATGCCATACAAATCTGAAATTCCTCATCCACTGGTTAAGGCACTGCAATGCGCAAGCAATGGTCCCACGGTTACCCTCCCCTGTTAGCTTCATCCCGGAAAGACCCAGACATCGACCTATCCTTAAAAATACCACATTACAACTACAAAAGTCACTGTGTTTTATCAAGCATAGTAAATAAATCAATTTACGAATTGCTTAGAATAAGTGCAGCAAAGTTCTGCATGTTAATATTATTTTAACATCGATAACATTAATTCAGTATTATCCTAGGCAAAAGTGCAGCAAGTTAGAATTACTGTGGTTTTTTAAAATAATATTTTGATTTAAATATAGAAAATGCTAAAAAAACGCAGTAAATGGAAGTTGCTGCAGTTTCGCTAAGCATGATTCACAAAATTTTCCAGTGATTATTTGTCATAAGTGCAGCATGAGATTTTGCTGCACTCTTATTAAGCATTTGTTATTCTTTCGTTGAGAGTAAATGCTTGTATAAACAACAGTATCCAAGATTACTTGACATGACTGCAGTATCTTTATTGGACCAATGCAGCTTACTGCAGTCATGTTAAGTATTCTTTACCCAAAACGTGTAGATACTGCGCTTATGCTTAAACAAAAAGGCGGTTCTCATTATGATATCAAAAAACGGGTTGGATCAGATTGTAGATCTCGTTACGGACATTCCGAATATACTAATAACTCATTTTTCTCGAAACTGTTAGATACTGCACTTTTTCTAAGCAGGGCAGTGGGCGACCTAACAGTCCACACGTAAACATGACGTGTTTAATTTACATTATCGGTACTCTGTTTACCTAATATATAAAGGCGAGAACTGCACAGTCTATCTGCCTGTCTGTTAAGCTTTTATGACTAATCCGATAAACCGATTGTGATATAAACTTGGTACGAAGATAGTTTGAACCATGGGAAAAGTCATTAGCTACTTTTTCTGAACCCCACGCGGACGGAGTCGCAGGCAACAGCTAGTAAATAAATATGAAATAAATAAATCGAATCCAAGGAATTTGGAATTTCTTGTTGTCTAATCTAATCTTCAAATCAGAAAATTAAAATTTTTGGAGTCGCACAATAAGATCTCTATTTCATTTGGGACACCATGACGGCGCAACCATTCGCCGCTACCAACAAAATGTATACAGCTCTAATAGAGAGTTACTCACCTGGGCCCTGAGTCAAGTGGCATTTTATTATCGCAAACGCTATAGAATAAAATAAAACTCTATGGGTTTGACATAAGCTGTCACGTGATATTTCGTTAGCTAATGTCAATCCCATACATTTTCATTCTATTCTACTGGCGTTTGCGATTGTAGAAAGCTACTTGACTCAGGGCCGTGTCCGTTTGGTTGCGCAACCAATTTGGCGGCGCGTCCAGCACGGAATGTGGCCGCAGGTGGTGGTGTCTAGTTTGGTAGCTTACAGACACCACGGTGGCGCGACTGGTTGCGCCGCCATGGTGTCCCAGTGAAATATAGCCCTAAGGGTTCCTTATTATGTCTGTCTGTCACACCTGTTTGTCTCAGCAACCACTCCTGCTGTTGACTTGAAATTTTGAATACTTTTATGATTTGCTTGCATAACTATATGGGGTGTAAGGGATAGCCTTCCACTGAAAGGGCATGACCAGTCAACGTTACTGAACAACTTTCAGCGAATAAAACTTGCAGGAACTGAAAAAAAAAATCTTTTTCAAACTGTCCAATCAAGTTTGCAACTTTGTATGGAGAGGCCGATTTTCTTTTCGTTTCCTGAAAGCTTTAATCGCTGTAAGTTGTTCAGTTACGTTGACTAAACATGCCTTTTCAGTATTCGGAAGGCTGTCCCTTACACACTGTATTATTGCAGACAAAAAAAATCAAAATTATTTTTTTAGTATGTGGGGTCCGGGGTACCTTTCAAATTGTCGTTATTAGGTCAAATGGGGTATCACAAGGGGTATAATTAGGGCTGTAGTTGTAGATTTTACAAAGGTTGTATTTTCTTACGCCTCTTTGTTTTATGATGAAAAATGATAAAAAAAATACCATTGGAAAGTTTGCTAAAAAAAAAACCTGAAATAATTAAAGTCGATTAAAGTTTATGTTAATACTCTCAGGTTAATACTATAGAAAAAACATAGCGATCTCTCTGAGTAGCATAGTTTTTTAGAAATCTGAAAAGAACCTATACAAATACATTTAGTTTTGCAGTCCTTAAAATGGACTTTAATGTTTCTAAATATACTATACTCTTAGGTATATCGGAACCCTCGGCACGCGAGTCCGGCGTTTGAGTTGACCGGCTTCTTTGAACTGACATCGAGGTCAAAATTGTGAGTTAAAACTTAGAGGAGAGTCGAGAGTCCAAGGCTCATGCAGTGTGTCAAACCGCGAAAATCGTGTTACCTTCCCTAATGGTTGAAACCGATTGCGACAATTATGGTTTCACCATTGCGTTTTTTCGCGTGCCATGTAAGGCCACCGTTGAACGAAGATCTCCTTCCAGAATTTCACAACAAAGAAGTTGTATTTATTGGAAGATATACCAAAATCGTTAAATCGGACAGCGGTAGCAGGTAGAGGTGGTTGGTGACCGTAGTTCAGGGGTATGCGTAGAAATATGTTTTAAGAACCCTTAGTCGCCTTATACGACACACAGGAAAAGATGGGATCATACTTTTCTTAGCCGGTATCACTAAGACCTACCATGTGGTACGCACGGCAGCAAGTATGTAGAAACAAAACCAGTATAAGCTAAACCAGTATAAGCTAAACCGGCGCCGCTACAAACGCCCGAAATCAGAGAGCTCAAGGTTAAATTGTTTTCACTGACGTACAGCCGGGTGTACCATGCGTGCAATTGTTCAGCAGAAATAGTCTTAAGGGGCTGATAAGACCTAAATACGCTTCACTTGAGCAGGTTTTTAAAGAAAAGTGATGAATATATGGCCGTAAAAAAAATTTATGTGATAATTAAGCATATTTCCAATAATATGGCCGACTCCAAAACACGATTTAATATATTTTGTACGCCATAAAAAAAATCCAAAGTTACCTCTGCTTTTTGCTTTTAAACCGTTTTTCTTAAGTACCCATTAATCTATGATGCCAAAACTTTTACACATTATTCAATACATTATGCATAATAATATAGCTATTTGATAATTAATATTATGGGTACAGATTTTGAGAAAAATGCAAAAATGAGCGAAAAACGTAAAACAGCGCGAATCCGCTCCGTTCTAGCACGCGCATTCTGCCCTTTGTTAGAAAGGGAGGTAATTCAGGTCTTATCAGCCCCTTAAAATGTAAGATATAAGTAACAAACAATAACTATACAGGTTGTTAGGGATGGGTTGGAAAATACTGAAAGGTAATTATTATTTGACGTAAGTGAACAACTTACTGTGAATATAATTTTCAGGAAATTAAAACAAACTCCGCGTCTGGATACAAAATTGTAAACTTAATTTGACCGTCTATCTGGCAACCGTCAAGTAACAGGTTGCTCAGATGGCGCGATGAACTTGACGCTTTCTGTAAATACTGGCAACAAGAGGCCAGCAGTGGGACAGAAATGGCTAATAAGATAAGATTTGACCGTCTGTAAGGAGAGGCCGATTTTTGTAATTTCCTGAAAGTTGTTCAGTTACGTTGACTGATCATGCCCTTTCAGTATTTGCCAACCAGTCCCTTAACACCCTGTATATGTCAGAACTCATAAAGTATTGTTTAGTTTAGTTCAGGGCTCTTTGGAAAGCACGTACTTCCTGTTTATATTCTTGGAGAGTTTGGAGGCCGCAATACCGCTATACCCATTATAAAATAACATTTTTACCACACTAGCCCGGAAAACTTTGCTTTATCGGTTGAAATCAGTGTTTGGCCGCTAGCGTGAAAAAGGTTTTTTAAATTAGAACATGATGACGATAAATTATGGTCGGGCGCTATTTTTTAGTTTTTTCCTCGCTGTGGTGAGGTGAAAAATTGTGTGTTTCGCTCGGCAGCAAAGTTATTTAGTTATCTAGTACCTTGGAACCCTCGCTACGCTCAGGACTCTACTTTTGAGTCACTTCACTCGCTTCGTTCGGGGCTCAAACCTAGAATGTTTTGCTTGCTCTAATTTCAATACAAGACTCTTGCGTCAAATAACAATTTTACAGTCTTGCATAACAAAATATAACTATTTCACCTCAATCGCTTAAAAAATTTTGCTTTTATTTATTTATTTCATTCTAAAACAGTACAACTGAATGCGAATTTTCTTAAAAAATTGATACAAATAAACTAAACCAAGAGCTTTATCGGTCGAAGTCTGCGTGCTAAAGTAATTTTTAGCCACTAGCGTGGAAGGGTTAAAATAAGTTCAACTAGTGCTTAAGGTGCTGGCGCTTATTGTAGAATTTTCTCGTTTCAATCGCTCGTGTAATTTAAATTGCTCGAGTTTTAATAAGCGCCAAATAAAAATTTTTGCCTTGCGTAACAAATGATTATTTTCATAGCATAACAAAAAGAGACCAACCTGAAGGCTAAACGTGAACTATGGAATAGGTTGAAACACCTAAAAAAAAAATCATCATTCCATAGAGACTTCAACAGCTGCTGCTTATTTGTAGGAAACAATTTTTTTCTTATTAGACCTCCGTTATTTAAAAGTTGCTCAGTTTTACAGGCAGAATCACACTTCTTCAGGGTTGTTAAATGTAGGTACTCTTTTTGTGCATCATCACTCGTAGACTATATAATACTAACCACGCTATGGAAACGTCAGTGTAAAGTCAGTGGATGTTATTTAACTCCATTCAATTTTAGTTTATATGACTTAGCGATTAAGTCTAAAATCGGCTGCTCAAAATTTTAGTACCATATTTGGCAATACCACGGCGCTAGTGTTCACCAAAGAGAGTTTAATAAAAATGTTGACGTAAGAAAAACGCTCATCTTTCTTAAAAACGCCCTTTCGTTTTTCTTACGTCAATTATTTGCCGCATGACATGACACTACCACGTCTGGCATGACATCTTGCATTTCGCGCTTGTTTATTAACCCCTGACGCAATCAGAGGAGTGTTATAAGTTTCACATGTGTATATATGTCTATATTTGTGCGACATCGTAGGTACTTTTTCATTTAAACGGGATGGATTTTATTCAATGAAAATCTGTATAGCTGTTTTGAAGTTATGAGCTCTTTTCCGATTAAATCTTCAAAAAATAATTATTTGCGAATGTTAAGATGCCGTACGCTGCCTAAATTATGATAGACTAGCTGTTGCCCGCGACTTTGTCCGCGAGGGATTCTTTCTACCATCCATCCTTCCGTCTATCTGTCGTCCGTCCGTCCGTCCGTCCAACCATCTGTCCAACCGTCCGTCAAACCATCCCTGTCCCTGCCCCTCTCCCTCTCCCCCTCCCCCCCCCACCCTTTTCCTCTCCCTGTCCCTCTCCCTCTCCCTACCCCTATTCCTATCCCTTACCCTATCCCTACCCCTAACGCCATCTTAACCGCTATCCCTATCTTCATATAAACATAGAAACGACACCCATATTGATTTTTACACATTTCAACCCTATCACACCCCAATTTCACGTCCACCACGTTGGATTTCAAAGTTGTTGTAGTTTTTGTAATAGCGACCCGATAAACCATACAAATGACACCCATATTGATTTTTAGACATTTCAACCCTATCGCACCCCAACCCCATCCCCAGAGGATGATGGTATATCACGTCCACCACGTTGGATTTCAAAATTGTAGTTTTCGTAATCAGCGACCCGATAAACCATACAAACGATACCCATATTGGTTTTTAGACTTTTTCACCCCATTTCCCTCTTTCAGCGGTTGAATTTGGGGTGAAATTTCAATAACAGCGATGTACGTTCCACAGAATTACAACCCTAATGCCTGAATAATAAATTTAGTGGATTTTACTTTGAAAATGAACTTATAGACCAATATACGGGAAAAAAATCATCCCCTTTTTCACCCCCTTGAAGGGTGATTTTTATATAATGCTTGAACAAATAAATAAATAAACACGTGTTTTTTATTTTTTACCAAAAGCATAAAGTCAAATTTGTGGGAATCTAACTCAAGAAACAAAGGATTTTCACTTTCATTCCTTATTTCACCACCTTAGGTGATGAATTTTTAAAAATTCTTACACATGTTCTTATTTATTTTTTACCAAGAGTTCAAAACCACATTTCTATAATTCTTCCTTTAAAAATGAAAGACTTATAGACCACCATACGAAAAAAAATCATCCCCTTTTTCACCCTTCTAAGGGTGATTTTTAAGAAATGCTTAAACACGTGTTTCTTTATTTTTTACCAAAAGCTTAAATTCAAATTTGTGTAAATCTAGCTTAAGAAACAAAGGACTTTCATACAAACTTTCATACCTTATTTCACCCCCTTGGGAGATGAATTTTCCAAAATCCTTTCTTAGTGGGTAGTTTTGAGGTGCATAGAACCTGTGTACAAAATTTCAGATCTGTATCTATAGCGGTTTCGGCTCGGCGTTGATGAATCAGTCAGTCAGTCAGGACAAGCTCTTTTATGTATTTAGAAGATTATAGTAGGAAGGATAGGATACTGTGGTGTACAGCAGGCAGTGCTAGTGTCCAGCTTGGACAATGGCTGTCAACGCATCAACAACGTCCGAGACGATGACGATTCAGTCAGTCTCTGTTTAGTTGGGCCGTGCTACGGGACACACGTCTAAATAAATTAAGAGTTATTAGTTGTGGCATTGATTTGTTACTTCAACTATCAATATACGATACCATCTGAAAGTTATGGTGTTGTTTCTTACAAGACCCTGTCGTTGACGAGTCCCCACTTTTGGAAAAAACTACTCCTTCTCAGGAACAACCCCTTTTGCGGCGGTCGACCAGGACAAGACAGCCACCTGGGTACCTTAGGGACTTTGTATGTGAGATTTAAGGGGGGGATAATGACATGATTATGTCAGGTTGTCAGTACGTAGTAGAATTTTACGCTGAATAAAGCCAAGATATTCTGGTTATTTCTCTTATTTATTACAGAATTTGCAGCCTACTACGCACCAAAGTTTTGCAACACCAAAGAAATAGTGGTATAACATAGGTACCTAACTATTCTATACCGCTAATCGTTCCTTTCCTATAGCTGCATCCCTTTTTGTTAATTGTGCATGCTGGATGGTGCGTACTAGTCTAAGAGTTAACTAATATGTTATACTTGTTGGCGTATGTTTCACCTTCGGCGGTTGTTTTAAATTTTAAATTTATTTTTTGTCCGTTATCTATCTCACTTATCAGTTATCAGATAATAAGTATTTTGGTTTTGATTTATTTGTAAATAATGAGCGAAACTAAACTGTGTGTGTAAAATGGGTGTCTTTAAGTGTTGGGTTCCTAGCTGTGAAACCAAAAGTAATATCAATTACTTAGTAAAGCAGTTTGTGCGAAATATTTCGAGCGAAAAATTTTATGAACATGGGCCACCATGCCACTAAATTGGCTTATTGCGCAGCCAACTTTGTTTACAGTGGCAGATATTTGCAGTGGATTTCCAAAATGCCCAAGTAAGTACCTAGTTTCCTGTCTTTAATAAACTGTTTTGGCCAAAGTTTTTATACGATCATCTAATAAATTGCGGGAGCAGAGTATTTAAAACATAGCAGAAAATAAGGATGTTTGTATTATTTATCGACTATCGATGTTTTAAAAAATACGTTTATAATTCATTGATACATCATACAACATCATCATCATACAACATCCACATGAGGCGAAATTTTTGATTGGTAATGTTATGACATATAATGTGCCACTTCATTTTGAAAACTAAGTACATACCAATTTTAGATGGGTCGTTTGTCAGCATTTGAAGATGGGCGCCATTTACATGTTGTAATTTTTATTCTTCCTGTTTATTTATGAGTTTAATATCAAATTTTGCTACGATGTTATCCAGACTTTTATAGTGAACGTTACAGGGAAGATTGAAACACATTCATTTTACTGAGAGTTTCGAATGGTGAAAAGCGGCTGTCATTTTGACTTCAATAACTTTCTCTATCAATTATCCGAGTCCTTATAGTTCACAAGACTTTGTCTTTGTGGTGTGAATTCCTGTGTAAATCTTCCACTAGAAATTGGCGACATCGCCATAATTTTGTAACAAATTATTTACTTTGACATTGGTGAAATTGGACTTGTAATAAGATGTGACCGCTAATAAATAAATATAATTATACTAATTTTAATATTTTATCATTTCAGGTGATGAACTGTACAATGTTTGTGAAATACCATATATCATACTTGGATAAAAGAACGCACAGATGATACACTGAGACAAGAGCTCCACCCGAACGAGGTTGTCGATGCAGCTAGTTTTACATACGTATGTGTTAACATACATATGAATATGATCATGTAATAAATTATATATGAGAAGGTAAATACTTAATAAACAAAGCATCAATTAATTCATAGTTTCATTTCACGTTTACCAGGAATAGGTATGGTATGTTTATCGATGGTTGTAGTACATCACTAGCAACAATGAGAAAGATAGCACCATATATTCGTCTCTTTCTATGAACACACTAGCGATGCCTTATTCCCTTACATAAACTAAAATTAGCATCCATGGCCGTGATTGGCCCGATTCCTATCTGTACTCTGTACATTAACTTACTAATCTGGGATACTAACGTATAATCATCACTTCAATTCACTTTTTAAAATATATGGCAATCGGCTGTTATAAGAGGCAACAGCCATTCCTGCCAAACTCAAGTCAAAGGAAAATTACAGAAATGGAGAGATTGACCCTAGATTGACCAGTAAAAATTACCAAGAGTGACTTTTATTCACTTTGGGTTACCTAAAAGGGACAAAACGACACAAAATTAAAAACAACACAAGCGGTGGGGAGGATTGTGTACCTTATAAAGTTATAAATTTATCTTATACTTCATCATAACATCCCATTAAACGTCCACTACAGGACAGGGAGCTCCCTCTAGAATTCTAGCTTTTGCTGGAAAAATGTAGAGGGGCAGTACCATAGTCACCTCGCTTGTTAGCGTTACGGCTGGCACCATGGACCGCGGTTGTAGGTGACCGCAGTAAGTAAGATGTTAGATACAAATGAGGATGCTGCTGTCCAGTTTATAACCCTTAGTCGCCTCTTACGACACCCACGGGTATGGAAGGGTTGGTACTATTCTTTGCCGGCACCACACGAAACATCTCTTATACTTATTATTAATATACTTATCTTATACTATATCTTATACTTATTAATATACTTTTATATAAGTTTTAAAATGGGAGTTAAACAAGTAATGATTTCATGTTTATCGGGCGTGGGATTTCAGGAGGCAGAATGTCATACAGAGAAATAGGGTTTAGTGGACAGTTGAAAATATGCGATCTGTTGTGCATCATCATTATCACCTTGAGCCCAAATATAATTGTAATATCATTGCTTGAGCCAGAATTGTTAATCCGCCAAAGGCCTCTGACATGACTCATGTTCGATTTGACAGTAGCTAGTACCGATGGCTTAACTTGCCTTCCAAAACATGGCATCAATTTTATGTAAAGGGCTCCCGCACACGACCGAGAATCGGTGGGCGATTATCGGCCAGAACAAGGAGGGAAGATGCAGGTGATAACACGTCAGAGCGGGATGTCGACAAAAAATCGGTCACCGATTCTCGGTCGTGTGCGGGAGCCCAAAATCAGGCGATTAATCCTACAATACAGGGTGTTAATTTAATTGCGTAGCTTAGGGGGTGTTTCCGTAATGATAAAGGAACACAAAAAAATACCAAAAAAATCCTAAATAAAAATAAAAAAAACTATTAAAACTAAACTAACGCAATGACCCGGAGCACCGCGCTATCAAACCACGCGAAAGAGTTTTAGTTATGTATGTGCCTAACTTATCCAGTGATACTTGCGCGCTAGCTCGGTGATAGCGCGGTGCTCCGTCCGAGTCATTGCCCTCCACGTTATCTATTTTCAATGGAGTTTTAGTTTTTTTTTACATACATAAATACATAACATCACGCCTCTTTCCCGTTGGGGTAGGCAGAGACCACAGTCCTCCACCTGCTACGATCTTGACATACTTCCCTTGCTTCCTGTACTTTCATCAATCCTTTCATACATGCTCGTCGGTTTAGGGTACTTTTAACCTTTTTTTTAAGTATTTTTTTAAGTAGGATTTTTTCAAATATTTTTTTTTGGGTTCCTTTATCGTTACTGTAACACCCCTTAAGCTATGGCACGCAATTAAATTAACACCCTGTATTCTTACCAAATTGAGCAAGTCTCTCGAAGTAACTTTTATTTGACAGTATTACCCAACTGAAATCGAACTCAGAACCTCCGGATCGAGAGCCGAACGGTAATATTACACAGCGTGAATGTTCATTCGTTCTGCTCTCGAAGCCCAGTGATTTGAATCATGAAAACAAGCAACTTTCCCGAAGAAATTTTTTTTCGACTAAATAGTAAAGTGGTCACGTGATCGACTCATTTCGTATGGGAATATTAAAAATTTTTTCCTTGTAATTTTTATTTCTTTGGGTTAGTTGCTTGTTTTCATGAGTAGAAATACGAATTATTATTATTAGGAGCCTGTTGTGTCCCACTGCAGGGCAAAGGCCTCTCTCCCAACGAACCACACTGCATATTCTTCGCTACTGGACTACCGAAGAGTAACATTGTTTAGAAAACTGCGTAGACAAAACTATGATACAAAGAAGTAAACAGACTTATTTCACTAACTAAAATGTACAAAGAACAAGCAACAAATAACAAGTTTTGTTCTCTCCACGTCAACACGGAATATAAACTAAATTTTCTTCGTGAACGAGCGTCGAGCGAGCCAAGTTCCCGAGAGCGCGGTATTCCGCGACGTTGTTTGCTGTAAGTCGGTCACATTTGTATGCACTAACACCTAGTATTTGCAAGCCATTATGTACGTTATTGTCTGTGCTACTCTTGATATCAACTGTACGTTTGGGAGTATTTCTCTTTATTTGTATTTGAACGTGTTTTTGATAAGTTTATTGTCAGTGTGTCTTCTCTTGACTACGATCTAAACCTGAGGACAGAGATAAGGTCGACGATGGAATGATGTTGAAGAAGCTTATTCACTTACGACTTGAAAAGATTCGGATTCTATGCACTCGGGAACAATAACGGGGCAGCGATTTCCACTCCATAGCGGCCATAATACCATCTTTTATAATTTCTTTCAACGCAATGCGCTCTGTGTCTGTGTGTCGGTGACATCCTGCACCGAGAGTCCTAACTCTCGATGACAGAAAGGAGATGCCGGAATAAACTCATGGAACTCTTGGGCACACTTTTCGAAGATTATCTGAAAAAGACCGAAAGGCAAATTTCGTTCAGACTGTGAAGCTAGGTTTTCATCAGTTTCTCATCACCAACAGGCCTTTTGGCCCTGCCTTGTATCGAGTGACGGGTCATGGAGATGTATCGAGGTGGTATTTTGCTGAGGCTTTTGTATTCTGCCTATTACGCCTTTTTCATTTTTTCAATTATTTTGACATTCAATATTGTAAATACTATTAATTAATTTGCTTTGTTTTGCCGTCTTTTGATATATTTTATTCTGTTTGAATAATTTGTATTTTATTTTCAATATTTTTAACGATCATATTATTATTCATTGACATTTGAACAATCTAGGTATGTAATTTTGAAATACAATTTGAATATCAAAATATGAAATAAAGAAATCTAAATCTATACCTAAAGATACGCCGCTTGTCGATAGAAACTTTTTCAACTCTATTACCACGACATAAGATCCAAAATTGTTTCTATCGATGTGCGGCCGTGTGTACATAATCTACGAGTTTACATTAGCCCTCTGCAATTTAAAAACAAAGGCAACTGAAATAAAAAAGATTTAAACGTCAGCACCCTCCTTAATTGGTCGGGGGTTCAATGTTCATAAATAGCTGTTAATTGCTCCCCATTCAGGCTCCCTGTAACAAGATGTAGGTCATGGTTTGCGCCTCGTCATCGCTGTTTTTGATGAGTACGAGATTAATGGACTCCATTTGCATAAATTAGGCCATAGTAAAAACAATACATACACCGGCATCTTAATCACTCCTATAATCGCCTGGGTTCAAAAGCGTTTTTATCTTTTTTTTATTAAAAATGGGCTTACTCTTGACCTCGATCTAGTCTTGAAGACAGAGATGAGGTCGATGATGGAACGAGCATACCCAGAAGAAGCCTATTCACTCGCGACTTGAAGAGATCTGGGTTATATGAAGTCGGGAACACAGACGCAGGCAGAGAATTCTACTCTTTAGCCATCTTTTATGTAACAAGCGAGCAAGCGAGCTTATGGGCCACCTGGTGGTAAGTGATCACTATGGCCACCCTTAGCGCCTACTGTCTTATTAGTAGCATAATTGAAACTAACAAGACAGCAAAGCGCTTTGCCCACTCTGAGAACTAAGATGGTGTGACCAGTAATTTTACTAGCTCCCTTGCCCTTCAGAAAGAAAATGGCAAGCGTTGGTATTTCTTCAAATGGACTTTGCACAAAAGCCCTACCACCTTAAAAATCTAGTGTATGACGACGAACAATTGCTTTTATTTGGTCAAGTATTCATGAGTCTCAGTAGTCCGGTTGATGTTGACAACCGAACTACTGAGAAAAGTCTCAGTAGTTCGGTCCCGGACAAAACAACCGAACTACTGAGACAAGACGCTTCTTTCGTTAGATAAAAGTCTGTCATCATCACATCAGCCTAAAACGTCCACTGATTTTTTATTTTATTTTCTTTATTAGGATCACCAACAGATAATACATATCAAACAAAAGTTTTATACACTAAAAAAAAGGATCTTATATATATGTACATCCAATTATAGGTAACCACAACTTACACATGAGACAATTACAATGATGCAAATATATACTAATACAATATTAATACAGATAACTAAGAAGAATTATGTGATATTCAATAACTAAAAACATTATCATGATCAAGAATAAAAAGGAACATTATAATAGGTAAGAGATAAAAATAGAAAATAGTAGTACACAATACAAAATCGGACTTTAATTAGCATAGTTTTGGTTATATTTTGGTTTAGTTCAGTTTTCGGTAACGTGAGATCTTACTTTATAATGATGATAAACATAGACCTTCTCAGGATTGACAGTCAGTCCACCTTGGCCTGCCCACGCTACGTAGGTTGGTTTGTGGTCGCCCGTCTAGAACCATTCTGCCTGATGGGCTATCCAAATCTGAAAACCTACACAAGAAAGAAATAATAATATGGTCCAGTCACGTAAAAAAGAGGGGTCCACCTCGGAATTCGAGCATTTCTGGTTGTCTCAAAAGTCTCATTAAATCTCGTGTCCGCGTCGTAAATTATTGAAGGTTAAAGGTCACAAAAACCAGTTTGTCGCTATTATCTCGGTTTCTATAGCTCCAATGACGTTGACATTCACATAAGAATTTTAGACCATAAAATTTACGACAAATTTTATCAAAAATTTGTTATACGAAATTATGTTCACTATTTCCAGGTTTTTCTTCAAAAGTTGTATTTATCATAGCTGATCTTTTAGTGCTAAGACGTGGCTAGATCCTAAAAGCGAATAAAATGTTCTAAAACGCCTACAAAAGTTGAATATTTCAACAATCTCGCGACGCGACTCGTTTCGTAGAGGTTTAAAATGTCAAAGGCCTTTGAGTATTCTCCTGTCTACGCTATCATTTTGTTAAAGTTGCATGAAGGGAAATAGATAATGCTTTTGAACTCGAGCGCGTTTTGCTCTAAGCTTTGTGTCTTAAATGGTGTTACATGAAAAGCTTGCAATATCTACATCCACACTTCTAACCTAATATTACAAAGAGGAAAGATTGGTATTTCTGTATGGATGTTTATAACGAATAAACTCTAAAACTAAAAGACTGATTTCAAAAATTCTTTCACCATTAGAATGCTACATTATTTTTGAGTTTTAAAAGCTGTATTTATTACTAGAAAAAATAGTAATCCCTACTAAAACTTCAATAATGTAACCCAAGGTGTAAAAAATAAGCCATAAAATGTCTTTATGCGTGTACAATAATAAAGATTATCAATATCTACAAAAAACTTCTCAATACCATATTATTATGTCCAACAGTTGTAATTATGCCACTTGTTTAGAACCAACTAACGAATGTTGCTAGTTTGCTACGGTAGAATTATACTGCGCATAACTCGACACGAACTTGGCCGGTTTTTCACATGCGCCTTAATAAGCGATGAGAAAGGGTTTCCTACTGCCCGCTCTTAGTCTAATACAAAACGTGGGTCCAGTTACGGATCCACTCTATGTTAAGATATTCCCTAGTTACCTACAAGTCCAACTTATGCAAATTGACTCTAATAAAGGTACCCAGACTAGATTCTCGTCTTCAAGGAAGCCCGCAGCGAATGCATACAATGACTGCTTGATAAGAAACAAATCTAAACTTGCTGCTGCCTTACACGCAGTGGACACCAAAAAAATGCTACCTCGCAGCAACATCGCAGCTACGAAAGGGACAGTCGGATACTTTTGTAAATAAACAGGACAGTTATACCTCCTAAAGTTTACTCTCACCGGGGAGTAAAGTTCAGTATTGTTTTAATTACTTGACTTTATTTTATTGGCCTAAGGAATAAGGTTGCTACTCGTACTTGTAAGTTTCGGGCTATAGAAACAAACTGTTTGTCTTACAGCTAAGACCAAAAGCTAGGATGTAAATGAGCTTATAAAAACCTCAGTATGACTGAGATGCCTGTTCTGGTTAAGATATTAACAATAATATTATAACTGATTCAGGTGGTCGAAATTGGAACCATTTTTAGGGTTCCGTAGTCAAAAAGAAACCCTTGTAGTTTCGTCATGTCCGTCCGTCTGTCAGTCTGTCCGCGGCCTAGCTCAGAGACCCTTATAACTAGAAACCTGTAAGTGAGGATATACATTTTATTCAAGCCGACAAAGTGGTAAAACAAAATAAAATATTTTTCACCTCCAAAGCTCGGAAACATTTGTTTTGTCGGTTAAATTCTGCGGCCAAAAGCGATTTTTGGCCCCTAGCGGGCAAAAGGTTTTTGAAATTCGAACGCGATGTACTTATTTTGTAGTATGCTGCAGTACTGGCCGCTTGTAAAACTGGCCACGCACTATCGTTTTCAAGATGAGAAAGAGGGATGCAGCTATAGGAAAGAAACAAATAGTATTAT
The DNA here is from genome assembly GCA_947532105.1 of Athrips mouffetella. NCBI lineage: Eukaryota > Metazoa > Arthropoda > Insecta > Lepidoptera > Gelechiidae > Athrips > Athrips mouffetella. The sequence continues at coordinate 26,965,546 of OX383965.1, forward strand.
GAATAGTGAATGCCTGGTGGGTAAAGTACTGGCAGATCATGAAAAGGAAATTTAAAATTCGATCGCCTTTTTTTCTGTTCTCTTGCCCCGATTAATGGACTCGCCCTTTGACTTCAAATCAACGCAATACAAAATAGATTTGCCTGCCACTGCCTATCTTCTGTCTCCACATTGAAATCCAATGAAAATGAACCTTGTTCTGCAAATTTATCAAGTAGTTTATAGGTAGAGACACGAACATAAGCACAACAGTCCTATAAATAATAATAATTTAAGTATAGTGATTTCCTTTTTAATGTCTAGTATTCTTAATCTATACATGGCCACTCGTCCGTAAAAACTCTTTGACCTTGAGCTGGTCTCTGGTTACGGAGGTCTGTAGCGAAGCGCTGGTTCAGGTTATACTGGTTATGTTTCCACTTGCTTGCTGCCGTCAGTACCATTATGTAGGTATTATGCCCTTACGTTAAAATGTATAAGTAATTATTTCTTATATTTGAATTGCTTTTCTTGCATTATGTTAACATTTCCTCGCTTTAATGAGGTGAAAATTTTTGTGTTTCGCTCGGCAACAAAGTTGCGTCTCGTGCCTTGAAACCTTCGCCACGCTCAGGATTCTTCTTTTGAACCACTCGCTTCGCTCGTGGTTCAATCCTAGAATCCTTCGCTTGCTCAGGTTTCAATACGAGGCACTCGCGCCAAATAAACCTTTTGCTGCCTTGCATAACAAATAACTATTTTTGGGTACTAAGTAAAGTGGGGGTGATTTATTTCATTCATGTCTACCCCGTTGTGTTGGCTATACCTACAGATAGGTCTTTGAAAACACATTTTTTATTAGAATCAAGTGTCTCCCCTCTGCCAGCTACACGATGATTATGAAACATCAAAGTAAACCTAGATTTACCTGTGGTTTAGTGGTTAAAGGGCTCGGCTCTCGATCCGGAGGTACTGGGTTCGATTCCCGGTGGTGACACTGTCAAACAAAAATCCTCATCGTCCTTGCAATCCACACGATATGATGAATAGGAAAACGCCTTCATTGCATTCACAAAGATAATAGGATTATATAATTTGTTATGACTTTACGAGTACATCACACATTCCTAACTTAGTAAGAAATATTTCTTGATTCCTACTTCTTTAACTCTTATTATTATGTGGAATAAATACAATTCCACCAAAGCTATGCTACGTATAGTCTGACCGCAACCGCTGTACCGCGCCTTAGGTATGCTCACGGCGTGACTGGGAGGCACTGACCTCTATATATACAAGTACTGGGAGGCCATCGCTCCCGGCGGCAACTAGATCGTGCTCTTTCCTTCCCACTCCTCCACCTCCCTGCGCATACCTAAAGCGCGGTACAGCAGTTGCGGTCAGACTATAGGTTAACCTGTGAGATAGAATGCCAACCAATAGGATTTCTCCACCTTTTTAGTAATAATAACACCTTAACACCTAAGGTGTTCTCCACCTTTTTAGTAGGTGGTCATAAGTGGTTCAATCCTATTGGTTTATGTTTTCCTAGCTCAAAGGTTAACTAACTAGCACAGATCTGTTGGAAACGCAACCTTATTGAATAATAATGAATGAAAAAGTGTGATGAGCGGCTGCGTGTGGGATGTGTGTGGTGTGAGTATGGTGTGGGGTGTGTGTGAGGTGTGTGTGGTGTGGGTATACTATACAAACATAACCACATACATACGTGAGTGGTGTGTTTGTGTAAGTGATTCCCGTCGTAATAATTAGTATTATACTTTGTCCAACTCTGACAAGAATCATGTCCGTTATTATCCCACAAAATAAAATTGCTCTTTTGGATGCAGAGACGCCTCGTATCATGAATAATTTATAAAAAAAAAATGCCTACCTGGTAGTCATTTTTACCTGTATGGGAATTTTTTACGGGTTTTTGCGGGTTTTGTCTGGAGTGCTGTTTTGCAGGCGCTCATACATTTTCCTTGAACGCAATCATACGTATGACATCGCATTCAGTAAACAATCAGACTCAATCACGCGCGCATTCACACGCGCTGGCACCCCCAAGTAATAGAGTATACAACGTGTTAACGGAATAAGCGAAACTGAGAAAACAGTTCGTTCATAATCGGGAGTAGAATCAATTTCACAGGTTTTTGATAGAAGTATTTTTTTGCTTCTACATATTTCTGTGGTGGCCCGCGGTTCATGAGCGGAAAGGAGGGGAGGGAAGTGGGCGTGGCGTGCGCGGACGCGAGGCGGAAAATCTACTAGAACAACGATGAAACGTTAAAATAACAATATTTAGAAAAATATGTTTTTTTCAAGATTTTTTTTACGGGAATGGATTTACTTTAATAAAAATCAGTTGGGTTTTATGAGGGTTTCGCTTACTCCATTAACACGTTGTTTAGTAAGCGTGTATTTCCAGCAGTAGTTAACCTGTGAACTAGAAAAATCGAACCACCACGATCGCTCTATTCTCCTGTCTTAGAGCTGCGCTTGAAAATGGGGTAATCCTATTGCACTTAGCACATTTCTGATTGAAAATAACTCTCAGTGTAAACGCACCCTTAGTCTAAACGCACCCATGTTTCTACGCGTAATATTACGAGCACTCGCAATAACATTGCTAATGTATCGTAAAACAGGGGAAGGCAGTAAAATATCCATGTAATTTTATTAACAGAACCGTATATTATATTGGTAAACATTAATGCCTGATGGTTATGTAGGTGGGTAAGGGTGAATTGCGGAAAGCCTCTTTGTAATTTGTCCTCCATTAGCGCTATAGCTGACACTTCCTTAAGACTCAGCTTTAAAACAAAAAAATAATATAAAAGGCATGTGAAAACTATAGAATAAAATTATCTTTTTTCGATTAAATTAAGAAAAGTATACGTTGTACAAAATAACTCTGGCTGTGACTGTTAAATCGCAGAACCCAAACAATGAATCGCGGGGGTGAGCGCGGCAGGTAGGGGGAAATGATTTTTTTTATGTGACAAGTGAGCAAACGAGCAGGTGGGCCACCTGATGGAAAGTGGTCACCATCGCCCATAGAGCCCGCTGTCTTATTAGTGGCATAACTTGACACTAATAAGACAGCTAAGCATGTTACCCACACCGAGAAAAAAGGTGGTGTGTCTCGTGTGCTGGTAATTTCGCAGGTTCCTTCTGTTCGCGCCTGCCTATACGGAGCAACCACAATACAATCTTTGGATTATTATAATAGCGCGGGCAATCCGGCTGCGCTCAGTTCTCCGATAGCTACCGCGCTTTGCGCACGTACCTTTTTGTATCGATCTTTCCATACGATCAATGTAAATTTAATAGTATCGCAAATAAGTATACCAAAAACCAAGTTTCGGTTTTTATTTTTTCTCCCTTTGTTCCTGCGGGAACAAATTTGGCGACCGTGACAGGACCTGCACGACTCAGAAGTCCAATTCTGCAGAGTTCTTTGTTCGGTCGGGCGAACATCACCGCCACGTCGTCATCGTGTCCACGCCGCCTTCTGTCTCTAGGTGACCCAGGAGGGTTACTTGGTGCCTTCTTTGTGCCGTGGATTGCCAGCGCGTGCAGCCCAGAATTCGTCCCACCGTACTTCTATGCTCGGTCGAACGAACATCACCGCCACGTCGTCATCGTGTCCACGCCGTCTTCTACCAAGGTGACCCAGGAGGGTTACTTGGTGCCTTTTGTGACGTGGATTGCCAGCGCGTGCAGCCCAGAGTTCGTCCCACCGTGTGAATCCAGTGCCACGTCGCGTCGAGCGAAAAGCTACCTACACGGCAACTACTTAGTACCTACTTGTTCGCCGATTGCGTCGAAGAATCGTCAAGTTTGCTGCGCTTCGATCTGCCTTGCCATCAAGTGAGCCCGTTCCTTTTCTCTCCCTATCTCTCCCCCCTCAATTTGTGAATACCGGGAAACAAGTTCCTTAGAAACCAAACCAGTGCGTAGTATTTTTTTTTTTTTGTGCTATTAGGTACTTCGTGGGCTCCTTTTACCCAGTGTGGGCATACCTTAATTTGCCCTCCTATCCTACTAGCACGCCTATAAATACGTAGGGTACACCGGTTCACGTCTTTTCCTTGAGTGAGGAAATCTTGCAGGTACGAGCGGCCGCACGTCAGTGTATACGTTTTGACCGTGAGCGGAATTCTGCGGTCGTTTGTAGCGTAGTGCTGGCTCCCCTGTTCCCATCTTGTTGCCACTTTCTTGCTGCCGCGCGTACCGCCCTGTTTGGTACCGGGGTAGAATACTGCTTACCCCTATCTTACCGTGGGTGTCGTAGAAGGCCACTAAGGGGTTCAAAGGGTGGGCAGAGCGTCCTTCCGCTCCTTAACATCGCAACATTAGCAGCAAATTTTCAAATTCAATAAGCAAGTTCTAATTTATTTTATTTCACTCGCACCGACCTACATAATCGTAAGACTCAATTTAAATTCGCATTTCACTATAAACATTTATGCTATTAATAACGCAAATGCTAATTATTAGATATTTTACCTATTTTTTCTGCATCATTACGTTAGCATATACAACCTGTAGGTATTCATTAAGTATAGTTATACCTAGTTAGGTACCTATCATCCATCGCTTGCGCTTCCAAGCACAGTGACCTTGCTATAGCAGTTTGCATACATTCGCGCTTGCAATATCTATTCCAGTGCTCGAGTGCTACGTCGTGCGCTCTTATCGCCGGACAGGGGCCGCTTCCAGCGGAGGCACGCGCTTTATTGTACATCGAGATAGCTGATTTTACCTGGCAGCGCGCACCGTACCTACTGCGCCGTGCATCGTGTTATCTGCGGATCGAGGAGCGTATGCGTTTCTTTACATAATTAACTAATTTTGTTTTGAAACTTAAGTTTTATTTTAAAACAATATGAGCGATTCTGAGCCAGATCCTGAAGCTCGGAAGTCTAAAATGAAACTTAAAGATTTAAATTCTAAACGCAGTTCTATTAAGGGCCGTCTCACAAAGTTTAAAAATTATTTAAATCCTTTAGAAGCTCTTGATAAGATTTCCTCGTATGAAGTTAGTAAACTTAAACTTAAATTGACAAATCTTCAAGAATTATTTCGAGAGTTTGATGACGTGCAAACAGATATAGAAATTATCAATTCAGCCAATCAAGCAGTTGAGTTGGAAGGCAGGGAGTCTATAGAACAGGATTTTTATCATTATATCGCCGTAGCCCAGCAATTGATTGCTGAGAATTCGCCCCAAAATGATGAGAACTCCAGTCACTCCTCGCGCAGGTCCAGTTCTCACTGTCATCATCATGACGACCTCGGGTTTAAATTACCTACTATTAAAATACCTAATTTTGATGGAACTTACTTTAAGTGGCTTGAGTTTCGCGACACGTTCTTTTCGTTGGTGCACAAAAACGAACGCATACAAAATGTTCATAAATTTTATTATTTAAATCAATACCTAGAGGGCGAAGCAGCAAGGGTTATTTCTAATTTAGAAGTAACTAGTGAAAATTACGCAGCGGCTTGGAAGCTTCTCACAGAGCGTTATGACAACAAGCGGCAGTTAATAAATAACCACTTGAAATCATTACTTTGCCTAGAAACAGTGCGGGAATCCGATAAGTCCCTGCGATTTATTATTGACCACGTCACAAAAAATTTACGTGCTCTCAGAACTTTAGGGTTGCCCACTGATAAATGGGATATGTTAGTTATTTATATTATTTCACAAAAATTAGACTCGAAGACCTACTTCAAATGGGAGGAAAGTTTAAATTCATTGGATGATTTACCTACCCTAGATGAATTTTTTAACTTCTTGCGAACCCGTGCTGACGTCCTCGAAACTGTCAATCGAAATAAACAAATGCCTAAAAATTCTGTACCTACTGATCAAACGGCGCGAAGGCAGCCGCCCCCAGTTAGGGTTCTGACCTCCTCTTCGGAACCTACCAAGGAGTCCGTGCCGCCGCCGCCGCCGCCGCCGCCGCCTTCTAAGTCTTCCCCTATTGCATGCTTATATTGTAAGGGCCAGCATCGGCTTTATGAGTGTTCTGAATTCAAGTCCAGGTCAGCGGAAGAGAAGCTATCCATTGTATCTGCATCCAAACTTTGTTGCAACTGTCTTAGGGTCGGTCATATCACGCGTCGCTGCAAGTTGCCAGCCCGGTGCAAAATGTGCAAACAGCGACACAATACGCTACTACACGAATCCTTCAACAAAAAGGAAGAGGAAGAAACTCCGAGGCAAGAAAGTTTTTCAATGGCAACTCAATCATCGTCGGAGGTTCTGCTTTGCACTGCTGTTGTTACGTTGTCGAATCCAGCTACTAATAGCACGATGACCGCGAGGGCGCTGTTGGACAGCGGGAGCCAGTCTTCCTTTATTACAGAACGTGTGATGCAAACGCTTCAGCTGACTCCTCAGCCTTCCAACACTAACGTAGTTGGCATAGGCGACTCTCCCTTGAAGGTCAAAACACTACGTTGTGCAGTAGGTATACAGTCGAAAACGTGCTCTTTTAATGCTATTCTCCCTTGCCTTGTGCTGCCAACTATCTCCGGAAAATTGCCTAAAGCCTCCTTTGACGTGGCCCATTTTAATTTGTCCGGCCTTTCATTGGCAGATCCCTGCTTCAATCAATCGACTTCCGTTGACATGCTTATTGGCGCTGACCTCTTTTGGGACATAATAGGGTCCCAGCAGCAATCATTAGGCGAGAATAGTCCGGTGCTACGAAGTTCTAAGCTAGGTTGGTTAGTGGCAGGTCCTTTGTTCCCAACAAATTCCGATGAAAGGCAAATACATTGCAATTTTGCGCGTAACGAAGAAATCGTCAATCTAAACAATGACTTGACTAAGTTTTGGCAGATGGAAAAGGTACCAGACATAGGGATCCTGACTGAGGAGGAGCGGCAGTGTGAGCAGCACTTCCTGGCTAATACTCATCGTGAAAGTGATGGTCGTTTTTGTGTCAAGCTTCCACTTCGTGATGATAGGGACTGTCTGGGTGACTCATTTCGTCTAGCTAAAAAGCGATTTCTTAATCTTGAGACCCGTTTCAAACGGCAACCTATACTCAAGAAACTTTATTTGGATTTTATGCAGGAGTATGCTGACCTTGGCCATCTATCAGAATATATCGAGGGTCCTTCTTCTGATGTAAGGTATCATCTACCCCATCATCCTGTCCTGAAAGAAGATAGTGAATCAACTAAATGTCGTATTGTTTTTGACGCCAGTGCATGTACTACCTCTGGATTTTCTGTAAACGACATTCAAATGACAGGGCCTACTATTCAGGACTCGCTCTTCAATATTCTGGTTAGATTTCGTCTGCATAAGTACGTCTTGTCAGGCGATATTGAGAAAATGTATCGTCAAATCCTGGTTGACAAGTTTGATCGTAACCTTCAGCTCCTTCTATGGCGCCAAGATGAGTCGTTGCCGCTACGCACACTTCAACTAAATACCGTTACGTACGGGTTTTCAAGTGCCAGTTTTCTCAGCACTCGTTGTCTTTGGCAGCTAGGTGAGGAGTCCCACGACCCTCATGTAAAAGAGATAATCCAGAAGGACTTCTATGTCGATGACTTGTTGACGGGAGCGCAGACTGAAGAAGAATTGCTTCATATTCGGCAAGCTGTAGCAGAGGCGCTTTCTAAGGGCGGTTTTCATCTTCGAAAATATCGTTCTAACATTACTTCTGTGCTCAAATCAGTTCATGACGATAGTCATAGCGACAAACTTATAATAAGTAATGCAACTAGCACTTTAGGCATTGGTTGGGTGCCTACGTCGGATGAACTTCATTTCCCTATTAATCCAATGACAAGCATTTCAATAACAAAGAGAAGTATTCTATCGTCCACATTCAAGGTTTTTGACCCACTCGGTTTGCTGTCAATTTATATGATTAAACCAAAAATGCTTATTCAAGAACTCTGGGCTAAGGCTAAAGTTGGCTGGGACGATCCTGTTCCAGATCACATTCAGACAGAGTGGCAGAAATTCAGCAGTGGGCTTGAACAAATCTCGCAGCTAAAAATACCAAGAAATGTATTACTTGACAACCCTGTTAGCATAGAAATGCATACCTTTTGTGATGCTTCCCAGAAGGCCTACGGAGCCTGCGTCTATCTCAGGTCTGCGAACGAGAAGGGCGACGTGAAGATAGGCCTACTTTGTTCTAAATCACGCGTAGCGCCGGTGGCGCCAACTACAATTCCTCGCTTGGAACTATGCGCTGGATTGCTAGGCGCGCAGCTCGCACATGCTGTGACGCAAGCTATTCGCGTACGTGTAGATCGGCACGTTTATTGGTCCGACTCCAAGGTAGTCTTATGCTGGTTGCACACCAACAAAAAGATAAAAACATTTGTAGCTAACAGAGTTGGTGCTATCCTTGAGCTTAGCAGTGCTTCTTCTTGGCGCTATGTACCGACATCTCACAACCCAGCTGATCTCGTTTCACGCGGCGTTGATCCGAACACTACATCGGAGACTAATGTTTGGTGGGAGGGCCCATCCTTTTTACAATCGGGGGAGTCAGCCTGGCCGCCTGTAATGCAGACTGATGACGCTATGGAGGTGCCAGAGGTCAAAGCTCATGTCGCTTTGGCGGGTGAGCCACCCTCCGATCTCTCTAGGATCTCCCGGTTGAATATCGCACAACGAGCTTATGCGCGCATTCTTAGATGGTTTCACAATAGTAAAAAGGTAAATAAAAACAATAAAATTGTTGGGCAGCTACACGTTTCAGAGCTTGATAGGGCTATGAAGGTGCTAATAAAAATTTCCCAGCAATTTTCCTTTCGTAGCGAATTGACATTACTGTCGCAAAAGAAGCCACTTAAAGTCAAATCTCATATCGCTTCCCTCAATCCATTTATTGATTCTGAAGGTTTGCTTCGTGTGGGTGGGCGTATAGGCACATCTAAATATGCGTATGACAAACGTCATCCTATACTTCTACATGCTAATAGCCATCTTACCGCTCTTCTTTTCCAGCGCGAACATGATCGTCTCATGCACGCCGGTCCGCAGCTCTTACTTACGTCTATAAGAGATCGCTATTGGCCTGTAGGAGGTCGGAATTTGGCACGACGCACTGCTCGTAGCTGCGTCATTTGCAACCGTTTTAGAGGGAAACCCATGACTAACATCATGGGTAACTTGCCACCGGAGCGCGTCATGCCAGATTTCCCCTTTATTAATGTAGGCGCTGACTTCGCTGGCCCGTTTTTTATCACAGATCGTAAGGGACGCGGCTGTAAGATAACTAAGTGTTACCTATGCATCTTTATTTGCTTCAATTATAAATGCATTCATTTAGAAGCTGTAAGTGAATTGTCTAAGGATGCCTTCTTACTAACACTTAGGCGTTTTATTGCACGCCGAGGGTTACCAAAAAAAATATTTTGCGATAATGGCACTAACTTTGTTGCCGCGGCTCGCGAAATCAGGGATTTCATCAATGCCAGGGACAATATAAGTTCCATTTTAGATTTCACGGCTCAGCAAGGCATAGAGTTCGTATTCACGCCAGCGTACGCACCTCAATTCGGTGGATACCACGAGGCCGGGGTAAAATCCGCAAAATTTCATTTGCATAGGGTTATGGGAAACGCGCACTTGACCTTTGAGGAACTATGTTCTTTGTTCTCACAAATTGAGGCGATCCTCAACAGCCGCCCCCTATGTCCCCTCAGTTCCTCGCCTAATGACCTACAGCCTCTCACCCCGGGTCACTTCTTAATTGGCAGGCCACTCACCGCTTTGCCAACTCCGAACCTGATGGATTCCAACCCGTGCCGTCTAGATCGCTATCAACGCCTCGAGCAGATTCGCCAGCATTTCTGGAAGCGCTGGTCAAATGAATACGTCGGGGAGCTTCAGCAACGCACCAAATGGCGTACGAGAAGCAAGGATCTGAAACTGGACGATCTGGTCCTATTGAAGGATGACAGCGCACCCCCTCTCTGCTGGCGTCTAGGTCGAGTCGCTAAATTGTTCCCGGGCGCTGACGGGGTTCCCCGCGTGGCAGACGTCTCCACTGCGCGCGGCATTGTGCGCCGCGCCCTCAACCGCATCTGCCCTCTACTGGCGGGGGACAACAAACAAACCTGAAACAAACTTGAAAGCTAGAGCTTTCAACGGCCCGGAGGATGTTCGCGCCTGCCTATACGGAGCAACCACAATACAATCTTTGGATTATTATAATAGCGCGGGCAATCCGGCTGCGCTCAGTTCTCCGATAGCTACCGCGCTTTGCGCACGTACCTTTTTGTATCGATCTTTCCATACGATCAATGTAAATTTAATAGTATCGCAAATAAGTATACCAAAAACCAAGTTTCGGTTTTTATTTTTTCTCTCTTTGTTCCTGCGGGAACACCTTCACCCTTCAAACTGAAACACAGCAGTGCAAACACTGCTATTTTACGGCAGAAATAGGCAAGGGGGTGGTACTTCCCCAGACGGACTTTGCACAAAAGCCCTACCACTTTCTTTGTTATTGTTCATTGGCTCTCCGCCTACCACCCACGCGCAGAAAATAACCTACACAGCCAAAATATATGATGTCATTTAAATTTAGTCCCTTTATAAACAACTAGCTGTTACCCGAGACTCCGTCCGCGTGGGGTTCTCAAAAACGTAGCTAATGACTTTTCTCATGGTTCAAACTATCTTCTTACCAAGTTTTATCAAAATCGGTTCATAGTTATAAAAGCGTAACGGACAGATAGATAGACAGGCCAATTTTCGCATCTAAAATATTATACTGAGTAGAATAGTAGAGATTTTTTGTAAATTAAACACCACTTGTTTACGTGTGGACTGTTAGTTTGCCTCCTCCTCATCCTCTTATGTGTAAAATTATAGTTGAATTCCACGCGGACGTAGTGTGATAAGGGTTTCTTTACCGACAGACAGAAAGACAGACAGACAAAGAATTAAAAAAAAAAAATTTTTTTTTAAAGCCCACACTCATTTTTTTACAAAAGTACAGGCACACGGTTTCTACTGTTTTATTATTGTATAGAAGATGAAATAGAAGAAGAAGATGTTAGGAAGCGGAAAATATCCCTCGTGCGCTTGCCACTATGCTTGATTGTTAACTGCTGAAATGATTATATTTGTTTGTATGTTTACAGATTTTTGTTCTGTAAATAATCTAATATTTAATGAAAACTTTTTATATACACTAGATGTTGCCCGTGCCGTGACTTGAAAAATTGCCTATGTCCTTACCCGCAGTTTAATCTATCTTAATCGATTAAGCAGATTAGCTATCAAAGTATAACAGATACACAAACAAATACACAATAAGTATAGCCACAGATTAAGGGAGAGTTCCGCTCGTTACGCTCGCAACGCTTTTTAGATTATCTATGAAACATCTGGCGGAAATTCCGCTGGTGTCATAGGTCAACTAACAACTTTACATGGACATGGCCGGGGTTCCATAGCAATCTGAAAGATCTCCTTGAGGTTCGTTTTTCGACATTTGAAGATGGCGGTCGTGTTTCTATTTCAATTTTTTGTTTTACCTGATTATTGAATATTAGGTCTTTACCTATGAAATTGCCGTTTTGTATGGCGAATTTTAGGTAAACTCAATTTTCAGTACTAACATTTTTGCATTTTTCTTAGGAATTATAAATCCAATCTTTTTTATTTTTTTAAGCATTATTGGAAAGACATTAAGCTAATAGAAGCTTAAATTTGATTTTCGAAAAATATTATATGTAAAAAAATATAACAAATCTAATGATGAAATCGGACGACAAGTAAGACGAACAATTTTCGAACCTTACATTTTATATATCAAACTAAAAATAAAAACTTTATTTTATGCGTAAATTAATAACCTTGAAGTCAACCTTCAAATATAAGGCAAATGAAAAAAAAAATGCATTAGAATTATAAGAATTGTGATCTCATTAATCTGTAAGAAAATTTCGGCAATTTCATAGGTAAAGACCTATTAGTTTAATGAATAATTTTGATTGGGTGTTATGCAGTAAACGACTTTCAATGTGAACATCTATTAGAAGATTGGAATACATGCATTTTTCGAGATTTTTGGATGGAGAGAAGCGGACTTCATCGTGACTTCAATAATTTTCCTTATCAACTTATCGGAGTCATCGTGGTGCACAGGCTTTCCTCGTCGTCGATCTTCGAGATGTGGATTCCTATGTAAATCAATCTTTCAAGACGTGTCGCTAAAATTTTGTAACAATTCCTTTTATTTTAACACTGGCGAAATACGTTTTGTAATGAAATGTGATGCCATTAAATAAATATACAATACAAGATCTCCTTTTTTAACTAGCTTCAGTTTTTTATCAGCTCTGTCGCAGCAAGATTCGCAAGGCGCAAATCTTTTTATCAACCTCCCAACCTCACATCGGTCCGTCTGAACATTTCCTTTGTAAAGCCGAATTTCCGTGTTCATATTCACAAGATCCCTTCGGCTGAATTAAATGTGTCGGGCGGAAAAAGCGATCTTCCTTTACAGAGAAAGCTGGTCAATAAATTACAAAGGTACAAGGATGTGAGCAGGAAATGTATATGTGAGGATAGGGCCAATTTTTTGTTAATCTTTGTCTGAATGGAGATGTTAGAATTCATTAATAAGAGAGTCCTTGGGGATCAAGCACTGGTAGCCCGGTAAAGAATAAAACCAACCCATCTCTTCCCGTCTTGACACGGTCGATCCAACGATACCTAGGAGATCTGTTGGAGCTTTCAATAGCCGACTGGCAACAAGCTGTACACAACAGAGAAGAATGTTAGTGTCGGAGGCCAAGATCCTCTTCGGGTCGCTGAGCCAGCATAAGTAAGTATGTATCTCTTCCCGTAGGTGTCGTTAGAGGCGACTAAGGGATTATGGACTAGAGAATGGGCAACGTCCTTCTGTGTGTGTAATATCATCTTTCACAGTTCGGTGAAAAACTACAGCGAATAAAAGAATTACCAACCTCATATACTAAACGCGTTTTTCGTATTATTATAGACCTTAGATGCTAGAAAAAGGTTGTTCAGTTTTATGGGCAGATTTACATCCTTCAGGGTTGTTATTTCCTTTTTGCCACACGTTGTACATGACTGGGTTTGTTCAAAAATTGGCAATATTTTTCGTTTATTCTTAGCCTGTCACATAAATATAGTTTGCTTTTATAGAATCACATTTTCCAAGCAAAATCGCTTAATATTTATTTGCTGCAGTGCTACAAAAATTCTCATGGAAAGTCATATTACAAGATTTTGCACTACCATGCAACGAAGTTATACTTATTGTTGTGTAGGTAGAAATGTCTGACAATGTTATTGCAATTTTTAGGGTTCCGTAGCCAAATGGCAAAAAACCGAACCCTTATGGATTCGTCATATATATTTGTTTCTTGTCTGATTTAAATGACTTCAAGGCATTTACTTATATACAGGGTGTTAATTTAATTGCGTGCCATAGCTTAGGGGGTGTTTCAGTAACGATAAAGGAACACAAAAAAAATATTTAAAAAATCCATTTTTTTTCATAATTTTTTGGTATTTTTTTATTATTATTTTTATTTACTTTTTTGATAATATTTTAGTGTGTGCATCTGCCCATGACACTGAACACCTTTTCCGAAGGAACATAGGTCGAAATAAGACAAAAAAATTCGCCCCCCCATACTAAAAATGTGCTGTCAGCTGATGCAGTTTGTATGGGAAGTCGAAAAATTTTTTTCGTATTTCGACCTATGTTCCTTGGGAAAAGTTGTTCAGTGTCTTGGGCAGACGCACATCCTAAAATATTATCAAGAAAATAAAATAAGAAAAAATTTTTAAAAAAATTTAAAAAAAAAGGAATTATTTTATAATTTTTTTGTGTTCCTTTATTGTTACTGAAACACCCCTTAAGCTATGGCACGCAATTAAATTAACACCCTGTATAAGTACTAGCCCATCGGCACGTTACAATGTCCCCAATTCGTTGGTCCGAAATTTGACGTTTAGGACCAACAAATGTCAGTCGTTGTCAGTCATATTGTCAACATTGGATGCAAATAAACTTACCAACAAAATGGAATGTTCTTAGTTCAAGAAACAATATACTCTTATTATTTGTTGTTTCTTTTTTTTTATTATTATTATTTAGTGTTCTGTTTTTTGATTCAGCTCGGCTTCTAAATATTCACCGGTAGTATGAGTGCTCACGGGCCTAGGCCAAGTGTGCACCATGATGATTGTTTGGTTGAAAAATAGTTTTATCAGCATCTAAAAACTTCCTGACAATTCTGCAGGTATTTAAAATGACAGCTTTCTGTAAGGTTATATAAATAAATTTTGTCAAGTTGAGCAATTTAACAGATTGGTGAAATTGTTGCGGTATGACACCTGTAGTGGATAGAACTATTGGGACGATGACTACTTTCTGAAGGTTCCACATACGTGTGATTTCTATTTTAAGGTCTGTGTATTTGTTAAATTTTTCTGCTATTGTAGTTTGTAAATTATGTGTATTGGGTACTGCTATGTCTATAATGTGGGCTGTTCTATTGATTTTATCTATAAGTGTGATATCCGGTCTGTTATAGTGTGTGGTTTTATCAGTTATTATAGCTCTATCAAAATACAATTTATGGGTGGTATTTTCAAGTATGGTTTCTGGTTTGTATTTGTAATAAGGTTGAAGTGGTTCTGAAATGAGTTTGTGGTCTATTGCAAGTTTCTGGTGGATGATGTAGGCTACCTGGTCGTGTCTGTACTTATAGTCTGTCTGCACTATTGACTTGCAAGCACCAGTAATGTGTTGGATTGTTTCAGGGGCACTGTTGCAACGGCGGCATTTGTCTACAGTATTTGGTGCTTTTATTATAAATTTTTGGTAGTTTCGGGTTTCTATCACTTGGTCTTGTATCCCTAACATGAATCCTTCCGTTTCTGGAAAGAGCTCTCTGCGACTAAGCCATTCGTTCGACGCTGTCTTGTCGACGTTGGGTAGGTTTAAGTCACGGAAGTGCCTTCCATGAAGAGTTTTACGGGACCATTCCTCAGTTTTTGTCTGTCTGTCAGTTTGTATTTCGTTTCTTTGAGTGTTGCTATCATGCAAGTTTAGTGGAGTGAGTTTACAATCGTTCTGAACTATGGCTTTATGTAATATCGATGTGTTTAATTTTCTGTGGAAATATGACCTAAGATTCGTGATCTGTTTACTATGCAGATTCATTATGTCTATGAGGCCCCTTCCTCCCTCACTCCTTGGTAGTGTTAGTCTCTGCACGCATGATCTTGGGTGATGTTTCCTGTTGCGTGTCATAGTGGTGTTAATGAGGCGTTGTAACCCATTGAGCTCTGACTTGTTCCAGGTGATTATTATTATTGTTATTTCTTATTATTGTTTTTGACTATAATCCAATTAATGAAACTGAAAGACCATGACTAAATCACATATAAACAGTAAAAAGTTTGTTTTGTTTTTTCCCGCCATATTATTTCCGTTCTGTGTATTTAGCACCGACCGAAGTACTACAAAACGTAGTTCACGCGATTTTTCACAGATGGCGCTATTTTTTCTTCTATGGGAAATTTTGAACCGCTTGTTCCCAAGACCCTATCTTGACGATATAAATCTATGCTTCAAGGGCAAAATTGCATAAAATTTTGAACTGTTTATGTTAAAGATATCATTATCTGAGATATCCTTGTAGTTTAGAAATTAACATGTCCCTTACATAATTTTTTTTCTGTTAAAATGTCCGAAATAAAAAAAAGTTAGAGTAACGTACATCTCATTATCAAATACGAGGTAAAATTGCAGTGAAGGACATCACTTCAATAGGTTTTTTAAATAAATAGCCCCAAAACTTTATCATAATCCTTTAAGAAAGTACCGGGAAAAGATCAACAAAATGTTAGTTATTCATCCTAAGTATGCTCCTTCAGAAACAACGAATAATCCAATCATCAAAGCATTTTTTAAGCGCTGTTTCTGGAATTGAGTTCAGTTCTCGCCGTGAATTCTCCTTTATGTCTTCTACCGATTGAAAATGGGTGCCAACGTGGTAATTTGAGTTTAAGAAAAAATAAAAAATGGGCTGGTGCCATATCTGGTGAATATGGTGGTTGCTCGATGGTATTTGTTGAGTGTTTGGTCAAAAATTCGTTCACAATGATGGCCTTGTGCGAAGGCGCATTATCGTGGTGGTAAATCCAAGAATTTTCTTTCCACAAATCTGGCAAAACGCTCAAATAATATTCTTTATTTACCGTTTGACCTTCCGGCAAGAATTTCGAGTGCACAACACCGCGAGAGTCAAAGAAAACAGTCAACATGACTTTGTTTTTTGATCGACTTTGGCGTGGTTTTTTCGGTTTCGGTTCTGTTGTTCGGAGGCTTGTTGACTAGTTTGCATGTCAAACTCGTAAACCCCCGTCTCGTCATCAGTAACAATGCGTTTCATTCATGAATGTTGGGTCGGAATTGACTCGTTCTAGCATGTACTCAGCGACTCTCATGCGATTGAGTTTTTGGAGAAAATTCAGGTCTTTTCGGACAAGCCGAACGGCAACATGTTTCATATCCAAGTGATTATTTGAAATGGTACGGATCGACTCGTGAGATCTCTCTCAAAGTTGGATGAAGATTTTCAGTCACTATTTCCTTTACTTTTGCGATATTAACTTCAGTTGCAGACGTTGATGGCCTGCCAGAGCGAGGCAAATCTTCCATCACATTTCGACCGCTTTTGAACACTTTGCAGCACTCATAAGCACGTGTTTTTGATATATTCGATTCACCGTAAGCCTTATGTAACATTTTCAGTGACTATGAACATGAAATTCCATTTGCGATGCAAAATTTAAGACAAACTCTTTGTTCGATGTTTTTGTCCATTATGAAATCGTTTAAAATTTTCGAAAATTGTATTAATTTGGGTTTCAATCTGAAATCAGAAGCAAAAAAAAATATTGACATACTTAATTTTTTGGGTTCCGTACCTCAAAATAAAAAAAAACGGAGCCCTTATAGGATTACTTTGTTGTCCGTCTGTCTGTCTGTCTGTATGTCTGCCTGTCTGTCTGTCTGTCTGCCTGTCTGTCTGTCGGTCAAGACCCTATTTATCACGAACGAGAAGAGGTGTCAGGTTGAAATTGATAACGAATATTAAGGTCCATGAACTACACAAGATTTGAAAATTTAATTTTTTAACAATGAAGCAATCAAAAGATATGGCTTTCTATGTCCTCATCTCTATACATTTATGCAAAAAAGCAAAACCTACGGGTACTTCCCGTTGACCTAAAATTATGAAATTTGGCAAGAAGCTAGGTCTCACAGTACAAATAAAGGGAAAAGTCTAAAATCATTAAATATTTAAATTTTCCTCACGACTTATAGTAACCAATTAAGGTGAGCTCCCATTTCAAGAACTTTTCTATAAAAGAGGGGTCAAGTTGGATATTCGCGGAGTTTTTAAAATCAAAGAGCAAAAGCTTTTAGTATATCATATGGTAGACAGGTACGGATCCCTTAGAGCGCGAGTCCGACTCGCACTTGGCCGATTTTTTCTATTTTCATCTCCAATAATAAAAAAGAAGTACTAAGGGAGGTATTGGTTTGTTTCATAAGAAAAACCCTATCCTTCCAACCATCTATCCAACCGTCCATCAAACTATCCCTGTCCCTGCCCCTCTCCCTCTCCCCCTCCTCCCCCTCCCTCTCCTCCTCATTTACACCCTATCGCACCCCAACTCCATATATATTCTTTATTGCACACAAATAAAATACAGTTTTTAAATGAAAATTGTTTACAAAGGCGAGCTCCATCCCCAGGGGATGATGGTATTTCACGTCCACCACGTTGGATTCCAAAATTAATGTATTTTTTGTAATCAGCGACCCAATAAACCATACAAACGATACCTACCCATATTGGCTTTTAGACTTTTTCACCCCATGTCCCTTTTTTAGGGGTTGAACTTGGGGTGGAATTTCAATAACAGTGATGAACGTTGCATAGAATTACAAACCTAATGCCTAAATAATAAATTATGTGGATTTTACTTTAAAAATAAAGGATTTTCAACATCATTCTCCTTTTCCCCCTTTAGGGTGCCAAATTTCAAAAACCCTGTGATATGTAAACATTAATTTTTAGTTATAAGCCTAAATACAAAATTTGAAGATCCTAACTTTAAAACTGACGGACTTTCATACAAATTTTCATCCCCTATTTTACCCCCTTTGGGGTAGAATTTTGTAAAACCCTTTCTTAGTGCACCGTCAGACCTCATTAGGACCAAATTTGGAATTTCTAAACCCAGCAGTTTCGGCTGTTCGTTGATATGTCAGTCAGTGAGTCAGTCACCTTCTTCATTAACATTAAATGCGTTTTCCCGTGGTAATGAAGTGTTTTCCCGCGGTAAAAAGTAGCCAATGTGTTATTCAAGGACCTGACCTATATGTGTAGCAAGTTTCATTAAAATCCATTTCGTAGTAGTAGTGAAAGAGTAACAAACATCCATCCATCCATCCATCCATACTTACAAACTTTCGCGTTTATAATGCTGTGACGGTTTGGCCGTCAGCGATTCCGAAATATTCAAGTTTAGGTTAATGTAACTAATATTCTCGTTGAACTTGGCTTTGACACGCTACCGCGTGTCTAAATAAACTTTTGATCAAACACATTTCCGATTAAATTGAAGTTAAAAATACCCAAATAACTCATTGTAAAGTCAAACTATGATTAGGCATTCTAATAAAAAGGAAAGATTCGTTTAGAACTTAAAATCAGCTGGATGGATTAGAATCGTAGTTTCGGATCGAAAAAGACATACTAAAACCCATTTCAGACTTAATTTAGTCATTTAGTTCTATGAATTTGAGCTTAATTAACACGTTTTCATATTCAGAAGAATGCGTAGGATTCGTTTTCAGGTGAAAAGATACTTCGTTTCAAAAACCCAGACTGGCTGGCGCCGGCCGACTGGGGAGGTAGCGTACTATTGCGCGCCAGCGCGCGGGTGGCGACATTCACTTTGCTAGTAAACCATCAATGTATGCCGAACCGAATTCGTTATTGCGTTATCAGCTAGGTTGAATTCGATATTGCGTCATCGGCGAGGGGACGTCGAGTGTATAAAAGCAAGAACGCTGCCCTGAGGCCCCACCTTTTTATTTGAATTTCATCGCGACAACGTCACTCTGCCCGAATGCGGAGCGATCTTTCTCTTTAAGCTTTTTAGGGTTCCGATACCAAAATGGTAAAAAAAAGGAACCCTTATGGTGCCGCTCTGTCTGTCTGTCTGTCCGTCTGTCTGTCACACCTCTATATCTCAGCAACCACTTACGCTATCGAGCTGAAATTTGGAATAGTTTTAGAATATAGTTGCCCAACTTAATTGCATATGAAAATTTTTTGAAAAAAGTATGATTATTAATGTAAAGGGGGCCAAAATAGGGGGGGCCAAATTTCAAATTGTCGCTACTAGGTCGAGTGGGGGTATCATATGAAAGGGCTTTACTTGTACATTTTAAAATATATTTTTGTATTTTTTTTAGTTTCTTAGTTTTCAAGTTATGATGAAAAATGTCAAAAAAATACCATTCCCCCCCCCTTATCTCCGAAGTTTGAGTAAGGGAAAATCTGAATTAATTACAGTTGACAGAGGTTTATGTAAACTTTACAGCAAAAATAAAACGATCTTTCTAAGTTGCACAGTTTTTCAGAAATCTGCAAAAAACCTTTACAAACAAATTTAGTTTTGCGGTCCTGAAAATGGACTTTATTGCTTCCAAAAATACTATAGGTATATCGGAACCCTCGGCGCGCGAGTCCGACTCGCACTTGACCGGTTTTTTTATTATATTGCGCGTTGCGTAAATTTAAATTCGTTCGATCTTTCGGTACGTTCGGTTTTCGTGATTTCGGCGGCTAAACACGTGTGCGTCCAGGTTGCCCGCAAGCACAGAATCTTACGGTTTCGGGCGTCCCACGATTCCTCGAGGAACGTTTCGGTCAGCGCGACTGTAGGAAAGGCCACCATGTCCAGTTGTGGGCAATCATCAACAAGGCGCGGGATGCTGGAGGCACGACGCATGGCCTGTCGTGCTGTACCAACATTCCGAGCGAAGACTTTGCCCAGCAGTGGGCACTCCTCCAGCCGGGCGCAGGCCTGTGCCTAAGCGAACGGTTCGGGACCGTTCGTTCTGCTCTGGCTGTCTGGAAGGGTCCTGGTCCAGCAGTGGACGTTCACCAGCCAGGTCACGTCAAGGTTTGATCGAAGAAAAACCGTGAGTAATTCAAAATCTTCCTTGTCGTGTTTTGATATTGTGATAATATTTTGTGCTGTTCATAAAATTTATGCGATGTGTTTAAAATGCTTATAAAAGCTGTAGAAATCGTCCTAAATCCAGTGACTTTATTAAAAGATTTATAGTACAAAAATCACGCTAGACTACCTACTTAAAATGTGATATTCCGGTATATTTTACGGAAACCTGTACTCCCAAATACGTTGTATGGGAGCAATTTGGACCTAATGTCTCTGTAATAAAGCTGAGAAGGTTCCTTTTGATGCGAGATAGACCGTACAAAATGCTTAAAGGTTCCAAGAAATTGTTCATAAATTCTGTGACCATGTTTAAAGACAATCAGCACAAAATCTAGCTTGCTTATCTAAAAGATAATAATTTTATGATGTAGTTTGCCTAAATAAACTATTTTCCTTGGCTGATATGCATAGTCGGGTGTTGAACGCTATATTTTAGTATAAAGGTAGCTTCATAATCTAGATTAAATGAAATCTAGTACTTTACTTGTTCAAATGAGATTTCGAAGAGTCCCTTTGTTGTATAGTGGACGTCTCTGATCTAATATTATAATATATCAGGGAAAAATATTCTTACCTACCTTCATTTACCTTTATAAATTCATCTAATTTTGAAAATTAATGAGATAGGAATGTATCTTGTTTTAGTACCTACCTACCTTGGCTAAAATTGCTGTGTGATGGAGTATGACATATTAAATCATACTTTTCTTAAATTTAAAAAGGATTTCCTAAAAGTGAAATTAATGCTTGATAATATTTGGTTCTGCAAGGTGAAGCAAAAGCAAGCCTGTGGTCCACTTTTGTAGTAGAAAAGGCAAAATGTCCACATTGAGCAGATCGAATTATCATTAAGCTTTCGAACTAAATGTATAGTCAGATGTGCGTATGGACGTACTGAAATAATGATATCTCAATAAAATGCAATTGAGCTGAGAGGACGGGAAAGATAAGTAACATTCCTTGATCCTAGCGAGATCCTAAAATAATGTTTCTCGGGTTCGAAACAAGAACTAAATCACTTATATTTAACTGATTCCTTCATTGTTCAGATTGGGCTAAGATTAATAATGCTGACCGTTGATTAGCAGTTAAGGCGACTCCTGACTTACTATCCCGACTTAAAATTAAATGTAAATTGTCTAAGTAGGTAGTCGATCATCCTAAGGCCCCGTCCATAGAGTTTGTTTTGCTGTATGAAAAATGATATCCTGTATATATGTATATATCCTTATATTCTGGATTGCAGGATGAGTCCGGAATTTGTCTCCTCCTTCCCTTTAGTTATGACTGTACAATTTACTAACCTACTTACAAACTGAATTTGACTTGGAAATAAAAGTTCCCTTACTATCATTATAAAATATTAATGTTATAAAGGTATGTATGTGAATAGAGTAAAAACTCAGGCATACCTGGGGCAGTCTCGGAGGGAGGTCGTCCGCAAGTGGTATGAGACCTACTGGAGGGTCCGGAGGAGGGGGGCCCTCCCCCTGAACAGGGCCACATAGACTAACAATATAATACTAGCCTCTTGACTTACTTTCCCTTTTTATTACGTAATTGTTTAATTTACCCTTTTCCACTTATCGTCTCATACACCTATTTAACTTAACCTTACAATCTTTGGTTAAATTATTGTTGTTATTAATTATTATTGTTGTGTGTGCTTTTCCTGTGTTATTTTTACTTTTGGTCATTGTTGCAATATCTTCAGACATAACGTTAGGTCTTAAGCCACTTGTTCGATCACAAGCCAAATTATTTATTATAACAGGGTTGAATAGTAGGGAACAATTTTTAGGTAATGCTATTTTCTTATTCTATACGTTTCATTTAAATTAATAAGTTAAATAAAAAAAAAAATCAGGTTAGGCCGTGTTTGTTTAGCAAGTAAGTCAAGTTAGTTATAGTAAGAGAGTAAGTTAGGTAGGATCAAGTTAGGTAGGTAGGATCGTTACAGTCTGGTGCCGTGAGTCATGATGTGAAGTCAGGGCTAGGGCGGGCCGTTACAATATTAGTAGGAAGGATTCCCGTGTGGTGCCGGCAAAGAATAGTACCATTCCATACATACCCGTGGATGTCGTAAGAGGCGACTAACTGTTATAAACTGGAGGATGGTCAGCAGCATCCTCCTGTGTATCATACCATCTTACTTTCTGCGGTCACCTACAAACGTGGTTCGTGGTGGCAGCCGTAACGCTTACAAGCGAGGTGACTATGGTACTTCCCCTCCAAATGTATCCAGCAAAAGCTAGAATTCTGAAGGGAGCTCCCTGACCTGTGGTGGACATTTCATAAGATGGTATGATGATGATTATAAAATAATAAAGCTGAAGGCATGCTCTTATTAAAAGGTATTTACAACAATAACACCAATAGTTTTATTTTTTTGCGGTACCTACCCAAATGAACACCTAATATATTTTTTAATCAGCCCTCTTATCATTTTAAGACTTCTCGTAACCACTTCAATCATAACTAAAGAAACAGGTGCTTTCTACAAGAATTCAGCAGCCAAATAATCCTGATCCCTCCATTGAGCAAATTTCAACTTCATTACACACACTTTAGAGCTCCTGTTGAAAAACGCTTCAGAGGTCCTGATGAAATGGACTCGTTTAATTTATCCCAAGGCTATGCGAAGTGAAAATTACTTCTAAAATTAGGTCAGTTAATTCTTACTGGTTACATCTTCCATTTGTGCTGGATGAGATTCAAGCTAATTAGCTTTATAGGAATATAATATGATAAAAACAGAGAAATTTCGCGAATTCAACGAATTTTTATCGACGGTTGTTTTAAGATACAGTTTCGTATAGTATTTACTTCTGTTAAATATTAGTTTTGGAGCGAACTTTAATATTTTTGACTCCTCGAACTGTATTCATGTAATGATGCTAAATGTCACCCAGAGTGCCATATTTTTGCGACTTGATATCATACCAATCATATCTCTTTATTTAGCTTATCTCAGAGTTTCATTGCAACATCGAGTTAGAGAATCAGATCCGTTGAAATACTAAATTAGGGTAATGGACATAACTCGGGCAGAAAAGACCTAATAACTACGAACAAGTTCTTCAGCGTCTGATAAGCAAGCCTCCAAGATATAGACTAACGATCTGGTGAAAGTTTGGGAAGCCGCTGGATGTGTCATCGTGACGATTTAAGGTGATTGTCATCCATCATACGGACATAATACATACATACATTACATCACGCCTTGTTCCCGTCTGGGTAGGCAGAGACCACAGTTCTCCACCTGCTACGATCTTGACATACTTCCCTTGCTTCCTGCACTTTCATTAATCCTTTCATACATGCTCGTCGGTTTAGGGTACTTTTAACCTGGCCTTTATTCAGAACGTCCTGAATTTGGTCCTGGTACGTTCGCCGAGGCCTTCCCATTCTAACGTTTCCATTCACTCTCGCCTTGTAGATCTCTTTCGTCAATCTTCCTTCATTCATCCTCCCTACATGACCAAACCATCTCAGCATCGCTTTCTCAATTTTGGTCACTACGTCTTCTTTTACTCGTACGCTACAACGTTCTCTTATCACACTATGTCTAATCCTGTCACTCAATTTCACACCGATCATACTCCTCAACGCTCTCATTTCTACTGCATTATTTCTACTTTCATGATTTTTCTGCCATACCCAGCTTTCACTGCCGTACATCAGTGTTGGTACCAAAACGCCTCTATGAACAGCCAGACGAGCCTTGTGAGACACCTTCTGACTCTTCATAAAAGCATGCAGAACACCAATCACCATTCATTCATTAATTCACGGACATAATGACATAATAAAATGTCAATCACCACTTTTATAAGGCCTGTCGGTTGGTGTTGCCTTTGGAACCAGCTTAGACTAGTAACACCAGAGAGTAACACCCAACTTCTGTCCAATCACAGATTAAATAATAGTAAAAGGTTCTTTTAACGGTGCAGTAATACGAGACACTCTCACCTCCAAAATATACCACCCATTCTTAGGGCACATCCCCATTAGGCTACCAGTGAGCGGCTGACTGTCCGCCGAATGACTCTGAGCGGCGTATCGGTCTCAATGTTTAGTTAGCGGCGAACTATAGCGTATTAGCCGCGAAGCGCTTTCTAACAATACTAACTCTTGGGAGGGAGGGTACGGTTAGTATACATAATCAACAGAAACAATTAGGAGGGGAAGTACACCACGCTTGTTAGCGGTGCGGCTGGCATGGACCGCGGTTGTTGGTGACCGCAGTGGAAGATGGTACGATACAAAGAAGGAAGCTGCTGCCCAACATCCCTTTCATAACCCCTTAGTCGCCTTTTAGGACACCCATGGGTACAGATAGCACGATTCTATGCCGGTACCATAAGGGCGCCCACTGACAAAGTACTAAAAATATTAAGTTTACCTCAAATTTATAGTTTATAGTGTAACCATGGTAGGAGCTCTCTCAGCGTTGGATTAGGTTAAAGCTGGGATTTCTGGATTATCTCAAGTCGACCTAGATTTAAGGCGGATTGGGAAGGATTTAAACATTTTCAGGCCAATGCAAAATTAGAACGACAAAACGTTCAAAAGTTACTTCCAGTAATTTTGAACCCTCACTTAGATGATTGGATAGACATCAAAATAAATTACATATATGGAATTTTCTTTTTCATTATTTATCGCATGGAAAAGACAAAAATGGACCACTTTGAAAGTCCTGGCATGCAATCAGTTGCAGTCTATCGATCATAAAAAAAAATTAATATCCAGTAAATTTGCTTGTAAATAAGGCAATATTCCATAGTAACTTAGAATGTATCTGTTTACACAAAGATATTAATAAAGGTAGGTTTGCATTTTTGCATAAATGTATGGAGATGATGACATAAAAAGTCATATCTTTTGATTGCGTCGTTGTAAAAAATTGAAATTTTCAGATCCTGTGTGGTTTATGGACCTTAATATTCATTATCAATTTCAACTTGATACCTCTTCTCGTTCGTGAGAAACCGGGTCGTGACAGACAGACAGACGGACAACAAAGTGATCCTATAAGGGTTCCGTTTTTCTTATTTTGAGGTACGGAACCCTAAAAATACCAGAACAAAGGACATAAGTTATTTCATAATTGCTCTCAAGAGGCGCAACGCGCTTTGTTGACTTATTAGTATTGTAGTGTAGTACTTGGTATAGTAGTATTGTAGTACTTATTGTAGTGACAAGTAGTAACCTAACCAAATATTAAAGGAGGTAGAACTTTTGTGCAAACTCCATCTCGGGAAGTACGAGTACCACCCCCTTGCTTTTTTCTGCTGTGTTTCGGTTTGAAGGGCAAGGGAGCCAGTGAAATTACCGGCACATGAGACGTACCATCTTAGTTCTCAAACTGAGCAACGCGCTTTGCTGTTTTATTAGTGTCAAAATACGCCATTAATAAGACAGTGGGCGCTATGGGCGGTGGTGACCACTAACCATCAGGTGGCCCAGCTGCTCGTTTGCTGACTTGTAACTTAAAAAACCGGCCAAGTGCGAGTCAGACTCACGCCTTTAGGGTTCCGTACCTATCTACCATATGATATACTAAAAGCTTTTGCTCTTTGATTTTAAAAACTTCGCGACCATCTAACTTGACCCCTCATTTATAGAAAAGTTTTTGAAACGGGAGCTCACCTAAATTGGTTACTATTAGTTGTGAGAAAAATTGATATATTTAATAATTTTAGACTTTTCCTTTTATTTGTACTGTGAAACCTAGCTTCTTGCTAAATTTCATAATTTTAGGTCAACGGGAAGTACCCTGTAGGTTTTGCTTTTTTGCATAAATGTATGGAGATTGAGACACAAAACACCATTATCTTTTGATTGCGTCGTTGTAAAAAAATAAAATTTTCAGATCTTGTGTGGTTTATAGACCTTAATATTCGTTATCAATTTCAACTTGATACCTCTACTGGTTCGTGAGAAAAAGGGCCTTGACAGACAGACAGACAGACGGACAACAAAGTGATCCTATAAGGGTTCCGTTTTTTTTATTTTGAGGTACGGAGCCCTAAAAATAACCTACATAGTAATTTGAAACTATTCCCACTTGGTGGTAATGACGACTGAGTCGAAGATTAGCATGCTTACCTAAATAATGCCCTTTACTCTAGACTTGAAAACATGCAAATTATTTAATGTTTAGCCTTATTTTTTAATCTAGCCGTTTTTTTTACCACACCCTGGACACTAAATACAACGAGCGCGAATATGAAATTTGAAATTTGCAAGGTCGCGTGGGCCCGCATATTCAGTACAAAAGACCCTTAGGAGCACCACGCAAATCACGCGTGCGGGTGCGCGCGGGGTTGCGGGGTGGATTGCAAGGGGGCGGAGAGTGTTAGTTCTGTATGATAGTACCAACGAAGTATCGTAGTTCGCTGGATAGCACTATTAAGTACTTTATTGTTTGACCAATATACGTACGTTTGTTCGTTCTCCAATGAGGCGTATTACTGCCACTTATAACGACCATTTCACAGACATAGATATCTTTTCATTATACTCATAGATTTATGAGTTTGCTGCTTAAACAGTTATCTAAATAATTCGAGATTATAAAAAAAATACTGTAACATTCTTATTTACATGATAGACAGCAGTTTGTAGTGCTTAAGGGGTTTAAGTCTTTCTCTTACATAGCCACTGCAGGGGTTCCGCAGGGTTCCCACTTGGGTCCGTTATTATTTAACATTTTCATAAATGATATTTGTAACTGTATAAAACACAGTAAAGTTTATCTTTTTGCGGACGACTTGAAATTGTAGGATCATTGACACTGCTGATGACAGCCATTTACTCCAAAAGGATTTAGGTAGCATTGTAAATTGGTGTTCTGATAATGGCATGGATTTAAACAGTAGTAAATGCAAACACATAAAATTTACACGTGCACACAATTTCCTTCGAACTTGTTACAATATATCTGGCAATACTTTAATAGAATGTGATATTATATTTCGTCGCTTCATTCTTCAGATATAGTTTGTTACAAGTAGTAGTCCTTAATTCGCCAGGCAGACGATGCACGCATTTAAGAGTAATTCATTTGATTGTCTTATTTAAAACGATTTCCGTCCGTGTTCACTTCACAACTATAGCTGACATTCGCTTCATTCCTTTTTCGTGCGGGGCAGTGAACGCACGCGTCCCATGCCGAAGCGCAATGTTCAATAAGAAGTAGATAGATTATACCTGAAGTTGTAATATTGAAGTTAAATTACAAATATTTAAAATTATTTTCGATAAAATAAGTTTTTGCTCCGTGTGTTAGTGTAATTGTACTGGATTCCAAACTTTTCAGTAAGTGTTGTTTTGATTATTAATTCTCTCTAAGAAAGAAAAATTTTCAAGATTACCCACATGTTCTATTCTTAAATTTGCTAAACAAATTGAAGTGTTTATTACGGCCTACGAGTATCTTGCGGCCCGATACCTCCAGTTACTTGTTTTGTATACAAAAACGTAACATGACAACGTAACAACCATGATTATGACCTATCGGTCGCACCCAGAACTTTTACGAAAATGATGGAAAATTTAATAAGATAGACGTAAACCATATAATGACATTTTGTTTATGATAATTCCGACAAATGTTAGAACATTGTCTAATCGAGAGATTTTGAAACCTTTTCAATATATTTTTTTTTTGTAGTTAATTACTACAAAATTTCATTACCACCTACACAGGCTTAAAAATTTTAGCCTTCGTTTACGTCATACAATTTTATCTTTTCTTACCTTCCGACAAACAAAGTAAAAATAAAGGAAAGTAACAAAATTAAACGTTACCGACGTATTAAGTATACGTGTGTATGACGTGTGTTAGATGTTTTTTCGTCTCATGGCGAAAGTTACGAGGGTAAGTAAAAAATGAAATATATTTTCTTTTTTTTTGTGTTTTAAACATTTATTACCAAGTGAATCATAGAACAACTTACGTCGGAATGGACTGCGAGTCAATTGCGACGGCAGTAACTTTGAGTTACCGCCTAATATTATTTACGATGTGTTACGTGAATGGATATGATGGAATGCGATTGTCTATCTATTATTATGTCGGGATTGACTGCGAGTCAATTGCGACGGCGTTAACTGCGCGTTAAGGCCAAATAATATTGACAATACGCGATATCTACATAGATATGAACTGTGGGTTACCAAGTACCTATTGCTTGTCGGGATTGACTGCGAGTCAATTGCGACGGTGTTAACTGCGAGTTAACGCCACATAGTATTGAAAATACGTGATGTATAATGTTGCCTATCTACTATTATGTCGGGATTGACTGCGAGTCAATTGCGACGGTGTTAACTGCGAGTTAACGCCAAACTATCTGTTAGTTGTTGGGATTGACTGCGAGTCAATAACGACGGCTTAACTGCGAGGTATGTCATACTATATCAACATAAATCATGCATAAAAATACAGGTTATCTATTTTCACGTCGGACTCGACTGTGAGTCAATCGTAACGGCGTTAACTACAAGTAAACGCCAAATAATTATTACAATATGCGATATTAAAATTGCTATTGACTGAGAGTCAACTTTTTATTGTTAAGGTCGGCATTGACTGAGAGTCAATTGCGACGGCGGTAACTGTGACTTAACGTCAAAATTTATCGTCAATGAAAACAATAATATCAAGTTCATCTATGTGTGTTGTCTGCGATACATTGTCTTTAGTTTTCACAACAAGCCTTTTTGTTTGTTAACCATAACCAGAATATTTTTATTGTAAAATACCCACCTACTAAAATTTTATTTTTGGGTGCCAGTAATAGTAAAGAGAACAAAACCGTCCACGAGGCAAAAGATCATGCCAGCCCTGGACCAACCGGCACCTAAGGTCTGGACACCTGAGGAGTCTTCGAGACACCTTAGGCGTCTACGTCTGATACGCCAAACTTGTTCTCTATCATATTCACAACACACTGTCGAACTTTTGTACGCCTAAGTATATTGAAAAAAGGCATGCCTATAGACAAGCACATACTTCTCAAATAACACCTAATACCGGTTTATTGTAAATTATTACAAACACCGATACTAAATTGCTAATTGAATTCCAGGCTTAGATAAAAATATCTCCGCTTGCATGTACAAGTATCTGTAAAAGACAAAACTTGTTTTTATAAAAAAGTTAAAGCAAATAAAACTATTGAGAGATAAAGATACATCTTTTCAAACGTCGGGAGCTCGTTTAACCCAGCAGAAGAAGCCTTGGTCGGGTCCTCATTACCCGTCAAATGGGGGGGGAGCGAGGTTACAGGCAGGCTCTGGCCTTATCCCCAAGCTCAAGCAGCATCGACTAAAAGTTACAATCCATCCAAAACTCATGCTCCAGCACAGAACCGTAACACAAGTACATGCTGGTATAATACAATGTTTTTTTTTTCAACATTTCCGGTGTCCGGATAATTCTACGAAGTAGAAAATCGCAATATTTCATAACCACAATGTTGTTATAATACATGCATAAGCATTAACCCTAAACACCACAGTATCCTAGTGTTACCTGGGAAAAACGAGGAAATAATATTCCGTGTAGTGCTAATGTAACGTGAAATCCACGTTTAAAATTTACCCTCAAGAAAAGCCAATATACAAAGTTTATATTGATTTTAACTGGAGAATAAGTTCCTATTTCCAGCGTTACAACCGTTACGAGTTACATTCCATCGGAATTTATATTGGGTACCTAATTTTAAAGCACCAAAACGCAATAGCTGTAACCGATTTATTCTAAATCCAAGAAATAAATGTACCTATTGCAACGTGTCATTCAACCGCCTCAAAAATTATGTTTTGAAAAACGGCTTCCTTGCTACGAAAAGCCCATCTCTTAATTTATGTTTTTAAGATGACCGAAAATTTCTACATTTAAATTTTCAACATAATATATGAAAGAAGTCACGCTATATAATTCTTTACGATTTTACAACCGTGCCTTATCAATATTATGATATTTTAGAAGATCTTATCTGATGGTATGGTAATGTTTCTACAAATTCCTGGCCATCACAAGATACTTGTCTTACAGAAAGAAATTAAATACAGACAACTCCCTAACTAGTACCTAGTGTGGAGCAGTAAATAAAACCAAAGGCTACGAAGAAGGCCGAAGAAGTAAAATATTTATTTTAAGGTTACAAAAAAAAAAAAACAAAAGAGTATGTAGGTACCATACCATATTGTACAAATAACTTGTCAAAATTGGCAATGGTACGATTGGCACAATATTTATTTATTTAAATTTTACGAAACACAAATTGCCGCAGGTGCCAGCTGAGTCAATGAAAGTCACTCCCGGGCTCTGTGTGCAAACTTTTAACACACAGCTTTAAAGTTTGCTGTACTCTTAGTTTTGCTCTTAGCGACAATCCTTAGCGATTTATGTTTTTTTTTTATGAAAACTAGATCCAGACGCTGTAGCTATGGATACTTTATCCTTTGACCTGGACATTTTACGCGGTTCCGGTTCCTTTTATATTTGGGAAAAATTACTGATGACGAAGGCACCAGTATTTTGTGTTTTCACAAGGCCTTCTCTGCCTTTTAGCCCATCTTAATTATTTATATCATACAAAATAAATGTCCTTCAACACTTGAAACTTTTTATAATCCATATCAGAGTATACTGTTCCTTTTTAACTAATCTTACAGGTCCTGCGGGTAGCATTCACGCGCCACTTGATCTTCTCGCTTGCACTGATGTTCTCTTGAGCTTCGCTGTCTGAGGCTCCTATTTAACAATATATGTCAAAATACGCTTTGGGTAACAGCTTGTCCCCAGAAAAAACGCAAACGTGTTTGATAGTCCTACAACCAACAACTACTGTTATTTTTAACAAAACAACGTGACGAGATGTTTGGTTCGTATGAAGAGCTGTACAACGGCTCTCTTGACAATCATCGTTTGCCGTAATCTTTGCTACTTACTTATTAGGTGATAGAATTGGAACCAATAATTGGTTTAAAACCTTCTTCTACTTACAATCACAAGCCTAATCGGCCTAGTACTCGTAATAGTTACTTGGGACACACAACTAATAAGTAAATAAGTGTGTATCTAAATAGTCCCTTAATTTAGAGTTAATGATATAAAATAAAATGAACAGATCAGCGATTTCACTAAATGCTCATGGGGCACAAACATTTTCAATAATAAAAAGTGAATACTTATATTATTTTGCAAATAATGGAGTTGAGATAGCCATAACGTATTTAATCAAACTTCCACTGCGGGCTAAGATTAGCCGATATTGTTCTAATATTATTTAACTGAATATATTATGCACTCGTGTTCTGTCCATATTTTTGTTCAAAAAATAAAATCAAGAACTGTCAATGTAGGAAAATTGTAAATATCAATTAACATCCACGTTAATCAGCTTAAGCAGCTGTGATTTATAAGCTGGTTGATTTACCAGAAACACTATCTGAGAGAAGACTTGTCGACACATGCATCTTCCCCGCTTTGCAAAATTGCAACTCTCTCAGCCTCGACTCGTGAAAACAGCTGGCTGGACCAGCACGTCTAGCACTTTTATTATATTAGACCAGTAGGTAGATGATTTTGTAATATCAGTTGTATCGAATGAGTAACTTATTATATAAGTTGATTTTTGTTGCATACTTGCTTTTGGTATAAATCAAAGGTTATTTATTATCTGCTTGGATCAGCAAATTACAGATTTTTTCAACGAATTACTATTTGTAATTCGTTGGCTTAGATAGTTAAACTAGAACATCTTGTATATACAGTTGTTTCACAGTAACCAAACAAAACTTTGTTCTCTAAACATCTACTTGTAAACAAACTATATCTGAAGAATGAAGCGACGAAATATAATAGATGATCAAACGAACTCCAGGAGTGAAGTTCGATCGTTATTATATGAGTCGCTTCATTCGAAGATATAATAATATAACAACCCTCCCTGCCAAAAAACCAAACACTGTGACACAAGTTGTGGTTTCCACCCAAATGCAAAGTTTTGTTTAAAGGTTCATAGGTACAGACTCTAAAAAATGAAGCGAATGTCAGCTATAGTGGTGAAGTGAACACGGACGGAAATCGTTTTAAATAAGACAATCAAATGAATTACTCTTAAATGCGTGCATCGTCTGCCTGGCGAATTAAGGACTACTACTTGTAAACAAACTATATCTTCGAATGAAGCGACTCATATAATAACGATCGAACTTCACTCCTGGAGTTCGTTTGATCATCTAATATTCGTGACCTTGAAGTAATATTCGATACTAAATTAACTTTCATTCCCCAGATAGATAACATTGTCAACAAGGCTTCAAGAATGCTTGGATTTATTCTCCGAAACGGAAAACTATTCAAGAAGCCATCTACCAAAATTTGTATGTTCAACGCGTACGTTAGAAGCATCTTGAAGTACTATAGTCCATTGTGGTCACCTCACTATTCTGTTCACCAATTGCGTATTGAGAGGATTCAAAAGAGATTCTTACGGCACCTTTCCTATTTCTGTGGGCTAATGAAAAGACTGCCATCCTATTCTGACACACTTGAGCATTTTGAAATTGAGATTGTTCGTAGACAAGTTGCTGGCATGATTTTTTTTGTATAACATATTGAATAACCGTGTAGATTCTCCTGATTTACTATCTGCTATATATTTCCGTATTTTTCGTCGTATTCCAGGACAACCGGTAGGATTACTATATCTTCCAAATTACAGAACCAACCTTAAATATAATTCCCCTTTGCCCAGAATGTCTAGAGATTACATCAAACTAGGTCAGACTATTGACATCTATAATTGCACTATGCCCGTCTTCCGTACAGAAGTATTTAACCTTCTTAGAAGTTAGCGTAAATTATGTTTAGTTTAGTTAACAATTTTAATTTATTTGTTATATTGTAAGTTTATTTTTACATATTCATTTAATTAAGTGATGTTGTACTGCCAATTGCAGGCTGTGGCACCTACAATTAATTGTTTGACAGTGCATTTACCTTTAATTTATATCAAAGTTTTTGTGGTTTGTACTAATGTTACTGTTACTGGTTGTCCTAAACAAATAAAATATAAACAATAAAATAAACATCTTGCTTCTTGTTAATTTTGAAATACGTACCTACCTATTGAGGATGAGATTTTGTAAGTTTTATTTTAAGTTGTTTGTAAATTGTATCTTCATTTTAAAATTCTTAGCATTAAATCATAAATGTACTTTGTTTTTGAACTACCAATAATCTGACAAAACTTGTAAATAGTGTAGTTGGCTATGTATTTATCTTACATTTAATAATATGTTATTCTTACTTATAGTTTTATACACAGTTGTTTACTGTTCCAAATAAATAAAATTAAAATAAAATAAAGACCTAGGGTTATTTACCAAGAGCACTGGTTTCTAAATAGAGCGACTGCCGTCTGACCTCTGCAACCCAGTGGGAAAATTAAACCCTAGCTAGATTAAGCTTTGCCGGGTTTGTAGCCAACCTGGCTTAGCGTCTACTATCATTGACTGTAACCTGGATCTGGCTTAACTTGCCTTTCGGAGTACGGATACGCTTTAGTTTTGTGCCAGCGGTCACCAATCCGGGTTCTGACCACGGCTAACGTTGCTTTACTTTCGTCATCGCAAAGTAAGAACTACTAAAATTAGTACTACCAATCGGCCACGAGCGCTACGATTTAATGTTAACTTATTAGTAAAAATTACAAAGTTAACTTACGAAGTCAAAATGTAAGTGAGAAAAGTTCATAAATTTTCTCAACTTATGGTAAAACTTGAAGTTCGCAAAAACCTTAACTTATGAATATTTTAGTCGCTTCCTTAAAACTTTCAAAATGGAGACTTTCCTCGCGTTAGCTTATCACGTTTAGAGTAACTAATCCTCATAAAATTTGTAATGTTTTTAAAGAAAATTTGTTAGTAATGTTCTGAAACTGGAAACTTAGTTGACTGAGAATTTTTAAGTAAGCTGCCGAAAAAAGAAATCTGAAAATGTTTTCAGTACTTCAGCTGCGTGTCAGTGCAGGTGTCCTGAATAGACTGTGCACCACATTGTGTTTGACTGTCCGCTTACTAAGTTTGACAGGAATGAGAAGGATTTTCTGTCACTTACAATGGACGCAGTTACATTATATTATTAAACCAGCAATATTTGTAATAAATATTTGTGATCGGTTTCTCAAAAAATGGCTATAACGATTTCGATGAAATTTGGGTTTTCGGGGGCAGAAAAATCGATCTAGATAGGTCTCATGTCTGTCTGGGAAAATTTATTTTTGTAAAAGAAAGTACGAAGGTCCTTCTGAGGGATGATACACTAATAGATTGTATAAAAATATAAAATAACATACTTCTTTCTAAAAAAAGTAGTTTTAGCTTAAGAAAAACCGGCCAAGTGCGAGTCGGACTCGCGTCCTAAGGGTTCCGTACCTATCTACCATATGATCTACTAAAAGCTATTGCTCTTTGATTTTAAAAACTCCGCGACCATCCAACTTGACCCCTCTTTTATAGAAAAGTTCTTGAAACGGGAGCTCACCTTAATTAGTTACTATTAGTTGTAAGAAAAATTTAAATATTTAATGATTTTAGACTATTTCCTTTATTTGTACTATGAGACCTAGCTTCTTGCCAAATTTCATAATTTTAGGTCAACGGGAAGTACTCTGTAGGTTTTGCTTTTTTGCATAAATGTATGGAGATGAGGACATAAAAAGCCATATCTTTTGATTACGTCGTTGTAATAAATTGAAATTATTAGATCTTGTGTAGTTTATAGACCTTAATATTCGTTATCAATTTCAACTTAATACCTCTTCTCGTTCGTGAGAAAAAGGGTCTTGACAGACAGACAGACAGACGGACAACAAAGTGATCCTATAAGGGTTCCGTTTTTTTATTTTGAGGTACGGAACCCTAAAAAATGAAGCTCCTGGAGGATTCAATGATCTGCATGATCAGCTGGTGATGCAGACTAAGATGATTTTTGTTGTAATATCCAGTAAGTAGCATTTACCTATTCATTTAAATAAATTCATTCAATCGCAAGGACAATCTAATTTCATACTCACACATTTTTTTACAACCTATTGGTGTTGTAGAATCACCCCTTAAAAGGATCATCGTACTTTTTTTACATCCTGTATGTATTTGTTAGTAAAAGCTTACCCCAGCTTTTTCTCTTCTCGAGCTAATGGCACGTCACGACGTTCACTCAACAGCACGTCAGTAGAAACACTTTTGGAGCTTATGGCATGGTAATAGAGTTGAAAAAGTTTCTACCGACGAGCGGTTGACCGTACAGCGTGGAGGACGCTCGGTTACAAAAATAAATCGCCTTAGAAGCGGAACGCTTATTAAAAATCAGTATCCACCGGGGACCCATGCTGGTAATATCACGTAAAGTGCTTCAATCTCCAGAGGTGACTTTCTAAGGGTGCTGTTACACTTACACTGTTCAAGACCAAAGTGACCAACCTTGATCAAAATCCTAAAGGTGTAAGGGACGGTGTACCAAAAACTGAACGGGCGTGCTCAGTCAACGAAAATGAAAAACTTTTCCAAAGAAACATTTTTGGAAAATAAAATAAAAACAACCTCTCCATTCATTCATTCATTTCTTGTTGGGGACGCCGCGATGCACGCAGACGGTTGATCGGATCGCGTTAGTGGAGCCATTTCACCCTTTATCCCAGAAAACGGACAGCCTGTCCATGCTTTGTTGGGAGTTCTAGCCCCGAGAAGGCCATGTATTTGTGATTCATAGCAGGTCAGCGATCGATTCAGTAGCCAATAGTCCAGAGTCCCCCTTCTGCTGGGTGAACCTCCGGATATAAAGGTACCTCAGCTACATCATACTTTCCATACCATTCAGACACTTTTACTGTTCCTCGGTGGTGTAGATTCCCCACTCCACATGGCACGCTGCCCGGGGCACTGGTTTTACTGCAGTATTACCCCGTGGAATCTTCCCGTAGCTTTATAAAATCTTACCATATCTCCTATTGATACTTCCCTGAGATCCTCCTCTGATAAGCTGTCTCTGCCTAGTGTCTTCCATGTCGGTAGCGAATACATCGGGCACTTGGCGATGCAGTGGAAGCAAGTTTCATCTT
The DNA here is from genome assembly GCA_947532105.1 of Athrips mouffetella. NCBI lineage: Eukaryota > Metazoa > Arthropoda > Insecta > Lepidoptera > Gelechiidae > Athrips > Athrips mouffetella. The sequence goes on from OX383965.1 coordinate 27,002,002, forward strand.
CTCCGCACTCCGGACAGGCTGGATCTTCCTTCCTCTTCATAAAAGCTAGGTGTTAATCTCTCCATACAAATTGCTCACTTTGATTGAACAGTTTGTATGGAGAAGTCAAAAATAGCCCAGGTACTTTGATATTAAAAACCGCTACTGATCAACCACTAATCAAGCATAAGTCCAGCAATATCGCAGATTTTTGTGTATTATTTTTGAGGAATCGAAAGGAATAGTAATTCTAATCGCTAACTTTAATTATTTTTATAAAAAAACACAGCAGAGCACGCACTGCCACTTAACAAACTTTAAATGTCCTACTTTTTGTTGAATAGATTTTAGATTGATCGATTTAAGGTCTCTTTTGATCAATTTATTTAGCTGATTGTATCTCTAACCAGTTAGGACCGTTGATCTTGCATCCTTTGTATATATGTTATATTTTAATTTGAATAATAGCTCGTCTATGTCACACCCCGGACAAATTAGCATGAATTTGAAATTTGAAATTGGAAGCGCGCATAGGTCCGCATATTCAGTACAACTGACCCTAAGAGCACTACGAGAATCGCGCTGGGGAGATGGCAAGGGGGGCGGATAGTGTCCGCTATGTACTTTCTTTCCTTCTTTATTCTTTATTGTACACGAAAATATTTACAAGACAAGTACAAGTGAAAACATATAACAAAGGCGAGCTTAACTCAAAACTGAGTTTTCTCCCAGCTAACCAAATAATAGAAAAAGCTAGTATACAATACCTACAGCAGCGGGCAAAAGTGCACAAGTGATTACTTAACCTAAAACGATATCCTATCATCATCATCATCATATCAGCCGAAAGACGTCCACTGCTGGACATAGGCCTCCCCAAAATATTTCCATGATATCCTATATCGTTATGTATATATGATAGTACTTACTATTACTTTATTCTATAGTAGCGTATCACTGTTACGCAAAGGCCTCCTCTCTATATTGTCAGTCGTCTCTGTCTAGAATTATAAATGGCCATACTCAAAGAAAACGTCATGCCGGTTTTCGCGTATCTTGCTGTCGGTGTTTTATCCTTCTGAATTAATTGTCACTAATCGTTGATCATATTTTCGCGTACGTGATCGACGTTGATCAATGTCTGCTTTGAAATCGATCAGGTGAGATTGTGCAAGTGTAAATACACCTTATCTATATTCTGAAGAAGTTTAATCGGAAAATCGCTTGTCCGTAATTATTTTTCTTTCTTGTGCCCGCTGCGGGGTCAAGAGGTAAGCCAGCGAGCTGCGATGTATACTTTTTGCGCATTTATTTGCAGACGGATGGTCTATAGAGGGTGTAATAAAAAGGGTGTACAAACTCTGAAGGTTGTGAATCTGCACATAAAACTGAACAACTTCCCTTAAAGAACATAGGTAGAAAGTTGAAAAAAAAAATTACCTCCCATAGAAATTGAAGCACGTGATAGCGCATTTTGTATGGGAGGTATTTATTTTTTTATTTCGATTTCTGTTCCTTGGGGAAAGTTGTTCAGTTTCATGGGTAGAATCACATCGTTCCGGGTTGATATACCCTTTCTGTTACACCTTGTAGAGAATGCATGAAAAAAGGGTGTTTATACTACTTGCTGGATAACATAGCAAAAATAAACAGACAGAATTTATGCCATGGCCACCCAAGCGTATTCGTCGAGGTTTTTATTAAAACTGCAAAAATGACAAACAGCGAACAAGGGTAAAGTAGAATATGATGGCTCCATGCTTCGCGCACGTGTAAACACAGCCTTTTAGGTATTATGACGTCACTCTTATTGCTTTTTATATAAGGTTCTTTGCTCCGAGCGCCTTGTTAAAAGGTACTCTAAGATATTGTAACAAAAGCTAACCTACCTATTAAAATAAGACTTATATGGAGTTGAATTATTATAAAGTGGTCAAGTTACGACACATTTTGTATGGGAAGTTAAAAAATTTTAATGCGTTGTTAGCAAAGTCGTAGAACAAAAGTTGTTGTTAGGCTTAGCGTATATTGCCACGCAGATGGCGCAGGGCAGGGCAGAGCAGAGCAGGGCAGATTTTTGTAATGTATGAACCTTCATAGAGCAGCGCAAGCTGGGATGCAGACATGTGTACGCAGACACATGTCTGCGCCTTGTTTCTGCCGGCAATTGTTTCTGCGTGCCACAGAATTAATACACTATTGCGTGTGAAAGCAGACTCACGCAACTAGAAACAACAAAAAGTTATGCCACAGATAAAATAAATTATGCTCGCGGAGCGCGAGATGTATTTTTGATACATCTGCGGTTAATTGCTCAAATGTGGATGAGAAGTACCATTGTCACCACGCTTGTTAGCGTTGCGGCTAGCACCAAGGACCGCGATTGCTGGTGACCGCAGAAAGTAAGGTGGTATGATACACAAAAGGACGCTGCTGCCTATCCTCTGGTTCATAATTCCATAATCGTCTCTTACGACACCGGTAGCGATGGGTTAGTACTTCAGCGCAGGCATTGCCAGTGGTACACCCGCGTGGTTCACCTGATCACTTTTGAAATAAAACTAATTAAAAACTATCGCCCGTGGTCCACCTATTGTCTATGGAAAAAATCTTTCAATTTTTTTTTGTTAATGATAGATCTCGTCCCGATCTTCATTTTAGTTTACAGCTGTCAAACTAAAAATCGCTATAACTCGAAAACTACTGACCCTAGACTACTCTTGTGCTGGGAAAAATAATAGATCTCATCGAGATCTACATTTCGGATGACAGCTGTCAAACTAAAAATCGATATAACTCGAAAACTACTGACCCTAGACTATTCGTGTGCTGAGACAAATGATAGGTCTCGATGAGATCCACATTTTATTTATTTATTTATTTTATTTATTAGGTACACAAACAGATTGCAGTACAAAAAAGAAAGAAATAAAAAGAGATAGAGAGTAGATTTATGTGGTTGATTAACCACATACTAGATTAGCTGAAGTCAATTTAGGAAGTACCTGTTCTGTAAGGAATCTACATTGAATAAATTATTCTGAGTCTGAATATTATATATTCTTTGCCGCGACCTTGACTAGCTCGTCGGCCTATCCAGCTTAGGCCTGCCCACGCAAATCATTTGTTTTTTTTTTGGAAAATTCAGTATTTTTTTTCTCCGGTTGGGTGGTTACTTGAATTTATTTGTAGCTCGTATTTTTAAGAAATGGCCACCTGCTCGCTTCACATTGGCGTATTTTTCTTTCTTATCCTTTTTAGCAGTTTTACTCAATGTCAGTCGGTTTCTTTATGATACTTTTGGTTTTTCTTCGGAATATATGAAAAGTTTTGTCTAAACTCCTTTTTCTTTGCAAAACAAAATGGTTTAACTTATTTTGAGACTGGCGTTTGTAATTTATCAGGGACTTTCTTTATGTAACTTGAAAAAAAAAAGCTAAATAAAAGCATACAACTTGCTTTCCTAGATTTTTGATCTTGAATCAGCTTATAAGAGAAAATCTGTATCTGTAATACAGGTACAAAAGTATAAATTGGATATTATAACAAAAACCATCTTGGTCTGCATCACCAGCTGATCATAGAGGTCATTTAACCCTCCAGGCGCCTCACTTCTTCTTGTAAAAAAAAAACAATATATACTTACTTTCTTAAAAAAAAAAAAACAATATATTAGTGATGTAGAATCACCCCTTAGAAGGATCAGCGTACTTTTTTTTACATCCTGTATCATCATCATATCAGCCGAAAGACGTCCACTGATGGACATAGGCCTCCCCTAAAGATCTTCATGAGCTGTAATAGGATCGTAACGAAATATAACATGCATTTTTAGTAGACCGTGAAACTGAACTACTTTTCCCAAAAAACATAGGTCGCTAAGAAAATTTAACAACGAACACTGAAAAAAAATTGCTGATTCAATCAAGATTTTGATAGTTTCAAACAAGCATATTGACTCCATTGCCAAACAAGAGAAAATTGATCTTGGTTGGCTCTCCGTTTTTTCAGTGCAGACTCTATGGGAAGCTGATTTTTCTTTTCGAATTTTGACCTTTGTTCTTTAGGGAAAGTTGTTTAGGTTCATGGTGTGAGTAACGTACTAAAATCATGTAAACTATTCCACTAGAACCCTCTATATAGGAATGGATCTTTCCTTGACTAAAATGTGCAAGTAAATATAAGGCGTTTTTCACTTGATTACACATTTTGCGTGTTCTCCTCACGCACCACAAAGCGCGGGCTCATTCTTCTGTTCAAAATGTTTTCACGTACAAAATCCAACAAACATTTTTGTATTACGCATTAACTGATAAAAAATTATATGAGTAGAACCAGCCCCCTCAGCACGAATGAATGAATGAATGAATAACCGTTTATTTCACGACGATATTTCGATATAATAGCGCGAGATAAATGAATCTACCGTATACAAAGTTAAAGAAAAAATATTGCCAATTTACTAATTTTAAGCATGGTCGTATCAATAAACTTCTAAGTGGCAGCAACTTTAAAGAACTTGTTTTTCTTCCTTCAGAATACCTCAGAGAAAACTCTCATTTGAGAGGAATTGATTAAACGACGAGCGCAGGACCGGTCGTCATGGAGATCTTTAGGGGAGGCCTATGTCCAGCAGTGGACGTCTTTCGGCTGATATGATCATGATGATGATTAAACGATCCTAAGTTTGTGAAAAATGTAGACTTGTGAGTTTTTCTAGTTCCGACGTATTACAAACATGTCTTCACTGTGATGCCGTTGACGTAAAAATCAGTCTTGTGGTATTTTCACCTCGATTGTGAAATGTTCTTTAGCATTTAACTGCCTTTAATCTTTTATCCATATAGAAAAACAAATTGAGTGACTGGCTGAGTCACTCAAATAGCTAAGATGTAGGCTGGTTTTAAATCTAATATTTAAAAAATATTTGGTAGTTACATGTTATTTAAATTCTACAGGTAAAACAAGCCACAAGTGTGATGTCATAAAAATAGTCTTTGTGTGCATAATAATATAAATAATATAATATAAATATTGGGGACATTTCATACAAGGTCAACTAATCCCAAACTAGGCAAAGTCTGTACTATGGGAAATAGAGACACAGAACAAACACTTGTGTTCATCACACAAATGTTTGCCCCGGGCGGGGATCGAAACCGCGGCCCACGGCGTGATAGGCAGACTCACTACCAACCACACCATTGGGCTTGTCAAAACTAATAATGAAAATAATATGGTGTGCATAAACAAATCTATAATGTCTGTACATTTACTATTTTTTGATAAAACTCAACTTTTTATATAGAAATAGAAAAAATATTGCTTGTCTGTACGCGCATCATAGCTCCGTTTTAAGGGTTTCGTACCTAAAAAGGAAAAAAAAAACCCGGTCAAGTGCGAGTCGGACTCGCGCGCCGAGGGTTCCGATATACCTATAGTATTTTTGGAAGCAATAAAGTCCAAGGACCGCAAAACTAAATTTGTTTGTAAAGGTATTTTGCAGATTTCTGAAAAACTGTGCAACTAAAAAGATCGTTTTATTTTTGCTGTAAAGTTTACATAAACTTCTGTCAACTGTAATTAATTCAAATTTTTCCTTACACAAACTTCGGACATAAGGGAGGGGGGGGGGAGGATGGTATTTTTTTTGACATTTTGCATCATAACTTGAAAAATAAGAAACTTAAAAAGATACAAAAATTTATTTTAAAATGTACAAGTAAAGCCCTTTCATATGATACCCCACTCGACCTAGTAGCGACAATTTGAAATTTGGCCCCCCGCCCCCCCTTATTTTGGCCCCCTTTACATTAATAATCATACTTTTTTCAAAATTCTTTCATGTGCAATTAAGTTGGGCAACTATATTCTAAAACTATTCCAAATTTCAGGTCGATAGCATGAGTGGTTGCTGAGATATAGAGGTGTGACAGACAGACGGACAGACAGAGCGGCACCATAAGGGTTCCTTTTTTACCATTTTGGTATCGGAACCCTAAAAACGGAACCCTTATAGGATCACTTCGTTGTCCGTCTATCTGTTTGTCTGTCAAGACCTTTTTTCTCGGTACAGGTATGAAGTTGCAATTAATATCTAATATTAAGGTGATTAAAGCCCTCAAATTAGAAGCTACGCGATCGTCAATGCAAATATCGACTTTATTGACACGTCAATAACGTTAATATAAGAGTGCTCTTCAACGTGGCTGTTACGACCAACGTCGAGACTCTCACCCATAAAAAAGGGGTTTTTATTTTATACCACATTATTAATTATTTTTTCAAATCTTTTACTTAAATTTCAGAAACCGTAAAATTTAGAATTTTTGGGTGGAAGGAGCATCAAAATCGTTTTAGACGTTTATGAGCCTTCGAAGCAATAGGATATTTTTTGCGTATAATAAGATGAGAGAGATCATGTATATTTTTTTGTAACGATTGGACCATCCGTTTGGGAGAAGTTTGCCTTCAAAGTTATTTTTGCTATTTGAGGGTTATAATCGTCTTAAGGTTCCCCCCCCCCCTCCGACCCATGAAGCTGCAAAAGTTTCAATGCTGCCAGTACTGTCCCCATCTCCATATATTAAAGAACCAAGCCAAAACCTACAGGGTAGTTCCCGTTGACCTAGAATGGCTAGAATATGAAAGGAAAATGCCCAAGTGACAACTTAGTATCATCGGTAAAAAACTTATTTTGGCAAGAAGCTAGGTCTCATCACAACCAAAGAGAAAAGTATAACATTATAAAATACTAGTGTCCCGCCCCGGCTTCGCTTGTGAATCGCAAAGTTTTTTATGCGAGGTTCTTGTAAACTCGGATCTTGCGTTCTACGCATTCATTCATCAATGGACGATTCATTTTGGACTTTATATGATACAGAATCAAGAAGCAACCTATTTATACCATCGTAAAGAAATTAGTTAAAAAACCGACCATGTGCGTGTCGGGCTAAGCGCAATGTAAGGTTTCGTAGTAACGTTGCTTTAGCGATTATTATTGTTAAGCAAGTTTCGACTTTTTCATATTTTTTCCGTCCTAACGATTAGCGCACCCCAGCGCCTGATTGCTATTTATATTTCAATTATTTTCAGTTTTTCGAGCCTACGTAGTTGTGATAGTTTTCCTTTTAATTTCGTTACATATGCTACTACTTTGAATTATTTACATTTCTAGTAATAATCGTTTAGCTGGCAGAGGATGCGGACATTGTGCTTCTGAGCTAAATACCGTCTTAGTTATAAACTCGCACTCACGGAGATGTGTATTGAAAACGCGCGAGTTCGACACACACTTGACAAGTTTTTATTATTTTTTGTATTTCTATAGCTGTGTTTTAAAAACTTACTAACTTTCATGGTTGTAAGCGTTCCTGTTTTTACGAGAAAGCTGAAACAAAAATCGAGCAAAAATCGCCTAACAACGCGTTTCAAGAAGGGGCTTCCATAAATTTTTTATTTTTAGTATTTCTTGTTCTAGAAGCAATAGAAATACATACAATCGCTGAAAATTTCAGCTGTCTACCAACTACGATTCAAGAGATACATCCCGCTGACAGACAGACAGACATCGGAGGCATATTAATTATAGGGTCCCGTTTTTCACACTTTCGGGACGAAACCCTAAAATAAAATACAAAAAACCGGTTAAGTGCGAGTTGGACTCGCGCGCCGAGGGTTCCGATTCTCTTTTTGTATTTTCGGAAGCAAAAAAGTCCATTTTTAGGACCGCAAAACTAAATTTGTTTGTAAAGGTTATTTGCAGATTTCTAAAAAACTGTGCAACTAAGAAAGATTGTTTAATTTATGCTGTAATGTTTACACAAACTTCTGTCAACTGTAATTAATTCTGATTTTTCCTTTCACAAACTTCGGAGATAAGGGGGGAGGGGGGGGTACTATTAAGGGGTGATACCCCACTCGACCTAGTAGCGACAATTTGAAATTTTGCCCCCCCTATTTTGGCCCCCTTTACATTAATAATCATATTATTTTCAAAATTGTTTCATATCCAATCAAGTTGGGCTATATTTTAAAAATATTCCAAATTTCATGTCGATAGCATGAGTGGTTGCTGAGATATAGAGGTGTGACAGACAGACAGTCAGACGGACAGACAGACGGACAGACAGACACACAAAGTCGCACCATAAGGGTTCCTTTTTTTGGTATCAGAACCCTAAAAACTACCCTATTTAACATGTGTCCCATCAGGGCATCAAGCAAGCCGTGAAGTGAAAGAAAATAAATGCCTATCATCGAATTTCTGGAAGGAATTAATCGAGATTGTGTTGTGATAGCTATTTCCTATGAAGCCAACGTAAGTGAGCTAGCACGCTAACTACGCAGCAAACTGGAATTGGATCCTCCAAGGCAAAGTTTGCAACTGGGCCAGATCAACTGAGCTTCGAACCCACGCGCTAACGTTCTAATAATTATTGGGAATGTAGTCATCTGTGGTTTCAGATGTGTTTACTAAGTTTTCCGATGCTGGAGAATAATAGTAGTTTAAGATACAAGGTCCGTAAGTATATCGTTTGGTCGTTTTGTAATCCCGAGAGTAGGTCTAAGTACGAGTACATTGCCAGGAGTTTTCAATGTTTTCAGGAGGTTTCAATAATTTTCTAAGAAAATGTTCTAACACACTCGTAATATTGTGGTTTACATTAAAATTCAATGCGAAGTGCATAATTTAACCAAAATGGCACGTATTTCTAAGTTGCTACTCACGTTCTTATAAGTGCATTTTTATCAAAGATTTTGGAAACTACCCCAGGGGCGCAGCGTTTTTCTTACGTCAATGATTTTTATCCATTTTGTTTGTGAGGTGACCATTGAACCAACGTCATTAGGAGATTGGTTATGTCCTACCGAAGCAAGGAGGTTTTTGTTCTGAGTGTCCTACAATGAATAATAACCTTTTTTTTTTTTAATGAGCAACAGCAAATATTTAAAAAAGTCTTACGTTTACACCATCCATTTTATTCGTTTATACAACGCTTACCAACACATTTTACAGCCATGAAATTTTAACCAGAATAAATTTGACGGAAAGAATAAAATTGTTATATGAACATGTTTTTTCTAACAGCTTTAGCCGATTGCTTTTGATATAGCTGCAAAATGTGCTGGTAAGCGTTGGAATGAACTAAAAAAATATAATCATATATTGATCAATTTACGAGTCAGTTGATAAACTGTCGAATTAGGAAAGTCGTAGATCCATAGTAGTCCAAATACCAACTAGCCGCTCTAGACTCGATCGATCGCAGAGCCAAGAAGCTGGTGCCAAGAAGCAACGGGTGATGAGATGCTAGTGAAAACCAAGTTTCACAGCCTAGCCCACCGGCGCAAAATTGCATGTCTGTCGGTCTTTTACAGACTGTACTTCGGAGAGTGCGCCCTAGAGCTCCATGAGCTTATTCCGCCATCCCCCTTCTACCATCGGTAATCTAGACGCAACGCAGGATATCACCCATATTTGGTTGATATTCCACACATACGCACAAAGCGCTTTGAAACATCCATTATAATGCGCACGGCTAAGGAGTGGAATTCTCTGCCTGCGTCTGTGTTCCCGAGCTCTTATAACCCAAATCTATTTAAGTCGCGAGTGAATAGGCTTCTTCTGGGCAAGCTCATTCCATCGTCGACCTCATCTCTGTCCTCAAGGCTAGATCGAGGTCAAGAGTAAGCCCATACATAGTATAAAAAAAGTAGTCTAGGCAACAAAGAAGACCCCCACATTTAATCCTCAGTCGATGAAACTTTGCTGGGGTATTATAATATATGAGACAAACCTTCTATAAAAGAATCCAAAAAAAAAAATCGGTAATTTTGATTTTTCCATACAAAAATTACAAAAAATGTATGACAATTTTTTTTTGTAATATTTTTTTTGGATATTTTGAATATGCATTTAATTCATGATACTTTATCATCCTGTCAAATAAAATCTGCCTGAGAGAATTATGTTGGGGTCAACTGCTTCGTTGCCTACACTATAGGTCCAATAGGTAAGGCAAACACAACCTAACCAATCCGAATGGGATCAGTTAGGTTGTGTTAGGTTCTCTTTTGACTAAACGCGAATTCGATACAGTTTTATTATTTTTGACAGTTTATCAACTGACTGGGAAATTTATCAACTTACGATTCTGTGAAATTATCCAGTGATATTATAAAGCTACGTTTATGTAAAAAAAAATTTCATTAACTTAAAAAACACCACCTCAATTTTCAAAATGAAACGACAAAGTATATTGATACAAGTATTAAATTTCAAAAAATTACTTTGGCCTTAATATTCTATGTCCTTTTTAATAAAGGTCCTCAAAAGATTGCTTTTCACTTTGGGCTACTAAAAAATAATTAAAACATAAAAAACCAGGTTATTACAATAAATCCCTACAAAGTTTCAGGAGAGGTTCTTTTGAAGTCAATTTGCCGCCACTCAATAAAGCTTACCAGAGGCTCTTAAAAAGTATTGTATCTGGCTACAATCTGTTGTTAGAAATAGAACTTTAGAACCTGAGTGATAAGAATCTGCCTATGAAAGTAAACTTTTCTGTGGAAATATACGTCGAAGTACGAAAAAATACTTCCCACACAAAACGTGCTGTCCGCTGAAACATTTTCTATGGGAAGTAAAGAATAAAAAGAAAACCCATTTTTATTGAATTATCAAAAACGCACAATAATCCAGGAAGCAAGATTCCAGATTCAAGCGAAAACGCTTGGTAGAATTTAGAGGGGAAGTACCATAGTCACTACGCTGGTTAGAGTTGCGTCTGGCACCATGGACCGCGGTTGTTGGTGACCGCAGTATGTAGGATGGTACGGTACCTGTGTACGGACTCTGTGAAGGTCGCTGCTGCCCATCCTAAAGTTCATAATCCTTTAGTCGCCTCTTACGACACCCGCGGGAAGAGATGGGGTGGTACTTTTCTTCGTCAGCACCACAAGGTCCAGTAAAGTTATTTATATTGTATTAACTGATTTTCTTCTGATGTTACTGAAATATTAGAGTAATTTTTTTTCTTTAAATTATTTATCGCAGTTGTTGGTGAACGCAGTAGTGTGTAAAATGGTACGGTACACAGGTGGATGTGACCGCAGTATGTAGGATGGTACGGTACCTATGTACGGACGCTGTGAAGGACGCTGCTCTGCTGCCCATCAAAGTTCATAACCCTTTATTCGCATATTACTACACCTACAGAAAGAGATTGGTTAGCACTTTTCTTCATCAGCACCACAAGGTCTAGTAAGGTTATTCATATTGTATTAATTGAAGTTACTGAAATATAATTTTAATTTTTTTTCTTTTAAATTTTTCATAAAAACACAAAGTCAAACTAAACCTCAGTGTAGAAGTCTTAATAGTTCGTTTATTAACGGCCACCTGGCCACATTTTAATATGTTACTCAAACACAAACCGCATGAACTGAAATCTTTCCCACAGAAAGAATAAATGGTACAGCAGCACTGCACTTACTTTCTCACGAAATACGAGAGTCATCATTCAACAGTGTCCCCACCGGGAGTCGAACCCAGTACCTCCGGATCAAGAGCCGAATGCTCTAACTACTAGATTATAAAGGCTGCGGATAGTAATGAGTAAATAAGTACCAACTGCAATTATAAGTTTGTAATTCCATACAAATAATATGAAAATACAAACTTACCTATACGAACTAGATTTATGTAAAAATGGTTTAACAAAATATGCAGTCAGGTAGAAAACCAATTTAGAATCCAAATTGTAGAACATTAAAATAAGCTCAACGAAACCGATTTTGAGTAAATCACATTTTTTAATTTTATTAGTAAAGGAACACCCCTTATATGAATTTATAGAGACCGATTCATACTGCCGCAAATACCTTAAATGGAGATGCTTGGTCATGCGAAGTTTCATCAAGATTTTATGAGCTGTTTTTGCGAAAATTACAATTTTTCATTTTCGTTGTACGACAGCTACCCTCAAAATGAGAGCCAGCAGAAAACCACCAAAACCCTTCGATAGATTTGCATAAAACTCTTAAACTCCAAATATGGTGTCAATCGGACCATTCGTTTAGCCGCTAGGCCAAAGCGTGACGGACAGACCGACCGACGGACAGACCGACCGACCGACCGACGGACGGACACTTTTGGAAGACTTGTTTTTTATGATGTATAAGTGATAAAGAACACATTTTTGAGAAAATTAGAAACACTTTTTTTTTCACGAATACAATACCTTTCTCGCTCCGCTCGAAAGTAAAAAATTGGTAATTTATACTATATATACTGCATTATAGAGCAAGTAAAGGTGGGAATGCCAAAAAAAGTTGCGTTTAAATAACTTACCAAAATTTTACCACAGATGCAAAAACAACCTGGTATTTTAGTATTATAGCTGTCTCCCTTTCTCTGCGAACTCAGATGGTATTTTAATGTTTTATACGAATATCAAGGATAATAAGTAAATAGATGTGTCAATAGTCGTAATAACACAATTAGCATCACGACGTGCTGATACGAGTATATACGTGGGACACTCAGAAATATTTGCGACACTAAAAAAAATTGTTCTACAGGTACATATATTTTTATTAAATCTTTTCAAAGTACTCTCCACCAGCCTCTATACAAAGATTCATGCGTCTGAACCAGTTTTCAAAACACTTTTTCCAGTCCGCCGTAGACACCTCGTTTACAGCCTGCTCGAACGCAGCCAGCGCATCTTCCGGCGACGAAAATTGTATCCCCTTGAGCTGATTTTTTATTTTTGGAAATAAAAAGAAGTCACACGGTGCTAGATCAGGGCTGTAAGGAGGGTGACCCAGGAGTTTGACTGGTGTGCTGTCCAGGAAGTCCCTCGTTTTGAGCGCGGTGTGTGCAGGCGCATTGTCGTGGTGGAGCAGTAGTCCGCGGAGCCCTGTGTTTGGTCGCTTGTTGCTCACAACAGAAAAAACTTCTGGTAAACATTTGGTAGTATACCATTCGGCGTTGATGCTTCTTTGATCTCGTAAGGGAATTGAGGCCAAGTGGCCAGTCAAATTAAAAAAGCTGGCGATCAAAATCTTCCCCCCGCTTCGAGATCGCTTCACTTTGGTAGGCGTTGGTTCATTTTGAAACACCCAAACTGTCGACTGGCGCTTGGTTTCTGGATCGTATTGATAAATCCAGGACTCATCACCTGTTACGATGTCGTAAACACGCCGAGACGAGCCTGCTTTAAATTTGTTCAGCATATCACGGCACCATTCCACCCGGGCCTGCTTCTGAGCGTCGGTGAGGTAGTGCGGCACCCAGCGCGATACTATCCTCCTCACGCGAAGATGCCCGTGTAGAATCTCGTGAACGCTTCCCGATCCAATCTTTAATATGTGCTGAATCTCCTGATATGTAATTCGCCTATTATCTTGGATTAAATTTTTCACTGCTAGCACGTTTTCTTCCGTAATAGCCGTCAAAGGGCGACCGCTTCTTTCTTCATCCCCCAAGGTTGGTCGACCGCGCCTAAATTCGTTATACCAACGATACACGGTTGCCTTGGAGGGGCCTTCATCCATAAATGCCATTTGAAGTCTATCGAACGATTCATCCGGTTTCAGGCGACACTTGAAATCGTAAAAAATCATAGCTCTAAAATGTTCCCGGCGCAGATCCATTTTTCAGTAAGACACGATACTTTGAATTGGCTCGCAAAAAATGTGGAGGGAAATTTTGAAAATGGAACACACATATTTTTACTTACAAGTAATCATATTTTCGAAAAAGATTCTGACCGGCCAGTCTCCCATATATAAAAACTATTTTTCGCAATACTTTCTGAGTGGCCTGGTATAAATATCTCCTCATAAATATTGATGTCAGAATTGAGTGACCATTGTAAAGAAGTGGTAATAGTTAGCATAGCAGGTCTTAAGAAAGTGAAAAATCGAAACTAGTGTTGAATATTGGGTCAACAAAATGAAGTCCACAATGTAAGTAAAAAAAAAATATGTAAGCTTGCTCTTGACTTTGATCTATCTTTGAGGACCGAGATGACGATGAAGAGCTTGTCCAGATTAAGCGTATTCACTCGTGAATTCAATAGATCTTAACTGGCCTCATCCTATTCGGGAGAGTAAACTCACTGCACGCTATCATTCTATAATAAATTATAATAATTAGCAATAATGAAAAAAAACACAAGAACATTAAACAAGGAATCCTGCACTAAGCTAGGGGGTTGTATCGTAGGAGCCGCAATAAAGTATACAGTAAACAACATATTAATTATCTGGTTAAAATAATTTTAAGTTAATTAGGTAAAAAATATAATTAAAACATGCAAAAAGTGAACGAAATAAAACTATTGAGATAACGAGGGGGCGAGTAAAGATGAGGTTAGGAGGGGATGATAAGGATAGGATGGAGGGTTATGAATAAGAAGGAGGGTAACACTTAGAGCGTGTCCATGTGTGGTGTGTGAATATGTTGGTGAGAAAGATTTTTTAATACCCGATCAGAGGTAATACCCGATGGGTGCAGTAAACCATTGCAATAAAGTAGAAACTAACGTTACTAGGCTTATAGAAGTTAAGGAAGTGGGGCTATGGATTTCACCTACACGGGCGGTTCACCTGGTGCGGGTCGGTGCCCGGAGCGGGCTTCCTCGTTATTACGCCATTAGACACTTCCACTCCCGAGCCTGTAGCTCTTACGACCACACTCTAGCCGGCCGATGAAGGCAAGCTAGAGGCGGGTGCCTTATATAACCCAGGAGTACTCAAGTCCGTGGTGTCGCCACTTACCAACAGCTCGCCAGAAGCCACCCTCATAATATCAGCCAGTGTGTTGCCAGTAATGACATATGGCACCGAGGCGTGGCAGCTCACGATGGGCCTTATCAGGAAGCTCAAAGTCACCCAAAGAGCTATGGAAAGGGCTATGCTTGGAGTCTCTCTGCGCGATCGAATCAGAAATGAGGAGATCCGCAGAAGAACTAAAGTGACTGACTTAGCCCTGAGAATCGCTAAACTAAAGTGGCAGTGGGCAGGGCACATCGCAAGAAGAACCGATGGCCGATGGGGCGTAAGGGTTCTAGAGTGGCGACCACGTACCGGAAAACGAAGCGTTGGCAGGCCCCCACAAGGTGGACCGACGATCTGGTCAAGGTCGCGGGAAGCCGCTGGATGCGAGCAGCGCAGGACCGGTCGTCATGGAGATCTTTAGGGGAAGGCACCCTGCGGGTACATTATTGTTAAATTTCATAAACTAGCAGCACATAGTGCTGATGTGTGTATGTACGTGGGACACTCAGAAATATTTGCGACACTAAAAAAAATTGTTCTACAGGTACATATATTTTTATTAAATCTTTTCAAAGTACTCTCCACCAGCCTCTATACAAAGATTCATGCGTCTGAACCAGTTTTCAAAACACTTTTTCCAGTCCGCCGTAGACACCTCGTTTACAGCCTGCTCGAACGCAGCCAGCGCATCTTCCGGCGACGAAAATTGTATCCCCTTGAGCTGATTTTTTATTTTTGGAAATAAAAAGAAGTCACACGGTGCTAGATCAGGGCTGTAAGGAGGGTGACCCAGGAGTTTGACTGGTGTGCTGTCCAGGAAGTCCCTCGTTTTGAGCGCGGTGTGTGCAGGCGCATTGTCGTGGTGGAGCAGTAGTCCGCGGAGCCCTGTGTTTGGTCGCTTGTTGCTCACAACAGAAAAAACTTCTGGTAAACATTTGGTAGTATACCATTCGGCGTTGATGCTTCTTTGATCTCGTAAGGGAATTGAGGCCAAGTGGCCAGTCAAATTAAAAAAGCTGGCGATCAAAATCTTCCCCCCGCTTCGAGATCGCTTCACTTTGGTAGGCGTTGGTTCATTTTGAAACACCCAAACTGTCGACTGGCGCTTGGTTTCTGGATCGTATTGATAAATCCAGGACTCATCACCTGTTACGATGTCGTAAACACGCCGAGACGAGCCTGCTTTAAATTTGTTCAGCATATCACGGCACCATTCCACCCGGGCCTGCTTCTGAGCGTCGGTGAGGTAGTGCGGCACCCAGCGCGATACTATCCTCCTCACGCGAAGATGCCCGTGTAGAATCTCGTGAACGCTTCCCGATCCAATCTTTAATATGTGCTGAATCTCCTGATATGTAATTCGCCTATTATCTTGGATTAAATTTTTCACTGCTAGCACGTTTTCTTCCGTAATAGCCGTCAAAGGGCGACCGCTTCTTTCTTCATCCCCCAAGGTTGGTCGACCGCGCCTAAATTCGTTATACCAACGATACACGGTTGCCTTGGAGGGGCTTTCATCCATAAATGCCATTTGAAGTCTATCGAACGATTCATCCGGTTTCAGGCGACACTTGAAATCGTAAAAAATCATAGCTCTAAAATGTTCCCGGCGCAGATCCATTTTTCAGTAAGACACGATACTTTGAATTGGCTCGCAAAAAATGTGGAGGGAAATTTTGAAAATGGAACACACATATTTTTACTTACAAGTAATCATATTTTCGAAAAAGATTCTGACCGGCCAGTCTCCCATATATAAAAACTATTTTTCGCAATACTTTCTGAGTGGCCTGGTATATCACTGCACTTGAGTCAAATATTCATCCAGTCTGTTTTTAAATGCATTAACTGAGGGGGGCACTGATCACAGTCTGTCTAGCGACAAAAATCGAGCGAGTGAAGGAATAACAAACATTTAATACGAGATTATAAATTCTGTATGCCGTTTCCATTCCCTTTAGATCTTTGTTGGACTAGACAAGTGGTAATCGACGTTCTGTGTTCTTCACGCATAAATATTGTATGAGCCTGGATGTGGCCTGCTGAAGTATATTTCTAAGATGCTGTATTTTAAGTGCTAAGAACAAAGCGAGAGTGATTCTGAAATACTTCCTCTTGGGAAAAAAAAATGGGGCGTTCTAATAATTTAATTTTTACTTGTGAAGTAGTAAACATGATGATGAGGGTGTGAAAAGTCATGTCCTGAGAACTGAAACTACGGATTCAGACTATGACACTGAATAAGTTTTCTCTATACGTAGAATGAAACGCGACATTTTTATTCCAAAGTATCTGCTTTGCTCGTTAGTACATTTAGTATGGTAAGTAAATAAAAAAGAAGTATGCATAAAAATATAATATCAAATTAACGAATACATGTAAATTTATTTATTCGTTATAACCAATAAATGACTAAAAAAACATAACGATTACAAATACAGCGTGAATTTCGTTTTAAACCCGAAGCCCAGTGATTCTACTCATGAAAACAAGCAACATTCCCGAAGATAAAAATTTTTACTCGAAAAATTGTTTTCGTCTCCCCATAGTAAAGTGGTCACCAAGATCGACACATTTTGTATCTTCTTCTTCGTCATCGCACTCTTCATATCTGGAGGTCGTGTCTAACTAGGTCGATTCCTGTTGCTTTTGGTAGGCAACGGTGGTGGTCCTGATTAGTGTTCGCCAAGAGTTTCTGTCTTCTGCCCGTTGGAGAGCGGTGGTAATAGGCAGGTTGAGTACGGCTTTGATCTGGTCTGACTAGCGGTGTGGTTCTCTACCTCGAGATCTTCTCCCATCTACTTTGCCCAATATAACAAGTTTTTCCAGATTATCTGTGCTTCTTCTGGCAACGAAATGAAAGAGCACTTTCAGAGCATGAGAAGTAAAAGTACTTAATACTTAAACTTAATACTTTATTAAAAAAAACAGAATTACAACTTAGACATAGGTTACTAACTCTAAAAATTAATACATTTATATTCTTATAGCGAAACTTACGTCTAGGTTGATACAATCATTACCAGTGGTCCCCAAACTAGGCGAAGCCTGTATCTTGGGAAACCTATGTACAATTGGTTACCGAGTTGTCTATATAGCTAAAAGTGATAACTTAAAAGGAAAATAATAGTAATTAAATCTAACAAAGTGCGTTGTAGCTGCTACTTAAATTAATTTAAGAATTTATTTATTACCTAGTGCATATACTACTATACTACCGAAATATTATTGTCTAAAGGGTATAATTAATTCTAATCTATTAATTAAGTAAATCGATGATGGGATTGGGGCGTGTTGGCAGATGACATCCCCTACTAAAATAAATTAGCAAGGTATCTATTCCGAGCGAAGCAAGGAGGTCCGAAATCTTTGAAAATTCGTGTTGCAAAAGAAAGGGTTCGCATATGGCAAACACGTTTCCGCTACCGTAATAGACCCCTCAAAATTTCAGTTTGTCATTTTAGTTTGAATTATAACAATACGACACCTAACAGACATAAAACAAAATTTGACTTTTGTGGCTAGACGCTTATGGTGCCAGGGAAGATCAAAGGCGAAAACGGTCAAGTATAGACGGTGTGCAAAGCAATAGTCTGAATGGTGAAGATGCATGTCAACGTTCTCCACTAGGAAGTAAGATCGAAGGTAGAAGCCATTGACAAGACTACACGGAAGTTTTGGAGGTGGTAGGGCTTTTGTGCAAAGTCCGCCTGGGGAAGTATTTCATAATTGCTCTCAAGAGGCGCAACGCGGTTTGTTGACTTATTAGATTCGAAGATATTGATTGCCCTAGCCTTATTGTAGTGACAAGTAGTAACCTAACCAAATATTAAAGGTGGTAGGGCTTTTGTGCAAAGTCCATCTGGGGAAGTACCACCCCCTTGCTTTTTTCTGCCGTGAAGGAGCAGTGTTTGCACTGCTGTGTTTCGGTTTGAGGGATAAGAGAGCCAGTGAAATCACTGGCACATGAGACATAACATCTTCGTTCTCAAGATGAGCAACGTGCTTTGCTGTCTTATTAGCGTCAATGTATGTCACTAATAAGACAGTGGGTGCTATGGGCGGTGGAGACCACCTATCATCATATGGCCCACCTGCTCGTTTGCTCACTTGTAACATAAAAAAAGTCGGGGTAACGATCCTTTTTGGCAGCGATTAGGAATAATGGTTGAACCAGATTACAGACAAGAACTGACGTTATAAAAAAAAAACCGGCCAAGTGCGAGTCGGACTCGCGCACTGAGGGTTCCGTACCACCTCATAAACATAATTGTATTAGTTAAAATTTCAGTAAGTTAATGTGCTAGATTTTTTGAGTCCGACACGCGCTTGACCAAATTTTATTATTTGTTGTTATTTTATAGCTTATGCACTATAAACAAACCAATTTTCAAGTTTGTAAGTGTTCCCTTTTTTAAATAGAACTAAAACAAAAATCGTCTCAGCGACCATCCAACTTGACCCCTCTCTTATATGAATGTTCTTGAAACGGGAGCTCACAATTGGTTACCATTAGTTGTGAGAAAAGTTGTAATATTTAATGATTTCAGACTTTTCCCATTATTTGTACTGTGAGACCTAGCTTCTTGCCAAATTTCATAATTTTAGGTAAATGGGAAGTACCCTGTAGGTTTTGCATTTTTGAATAAATGTATGGAGATGAGGACATAAAATGCCATATCTTTTGATTGCGTCGTTGTAAAAAATTTAGATTTACAGATTTTGTGTGGTTTATGGATCCTAATATGTGGTATTAATTTCAACCTGATACCTTTACCCGTTCGTGAGATAAAGGGTCTTGACAGACAGACAGACAGACAGACAGACGGACAACAAAGTGATCCTATAAGGGTTCCGTTTTTTTCTTTTGAGGTACGGAACCCTAAAAAGAAGAAAAAAAAGATGGCAGCCTATACCAACGCACGACTGACCGAATAACTTGTTCCTTCATGTTGTAAAAAATTTTTGGTTCAAATTGCTCCGAACTGGTTATCAGGATATATCTGGTCGTCATTAATCATCATCATCATCGTATGGCATAATCATTCCTACGTTTAAAATTGAATGTCAATGTTGGACAGCCATATCTCCGCCTCGGGTGTCAGTTGGTGGAGATCCTGCAGCCCTCCATCAAATTTCCTGGCAGGGCAGTCATCTACTATGTGTTGGACGGTTTTGTATGGCGGCTCCACAGTCACAGGCAGGAGAATCCGCAATGCCCCATTGGTGTAGGTTGTAATTACACCTTGCGACTCCTGTACATATGCGGTTAAGCGTCGACCATAGCTTACGGTTCTTCTTAAAACCAGTTTGAACGACGGAAGGGACTGGGATTACTATTTTTTCGTGCGGAATTCCTGCACTCCGCCACTGATTAGTCCATTCCTCTCTAGGGTCCAGATGTTGTTGGACTCGGATGTCCGTCCAGATTGGTCTGCGAGAGGGAAGCCGCTGGGGAGGAATCTGTTGTAGGGTCTTTTTGATTGGCAATGTACGAGGTAAAATAATATAAAAAAGACAAAAAAAATAATAATAAATAAGTTCTACGTATGTCACCGTGGAGAAAATTTACAGGCTTACTCGAAATTACTTTTTTTAAGCTTTTCCAAAAAATCCCCACCTGTAAGAATTTGTAAGTATTATTTATTAATGATTACGTTTAAATTTATTTTATCTCTGAAAATACTTGAAAAAAACTGGAGAATTTATATTTATAGGATAAATGTTAAAGCAATTAATAAAATTATACAACATCCCTACTGTAGGATTTATTGTTTACGAGCAAGACAATATAGTTTATTTTCCCCCCTTTTTCGTTTTTGGTATGGAGGGGGGTGAAATTATTTTGCATAGTTTTCTAACTACATCAAAATATTTTTTAGAAAAAGAAATCAGGAATGTAGGAATTAATGTGGATTTTTTATTAGAATGACCGTACTATTGCTGCTAGCTCGCGTCTTATCCCCGGTGGCACGATATGCGATAGTACGGGGAGCCAAGGAACCGGAGTGGGTCTGAGTGTGCCAGATGTTTTACGCATCACTCTGTTAAGTTGGACGTCCACTTTCTTGGTATGGGCGCTGCGATACCAGGCGGCAACGCAGTACTCTGCTGTGGAGTATACCAAAGCTAGTGCAGAAGTGTGTAGAACATTAGCCCGAGCGCCCCAAGTTATTCCTGCCAGCCGGTCGATCAGGTTTGCTCACGTCTTCACCTTTTGGGCGACGGCCTCCAGATGGTTTCGAAAAGTCAGGGAACGATCAAGAACTACGCCTAGGTATTTCGGTAAGAAGTTGTGGTTGACAGGTTCCCCACAGAAAGCGACTTGCAGTTTCCTGTTAGCTAGGCTGTTTGATAAATGAAACGCGCTGACTTCCGTCTTTTTTGGGTTTGGGCATAAGCGCCAATCCTTGTAGTAAGCATTTAGCTTTTTAAGGTCATTTGAGAGTACATCGTTGTACGTCATTGATATATCTGGTCGTCATTTTTTGGTTCAAATTTCTCCGAACTGGTTATCAGGATATATCTGGTCGTCATGAAGATTTTAGGGGAGGCCTATGTCCAGCAGTAGACGTCTTTCGGCTTATCTGATGTTGACTTAGCTCTTTTTTATCACTCTTAGCTATAGTCGTATACGAAATGAATGTAAGCACGGCAGTAAGCACGTAGAAACAAAACCAGTGTAAGCTGAACCAGTGCTACGCTACAAACGCCCGTAACCAGAGACTCGCTTAATATCAAAGTGTTTCTACCAAAGAGATTTAAACCTTACTAACCGAGCGCAGCGAGGTTAAAATCTCTTTGGTTTCTACCAACGAGCGGCCGCGCCGTGTGTCCGCAGTCGCTCGCGCCTGATCACATTTATGCTCGGTTTTGCTTGCACCCTAAAAATCAAAGCTTGTGAAGTCCCACCTAGTTGACCTTGAATAAAATCACAGGAAAATTTACGAAAAAAAAATACACCGGATACGTCATTCTGCTACGAATAGCAGATTGCACGCAAAGCATAAAGGAAGCATGGCTTGGCGCATACACAGGATTCAAGCGAAATATAATCAGATCAGGTCCGAAAACGTCATTTTCATCCTTTGTTGTACCTATATCATCGTTAATAGATACGTCACTTATTTATTTACTTATATTTTTAACACTGTTTTGCACATTGAAAATCGTGACTGGAGGTGTGGCACTGATCAAATAATAAAGATCAAATGGTTGAAGGACAGATGGAGAGTTTGTTACTTACTCACAAAAATTACTCACTAACTCACAAAAACTCAATTCATAATCAGAGAGCACTTGCGACAACACCGAAATATCGGTAGCTCATTAAAACCCCAAATCGTGGTAAGTCAAGATCGTAGCAGGCGGAGGGCTGTGGTCTCTGACTACATGGTTTTCGTTTTGAAATTCAATAAAGAGTTGCTGATTTGACTAGGTTGTCTTAATGCCTGTTACCAAGCCTCTATTATTTCTTTCTTACTTAACTAATCCGAATCTAACCTATCATTAAGAAAAATAACCCAACCTAACCTAACCAAACAATCTTACTTACCAAACCTAACCTAAAAGAGTATGATCTAGAGACCTTAGGGTTGTCATAAAATTTAGGGATTTGACCAAGTTAGATTTTCGGTTTAGCTATAGCGACTAAAGTAGGTCTATTAGGTAAGGCAAACAAAACCTAACGGATCCCGAAAGGGACACGGCTGCGGCCGGCGTGTGCAAGAAGCTAGGCCAAAAACTAAAAACGTGCAACGGCATTCTTAAATCTGCCCTGGTTCGGTTAGGTTAGTTTAGGTTATACAAGGTTATGATAGATTTGTATTATGCTTACTGCTTTCCGCGATTTAACGGTCCACAATGCTTTAATGTGCAGATTAACTAAGTGAAGTGCGAAATTCGGCTAAACTAAGTAAAATTTCGCACTTTAACGTATCGAATCTGGTAATCTGCATATTACCTAGTTAGTGTGCACATTCACGTATTCCGCAGATACGTAGAAATTTGTATGTGGGGTGTAAAAATACAGGTTGTCAGGAAATTATTGATAACTCAATATGTACCGGGTTATTTTAGGACCCACAGTCAAATTATACGTTAATCTGAACAACTTTCGCAAAGAAACATGGTTCATAAAACAAATTGTTAAGGCTTTTTCTGGAAACAAAAAAAAATTTTTTTCTTAGGGTTCCGTGCCCAAAGGGTAAAAAACGGGACCCTATTGATTCATATGCCTCCGAAGGCTGTCTGTCTGTTTGTCAGCGGTTTTTTTCTCATGAACTGTAATAGTTAAAAATTTGAAATTTTAACAAATTGTCTATTTCTGTTGCCGCTACAACAAAAAAAATTAAAAAATAAATGAAAGGGGTCTCACAAACAGCTAAAAGGGGCGCGAAAAAAAATATTTGACCTACCCCATCGAGCGGGGTATCGTTTTTTAGAGCTTGTTGATAAGATAAATACTTTTTTTTATATAAAAAAAAAAACAGGAATGCCACCAAAGTCTGCTTTTTTAATTTACTAAATTTTGTTTGGGCTGTATCTCACGAATAATAAACTAGACAGTTAAAAATTTTCACAGATTATGTATTTTTGTTGCTGCTATAATAACAAATACAATAAAATTAAATTAAAAATTTAAAAAAACCCCCGACCAAAAACGATCCCCTAAAAAGTAAAAAATAATAAATTGCCTACACACACTTGCGCTAAAGATGATACTTGTTATATTTTGTTGTATTGTTGTTGTGCAATAAACAGTTTTTACTTATTTTTACTATTGTTGACCCTTAAATGCGTTGGGGGACCGCTAAGAAAACAAAGTAGGTAACTGCAACAAAACAATTTACGTATATTGTGTATTTAAATGTTTACTTAGCGGTCCCCCAACGCATTTAGGGGTCAACAATAGTAAAAATAAGTAAAAACTGTTTATTGCACAACAACAATACAACAAAATATAACAAGTATCATCTTTAGCGCAAGTGTGTGTAGTCAATTTATTATTTTTTACTTTTTAGGGGATCGTTTTTTGTCGGGGGTTTTTTAAAATTTTTAATTTTATTTTATTTGTAGCTTTTTAAACTTTTTATTTAGTTACTTTGAACTACAATTTTATTTTTACCTAAAAAGCTCGGAAATATTTGGTTTTTCGGTTAAATTCTGCGTCTAAAAGCGATTTTGAAAAGTTTTTTATTTGAACGTGATGTATTATTATTTTGTAGTGAATGAATATATGAAAGAATATTATAGAGTGTATGCCTGGTGCTCAAGGTACTGGCTGCTAATAAAAAGTTAATTCAAAATTCGATCAGCTTTTGTTTTTTATGGCAACATAAAAAATATAATGTTTTTCCATAATTTTAAGCTAAGCCGTAACAGGACATAAGCTGCAAGGGACCACTGTGGATAAAACTTATTTAAAGAACTTTCGCGAAAGGTTAAGCGTACGTGGCCTTAAGTCGCGTAAAGAGCCTGCAAGGTGTGGCTATTATTGAACTGGACCAGAGAAAGCTCCTCAATAATCCACATGACAGATCAGCTTTAGCAGAATTGATAAGATTAAGAAGTGATAATACACAAACTTACGGCTCAATTCCCACTGCGGCAGAGTCGAAGCGGTGCGACGCATAATTTTGCACATTGGAGGTGGTGTAGACTCAATTTCCATATTGTAACGTTCAAATTTTTATTGAGCATATTATTTTTGTGTCCACTTCTTACGCTATTAAGTTTAAGCGGAGAAGAATAAGTGCATCTTTTGAAGGCTTGCTTGTACAGTCAAGAGCAGATCAAGCTTTTCATTCACAGCACTACTTTAGCTCCTACAGCTAATTTAATTTTTAGTTTGACAGCTGTCATCCGAAATGTAGATCTCATCGAGACCTATCATTTGTCTCAGCACATGAGTAGTCTACGGTCAGAGTTTTCAAGTTAT
Organism: Athrips mouffetella; assembly: GCA_947532105.1. Classification (NCBI taxonomy): domain Eukaryota; kingdom Metazoa; phylum Arthropoda; class Insecta; order Lepidoptera; family Gelechiidae; genus Athrips; species Athrips mouffetella. Next base: position 27,026,711 of record OX383965.1, read on the forward strand.
AGCGATTTTTAGTTTGACAGCTGTCATCCGAAATGTAGATCTCATCGAGACCTATCATTTGACTCAGCACACGAGTAGTTTAGGGTCAGTAGTTTCCAAGTTATGGGGTTTTTGGTTTGACAGTCTGTCACCCGAAATGTAGATCTCATCGAGACCTATCATTTGTCTCAGTATACGAGTAGTCTAGGGTCTGTAGTTTTCGAGTTATAGCGATATTTAGTTTGACAGCTGTCATCCGAAATGTAGATCACATCGGGACCTATCATTTGTCTCAGCACACGAATAGTCTAGGGTCAGTAGTTTTCGAGTTATAGCGATATTTAGTTTGACAGCTGTCATCCGAAATGTAGATCATATCGAGACCTATCATTTGTCTCAGCACACGAATAGTTTAGGGTCAGTAGTTTTCGAGTTATAGCGATATTTAGTTTGACAGCTGTCATCCGAAATGTAGATCACATCGAGACCTATCATTTGTCTCAACACACGAATAGTCTAGGGTCAGTAGTTTTCGAGTTTTAGCGATATTTAGTTTGACAGCTGTCATCCAAAATGTAGATCACATCGAGACCTATCATTTGTCTCAGCACACGAATAGTCTAGGGTCAGTAGTTTTCGAGTTATAGCGATATTTAGTTTGACAGCTGTCATCAGAAATGTAGATCACATCTAGACCTATCATTTGCCTCAGCACACGAATAGTCTAGGGCCAGTAGTTTTCGAGTTATAGCGATATATAGTTTGACAGCTGTCATCCGAAATGTAGATCACATCGAGACCTATCATTTGTCTCAGCACACGAATAGTTAAGGGTCAGTAGTTTTCGAGTTATAGCGATATTTAGTTTGACAGCTGTCATCCGAAATGTAGATCACATCGAGACCTATCATTTGTCTCAGCACAAGAATAGTCCTGGGTCAGTAGTTTTCAAGTTATAGATGATCTTCAAACGGCTGATCAGGTCATGGTTACCTTACCATATACTTTCAATATTATTGAAGTAACATGGTACCAAATTTCTGATCGATCAGATATTAGAAAGTTAGTTAGATCCCCTCATCAACTAGAAATGAGCTGATGATCCTCGAACCGCTGAAAAGATTTCCATGAAACATGGCTAAGAACACTCGGGATAAAATTATCTATGACACAAAAAAAAACTAAACGAAAATCGGTTCATCCGTTTGGGAGCTACGATACCACAGACAGATACACAGATACACCGATACACATACAGACACGTCAAACTTATAACACCCCTCTGTTTTTGCGTCGGGGGTTAAAAAATAAAAAACTTTAGGCTTCCGAACGTGTACGAGTATTTATGCGATTTTTGCTCGATTTTTTTAGGTCTATCATAAAAACGAGAACAATTACAAGCGTGAAAATTTGCACTTATAGAACATAAGCTAAAAAATAACAACAAATAACAAAATCTGGCAGAGTAAATTACTGAAATTTCAACCAATACATGATGGTACGGAACCCCCGCTGCGCGAGTCTGCCTCGCGCGAAGCTGGTTTTTTTCTTGTTTGTCGTATGTGTGAAACCTGCCTGAATTCTGAAAATGTTTCGCTTGTAATTACCAACTATGGCCGCGTATGTTTGCAAAATCATAACCACAACTCGCGTTGTGAAACGTATTGTATTTAATAAAATACGGAAAATTGATTGATACGTTGTCAAATTGGAAAATTGAAATGGCGGTATGAAAATGATAAATCTGTTGAATGGGCCATTTTTCAATCTCATCCTTTTTTCACTTATTCAAACAGTGATATGATAAGCATAATTGTATAGCCGCTAGCTAGAGGAAATAATTTTTATTTTTATCTCTACAGGGTGTAACAGAAAGGGTAAACCAAGGCATTTTTGTTTTGCTATTTTAGATAATTATAATAATGCATGTTAAATTAATGGCTAAATGTGTGAAACTATTTTATTATCTTTTAAAAAATCTGTATCTTTACCACATTTATTCCAAAAAACAAATTCATTCATTCATTCATTCAAGGATGTGAGTCTGCCTATTGAACTAAACAACTTTTTCCTTCTTTTTGTCATTTTCGAAACACAAAAAAAGCTTTGAACTCCCATAGAAACTGGATCAGCTGAAAGCGCAATTTGTATGGAAGCCGGGAATTCTTTTTTTATTTCGTAGTCGACGCATGTTTCTTTGGATAACTTTTTTATTTTCATTAGTATTTACATGCATGCATGTGAATTCTAACTTTTCTGTTGCATCCAACACATAGACATAACATTTATTAACAGTAAACATACACAAATACAATGATAATATAACACAAAAATACAGAACACATACCTATAATAAAAATATAGCAAATGTAATACAAAATACAAGGTGGCAAAAATATGACACCTAAACATAGGTGACATTAAAAGTTTCACTATATTTGTGCATGGTTACTGGAAAAGGCTTTGGCTCAGCATAAATGTTACAGCGAATTTTCACTGCAACTACTGTTATTCTGCCAATACCTTCTGTGTCAGATGGCATTGTGTGAACAATGTGAATAAATATGAATTATAAAATCACCTAAAGTACTGTTATTAAAAAAAAATGTGTGTTGAGTGTTTAAACATGAGAAAGGAAAAAAATATTGAATGATTGTGCTGATGGATATACAAATAAAAGAATATAATAAATAAATAAATAAAAAATAAAACAAATGATATGGGTACGATAATAGGAATTGTAGACCGCTTGCTTTCCCGACAACTTTACGCTTCTTTCTGTTGACGCAACAAGTATGCCTTGTAGTGTAATATAAAAGTGGATAAACACACAGTTCGTATGTATTGTGTATTTTACCGTTTTTTTTATTTCTTAAAAGTTTTATTCACTGAAAGTTGTTCAATTACGTTGACTGATCATGGCCCTTCAGTTTTCAAAAACCTGTCCCATAAACCCTGTATACTTATTCAAGTTACGGTATAATTGCGGTTGCACGTCAAAGTTATCTTTTTGTTCCTCGGATCTCTAGTATGGAGCGTTTGTAGCTTAACACGTGATTCTTAAAATAAATACTGATGTTAAATGATATAAACTGGTACTGATTTTACTGTACATACATTGGTCGGTACATACCATTGAATGTTTACTAGTACTCGTGTCGTAAAAGGCGACTACGGGATTTTAGGTAACAGCGTCTGTCTTCGTTTTGTCGTTCAGCGGTTACAAATTGTATCCGTCCATTATACCAGCCTCAGCGCTAACAAGAGTTCCAAAATAATAATTGTACAGGGTTTAACAAAAAGGATGTCCCAACCATGCAGGATGTGAATCTGCCTATAAAATCGGAACAACTTTCCACAAGGAACATAGGTTGAAATATGAAAATAATTTTTGTTCTACCACAGAAACTGAATTAGCTGGTAGCGCATTTTGTTTGGGAAGTAAATTTTTTTCGGTTTTACTGTTCCATAGGGTATGTTGTTCAGTTTCATGGGCAGAATCACATCCTTCAGGTTTGATAGACCCTTTTTGTTACACCTTGTACATAAATCAAACGGGGATCTCCCTGATCTGCAGTGGACATTTTTTGGATCCACTAGCCGGCCCCACATCGGTGGTTTACTTTGACCTTGAGTGGGTCTCTGTTTTTGGGCGTATTCAGCGCTAATACCTACAAAGGTTTATTATATTTCATATCTGTCTTTAATCATTATTTTGTGTAGTAGCACTGTAAGTAGCACTTTATAGCACTAGAAGTGTGACCTTTACAAGCTAACGCATTCACCTGCCATTCGATTGTAAACAAACGATTTTCCCAGCCCCGCCACATGTTTATAAATTGTTTATGAGCGGGGGCATTCGATTCGCTAACAAGCCGTTAAGTGATGATGCCCCTTGGAGTATGTCACAGAGTAAATATAATTGTGTGTTCAGTAGGCATATTTTTAATCTTAAAAACCTTCGCAAATTTGTTTGTAGGTCGAGAAGATATTCAAGACAAGTAAAAAAAAAATCCAGTTGCTCAGTAAATTTCTTTGCAGTTATTTTGCATGAAATTAAATTATAATTTTACTTTGTTGCATTACATCAAAATGTTTTCTAATAAAAAGCTCTTTTACGTAAGCTTTTTATTTAGATTAGTGCACTAGTATGCCCGGTAATACTGACTAATGCTCAAAATACAAGTGTTTGCTTCTTACAATTTGGATCTAAGTACTACAAATTGTATTTTGCTTGTCTCTTGCAGAGATAAGCCCGCCTCTGTAAATGTCCTGTTTTTTGTATATTTCAATATATTGCGCAAATAAAGAATATATATAAAATTGGTTAGGGCTAAGGGCTATAAAGGGCTATAAATGAGTTCCTATTTGTTTGTTCAACTAAATTGCACAGTGGACAACACCACATAATACACAACATTAGAAACAGTAGCCAGTAAAAAGACAGATATTTTGCTTTAGGTAACATTTAGGTCATCATAACATCCCATGAAACGTCCACTACAGGACAGGGTGCTCCCTCCAGAATTCTAGCTTTTGCTGAAAAAATGTAGAGGGCAAGTACCATAGTCACCTCGCTTGTTAGCGTTACGGCTGGCACCATGGACCGCGGTTGTAGGTGACCGCAGTAAGTAACATGTTAGATACAAAGGAGGATGCTGCTACCCATCCTCCAGTTAACCCTTAGTCGCCTCTTACGACACCCATGGGTATGTATGGGTTGGTACTATTCTTTGCCGGCACCACACGGGACCTATATATTTAGGTAAACAGCTCTATTTATGTTGGTTTCGAGCACCTATGTCGTCTCGTTGCCAACCGTACTAAAAGTGAGACACTCCAATGGTACCGTTTCCTGTTTACATCCTGTACAATTGGCTCTGCGATTGCATTGCGTTCTCTGCATTTATATGGCGGTCTTTTGAACGAAAATAGTCCATGTTTTTTGGCAAATTACCTCGATTTGAATACAGGTTCATTTGCCTAGTCCAAAGGTGCGAATAGCGAGGTTAATTTTACGGAGAAATACAGTGTATTTTTCAGATTTCAAACTGTTGCACTTTTCGAACAATATAAAACATCATTGAAGTTAAATGTATACCTGAAATTGTTGACAAATAAAGTATCAGCAGTTCTGCAATTTCCAGCAACCTGTACAAAGGGAAATGAAAGTTTATGTCAATAATTCTTACAAAAGAAAGATACTTACAGCGAAAGTTATTTTTTGGAGTATTCACGCTATGAAAATGGTGCTTTCTAAGCAGTGTAGGAAAAGTTACATTATCTACCGCAAAAACAAATCCTTTGCGTATAACGTCACTATACTGCAAAACTAGGGAAGGAAGCCAGCGAAATTACTGGCACATGAGACATACCATCTTAGTTCTCAGGGTGGGTAACGCGCTTTGCTGTCTTATTAGTGTCCAATTATTTCACTAATAAGACAGTGGCTGTCATGGGCGGTGGTGACCACTTACCATCAGGTTTCACTTGTGACATAAAAAAAAAACTAAGACAAATTAAAGTACAGTAAAAACAATGGAAATATCCTCAGTAAAAAACCATTGTCTTTTTATGCATAACCTTTATGCAGCTATTGGCATTTATGCGATGTTATCTTAATCGTGATAAGAGGCAAAAATAAATTTCTACTTGCATATTAATTTAGAGTTTTCTGCTAGTGTGTTGGGCATTCCTGCACCGGAGATCACTGTACGAAGAATTTTAGAGATTATTATTTTGACCTACATATATAAATTCATGCAAAATATCACTCCTGTTTCCTTTAAGGGTGGGTAGGACTCGAGGGTGGGACTCGATTCTTGAATAAAACCGGGTCATAAAATATCACTCAAAAATACAAAATTGCTGATTTTTCTTATTAAAAGTTCAGATTTATTTATTTAATACAAACTAATGTTGTATTGATAATTTTCATGTATTATGTATTATCTTTTACGGGTTTAACAGGGTAAATATGAATTTTTAAAGTCTTAAAAGTGATATTTTATCACCCGGTGATTTTCAAGAATTGGCCTCCTATGATATGCACTATTCTTCCACCTGCTACAATCTTGACGATTTCTTTCCCTATTTCTATTCCCATCAACCCTTCCTTTTCAGATCAATAAATATAATAAATATACTTTGTATATTCTTTTTTGTTATATAAATAAAATGTTAATAAGAGTATTAGTTGCATGTAGTTTTTTGAGCACACGTCAAGTAAAGTTATGTAATATTATATAAAATTTTAATTTTTATTGGATTTGGTAAACTTATTCTTTTATACTGTGTCTCGACATAATCGCAATTGTCTCACTCATGTCATATTAAAAACTGATATGTTGCTGTCAAACTGTTAACCACAGTGTATTTCAAAAAATCCAGATTAAATTTCCTATGAGAACCTTAGAACTTTAATAAAACCAGTGAAGTGCGAGTCGGACTCGCGCGCCGAGGGTTCCGATATGTGTATAGTATTTTTGGAAGCAATTACGACCATTTCAGGACCGCAAAACTAAATTTGTTTCTGATGGTTTTTGAATGGTATTTATTTAGACCTATTGCATCATAACTTTATAACTAAGAGTTCAAAATAAATACAAAAATATAATTAGAAATATTTAAATAAAGTTCTTTCATATAATACCCCACTCGACCTACTACAGACAATTTAAAATTTTGGTACCCCGATTTTGCCCACCTTTACAATAATAATAATTAAATTTTTTATTTTTTTTTATTTGCATTAAAGTTGGGCAATTATATTCTAAAACTATTCTAAGTTTCAAGTCGATAGTATGAGTGGTTACTGAGATAAATAGGTGTGACATACAGACAAACAGACAGACAGACGAAGTCGCACTATAAGGGTTCCGTTTTAACCATTTTGGTTCAGAACCCTAAAACTTTCTATAATTTTGTCAAGTTTGAGGTCAAGAGCAATCCAACCTCATGGAACAAACTTACCCGCAAGACTTGAATACATTCGATTTACACCTCTACTCGGGATTATAAACGGAAGCAGGGAACTTCACTGATGGGCCCTGGGCCGTGTTTTTTGAAGTTCATGTTTCGTTCTTACGTACGTAGGTATTTGAATAAATCTGGCATCTGGACTCTCGATGGCAAAAAGACAATAGCGAAAAGAAGCTCATGGAGCTCTCGGGAACACCATCAAAGTACAATTTTAAAGACACCGATAGCATGTTATTTTATTTTATATCAATATAAAATTACATGATAAAGTGATCGTCTTTGAAAACATGTAATGTAAAACACAGTACTACAATGTAAACTCAGTAGGGCATGTAAGACGTGTCGTGATCCAAAAAGGCCAAGGCTCAGCAAAGAGATTTGCTCAGGGAGCAAAATTCTGATTTCCAGCCGTCGCTCTAGTAGGATATTTTGCTGTGGTAGCTCAGATTTTGAAGCTTGGTTCTCATTTCTCACCAATGCAATGTCTCGTTGGTATAATTCTAAATCAACAAGTTTTGGTTCTAAAGCGAGAATGAGAAATAATCAATCAAGATAGAGAGATTTCGTAAATTGAAGCCATTTCATTGTTTGGTATTTTCCATGTTAATCGCTTAACGGACCAAGAAAAAAATAGTTGCCATGAGTATGTATTCATAACGTCCCATGAAACGTCCATCGTAGTACATGGAGCTCCCTCACCACGCTTCTAAGCGTTGCGGCTGGCAACCGCTGTTGTTTGTGCCCGCAGTATGAAAGATAGTAAGATACAAAAAACCGGCAAAGTGCGAGTCGGACTCGCGCACTGTGGGTTCCGTATAAACCTGTACGTATAAAAGTAAAAGTTATGATATTTTTATTGCTAAAAAACTTTATTATGTGATATAAGTAACTAAAATTTATATTTGAGTTGATAGAATGAAAGGTAAATTGCGGTTTACGATTTATGACGTATTAAAAAAAACTACTTACTAGATCTCGTTCCAACCAATTTTCGTTGGAAGTTTGAATGGCAATGTACATCATATATTTCTTTTATTTTTATCATTCTCTTATTTTAGAAGTTACATACACACATTTTACCACTTTGGAAGTGTCTCTCGGTTCAACTATTCAGTTTAGAAAAAAAAGATATTAAAAACCTCAATATCATTTTTGAAGACCTATCCATAGATACCCCACACGTATGGGTTTGATGAAAAAATAATTTTTGAGTTTCAGTTCCAAGTATGGGGAACCCAAAATTTATTGCTTATTTTCTATTTTTTGTAAAAATCGGTTGCGGTTCACAGAATACATCTACTTACCAAGTTTCAACAGTATAGCTCTTATAGTTTCGGAGAAAAGTGGCTGTGACATACGGACGGACAGACAGACAGACATGACGAATCTATAAGGGTTCCATTTTTTGCCATTTGGTTACGGAACCCTAATAAGACGCTGCTGGAGATCTTCCGGTTCTAAAGCTCTTAGTCGCCTCTTATAACACCCATGGGTAGAGATTGGTTGGTACTATTCTTAGCCGGCACCACACGGACGGAGCGAGTATTATGTGCTGACAAGTTTGTGACAATTTACAGATGATTCTTAATAATGACCGAAATAATTAATTGTTAGCGACATTATTAAGCCGCTGTATGGGGCGAATTGGGAGTCAGTTGCACTGCGGATGTTCGAGTTACGACGCGCGTGCTCGGGTTATTTTATTAATTTGCGCACGAGTTTATTCAGGAAATAACTTATTAAAGGTCAGTAAGCAATGTTGAAACTTTTATTCTAATTGCGTTTATAGAGTGAGAAAAGGCTTTTCCAGTATATACAGTACAGTCTTATCAACTAATAAATACTAAATATAAACTCGCATAATAAAGTACAAGAAGTGTGAATTACTCGTTCAGTATTTCTTAAGCTTAAAAATAAAAGTTGCAGTCAAAATGCAGTTGCAAAATAAAAAAATTCCTTAATGCCATAACAAACTTTTTGTTTAGGAACGGCAAACACAAGTCTGTTTTTTGTACATAATGTAATTTCTCTTTAACTCCAAAATAAATGAAAAATGCTCTATTTTTATTCGACTCGTTAAAAGCAATGTATCTGTGTTTTTCATCATAACATCCCATGAAACGTCCACTACAGCACAGGGAGTTCCCTCAAGAACTCTAACTTTAGCTGGAAAAATGAAGAGGGGAAGTACCATAGTCACCTCGCTTGTTAGCGTTACGGCTGGCACCATGGACCGCGGTTGTAGGTGACCGCAGTAAGTAAGATGTTAGATACAAAGGAGGATGCTGCTGCCCATCCTCCAGCTTATAACCCTTAGTAGCCTTTTACGACACCCACGGGTATGTAAGGGTTGGTGCTATTCTTTGCCGGCACCACACGGGGCAATATCTGTATTTTTACAAATATTAAATTGTTAATCCGTGTAATATTCTAATTACGCGATTCAGAGGAGTTTCAAATAGAACTAAACGTTAATCTCGTTTAGGATGGAGCTAATAAAACTAAATTCTAAATGAACTTTATGATCGTTTAGAAAGTTATTCCTTTCGCTTTATTATCTACAAGGTGTTGCCCGCGGCTTCGTTAGATTTGAAATAAAAGTCTACTTGGGAATAGGATGTTTCACTTGACTGCGGTGAACAGTAACGTAACTCACGTTTGTCAGTGCAGTTTTCAATAAAAATTAAAATGTTTTTAAAGTTTTTCGCATGGAATGGATTTTTTCCGCGTTATAAAAATGTCCAACCGGAAAGTCGATTCCAAAATAATGATGGAGAAATTTTAAAATTCGAAGGAGTAGTTGCAGAAATTATTTCTTACATTGAAATATTTTGAAGATAAACAGTATTGTATTGTATTTTTGATATATTCAGATATAACAGGTGTCATTGTTTTTATTTAAATAAACAAAGAGAATAAAAATGTTACGCGAGCCGGGATTGAAACAGTGACCCGCAGCGTACCGTGCCAATGCTCTTCCAACTGAGCTAGAGGACGAGAAATTTTAAAATCGAAAAATTTCAAATTTTCATTGCCAAGGCCAAGAGCCGCTGGTTTCATTCAAACTGGCGTATACATTTTCTTCTCTTTATTTATTTTGATTTCTTATATTACCTTAGGAAAGACTGAATAGTGCACAAAACTGCTGATTGCTAAACTAAAGTGGCAGTGGGCAGGGCACATCGCAAACCAAACCGATAATGGCGACCACGTACTCGAAGACGAAGCGTTGGCAGGCCCCCCCCACAAGGTGGACCGACAATCTGGTCAAGGTCGCGGGAAGCCGCTGGATGCGAGCAGCGCAGGACCGGTCATGACTGAGATCTTTAGGGGAGTCTTTACGGTCTTTAGGGGAGAAACTGTTTATTTGTTCTGACTCTTGGTTCTAAGTAAATGTTTTTTTTTTAAGTTCTGCTACGGACAAAAACAAAAACAACGTTTGCAGATCGAACGATCGATCAGACATCTAACTCTCATAAAAATTTTATAGAAAAAAAATCAGTTTCCGTTCTTAAAGAGTGCAGCGTGTTTTTTTTTGTCTTATTTAAAAAGTAGAACCAAATAGAATTTACAGTCTTTGTCTACATTAATCTTTTGTATTCAATGAAAATTGTTACATCAAAGGCAACAGAACACAGAACCGAAAAGTTGAGGCAGTAAATCTAAAATTTTCATCGTTCGGGGAGCAGTCGATTACGTAATGGCCAAAGATTTAAGACAAAAAACATTGAATACTAAGTAATACGAGTATAGCAACCAGAAGTAGATTTGCTTATGGGCTTGATAATGAAAATCATGTAACAAAATAGGTTTAGCAACCCTCAGGATATAAATTTGCCCTTCGAAATGAAAAACTTTTCCTACGGAACAGGTAAAAAAAAACACATTCCATAGAATCTGCATAAACTTTTAAGGCATTTTGTATCGGTGGTAAAGTATTTTTTTCTGCATTACACCAATAAAAAAGTTGCTTGCCGCACCGGCACGAAAAATTGCTAACTAACCACGGGAGGAAAATAAAAATGATTACATCTTCGCAATACAATTTTGTGTAGAATTCAAGCTCGCAAATAGATCAGTGCTATTAGGTGTGTTTTAGCTCTCTGATGATGATGCACTACCTAGCACAGTACTGGGAGGTGATCGTGGTAATTTGAATGATAATAGGTCTTTACCTATGAAATTGCCGAAAGTTTCTTACAGATTAATGAGATCATAATTCTTATAATTGTAATGCTTATTTTTTTCATTTAATTTATATTTAAAGTTGACTTCAAGGTTATCAATTTACGCATAAAATAAACTTTTTATTTTTAGTTTGATATATAAAATTAAAGGTTTGAAAATTGTTCGTCTTAAATGTCGTCCGATTTCATCATTAGATTTGTTATATTTTTTTACAGATAATATTTTTCGAAAATTAAATTTAAGCTTCTTTTAGCTTAATGTCTTCCCAATAATGCTTAAAAAAAATAAAAAAATGGATTTTCAATTCCTAAGAAAAATGCAAAAATGTTAGTACTGAAAATTGAGTTTACCTAAAATTCGCCATACAAAACGGCAATTTCATAGGTAAAGACCTAATATTACCAAAAGAAAAACGTTTGTAGCAAACGTTTTTGTTTTAGTAATATCGTTAAAATTACCACGATCAGACGTGGTGGAAAGGCACCCATAGCATTGTTTGATGCATCTTTACTCAACGACCAAGGTCAACGGCAACTTTGCATCGTAGATGACAACGTGTGGGTGGTTTTAAACAGGCCTTCAAAAATTTGTGTACTACATTTTATAGACTTTTGGGGGCTATATGCAACAGCTTTTGTACTACAACTATATGAAATTTGCAAAAAAAACACAACTTCCATACCGACCGGCTGATCATTTTGTATAAAAAATCTAATTTTTTATTGCGAATTTGAAAATTTAATATTTTTGACTATGTACTCGCATATCTTCTGTTTGAATGAACCGATTGCAATGACAAAAAAGCCTATTTGTTGAAAAAAGTAAGCCAAATGCATTATTTAAAATCCCGTTTGAATCAGTTCGGTAGTTTCTGAGTGAATCGCAGTTAAAAAAATTACTTTAAAATATCTTGTACGTGAGTGAACCGTTTGCAATGAAACCACACCCATTTGTTACTGTAAAATAAGACATACCCATTATTTGAAATTGAGGCTGATTCGGTTCTGTGGTTCTTGTGTGAATCGCAGACAAGTAAACAGGCAAACATACAAAAATCCCAAAAACTATCAGAATGGGTTCTATTACTGTTAACAAGTGGACATTGGTTGCAAAAAAAATATTTAAATTATTATTATGATTAAAGTGGCCGCTAAAGTTATATTTTTACAAATATTTTCAATGTACCGAGTTTACGATTACATTATAAAATAAAATAAAATAAAAATATTTTTATTCAGGTAAATCTGAAAACATACATATACCGGGGCTTCCCTGTAAGTAATCAGAGATACTTGTAGTGGGAATGCCTCGCTCCTCCAAGTTACATAACACAAGATTTACAGCTAGCTTAATATGTAAACATTATATGTACATATCTATAATTTGAACCTGAAACAAAATGTGATCCGGTTTGGTATAGCATTTTCATTACGAAATGATCAAAATAAGCGTCAATATTCATTGACTTTGCTCCTTGAGCACAGTGATTCTGAAAAAAAATTCTCCTCCCCACACAAAATCTGTCAATCACTTGACCACTTTACTACGGATGGAGACGAAACATTTTTTACGAGTAAAAATGCTTTATCGGGAAAGTTGCTTGTTATCTTGAGCATCTAGATTCACTGGGCTTTGTGAGCAAAACCAATGAAAATTCACATGTGTCAACTTTACTTAATGGCGGCATTTATTCCATTTTGCCCGACAAGTTAAATGAGTTTGTGGGAGTGTGAAAGTTGGGGCATGTGAAGGGTTTTATACGATTTGTATTAAAAAGTCATAACATTCTGGCGCAAGCACGTGCTAAATGAATCAGCAAAATGTTTTTTGATACTTAACAATTTTGTATTTGTATTTTTTTTTACTCCTGATTACAAACCACTTTTCCAAACAGACATGCTATTTAAGACAGAAAGTTTTATCGGGCCAAATATTAAAAAATATTCTACTATTCGTGACGCAAGGCTTATTTAAAAATCGCGACATATATGGAAGACTAAATAAAAGTAATTTTTGATCCATACCTATTTATTTGGAAAAGTTGTTAGCAATTATGAGCTGTACATGTTTTGCTATCGAGGACCTACTCGAAGACCAATTAAAGTTCACCCATATAGATGTATCCGTCAGGTACCGGATCAAATACTATACTACACTATGATATGCTACGCTATGTTTTGTTATGCTAAGCTATGCATTGTTATGCTATACTATACTATGAATGAATGAGCTTAGGTACCTTAATGCGGTCACCAATTAATACGGTCCACTGTGCCACCCTGATAACTTGTGAACTGCTTATGAATATTACGTATAAGTCGAAGACATATTTTGCTATCAAGGACTTATTAAAGTTCACCCTATATAGATGTATCCGTCAGGTACCGGATTAAATACTTTACTATGCTACGCTATGCTATGTTATGCTAAGCTATGCTATGCTTTGTTATGCTATAATATACTGTACTGTACTATAGCGTTCTTATGAATGAGCTTAAAGTACGGCCATCCTAATAAGTCTTTTCTGACAGCTGTCAAACGTACGCAAAGTTACGACCTGCAAAGAAAAATGAACCCTGTGTGTCGGTGTTAAGGAAACGTCAAAACGGACTTCTTACGTTGGCTTTACTTTAGGTACCTTAATGCGGTCACCAACTAACGCGTCCATTGTGCTACCCTTTTAACTTGTGAACTACTAATGAATATTACATATAAAGTCGGTATTCTAAGCCGTTTTACTCTGAGGTAATGACAGTTTGAGTTAAACTCTACCGGACTCAACTCGATAGTTGGAATCAAACTGAAGTAGAATTTGCAACTATTAATAAAATTATCAATTTTATCAACTACCCTATAAACTTTACCGGGAGAGTTTCGCTCAGTTTCAAATTGATTTGGAATATTCTGTTCCACATTTCAAATGGCTATTTACGATTAGTTCAGGGTAAACCTTCTAGACCTGTGTTCTAGATATTAGCATTAATAAAATAGTACATTAATAAAAATTACTTTAATAAAACACTCAATACATTGGCGATTACTCCACCGACAAGAGCACAGCTCTTAAGTTTAAAGAAGAAGAAAACACTCAATCGATTTAATAAAACCGACTCATTTTTTTAATTCGTCCGTTTATCCGTTTTTGAGATTAATTTTCAAACTTATGAACAAATTGGATGCCATTATGAAATTATTCGCGTTATTTAAGCCTGTAAGTTCGTGGCACAATTAACAATTAAGGATTTTAGGAGGGGGGAAAAGAAATAATTCGTGTTGTGTGCTTCAAAAAAAATATATTGGGAAATTAGATTTGGAATTTTGGATGATGAAGCAATAAGTTAAATTTTTAGGACCGCAAAACAAGTATGCTTGTAAAGGTTTTTTGCATATTTCTTTAAAATTATGCTACATAAAGAGATGGCTACATTTTTCGTGTAATATTTACATAGACTTTTATCGACTATATTTAATTCAGATTTTTTATTAGCAATCTTCGGATGTAATGGGGGAAATATAATTTCCGACATTTTCCATCATAATATTTTTGGGAAGCGAAAAAAAAATTGCCCTCTCCGTGCAAACTTCCCGTCCCTTACACTCTGTAGAATTTAATGATGTTTTTTTTTTATTTCAGATCGTCAGTCATGTCTAAGTTCCAATATGCGCCCCTGTTAGTAATCCAGATAGTATTGATAATACTATTCTTCGTGTTCGTGCGATATGGACAACCTTCAGAGGCCAAGGGTAAGTGCATTTGTTACTTAAAAATTAAATCGTTACAAGACGAAAAAGAAAAAAAAAATGATGAATAATAATAATAATAATAAAACGCTATAGATAAAATCATAGGGGTGGAATTTATATACAACCGAGACCGCCAATGTGTGCATCTGAGAGAAAAACATTCAATACTGCAAGACAGAAAAGAATAGTAAATCAAAACTCTGTAACCGATTTTGTATGACAGCGACGAACGGGGCGGCATACAAAAACAAGCTTTGCAGTTTATTAATTTTAATTGAGTTAAATCAGGACAATTATTTGAAAATATATCATTAGGCTGTGGTGTTAAGCATCAAAATAAATGAAAAAAAAAAATCCCATTGAAAACACCTATTTTTTTTAGTAAACCTTTTAAGTATAATTAACATGTTTCAGGCTTTTTGTTTTAATACCTATCTGTGATTAAAAATCAACGATTATGAAGTCTAAACGTTTCCTTTAAGAAAGAAAGACAAAAAAAACTATTTCAACAAAGCAGGAATATCTATTCTGTTGCTCCAATATCTTACGCATCAAGTTGTCGTTCTCTCATCTATCTCTCTTTTTACGACCGTGTCAATGAAATTGAAAAGGGCAATCAATTCAAAGAAAAAGATCCCCTCCCCGTTACCCCGCCCGCCCTCCGGACATCTGACTGTCTCCCTTCTCACCTCATGTTACCCCGAAGAAAAGTCGCACACATCGCACTGCCCAGATAGTAAACATACCAGGCCAGAAATCTGCAGGAAGTAAAACACTCAGTTTTCTGAATTGGCCGTCAGATTTTTCACCTCTTAAAGCATCGTGTGACCAGCCGAGTTGCACTAAGCTTAATGTACCTAGGTATTTATTTGTTAACACTCTACACGTATGCACTTCTTTCATCACTTTTACCGTCATTGCATGACTTTGTACTTGATATTTCTATCGTCCTTTTTCTACAGAAACACAGCGTAACCTGCACACGTCACATTTCGTTTATTCAGATGCTAGTTTTATATTTTTAATAACTTTTATAATATAATTTCGTAGGTATATCTTTTTAGCACCCGCCGCGTAACCGTCACTGGCGAGGGCTGAAAATCAGTGTTGCCCTCTCTAAGGGCAAATCTATCGCTGAGCCTAGGCCTTTTTGTCACACTACAGCACTTATGTGTTTTGATTTAATTTTGTTCTTCAGTTAGTCCTAATCTTTGTTTAAATGTTTGCTTCTTATCAATGTACATATGTGTTGGTGTCACAAATAAACGCTTTATCTATCTATCTTAACTTACATGAAAAAAAAAATACATACAGTGGAACATAATTCATAGTTCATTATTCATAAACAAAATATAACATGACAGTCCAGGGCCAAAGCGTTATACTTAAAGTTATCTAAGTATAAATAGTATTTCACAATACTAATTACTATGACAAAATGTCAAATTTAAGAACATAGAACCTCCTCCTTTTATGAAGTCGGTTAAAAAAGAAAAGTACCGGCCAAATTCGTGTAGGACTTCGCTTATTTAGGGTTCTGTAAAAATTAGAGAATTAAAAAAAATATATATATTAATATATTTGGTATTTGTTAGTCAAATTTACGTAATAAAAAACAGTACCACAAAATTTCAAGTTAAGGTGATCTGTGACAGCCATCTTAGACCCGAACGCAACTAGATGGAGCCACTGCTGCAAATATAAGGTTTTATTTTTTAATGCAATAAGTACCAACTATATATGGGCAAAAAGTTGATTCGCGTAAATTTCATCGTGCAACTTCAACGCCTAACAACAATTTCGATAAGAAAAATATCTCCATATGTCCACTAAAGTCAATTACTCTCGTCAGTTCGTGTTTACATGAGTACGATCACTCACACGTGCACACAAAGCACAACCGTACAGTTTTGACCGCACGCCTACAATCGTAATATTGAACCAAAGATTGCTAAGAAAAATAGTACTTTCAGGGCCCTGAGTCAAGTGGCTTTCTACAATCGCAAACGCCAGTAGAATAGAATAAAACTCTATGGATTTGACATAAGCTGTCACGTGAAATTTCGTTAGCTAATGTCAATCCCATACATTTTCATTCTATTCTACTGGCGTTTGCGATTGTAGAAAGCAACTTGACTCAGGGCCCAGTACATTAACTGTATTTTTGTATTAATTAGCGAAAAAATTAACTAAAAATAGCAGTATTCGTTCATTTTTCAACAGAATTTTATGTCCCGCGTAAGAATGCAAGTCATTTGAATTTTCGTATGGAAAACGGATCACCTTAAGTCAATGAGAAGTCAAAAAAATCTTCGGAACAAAGTTTCGCGAAAAATCTGACTTTGGTGGCTTCTCATTCCTTTGTTTTTCAATATTTTTTTTAACAAAAATTACAATAGTATTTTACATAATGAGCTCTAAACAAAGATAACTGACTCAATGCGATAGGTGAATTTTTTTTTCTTGCTCCCCTTTAGCTGTATGGCCGGCAAAGAATAGTACCAACCCATGCATACCCGTGGGTGTCGTAAGAGGCGATTAAGGGTTATAAACTGGAGGATGCGCAGCAACATCCTCCTTTGTATCTTACATCTTACTTACTGCGGTCACCTACAACCGCGGTCCATGGTGCCAGCCGTAACGCTAACAAACGAGATGACTACGGTCCTTCCCTTCTACATTTTTCCAGCAAAAGCTTAGAATTCTGGAGGAAGCTCCCTGTCCTGTAGTGGACGTTTCATGGGATGTTATAATGAGTATGGATTTGGGTGTACAAGATGATTATGCTGTGAAAATGTAAAGACTGTAGCTTCAATCATTTATTATACTCGTATAAGCAATAATTGACGACAGACAGACATGTGAGTGACAGCTATTATATGTAGGACTTCATTTGGGCCCTTCGGGTATGAAACCCTAAAAATAATTCACATTTAAATCGAAAATGGAGATGTTTTCCAGAGGTTTTTAAAATTACATTAAGGGAAGAGTCTTTTATGCTTAGCTTCTACTAAATGTCGTTTGAATAACGAATATTAAGGTCGGTTTATGGACCTTAATATTCGTTATCAATTTCAACCTGATACCTCTTCTCGTTCGTGAGAAAAATGGTCTTGACAGACAGACAGACTGACAGACAGACAGACAACAAAGTGATCCTATAAGGGTTCCGTTTTTTTACTTTGAGGTACGGAACCCTAAAAACGTTATGTTACAAAGGGAATTCGACACCCTTGCTTCCTTCTCTCCAGCATCCTGCTTTTGAAATAAAGAGTGTAACACACAGATAAACTAACACACTATATCTTAAGATAAAATAGTGCTCGCCACAATCTTATGGAACGTCAAAGATTTTTTTTATATTACAAGTGAGCAAACGCGCAGGTGGGCCACCTGATGGTAAGTGGTCACCACCGCCCATAGCACCCACTGTCTTATTAATGGCATATTTTGTTTGACACTAATAAGACAGAAAAGCGCGTTGCTCACTTCGAGATCTTAGATGGTATCTCTCATGTGCCAGATGATAAAGATAATAAGTATCATCAAAAGACTTTCTGAAGGTTTAGATATTTGGAAATAAAACAAATTATTTTAAATCTTAACATTGTGTGACTAACTAAAATATAAGGAGTAACAAAATTCATCTCCCGGTATAGTTTTTCTTACGGACTTTGTTAAGCGTTGGAGAAAATGAGATTTCCACAAGGTTATTAATTTTTGACCTGAAATGTGTATGCAGTGAGATCAAAAGCAACAACTTTTGTCCTACGACTTTTGCAACAACGCCCAAAATTTTGTTTACTTTCGACACAAAATGTCACTTACGTTACTTTGTGATCAAATTCAATATTCCTTGACAAAGTTTAGGACGCCCTGTAAAAATAAAAGAAAGGTCAAGACAGACAGACAGACAGACAACAAAGTGATTCTATAAGGGTTCCGTTTTTTTTATTTTGAGGTACGGAACCCTAAAAATCGGCTACTTACACCAAATTGTACAACATTGCAAGGGGAAGGATTGGCAAACGTTCCAAGTCCAAATTTAGGACGTTCTTAATGAAGGTCAGGTCAAAATACTCTAAACCGACGTTCGTGGGTAAAGGGTAGATAAGAGAAGATGAAGCGAGGGAACTTTGTCAAGATCATAGCAGGTGGAGGGCTGTGGTCTCTGGCTACCCGGATAGGAAAAACACATATTATGTGAGATGAAAAACGATTTATTTTATGATTATTTCAAAGCATTATTTTTTTTATTATCATCATAACATCCCATGAAACGTCCACTACAGGACAGGGAGCTCCCTCCAGAATTCCAGCTTTTGCTGCAAAAATGTGGAGGGGAAGTATCATAGTCACTTGATAGCGTTGCGGCTGACCGCAGAATGTAAGATTTCGGTTCATAAACTCTTAGTCGCCTCTTATGACACCCACAGGCAGAGATGGGTTGGTACTGCAATGATTGCTTGCAACAGCAATAAGATTTCCACATTATATTTCATCTCAAGGCGATATATCAAGAAAAATGTAATTATTTTTGAATCGAGTTTAATCGAACGTCTTTCATTAATTCTCACTGCGTCACAGATTTGTATATCACTGCGTTCGCGCTGCGATCTATATAAATTTTTGTATAAGGATTGCGTTGTACTTTATGCGTTATCCGAAGTGAAAAGCATGTAGGGCTCCCTGTGTGATATATATAATACGTGTTTCTATTCCAGCTGTGTAATCATTATTATCTTTTATGGATGAAACTGATATTCTATTAAATTGAAGTGCTGCATTTCATTGTCGAGGATCAGCTATTAGGTGCTTTGCAGATAGCCAATTTTAACTGAGCAACAACGCCCCCACGAGCCCCAATAGGTTTGTTACAGTACTATTCTTTGCACTATTCTGGCACCACACAGGCGATTATTTTTTACATTGAAGTAGTATATTATTTTTGACCTAGTAAAACCGCGGTCAGCGCATCAATTAAATGATGTCACTTTAATACTTGAGTTGTTTGTCCTCATATTGTACAGATTAATCAAAAATAATCTAGATTCCATACAAGTCCAGTAATTGCTAAGAGTCCTTGTCGGAGCATTCTCAATTAACTCTTGTTATATCACTTGGATCAAGTATTGTTCTCGTGTTACGTGGGAAATTATTTGAATTAATCTTTTGTTTGTCTACTAGCCCAATCAACGGAAGAGTTGACCCCGAATATAAATGCTTGTTATAGTCAGGTCATTTCCTACGCTGGCTTAGCGACCCGGGGAGGATCTTAGCCTCAAGGCCGACATTCATCTGTTCATCCCCAGACACTACATACAATGAGCACGAATTTGAAATTTGAAGGTCGCGTACGTCCGCATATTCAGTACAAAAGACAGGGTGCTCGCGGGGGTGCGGGTGGATTGCAAGGGGGCGGACAGTGTCCGTTCTGTTTATTCTGTGTCTGTAGTGTGCAGCTTGTTGTCAATTTGCCTTGGCCAGTTAGTAAACGATAATTTATTATAAAAATGTTACCTTTTTCAACAATTTGTACCAAAAGCTGATTAACATCATCATCATACCTTGTGGATTGCAAGGTTAATGATCGAACTCAAAAACCCTGGTGTCAGAGTTGTTGACCCTTCAAAGGCCTCTGACATTACTCATTAGCGACTACATCCGTAGATAGTAGTCGGGACCAAAGCTCGTAATCATCAAAATATTCGGATAATCAGGTGACTTATTCTGCATTATCCTAACCAAACTGGCGAGGTTATACAAAGGGATTTCTGTGTGACAGTGTCACTACCGGGAATTGAACCCAGTACCTCCGGATCGAGAGCCGAGCGCTTTAACCCCTAGACCACGAAAGCTGATGGACGGCCGCACATCAGTAGAAACACTTTTGGACCTTATGGCGTGGTAATAGAGTTGAAAAAGTTTCTACCGACAAGCGGTTGACCGTATGTCTACGAATAATTTATCAAAATGTCCTTTACAAAATCTATAGTTTTAAACTGCTAAGTATTAGTAATTTACGTTGGCAAGGACCAGAAAAGCCATCTGATATTGATATTGATGATATTTGTGACGTATTCTAATATGATCTAAGATCGATTTTCTCTGCCTTTCTTATTTACTGTTCAAACCTGTCCTTGGAACCGCACCAGAGTACTGAAATTGCAATGTTGCTGTTCCATGAAGATAACTTTTCGGTAACTTTACAGGCAGAATTCGCATTGGAGCCTTACCATATTTGGCTGTTTTCAGTGTTCAAAACGGAACCCATAGGATCACTTTGTTGTCCGTCTCTCTCTATGTCTGTCAAAACCCTTTATCTCCCGTACGGTTAAAGGTATCAAATTGAAATTAATATCTAATATGAGAGTTTTTACTATATTTTTGAATCTGTAAAAATTTCAAGCTTCTACATAGACACGATCAAAAGATACGCCCATTTATGTCTCCATCTCCATACATTTATGAACCAAACCAAAACCTATAGGGTACTAACCGTTAACCTAGAATAATGAAATTTGGCAAGAAGCTAGGTCTCATAGCATGAGCAAAGGAATATGTCTAAAATGATTAAATATTATAACTTTTCTTAAAAGTAATCACAACTAATTAAGGTGAACTCCCGTTTTAAGTACATTCATATAAAAGAGAGGTCAGGTTAGAGTGGACGTGGAGTTTTTAAAATCAAAGGGAAAATAATTCAAGTACATGATATGACACATAGTACGAAGCCCTTAAGATGCGAGTCTGACTCGCACTTGGCCGGGTTTTAGTTCCAAATATGTTTTCTCGGGAAAGTCGTTAGCAGTACACGTAGCTTAAGAGCAGTATTTTTTCCTTAACCTTAATTATCTATAAAATAAGTTACACACTTCTTCCAGGAATAGGCCATCAATAATTACGATTGTTTTACAACTTTTAGGGATTGAAGGAAAAGTTTCCAAAAGTTGGAGTCTAACCAGTTGGGTTTCTGTTCCGTACAAATCAATTTCAATCTGCAATAGGGTGTTTTCAATCAGATTTTGGAAGTTCAAGATACCGCTGCTAGTTAGCACTAGGAAAAAAGCAAATGGAAACACTGATACTGAACCAATATATAATTGTAATATCACTGTACTGAACGGTCACCGGTCATCTAGAACGAAAATTATTATGTCAGTTTGATTGCTGCTGTAAAAGCCCGTGATATATTTTCTTCCAAAAAGATTTCATTATTTTACTGAGCCTTTAAAAATAATTTTCCAACAGTGATCAGCGTTCTACCCAAAAGACAATTAAAAAACGTACTGTCAAGACACCAATGACAATAAAGGAACTGAGTTTATACTCGAACAACTTTGTGTGGCGTAGACTCACTCTATTTACATTGTATTCCGCATGACATTCAATAAGTATTCTTTGAATCTGAATCTGTGCGCGACAATATTATAGGGTGTTTTCCAATATCTTTTGAAAGTTCAACTGGATGGTGCCACTAATCAGCGTTTAAGGAAAATGGAAATTGAATGGAAAAGTGTAAGACTGATCCTGAACCACAAACGGTCAACCAGTAAAAAAAGAATAAGTCAGTTTAATTGCTACTGTCAAATAACGCGAAGGGTGTGGTGCTTTTTAATACATCAATCGTAATATTATTTTAGCTACCTGTTCTGTAATGGACATTTCATGGGATGTTATGATGATTATGATGAATATTATTTTCTTCTAAAAAAGTTTTATTTATTTTACCTAGCCTCAAAAACAGAAATTGTCTGCAGTGATTATGAAATTACCAATAGTGACTATTGGTAATTTCATTTATAAAAGTTGTAGAAAATTTATTTCCTAAATCCTCATTCCTTTATTATTTTATTTTATTTATTAGGCTTTCCAACAACGAGTGCACATTGATTACATAGGTTGCTTACAATTTACAAGAACAGGTGCCTCATCACTTACAGGAGAGCACAGCATGCACAAATATGTCCAACGAGTTTAGGAACAAGAGAAGAGCAAATTTAGGTAAAAGTAGGTATTTGATTGAGAGCACATAGAAAAGTAACTTTTTACTCTCAATCAAAGCCACTGATTGATACTGCAATACCAATTACATAATAGAAGTTCCAAGCGTCATCATCATATCAGCTAAAAGTCATCCAGTTAATATCTCAAAGACGACCGTTCTTGCACTGTTCATATACAGAATTACAGAATGCTCTTAAGAGCCTGTCCAGATGAGACGTTTTACGCGCGACTCGACTCGCGCGTATACACTCGCGCGTTCCCGAGATACTAGAGCTACATATTCCGTCCAGATGAACGCGCGTAAATCGCGCTATCTGGACGCAAAAAAAATTGAAACGCCTCATCTGGACAGGCTCTTAGGCTGCCTCGTTGCTGTATTTGTTTGTGGCAAATAAATGTATTTTATGTTATGTATGTTTTCGGGATGTTCTCAGAATCAAGCGTTGATTG
Source organism: Athrips mouffetella (assembly GCA_947532105.1). Taxonomy (NCBI): domain Eukaryota; kingdom Metazoa; phylum Arthropoda; class Insecta; order Lepidoptera; family Gelechiidae; genus Athrips; species Athrips mouffetella. Next base: position 27,050,060 of record OX383965.1, read on the forward strand.
TTTCTTCAAAAAGAAAGAAAATAAATGGTACAGCAGCACTGCACTTACTTTCTCGCAATACTCAAGGAAAAACTATCAACCGCAAACTTAAATTTGTAATGCCATAAACATAGTATGGAAATACAAACTTTTATTAAAGTTTTTCAAAAAAAATGTTCGAATGAAATATACAGATCAATTCAGAATTAAAATTGTCAAACATTAAAACAAACAAACATCAAACGATTTCGAGTAGATTAGATTAGATTTATTTATTTCACCTTATCAATTTCATAATTACATTAATTATTACACTAAAATATAACATGTCAGAGGATAGGGTGATCGTCAGTGGGATAAATGTCAAAATGTATACAAAATAAATGTTAAACTTAGGATTATGATGGTACAATGTCAAAATAATAAAAATATTTATAATATTAAATATATGTAGGCATATTACTAGCAGCACCTTCTTAGTATCGCCGAGTGAGGTCTCCTTGCTTCAGGAATAGACTGGCAGCTAAGTATTTAGATAGCTGTCGATCTGATGAAGCGTCAAGGTGAAAGGACGTCACAACAAGTCATCTTGGTAGATGATGGTGATCGTGCTTTTGCATTTGACAATTTATCTTAAAGATTCCTGATATAATAATGACTAAAGTTACTTAAGCACAGGACGTACAACCTAAGTGTAAACTGTAATAACTATCCATAGTCAGACTGGGCCGGAAGAGTCCGGGTGGCTCACCACAAGCCCGAAGCTCGGAACGTGACGTGACAATATTTAGATCCTGTTTGTTTATACCTGAACCCACTATAATCCTTGTAATTATGATATTATGGCCTCCTGCGCCGATATCAGAAGTGGGATAAAGAGACACAGCTCAATATTTTAATCATGTGTGCAAGCATTTCAGTTTCACGGATCTGCGTAAAAGTACAGTCGTGCCGAGAAATTGTTGAGCAACAAGTACAATCAAGAAAATTAGGTGCTGTACATACATTTTATGATAAAAAGGAATCAATTTTAATGAGTTTTAATACCTGATATGTCGTAATGTTCACAATTATATGCGCTTAGATGGTGACAAAAAGCGTAATTTGCAAAAGTATCGTAAATTAGAAAGGCGTTGATGCATTTTTAAATAGTGGATGTTAAAGGCGCTTACGGTACATACGAAGAAGACAAGACTTGCTTGTGGTTGTGAAATTATGTAATTTTCTACTTTGTTGAATGGAATCAAAGTTACGTACGGTAGCGACGATGTTTTTATACAAAGATAACCAGATTAACCAGATGTCTGTAAAATTAAAATGGAAATAAACGAAATCTGAATGAATACCGATTAAATAAAAACAAAATGAAATGAAACGAAACAAAATAATTTGATCACACAGCTAATGCTGACTGGTTGAAATGGTGGTCGCTGTTAGGCATGCTCTGTGACTGTAGGATGCCAGTTGAAACCAAGAGCACTAAATACAAGTATACAAAATAGTGGAGAAGCAACATTTTTGAGTCTCAATGATAATGAGCATCTTTATTGGCAATTTCGTGTCAACTCAGTGCGTGAAAGACTCAGTAGAATTCGTATTTGCGTCAATGAGAGTTTCCCAAACAATATCAAAAGATGCTACACTAACTGCATATCATGGATATCAGGTCTGTCGTCAGTCCTTAGCTATGGTGTGCTATTTATGGGGACATAGCGTTAATCTAGAGGATGTGTTCAAATTGAAAGATGTTCTTCTAGCAAATAAACGATTTGATTGATTGTTTGAAAATCTGTGGTAGACTCGCGATGCTCTACAGGGACGAATGTTGGATAATTAATAAAACTATGTAACCAAAATCCATGTAACCGAGATGAAAATGCTTAGATGGGCCGGTGGAACTTAATTGGATAGACTCAGGAACGTACATGTTAGTGGCAGTTTCAAAGTATCGCCTATTCTAGACAAACTTCAATAAAGTCAGCTCCGGTGGTACGGATTATGTGATGCGCTGAGAAGAAGAGCACCACTTTGAGTCTGTGCTAAATATTGACAAAGGGAAACAAATCTAAATAACCCCTGGGATGCCAAAGAGCTATTTGGTGGATGAAAATGTAAGAACTTACAAAAAAATATTGTGGTCGATTATAACGACAGAGCCAACGGTTGAAAATATATTCAGGGGGTCGATTCCAAATTAAAATGGGAAGAGGCATGGAGGAAGAAAAGAGATAGACAGTGTACTGATTTTGATACATTGTGATTGATGATGAAAATCAACAAGCCAGAGCCATATTCTTAGCAATATCGAACAGCAGAAATGGAATATATGGGAATTTCGAATAATGTGGACTGTCTGTACATAGACAGAATTATGTTGTTGATACCTACCTTATGGATATCTGGTGAGCATGTTCCTTATTGTGAGATAGTATGATATTGTGACGCACGTAATTTGAAATTGCTATGTTGATAATATGATTTGAAGTTACTCAGTTGGTTTGGGTGGTTGTAGGGCGATTACTGTTGAGCTGATAGAAAGGACAATGTCGTACGGGCCAGCCCGATTCGTTGGGTGGTTGAAGGTTCGCATTGGTCCAATCTATGTTTGTGGAGTTGATAGAGAGGGCAATGTCGTACGGGCCAGCCCGACTTGGTTGGGTGGTTGAAGGTTCGCATTGGCCCAATCTGTGTTTGCGAAGCTGGTCGGACAGTGGCGGATCCGGTCCATGCCCATCGGGGCTGGTCGAAGGGACACACTGGTCCGGGCCAGGCTTTGTTGATGGTTGGAAGGACAGTGGTGGATCTGGTCACCGTGCCCATTAGGGATGGTCGACGGACACACTGGTCCTGTCCGTGATTTATGTGGGAAAGATGTCATCCGGTCCATAGTGAGATGGTCGAAAGGGTACATGCTTTCAGAGTTGGGTTGAAGGGGCACATATATGCCTTCAGAGTAACTTCACAATGAGTGGTTTCAGTTTTGTGTGTAATGGTGATGTTGATTGTCAGGATAGACGAGCGGATTGCTTGGTGATCTTGTTTTTTATTTGTTTTAGGATATTGTTAATGGATCCGATTGACGCACGAGGTCGTGCGCTTGTCAGAATGGCCGTGTAGGCATATTACTAGCAGCACCTTCTTAGTATCGCCGAGTGAGGTCTCCTTGCTTCAGGAATAGACTGGCAGCTAAGTATTTAGATAGCTGTCGATCTGATGAAGCGTCAAGGTGAAAGGACGTCACAACAAGTCATCTTGGTAGATGATGGTGATCGTGCTTTTGCATTTGACAATTTATCTTAAAGATTCCTGAAATAATAATGACTAAAGTTACTTAAGCACAGGACGTACAACCTAAGTGTAAACTGTAATAACTATCCATAGTCAGACTGGGCCGGAAGAGTCCGGGTGGCTCACCACAAGCCCGAAGCTCGGAACGTGACGTGACAATATTTAGATCCTGTTTGTTTATACCTGAACCCACTATAATCCTTGTAATTATGATATTATGGCCTCCTGCGCCGATATATACAATGGCAAAATTAAACAAAACGAAGCTACATAATGTAGTCAGATCAACTTAGTATTAAATTCACTTAATTTATAAAATTCTTTATCCAATAAAAGATTTTTTAATTGGCGATAAAACGTTTCGTCATCTGTACTTTCGACCGTCTGATGTTATTTCCACCGACTGTTTACGGTTCTCTAGGAACGATCGTAGTAATTGGTGGGCGCTATTCTTTACACCATAAGCTTTTAACTTATCTAAAAGTAGGTCATTTTCAATAACATCAAAGGCCTTAGTAAGTTCACAAAAAATTCCAGCGGTCTTGTACCTATCATCTATACTTGTAAGTATCGAGTCAATTACCTGATGGGCAGCAGTGGTGGTGGACTTGCCTTTTCTATACGCGTACTGTCTGTCAGTCAGTAGGTCATTTGTCTCGAGATGCTCCATTAAACTAGAAGAGATAATTGACTCGATAATTTTTGATACCGTGGGAACAATGGATATAGGCCTATAACTGTCTACCTGGGACTTATCGCCTTTCCCTTTGTAGACAGGACAAACTCTGGTCACTTTGAGGACGTCGGGGTATATACCCTCACGGAACATGATGTTAATGAGGGTCACTAATAAATCTGCCAGCACAGACCATACAGACATAATAACGTTGACAGATATGTCAACGTTGACAGATAAGTAAATCACATGTTTAACTTTTGGTAGTACTGGAACACCCTTTATATGAATTTTCACAGATCAATGGATAGTTCCGTAAGATACTTGCATGGAGATTTTTAAAATTTCCCAACACATGTTCCTTATGGATTATTGTTCAGTTTAGTCTACTGAGCAAGCCCTTTCAGTTTTTGGTACACCCTGTGTACTTAATTTTATTAACAAAATCATAATGAATATCCAGTCAGGTAGACAACCAATCCAGGATTAATATTATAGAAAATTTTAATAAACTTAATGGAACCAATTTTGGGTAGGTAAATCACATATTTACGATTTGGTGGTACACGAACACCCTTTATATGAAATTACACAGATCAATTGATACTTGCGTAAGATATCTTACTATTCTATGAGCCGTTTTTGATAAAATTTCAATTTTTCATTTTCGTTGTATGACAGCTACCCTCAAAATGAGAGCTAGCAAGAAACCACTTAGAACTCTTCGATGGATTTGCATAAAACTCCTAAATTCAAAATATGGTGTCAATCGGACCATTCGTTTAGCCGCTAGGCCAAAGCGTGGCGGACAGACCGACCGACAGACCGACCGACCGAACGACGGACCGACCGACCGACCGACCGACGGACGGACATTTTTGGGAGACTTATTTTTTATGATGTATAAGTGATGTAGAACACATTTTTGAGAAAATTAGTAAAACTTTTTTTTTTCACGAATACAATACCTTTCTCGCTCCGCTCGAAAGTAAAAATGTCAGCTAGCCCAGTCATAGTATAGAAATAAACGATTTAAAAATAATTACGACTTTCTGTTACCTTGAGTAAATCGTCAATCTACCTTGATGATCGACAATAAACCTTGTTGATTGCAAATAAAAAATATTTTTTTTATTTATTTACCTTGTGGTACTAAGCGACTCTATCCCTTTTATTCAGGGCATTTGTAATCGCAAAAATCTCAGATGGTTCCTCTAGCTCTACCCATAAAACTGAACAACTTTTCCTGAATAACATAGGAGGAACTATGTAACATATTTTTTTTGACCTCCCATACGAAAGCTGATGCAGTTTACTATAAAATAAAATAAAAAATTAAAGTTTAAAAAGTAAAAAATTAAACTGATATTTTTCTTAGAAAAAAAATATCAGTTTAATGGGTAGATAAGTTGCAGTTGTGCCCCATCGAAGATCGGTTCTTCAAGGAAATGTGTCACGCTCCTGCCCACTAGCACTTTAGCTTAGCGATTCTATGTGGGTTACCATGCGTTGATACGGAACACCAAAAGTATTGGGTTGAACACATAAATATTTGATGTTACGCCATTATTCCATACTGCTGTGTGTAAACAACGGAATTATTAATGGTCTCTGCGAAGCGATTTCCGAGAAAAAAGTATACTTGAGTTTTAAAGACGATTAAGTGTAGTCGATATTTTAAATTTATGTTCTAAAGTAAATAAACTTCTGAGAACACTCTTTTGAACAAGCAAGGTAAAATTTGGTACATTTAAGAGCAGGTCAAGCTTGACACTTATAGTGCGGTTTCCGTCTTTAGGATGACTGAGACTAGCAAAGTACCGCATTCAATGTGTCAAGCTTGACACTTATAGTGCGGTTTCCGTCTTTAGGATGACTGAGACTAGCAAAGTACCTCATTCAATGTGTCAAGCTTGACACTTTTAGTGCGGTTTCCGTCTTAAGGATGACTGAGACTAGCAAAGTACCGCATATAATGTGTCAAGCTTGACACTTATAGTGCGGTTTCCGTCTTTAGGATGACCGAGACTAGCTAAGTACCGCATTCAATGTGTCAATCTTGACACTTATAGTGCGATTTCCGTCTTTAGGATGACTGAGACTAGCAAAGTACAACATTCAATGTGTCAAGCTTAACGTGTTCTTCACTGTGCGAACTATAGTTTACCTACTATTATTTCGTCTATAACTGTATAATACAAGGAACAGGCTACTGACATTAATTTGTTGCTTGTTATAATCTCTAATTTAAAACTCAAATTATGGAACAAGGTGTGCGAATTCCCTGTCCACCTACAGTGGGACACTCCATTGGGTGGACGGGGATGCAACGTATTTTTTAACCGACTTCAAAAAATGAGGAGGTTCTATGTTCCACTGTATGTATTTTTTTTGTGATTATGGTGCTTGCAACATCACTAAAATATCGGGAGCTCATAAAAACTAATATCATGGTAATTGAGCTCATAAAAACTAATATCAATATTATAGCCGTTAAGTTTCTGAAAAGAAACCTATGTTAATATAAATGAAGTAATAAAAATAATGTGGGGACAATCCCCAGGTTCGGGGCCCCGCCATCGCCCCGAACAAGCTCGTCCTAGGCTCCCCTACTCTGAGTCCTAGGTCCGAGGCATATCATCACCCAGTTCACGATGACATGACGCTAAACTACCCTAACAATCCAACTGGATCGTCAGGATTCTGATCATCCTCGCGGAGCTGGATATCCCATCGAAACCTAAACTACAGTAAAGACTAGGGTTAATGTATGTGGAGAGTGGAACTAACTAACCACAGTACAACCCAGACGGTGATGATGTCTCCCCCCGGTATGTTCATGCCCCGCGTCAAACCCGACTTCCACGTGGCCCACCTTTAAGGGACAATCACTGACTCATCCAGGGTTCACAGGGTATTTGACTATTTCTTTTAGTCACCCATACCAGAGCTGGTCACCGAGCCCGCCAGGCACACAAAGCATACAGTCTTCCTTTAGGAAAACAAGGCACTCCTACAAAATGAGCTCTTCCTGTAATCCCTCCGGGCAGACAATGATCGACATCATCGAATCCCTTAGTTTGTTTTGAAATAAGTTAAACTGAAAATAATTAGCCAGCCCCACACGTCCAGGTGTGAAGTCTGTACTAGATACGGGTATAGTATTAATGCTTGCATGGCCGGCCTAGATCAATAACGGTTTTATAACGAGAGATATTAAGAGTTTGAAGGGCAATTTCCCTCCCCCCAGTCACTGAGTGACTTTTATTGCACCAACAAGGACTCCGTATATCCTTCATAGCTCTCACTTGTGATGCGTAGCTAAATCTCTTTAAAGCTGACAAACATGACACTTCTGAATACAAGACTTCACTGTCTTACCCATATTTATCCAATAACACCTTAATTGTAAATATTTCAAAGTTTTATATGCGCCAAGATGACCCATCTCTATATGTACCTGTTTACAAATCTCTTCTTGTAGAACCTTGGGCATAAACAAAACGTAATCCCCACGTACAGTTTTAAAATAAAGTAGATCATTATTGACAATACAACGCAAAGTTATACGCGTAAATCTATCTGTTCTTTCGGGAACTCTAGAAACATTTATTCTCTCCCTAATCCCACATATGACGTTGTCAAGCCGTTGATATTCCATCATACGTTGTAATTTATTTTTCAAGTCACGGTCAGTAGAAACACCTACATACATAACAGTTGGATACCACACCTTCTCTTCTTGCAAAACTCCCCCTGGCGGATATCTAGATAAAATATCTACCCCAATATTCTCTACACCTTTTACATGTTCAACTTCGAAGTCAAATTGTTCAAGAAATAAAATCCAACGTGTGACTCTACTGTTGTATAATTTCATTTGTTTCATGAAAGTTAATGCCTTATGATCTGTACGGATAACAAATTTTGCTCCTCTTAAATAAGTCTCAAACTTTTTCACAGAATAAATAATAGCCCACAACTCTTGTTCAGTTACAGTCCATCGTAATTCAGAACCCCGTAGCGCACGACTACAGAACCCCAAAATTTTAACCTCACCATTATTTCCAATCTGAAACAATGATCCGGCTATTCCGATCCCTGAACTGTCGGTCTGTAAATAATATAATTTATCCTGATCAGGATGGCTCAATAGAATCGAAGTAATAAATTCTTCCTTTATGTTATTGAAAGCTCGATCTAATTCTTCATCCCAAAACCATGTTTGGTTTTTCTTTAATAACCTAGTTAACGGAGCAGTCAAAATACTATAGTTTTTAATGAAACGTCTATAATAATTACAAAGCCCCAAAAATCCTCTTAACTGTTTTTGTTTCTTTGGAATAGGGAATTCCTTTATAGCTTTTATTTTATCCGGGTTAGGTTTAATTCCCGAAGTTGTAACTATATGTCCTAACATTTTTACTTCACTGCAGAAAAAGTTGCACTTTGCAAAATTACAAGTCATTCCAGCTGATTCTAAACGATCCAAAACTATATCAATATGATCCAAATGGTCTTGCCAAGTCCCACTCGTTAGGATTGCAAGATCATCCAAATAATTGACACAAAACTCTCTAACACCAGGACCCAATATAATGTCCATTGCGCGACAAAAGGACCCTACTGACGTCTTAAGTCCTTGCGGAAGCACGTTGTATACGTAAGACTTTCCATTAACTGTAAATCCAGTATATTTTTTACTGTCCTCAGTCAACGGTATTTGAAAATAAGCGTTTTTTAAATCAATCAGTGTTATAAATTTTACACCAAGAAAAGCATTAAGTATGTCAATCTGTAAAGGCGGTGCTTCTACTTCTGGAACCATATATTTATTGATTTCCCTAGCATCAAGTAATATTCTAACAGATCCATCGGGTTTTCCAGTGAAAGTTAGAGGACTACAAAAATTTGTAGTTTTTCTCGATATAATCCCTAATTCCTCCATCTCCCTCAACTTTTCTTCTACTTTTGCCCTATGTGCGTATGGTATAGGATAGGTTCGTTGTATCCTTGGAGTACCCTCAATCATTTTAATGTCATGAGTATAACAGTTCGCCCTTCCAAGTTTCTTTGTAAAAACTTGCATATGGGATCTCAAAACATTAAAAATTTGTTCCTTCTCTACATCAGACAATTCCATTCCCAACCGAATACTTTTAAACAAATTTAATAATTGCTTTTATTCACCGCCTTCCTTTTCGTTTTGTTCCTCTACTCCAGATATTAGATTTATTCGATTCTCTTCTAAAGACCCACTAGAAAGATTTCGAAACGGAATAGTAATTTCTCCTTGCCCAACGATACCCAATTCTAATGTTTGTGGTTCTTTTAAATGCAAAACAGCGTTATGCGCAACTAACCAATCTACCCCAAGGATAGCAGAACAAGTTAATTTAGCAATCACTAAAAATCCCGTATCAATATCAAATGAACCACACGTCAAAGGTATAGAGACTAGTTTTTTTATTTGGAGACTCTTTTGTCCAACGACTCCCCTCACACATATTGGTCTAGCTGGTAACGCAGAGAATTCTAACTTTAATTCTCCTTGTAAACTCTCTAAGAATTCTTCCGAAATACAAGTTACTTCACTTCCAGTGTCTACCAAGAGAACTATAGATTGCCCCAAAATTTGTAACTCTATTTCTGATTTAAATTTGGGCCCCTCATTTTCAAAGCAAACCTCTTCATCATATAAAGAGTTACCTTCATATTCTTTAATGAACTGGTTATACATTGGTTGATTTTGTTTAATCACGGAAACGTCAAAAACTTTAATTAAATCTAAGACTGTTTGTTTATTATTATATTCTTCTGAAGAATATCCTAAACCTTCTCTATTACATTTCGTTCTAGTATTATTCGGGGAAACAGGATATAAGATCCCTTCTTGGTCACAACCCAATCCTACCCCTGGCTTCCAACCTTGTTTTATTAAATATTTTACAGGAAAAAGATAATTTTGTTTTTTGTTAATTGCAGCCACCTCCTGCTTATTGGAGATGGCCCCAACTAGTTTAAATCTTCTTCATGAATTATTTCATTAGTGATCCTTCCCCTTGAAGTCTCCCCCTCGATGTGAGCCACCACTTTTGGTTTTTTATAAAATGGCTTGTCTTTATTTGATACGAATGGACTTTGACGCTTTGTTCCCCTATCAGCTTCAATAGTGGAGTCAAAGGAAGAAGATCCACATTATTTATTCACGTCATCCAATTCACGAAGAAACTCTGTTGCCTCAATCAAGGTATTTCCTTTCTTCATCCGCCAAGCATATTGCACATCCTTCGGGAAGTGTCTCATCAAATCCTCCACTATTTGCCATTCAGGAATTGGTTTAGACATCATCTTTGCTTGCCCTGCTAAACTAACGAAATGTTCTAGCATTGTTCCATTTTCCTTAGACCAAGTGCCATTTACAATCATTCTTCTCAAGGTGTTTTGTTCGGCTTCTCCCCAATAAGCATCCAAAAAATCTCTTTTGAAATCCGACTGTGTAAACCATCTCTGTCTATAAATTCTGGCCCATTTTCGAACATC